>OV179152.1:10952028-13452028 GCA_921972225.1 Euplexia lucipara | reverse complement strand
TTTTTCTGGTTTGGGGCATAAATGCACTTAGGTTTTTTTTCTATTGCTTTAAAATTGATATAAAAGCATTTGTGGCCGCATTATTAGCATTCCGCACGAAAATTATAATTACGCTTTTTATTATTTTGCCTTTTTCCCAAAGTTTTAGAACAATTCTGTTTGTTGTTTCTAATGATAGTTAGAAAACGTGCAAATTTGTACGATCTAATTCTTATTATAGGTACTTACGAAATTCCGTTTTCTTTGTCAACAACATTTTTTTTTTCAATAAGCACTCTTGAAAGTTGCTATGATGGAAGGAACCACGTAGAGGCTCCGGTTCCACGAGATTGTGAAAAAGAGATAGAATATTAATCCAAGAAAATATTAACTCTGAGCTTAACAGCGTAATTCGTTTTATAATAATTTTATTCCGCTTGATTTCGTTTCCGCCCTTGATCCGTATTCCAGTAAGTAAGTTTAGTTCATAATTTTAGTTAAAATACTAATAATTTAAATACATTTTTATTAAAAATAATGCGAAACTAGTTTAGTATGATAATTGTATGATTTTAAAGTCTCATTTCCTTCTTTCAAGATGCTGAAAACGACATGAACAAACCTAACCAAAATGATAGTGCAATTGAGATTGTAATCTTGTCCGAAATACAAAATCTACAAAATCCGGAACTAAAGAAGTGCGACCCTTTAGAACCCCCGTCCGAATCCCAAATTATTTTGAAGAGTCCGACCAAAGAACTACATATTTGCCAGTTAGAATCGAATCAACGTTATGAGTTAGGTATTCTATTTTAAGTTATGATCATGTTATCAATAAAATTACAAATTTAATTTTAAAGACTGATTTTGATAACATGTAATTATTTGATTTTAAGAACTAATTTTGATAATTTACAATTTTATTTTAAGGACTGATTATGATTCTGTACAATTTTATTTGAAACACTAATTTTATAAATAAATAAATATTCCACAACTTTTCACACAACGCCATTAATCCCAAGTTAAGCTTGACAGCTTGTGTTATGGGTACTAAACAGCTGATAAACATAATTACTTATATATTTCTAAATACATATTGTAGATAAATTACACCCAGACACAGAACAAATGATCGTGCTCATCACACAAACATTTTTCCTGGGTAGGAATCGAACCCACGACCTCCGGCATAGCAGTCAGGGTCACTAACTACTAGACCAACAGGCCAGTCTAATTCAGTCCAGTCTGATTTTGATTATATTGTGTAGTTTGATTTTAAGGACTGATTATGATTCTGTGCAACTTTATTTGAAACACTGATTTTAATTATGTGTAATTTAATATTAAGCTCTGATTGTTTAAAAACAAACGAGATTTGTTTCCAAATATTAAAAGTAACAGAATGATTGTGCTTGAAGTATTAAATAAATAATAAATAAATAAATGATTTAAGAAAATACAATTATTTGGTTTGTAGAGTTACGGGTTCTTTTATTTTTATTTTTTATGGGTTTTTATTAAGTACCTTTACAAGATTAGAAAATATATTTATTCCCATAGATATTTTTTTTATGAATGTAATCATTTTTTCTTGTTAATCGACATTCACTTGGTATGCTTAAATATTTACCAAGCAAATATGTTACTAAAATTCAGATTTTGTTCGAGTTAAATACTTCGACTCTACTTATAATTATTTTCTTTTATTACATTCTCTTTTTCCCAGTAATGGTAAAATAGTTCTAATACACAAATTTCTATAACATAAAAATGTATAGCGGCGCATTAGAGCAATATAAAAATGGCATAAAGGCCACTGTGACCTTGACATTTCCGCAGATAAAAGGCATAATGTAACTTATTGCTCAAGTCCAACCCTACTTCGCCTAAATACAACAGAGAATAAGGATTTAAGGGACAAAATGCGTATAAAATATAAAGATAATTTATTGAAAATAATGCAAGCCGAACCATATGATACCCATACACATTATATGAAACCACAAACACATATATACATATATGTAATTTAAATAATCACAAAAATGTCTCTCCTGAAAAGTAGCTATTATGCAGTTACGCCCCTATTCGTAGGATACGACGAATTATAAGTATGTTATCAGCTGTTTAGTACCCATAACACAAACTTGCTTAGCTTGGGACTAGAGAGCGTTGTGTGAGAGTTGTGGAATATTTATTTATTTATTTATATTTATCTGTTTCATATTGAAATAACGTGTTAAATTAAAATTGTATCTGATGTAATTTTAAAAACATTACCCTTTAAAACACAAGTGATTACAATTACTTAGCCATGGTTAGTACCTGATTATTTGTGTCACGACTACAAATTGACGCTATTTACTTCATGAGCAGGGTAACTACACCATAATTTCACGTCTAATTAAGACGAACCTTATACTGAATTACTGCGGATGTGCGTCACTTAATATGACTATGACAAACATTAATATGTCTGTGGTGTGTTGGTTTTATATTTAGGTATGATTATAAAGAATACTTAACGCACTTGTCAATTTGGTGTTTGAATACTGTCCAATCGATATGTATGTAGTTCAATACTGCTACGAGCTGGCTACGAAAGTGCTACGAAACGATGTCGACATAAGCAATGTGATAATCAAATATATAGTATCAACTTAGTAGCTATATATAACGCCAGTGCAAAAGGTATGTTAGTTGTATTATCTATTACATCAAAGAAAGTACCTCGTATTTGGGAAAAGAATATTTTTAAAACCAAATTTAAAATCTGTCATGGATTTAATAAAAAATATCTTTATAAAATTTGAATTCAAAATAAACTTTAAAGTTAACTTAGTAATTAAAAATGGCGCGACGTCTCCTCATGCCTGTTGCATCTGTTACTTTTTGTATCTTCTGATATTTATCTATAGCCGTCTTCACAAAATCAGCAGCGTGGCTGATCTTTTCCAATCGGTCTGGGGTCATTAGAGCTCTCATTTCTTCATGGATCGGTCCAACACCATGGAAAGCGATCGTGCACAAGTTTGTGTAAGTGCAAACACCGACTGTAAGTAGGGATCCAAGGAGAAGAACGAATATGCTGCTGAAAATCCAGGCGATTGTGCGACCCACGAAGCCAACCATAGTCTGTAAAGAAAACTACCATTACCTACACTAATAAACCAATACTATTTAAAAAAATTATTTACCACCAGCATCCTATTATTTTTATGATGTGCGTGTGAATAAAAAAGCACAATATCGGTTTTCAATATGGACAGACCGAGACAGTTTACGAAAAAAGCCATTCGTTTTGAAATGGGCGTGTGATGTGGCGAAACATAATAATGTCGAATAAGGGACGGATTATGTGATGAGGACACATATAAATAAAAACTCTGTGCGCCGACTTAAAAAAAGAGCAGGCAGACGAGAATGTTTTTTTTTTTTTTTTTAATATTACAAACCAGTGCTTGACTGCAATCCCACCAGATGGTAAGCAGTGATGCAATCAGTGATGGTGAAGCGCACTAGTTTGTTAAGAGCCTATTCACTCTAGCCTTGAAGACACCTAAATTATAATCGGACGGGAAGACCGCAGCAGGCAAGCAATGATAAATGCTTTAATTTTGTAATATAGATATTTATGCTAAAGCACTTACTCTGGCATAAGGCACTTGGCTCCACAATAGACCGAAGGTAGACGTATCAGGCTCCATCAAATAGTTATTAGAACCATACATGTCATAGCTGAAACAAATATTAATTTATTAAAACAGATGAACAGAATATTCTGTAAAAGATCAAAAAAATGAACTTACTCTAGTATAAGAATTAAAATCAAGGGAATCACGACAAAACAAATCAAAATGAGATCGTAAAAGTACATTGTAATGAAGAAGTAGAATTTTTGAACATTTATATATGAATGTTCGGCATATAACTATATCATCTATATTAATATTCTATAAAACAAAGATTTGTATTTTTGTATATAACGAATAAACTTAAAAATTAGGTACTGGACTGAATTAAAAGAATCTTTAACTGCTGGGAAGCTAAGTGTAGCTTCCCAGCAAAAATATAATAAAAAGTAGTCAATGTCACTTGGGGATAGTGATCCCCGAGTGACATTGACCACTTTTATTCCTATATTCCCATGGTAACCGCATGACGACCACTAGTTTATCTCTAATGATAAAACGCGCAATCATAGAGATTAGTTAGTTATTCTTGAGAGTTATCTTTTGATATTCAAAACATTATACAAGATATTGACAGCAAAGAATGAGACACTCCGCCGCAACCTTCCCATTTCCCATGTGGTGGCAAGGCATCGGGCCATTCTTTATACCTGCCAATAAGCTAAATTAATACAGTAGATTACAAAGCACTTCCAAAATGTTGTATCAGCATAAAAACAGTTGTACAAATATTTTCGATATTTACTTGTTTGACGCAGAGTATCCAGTGTCGTAGAAGTAACCCGGGGCATATGGAATATCTGGGTACACTACATCGGCGGTGCCAGGAATGTACCCATTTGCAAGGATACCAACCTCATCCTGGAATAGATAACAAGATTTATTGATTAAAACAAATAAATAAACAACGAGTGAAATAAGATGGATGTTTCAAAGTTTCTTGAATTAATTCTTCTTCTTCATTTGAGTCATAAAATACAAACATCCATTAACATCCATCATCCATTACTAATTCCTTCTTGGCCAGAAATATGAATGGTACAATAATTAGTTGATAGATACAACGAAACATCTATAGCTACACATTTAAAGACTGAACTTACATTTCTATTTACTTCAGTGGAGACAGCTGGTTGATCCGATAACATAGCATCATGCTTGATTACTGGTCCAAAAGATCTGACTGGTTCAATTCTTGCTCTGCCTTGGTTTCGAACATCATTAGCTTTATACACTGGGTGTTCAGCTTCAGGATGTACTTCCTTCACGATGTGGGTTTCAACAGGTTCCGTTTTGAGATCTGGTTTGAATACAGCCTGTTCTTCCAACATGGCGTACGATGAAGATATTTCAGCTGAATAGGCTACAGCCACTAAGACCAAGAGTACTGGTACTGTTTTGAACATCTGAAACATTTTAAGAACGCAATTAGGGTTTAGAAGTTTTTGTTGCAAAGGATTTTTGTAATATAAAACTTACCTTGCAATTTTAGCTGTTTTGGTCCTATCCCAATGAAATCCTTGTAGAAACTGATGCTTGCCTGTCCCCAATTTGTCCTATTTATAAGACATCCCAGAGACCAGATAAGTCACCCCATACAGCTACATCTGTTATCTTCGTTTTGTTATGCATAATGGCAGGGTTGAACCGAAAGATAAGGATTTGTCAAACCATTGGAATGTTAGACAAAGAATTATTTACGCAAATTGTTAAAGTTTTTGGCAATGTTCCTTATCAGAAACTTTTGTTTAATTTCTGTTGATTTAGATGGTGCTATGACCAACGGTGTCTAAAGTCACGATCGTTATTATTATTATCGCTTCAATCTTCTTCGCTATTTCAGTCTAAAATCAAGTAATGTGTAGGTTTGATACTTGAATCCAAAAAAATGTTGAAAGAATTTATAAATTCCAGATTTCGTCGACAAAATAATACGACCAAGATCAACGTTTGAGATCCAATGCCATATATATAAATTAGCGGCAGTCCTGTCAAGTGATTCAAACCAAGTAAGAACGAATTTATTGTGACGCAGGTCCCACAGGCCAAAATTACAATTACAACTATCTACGAAATAACATAATACGAATAACATAACATACCCCATGTTACTGAGAACAAAAGAAATAGAAAACACTCATAAACTATTCACAGTACTAGCAAGTTAATTGTCAAATCGATGACATCGATTATTCATTACGAGAAAGAAAAGAAAAAGCGGTTACTGCCTAGGGCAGGGATGGCACAACCACGGCCCGCGACCCAGCTCCTACCTGTCAACGTAGTTTTAATATTGAGATAGTTATATTATGGGCTTTGGATGTTTATGCATTCGCATCGACACAGAAAACGAAATGATCATTTGGGCTGTTTATCTCTTGGACAAACGCAAGCCCATCTAGCTTACCCAAACTGAAATGTTCCTAACTGAACTTGAACCTTATTCTGTTGGTAATAAACTTTATTTCAGACAGAAAAATGTTTAAGTTAAAGTGCAAGAAAAATTATCAAAAAAAATTGACCGTTGGGGTAGCTTGATGTGCTTGCCTCTGTAGGTACCTACTTTAGTTCTAAATCGATTGGAACTTCTACTTGCTTGCTGCAGTATGCGCTGTTTTGAAAGTGAGAAGTACGCGGAAAGTCACTGTAAACTATGTTAAGGTGCAGAAAAACACGCTCATTCACCACGGGACTATTTTATGTAACTGTACTACTTCATGGGGCCATCATAAGTAGGTTTACTAAGATGCATATTATAAATAGAACTTAATAAATCTCCCAATGATAGCTATTTCAATTTCTATTTTATTTGTGTATGTTTAATAACACAGTTCAACAAATTGTACTTATACTCTATAAGTCCATGTAGCTTGAATATAAAATATTTATTTTAGTATTTGCAGCTTGACACTCTCAATCTGAATCAAAAATAAGAACACAGCATTTTTTCTGTTTAATGGCCCCATATAATTGTCCAGGTTTTTAAAGCCCTCGTTGAAAAATATTTGCCCACCCCTGGCATACGCTATGAATATTTTATGCAACTGGCCACGTTACCGTAAATAGTTCTTTTCGAAGGCCTACGTTGACATCATTATTGACCTCGTTTGGGTTTTTATACATCAATGCCCCGTTTTCATTTTATTGATTCTAGGCTTTAAGTTTTGAAATCTAGATAAAAACTTTAATACGTGCATCACAGGTATAGTTAAGTGTACACTTATAACAAATATGGCAACTTACAGCTATAAACCAAAATTGAACAATTCCACGGTTTTGATCATCTGGAACTTTTCAGCAACAGCTAGGATGTTTTGGACCCGGTTGATATCAATATGCTCGGTCCCTATTAAATCGGGCTGCAACAACATATCTGACAAAATGTGGGTGTAACCTGCCTAACGTTTTAGTGAATACAGGCGTAGGTACCTAATATAAGGTGGTTTACACGCTGCGGTTTTCAATTTTATACTGTAGAATCTGGATTTGCAAACAAAAAGCGCACGTAAGTATAACACACTGGCGCTCAGCAGCATTGACTGAGCTAGTATTAGATACTATGGTATGGTATGTTCCTAATGAGGAATATCTCCACCCGTCAATCATCCTACAACTCATCTGCTCATAGTCAGAAGACTGATTGCACGATTCTTACTAATAAAAAAATAAAAAAAAAACAAAAAAAATGACGTGTGGCACTCGGAGACTGCCGCGGTAAAGCTATTGCATAGCATTTTTTATCAACTCCTCTCCTCTCCCCCTCCCCATTCCTCTCCTCCCCCTCTCCCCATTCCTCTCCTCCCCTCTCCCCTTGCCCATTCCTCTCCTCCCCCTCTCCTCCTCCCTCCCATTCCCCCACACCTCCCACGCCCCTCCCATCACCCCTCCCTCCCCTTCCCTCACCCCTCCCTCTATTTCTCCTCCCTAATCCCTCCCGACCCCTGCCTTTACCCGTCCCGCTATCCCCTCCCCTTCACCTCCTCCTTCTGTATTAATAATCGCTCCAAAAGTAAAAAATAATGTGTGTCCCCCCCCCTCTAACTTTTGAATCTTAAGTTTAGAAAATATGAAAAAAATCTGAAATGTAGAACTTTATAAGGACTTTCTAGGAAAATTATTTTGAACTTGTATGGAAAATAATTTCTGGACTAAGTTTGTAGTATAATCGTATATGCAAGCATTTTGAACACTTATTGTGACGGACGGGAAACTACGGAACCCTACACTGAGCGTGACCGGCCAAGAGCGTGTCGGGCTCTTGGCCGGTTTTTTTCAACTGGATGCCAGTTAGTCACTGGCAATGAAAAGACAGCCAATTGCCTTGCAGGATTCCTCACTATGTTTCCTTCACCAATGTCAGTGAAGTCCAACATAAACTTGGAAATTGAAAACGTCACTTTGTTATTTGCCCGAATTTGTACAGACCCCAAGTTACCCTAATGTGTCAAATTGAATATGAACCTTATTAAGTTTTACCTAAAGTTGAAAAACGATCAAGAAAATTTGATACATTGGGGTAACTTTACGTGCTGGCGTCTGTACCTACAACCTCATCTTATTAACTAGGCCACCATGTCATATTATATGAATTAACCAGATAAATATAAGTGCCACTCATTGGCGATTCGTCAGTAATTTCTTGATATCACCTGCCGGTCGATTCAGTAAAAGTCACGCCGTGTAAACTTGAGTTAAGTGAACTGTCAATGCCTAGCATTAGTATGGAATGACAGCTCAATTCGCCCTTACTACTCCTACATTTTCACGCGGTGATTTGACCAGAATCGCACTGCTGCTTAGAATTCAATTCATTGGGTGCGTAGATACTTTAAGATATAAAAACAAGATAAACTATGAAGAAAGTCGTTTAGGTGAATCATTCATTTATTAGTCACTACTCTACAAGCTCGCTCCTGTCATGTCGTTTAGAACAATATACCTTTACTGATAGTGTTCTGAGAAAATGCATTTTATCGAAAAACGGCTTAGTGGCACAAAATCGAATCATTGTTTTTGGCATGAGTGTCTAATTAGTTAGTTATTTTTGAAGATACTGTGTTATACTTTTTTGTTGGAAACTATCATACTTGCTTTTCCACCAATTTAACTTAAGAACTGTCGATCTTGTTTTGGCCATGGATCAATGTTTAACAAATGGAATAATATAAAAACCAAATGTTACGACTAGAAGAAATTCCAATTTCGGAAGGAAAGACCGACTTAAAAACTTTTTTGCAAAAAATAAAACCGACTTGAAAAAAACACTAAAAGGTGTAAAATAACTCACTAATTTAGTTTTTCTACTACTAACCGTTTAGTGTTTTTTAAGTCGGTTTTATTTTTGGAAAAAAGTTTTTTTATTTTTAGTTGTTACCATACGAATATTTGCCATGAATTTATTTTATATTGTTAATTGTTAACAATACCTACATGTCATGATAATAGGGTTATCCACTTATCCCTAATAAATGAAAATTAACATACCTGTCAAAATCTAGGTATATTGTACACATCTGCGTACCCCTCAGAGCATACAGGCGTGATGATACGTCATGATGTTGTATACTTATACAATAAACATCCAGTTTTGAAGTCGGTTAAAAATAAAATGTACAGTAGTACTCTTCTTTAAGAAAAGTCACGTGCAAAAAAAGAGGTTTGCTGCAACTCACCGTTTGACGTATTCCCAAAACAATAATATTTCCTTTTCAACGAATTCACTCATAGTTCCACAAACAACGAACTTTGATAACTATCACGCAAACATGATGACGGTTGTCATTTAGATTGTAATCAATATTGTGATTACTTTTGTAGCGTTACCGACTTGTCTGACAATATTTATGGCAATAAAAAATATGAACCTAATTAATCAAACAGTTCAGGGTTATAAAATTTTAACAGTCCATCATACAAATGTTAGTTTTATCGTATAAAAATATATAAACGACATCAAATTAGTTTCACACGGTCAGTCATATGGGGGCCCGTACTACGACTACCCACCGGTCGACCCATTATAGGTTGTGGTACATTTCAAATAGAGTTCAGGGTTAAATACCAATCGATTCCCATTCGTTAAAATGTACTTTACGTTATGTACGTCTAGAATTGTAGGTCATTGAAAACAAAAGTAAATATTAGGTCAACGTCGATGGTACTGTGAGCTGTGATGCTAATTACATTTTTTCAATCGCTCTTGTATGTCTGCTTGTCGTTCGGCGATACGAATGAAGTGATTTCTTAGTAATTCAATATTATAGTAGAAAAATTCGGGTCCCCTATGTTGTTTCGAACGCCGCTGTTTCGAAACACGCTGTTGCGAATTATTTTCCCACTGCCTCACAGGTTCGAAAGCTCGTGGACTAGAATGAAGTAGTCGCGAAAGACGCTGTTTCGAAAAACATTTTCACTGCCTCATACGCTCGAATTCTTGTGATTTCGATTTATTTAGTCATAAAGTGTACAGAAAAATATTTAAGCAGTACCTAATTAAATAAAATCAACAAATTCCGTGTCAACATCAACATTTAATATTATTATTAACAAAGTAACAATAAAACATATTAATTCATTAAACCCCGCCGAGAGGACACCGGTGTCCGCCTGTCATTGTCTTTCTATTGTGTCTCTAATTACCTCAGTTGAAAGATTAAGTACCTCAACTGTACATTTTTTTCTATGAGTTCCTACTGAACACAAAATCGAAGACTATTCTTTATACAAAACTTTTTTACGAAAAATAAAACCGACTTCAAAAATAACACTAAACGGTGTAAAATAACTCTAAATTGGGAAGTCTGTGGCTTTGGTGATTTTGTCTTATTCATGATGGGCCACCGACTTCCAAATTTAGAGTTATTTTACACCGTTTAGTGTTATTAACCGACTTCAAAAAAAGGAGGAGGTTCTCAATTCGGTTGTATATTTTTTTTTTCTTTTTTTTTTAGGGTTTGTTACCTCAATACTCCGTCATTTATGGACCGATTTTCAAAATTCTTTTTTTGTTTGATAGGGTATACTAACAGATTGGTCCCATTTGCATCAAAACTCATATCTGATGAGGGATCTTCGAGGAATTGAGGGAACTCCTCAAAAAATATAGGCACACATGCACCGATTTCAACATTTTTAGTAACAAATCAAGCATTTTCATTTAGAAAGTATCATTTGGTGAAGAAAAACTGATGAAGAAGACAGGCAACGGAACTCTTCAACGCATAACAGCAAATTATTCGCAATTGCTATAGTCAGATGTCTATGCTGAGCTTTTGTATTTCCACAACATAACATTACGCCATTCTATTTTAAAAGGGGCCGGCAAATATGTACAGATTAATGTTTAGAGATAGAACTTCTTTAGCAATTGTTATCCAATTTCAATGATTCTTTCAAGTTTTGAAAGACTTTCTTTACATACAAAGAAACTAAAAATTACAAAATAAAAACTTTAAAAAAAAAAACAACCGACTTCTTAAAAAAAAGTAACAGGTGAAAATAACTACAGTTTCGGAAGTCGGTGGCCAATAATGAACAAAACAAAACCACCAAAGCCACAGACTTCCGAAACTGGAGTTATTTTCACCTGTTAGTTTTTTTTAAGAAGTCGGTTGTTGTTTTTGTAAAAAAGTTTTTTTTTGAAGTCGGTTTTATTTTTTGTAAAAAAGTTTTTTATTTTTCCATTTTTAGTTGTTCCCATACAAAAATTTGCCATGAATTCGTTTTATATTGTTAATTGTTAACAATACATGTCATTATAATAGGGTTATCCACCTAACCCTAATAAATGAAACTTAAAATACCTAACTGTCGAAATCTAGGTATATTGAACACATCTGCCTACCCCTCTGAGCATACAGGCTTGATGATACGTCATGATGTTGTATAAACATCCAAGCGATTCCAGCAATCACGATAGATTTGCCGTCTATTTTTGAAGAGTTCCGTTGTATATCTCCGAAGATCAGCACCAGATCTTCACCAAATTAAAATGGGACCACCTCAGGAGTCTACTCTTTCAAACAAAAAAATAAATTCGAGAATCGGTCCACAAATGGCGAAGAAATCAGGTAACATACAAAAAAAAAAAAAAAATTAAAAAAAAAATACATTCACACGAACATAGAACCTCCTCCTTTTTTTGAAGTCGGTTAAAAATTGTCTGCGTACCTAAGTGGTATTAAATTTTGTGTGCGTTACCCCAGCAAGAAAGTATCTCCTAGAGTTATATCAGTAGAACGTATAGTAGTAGGTGCCCTATCTGCTATAAATGTGCCCCCAAATAAAAAATGTGTGCCCCCTGTCGTTTTGGAAAAAAACGGAAAAAACGATTCCTGTTGGGGTAACGTTTTTCTAGCAGGAAAATTCTAAACGAATGATCGGAGAGAGAAGAATTATGCATGGCCAGAGAGCTTATATGTGTGCCAAAATGTGCCCCCAAAAATAAAATCTGTGCCCCTTTAGATTTTGGAGATATTGCATTTCCTGCTGGAGTAACGATTTGATGAATCGTATATCTCTAAAACCATTACATGTGCCCCTGTAGAATAAACATACACGAGTAGCTCTTAATGTGTGCCCCTTAGTGCGCATTTGTGTGCACATTTTTTATTTGGGGGCACATTTACAGCAGATAGGGCACCTACTATACGTTCTACTGATATAACTCTAGGAGATACTTTTTTGCTGGGGTAACGCACACAATTAATACCACTTAGGTACCCAGACAATTTTTTATAAAGAATAGTCTTAGATTTTGTGTTCAGTAGGTACTCATACAAAAAAATGTACAGTTGAGGTACTTAATATGTTTTATTGTTACTTTGTTAATAATAATATTAAATGTTGATGTTGACACGGAATTTGTTGATTTTATTTAATTAGGCACTGCTTAAATATTTTTCTGTACACTTTATGACTAAATAAATCGAAATCACAAGAATTCGAGCGTATGAGGCAGTGAAAATGTTTTTCGAAACAGCGTCTTTCGCGACTACTTCATTCTAGTCCACGAGCTTTCGAACCTGTGAGGCAGTGGGAAAATAATTCGCAACAGCGTGTTTCGAAACAGCGGCGTTCGAAACAACATAGGGGACCCGAAAAATTCACGCAATATATCTTACACATTGTTTTTATTTTACTCTTAGAAAAACACACAAATAGAGAGACCTGTCAAGGTCAAATAATGTGACCGGCGAAATTCCAAGTCACTGGTTCGAAACTTCGAACCCTAGGGACGCACCTCGGGAGTTTCTTTGGATTCATGTGTGCATTGTAATCACTTGCTTCAAAATCACTAAAGGAAAACATCTTAAGGAAAGATGTTTCTCGACGAAGTACGATGGCATATGAAACCAAGTCAAAGACTCAAGGGTGGCATATAATTCTGACGCCAAGTTAGTCACTAACCCCAAAAGTGATTTGAAATGCTAAAGAGCGGGCATGTCAAGGAAATGTCATACAAAAACTTTGATCCCATGTCTCAGTAACGCCTTTTAGAATATTATATGAATATAGTAGCGGCAGCGGAACGTACTAAAAAAAACTCATAGACTTGTGTGCACTAGGACACAAGTTAGGGAAGAAAATTTTGATCGTGATGACCCGTCTATAGTAAATATTAAATATCTTTGCTAACTACGAAAAAGAAGAAGATTTTACACATTCATACTGCATGGTGCAAATTGATTTTGAATTCATCCTCGCTGCTTATTTTTTTTAAATGTTCTAAATTCAACTTTTGAAGTTTCAACTAACAAATGTCAAAATTTTCTCAATGGCTCAACTGTTATTGTTAGCATAACATAATAATGGCTTTGAAACGATTACCTAATGATGTTCAATCTTTGTTATGTGCCTCTGCCCAAGTTAACAGCTACAAGAGAGCGATTGAAGAATTAGTAAGTTTCATAAGCTTTTAGCGTTTATTATTTTATGTATACTCATATAACATTTTATCATAAAGATAAGTAAAAACAAGAAGTGGCTTATTTACTTTTTAGGGGGAAATCTCATTGGATTAGATAGTAATGGAGAGGTTTTTCCTGTTGCTTTTATAGTTTGAAGTAAAAATAATATCAGAAAAAACTAGGAAAAAGCTCATGAAAAACTTGACGGACGAACTTACAATATGGTATCAGTACATGCGACGATGTCGCTTCCACCCCTTTACAACCCTTTATTTTATTCTTTAAATTTTAAAAGATACATCGTTTATTATTCACCACGAAATTAAATAAGTAGCATAAGTTGGCTTATGTTAGTTGTTCGTATGTCTTGCTTGTAATCATCAAAATTAAAAGCGTTATTTCTAGTTTTGATATCAATTGCCACCGCCTTTACGTAGCTAACGATAAAAGATTATAAATTATTAACAATCTTGGTTTTAGATCTACAATTCCCTAGATGCAAAATCTACATCGATTGCGATAAGAATACACATTCAAGAAAATACAATACAAGTTATTGACAATGGATGCGGTATTACAAAAGATGATTTTGATGTGATTGGTCAAAGATATATGACGAGTAAGCTAACCGATGTTGCAACATTAAAAGCGGCTCCTGAGAATTACGGATATCGGGGTGAATTTCTAGCTAACATAATAACAGTTTCACAAACGGTGAAGATAACATCTAGACATGAGATGACGGAAGAAACGTTTGCTAAGTATTTTGTAAATGGTAAAGAGAAAAAGTTTTCCGAAATGACAACAAGGCCAACAAAGGGAACCACTGTACGTATGTCTGCAGTTACTTTACAAAATGTTCACAGTATATTTTTTTACAGAACAATGTATTTACAGGTTGACATTGAAGGTTTTCTTTACAATCTAAACATACAAAAAAGGGGAATAGATTCCGTAAACGAGCTGCAAAACATTAAATTATTTCTGGAGCAATTATCTTTAGTACACAACGAAATATCATTAAGTTTACGGGACGACTCCCAGAACGAAATCGTTTTCAAAATTCATAAAAAAAGAGATATTTATCAAACATTACTGAGTGTATTTGAAATTGACAAAAATGATATTCAAGAGCTTCAAGTTGAGAAACATGAGTACAAAGTTAAAGGTTTTATTGGAAAGATGGATAAAAACCTGGACTTGCATTGGATTTATCTAAATGGAACGTGTATACATGGCCGTAGCAGATTGCATAAGGTGCTAAACGAGTATTTCAAAAAATCTCTACACATTAAAGATCAAAGAACACTAAAATCAAAGGTAAGGGTGTGGCTGATTACTTTTAATTATCTATTCTGCTTGCGTGCTATTTTTTCTTATACTCTTTTATTTTCTTTTTACAGAAGAATAATGACGAACACCGATTGTTCAATAAAAATATTCCATTTTACTTTATTTTTGTAACTTGTCCATACATACATTATGATATCAGTTATTCGCCAAATCAATCTGTTCTTCAATTTAAAAACTGGGAACCAATTAATAAACTGTTAGAGAAGTTAGTTAAATTCTATGTTGGCGATGTTAATTTAAAGGAAATGAATAGGGTTGAAGGTAACCCATTAAATAAAGAACAAATAAATACTAAGAGTAACCAAAACACCCGGGATCAAGTAAAAAAAATAATGGACAAAATATTGGGAAATAACCCAAAAAAGTTAGGAGTTTCACAATTACAGAATGGAGTTAAAGGTAACATATTTTATTGTCTTTTTCTTAGTCTGCTAGGTGGAAGGGGTATCGATGCACAACCTCAACAATGAGTTCAGCACATGGTTCTGCATACCCCAGAGCATTTCCATATTTAATCACATTAGTTAAAAACCTCATCGGGTTAGATGTAAATCATTATTTTGAAAATAAAAGTAAAAAATAAACAAAAATGGTAAGAAAAGTCAATAAAACATTTCAAACGCTAGGCGTACCTACCAAATTGCAACTGGTTGTTCGTAAATGTCCCACAATAATATGTCCTGTAAATTAATGTAAACGTTTGTATAACTCTTTATAAAATACTAGCTAGTAGACGTCACTTGGTTTCACCTACGTATTACACGTTTCCGTATGAATACATGGATAAAAAGTAGCCTATGTCATTCGAGGTTAGTGTAGTGTAGCTTTCCAACGGTGCAGGATTTTTTTTTAAATCAGTCCAGTACTTTTTAACTTTTTTCGTGACATACAAAAATACAGATCTTTTCTCTTTAAAATATTAGTATAACTACTGGCACTTACCTCGCGAGGTGTGCATTTCGTACTGTAACATTCTCCCTACCCTCTCTTAGTTTTGAAAACAAAATATAGCCCATGACACTCACAAATAATGTGGCTTTTTATTGAAGAACTATCAAAACCGGTTTAGTAGATCTAGAGATAACCGGTCACAAACTCACAAACTTTACTCCTATATAATTTAAGTACCTATAGATGTTTTATGTTTTAATAAAATTCATTAATTTTAATGTTACATTTCTAGGGAAGACAATAAAAAGAAAAAGTAAAAAGAAGACAAATCCTAGCGCTATAGTTCCAAACTGTTTTCTTGAAATCGACTGCAAATATAATAATGACGACATCGCATCAACAAATAACAAAATAGATCTCATTTCCGAACATAAATTTGAGCATCACATTGACCAGCAGCCAGTTGATGATTCACACAAACAAAAAGCACACAAAATGCTTAAGAACAGCAGACATCTTAAGAAAAAAATGGAGGCTCCTGGCTTAAATAACTATAAAGCTAAAGAAATGACGATGAAAGCAAAGAAAAAGGAGTTAAAAGCCAATATCTTATCGGCAACAAAGAAAAAAATATCAGTAAAACAAAAACATACACAAAATAAACATCGAACAATAAAATTAGACAAAATAGAATTAAAATATTTGAAAAGTGCAGACTCTGTATTTAAAAGAAGCAACCTAGTGGCTCAGGAGGTGGAAGGTTTTTTAATAAACCAACTTATAAATAAAAGAAACAAAATAAAAATGGAAAATCAATGGAAAAATGCAAACAAAAAAGTTAATAAAAGTACTATGATTTTAGAAAAGGAAAATTATGCATATTATGATAATAAACCACGAACACCGAAAGCAAACAAACATATTATTAAAAAGTACATTTTGAACAAAATTAGAACAAAACCATACAAAACAACGTATGACCTAGTACAAACAGTTCTAAAAAGTCAACAATTATTTTTAAACACTTCAGAAACTAACGTGAGCGCAGAACTTAACAATACATTTTATGAACAAAATAATACATTGAGATGTAAATCGAAGGTTGCATGGACAAATAAATATGTATACAGAAATGAATATTCAAATATCAGCGGCAAGAAAGCAATATCACAGTACACAACCTATATTCCTGCACAATATAAAGAGAATTCCAGTGATTATCTTTCTCTTCATGGGCAACGAAATGATTCAACTATTTTAACAAACGAAGAAGAAAATATTTATTGCCATAATCGCAATATTTACTGCACGAGAAAAGAAACATCCTATCGTACATCAAATGGTGAAAAAGTTCTTACGTATGACAGTCATCAATATTATAACAATGAAGTTTTCACGAAAAGCAATACTAAAAACTGCAATACTAGTAATAAAAGGCAACATGTAAGATTCATCACAAAAGAATCTAGAGACAATTTGTTCACTTCCAATGGTTTTAAAAATAAACTTAAAAAATCCTTTGGAAGTAATTCTAACAACCATACAAAAGCTCTTGATGCAGTTTTAAAACAAACCATAAATGAATCGTATGCAATCGAATACTCTAAAAGTAATGAGAATAATTATAATCCGACTCATAGTTATACGCCACAACAAGAACAACAACACCACAACAACAGCATTATTTTTAATAAAGACGTCTCTTTCAAACATGCTTCTGTGCACAATGAACCTGTAACATCTATTAACAATCTTAATTCAGATTTAGGAAATACTTATACCATACGTTCATCAAATTCCTCACATGGTAAAAATTTTGCAACTGAAAATTACATGGAAAGACGACAAAACAGCCAGTCATTGCATGAATATTACTCTGCTCATAATTCTTACTGTGAAGCAAACGACGATAAAAATGGATCTAAAACAACTAAAGATGATTTTGCTTATAATAACAAGAGCCTCAACTCTGTGTTTGGTCCCAAATCACAGCAGTGTTCTGAAACAGTACCTTTGGATAATATTGTGATCGTAGAACCATTAAATGTCTGTGAAACAGTTTTCTATGAAATTGGATCCGAAGAAAAAGAATTTGCTGTTAGCTTTAATGAAAACAACCTACTGAATGACTCTTTATACGGAAATATTCAAAACAGTATTGATAAACACGCTATTAATGGACATGACATATTAATAACTCAAAACAATGATAAAACCGAAAATGTTTCTCATCATTTTACCTGTGCAGTAAATACTATGCAAGTAAAATTACAAGATCCAATTGACAATGATCAAATTAAAATAAATAATAGAGTTTTAAAATCACGGGACTCTGACCGTACCGCCACTGAAGGTAACTTTGGCGCTGAACCCAATGATTGTAACTTTGTCATCGACTTTAATTTAAAAAACAGGCTCCGGTTTGTGCCCAAAGGTATGTAATTTCAGAAGGTAAGATCTTTATCTTATTTTGATGAGTCTTCAAACTCAATTGGTTTATTTCAGGGATGTCTCAAATCTTTGAAAATTGTCGAACTAAGACTGCACGTGATTATGATATGAATAAAGACTATTTTGAGGATGTAAGTGTTTTAAGGTCTCCAGTTACCACTCTTCAGATTCGAAGCGATAATTATTTTTATACGAGACGGTAACTTTGTTAATTCCAGAGTATATATAACAACTTCGCTAACGTTGTTCAAGTCAATTCAGAAATTTATGAGCCAATAATACAAAACGTTGAAGATCTCACAACTAGGAACATTCACAAGTTTCAAAATAAAGTTAAAAAAGATAACGCATCTCTGGTTTTTGATGAAACATCATTGAAAAATGCTAAGGTAGGAATATGATAACACAGTCATATAAATGAACCTAATTAGACCTAGAAAATATACCAATCACACTTTTTTAAAAATACAATAGTCATGAATATAACTTCACGTCATAACTATGTTTTTTCAGGTGCTTGGCCAAGCCGATTCTAAATTTATAGTTGCAATTTTAAAGAAGCGGTGTAGTCAAACTAAAGAAGCTTCAGGTTATCTAATATTATTTGACCAACACGCAGTTGATGAGCGAATACGATTAGAAAAAAACTTAGCAGGTACTTTCATATTTTAGAAGACCATTCAAATTATATTGGTGTCGAAATGAGTCGTGGAAGGTATGATTTATCTCAGAGGTCTTTGGTTGATTATAACAAGGTATTTTATATTATCATCTTTTCTATTCCAGATTATCTAAATCAAGAAAGTTGGACAGGTGTGGCAGTAGATAATATTATTTTGAAGATGTCTAAGGACGAGATTCTTTACCTGCATAACTACAAGGACAAGTTTACACAGTTAGGTCTCCAATGGACTATTTTAAACGGTAACGAAGTAACTGTTCATTCGATACCTGAGGCCATACTTGGAAAAAATCCAAGAGAGGTAACTATCATTGTTGACATAATTATCTTACACGGTATTTTTTTTAAAAATGTTTACCTGCAGAGGGTTACACATTACTAATAGTCTCGTTAACCCTTCCAACTAAGCTAAATATACTTGTGTCTGGCTGGAGTGGGTTCACGTCAATATTGCAATGGATGGGGATCGAACTCACGACCTCTCGATCGCCAGTTCAACGCCTGCCATTAGGATATGAAATATTAAGTTAAGTGTAAATAGTTCGAAAATTAACAATCTATGAAGCGTGGAACAAACTCATAATTTTGCAATATGTTTTCAGGTTGAAAAAGTAATTAAAGCTGTGAGGAACTTGATAATAGAAGAAATTAATATCATGAAGTTACAAAAGGGTTGCGTGTCACTGTATCCAAAATCAATTATGGATTTAGTTTTCAGTGAGGCAAGTGTTCTTCTATATTACGAGTAAAGAAATTGGCTCATGAAGAAAACTAAAAAGTAACTATAACATTTTGTCCCCAGTCTTGCAGATACGCGATTAAGTTCGGTGATCATCTTTCCAAAAGTGATTGTGTTGAATTAATAAAAGCACTTTCAAACTGTAAAACACCATTCCAATGTGCCCATGGACGACCAGTGATGGCTGTTATAATGGATATCATAGCTGATAAGCGTGAATATAAGGTAAACAATTTCTTTTGTAGTGCAATGAATGATAAATGGTTATTTCCGAAAATACTATCAGTCTGATGAAGAATTGTTTATTTCCTGTCTGTGATGAGTGTTCGGTTTTTGATAATGAAATTCAATAAACAAAACTAAAGATCCTATAGAATTGAGATTTAACTGACTTATTTTATGTAGTTGTCTACTGATAAAATGTTGAATGGTGGCAATGGTGCGCTGTTGTGTTTTCAGATAAGCATGGAAGCATTGAGGAGATTCCAAAAAAGAAATAGAAGAAATCTACAATCAAATTAAGTTGCATTTATTAATAATTATTAGATCAATATAATAATTACGGGTAAACAGATTATTATTTGAAACAAAACAAATATTGCATTTTATATATAATTATGTATATTAACAGCAATTCACAACGAAACGAACCTAAAATGCTCAGATATATTATAGAGCAATTCAAACTACGATACCTATTTCTTGTAACAAAACTCTTGTCGAATATGTTGCTGAATCCATTCAATATAAGGGTCTATTCTTGTGTGAACGTCTGGAAAACCCACGGCACAAGGAATTCCCCATGAGACCACACCAACTAGCTCCTTCCCTTTAATTAGTGGACTGCCGGAATCACCCTGTAAAGTAAAGTAAATGAAAATGTTGTACTTTCCATGAATATAGAGCGACCACTGCAGCGCTGTCTGAAGAAATTACGCGATGCAGGATGGGTGTCGTCATTGGCTGGTCTGCTGACAAGCATCAATACTCCGCCACGCATTAAGCATCTTGGTCAGGAAACGTCCCAGCTGTCAACCTTTGACTAACATTGACTAAACATGCTGCGTCCGTTTCTTCCTCGTGGTCAAACTAAATGGTCAAACTGATTTGACCACGAGTCAGCTTAAAAACATTGATTTTTGCGAATTTGCTTATAAATAGACATTGAGGCAAAGGCAAAAGGCTTCTTACGTGACACGTTCCTTCGCCAACCTTCGTAAATGTGCAAAACATTTCTTTGGAGACCGGCCTAGAGTACCTCATGGCATATTTGCATATCTCTTGATTGAATACTGGTAGTTCTAATGTGTACATTGTGCGTGTCGATGATCCATGTGGCTAAAAAATTAAAAATCTTTAACATTTTATATGAGCCTAACTTTAATTGTTTCCTTAAAATATTAGAATAGAATAACATTAATTTGCATAAAAACACGGTAAGCATAAAAGATGGTACATATAAAGATAGATTATAAAACATACATGTTAGGTTCATGTTATGTTACATATATTAGTATAGGTAGGTACAGGGAGGCAGAGACTCTTTAAAGAAAAAAAGACACTTAAATTAATGTCAATGAAAAAAAGTACTGCACAAACTCAAAGACGGGGCCAGGGGGTGGGGGGCAGAATGAAGTAGGTAGGTACTGCACTCGTGGTAGGCATTTAGTTTGTGCAATATTCTTTCCATCTTGTATTTTACTACGAATACATATAAATGAGTGAAATAATTTCACTCAGTCATGGTTTTTCAGTCATTATTCTTATTCGATATCCTTATACGAGTACCTACATAACGATGGTCCCACAAATATAAAAAAAAACGGTATGATAGTCACTTTCTGTTTGGCCCAGCCCTATGGTATCAAAATCCTACACATCTCTATAAAATTTAGTTACATTTGCTTTCCAATTTTCGCTTTTAATTCAACTTATAAGACAAATAAGTACAGGCAAGGATCTTAACCAACCTTTTGAGCTCCGAATCCTATCAAAACGACCTCATCTCCTTCTCGGAGTTTTTGTCTTCTCAGTTCTAAGATTTTGATGTATCTTAAATCGAACGGACTCCTTGTTTTAAGAAGAGCAATATCATGTGCTCTGCTAGTGGCATTAAATCTCTCGTAGATTATTATTGATGCGACATTGCATCGTTTCCCTCCAACGTCTAAATTATTTGTACCGGCTACAATGTTCATATAACGTGGGTTAGCGCTGAAAGTTAAAAGTAATTTCAAAATTAAGTACCTAGTTATTTTTTAGAAGCTTCGACAACCGTTGGTTCTGGTACTGAATATAAATATGAATTATGAATATGGTTGTCTTAACGTAAATATTTACGTTATAGGTACACAGTCAGAAGCCCGAAAGTTCGACAAACAATAATAAGTATGTATTTCTATTTAATAGTAGGTACCTAACCATTGTGTTAGCCATTGGATTGATTGTGAAAGTGAAGTAGACCGTCACTCCATGTAAAATAATGTGTCTGTGTATTCGATTAAAATAAAATCCGACATGTTGTTAAACGACTAGGCAAAATTATGATGTTCGTTTTTCTGTGAAATTTTATTTATTATATCCTTTTGATATAAGTAAAAGCGGTACTTTACAGTGTCACCTATTAAGATATACCTATCATTTAGTGTTGTATAATATTGTCTTTTGCTTTGTTAGTAACACGTTGAGTGTCCCGTCTTTTTTGGATAACTTCGTGAAACGTCCGAAGGGTTTTTTTTTTCATTCAGGTTCATCTGATTTTAAATTGATAAAAAAAAAATATTCGATGGGACTTCGGCCAATTCATTGTTCATACATAAGAAACATGGTTTATTGCATTTTTTACTTATAATATCATTGGTTTAATGACTTTGACTAAAGCATTACCTACATGTTAAGCAAAAACGTCACATAAAATGCACTACATTCTGTAATGCACGGACAGTCAAATTGTTGAAAGACGAATCGCCCCAGCTATCCTCCCCGCTTTTAGTGTCGCCATAAAGCCGCTATTTTGGATATTGCTCCTACACACTATAAGTAACACGAAGGTAGCCGTGACACTGACTTTTTAAAAATGTTTGATTGAAACTTACCCCTGCACACAATGCGCGGCTGTGACGACGTACCATTTGGAAACCACAGCACCTCCACAGACATGATGGCCAGTAACATTCTGGATAGACGCATGAAACTTTCCATACTCCTCTGGCGCTTTATCTCCTCCTATTATCTTGAAGTCTATTGCTGAAACTATTTATACACTCGTAAGTAGGTTTAATTTTCTACCAAAACAACAATTTTTTGTGTTTGTGTTTTATAGTGCGCACCTTTTTCAACTAAAATTAAACTTAAAATTATGACGAAAACGTAATTTAAAATTGTCATTTTAACAACAACATTTCTCCACTTATGAAAACTGAAAATGAATCAAATAATTTTGCTAAGCACACGGACTTATCTACAATATCAGTCGTTATTCACTGTATCATCAACCCCGGTAATATCTTAATGATAATCTCAGTTTTCAATCTATCTATCATTCTCAATCAAACTGGATAGGGATAATGATAAGTCTTTATGGCACTTATATTCAAATATTGATTAACCCTGCTTAATCAATATTGGCCCTTGGTCAATTACCTATATCTGAACAATAATTTTATTGTTGTTTGTTGATTTGACCAGGTAGAGATAGGTACCTGTATTTGGTAGGTAGGCCTAAATCTATTGCGACCGGCCTGTTGGTCTAGTAGTTAGTGCCCATGACTGCTATGCCAGAGGTTGTGGGTTCGATTCCCACCCAGGACAAATGTTTATGTAACGACCATGATCATTTGTTCTGTGTCTGGGTCTGTAATTTATCTATAATATGTACCTACTTAAGTACCTATTTAGAAATATATATGTATGTTTATCAGCTGTTTAGTACCCATAACACAAGCTCTCAAGCCTTACTTGGGACTAAATGGTGTTGTGTGAAAAGTTGTGGAATATTATTATTATTATTTTTATTAAAACACAAGCTCTGCTTAGCATGGAACTAGATGGCGTTGTGTGAAAAATGAGATTTTTTTTTTACTTCAGTAGCTTAAACATGTAGGTTTTGCTGCCTGAAATCAATGAGCAAAATGCGATTTTGCTCACTGAGTGAGACAAAGTAACTTTTATAGTTTTGTTTTCAGAAAGCCGCGAATAAGTACCTTTTATATATGTCATAGGATAATTTGATACTTCGAATTTTCGCGAAAATCCTAGGAAATCCTAGGGGTTTTGCGAAAACGCGGATAATTTGACATAATGTTGGTTATGTTGGTTAGGTTAGGTTAGAACCATGACCATTAGCGATCTCTTCCAGATCTCTTCTATTGTTGGTGAATCATGTTGTTTAGGTTATAATTATCAAATCTTACTGGACTTAGTCCAGTAAGATTTGATAATTTTTCGCCTATGTCTAATTATCCGCGTTTTCGCAAAACCCCTAGGATTTTCGCGAAAATTCGAAGTATCAAATTATCCTACGACATATATATCTTATTCAGCTTAGACTATATATTATCTAAGTTATTCAGCTTTGGGTTAATCGTACAATTCGAAACATCCACACTCTATCTCTTTCCCGCCATTAGAAAGAGAGCGAGACAAAAACCAGCCCTTTCGATGTTCCGATTGTGAATTCGACAAGACAAACACGTTCGGAATTTTGTACGAACGTACGAACTAAAGAAATTTTGCAAAAAGTTATTTATGTCTTATAATGCAATTTATTAAATTAATAACTTATTGTTGTATTTAAACGAAAATATGTCATTACCTACTGCAAATAAAACTGATACTTAATTAACTGTAAATGTAGTTTCAAAATTTGTTCTCGCTTCTGAAGTGAAAAGTTATGTATGTTACACGAGAGCAAAGTTTTTTGCATCTCGTGCCTTTGAATCCCTCGCCACACTCAGGTTTCAGAATCAAGCACTCGCAGCAAAAAATGACCTTGCTCTCTTGTTGCACAAAATATAACTATTTGTATATTGCCACGGGAAAATGGCTGCGAAAATAAACTGTTAAATGTATTGATAGTTCACTCGTACATTACCAATTTTATTTTAAGGTTCCGGTCACAAAAGTTGCCTCCGAAATTCAATCACCTACTAAACCCTGCTATCCGTTCGATCCGATTTTTTTGGAACAATTTCATTATAAAAATAGTAGATACTATTTTATAAGAGGTAAGGTAATGTAAGAATTAAGGGAGTCCCTTGAAAAGGAAATGCATACCGTATCCGTCGCTTGAAACACATTGGGTGTGGTGCAAAACTGTTTGTTACCAACAATTTATTGAGAGCAAATAGTTTATTGGCAATAACAGTTTTACCCTACGCCACCTGGTATAATAAGGTTACAGGATTGCGCTGTTTGAGGGCCTCAGCAGCCGCAACTATTGCTCACCTCGTAGTACTTAAAAAACAGGTATCCAAAACTCCAAATATACAAAGCAATGAAATGTCAATGTCATTGCTACGTCAAAGTATCAAACGTCACACATATTCTGAATTTCTGACATTCTGTGAACTATTGTATTTTTTGTCACGTTGAAGTTGTTAATTAATTTGAGAATAACGAAAATAAACAATTAACAACACAACATTTGCAAACAGCTATGGATATAATAAAAGCTGAAATCGCAAAGAAACGTAAGTTACTTGAAGATAGGAAATTAATAGTAAGTAAACATTTTAACACCCTTGCTTTGTTGCATTGTATTGGTGATATTTTTGCCCCATTGTAACATCGCTTGTCCACAGGACCCTACAGCCAACAGGAAATATTTCAAGAGAGGTGAGCTACTAGCTAAAGAACAGGAAGAGTATTTAAAAAAATATGGTTCACAAATCAAGGAGCCAGAGATTCAAGAAGAATCGCAAGAAGTTAAAAATGAAAGAGGTTTGAATCAATGAAGTTTTAATGCTGCGTTTTGTTTTCCTTAACTGTCTGCCTTATTATAATACCTACGTCTAATAAATTTCCAGCTAGTCTAAGGCAAGCAACCAATGATGCTGAAAACACTGAAATAGTTGGACTGCCAAGACAAGAAGTTATAAAGAGATTAAGAGAGCGAGGTCATCCGATTTGGTTGTATGGTGAAAATGAGCTGAATTCATTTAAAAGATTGAGAAGAATAGAGATTCAAGAACCAGAAGCTAACAGAGTAAGTAATTTTAAAATATCTACATTAGACTATGATTAACACTCTTTATGCCACACCAGTCACCGGTGAGCAGCAAACTTTAATATTTCTATCGAGTCTGGAAGTGTGGCAGTCAAAGAGTTAATGTAACCAAGTATAATAGTGAGAGTTGGCATCATGGCATCCTATTAATAAAATTGATTTAAAAACACATTGGTGTCTACTGTTTTATTGTCTCGCCAGAGTTCTGTTTTTGCATAATATGTTGTAGAATACATGTAGGTATATTTGCTGCTAAATCAAAAATAGTTTTTTTGTTTTCACACACAACAGAAATCCCTAGGTAATTAACTAGTTTATAAGTCATTTATAATCATCATCAATCACCATTCATCTTTTCTTACTAAATTTAATTTTAAGTCACCTTTTGTAAGTAATTGTCTGAATATTGTCAATAATCAAAAACAGAGCAAGATCGCACCAACACTAGTATTACCAATTACTTACTGAGGATGTTTCATTTATAATCCATGTCATTATTTGAAAAATAATCTTTATTCATTCATTCATATATATCCCCCGATAGGGGAGAGATTGATAAAGGTGATGCACCCCATTTATGCGTGACTGTGTGAGACCCGGTGTTCTACAGGTTAAATAATGTGGTATTGTAATTTTTCAGGGTCTAAGAAATGACTTCCAAGAAGCTATGGAAAAAGTAGATGAAGCTTATTTAAATGAAATCTTAGCATTAGGAACACAGGTAAACTTTGATTATACTTAAGGACTTGATATAATATTGATTGTGCTCACAAAGCAATGAAGGAAAAACATCAAGAAGAAACTTTACTTTATATCTATCTATCTATTAGGTTTGATTTCCACACTTAATCCTGAAATGAACCATTGTGCGTGAGTCATGGCAGCCATTTTGCTGGAGTTACTCCCATCAGCCCACCTCTCCCTTCCAGAAAAGATTAAACCCCCCAAAGTTTGAGTGTCTTGTTTCGTATCTCGGCGACGAGATGTTATCCTGGTCGATCGCAGCGCCACCTATCGGGTCCAACTGTAAACCTAAATAACACAAATACGATAAAAAACGAATTATCCACTTTCATTATTTTTTTACTGATTAATTTAAATTTTTCATAATACTTTTTTTATTTCAGAGTGATAATGATAAACAGCTAAAGGAAGATGCACTAGATGATTCTATCACCTATGAGTTTATTCAAGTGATGGCAAAGACAATGGGACAGGGTGATAAAAACCATGATATGAATGTGATCATGACTTTGTTACAAGTAAGCAAGTTTTTGATTTTTCACCCGAGGTAGTAAGTCCTTAACCTCAATCATGCTGGATAGATCATTTTATCCTTATGTTTTTCTAAACACATGTTGTATTCTAGAAACATAAATTATAATTTATTATTCAGGAGCAGCAGTGGCCCAGTGGTGGCGGCCCCGACTTACGAACAGTAGGTCGTGGGTTCGAACCCAGGCAGGCGCATTACTTTGTGTAATTTATTTCATCACCACTGCTCTCAAAAACGGTGAAGGAAAACATCGTGAGGAAACCGGCATGTCCTAGAACCAAAAATTCGAAGACATGTGACATCTACCAATTCGCACTAGGCCTGCGTGGTAGATTATAGCCCATACGCAAAATACGCGCTTTGACGTGGAGTTGCGGATACCAGCCCGGTATCTTTAATCTTTTTAAATCTTAATTTATTATTCGCTAGAAGCCTTTACAAGCACCAAAATAAGTTTCCTGACGACTGCCAACTCTTACCTGGAGTCCATTGCCACTCCCAGCACTATCTCCTTATCCTAAACTTTTATAAATGTTTATTATTTGTCTGCTGCATTTATGTCAACATCCATAAATGTGTTTTAATTTAAAGTTTTCAATTTTTATTCATTTACAAATAATTATAAATATTTATCTTATATTATTAAGTATGTAACATAACATTAGACCTTTAACTTATATGTGTGGTATTAAACTGTTAGTTTAAGTTGGTCAATAAATAAATAATGAGTAATAATAGTAACCTGCAAGTTTGTTCCTGCCGAATTTTACAATTTACTTATTTAGCTGTAGGCAAACTTACTAAATATTTTTTTCTGATGTAACAATACCCTATGTTACTCTAAAAAACACCAGCTATCTGTCTGTCAATTTGAATAAAACAGATACAGATGCAGGCATAAATAAAATAAAAATAGAAATAATTTTATTTCTATATGAAAGCTAAGTTACTTGCGTCTTTCCACAACTTTACATACAATGCCATCTAGTCCCCAGCAGCAGAGCTTGTGTTGTGGATGTTAGTGCTCCATTAAACATGTAACAGTGGTAGATATTTTAAAGATGCCAAATTCTTTTCAGTTTCTCCTAAAACTATGGGGCCAGCAGCTCAATTCTGCGACTGGGGCAGAAAAGACTGCTGTGAAACATAAAATGACACGAGCCACCTTCACTCAAACTCAAGTTTATTTGAAGCCTCTGGTGCGAAAACTGAAGAAAAAGAACCTTCCAGATGACATCTGTGAAAGTCTTTGTGAAATTACTAAACATTTGCTTGAAAGGAATTATATTATGGTTTGTATTCATATAGTCTTTCAGAGTTTACTAACAGTGTGTAGACAAAGTTTACTGGCAGCCAGGCCGTTTGGTATCCACAACTCCACGTCAAAGCGCGTATTTTGCGTATGGGCTATCTACCACGCGGGCCCAATGCGAATTGGTAGATGTCACAAGTCTTCGAACTTTTTGGTTCTAGGACATGCGGGTTTCCTCACGATGTTTTCCTTCACCGTTTTTGAGAGCAGTGGTGATAAAATAAATTACACAAAGTAATGCGCCTGCCTGGGTTTGAACCCACGACTTACTGTTCGTAAGTCGGGGCCACCGCTGCTCTTTGCCGTACCCTTAGGGCGCGGCTTCAATTGCTTCAAATCAATCAAATATTACCTACCTATAATAAATAAGGAGGAGCAATCGTTGATAATCACTATTTGATAAAGGTTTTAATTGTACCACGCAGTTAAATTACGAAAATAAAACGAAAAAGTCATGCATGTTCTCTGTAGCAGAAATACTACACGCGCGGTAGGGGCACGGAAACATGTGTCGTATTTATGCGACACAAGCGGTTAATACCTAAGGGTACGCAGTAGCTGAGAAGGTCAAAATTTGTCTTTGTAGCGACATCTTGGTCGCCACATATGTACGAACTATAACTGACATTATTAATTTTATTCTACGTCGCGATGTTAAAGTCATCCGCGCGATTTAACGTAGATATACAAGATCCGGACAACCATCGTCGAGCTGTAGTAGCCCAGACATAAAACCAGTTTTATCGGAGAATCTTCCCTTTTTTATGTGGGATGCGGAACTTTACTCTCTCCTCCTTCATACCCCTGAATACTCAATACTCATACAACGACATTCTGACCCCCTCCTTTACCATGACAGACATTACTAGCTAGTTTTGAAAATTCACCAAAGACATTCAATACCTATAGACCGTACATCACAAACAAAATTTTCGTCCGAAAAAGTGTGTCCTGCCGGTACACAAGTCTATGAGTTTTTTAGTACGCTCCGCTGCCGCTCCAATATTCATTTATATTATTCTAGATGGCGTTACTGAGACATGGGATCAAAGTTTTTATAGGACATTTCCTTGACATGCCCGCTCTATAGTCTTTTAAATCTCGTTAATATTCACAAAATAAGTAGACATGCAGGCATTTCAAAGTTTATGTTCGACATAATATCGATGAAGGAAAACATCGTGAGGAAATCTGAACTCTTACCTAGTTACAATAAGTATCAATTCACCAATACACCCTGAGCAAGCGTGGTGATTATTGCTCGTGCATTCTTTGCATGAGCAGAAGCCTTTGCCTTACAGTGGGACAGTAACAAAGAAGTGATGGGTTCCTTTTGAATAGGCATTCGTTTATTCCTTTTTTATTTATTTATTACATTTATTATTTCTCTGTTCAGGCCAGCGACGCATATCTGCAGATGGCTATAGGCAACGCTCCGTGGCCCATCGGTGTCACTATGGTCGGCATTCACGCTCGAACAGGCCGAGAAAAGATCTTTTCCAAAAACGTGGCTCACGTTATGAACGACGAAACTCAAAGGAAATACATCCAAGCATTGAAGAGACTGATGACGAAATGCCAAGAATACTTTCCAACAGACCCCTCAAGATGTGTGGAATATACTACAACTAGATAATAAAATTCCTTTTTTATTACTTACTGTTTATTTTTACCTCAACTGTATCTAATTAATTTACATAACATAACATCACGCCTGTTGTTCCCGAAGGCTTAGGCAGAAGTGTACGGTAGCAGGTACACCCACATTTCGCCAGTTATTTAAGTCCCATGCAATAGGGGGCGAGCCTGTTGCCATCAATCGGGCACAAAACCAGACTCTATCTAGGCGGCAGATACTTATAAATTCGAAAGACCTCATGTTCAGCAGTAGCGCTTGCGATCACTAGACCCACGAGGCAGTCAGTGTAATCAATTATTCACTATAGATCTCTTTCGTCTGGATTTAACTAAATATAGGAGATCGGCCAAAATTTCAGAAACTGACTTAGATTAATTAATCTTCATGGATTGGTACTAATTCCCCATAAAAATAAAGCCAAAAGTTTATTTTAAGCCTTTTAGGTAAGTAAGTACCTAAGTACCTACTCAAAATGTTTTAATATTGTTTGTTGTGTGCAGAAACAAACTTAAAATCGCTAGGAAACTAATTATCCATAAGATTTAAATGTCAATTTTCAACATTTTTTGGCTGGGTTAAAGCTCCCCGCTCGGCACGGGCGGAACGGGACATTGAGTCATGCTTTTCGTGAGTGAAGCCGGCGTTCAAATAAAACGTTATTACGTCAAAAAAATATGCATTCACACAGATTATTAGACAGTCTTATGATTTAGGACCAGGGCATAAGTACCTATGACCACGGCTATCCTCTAAGAAAATATTCTCTTCTGCGTATAGTAGTTAGATTTTAGTTTTACTATGTATTTATATAGGGAAGAAAAATAACGTATTTTTTCTTAAAATAGTTTTTTTTTATTTGATTTTTACATAAATCAGATCCTGATGGAGATATCCTAAGAGTATTGGTATTTTACCAATTATAATACAAAGGGTAGATACAGACGGCAGCTGCACATCAAGTTACCCCAATGTGTGATTTTTTTTATCGTTTTTCAACTTTATGCCAAACAGAATAAGGTGCATATTCAATTGGGAAAATTTGACACATTCGGGTAACTTGATGTGCTGGCGTCTATACCTACTAGTTCCTCTAAAATCATAAGTTCTGCCAGTAGAACTGCAAAAGGATATTACACACAAAAACTACATGGAAAAAGCATTACACACACGAGAAATAAGATATTAAAATGCACAAAAAGCTATTTGACAAAATTTTAATTTTTAGTCTGTCATCTAGATTACAAGAAAATATTTTCAACACATTTTTTTTTCTTATTCATATTGCTGGAAAACTACTTAGATTAAGCGCATTAAAGATGAGAAGAGGGGGCTTGTAACGTCATTACAATTTTTAGTTTTAATTTGGCCCGAGGAGCCGTTCTGTTTGTACCTATCAAATATCCTGTAATTTCAAGTAGGTATACTTAATCAATATGTAGTGCATGATGTGCTTACCTGTAAGAGATTGATGCACTAGACCCGAAGTGATTTAATGTACCTAACCTATAATTGTTTGAGTGTACTCAATTGTTGGTGAGCCAAAGAAATAAATAAAAATAAATAAATTACCTAGTATAAACTGTAGGTACCTACTGGCTAGTGACGTCATGCGACATTTTGACCCGATGTATCGCCGTTATTTTTTGATTAAGACTTGAAAAAAGAAAAAAATTGTGTCGTATATATAACATTGCTGAGGCAGGGGACATAGTCCCTCATTAATAGTTCTCGGTATCCAGTCTATCGTCTCGAGAAATATAAACGTATAAAAATAATAATAATATTTAAAATAATATTATTACAATCAAAATAAATATCAATTATATTTTTTTTATTTTTTTTTATTTTTTTCTTTTTTAAATAAAATACTAGTCTTATAAATAATCAACAAACTGATTTAAATGTTAGATGCCTGTACTAGGTAGGTACTTAGACTAGGTTAGTTATACCTGTATCACAAGCGACAGGAGCTCATTAAGGTCTGTAATTGTAGGTATAGTAGGTACAAACAATTATTATCAGTATTTAAATTATAAGATGATAACAATTATGATAATATTATACTTAAATACCTTAAAAACTATCTTATAAACTAAAGCAACATGTTTATGGCTCCAAAGCTATATAATAAATTACCCAAACATATCGCTAAAACTTACTAACTACTAGCTAACTATCATTTTATACGTCACGTCGGATTTTTTAACTATTGAATTACAAAGTACCTAGGTATATTATTCGGTCAATGAATATCTTAATGACAAATTTTGAAAAATAATTGACATAATCTACGATACAATTAGGTACCTACATAATTGTATCGTAGATTGTTATTATTTGTACCTACTGTGTGTGTTCTGTATATTCTGACATTATTATTCCTAATCAACATGCCTTGTTAATAACTTTTAATTTAGCTGACATTGTATTATCCTAAGCTACACTAAGACAACTTGTTCTATTTAAATTAATTTATTTTTGGTATAATTATTACCTATTAATACTTAATGTAAGTATTGTGACATTTGCACGACACTATTTTGTATGCCGTTAGGCGGAACATTATATGGACCAACATTTTTCTATACAACATCATAATATTATATAAAATAGGTGTAAGTAGGTCTGTGTTCACAAAATGAATAAATGAATTTGAATTTGCTAATGTCATATTTGTCGGTCAGTCACCCTGGATATAAAAGAGGCTCGAAATGGAGTTGAGTTACTTGGTATGAAATGCCTCGAAGCAGAAATCTACACAAAGGGGGACTTGACAACCCGAGCACACATACGGCGTATTGCGCCGTATTTGGTAATGGCTGGAGCAATATGTGCAACGTCGCCGCATCAAGCGACGGCCGCCGTGTGTATATTGGTCAGTCTTTCGTGGGAAATGGTTAATATGAACAGGGGCCGTTGGTCTGTTTCTTTCTGTCTGTTCAGTATTTCTGTGTCTAGGGACTTGTTCTAGATGGTGCCGCATAATCTGATCGACTAACTCCAATCTAAATACTGTGTGTGGTGGTTGTGGATGTTGCGGATTAGCCGTCGAACTCCGCAGCAGCACACGGGCATTCAATATTGAGTAGTTGAGAAGTCGTTTGAAAAATTTAACATTCCATTTAGATCCTCTTTTTCTTTCCAGAAGGTATGGTTCCAGCTTTTGACCTTTAAGATTAACGCCTCCCATACCCTTGTCATAATCCAAAACTGCCTGTAGTTTGTACTGAGGTGGCTGGTATAACTAGCCAGCCCTGCGGCATACCGGTTCGTTTCAGTTACGATATGGGTCATGATGTCGTCGTCCCAGTACCGCCTAAACGCCTCGTATGCATTTTCAGCTGCGACAAAAGCCCCAGTTTGTTGAAGAAGAAATTTCTCCCTCTCACCTTTAAAATCACCCATGGGTGACCATTCAAAGTGGCTCGAAGTTCCTACTGCAAAAAAAGACTGGATTTCGTCGACACTCGCCTCTTCCTCATTCTCCTCTCTTTTTATCCTTACTTTACTCAACAGACGCTCTCTCGCTACTTCCCTTGTATTCACTATATTCATGATTTTCGCACGGATCTCCTCAGGCACATCATCATCGTCAACAAAAACTTCTACCAATCCTTCTCCTCTTCCCAACTGGGGGTCACCAGTTGGCATCTGGGCGAGTGCCCGCCGCCTGGCACGCTGCGCGGTACCGCCGAAGGCGCGCCGCGCTGCACTGCTACGCTGAGTTGCGCCACCACGCCGCGGACGGTGCTGCTGCTGGTCCTAACAGACATTCAAACTAGAGATGAGATATACCTGCCATTCTCGTATGGGTATCACTAAATACCAGGTACAAATACCAGGTATCAAAATACTTCTAAGTATTTGGGTGTGGTAGGATTTCGTTATGTAAACGTATGCGATAAGTATGGTACCTATGCCTCCAATATAATGTAGGTACGACGTTTCAAGTACCTATACGTAATTATATTATTATTATTATTTACCATTTATAATTTAGAATACCTAACCTAAGTACTATCCAACTAATATTTTCACCACAAAGTTGTTACACATAAATAAAAGCTATTATTATTGAATAATTATACGTGTCTACTATACACTTTTCTAGATAATTATATTATTATTAACAAACAGGTGTAACGAAATCGCAATCACAACTGACGCAAAAAATCAAAACATTGTCGACCTAAGTACCACTAGACAACGTAAACATTCAAACACGTAATAATATTCCCTAACATAAACAAACTAAGCAACTCTTTCACGTCGTAACAAAAAATGTAATTATGCTATTATGTTCCTTATGCACGTAAAAATAAGTACCTACCCATTTTGTCTAACTAAATTAAATCAACCGAATGTTCATAAAGCACGAATGACGTTTCGGGTCCCTTCGTAAGCTGTCGGGTAGCTTCGGGTTGCTTCGGCGTACCGAACCACCGATAAAACTGGGCGCTACCTTGTGGTAGCGGTTCGTATCGTACCTACTATGCGTCTGACGTCATACCTTCAAGGTATTTACCCAGTATTTCGGTCCGTACCCGGTCTATGTACTGGGAAGCACATACTTGGTATATATACCTCTACCAGTAATCAACAAACTGATTTAAATGTTAGATGCCTGTACTAGGTAGGTACTTAGACTAGGTTAGTTATACCTGTATCACAAGCGACAGGAGCTCATTAAGGTCTGTAATTGTAGGTATAGTAGGTACAAACAATTATTATCAGTATTTAAATTATAAGATGATAACAATTATGATAATATTATACTTAAATACCTTAAAAACTATCTTATAAACTAAAGCAACATGTTTATGGCTCCAAAGCTATATAATAAATTACCCAAACATATCGCTAAAACTTACTAACTACTAGCTAACTATCATTTTATACGTCACGTCGGATTTTTTAACTATTGAATTACAAAGTACCTAGGTATATTATTCGGTCAATGAATATCTTAATGACAAATTTTGAAAAATAATTGACATAATCTACGATACAATTAGGTACCTACATAATTGTATCGTAGATTGTTATTATTTGTACCTACTGTGTGTGTTCTGTATATTCTGACATTATTATTCCTAATCAACATGCCTTGTTAATAACTTTTAATTTAGCTGACATTGTATTATCCTAAGCTACACTAAGACAACTTGTTCTATTTAAATTAATTTATTTTTGGTATAATTATTACCTATTAATACTTAATGTAAGTATTGTGACATTTGCACGACACTATTTTGTATGCCGTTAGGCGGAACATTATATGGACCAACATTTTTCTATACAACATCATAATATTATATAAAATAGGTGTAAGTAGGTCTGTGTTCACAAAATGAATAAATGAATTTGAATTTGCTAATGTCATATTTGTCGGTCAGTCACCCTGGATATAAAAGAGGCTCGAAATGGAGTTGAGTTACTTGGTATGAAATGCCTCGAAGCAGAAATCTACACAAAGGGGGACTTGACAACCCGAGCACACATACGGCGTATTGCGCCGTATTTGGTAATGGCTGGAGCAATATGTGCAACGTCGCCGCATCAAGCGACGGCCGCCGTGTGTATATTGGTCAGTCTTTCGTGGGAAATGGTTAATATGAACAGGGGCCGTTGGTCTGTTTCTTTCTGTCTGTTCAGTATTTCTGTGTCTAGGGACTTGTTCTAGATGGTGCCGCATAATCTGATCGACTAACTCCAATCTAAATACTGTGTGTGGTGGTTGTGGATGTTGCGGATTAGCCGTCGAACTCCGCAGCAGCACACGGGCATTCAATATTGAGTAGTTGAGAAGTCGTTTGAAAAATTTAACATTCCATTTAGATCCTCTTTTTCTTTCCAGAAGGTATGGTTCCAGCTTTTGACCTTTAAGATTAACGCCTCCCATACCCTTGTCATAATCCAAAACTGCCTGTAGTTTGTACTGAGGTGGCTGGTATGGTTTCGCAACAACCTTCACTTGTGAAGTGTCATGGTAGGTACTTATGATGCCTACTTTACGCTTCTTGTCCTGGAAGGCCATAACCACCACATCGCCAGAATGCCGGGCGACAAATTGGCCATTTTTTAGGTCACACAGCGACACAAGTTGGGGCACATCGGTGCGATGGTTAACACGTAAGGTGCCTACACAATCAGTTTTGCGTGACTTTAGAAACCTGACCAGTAAGGGGCTAGTAAAACATTTGTTCATGAAAAGAGTATAACCTCTGTCAAGGAGAGGACGTATGAGTTGGATGATGGTGGTTGAGCTTTTCAGCATCGACGATGGGAGACCGGTGTCATTGGATGTGCCAGCACCGAGGTACACAGAGAACGACCAAAGGTAGCCCGTGGAGGACTCACAGAGCTCGTAAGATTTAACTTCGGATATGTTGCCGTTCCCCAAAGTCAAGGATTCACCGATGCAAATATTTTGGGTTGGAATGTATGACTCCTGGAAACGAAAATTTAAATGACATATGATCGGTCCTAAGACGAATAAAGGGTCTGTCGTGTCTTGCGGTCTGCTATTATTATCAATTAAATTAAACGCGCGGCACAGATTTTCGTAGCGTAAACGAGTAAACATCTTCCTAAAAATGTTGGTCTGCAAAATAGGATTCAAGGTAAAACAAGATTTAATGGAAGGCATCCGAATGATTCCAAGCATCATCCAGAAGGAAAAAAGGATGAAAATTTCGTGAACGTTCGTGTCATACCAACTCTGGGCGAACGTAGCGGACAAACTAGCCAGCCCTGCGGCATACCGGTTCGTTTCAGTTACGATATGGGTCATGATGTCGTCGTCCCAGTACCGCCTAAACGCCTCGTATGCATTTTCAGCTGCGACAAAAGCCCCAGTTTGTTGAAGAAGAAATTTCTCCCTCTCACCTTTAAAATCACCCATGGGTGACCATTCAAAGTGGCTCGAAGTTCCTACTGCAAAAAAAGACTGGATTTCGTCGACACTCGCCTCTTCCTCATTCTCCTCTCTTTTTATCCTTACTTTACTCAACAGACGCTCTCTCGCTACTTCCCTTGTATTCACTATATTCATGATTTTCGCACGGATCTCCTCAGGCACATCATCATCGTCAACAAAAACTTCTACCAATCCTTCTCCTCTTCCCAACTGGGGGTCACCAGTTGGCATCTGGGCGAGTGCCCGCCGCCTGGCACGCTGCGCGGTACCGCCGAAGGCGCGCCGCGCTGCACTGCTACGCTGAGTTGCGCCACCACGCCGCGGACGGTGCTGCTGCTGGTCCTAACAGACATTCAAACTAGAGATGAGATATACCTGCCATTCTCGTATGGGTATCACTAAATACCAGGTACAAATACCAGGTATCAAAATACTTCTAAGTATTTGGGTGTGGTAGGATTTCGTTATGTAAACGTATGCGATAAGTATGGTACCTATGCCTCCAATATAATGTAGGTACGACGTTTCAAGTACCTATACGTAATTATATTATTATTATTATTTACCATTTATAATTTAGAATACCTAACCTAAGTACTATCCAACTAATATTTTCACCACAAAGTTGTTACACATAAATAAAAGCTATTATTATTGAATAATTATACGTGTCTACTATACACTTTTCTAGATAATTATATTATTATTAACAAACAGGTGTAACGAAATCGCAATCACAACTGACGCAAAAAATCAAAACATTGTCGACCTAAGTACCACTAGACAACGTAAACATTCAAACACGTAATAATATTCCCTAACATAAACAAACTAAGCAACTCTTTCACGTCGTAACAAAAAATGTAATTATGCTATTATGTTCCTTATGCACGTAAAAATAAGTACCTACCCATTTTGTCTAACTAAATTAAATCAACCGAATGTTCATAAAGCACGAATGACGTTTCGGGTCCCTTCGTAAGCTGTCGGGTAGCTTCGGGTTGCTTCGGCGTACCGAACCACCGATAAAACTGGGCGCTACCTTGTGGTAGCGGTTCGTATCGTACCTACTATGCGTCTGACGTCATACCTTCAAGGTATTTACCCAGTATTTCGGTCCGTACCCGGTCTATGTACTGGGAAGCACATACTTGGTATATATACCTCTACCAGTATATACGTCTCATCTCTAATTCAAACCCATCAAGACATGCAAACAGTCGGTCATGACAAAACTCTGCTATCTCTATACAGGGTGAAAGTGATATCGTCGCAAATCCAGACACTCATGAGTTTCCTCATGAGTTTAATCCTGCAAGGCTATTGGCTATCTTTTCATTGCCAGTGACTAACTAACTGGCGTTCAGTTGCACACCGAACTTCCGACCCTTTCACCCTGTATAATAAATATAAAATATTCCACAACTTTTCACACAACGCCATTTAGTCCCAAGCTAAGCTTGAGAGCTTGTGTTATGGGTACTAAACAGCTGATAAACATACTTATATATTTCTAAATACATACATAATATAGATAAATTACACCCAGACACAGAACAAATGATCGTGCTCATCACACAAACATTTGTCTTGGGTGGGAATCGAACCCACGACCTCCGGCATAGCAGTCAGGGTCACTAACTACTAGACCAACAGGCCCGTCAAAAATGCTAAAAAGGAATATCGTTGATCATTACATTATACTTAGTAGTCTTTAATTTTATTAAAAACTACTATGCTAAAACATAAAAAAAGGTGTATAAAATAATATATGTAAGTATTATAACGAAACGGAAAGCTGCAGTGACGAGAAGACATTTCACATTCATCAGTTCCAAAATTTCCAATAAAATAAACAAGCTTGTGAAGATTTACAGCTCAACTCATAGGTATGGAATTAGGAAAGAAGTATGTTGAAAACCCTCTTATACGATGAAACAGAGAAAATGGGTAAATCATAATCAGTACAAAAATACACTCCAACATACACACGCACGCCCACAAACATGCACTTCCATAATACACATGCACCTCCACATACACACGCAAACCCCCACATAGGTACTCACGCACACCCCCACACGCACGTCCACATATACATGCACACCCCACAAGCACATACACTCACCCCGTAACATCTTTTCACAATGCACAACTGCATGCCATATATTTTAATAAACCCTAACCGCATAGGTACAATTAATGCAATGTTGTTATCTGGAACAATGTTTTTCTTTATGTTAATAAGACGGGCTTTGATGGCTGCGACAGTTTAAACGATTGCAAAAAAAAAACTATGATAGCTGTAAATTTTACCATTAAATTGCAAAAAAAAAACTATGATAGCTGTAAATCTTACCATGTCGAATGGTTCGGCTTTGATAGCCATCTCAGATGTGGCAACTCCCATTTCCTCGGTCACGGAAGTGTTTACCTCTTCATAGCCTTCAGGAAACCCCTCGACCTTAACAAAATGTTCTTCGCCTTCGTATTTGATATTGAAGTCCTCGCTCTCGTCGTCCTCTAATATTTTTTCAAAGTCTTGAGGGGCCTGCTCGTCTTTTACATTGCACAATGCCATCTAGAAATAACAAATTACACTATTTTATAAACTGTATAGGTACACAGTCAAATTTAACTAGTTCTGGCGGGGTCATTGTAGGTACTCATAATTATAAACAACTTTTGACAAAAACATAATAATTATTAACGGCCCACTGCAAAAATGAGAAATATTCGTTATTTTTGTTTTGAGATAATTGGGTTTTAAGTTTGCTAAAGTTGTACGTACTAGATAAAAAACTTTAATTTGGATTAGCAACATCCATACTTACTTAATTATGGTTAGTAAACCATTCAGAAAAACCTAAAACCTATGTTAGTATTAATAGAAATAATTACTTATAATTTATTTATTTATTTAATAATAATAATATTCCATAACTTTCACACAACGCCATCTAGTCCCAAGCTAAGCAAAGCTTGTGTTATGGATACTAAACATCTAATAGGTAAACATACTTATTATTTCTAAATACATACATTTTATAGATAAATCACGCCCAGAAGCTCTGCTTAGCTTGGTATGAGCATGAGCTCATCACAAAAACATTTGTCTAGAATAGGGTTTAAACCTACAACCTATTTAATATTTCTAGTAGGCTACCCAGAACCGAACTCCTAGTTAGATTTTTTTCATCACAATCTACAATTTCAATATTATGTAAATATGTGAGTGCCATGTATTAACCTACTTATCCACTTTATTATTTACTTATCTCCTATAATTAAAAACTTATTTTGAAATAACTTGAACCCATGTAGTTTTTTTTTTTTTTATTTTAGGCAAAGAGATTTAAAAACTAATTTTAGGTAAACATCATACCTATTCAAATGTAACAAATTTATTATTGTAAGTAAGTAGGTACATATACAAAATATTGTAAGGCGGAACTAGAATCATTATATTTTAATTAACTTGTAAGTTTGACGTTCAAAATGGCCTGATTGAAACAAATGAGTTAACTTTGATTCGGGGCATTTTTTGTTCTTAATTCATTAAACCCCAAGAGGACACTGGTGTCCACATTGTCATTGTCTTTCTATTGTGTCTCTAATTGACACAATTGAAAGATAAAATGGTTATGTCATGTTAACCTTTCAATTGGGTCAATTAGAGACACAATAGAAAGACAATGACAGCGCGAACGCCGCCATTGGCTGGGGTTTAACCTTTCAATTGAGTCAATTAGAGACACAATAGAAAGACAATGACAGGCGGACACTGGTGTCCTTTGACCCCGTGACGTAAGTATGCGCCAAGAGAGCAGTGCCCCGGTAGCGACCGGCGAGTGGCAGAAACCATTAGAAAAGCAGTCAGCTTAAATCGGACTAGGCTGGCCACGTCTTCTGTAAGTATGCCCAATGAGCTGTGAGCCAAAATAACTACCACATGGGGCCCTAACACCGCTAGAAGGCATCGCGCCAGAACACGAAGATGGCATAAGACCTAGACAAATTAAATGACCAGTAACCCACTAAAGCTAATCAATTGAGACTTTGTATGTTTAATTAGTCTATTATTTTCATCATATGAGAATTTGAACTATCCATCGGAAACCAACTCTATGAGGTTTTCCGATGTACAGTCAGCCTCATAAGTCGATAAACATATCCATATTTCCTAAACTCATGAACACCTTGGCTTACACAAATTGCTAAACAAGACTAGTGAATTTTGAACCTTTAAGACGTTAATTAAATCCTGGCACTAGTCTTGTTTAGCAATTTGTGTAAGCTAAGGTGTTCATGAGTTTAGGTAGTGCCCTTGCGCTTCGCTTGGTTCGTCTTGGCGGATCCATCTACTGTCATAATATGTACCAAAACAGTGAAAATTCATTCAAAATAAAAGTTTTACGACTTCTACCGATTTTAGTCCTGATTTTTTTTTAGAATGATATTTTTAAAACTAAAACTTAACCACTTACTTTGAATTTACACCAATAATCTGCTGACACTAAATATAATTTTACAACACACGCACCCGCCTAGACGGTAACGGCTAAACTCAAAGTTCCAACTGTAAAGTGTAAACTAAAGTTGTAAACAATCAACAAACAAAAATGAAAAACGTCATTTCATTTTTACTAAGTACTCTGTCTGTCAGAGACAGAAGTGACAGAACTCAGACTACTCAGAGCTACTCAGAGTCTCAGAATAAGAATGAACTAATGAGTAATGAATGAAGTCAATAACTTTTGTCTTACCGATGTTACCCGACTTTATTTTCGATTTTTACTGTTGACAAGATAATTTATTTGATCGAATATCGCATTCATGCCCCAGACAAAACTACGCCAAGCTAATAATAATGAAAAGCTTCAAACATGGTAAAAAAATACTTTATTCATTTTATAAACGCTCTGTTTGTAACTTGTTTTTTTTTTTTTTTTTTTTAAATATATGGTTTATATTCAATTGGGAAAATTCGATTTTGAATTTGATTTGATTTCTTCCAGTGTTTGCGTCTGTACTTACCTTCTTCTTCTTACATGAAAATAATTTCAATTTTCTGCGGGGCCAAAGAGATTTAAAAGACTACTACTTTTAGGTATTGAATGTCTTTGTGCGGGGCTAGTGCGTATCTCAGTTGACAGTTCATAGTGATAATCATTGGGCAAAGTGACAAGCTAGTTTCGTGGCTATTTATATCAGTGACTCTTGGCAGAATAGTCGACATCGGCTCTGTTTGCCATAAATAAAAATAGAATAGAATATCAGTGACTCAGTGTGTATTTAGGATGACGCCCTGCGGACTCGCAGAGATTTAATATAATAATAATAAGTAATTTCTTTAATTCGGACAAAATAATCCATAGAGTGTTAGTAACAGAGAAACTTATTACCTAGTGTTAGTAACAATTAATCTCCGCACAAACTGCTTTACAATCGGAGAGCCAAAGCTCTCAGCTACAGTTTTCATGATGCTGTTTTGACTGTCCCGCACTCTACTTAATATCGACGCTGTTTTATTGCGCATAATCGCGTAGAAGTCGCTAGTACGGGCTTGCGCGATATGATGAAGAAGTGCACCATATCCTGTCTGATAGTCACCACATCTTGAAGTCCACTAGTGCAATACCAATTTATTGTTAATTCTCAGAAAACGTACCGACTAGACTATTACTTTTCTCAGCTGTCATCAAAGTTCAGTGTACAACTGGACGCTACTTAGTCACTGCCTCACTGGCAATGAAAAGATAGTCAATAGCCCCGTAGGGATGATTATGCAAAAGCAAAGTTTCGTCACTTTCCCCTGAACTAAGCCAAGTCATGAAGGGAGACAGTACATGAGTACAGTGTAAACTAGCCTCTGGTTGATACAAAATAAGAGAGTGGCAACACTGGATTTTTCGTTTGTTTTGTTTTGTTCGTTTGACATTTGGACAAATTAAATTATTATTAAAGAACTTTTGTTTTGTTATTAATTTGAGATTTGAGATAAAAACACTGTGATAATAGTGTGTGTTGTCTGCCACTTGGTGTCTTGGTGAAACTGAGAAGTGTTGGCGAAACCGCGAAATCAAATCAACCATAGCGAAATTGTGTGTAAAGTACCTAAAGGAATTATGATTTTGGAATATGTTACGAAGTTCCATTTGGAAGAATGTTTAAATATTCTGTCGGAACGAGATAACTTAGGCTATTATAGCATCAAAATCGAGTAAGTGAACTTTTTTAGGATTCCACAGCAAAATTCAAAAATACCCCGTATGATTTCGGCCAATCCGTCCGTTCTACATTGACTATTGGTGGGATATTTTCGATTAAAACCCCTTTCTTTGCAAAATATTTTAGGACAAAAACTTAATATTCCAAAGACTAAAGCCAACGCCGTTCTTTTGTGTAAATATGTAATCTATCCTACAGAACTTGGCCATTCAGTTTTAAGTCAATATTTGTATCATAGGTTTAATGCATATCTGGTAAGTAAATCAATTTTCTTGTGTTGCAGTTTTTTGAAGCTATTTGAGACATTCCCAGATGTGGGCGATAAAGTATTATGTAGTCCTGTGGAGAGTTTACCGGCCTGCAATAAGGACTTAATAAAAGCCCAACAAACTATCGTTGAACAAGAAGAATACAAAGTGGCTATTTCAAAGTTGGACTATTGCTATATAAAACGTAATATCCACGCAAGGTTCTTTGGTTTGCCAGTCTGCCCTGAGCTACATCGCACTGTCTTCCCAAAAAATGTGGATGTGGGATGTTTTCTAAAAGTTACAGGTTAGAACTTGCCTGTTTTGATAAATAATGTAAGATACTACTACTAAGTAAAAAAAGTTTTTATTAAATAATAAATAAATTTATTTAATAAATATTCCAGAACTGCTATTCCTTTGACTGCCTCGCTGGTCCAGTGGTTGCAAGAGCTACTGCTGAGCAAGGGGTCCTGGGTTCGATCCCTGTGTTGGGCAAAGTGTTAATAAGTTTTTTCATCTGGAATTTCTAAGTAGCAGCCCGGAGTCTGCATTTGTGCCCAATTGATGGCAATAGGCTCGCATCCTATTACATGAGACTTAAAAATAACTGGCGAAATGTGGGGGGGGGGGGGGGTGCTACAGGTACACCTCTGCCTAACCCTACGGGGGTTACAGGCGTGATGTTGTGTGTTATTCCACAACCTTCACACAATGCCATCTAGCCCCAAGCTAAGCAGAGCTTGTGTTATGGGTACAAAACAGCTAATACACATACTTAATTTCTAAATACATACATATTATCTAGATAAATTTCATCCAGACACTCAATAAATGATCATGCTCATCACACAAACATTTGTCCTGGGTGGGAATCAAAACCCAAGTCCGTCGGCATAGCAGTCAGGATCTAACTAATAGACCAACAGGCTAGTCAACAAAATGTCTATTGTGTCTAGAAGTCTGACCACAGTGACCACAGTATAAATATTAATTACAGTAGGACGACGCATTTGATATCTGGAAAAATGCCGACAAAGTCTACACGCGTGAGCCCTGAAAAATACCTCCCGAACTACGAACATCGTTTTGTTCGCAGTTCGGGAGCGGCTTTCCCGCGTCTCGCCCCTCACACCCCGCACGATTGCCTTGACTAGACGGCTTCGTCGGACGACTGTAGGTTTTTAGACTGTGGTCTGACGGTCGAAGTGTAAAAAACAAGATCTTAATTCCTATTAGTAGTGATAGTCTAGTGTTGTGACCGCCAAGTAATATGTCTTGAGTTTGAACCCATGGGTTCAAAAATGGTCAAAGAAAGTAATGTGAGGAAACTGGCAGTGATTAAGTGATACTTCTCGATGGCATGTAAAGCCAGATCAGAGGCCTTTGGGAGGCTTAAAACTCCTATTAAAAAAAGAAGAAGGATTCCTAAAAATAATGTGCTGATTTTCACGCATTTGACATTGTGTAAAATTTAACTGTGTATGTTTGACCTCCATGAGAAGTGACATACATGTAAGCCTCTCCTATTTAAGGTCTTGCATGCATGTTTTATCTTAAACCTGTATTTATCACAGTTCACACTAATATTATTAAAGTGTATGTTTGTTACTTCTTCACCTCTGAACAGCTGGAGCGATTTTAATAAAATTTGGTATGGAGTTAGCTGACACTAGATTGACACATAGGCTACTTTTTATCCCTGTATTCCCACGGGAACGGGACCTACGCAGGTGAAACCGCGTGACGTCTGCTAGTACTGTATACACCTGTCTGAGCAAATAAATTTTCTTATTACTTTTCCACAGGTACAGTTGTAAGAGTAACTCAGTCAAAAATGTTAGAATATCAGAGAAAGTATGTTTGTATGAAATGCAAATATGAAAACTGCGTAGAGGCAGATTTTGATAACAGATACATTTTGAAGGCCCCTTCTAAATGTGGCAATGATGTTAAAGCATGTAGAAGCTCCACATTTTCACAAGTACCTATGGTGTCCAGAGAACATTGCAAGGATTATCAGGAGATTAAAATACAGGTTTGTAAAAGAAAAAGTTAATAAATACACAAATATTCCACAACTTTTCACACAATGCCATTTAGTCCCAAGTTAAGCTTGAGAGCTTGTGCTCCATAGCACAAGCTCTCAAGCTCTTAAGCATCAATTTAGAAATATATAAGTATGTTTATCAGCTGTTAAGCTGATAAACATACTTATATATTTCTAAATTGATGTATACATATTATAGAAAATAAATTACACCCAGATGCAGAACAAAATTAACTATTGTGCTCATCACCCAAACATTTGTCCTGGGTGGGAATCAACCCCACGACCTCCGGCATAGCAGTCAGGGTCACTAACTACTAGACCAACAGTTCAGTCAAATGATAATTATGAATAATTATTATTATTGTATCAACTGGCCTGTTGGTCTACTGTGGTCAGTGACCCTGACTGCTATACCCACCATAGCAATCAGGGTCACTGCACATAATCACATAATCATGCTCATCACACAAACATTTGTCTTTGATGGGAATCAAACCCACAATCTACTATATTTTTAGCAGTCACGGTAACTTAGTACTAGACCAATAGGCCAGTTGAAACACTGCACAATTAGCTTCCAAAAAAATGTCCATGATCACTGTGAGTTTGGCAACAAACACTAGCTAATAATCTCCATGAAAGGTCCCACGCTTAATCAAAGCATACGTGATATTTTTTTTTATTTCTGTTTTGGATGACATTCTAATTACTTGGTTAATTGTTGTTGCAGGAGCAAGTAAACAAGCTGAGTATAGGAACAATACCAGGGTCTATGTGGGTAGTTCTGGAGGATGATTTGGTGGACTGTTGCAAACCAGGGGATGATGTTATAATATGGTATGTACAACTTGGTTCCAGCACCAGGGGGTGTTACCAAAGGAAACTCCAGATCCAGTATATTTAACTATGTAAATTGTATAGAGGATTTGAATAAAGCGAGTGTAAAAAAATATATACAGACTTATAACAGAAATAGTTGCGACACAAACTAATTCAACCTTAAGTCTTGTCTCCAAGTGAGGTGACGAAAATCTGGTTGTTTTGACTCCTACATTCCGAGGTGCATCTGTACCAGTTACCGACGGCCTCGAGCCTTTTGGGACGAATCTAATCTTTGGTGCTAACAATGAGTCGAAAGCTCAGACTGCGGCAAAAAAACTGGGCATCCTAAATAAGGTTAAGCGGTACCTACTTCAAATCTGGACAGCTTTTAGTTCTATATAAAGGTCAAGTCCGGTCCAGCATGGAGTATTGCTGTCACCTTTGGGATGGCTAAGCCAAGTACCAACTAGCCACACTCAACTCAGTAGAGCGCAAGGCCAAAAGGCATCACTTTTGATTTGCTTGTAAACAGGTGTTGACAATAATAGCAACATCAACTTATCTATTCGACGGCGTGGTTGGCGCAGTAGCTGAGCGGCTGGCTGCTGCGCTGCGTGTCGCGAGTTCGATTCATACATGCAACAAATATAACAGCCAGATCCAAAAATTCGCATATTTTTACAACCTATACCTAAATGTGACAATTTGATTTGGTATTCTAATAATGTTAATGTTGGCAAGAACATGACTAAAAGTGAATACTTGGCTTGTTCTTAAACCACCACTGCTTACTGGGCAACGTGATCAACGATTAACATATTTATTTATTTAAAACTCTAGTTCAGGTTTTGAAACCTAATGCGATAGCTAAGACTAAGTACTTATAATATTAACTATTTTAAATAACATCTATTACTAACAGTTATTACACAAAACACTAATACAAAATTACTTATAACTAAACCGATACCTACAACCTTATAATAATACACATACATACATATCGTCACGCCTGTAATCCCCGAAGGGCTAGGCAGAGGTGTACCTGGTAGTACACCCACATTTCGCCATTATGTTTAAGTCCTATGTAATAGGGGGCGAGCCTATTGCCATCCATCGGGCACAAATCCAGACTCCGGGCTGCTCTGAGAAATCCCAGATTGAAAAACTCAATAGCACTTTGCCCGACCCGGGGATCGAACCCGGGACCTCATGATCAGCAGTAGCGCTTGCGACCACTAGACCAACGAGGCAGTCCTTATAATAATAACAATGTAATATTCACACTAAATTAACTTACGTATGTTTTACACTCGTAGGTTTTGACTTACTGTCATGTATCTAGGATGACGTCATCCGCACTCGTAGAGATGTGACGAAGCGCACGGTACCCCGTCTGATAGTCACCGTAACTTGAAGTCCACCTATAACGCAATACTTACCATTTTTTTGTAAATTCCCAGTTGCCATCAAAGTTCGGTGTGCAACTGAACGTCAGTTAGTCAGTGACAATGAAAAACACAGTTTACAGATCAGGGTTTCAATGTGTGGTGCCCTAGTCAAAGCCTTTTGTCTATGTACGTTTACTTTTATAAATCCTAGTTTATTTAGGCTTTAGTTCAATAAATATCTTTTTTATTATATAAAAAAATCTTAATAAGGCACAACTTTAGAATATAGAATTAGTGATTAATGCACTCCATTACACGCGGTACTTGGTCCGTGTAAATTTCGTAGGTACTTTTCCGTTTAAACTTTGACATTTCTTCGACCCCCTCGTAGTTTTGAACATAAACAATAGGCTATATCCTATTGTTACTCGGTGATAATATAGTTTTCTAATGGTGGACGAATTTTTAAAACCGGTTCAGTAGTTTTCGAGTTAAAGCCTTACAAACAACTAAATATTTTTTTTAAATATTAGTATTGAAAATTGGAAAGTTTGAAGGTGTGTATGTTGTGTATGGTGTGTTGATGTATGTTTGTTACTTTTTTACATTGAAATGGCTGAACCGATTTTTGACCCAAAATGGCCATGAGGATTCCGGATCATCTCATGAACTTTTTAACTGCGGTAGTAACCATAGGATTAGTATAGTTGATAAACAGAATGATCAAGCAAACTCCTCACAACTACAAATAAATCTTGGCATATTTAAATCTTTATGATTAAAAATCTTTATTAAAATAATTAATCTAATTTGAACAATGTAGGTACTTAATTATGTATTTATTGGAAGTTTTCAATTAAATTCCAGTGGCACAGTAAGGCGCAGATGGCGGCCATCAGCTCATAATAAAAAATCAGAAGTGGAACTGGTATTACAATCTAACTTCATAGAGGTATGCAATGCACAGAGATCAGAGGTGGTATCATCAGCTCCTGATATAAAGGACTGTTTTAATGAGTTCTGGGCAAAGTATGAAGCATATCCTATGAAAGGCAGGGATAGAATCTTGGCATCTGTTTGTCCTCAGGTGAGGTTATTTATATAATAATAATAAACTTTATTTTCAGACCAAAAATCCATATCTTGAGCATACATACGCCTATATCATTTTATCTGAATGACGGTCTCTGTACCGCCACCCAGTGAGACACTATTAGGCCTCCCCCACATTCGCTGCGTGAGCGTCGGGGTGTTGCCGCCGTGTGACGTGCGTGAGGTGATCGCCTTGGCGTTTAACCCAAAGACAAGTCAGTCACAATTTGGCCAGTGCCGTGTTAGCACACGTCGTTGCGTTACTGTTCTACAATTAATAACAAAATGGACTCAGACGAGGAAAAACTACTGTTAGCATTGCTACTAAAAAGAAATAAGAGTGGTAAGAACGCGACTCGACCGACGCGAGCGCGCCGCTCGCACGCTGCACGCACGTCACACGGCGGCAACACCCGACGCTCCCGCTACTCGCACGCCCGAGGATCGCGCACGCCAAATGTGGGGTCAGCCTTAGGCCATCCACCCAGCCGTCTACAGTAGCCACGAGCCTGTGGGAACCGCTGTTGTAATATTGTAACACACTAATGTAGATCATTGTAGGTACGAACCCTCTGTATAATCGATGAAAAGTAATATTGTATCTTGAATTCTAATCGCAATTTGCGTAAATTTTGGGCTCCGTACCGGAAAAGTAATAAACGAGACCCTTATAGGATCACGTTGTTGTCTGTCCACTCGTCTGTCATGGCCGTTTATTTGGGAACGCGTGGAGGTATCGAGTTGAAATTAAAACCATAATAATATGGTCAGAGACGCCAGCAGTACAAGCTACCCCATACTCATATTTTCCCAATTGAACATGAACCTTATTCAGTTTGTGATAAAGTTGAAAAACTATCAAAGAAATTTGACTTAAATTAGTGTAGCTTGATGTCCTGGCCTCTGTACAAGAATGGGCTATTTGACAAAACTTTACTTTTTAGTCCCTCATCTAGATTACAAGAAAATATCCGACACGTATTTTTCTTTTTTCACGTAATCAAAAAATAACGGCGATACATCGAGTAAAAAAGTCGCATGACGTCACTAGCCAGTACAGTTTATGCTAGCTAATAACCGAATGGTGAAATTTTGCCAAATAGCCCATTGCTTCGCTCCACTCGACCGCACTGTCGGGCGGTAAACGTATGTTAGGCAGCAACGGATTTAATAGAGGCCAATCCGAGATGATATCCGTTTCACCGACTACTGCGGTGGTGCGCGGTGCCGCGTGTTAATTGCCTAAAGGTATTATATAGGGTGATTGGTAATTAGTGACCGATACTTAAACACGTGATTTTACTCATGAATACGAATAGCTTTCCCAAAGAAACTTATTGTATACTCATTAATTTTCAATTAATTCAATTACTTCAGTACTGCACAACGGGAGCGGTGGGGGTGGCGGGGGAGCGTGTGACACTACTACTAGATTTTGCTCTTCCCGAGGTCAGACTATCAGCTAATAGATCACCCGCGCGCGCGGGAATTTCAAACAGCGTTTTTGTTATTTTATTGTGTTATAAGTTATTGTGTAGGTATAAAAAAAAAGTTTCTTCGGGAAACGTTATTCAAATCATGAATACAATCACGTGTTTAAGTATCGGTCACTAATTACCAGTCACCCTATATATTCCCACTTTTCAGCAAAGACCTACCTAAAAATCAAATATGGCTCTAAAATAATAATTCTATAACTCCTTTTTAAATATTTCAGGTCTACGGTCTCCATTTAGTAAAGCTGGCTGTGCTCCTAACTGTAATAACTGGGTCGAATCATGTTGCAGAGAATGATGGCAGGAAAAACGGCCAAGTTGAAAAACATGCTACCCGTGTGAGAGGGCAATGCCATTTACTTCTGGTGGGTGATCCAGGTAATGTTGGCACTATATTAATACAAAATCAAAATCTTTTTGAATGTCAAAGTTACATATGGCAGTACCCCAAAAAACCCATCCATACTTTCTAGTGTTTTTGCTGAGAAGAAGTGGTGGCCAACTCCCCAGCAACACGTCTGCCTGACAAGTTCAAGAAAAATTGAATTTAAACACTATACTTAAGGCGAGGTGTCCCCAGCCGTGTAGGCATTTAACGCTTACCTCAGGCCCCGCAACCAATAGCGCTACGTAATAAACTACGATGCATCGGAGAAACGCCGCGCGCTGTCGTCGTACCGCTCATTCATGACTTCACGAACTCGAGTAGGTACACAGTTGCGTCACAGAATAGAGTAATGCCGTAGAGCAACTTCAACAGCGCGACTGAATGGCCACTGAAGTTTTCTCAATGGAGTAAACATAACATCACGCTTGCTATTACTTGAAGGTGGATTTTTTTGGGTTTTTCGTCATCGGTGTCGTTTTCATGGTTTTCGGGGTCGCTGATTATGAAAATAAGGTCCAAATGAAAATCCAAGATGGCGCCGAGGAAAATTTTTGGTTTTTCTAACATGGGTGTCATTTTCGTGGTTTTCGGGGTCGCTGATTACGAAAATTAGGTCAAAATAAAAATCCAAGATGGCGACGAAGAAAATTTTTGGTTTTTCCGTCATGGGTGTCGTTTTCGTGGTTTTCGGGGTAGCTGATTACGAAAATTAGGTCAAAATGAAAATCCAAGATGGCGACGAAAAAAATTCTTGGTTTTTCCGTCATGGGTGTCGTTTTCGTGGTTTTCGGGGTAGCTGATTACGAAAATCAGGTCAAAATGAAAATCCAAGATGGCGCCGTGGAAAGTTTTTGATTTTTCCGTCATGGGTGTCGTTTTTATGGTTTTCGGGGTAGCTGATTATGAAAATAAGGTCAAAATTAAAATCAAAATTGCGCCGAGGAAAATTTTTGGTTTTTCCAACATGGGTGTCGGTTTCGTAATTTTCGGGGTAGCTTGTTAGGAAAATGAGGTCAATGAAAATCTAAGATGGCGACAAAGAAACTTTTTGGTTTTTCCGTCATGGGTGTCGTTTTCGTGGTTTTTGGTATCGCTAATTATGAAAGTGAGCCCAAAATGAAAATCCAAATGGCACCGTGGAAAACTTTTGGGTTTTTCCGTCATGGGTGTCGTGTCGTTGTCATGGTTTTGGAGTTCATTGATTTTTGAAAAATTTTCTTCGTCGCCATCTTGGATTTTTATTTTGACCTAATTTTCGTAATCAGCGACCCCAAACGCTATAAAAACGACACCCATGACGGATAAACCATAAATTTTTCTCGGCGCTATCTTGGATTTTCATTTTGACCTTATTTTCGTAATCAGCGACCCCGGAAACCACGAAAATGACACCCATGTTAGAAAAACCAAAAATTTTCTTCGTCGCCATCTTGGATTTCTATTTTGACCTAATTTTCGTAATCAGCGACCCCGTAAACCATGAAAACGACACCCATGACGGAAAAACCAAAAATTTTCCTCGGCGCCATCTTGGATTTTCCTTTTGACGTTATTTTCATAATCAGCGACCCCGAAAACAATAAAAACGACACCCATGACGGAAAAACCAAAAATTGTCTTCGTCGCCATCTTGGATTTTTATTTTGACCTAATTTTCGTAATCAGCGACCCCAAAAGCTATAAAAACGACACCCATGACGGAAAAACCAAAAATTTTCCTCGGCGCCATCTTGGATTTTCCTTTTGACGTTATTTTCATAATCAGCGACCCCGAAAACCATAAAAACGACACCCATGACGGAAAAACCAAAAATTGTCTTCGTCGCCATCTTGGATTTTTATTTTGACCTAATTTTCGTAGTCAGCGACCCCAAAAACCATGAAAACGACACCCATGACGGAAAAATTAAAAATTTTCCTAGGCGCCATCTTGGATTTTCATTTTGACATAATTTTCATAATCAGCTACCCCGAAAACCACGAAAACGACACCCATGACGGAAAAACCAAAAATGTTCTTCGTCGCCATCTTGGATTTTTATTTTGACCTAATTTTCGTAATCAGCGACCCCGAAAACCACAAAAACGACACCCATGACGGAAAAACCAAAAATTTTCCTCGGCGCCATCTTGGATTTTCATTTTGACATAATTTTCATAATCAGCTACCCCGAAAACCACGAAAACGACACCCATGACGGAAAAACCAAAAATGTTCTTCGTCGCCATCTTGGATTTTTATTTTGACCTAATTTTCGTAATCAGCGACCCCGAAAACCACAAAAACGACACCCATGACGGAAAAACCAAAAATTTTCCTCGGCGCCATCTTGGATTTTCATTTTGACCTAATTTTCGTAATCAGCTACCCCGAAAACCACGAAAACGACACCCATGACGGAAAAACCAAAAATTTTCTTCGTCGCCATCTTTATGTGTTATGGGTACTAAACAGCTGATAAACATACTTATATATTTCTAAATACAAACACACCCAAACACCCAGACACAGAACAAATGATTTTGCTCATCACACAAACATTTGTCCTGGGCGGGAATCGAACCCACGACTTCCGGCATAGTAGTCAGGGTCACTAACTACTAGACCAGCAGGCCCGTCACTAGACCAACAGGCCCGTCATCGTATGATCTCAATCATACCCTAGAGTTATGGGATATAAAAAAAACACGTTGTATAACTCAGGCATTAAAATTATATAACTCAGGCATAACGTAGTTTTGTATTAGCGAAAAATAAAAACATACTTGTAGGAAATGAGCAATGTAATACTGTACTTTGCTACACTGTGGTACGAGTGTGCTGTGGTACGTGACCTTCACAAACATAGACACAAAATATAATAATATTATTTGTTGTGTTGTGGTAGCTGTGGGTAGTTTTACCTAATACTCACGTGACGTGCTGCTGGTGGTTTGATGTTCATACTGGAGACAGTTCCTATGAGTAGACGGTGTGACCACCATCCCATCTTATTCACTATTTACTACAATAATGTTCATCATCATCATCATCAGTCTATAATGTTCCCACTGCCGAGACACAGCCCTCCTCTCTATGAGAGGGAGTGGGCTATAATCCACCACGCTAGCCCACTGCGGGTTGATAGATGTCACACACCACTGGGCCACCACTGCTCAAGAGTATGTTGATGCGAGTATTTTTTTTTGTTTCAATGCGCAAATTCATGGCGTTACTGATTCGATACTGAGAGAAAAATCTTTTACCTATTAGAAAGCTACGTTATGCCTTAGGTTACGTATATTTTATTATCACAAAACAATTAGAAAAAAAAATGGCGGGCGATTTCGTAGGCAAAATCTATTAAAAAATACAAAATCCCAGCAGGTTGAACGGGTGAACTACCTATTTGACGTCACGCAACAATAAACCACTATAGCATTTGCGCGCGTGGCGACTTTATTTGCTCTATGTTAGGGTTCAAATACTACTGTTCGATACACTTGGTATGGTTGGTAAATACGTTTCGCGGTAAAAATAAAGCATGAAAGACTTTCGCGCTCATCGTTGTTATTTGCATTAGTATTTTTTTTTTGTAAACGTTGCCCTACTCTAGAAATTTCTCCTGTGTCGTGGGTGCGTTTACAAACATTTATTCTCACATACACAAACACCCAGACCCGCGAACAACTACTTTTAGGTCATACAAATATTTGTTCCGTGCGGGAATCGAACCCGCGACACGCTGCGCACATCGCTCAGCCACTGCGCCAACCGTGCAACCGTGTCCTTGTTGTAAAAGTATTATCCGTACCTACCTAAGTTTGTGATTCAATTTATCATCTAAGGTATTATTTGTATGGTAAAATATAATTTAGGTAGGTACCTAAATAAAAAATATCGTCAAAGTATTCCTACCTTTTTTGTTTACCTATTCAGTCTTCGTAGAGCCAAAGAAGAATTTTTTTTATTCTTGACCATTTTGATTTATTTTACTTATCTACAAATTTATCCTAATAATGTACCTAATAAAACAAAAAATATTACAACTATTTAAAAAACTAAATTAAAGTGATGATAAAGTATGTACATGTATTACTATTTAGCGAAATCGATTTTATAACGGGGATGACGGAAAAAATTGGCGCACGTCCGACCTCGAACACGTTCCGCTCGGGACTAAAGGACTCGGAGCGAGCGCAAACTAGTGAAATACACTTAACTTTGGAATTTGTGATACATTTATTTTCATATTGCACATTATGTGACCCGAGATAATACACATTTTTTACGACCTTTGTTATGATATAAGTTTTATTTTTCAAAGCCTAATATAACTCAAGTAAAACGATTATTTAGCCATCATTTGGACATGTCTTTGCGATTTAATTGGATGCAGTGAAGTGTAAGTAATCGTGTATCGCATGCCCGACATATCATGATCAAAGAGTCAACTATGTAATACATTTTTTTCAAAATTTAAATCCGTTCCATGTACGAGTAAAACGCTATTGTTGACGACGTTTATTGGGGTAACCTCGCCTTAATTAGTTTAACTAGATTGATTTCACTGCTTCGTTGGTCATAAGATCGCAAGCGCTACTGCTGTGCATGCGATGCGGTCCCGGGTTCAATCTTGGGGTCGGGCAAAGCGCCATTGAGTTTTTCCATCTGGATTTTTTCAATATCAGCCCAGAGTCTGGGTGCGTGCCCGATTGATGGCAATAGGCTTCTCCCTATTACACGGGACTTAAACAAGACTAGTTAAATGTAGGTATGCTACTGCTACACCTCTGCCTAACCCTTTGGGAATAACAGGCGTGAAAATATGATATGATATGTAAATACTTAACTAGATAGGTTTATAAATCAATCAAACTAAATTATTTGCCACATTTTGCTAGAATGGTGACGCGAGACCAATCTGAACTGGGAACGCTTAGATACATAGATACTGAGATAAAACAATTATTAAGTGCACCCAATGCAGCACTGAAGCACTATTAACACTTTTGTCATGATGCTTGTTTGATCTTGAATGGATGCATGCAATGGAGTTTAATAGTCTGAAGTGTTGTAGGGATAGTGGAAGTGAGGTGGCACATATTCACCTTACATCACATGTTGGCACACTTATTAAACACACACACAAACCTGTTCACACATTCACAAACACTCACAATTACACACACACACACATACACACACGCACACAAACACACACATACACACACTCACACAAATATTGCATGGATAAATGATAATATTTAAAAACTTCTCTCTCTCAATACAGGCATTTCTTGCTTAAAGGGAGGCTCCAATCACTATTTTTGTTGTACATACAAGACTTAGGTATGATTAAGAAATAAATGTTTTTTTTTTTGACAATAGACATAGCCCAACAAACAAAAACAAAATTATGCTTGCTTGCTCGTTGGATTCAATCAATCAAATTCAGTCAAAAGTCTTTATCCAAATTATGCTGAGAATCAGCACTTTTTGAACGTCAAATTTAAATACATGAGACAGTCCCCCAAAACGCTCACCCTTCACCACTTCCGAGTGTTTTTGCTGGGAAGAAGAAGTGGCGGAACAAACTCCCCAACAACACGTCTGTCTGATTCGTTTGAAGAACGTGAATATATACCATGAAATGCTCAGTAAATAGTATAAAGGTATAAACTTTTACAATAGAATAAAACACTCTTTAATAGGTAGGTACGTAAAAACATACAAATAATAACTTAAATAGTACATGGTGTTACAAATGGTTAGCCTATACAATTATATTTTTCTTAAGAATCAAGGTGGCACAGTGGCTGAGCGATTGGCTGCTGCACTGCGTGTCGCGGATTCAATTCCCGCATGGAAGAAATATTTGTGTGTGAGAGTTTAAAGTTTGTAAACGCACTCACGGCGAAGTTATTCCAAGTTTTGGTTTATAATTTGATGTTGGGGCTACCTCGTTTCTGTAGTGTGTCAGGGATGTTCGCGCTTATCATACTGACGGCTTTCATGCCGTCATTCGCAAAAAAAACGGCATCCCTGATCTGCATAATGCGTGGCATCCGCAATGAAATTCTGAAAACTGTTTACGATCTGATCCCCTCTGTGGAGGTTTTTAGTTCACAGAGTCATTTAATTTTAAGTTTTCTTTTTAATTTTTCAATTGTGCTTCCTATGGATTGTAATCTGTGTATCTGAAAAACAGAATATTGTTTTTATTTATTTTTTTAATATAAATTAATAAAGTTATGTATTGTTTCCAGGCACTGGCAAATCACAGCTTCTGCGTACGGGTGCTGAGTTGACCTCTCGTTCTGTGTTTACCTCAGGAGCCGGCAGTACACGCGCTGGGCTCACATGTGCTGCACTCAGGGTATGTCACAAGCAAATGAGTGAATATTCGAGCGTTTCAACTGCCGTCATTATAATGTTAATGAAAGAGATATAATAAATAATACCAGCCTGTTACTCTCCCACTGCAGGGATATTTGGGTGAATAATAATAATAATAATAACCCCGCAGGGCAGCTTGTGGCGAGCTGTTGGGCAGTAGCGACCCCACGGACCTGATCTCCCGGGAGATTTCTTGTTCCTCACCTCTGGCTTGCCTTAATTGGCCGGCCAGAGTGAACTCTGACGAGGAATGGAGCTCCCACCTCTTTCTTGCCTTAGTTGGCCGGCTAGAGTGGAGATTCGCAAGAGCAAACGTGCTCGGAGGAAGGAAGCATTCCAGTAAGGTGCTGGTAGGGATCTTGACCGTACTTCCGGTATTGTCCTGATAGCCGTGGAATGCCTCTCCACTCCTCAAGCACCTCAGGTTATGTTGCTCTCTTGTCGGTACGTCACTATGTGCTAGCGGCCGTTTCAGAGAGCCCATTACTGAGTGTGCAAGTCACCCCCTGTCATTTTATTCGTGTATTTATGAAGCATTGATGAGGGAGGGGCCATAGTCCTTCCATAGTACTAGGTAACCAGTTCACCTTATCCACTCCTAACCTATAGCCCAATACATTTGTTGCTTTAGTCTGCAATAGTCCCGCACTAGTCGTAGGTTTTCCTTGGGTGCATTTGCATAATACTTACAGGGAAGATCTGCGATTGGTGCCTCACTGCATTAAAAACGACAAAAGGCCTCTGCGAGTTGGCTTTGGCCCCTCGTACGCCTTCCAAAGGTCCGGAACCCAAGGGTTCCGAGAAATATAACCACATAAAAATAATAATAATAATAAATATTCCACAACTCTTACACAACGCCATCTAGTCCCAAGCTAAGCAGAGCTTGTGTTATGGGTACTAAACAACTGATAAACATACTTATATATTTCTAAATACATACATATTATAGATAAATAACACCCAGACACAGAACAAATGATCGTGCTCATCACACAAACATTTGTCCTGGGTGGGAATCGAACCCACGACCTTCGGCATAGCAGTCAGGGTTACTAATTACTAGACCAACAGGCCAGTCAAATATTCGAGCGTTTATCCGCTGTCATTATCCTCCCCTAAAATAAGGGAAGAGAATGTATTTCATGGAATATTTTAGACATTTCCAGATTCTGGTACTTTAGCAGATTCTGAGAATTACTGAAATATGCATTGAATATTATCTCTTTCATTGTCGTGATGGCCCAGAGGTTAAGGCGCCTACCTCTCATGCACGAGGTTACGGTTCAAATCCGGGCAAGTACCAATGTAACTTTTTCAATTCATATGTACAGACGCCAGCACGTCAAGTTACCCCAATGTGTCAAATTTCTTTGATCGTTTTTCAACTTTTCAAAATAAGGTTAATATTCAATTGGGAAAATTTGACACATTGGGGTAACTTGATGTGCTGGCGTCTGTACTTTCTAAGTTTATCTTAGACATAATTTTGACATCGGTGAAGGAAAACACCGGGAGGAAACCTGGACTTATAGTTAATATAAGTTTGAAATCGCCAATCCGCATTGAGCTAGCGTGGTGATCAATGCTCGTGCCTTCTCTGTATGAGAAGAGGCCTTTGCCCTGCAGTAGGACAGTAACAGGCTGGTATTATACTATTTACGTTTTAATAGCCGATGATTGAGACGCTTAGTTCTACAACACGATACTTAACATTCTTTTCCAGGAAGATGGAGAGTGGCAATTAGAGGCTGGGGCCCTCGTACTATCAGACGGTGGAGTATGCTGTATCGACGAGATCTCACAGCTTCGAGAACACGACCGCACTGCCATACATGAAGCCATGGAACAACAGACCATATCAGTTGCTAAAGTACGGCGAACGCTAATATCGACTTTATGTCCTCTGGAATAAGATCAGTTTTAAACTAAGAACTTTTTTTTAGGCTGGTATAGTGTGTAAATTGAACACGCGTTGTGCCATAATAGCTGCTTGCAATCCTAAAGGACATTATGATACGGATCAACCACTCAGCGTTAATGTTTCCCTTGGAACTCCACTGCTAAGTAGGTAATGTTTATTCTTGATTATTATTAACCTTTCAATCGTGTCAATTAGAGACACAATAGAAAGACAATGACAGCGCGGACACCGGTGTCCTCTTGGGATCAAAATCAAAATGAGTACTGTCAAACGGAGTGAACAAAACTTTGTTGGGAATTTTCACCTAAGTTCATTATTATTTGTTAATATAATGGTGTCGAAATTATTCATTTTAAATAATCAGAAACAACTTCTCGTATGTAACCAACAATTCTATAACCCACGTGAAAATTCCCTACAAAGTTTAGTTATTGTTCACCCCTGCGTTCTTATTCACCCCGTTTGACTGTATATGGATTGTGGCAGGTGACTTTCAGTATTTACGTAAACTCACAACACACTCACAAATGTTACATGTGTCTATCAGTGGCGAAGTGCCCATACAACTCGCTGCTATTAGTTTCCCTTTGGAGGTTCGTAAGAGCAATTTTACCGCTATTAACCTTTTTAGCGCTTGGCTAAATATAAGTTGCCTTGCCCCTAGCGCCGGGCCAAAATTGCTACAAATCAATAAAATAGGTTTTCTCAGAGGGCTAGGTACAGTATGGCGTTCTTCAAAAGGGGAGTAAATAGGTTTTTAAAGGGTCGGCAACGCGCGTGTGGCGCCCCTGGTGTTGCAAGTGTCCATAGGCTACGGTAACCGCTTACCATCAGGCGGGCCGTAAGCTTCTTTGCCACCGTCGTGGTATAAAAAAAAAAAACAAAAAATAATGATATCTACCTATAGTAAATAAGAAGAAACAATATTGTTGTTAGTTTTTGTTACATAAATAATATCTCAATTCGATAATGGTTTTAGTTGTACAGTCAACAGCAAAAGTAGATGATCAAAATCAGAAATTCAATACTAATGAACGGAGTTCGCGCCAGAACTGTGTGGTGTCGAAGTGATTCAAAAGTATGTGATTGTAAATTATACCACACATTTACTACCAGTACAGCTGCCATATGTTTGTGATCAGTTTTGACTCCAAAAGTTATAAACTTAATTCGCATCAGAACTAAGAAGTGAAAAGAAAATTCAAAACTAGTGAACAGCTAAAATCAAAAATTAAATGATGAAACTGAGGCCACGTAATCGTGAAGCAAATAATTCATCCATACGCATTTTTTTATTAACCCAGTAATTTTATTTGTTATGTTTATAACAGCTGAATTTGATAAAAAAAATGCATATTTAATATATTTCATCCAATTGAACCCCTAAAAAAAGCACAATGTTCATTAATAAAAACTCATTTACAAATAAAACAACCAACTTCCAAAAAAACACTACAAAGTGAAAAATATTATAGTTATTTTTCACTTTGAAATGTTTTTTGGAAGTAGGTTGTTTTTTTTTGTAAAAATGTTTTAATTTTTCACTTTTAGTGGGTCAGTTTGTAATTTATCTAAGTTACGATAGCCCAATGACAACTACTCATCACCTCTTACAACATATTGCTTTTCTCGATACAGGGACGTTAATTGTTGAGGAGTTCTCCTAGTAAGATCCAGGAGAACTGGAGCTCCATGGTGAAGGCATCATCACCACTATGCATTTTGACAAGCTTAAATTACTTAGCAACTACATTAAAGTACCTACCTAATCGAATCGCAACCCGTGAAATACTTAGGTATAATTGAGTAGTCCTGATGCCCATCAGTGGTCTTCATCATCAGTTCCACTTTAGCAAACGGTGCTTTCCGAGAGCGAATGCACGAGTTAATATACAAAATACCCAAATCACTATAGGTGTTCCTATAAAATTTGAGGTTTTCCCTCGATTTCCATAGGATCCATTCATCAGATTCTGACTTGGTGACAATGAGACCACAGCGAGAGTATACCCTTTCAAACAAAAAAATAATTTTGCAAATCCGTCTATATATGACGAAGTTATGCCCAAACATACATAAAAATATACATATAAACATCCGAATTGATAACCTCCTCCTTTTTCAGAAGTCGGTTAAAAATATTATAATTCAAAAACTTTAGTATTTAAACTGATTTTTTTTTGTAACTTCTGTCAAATGTTTAAAAGTAGCTGATGTGATACAAAACGATAATTGAATAAATATTATCATCTTTGCATGTTTGGGAATTTATGTCAATGTTCAAAAGTAGCTGATGTGATACAAAACGATAATTCAATAAATATTATTATCTTTGCATGTTTTTGAATGTAAGTCAATGTTCAAAAGTAACTGATGTGATACAAAACGATAATTCGATAAATATTATTATCTTTGCATGTTTCGAATTTATGTCAATGTTCAAAAGTAGCTGATGCGATAAAAATCATAACTCAATGATTGCTTTTGCCCAGTCGGCTACAATATATTAAAACCGGAAGGTAGATTGATATTTTACATTAATGAGTATGAAAAAACATTGCTATTATTAATATTATCATTAATAATATTATTTAAAAATTTATTGATTACTAAATAATTCATACATTCAAATAATATAGGTAAATGTTCAAGAAATATAATTTTCTTACGTTTTCAACGGAAATCTGCTACCTATACAATATTCAGGATTATATTAAAGCTATTCTGCTCATTTAATGGAAAATATCAATCTACCTTCCAGTTTTAATATATTGTAGCCGACTGGGCAAAAGCAATCATTTAGTTATGATTTTTATCGCATCAGCTACTTTTGAACATTGACATAAATTCCAAACATGCAAAGATAATAATATTTATCGAATTATCGTTTTGTATCACATCAGTTACTTTTGAACATAGACATAAATTCAAAAACATGCAAAGATAATAATATTTATTGAATTATCGTTTTGTATCACATCAGCTACTTTTGAACATTGACATAAATTCACAAACATGCAAAGATGATAATATTTATTCAATTATCGTTTTGTATCACATCAGCTACTTTTAAACATTTGACAGAAGTTACAAAAAAAGAAACAGTTTAAATACTAAAGTTTTTGAATTATATTATTTTTAACCGACTTCTGAAAAAGGAGGAGGTTATCAATTCGGATGTTTATATGTTTATTTTTTTATGTATGTTTGTGCATAACTTCGTCATATATAGACGGATTTGCAAAATTATTTTTTTGTTTGAAAGGGTATACTCTCGCTGTGGTCTCATTGTCACCAAGTCAGAATCTGATGAAGGGATCCTATGGAAATCGAGGGAAAACCTCAAATTTTATAGGAACACCTATAGTGATTTGGGTATTTTGTATATTAACTCGTGCATTCGCTCTCGGAAAGCACCGTTTGCTAAAGTGGAACTGATGATGAAGACCACAGATGGGCATTGGAACTACTCAATTATACCTAAGTATTTCACGGGTTGCGATTCGATTAGGTAGGTACTTTAATGTAGTTGCTAAGTAATTTAAGCTTGTCAAAATGCATAGTGGTGATGATGCCTTCACCATGGAGCTCCAGTTCTCCTGGATCTTACTAGGAGAACTCCTCAACAATTAACGTCCCTGTATCGAGAAAAGCAATATGTTGTAAGAGGTGATGAGCAGTTGTCATTGGGCTATTGTAACTTAGATAAATTACAAACTGACCCACTAAAAGTAAAAAATTAAAACATTTTTACAAAAAAAAAACAACCTACTCCAAAAAAAAATTTCAAAGTGAAAAATAACTATAATATTTTTCACATTGTAGTGTTTTTTTGGAAGTTGGTTGTTTTTTTTGTAAATAAGTTTTTATTAATGAACATTGTGCTTTTTTTAGGGGTTCAATTGGATGAAATATATTAAATATGCATTTTTTTTATCAAATTCAGCTGTTATAAACATAACAAATTAAATTACTGGGTTAATAAAAAAATGCGTATGGATGAATTATTTGCTTCACGATTACGTGGCCTCAGTTTCATCATTTAATTTTTGATTTTAGCTGATCACTAGTTTTGATTTTTTTTTCACTTCTTAGTTCTGATGCGAATTGAGTTTATAACTTTTGGAGTCAAAACTGATCACAAACATATGGCAGCTGTACTGGTAGTAAATGTTTGGTAAAATTTACAATCACATACTTTTGAATCACTTTGACGCCACACAGTTCTGGCGTGAACTCCGTTCATTAGTATTGAATTTCTGATTTTGATCATCTACTTTTGCTGTTGACTGTACCACAGTCAGTATTTTGAAAATAAAACCAAAAAAATCATGCATGTTCTCTGTCGCAGAAATATGACACGAGCGGTTAAAAGGTTAAATAATGGTAGCTAAACTCTAGCAGTGCCAAATATACTATAGGTATTTACATCAAAGGCATACAGGTGATAAGTTGATTGATGACTTCAAGAGAGACAGCAGAATACTGATTTAAACATTTTTTTTTTAATTTGCCCTCTTTTAAAATTTACCCCTCGCCACTGGTGTCTATTATCAATCATTCACTCATGTGGGCATTAGCTTTCATTTGCAGTTTCGTTCTTGTGGACCAATGGTTTTGCATTTAAGTCAAATTATTTTCTATTGGTTAGACCATTAAAAGGCACTTTTGAATGTCCAGACTTACCTAGTAATACTAAATAAACAACGTGGCAACGTTGTAGGTAAATTATTATGTTCATAGACTTTTAGATTGACCTAAGAAGCACAACCTGCGTCTGCCACAGAATTAGTATTTTGCACCGGATTTACATAAATAACCCATATAATAAAAATGTGCTTAGAGCATAAGGAACGAAATTCCTATTTATTTTGTAATTATGCGTGGTTGTAATATTACCCTGTGTATATGCGCCATGTTGCAATAAATTGTATCCGAAATGATACAATTTATTGTTCATGTGAAAGACTATGGCTATAATAATAATTATTCACTATTACTTAAAGGAATGGTCACCCACTATATACACAATCTCAAAGTAATGATACAATTTGCTTTCAGGTTCGATTTAATATTCATATTGTTGGACTCAAAAAATAAAACGTGGGACAAACTAGTCTCATCGTACATACTTTATGGGGATTCCAATGCAATAGAATCAAAGAAAAAATGGAATCTAGAAAAATTGCAGGTAAATATAATTTTCTTACATTATCTTTTCATTATGTTATTAACCTCTTGACCGCCACTTCAAAACCAAAATAGTGCCGTCGGCGCCAAGCTACGATGTAATGCTTCAAATTGTCATAGTCGTGACGCGAGGCGCGTTAGACACATTTTGGTTTGTCACCTTTCATGTGTGTGGCGATCAAAAGATTATATATTATAGTCTCTTAGCGCAAACATCTTATATTTTCTGGACGGGAGTACCTAATTCCTAAATGTATGAATCCGATCCTCCGAATCTGAATTTGTGATCAGGAAACCTAATCAGGAAACTGTAGGTACGTATACGATCAGCCTTAGGAATTATTTTCTTCCGGAAAATATAAGAATGTTTGCGCTAAGAGACGATTTTTTATGACATGCGTGCATTCTGGATTCCGAATATGAATTCCTGCTCAGAAAACCTGAACAGGAAACCTTACGTATGAATCCAGCCTTATTACACGGCCAGTCTTTTAGGCACGTTTCCCGTTGACAGCGATGTGTATGAATTTTTTGATGTCTTATAATTATTTTACTTTACTTTTTCGTTTATTATGCTGAAGAAGTTAATATTAGATGAGTTTTACAAGAAATCTGAGTATCTAATTGTTGACAATCTTTATTGTTTTTAGATGTATATCAGTTTAGTTGGGCCTAAGTATTCAGAAATGACTAAATCCGCAAATACGATACTGCAAAAGTATTACATGGCGCAAAGAAAGTCGGAGCATAGGGACGCTTCCCGCACCACTGTAAGAATGTTAGACAGCTTAGTGAGGTAAGTCATATTTACTTAATAAAACCAGTTTTATCTACGAAATTGTAAATTAAAATACCATTGAATGAATAATGTCTGGTGGGTGTATTGATAAATAACTAAATTAAATTAAAAACAAAACCTTTACCTAGTAAAACATACTTAACTAAACACACTTACCATGGATGGCTAAGGTTTGACTATCAGTATAGAATAGAATAGAATACTCTTTAATGTACCTACACCATAAAAACTTACAAATTATAACTTAAAGGGGTACATAGGGTGTTACAATGGGCGGCCTTATCGCTAAAGCGATCTCTCTCTCTCTCTCTGATGCGGTATGTAATATCATGTTGTGGAGTTGTGGGCTGTTTTTTTAATCAACCCAGAGTAAAATATTCTAACAATAATTTCCCCTCGAAATATTGAAATCTGATGGTTATTCTGGCTATAACTATTATTCCGCGCTCAATAATAAGGTAGCTAAGGTTAAACTTACAATTAAAATATTCTTCATACATACATCCATTATTACAGATTGTCTCAAGCACACTGCCGACTTATGTACCGTAAAACAATATTACCAATGGATGCAATCGTAGCCGTGTCTCTTGTCGACTTATCCATGCAAGATTGCACCCTCGACGACACTGTAGACGCCTTACACTCCACTATACCCAAATACCCAGACTATGACTATTTATGCACGGCCAAAAAACTTTTAACAAGATTAAACTTAGTCGATGTCTGGAGAAATGAACTGTTGTACTATGCAAAATTATTGCAAGTGGACCATAAAACGTTAGAAACAGATATAGAAGCAGGAAACTGTAAATTGTTTGCGAAACATGAAGACGTCACTGATGACAATGTACAACTTTCAGCTTCTCTCATCACAAGTTCTTATTTCAACAATAAAAAATCCAAGAGAAATAATGAAATGAAAGTTGTGGACAATATGGAGAATTTAAGAAACAATAAAGACTTTAAAGACGATGGTATCAATGAAAGGTTTGCAGTTACATTAAAGAAACACAAGACACTTAATAACACAGCAAAAGAACCGTCAAGTGTTCTGAAGAAAGGAAGTAAAAGAAAACGAAAAGAAGTAACTGTAGACATAAGTAAGGTAAAAAATAAATTGACGAAAAGAGGTAAGGAATCTAAAAGAAAAGTTTGTGTTGATGAAGATCTGGAATCAAAAACTGATGAAGAATTATTTGAAGAAATAAGTGTCCTAAATGCAATACCTAGTGTAAATGATGCATTAGCTGATTTAGGTATAGACTTTAATTTTGAAAATGATACTCCCATTGAAAATCATGTAGTAAAATCAGAACCTAAGGAATTAGAAACAACTAATGAGGTTTTTGATACATCTATAGATAATTATGATAGTGTATTAGACATCAGTATTCGAGCTGATAGTAAAAATATTACTGAAATTAAAGAAAAAACTGTCAATAAACTAAAACAGTTTCAGTTTGTTAGTAAACATGATTTTGATAAATATAATGATAAGCCAGGAAAGTCATTGAATACAAAATCAAGTAGTTTAACTACTCAAAAATCTAAATTAAAGGAAAACAATGAAAGTTTTTTAACAAGTAACAAACCCTCAACATCAAAAACTCAGCTTCCAATATTTGAAGGTTTGGAGACAGAAAAATCTTTGGAGTCAGACTCAAATCATGTTAACGCTTTTGAAGACATGAAGGGAAAAGAAAACCTTTCAAATTCTTCAAATCAAAAACTATATAATCCTAACTCACAAATATCAATGTTTGAAAGTTCAGACTGTGATCTAGATTTAGACTTATAATCATGTTACAAGAATCATAATATTAGAATTTGAATTTTAATTAAATCAAACTTTTATTTTAACTTTTATTTTATTTAAATGTAGTATTTACAAATATTAACAATCTTAACATAATCCTTGCAGACAGTTCAATTAATTGATTTTCAATTTATGCCAAAAGCAACTCTTAGTTACTTGCAGAAAATCTACGAAAATTACAGAACTATTGTAATTTTGCTACTTATCAGAACAATGACTCAATGAGGTTAAGCTTCACTTTCCATCCTATGTGGATCATCCTCATAGTTGTCTATGAGTAGGTGTTTAAACCTTCTTGCTGTAACTTGGATGCTCTCTTCTTTGGGAGTCACATTTAATATTTCTACTCTGGACACAAATACATGTTGCGGATTCTTTGGACTGACCATTTTTATGACGTCTACTTCATCACCTAATCTAACCTGTGAAGTAGAAAAAGTTTATTAAACCGCGCATAAGCATTCATAGCACTACACGAAATATTTATATAATGAAAAAGAGTGTTTGCACAGGGTTAGTGAGCTGTTAATTAGCATTTGCGCAAAGTTTGCTAATAATTCAGCAGGAAAATCGTTAATACCATTTCCAGTAACTTGCATAATCATTACAGTTATTCTGGCTTGTATAGTCTTTCTTAATAAATGTCACAGTTAAAATAATAAAACTTACAGAAGCACTTTTCTTCAAGATTTTCTTTCCATTCACTCTAATTTTACTTTCGTAAAACATTTGTTCTATTTTACTGAAAAAATGAAAACGGAATTTGTTCACAAAAAAGAATACAATTACCTATAATATATTATTATGTAGTTTCTTGCGCCACATCATCCAGCAAAACCATTAGGAAGCGGTGAAGGGGAGGGTTTCTAAACTAATTTTTGACTTACTAAAAGTGCTGATAGTAGATACTTTGACTAAATCAATTTTGATTTGGATTTTTATGTTAAAACTCACTTTCTCGATATATTAAGTGCTGACTTCAACACTACATCTGTTCTCATGGATGTTGTAGAAAATTTTACCACTTTTGAATCTTTTGATAGCGACGAATCTCCGTCTAACTCAATTTCTTCATCATCAGAATCATATTGGCTCTGAAAAACAAATATTGACTGAACTTATGACCTTTACGTACGAAAAAGGTTATAAGTTTCTGAATTATTTTATCACGTAATATGGGCAACTAGATGAAGTACTTCTACAAACCTTTTTTGATTTCCATCGGACTGCAGTAAAGCTTGTATTACTAAGATAAACATTTAGATTTGTTGTTTGTTTTGAGGTTATGTTTACATTTTTAGACACAGACCAATGTATTGATTTGTTGCTTATTCCTTGTCTTAGCACACGGCAAAAAAAGGCTGGCGTTGTAATTCGCCGCAAAAGACTCATTGTTTAGATTTCTGATTAATGGATTCAAGTTTTCTACCAAGGAAAGGAATGATTACCAAACTACTAACTAACTAGACGTTTCATTTCACGTAAAGGCATGTCAAAGACAAACTGTCAAATTGTCGAATTAGTTTTTAGTAAAACAATTTCATCGCTTTTAGGATCCTAATGCAATTTACTAAATTTTAAATGCGTGTCTAAAGTCAAAATATTTGCAAACGTTATCTATCTCACGGCAAAATGTAAAGATAGTAAGGTTATTCTTTGAATATAGGATTAAGATTCAAAGAATAACCTTACTATTTTGCGTGTGATGGAATGTAAATTGGTATAATACCAACTAACATTCCATGTCACGCAAGATAGTAAAGTTATTCTTTGAATGAATTACAATGGTATTCATTCAATAACCAAAACCGAAAGTCTGACAGCCGGTTAATGGGGTATCGGGCATCGAGTAATCATTAACAAGACACTTATAGCATCCGGCTACACTAGAAGTTGACCCCAATTCATTCAGGAAAAGGAAAAGGCCATAGGAGGTAACCTAAGGTAAAACATACGACCTCCTGATACCAATTTTCCCGTTAGATGGCGCTGAATTCAACATTTTTAGTTTATTTTATTTTTAACCCCCGACGCAGGGGTGTTATAAGTTTGACCGCTATGTGTATGTGTGTCTGTCTGTCTGTCTGTGGCAGGTGAACCGATTTAGATGGGTTTTTTTTTAATTTGAAAGCATGGTTTCTTGCGATTGAACAGCATTTGATTCTGCACACAATGCACTTATGGCAGCAGGATGAGCTGATGCTGCAGCCAGGCTATCAAGCACACCAGTAGGCAGACTCTTGACAAAATAATAGGAGATTATGTCGTGTTTGCATTCGTGTTAATCAGCATTTGACTCTACATTCAATGCACTGAAAAAATCTCATAACTGTAAACTCTATAAACAAAATTGTCGACGACAAAAACGACTGGCCTGTTGGTCTAGTAGTTAGTGACCCTGACTGCTATATGCTGGAGGTCGTGGGTTCGATTCCCACCCAGTACAAATGTTTGTGTAATGAGCAAGATCATTTGTTCTATGACTGGGTGTAATTTATCTATAATATGTTTGTTTTTAGAAATATAGAAGTATGTTTATCAGCTGCTTAGTACCCATAACACAAGCTCTTAGCTTAGCTTGGGACTAGATGGCGTTGTGTGAAAAAGTTGTGGAATATTTATTTAATTTATTAAGGCAACAGCCTAGTACTCGTTGATATGTAGGTAGGTACTTATTTCAGTGGCAAATCTGCCATTAAGTACACACACGTACTAGATTTCGGCTCTTATATCTTTTTCAGTTTCTATGTCTACTAAAACGATTAAATCGCTATGGTCTCATGACGCACGAAGGCCGTGCGAGTTTGGTCATATACCTAACCAACATAGAATACGTTGCACGGATACTAAGTGAATGTTATGGAGAATTTGAGTCTTCAGAAAGCGCTGTAAGAATGGTTGAACTGTAGAGCATTCATGTCTAATTTTACCAGCGTTCTATAGTTCAATGGTTTTCGCAGCATAATCATCAGTCATCACTCCATAAGTTACCAAGCTAACAGGTTCCACTCTTTTTACAAAGCATAATAACTGCTTACAAGGATCTGTACCTATAGTACTATGCGTAATAAGAATAGGAACGTCAATGACCTCTATCTGTCAGTGTCACTTGCAAACTTGAAAAGTACAGTTTGCAACGAAACCTTATTCGCGTTTCATTAATGTTTTTTTTTGTTTCACCGAGTCGCAGTTATTCAAAATGCAAATACATCTTAAATTAATTAGTCTTGTGAAGTGCTTACGTTTTATTTATTAATTCTGTCTCGCTGACTGCTCGAAAATAAGTAAACGAGGCACTGTTTACAATAACAACAAACAACCGCGTACCTAACAAACAAAATTAATAAATAAAACGTACCTACGCACTCCACAAGATTAATTAATTTCAGTAATTTTTACATTTTGAATAACTGCGACTAAAACAAAAAAAAAAAACATTATTGATACGCGAATAAGGTTTCGTTGCAGACCGTACTATTCAAATGAGATCTGATAGAGGTCATTGACGTTCCTATTCTCATTACCTATTTTGAAACGCTAGGTAAGCCATGTTATTCTTATATTTTTTCTCAGGTTTGCAGGCCCAATTAAGAATTTGCAAAGGTTGGAAGGTTTGACATCAAAGCACATCTGGACATCATATTGTATTTCTAACTAAAATTTTAAAATTGTTACGATGTTGTTTTTGATTGCCTGAAATTGTTCTATGATCTGGTAATTTAACCTACTAGAGTTGTATTGATTAAACGTCGGTAAATATATTTGGGTATATTTTGCACTCACAAATTTCCTAGGTACTTCTTTTTGTAAAATACAACATAACACTGAGCTGCAAATTTTAAAGAACGTACGTAAGAAATTACGGCTAGCACGCTTTTTACTCCCTAGTTAATTGTTTGTGGCATTTCCTAAAGGTGGTACCTCCATCTAGTTTTCGGGCCAGTAATTAATACTACCATAAGTACTCTTTTCTTTTACAGATGTCGCTACAAGCTCATCTTCAAAATAATAATATATGTTTACCATGCTAACTATTAAAAGTATTTTTTTTTCTGTTAAATCGATAGTAATCGATTTGGTTTACTGTCGATGTAGCATTTTACACAAAGAGTTTATCAGGGTTCCTGTATTTGTATGGATATAGATTTTTATATACTTAAGTGTTTTTATTATAAACACAATATTACTTAATAATATAACAAATCAATAGTTTTAAATAATTGATTTGTATAGTTTTTGTTATTATTCATTTTAGAAGTTTTCTTTTTTAAATTAGTACTAGGAATCAAAATTAAGCAACTTACAGCTTTATCAAATTGTGATAAAAAAACTTTTAGAAATACTGTTTTATTTAAATCTGGCTAGGGTCGGGTAGTCGAGGCAGCGTACTATCGATTTGGTTTACTGTCGATGTAGCATACCGTCATTTTAGTGTAGGTACTAACGATGTAGCGTACCATCGATTTGGGGTACTGTCGATACAAAAGCCCGTCGATGGAACGTTTTCGATACAGCGACCATCGATGTATTGACTATCGATATTATGAACTAGACCCGGTTATACTAGCTGATGACGTTACAAGCCCCCTCTCCTCAACTTTAATGCGCTTAATCTAAGCAGTTTACCATTAATTTGAAAAAGAAAAAAATACGTGTCGAATATTTTCTTGTAATCTCGATGAACGACTAAAAACTAAAATTTTGTCAAATAGACCATTAATGTATCCATTGTTTCTTCGGTCTATTCCTACTCTTTTTACTCACTTTCTTACTAAAAACAGTTCTTACCACGACCCTTATTACTCCGGATAATGACCGCTGATCTCCGCGCAAATTCTCGGTCATCGGCGCCACTTTCGGACTTCCCCTTACTAAGATACCTACTCATTTATTATTCTATCTATTCTCATCTCAAGTGTTTGCATGCATATCATCGCTGTAGAACCAAACGTGTCATAATAAACGAACTGCACTTCTATTTCTGTCATTTCTTGTTACTTCTTTGTGAGCTTAAAAATAATAAATGATTTGGTGAGCGGTGACGATGGCTGGGTTTCTCATAAATTCATAATCATAACCGTTTACAGATTAGCTGCCGACCGATGTGAGAGCAAACACCCCACTTTTGTTTGTTTATCACATTTGGTTAACATCAAACTGAATATGGTTTACTTTATATTATAGATTTTTGGTTATGGTTCAAGTTTATGTATGCCTATCTAAGCGCCCTCATCTTATCCATTTTTGGATGGTTGGGTAAGCCAACAAACGCATGTTTTTAATACATTATTAGAACTTCAACCAAATTCATTGTTTCTATCTCAATTTTCTATCTGCCTTTAGTTTTCCGTATGAAGCCTTTGTCGTGCTGTGGAACAGTAAAAGAAAACGAAAACTAAATAAATAATAATGTATAGTCTTGCTTATGTTTCTGTACCAGAGACTCGTTATTTACCAGAGAATCTCTGGTAAATAATGAGTCTAAAATTTGTTATTCAGGTTCCTGTTGACGTCAGGTATTCCTTGGTTAAGCGAAGATTCTAGGTCGTGCAAGACTACTTCGCCATCCGAAACCTATAAACGATAGCCACCTGCTTTAAGTTTTGTAAGTTAGTATGTATGAGCAAGAGCTTGATAGAAACTTTGTTTGTAGGTTCACGCTTACGTTCCTCATCATCAACAGTCTGAGGATGTCCACCTACTGTTGAAATAGTCTTTCCCCAAGTAGCGCCTCACCGGCTGTTCCATTAACTACTTCTCACATCAACGGTAGGTCATCCGCAATCTCTATTGGTACAATTTTGTAAGTTACTACGTATTTTTATACGTAGTAACTTACAAAATTGTACCAACAGTATGATAGAAACTTTGTTTATAGGTTCATCAATACTTACTATTTTGTTACTATAGACTGGAACACACGAACAAAATTTTGATCCGATAATTCTCCTAGTGGACACAAGTCGACTGTTCTAGTTTAGTACGCTCCGCTGCCGTTCCAATGTTGCTATATTATGCTAGATGGCGTTACTGTCGCACGTCCTCTCTAGAAGGTATCTTAAATCTATTTGACGGAAAGTCATCTACAATCTCTATACAATAAACTGTTCTTAAGATAATTCACCCTCTAAGTAAAACGATAATGTCCCAACAAAAAACACTAAACGGACAAAGAAAACAGATATGATATCCTTGTTGACACTGAATTTAGGGTGCGCGTGTCACGCGGCCGCGCCGTGGGAGTCTCGAACTCTCAAGTGTGTCGATTTATCTCGTCCTGGCGACGAGGAGGCGCATCATTAAAGTAAACAGCCAGTATCTACTGATAATGTTCTATTTCATGAACATTTTGCAGGGTACGCGCTGGTGATGCTAACTAAGAACCTAGATAAGGTCTTGATAGCGATTATGGCATAGATTGGGGTTGAGTTAGCCACTTCGCTGCCACATATCTTAATATGCATAGAACCTCGGCACTTATGTTTCAGAGACGTTGATTAAAGTAGGTAATGTACTGGTCTTGGAACCTAGCGTAGAGATCAGGAATTTCATAAAAATTTGGTAATTATTTATGTGAATAAATTCAAAACGTTTTGCGAGATAAACTCTTAGGTAAGACGTAGGTTATTAGGTAATTAACATAATAGCATCACGCCTGTAATGCCCTAAGCTTTAGGCAGAGGTGTACCTACCTGGTAGTACACCCACATTTCGCCAGTTATGTTTAAGTCCCATGTACCTAATAGAAGACGAGCCTTTTAGGGGCCGGGCTGCTACCGATAAATTCCAGATGGTAAATGGTCAATAACCCTTTTGCCCGACACGGGGATCAAACCCGGGACCTCATGCTCAGCAGTAGCGCTTGTGACGACTAGACCAACCAGGCAGTTCGAGGCTTAGGTAATCTAACAATAAAATACATGTCCATTTGAAACTAGTATTCAGTAATTTATTAAGTAGCTGGTGTTATTTTAGTCTGCTAATCACGGCAGTTAACAGGTGCCCTTCTTCTTCTTATCGTGTGGTTAGTAACTAACCAGGGTGTCAGAGTTTTAATGCCGCCCATGGGCCTCTGACTTGGCATCACATGCTCTCGAGAAATATCTGTCAAGCATGCCGGTTTCCTCACGATGTTTTCCTTCACCGTTTTTGAAGCAAGTGATAATTATACAATACGCACATGAATCCGAAAAGTCAGAGGTGCGTGCCTTGGGTTCGAACTCGAGACCTATGATTTGCCAATCCGCCGGTCACACCACTAGGCTATCACTGCTACAACAGGTGCCCTTTAAAAAAAAAAAAAAAAATTAACAGGTGCCCTTTAAAAAAAACCTAAACAATAGTTCAGTTATACGAGTCTTAAACCGCAAACCAGCTTTGAGCAAGCGTAGTGATAAACACTCTTGCTTTATCTGTTTAAAAAGAGACCTTTACCCTGCGGTCGGACAGTTATAGTAATGGTTTAATAATAAACTAAATACACAATGGAGACTTTATTTCCATGCACTTGCTTATTCTAGAACCTACAGACGCAAGTACATCAAGCTACTCCAAACTATCAATCCCAATAGAACATGAACCTTATTCGCTTTGTGGTTAAGTTGAAAAACTATCAAAGAAATTTGATGCATTGGGGTAGTTGATGTGCTGTATAACAAAAAATAAAAGTTCATCCTACTAATATTATAAACGCGAAAGTTTGTGAGGATGTTTGTTACTCTTTCACGTAAAAACTACTGAATGGATTTTAATAAAATTTGGTATGGAGTTGGCCGAGACCTTGGATTAATACATAGGCAACTTATTATCCCTGTATTCCCACGGGAACGGGAACTACGCGGGTGATACCGCGGGACGTCTGCTAGTTTAAAATAAAGCTCACAGACTCAATAAGAAAAACAATCACGACTGTGACTAAATAAAAACACCCTGTGTTGGAGTCGGCACCCTGAATTTTAAAAATAAAAAGTGAACTTTTTCTTTCAACACTATTAAATAGGAGTTCGTCATCCAAAACGGTATCCAGCCCGCCACTTTATCACATTATACACGGTTTGTCTCTTAGTCTTACCAACATGCGGACACATGTCTTGCATTCAGAACGATCTTTTTATTTTAGTACTATTACGATTATGTTTACGGCCAGTTCAAAGGGTTTTTTAATTTGACACAGTTTATGGCTTTGTCCCGCGTTTTGACGGCCGTAGATGGAAAAGTTGTGTAGCGTCGCAAGTGGACTATTAATTTATCTTGAAGACAAAACAGTGTTATCGCATAAACTGTGATGTCACCGCGTACACGGTTGTGGATCATAATCATAAATCTTATTGCACTCTAGCTCTAGCCGCAGATTACTCACTCCTGCTGACGGATGCGTGTCGGGTGCTTTTTAACCCCCGACGCAAAAAGAGGAGTGTTATAAGTTTGACTGCTATGTGTGTGTGCCTGTCTGTCTGTCGGGGTACCGCTAAAATAAGTACCTACCCACATACCTACGAGTATTAAGAACATTCCTAACTTCAGTGGTACCCCAACGTGAAGTAAAATTTCATGGCTCAACGAGAAAGTATTATTTTTAACTTTTTAAACGTTTTACTTTTTTGTGGTGGGGGTTTTGTAATTTTTTTTAGTGTTACTTAGCCAAAAACAGGAACCCTTATAATTTCAGCCGGTCCATCCGTCTGTCTTTCAGGTTATTTACATAGCCATTTTACTCGGAGGTTATCGGCACTATATGGATGAAATTTTAAAGAAAATAGTATTCTATGTGCCGCTAAACAACAGTAGTAAAATTGGCAAAAAAAAAAGGATGGCTGTCTCTATGCATAAAGGTAGGTACTTAACAGAGACTGAAATAACAAAACGTTAGTTCTATAAGATTGTTGGATCCTATTAAAAAATGTGATGAACCTAGGATTTTTATTTTCCGTTAACGGTAGTGGAACCTATGTAAATTATATATTTGTTTCAACAGTAAATTTACTTCTTTTTCGGGCTCTTAAAGAAATACTTGACATTGAAACTTATTTTTTGCAGTCTGTAAATTTTGTGCATCGTACCTAAATATTCAACCTGTCTACGGAACCTTTGTGCGTTGTCCAATACACACTTGAAAAATATTTTAAATATATATATAATATATTTTTTTCTGATCACTTTGGTACACTTAACTCATTTTCGACAAAATTGGACTTATACCCCTTTTCACTAGGGCCACAGAATTAATCTTTAATAAGGCTCGACATTGTAGACTTGTAGACTGCAGAATCGACATCCTTCTGCTCTTCAGTTTTTTGACATGGTCATGTTCAAGACGGAAGAAATCTTTCTATAGACACTCTGTCGAATATTGCGTCGAAAAAAGACGTTTCTACGGCGGTCGTGCAACGCATGCTGATGAAGCTTTTAGAAATTGGCTTTGCATATGCCACTTTTCTTTAGCAAAGTGTTTTAAATCCAGCAAAATTTGAAACAAAGTGTTCAAAGAAACGTTCGACTCACTTTGTAACCGCTCAACTTTAAAAAAGTGCACTTATTCCCAGTAGATTGAATGACCATTTACTTGGAACAAGTGCAGTTTTACTTTTTATCTCAATAGTCGCAGTTCTTACCGAGTGGAACTAGGCGGCTCCTACATTCCACATTTTATGGCACAAGCCTCGATAAAGTTTCTTTAATATTATCGCATTCTTGAACAATACGCGTTTACGATGCTTTATGGCCGTCTACAATGGAAGTTATGAATACATCGGAACTCGGGTTTCGGTGTTATAATGTTAACAAACAAACATAAACGTCGCTACTCAACCGTGGGGGTCTCAAATAAATCAATGGGCTCTTTGTATCAAAACATTTAGTTTGCTCAAGATGTTACATCGTGTAAGTATTTAGCGCTCATATATTTGGTGGGTTAAAAACTTTGTCAATTTATCATTTGGGCAATAAGTAATGATTGACACCCTTTATATATTAAAATAGAATATGAGACTACTTATTTCACTTATTCCGCTCAATTCAGTTTGCAATGTTGAGATTTTTTTTCCTGTCAGTTTTTGGGTACCTACTTACTTATAGTATAGCTGGTACTTACTCATATTTTAATAAAATTCGCTTAGGTACCTAATTTATTCAGCTAGCAATTGTATTTAATTCTGTTGTAAGTAATTACAATTCAGGTTCCTAACAAAGATTGTAAAAAAGTGGCTACCGCAAAAGCGTGTTTAGACCATAAAATTTTGAAAATACTCACATTATAATAACGGCACCGTAAATAATTGTGGCCAGCTTTTTGTATTTTTTTGTTTTATGCCCGAACATGATACTCGCACATGCTGAATTGACTTGAATAAGTACAGCTAGTCCAATTTTTTTATTTATTTATACCGCACTAACTACGCACCTTCGTTTGTTCCATATTCATTTAATAGAATTTAAGAACTGCAGAGAAGAGAAGACATTTTAAATTTACTATTTTAAAATTCAATCTCATTAAAACGCAATTCAAAGTAAAAGTTCTAGCATTTCTTGCAAACTAAAATAAATTCCTTAAGTCCTAACCTAGGAATGCCTCCGTAAACGGAACGACTCCCAGAACGGCGGCACTTACAAAACCATTTCTCTTTCTAAGCTCCAAGCCCTTTATCCACGCCTTTCACGTAACAAAACAACATAAATAAAATCACTGTAACTTCTGATTGATCTTAAATATCACGCCGGCAGCTAAGCGAAGTAACGGGAGCGAGAAATTGAATTTCTCATTTGACGCCCGAGGTATAGTCTCGTTTATCATGGAGAGGTGACACTTCATCATGTCATGGTGTCCAGGGCCCCTTTGTCGAGCTATTGGACTGTGAAACGGTTGGCAGCTAGTAAGGAGTGTGTAATTGTGGTGTATGTAAAATAATGGGCAGCAATTATAGGCATGTCAGCTTACAACGTACAGAAGCATTTGTTGTTGCATACGTACCTATTACTTCAAGTATTGTTATGTTATTGGTAGAAACATTAGGAGCCTAAACTAGCTACTTATTTCTTAAATAGTCAAATAACATCTGTAAAAGATATCACAGTTTTAACTGATGACATAAATATTAGGTACAGAACAGACTCATCGCTAGTAAATTCGTTTCACTTTTCGCAATAAGGAAGCTAGCTTAGCTTTAGTATTTGACGTTTAAAAGTGCGTTTTAATGAGGGTTTTAAATATTTTTTCTGCCACCAGACGGCGCTTCGTATGCGTTAGGTCCAAACAGCTGTTAGATAGCGCAGATTCCTAGCGAAACTATATTTTTTTAAAGAAATTCTACGTACGATTACAGCCAGAGAAAGGTTTCCGAACTGAAGATTGAGCTCAAAAACAGAGGCCCAAAAGTCACTGGTGTCTATATGTTAATTATGCCCTCCTGTTTTATTTGCACACATAAGTACTGCACAACACTGTGGCATTTTAGAAAACAATATTCCTTTTGTAGCGTTTTTAATAACAAATAAACCAAAAAAGGTCGAAAATACAAATCGTGTATATGCGTTTTGGCAAGTGGCCACCTGACACCACAGTGCTGCCGTCTCACGTAGAACAATTCAGAAAACCCCCATAAATGATTTGACTTTCGACTTTGTGTGGTCAGCTCATGTTATTACCAACAAGCCGTGTCTCATAAACGGGTAACAGAAATTTTAAATGTTGTTGAAAGTTATACACGCCTATTAAAAGCTCTTTCTAATTAATATTTTATTTCAATATCTATATCTCACTAAGTATAGTCATTACAAGAACTAACGCAAGCAACCCCGATGGGCCAATAGTACCGTGCTGTGTTTATATCTGTTCACAATGATTAATTAATAGACGTTTAATAATATTAATTTTATGTTTTACCGATCAATGGACGCCGGAGAGCTTAGATTCAAGTTTAATGACAATATTAAAGTAATAGCTATTAATAATCCCCATTTAGACTTTTATAACTGCGGGGAAGAAGTGTCTTAAGGACTTAATAATTTTTGTGTGGGTTTATGAGAGGACCACATGGTTCATTGGCTTTATTAACAGCCTCACTAATGCAAGTTTTACGAGTAATTTCACGGTTGCTCATTCCGCCACGGCAGGGGGCTCCGTAGTCGGTCAGTTCGTTAGATACTCTGCATTAACTTTGTATGGGAAGCTCGTATTGTCATCGTAATAAATACTTTGGTGTCTTTAATTAATGGCTGTTGACGTAAAGTTCCTAGCAGGTTGTACCTTTTTATTTCGGTAGGTGGACTTTTTTGTTTTTTTCCTTATGAATTCTTTACATGCTTTTGATCTGAGATGCAACTCTTGTAATTTCAAGAGCGTCTGCATTCTACTCTCTTTCTCTACCTGTCACACATGCTTCTAATATTCCTTCATTTTACACATTGACTGTCTCTGAGTTGAGATTGTGAACAATTTTAATTACGGAAATAGCCCTATGCTCTCCGATCTTACTTTTAGTATAGTATTTTAGACCGCAAGGCTACTTACTGTTCACAGAAACTACTAAGCCACTACTGTGACTCTGCTGGTCGTGAGTTATTTTAGTATTGAATGATAAATGATTAAGAAAATGTGAATGGTTTAGAAATAGATGTAGGTAGGTGTCTCAACCAATAAATTTCTGACTCGCTACTAGTAAAATCATATGACAAACATTCAATATTTGCGCCTAGATTAATGGCTAGACACGTGCCATGTACACTGCGTTGCCATTATAAGCTCATTTTGTCAGCTAACAGGTTGATGTAGGTTTAATTAAAATTCAGCACCATCCATCACGGCCATATTGATTTTGTGTCACGTGCATTTGCTGCGTTCGTCCGTTATCAATTAGCCATGATCGTTTGACGGGAATAAGGATTGCGGATGGAGTTGGTTTAGATAGAAGTTATTTGGTGTTTAGATGTAGGTAATGATACGTTTGTAAAAGGAAAAGAAGGTCTCTTCGCACAGTCACCAAAAATCATATATTAAAATTTTTATTTTATTTTTAAATTAGGTAGACAATCAGCACTTTTTGAACGTCAAAATTACATAAGACAGTTCCCCAAAAAGCCCGCTTTCGCCACTTCCTAGTGTTTTTGCTGGGAAGAAAAAGTGGCGGAACAAACTCGCCAGCAACACGTCTGTCTGATAAGCAAGAAGAACTTGAATGTATTTAGTACAATTGGTCATAATTAAAAAACAATCAAATACAATTATTTGCTACATGTTAGCTAGCACACTCGAATATGCTTAATACTAGTTATATTACTATAGTATTATACATATTGTAGAGTGACATTAAATGTGCTACTGACATGAACTGTAACTAAACTCAAGCAAATGTAAACTGATTAAATAACTACTTATTGATTTTGTAGCACATTCAATGGTTCAAGACTTGGATGGTTGTAGGCTTGGAACAATTTTCTTAGATTATAACTATATAAGTAGGTGCCCAATTTTACACATCTCTGTGATTAGATATTTGCGGGGCCAGCAGTTCTATTCTGTGTCAATCACCTCGTGAAAATCAAGGTGAAGTGTGGTGTCAACCCATACTAATGCTAGCGATTGACAGTTTAGACCGACAGGAAAAGCAACCCACTGTTAACACCCATACTAACTAAATTCACAGCTAAGTACGCCCCACTTCTTGATTGCTCAAAGTGAAATTTTATACTGAATACAAGGAATATCTAACCGGCAATTCACACCTGCATGAAACACTCATCGCAAAATTAAACTCGTCTTCCGTCCTTTTAGTCGTGCTGCTGCATTATTACTTAGATCTAGTTTCTGGAACGGAAAGTATCGCAAAATGAATGAGTATGAATACTTGCTCGCGATACCTGATCTGTGATTGGTTGAGTGGATTTTGTGCAACCAATCGCATCACTTGACTTTAACGCAGTTCAAATAGTTAACCGTCGATAATGTCTTCAAGAAACCGGGTGTTCTTCGCACAACAAGGGTTCGTTAGTACCTATAGTAGAAGCTAACTATGAACACTCATTTGTTACAATTAGGTTCTACGGTGCAAGACTAGCGAAGGCTCACACGTAAGTAATCATGATTAAAGGCCATATCCCATAATATACATAGCCAAAAATAGATAACATAGAATTTCATACAATTAAGAATCGCAATACTTAGCTACATCTTATCGATAGCGATCAATGCCTTTCTCTAACCTGAGCTATAATAAGCGAAAGCTAAAAGATCACCTAACTTTCAATCCACACCGCAATAGAACCGCCCACTATCATCATCTAGAGGAAATAGTATCCGTTTATAAACAAGCATCATCCTTTAGTAAATTGAACGGTTTATCAAAACACCCCACGGAATGTGAGATGGCATAACTGGATTGTCTTAATACGATAAACGGTGTAAGGACAATAAAACTAAATAAGTTAAACGACTCAGGCCAATAAAGCTCCCGCCCTAAAGATGCACCAATAACCATATCAGAGTTACCTACTGCGTCAGTCAAAGGACAGTAATGTTACGATGAGTAATGCGCCAGATGTATCAAGTAATTGACATAAGAATACGTCTTGCAAGCAATAAATTGTTGTTATTTCAATCTTTTTACTTTATGAATTACTCTCAAGAAACACAATACATATATTCCACTATCTTCTATCTTAGAATGCAGCCAACGACCTTTGTATTCAGTAGATTAACTTTTGTGTTCTTGCCAACGTAAAAATGCTTTTTTTAATGGATTTATTTTTAAAATAAAACTGGCTAGTACAACGTGCTTCCTCAGTCTTTATGCAGACAAAAATGACGTTTACCTTATGGTTCACAAAATGGGACAGCTTTTGGAAGATGCCACTATAATTTCAACCCAATCTGGAAACTGGAGTGTGGCCAGCTTATAACCGCTACAGTGCGGGCAACTACAATAACTTTTTATTGAATTTTTCTTCAGAACTCCCTGTATCTATTCAAAAAAGGATACACAATTACAAAGGGGAAGATATACGAGGGAGACCGCATTAAAATCCGGGAGATCATTAAAATCGTCGTTATTTACTTTTCTATACTTGAAAAGCATGAACATTTTTATTCTTACATTCGAATCGGTATTAAATTATCGGGTGACAATAAAGTTTTCTTGGGATAATGTGTCTGGGATATTCTTTATACGAGGGCAGAGGTCAAAAGGAATATCATGGGTGTTACATCGCGTAGGCGGGTTTTTACTGCACATTTTAGTGGGAACAGTAAAATAAACTTGGTCCGAATGTCCTGGGACGGCCGCCGTCATTGTACCGCTCCTCCGGCCCATCGACTTCTTTATGGGCTCTACGGCTGAACTGCTCAACGCTTAAATTTTATTAAGTGACTCTTATGCTAGGGGAATCGGTGTTTTTCTGAAATATTGTTCATAATTTTTCGTAGTCTATTGTGATCTTCTTTGAGAATAGTCGTTTTATAGCAAGTTCAAATAGGTATTTTGAATAATATTTGCTACAGGCTGAATAAGTCGGAACAATATTATCCAAGATACATTCAGCAAATATGTGTACTGTGCCCATCAAAGTCAGAACACAGTTGTAAAAATAAGAACGAAATCAATGGTCCTTAATTATTACTATGTTCTGTTTTTTTTATATCCTCCAATATGAGACCCTTCCTATAGGTAAGTCCTTTGAATTGTCAAAGAACTTACCTGTAGGAACCTGTCTAGTAAATGCCTACATAATCCATCAATGCGATGCTGAAACGTCATTAAAGATTGCATTCCTAATTGATATTTTTGCTCAGGCAACACCATTCATTAATATTGTCACACTCATTTCGGGGGACAATCTGCGGGTCCAACTGTGCGGGAGTCAAAGATGTTTATCACACAATGTAATTTATACCCTTGGGATTTCTATAAAACCTTCCTCATATTGTTATTTTTAATAAGGTAGGTGATTTCTTTATGGGTGGCTTTTCAAATAGGTGACATAATACCATATTTTTAAGTTATTTTCGTCGCTTCTTTTCTAAACCGTTGTATTTAACAATAATGAAAGCGTTGCATTTATAAAAGGAACCTTTAGGATGACTTTTTTCTGTCTGTTTGTCTGTATGTCTGTCACAGCTTCTTATTTTCTATAACCTTGAAATTTGGGACAAATTAAAGTAATGCTTGTTCGACTATATTACACGTAAAAGAATTCCATGTGTACTTTTTTGTTGGATTAGGTATACTTTCGTACCAAATCGTTAAACTTAACATGGTGTCAATCAGCAAGATTTATTTAGCGCCATTTCGTAAGGTAAAATGGGCGTAAAGTAAGATAAGCGTTTTAACCTACGTCAAAAAGTCCTACGCAGCAGTTAACGTGTGCTGTAAACCATTAATCATCTTATCTTTTTGCAAGAGTGTTTTACTTTCTGCTTAATATAAAGTGACTCATCACTGTAAAAGCATGTTTATCTTATTTTTAGCTTATAACACTCGATAACTTAATTATCACTTTGAGCTTTAATGCATCGATTAGTTACATCACATTAAAACTTAACAATAGGGAGGTGGGCGTACCATAATCGCGTTAATTATATTATCGCCATCCATACCCGCATATGGTATAACGTACAATGATATTACAACGGATGACATTCTAGCGTTTCGCGTTAATTTTTATATTCTGTGGTTAATTTATTTATGTGGGCACAATTTTACGGCTGGCGGTAAAACAATTTGTTCTATTTTTGAATTTAATAAGCTGTTTCCAAAATGAAATTGATGCTAGTTTGTTCAATAATCACATTTGTGGTTTAATTATTTTTACGCGGCTACATTAGTTTTACTCAAAATTGGGTGATTTAATTATGACTTTATAATCCTGTTGGATGAATAATAGCTAACATTAAGTATTTTTGTGTTGTTCCGCACTAAAAAATAAATGAATAGGTACTGCGTACAATGCAGCTATAATCATTAGAATGTTATGTATAGGTAATATGGCGCCTTCACACAATGGCCACAGGTCAAGCATTCTTTAATAGTTTATTTCCGTCAAAGAGTGACTAATTACTTTATGTACCTATTGTTGTAGGTGCCAACAATGTCGTTATAAAACAAATTATTCATGGTAACACTGTTCCATTCATTTCCTTAGCAAACATTGGCACATTTCTTATACCTGCAGGTACTCCATTTTTAAAGGATTAGAAAAATACGGTTAAATAACGAAGATTATTTTTATTATTTTGTTGAAATTACTGCATTTTGCTAGTATTTATGTATGCAAATAGTTAGTAATTTTCAAATCAATTGGAGAACCTAACACTTCCTATGGTCTACTATCTATTTTTCTAACCTGTAAGTGATAAGGGGTGTTCACCCCAAATTTTTATTTTTTATTTTTTTGATAATTTTTATTTTTTTATTTTTTTATTATGTGGCATCAAAAAATACATACAACTCTAAATTTGCACTTTTTTATCACCAACCCTTGCTTTTTAATAGTCATAGCAGAACATTTAATGACTTTTTGAAATATCACGGGGAGAGGAGAGTGGTATGGGGAGGGGAATCGGAGTGGGGAGATTGTGAGAGGGGGAGGGGGAGATTGTGAGAGGGGGAGGGGGGAGATTGGGAGAGGGGAAGGATGGTCAGGGGAGTGGGGGAAAGGGAGAGAAGGGAGGGTAGGACAAACGGAGAGGGTGGAGAAGGATGGGAGGAGAGGGGGAGAGGAGAGTGAGGGAGGGGTGAGGGGAGGGGCGTGGGAGGAGTGGGGGAGGGGTAGGGAGGAGGGAGAGAGGGGGGAGACATGTATTGTTAACAATTAACAATATAAAATGAATTCATGGCAAATGTTTGTATGGGAACAACTAAAAATGGAAAAATAAAAAACTTTTTTACAAAAAATAAAACCGACTTCAAAAATAACACTAAACGGTGTAAAATAACTCTAAATTCGGAAGTCGGTGGCCCATCAAGAATAAGACAAAAGTACCAAAGCCACAGACTTCCTAATTTAGAGTTATTTTACACCGTTTAGTGTTATTTTTGAAGTCGGTTTTATTTTTTGTAAAAAAGTTTTTAACCATTCAATCACAATGTGCCACAGCGAAGCGTGGCAGGGTACAGCTAGTAAACAATAAAAAAATAAAACGAAAATGTCTCACGATCACGAAATTTAAAAAACAAAAATACAACTAACCACTGTCAAAACCCCTCCCTTCTATTTATTTAATATTATTTGGCGACTCAATACAATTTGTATTACGTACACTTTTGTGCCAAGATTTTTTTAGTTGATAAGAAATCTAATCTTTCCGGGCCCCTCGTTTTCTAGTTTTGTGCAGTCCATTAAAACGGTCCCCTGGTTTTAGCTAAATAATACACGGTGGGCGGTTAGGGCGCAAAACAAAAGACTACGCAAGTACCGGAACTAAACCGCGGTAGTGTACCTCGGGGAATAGGTGAGGATGCGCTGTGGTAGTATACCGACTGTTTCTAGTATTTCGTTGCTATTTTTGCTTAGTTAGCAGATATTTTTTTCTAGGTACAGACGCCAGCACATCAAATTACTCCAATGTGTCAAATTTTCCCAATTGATTATGAACCTTATTCTGTTTGCCATAAAGTTGAAAAACGATCAAAAAAATTTGACACATTGGGGTAACTTGATCTGGCGTCTGTACCTAACTCGAGTTAAAACTTACTAATTTATTCTTGACGTTTAAAAATCTCACATCACGCTGTTTGTACGGGATTAACGCTGGAACCAATTTAATGAAAGGAGATCCCCATTTTTTAATAAAAATACCAAGGATTGTAGTCTTGTTGCTAAAATAATAATAACTTAGAAGGACTTTTTGCAGAATAGAGCATTATTTCGTTTTCTGATGTATGAAAAAAATCTGATGTCGTTTGGTTGACTGGGTGTAATATGTGCAAACTTAAAAGTTAGGATAGTTAGATCTCTATTATTGAATTCAATATTTTTTATTGCAAATGAATGGACAAAACTGTATTATGTAGAGCTGCACACATTTTGTGACACTTTCAACAAACATGACCTTAAATAACACTTGGGTGGTCTTTACATTGTCATCAGGCACCTGAAGGTTAAAAAAGTGGTTTTAATGGATTTCGATTTTCACAGTCGTGTTAAACCTCTTTTGATTTTTCTTCGTTTTAGTTATTTGACTACAATATTTGAACACGTGAAACATTTATTGCATGACTGTGTTATATATATAGGGATACTTTGTACTGATTGTACCAGACTAGGTATCGAGCGGTGATCTTCATAGAAGGATTGATAGCAGCTTAATAAAAGTAGCCAATTTACTGACCTACGATTAGGAAAGGCCCAAGAGACCGCTCTCTTATCAGGTCTATAATATCGTCAAGATAAAAATTTCGTTCATAACCCGATTCTTTTAATCTGGCCTGTTCCTGTGCCCACAATTTATTTATGTCTTTTAATTAGAAAGGGATAGTTCACCCAGTAACGTACCTACAAGCAGCCACTACGTTACACAGCCGATGTGTACCCGCCCCGGGTGACTCACGACGACTCAATTACACATTCGATAGTTTTTGTGTTCTGTCCCGACTCCCAATACATGAGTGCGCCTTTATGAGGACATTCAACTGTGTATGTGTGTTTTTAATTTAAATTTTACGGTTGATAAATGCCGATTAAGACATTTGGTGCGTACAAATCTGACGTTTAACTACAAACTACAAATCGTATATTTAAAATCCAAGCTAACAAAGTTTTCTCGCAGTTTATATCAGTTTCTTACAAAGTTTCTCCGCAGACAGTTATTTTAAATTAATTTTCATAGTTTTCTCGTACTTTATTCACATAAAATAAGAAACTCGTACCATAAAATAAAACAACGCCAAGCAAGATGTTAATACATGATGTTTTACAAGTAACTCAAGTTTTACAAGCGCAAGCCCGACACATTGACTTGAATTTATCGCCAAACTTTACTACTTTCATACATTTCGCTTTACATTTAAGAATGTAAGTGTAAGAGATATATTTTCTAATTTAATACATCCTGTTTCGTCCGTAACTAACCGTCTGACTCGACGTTCCGCTTAGAGCCGAAGTTATTACCATAAAATAGCTTCGCTTGTCTTGTCAAACGTACAATGCTTATCTAAAAGTTCCTTGTTTTGTCTCTACGGCGTCGCTAAAAGGAAATACTTGTACAAATAAATAAACGCGGCCCTTAAACGCTTGTCATTGTCAATCCGTTGATCCGATGGTCTTTTTATAACGCGATGTATACGCTGCAAGGCGTGTTCTTGAAACTGACCCTTATCTCAAGTGATTTTTTTTCGTCACATATGTTTCGGATTAGCACTTCACGGAACGTTGTTAAGATTTGTCGTATGCATTCACATGAAACTAAGCGTTTCACAACATTTTAGACGATGTTTCTAAGAAGTTAAGGGAGACAATTGCTTGCACGTTTCTTACTTTGAGTGATTCGTATTGGACGGGTGTAAGACCTACCGCAGAACTATAACTTTCGGCTTAATCCCATGTAATTCATGAAGGTTTTTACGAGTTGCACATGATCCATAAACTGTATTCGGATTTAAAAATGTTCTTAATCTTATAGCTTTTATTATGGGAAGTGTTGAAAATGCTCTTAGCACAGCACTATTATTTTAATCTATTACGTTCTAAATCCGTCGTCCCATATGTAAACGATCAGCATAGAGAATTTTGATTTAATTTAATATAAGCTTTGAAGACTTCTAGTCGTCATTTGTCATGTGTCAGTTCGACCAAGAATTTAGTTGATTTAAATTTTAAGCTAATGTATTCTCCAGGCATCGCTTACATTAAACTTTTCAACAGAAATGCTTTATTAAAATCGTTATGGATTCGATGGCGCTTCAGAAAATAGTAGCCATAAATGTTGATGATGATGGTTCATACTTCATACAGATTGTGCATACTTAAGTATTATTTGAGTGTCAGTACCGACAGGTCTTTGATTATTTCAGATGCCGTTAGAGCTAACGCATGCATACTTTGAATGAATAATGTTTACAGGATTAAAACGCGATAAATATAACACAACCCTGAGTGAATTAACATTATTCGTATTCAAAAATCATAGTGTCAAGATGTCAGCAGTTTAGCACATTAAGCTACCCCAATCTATCAAATTTCTTTAATAGTTTTTACCTTCATGGCAAAAGAATAAGGTCTATGTTCAGTTGGGATTTTTTTATGTTTGGGAACCCTATCCCAAACATAAAAAAATCTTAAAGTGTTCTAGAAATCGCTCCTGTAATAACTCCATTGGTCTAATCAGTGTTTTTTTTTGTTTTAAGTTAAGAGGGGCATACATGCAAAAAAAGTACTCATTTTCAAAAAGCAAAAGATTAATCTCAACATGAATAAACAGGTGTGTTCACTCGACGTCCGCAACAAACCTTTGTTGATTGTCACCTGTTGGAATCGTAAACATTGTCTCAAGACTTTCAAACAAGCAATTTAAGCAAACAAGTAATGGGTACACAGTGCAGTACAAGGAATCTACTACGACGTCACAAAAGTACGGTCGCACTAAGTTTCAAGTTTCGTTTTGCAAGCCTGAACGTGCTTGGTATATAACATCAGTTTAAGAGCATGCGCTATAAGATGTTTATTATTTTTTGCTTTGCTGTTAAGGGGAGATTCGAGTAATTTTTTCACCTTTTTTGTATTCTTCGATAGATAAATGTAATATACCAAAATACGGGGATTTTTGAAGTTAGAAACATCATGTTTCTAACTCCCGAAACTCTCAGAAATCCCCGTATTTTATTACTTATGAAATTTGGCTCGATAGAAAAAAAGTCATGAATCGCTGTTAATAAAAATTTGGCTAACTATAAGTTATTGTATTATAGGGTCTTGTAAAAACGCATTTTGTAATTTCGTTCTTATTTTTCACTGTGGTTAAATAAACAGTTCTAGCGATCGCACCGGCCAAACATTTGCTGTACCTAAATCGTACGGTGCAAACAGCCTTTAATATTACTTCATTATTATCCATTGTTTATTTCTATTACTAGTCTAAACTGTCCCATTGCTGGGCAGGCCTTTACTCCTTCCATCTGTCAAGATTCCGCGCCTCTCTTCAATTATCAAGGAAGACACTCGGTTTCGCCTACCATCTCCTGCTTGGTCTGCCGCGGGTCCGTGTGGTTGTTGTATGGAACCCATTTTACGGGTCCACAGCTCGTTCGGCATGCGGCAGACGCCATGCCTCATTGATAAAAATGTTAAAAGCCAGATGAGATACAAACCAGCCAATCATAAACTTTACTGAAGACTAAAAAGACCAAAATTTCGTTCGTTGCTTTGACATCCGTATAAAAGACGTAACAAAATTAATACAAATATTATGACAAGGGTGAACCCCTATTGCAAACAATATTTTGAAGGGCCTTTTGTTTACTTATGGTCGGACTCTGAATGGACGTCAAATATGTCCAACAGGAATCTTTCTTGACCTGACTCATAGCGAAAGCCAAGGGCCAAGGAAGCCTAAGAAAGTGGTTTTGAGAAAACTTTTACGTTCATTTCATCGTATGCTAAAGCACCTGATTGTGCCTAGTGGTCCACTCCTCCACTCATTATTATTCATTAAGAATCCTAGTTAAATCTATCTAATAGGTAAACCTTATGTGATAGAGAAGCAACTTTTACATTTCAAACATAATAATATTATAATTCTTTCAATTCAATATGTCTTCTTGTTGAATTCCTCGGTAGCACAACGTGCTAAAATATATTTTTTTGTAAAAGCTTTATTAAACCTATCTGCTACATTAAGAAATGGTGTATAAAGCGGCGTAAAAAATATTATTTTATTAAACAGGGTGATTGAAACATGGGTGCAAAGCTTTAGGGCAAAGATAGTACAGACAATTTAGAACCATTTAAGCCATGGTTGTCTTAGACGAAGTCTTATTATGTTTTTACACGTGTAACATAGATAATTTCATTGTTTTGCTTTCTATTCCTTGTTCTCGCGATCACGATACAAATTCTATTAGAATCGTGTGTTTCAAAGAGTTTACTAGGCATTCATCCAAAATTCCCACTTTTAACTGCCACATCTCTGAGATTTACATTGTGTTGTATCCACTAGCGACTCGACATTTGCTGGTGCCAGCGCCAGTGTCGTAATTTCTTAATGTTTGTCATTTGTTTTATCACATACATGTGCGTTTTTATCTGTGCACTCTCGTAAGTCGCACATTAGTTATTATGACGATTGTTTTTGGTTTACAAAAGAATTTTATTAGTTGTTTCAAAGGTTCCAATAGTTTATGCACTTTTTGGTCTCATTGCAAATTTGTTCGAAGATGATTTTAGCTTCCTTGTCGTAATTCTAATTAATTACTTTTAGCCTGCATCATGCCATTGCAAGTAAACCACTGGTTGTTTGTTTTGTTCAGATGCATCCGCCATATTTCCGTAATTTTGATATTATTTATTACGTTTTTGCTCACGTGTGTGCACAAAATCCATGATGAATATAATAACCATCGTTATTATATTTGTACAGTTTCAAATTTGTTCAAAGCTGTTCCCACGTAACAGAATCACACAGCCATTCAAATCTGGAAACGCATCCAAAAATGTGTTTTTAATTTAACAAACCGCTTATAAAAATGTTTGTACAAGTCAGTGTAAACAGCCAATATTATTTTTCTATCGGTCGGTGCGGCCGTATATTTTAGAGACATTTGTTTGAACAGTTCGTATATTTTCTCCATGTGATGGGGCGCAGCCGGTCGTAACAGCTGCTCGATGTGAAGACCACTTGAGGTTCTCTGCCTCTCGAGTGGACGGTTGAAGTCTGCCTCTTCGCTCTTGCAAACCTCAAGGTCTCGATTAAAGTTTTGTTACAAAATGTTTTTTGTTTTCTTTGAGATTTTCAACGTTGGCAGTGATTGCAGTATGTTGTGTTATTTTTAGCACTTTGATCCTCAAGGGTTTCTAATATTTATTGTGATTTTTGTTTTGATAATAATGTTTCTTATGAAAAATATAGACTTGCATTGTGTGGTTGACGGGCCAACTGTAAATGGCAAACGTTTTGATATCAGATGCTGAATTTTTAAATCCATCCATAACTATTTATTAATATCAGCTTCAGAGAATACCCTCTTCCATTCACTGTTCTTTATTGTTATTTGGTATTTAGTCTGGCTTTTCTAATCGCAGTAAATCAAGTTAACATTCAACAATTAATACAATATGCAGCACATTTTAAACCTAATGCGCCATTACACGAGTCTAGTTCCGGATTGACGGTTGCACTACGGATGGCCTCGTGAAGTTTAACGAACCTTCAGAGCTCAGTTGTCGATTGACTGCAGAGAACTAGTGTTGGGTAGGTATGTAATATGCCTTTACCTACTGCTTTAGCTCATGGATTGCTTTACCTAATGTTTGAGGGGCGCTTGTGACTAGATAATAACAGTTAAAGGTTAAGCTGTGCTTGCAGAGCCGTGGAAGGATGCCTATTCCTTACATATACACCGTGCCTCGGAAAGCTCTTTAAGTTGTGGGTCTGAGATCATGGCTGCCATTAGTAGGTCTTTACCAGTCGTTTCGAGTGCTCAGAACTCCGAAAGGTAACCCGATACCCCTTGGTAAGACTGGTTGTCAGCAACCAGTCTTACCAAAGGGTATCGTTTTACCCAGACACTGGGTTATAGTACTCGTAGTAGATATACAGCGGCATCCGATTGGATCAATAAGCGTCAAATTAAGACAGTTCAACAGTCGAAATTTAACTTATTTGTTTGGGATAGAAACTCAAACCGATGAGTAATATTTCGATATATGGGATAGAAGTCCGAATAAAATGAGTGAACAGACGAAATGAAACCGCAGATAGTTCTGTATTTTGTACACCATATCATTTTGGTAGATACTGCTGCCGGCTCTCGCGCCTTATTAGTTCTGTACCTAGGCCAGCAAATCAAGCTACTCTAATGTGTTAAATTCCTTTAATAGTTTTTCAACTTTATAAAAAACAGAATAAGGTTCATGTTCAATTGGGATTTGACAATTTGATAGTTGTAATAAAAATATTAGTAACAGGTGTGTCTGTTAATGTATGGATCAGTGTTGTATTTAACAATGCGCTGCATGCAATGTACCTACGTATTTTGATTTAGTTGGACTTGGGCGCGGCTTTCTTGTTAAAGGTTAACTAGATGTAGGTATGCTGTTTAAGTTAAATTCTGATACAAGTATGTTGAGGGCGGTCAATTCATGCTATTGCGGTAAACACGCTTTTAGAACCTAATATTGAATTCACCTAAACCAGAAAACTACTTTCTGCAGTAATATACTGTTCAATCACCCCTTGAAAATATAAGTGAAGTGAAGGCGAATTGAGCTGCTAAGTATACTCATGATAAGCCTTTTTAGTTCTCTTCACTCAAGTTTGCTTTGGGTGACTTTTACTAAATCAACCAGCGTATTAAACATAAATTGTTTTAAAATTAGTTAGAGGGACTTTTTGACTTATAGTGCGTTCGCATTAAGAATTCAGTAAAGTCTTCATTATCCGTCGGCCTAGCCCCGCCCCCTAACCAATCAAATCATTTCAAATTCATTTTTATAAATTCATTAAACTTAATCTTTAAAAATATAATTTGTTTGAATTTAACACCACTGTGTGTGGAATACACCTTTATCTTGCAGTTGCACTGCATTTTTACTGCATTCTTAACGCGAACGAACTATAGCTTTTAATATATCGAAGGTGCGCAACTATTTTCAAAACTTTGCTTAATGTCCTAACTCCAAATTATATTCTATCGCCGACCTAAACAAAAGGCTTTCTTTAAACTTTATAGATAAGTGTGTAGGTATACCTACTGTTTCTAATGATGCAGACTTGATACTAAGTGCGTCGAACTCACTTGAAAGCAGTGCATTAGCGCTACACAGCTAAGTATGTGCTGGTACTCACAACGTCAAAGTTGCGTTTGATTTCAATGGAGATAAAGAAAATGATTCATTTGTTTTTCTAAGGCCGCGTCACGCGTAAGTAGGTTGTTTGTCTATAGAAAATATTGCTTTTATTGATGTCCTAGATATGCTTTCGTTGACCCGTTTTATTCGTGAACACTAGATATTGGAGAATATGAAAGCAGAATATAATATAGTATTTAAATGCACGTAAATTACCGTAATTGCTCAATGCTCGCCAAGACTCAACACCCGGTTTCTGAAATACTAATCGATATACATAGGTATTAGATGGTAGTCGATATACAAATTACTTGGGTATTTTAAAGACACGTGTATTTAAGAAAATAGTTGTCCAACATCCTTCCTCTAGCTGATACAATATTTGAATGACATTCGGCCAACAATATGACAACGTTCAATGTAAACTAGTTGCGATATTCAAGTAACTACTACCATTTTATGCAGAAGACATAATTTATAAACCTTGGTATTTAGACAAAATATAATTAATGCAACTTTTATTGTGATTTAAATTGTGATACTTACATTCGTTTTTTTTTTTAAATCTAGTTCTGTTTGTCTTGTGATCGCAAACTGCTGAGCACGAGGTCTCGAGTGCGTGCGATACCCGGGTCGAGCGTTGTTGAGTTTTTCTATGAATAATTTCTCAGTAGCAGCCCGGAGCCTAGATTTGTGCCTGATTGATGGCCATAGTCTCGCCTCCTAGTACATGGGACTGAAACATAATTGGAAAAATATGAGTGTGCTACAGTAAGTATACTTTTCCTTAAACTTAGTTACCCATATCTTCAAATACTCACCTATTTACTTTATTGCGAAGTATGTGTGGTGTAACAATTAATGACAGATTGAGGAATGATGTGATAAAACAACGTTGTGGTTTAAAAGAAGATGTAGTAACAAAAATTGAAAAGAGTATGCTTAGATGGTTTGGTCACGTTGAAAGGATGGATGAAAGGCGACTAACGAAAGGTATTTACAAGGCAGATGTAAGTGGGAACGCCGGAAGGGGACGCCCTAGAAGGACATACATAGACCTTATTGGTGAGGTTCTTCAGAAAGGTCAGGTGCGTAGTACTCGCAACCGGCGTGTGTATGACAACATGTATGAATGTAAACGAAGCAAAAGAAGTATGTAAGAATCGTAGCATATGGCGCCCTGTAGTTTCTGCCTACCCCCATGGGAAAAAGGCGTGAGTTTATGTATGTATGTATGTATGTTTACTTTATGTAAATTCAATGTTGGTCAATATTTTTTGTTGCAGTTTTTGCCTTCTATGCCGTGATCACGACTACGAAGAAGACACTTCTGCTTGTTGTTTCCATCGGTCTCATATAAGAGGCTACTTTCAAAAATAAGTCGGGTAAGTTAGTAGACCACCGCAATTTATTTTTCCATGCACTTGAATCTTTACTTCGCCATATTGGTTTCGTAGATTAAGGAAGACATGAGATCCTATTTGATTTACCTTCGTCAATTATGACAATATGCCTATGTATGTTATGATAATATGTATGTGTCTATGTATTTATTCTAAATTATTATTGATTTTACTTTCTAGTTTTTGTTATCTTCTTGCGCCTACTATGTTCTGTCTGTCTCTGCATCACCTTAAGGTAGACTGGTAGAAAATGCCTAAGGCATTAAGTCCGCCTTGTCACAGTGTCTTTTACTAGTGTTTAAAGTTTTAATAAATAAATAAATTATGCTATAATAGCTATCACGACTTTACTCGACTTGTTAAATCTTCAAAACTGCCACATCCACGTCAATAACCCTTAAAAGCCGCGGTCATCAATTACCGACTAAACAGCTTAATATTGGTACATATTGCATACAGAACTCGAATAACTTTTCAAATAACATAACACTAATTTTCGAAATCACCTACACGTTTCAGTATACACGTCAATAACAATTTACTTACGTACCGTTTCTATTACCGCCCGGGTGTATTTTGGAGCAGTCGTATTCGTCTCGAACCGTGGAGTTTAACGGTCTATTTCGACTTTACCTACCGTCGTATTAGCGCTCATGTTGTTCTCTAACACCAATTGCTATGCACCATGTGTTGTCGACGAAATTACTTCGCCTTTATCCAAAGCAATCCGAGTACAAACTTCTAAAGCTGCAGTTCTGCAGTCAAATGTGTGGAAAAGACAGTAATAAAAATAGTCTTGTGTGTCTAAAATTGTCGGTAGTGAATTCAGTTTACAGCCTCAGTTTATATTTTTAAATTAAAAAACATTTGCATTCAACTTTATGTTGTGTTGTATGAACCAAACAAAGTGAAATGAATAAAATACGTGTTCGTTTGTTGACTCATTTTAAAAATAGCAAACCAATAAAACCTGTTTTTCATTCCGACGTCCCGGATATATGGCAGATATTTTAACAATTTAATATCGTTGACCAGTATACAGAGAGGCAAAACATTGGGTCGTTTTATTATTTTAATACGGATTAAACAACGAGTTCAGGGAAAATTTCAAAACAGTGCTGAATGCACGGTGCGGACCGCAGAGGGGGTTGCCATGGCAACCGGCGAGTTTTGACGGCAAGGTGGATACGCAAATTGTGGTGCCACTCGGTACAATATACACAGAGTTACCATCCCAAAAACTTTCCCTGGGATTTAGAAAAAAACACTTTAAACAGGAAAAAAAAACGTTAAAAAAAAGGAAAAATATGTTATTATTTGTATAAGTTTTTCCAAGTTTCTATTTTAATAACTGAAGAATACTGTACACCTTTCATACATACATAACATACATATAATTTTTCTTCAATTTTTTTCTTTTTCCCATGGGGATAGGCAGAAACTATAGATCGCCATCTCCTTCGATTCTTACATACTTCGCTTGCAAACTTTTCGACGTATATTACCTACTAGTTGCGGAATATAATATGCTCTGAACCGAATTTTAGGAAAAGCATATTTTTGGGTATAAACATAAAAGGAAGTCCAATATCTTTAAGAGTAAATTCTTTTAAAACGTTAGGGGGGAAAAACGTCACAAAAGGGGTAACACCGTCCTACCGATTTCATACACACGTTTTATAGCTCATGTTATGTTATGGTGCCAAACAGTACCCGTGTGGGGTCAGAAAGGGTTAACATTACGAGTCTTTGTTTAAAATTTTATTTTCTCCCTTAAAATATAGGTACTGTACCTCGGGCAGTTTGCGTCCATTTAGCAAACGCATCGAACAAATTATACCCATCTTTGTTTTGACTAAGTGAAAAGCATTACTGGAGTGTATTTATGCGAGTGTGGGTAGATACTGACAGCTTGTTGATTTTAAGTTTAAACTGCTTAAAGTGGATGTTGAACAAATAATTTGTGTTGTATTTCTTCATAATTTCTTAGTGAAGTTTGCTGGTTTCTGTACCATAAAACAACTTACTTGTGTGTGTTTTTATTCATTCGTTTTTTTCTCCATTCCAAGTTAGAATCACGATGACCAAAAAAGTACAGACGTGTCTCTACATATAGAACCAACATTAAAAAATAATTATCATATCTCACAAGACATGTATGGTAATAATGTTTCACTAACAATCTCACACAAAATCCACACGTCTCATTAAAGTGTTTTCCAAGAACTTCTCTGTACAAAAAGACTAACGGAACATATTCGCAAGTGCTCTTCAAGCACCTTACTCGGTGTTAATGCTCGAATCTCTACGATTAAATCAAGTGTGCTCGAGAAAAGAGCAATCGAAATCTAACGACTATTCGACACGGGACGAGTGCGGCTATAGAAACTGTAAAGTTGTTTACTTAACTTTGCTAATAAGTGTCTGTCTTCTAGTAAAGCATTGGTTGTTTGCATGAAGACTTTTAGTATGAAGCCTCGTTTAAAGTAGTTAGGAAAAAATATGTAAGTACGAATTTTGTGACATGTCTTTGTGGTGGTTTTTTTTCTTTTCTTTATTTTAAAAAAAATATATATAATCCTACAAACTGTTTCCTTTCAAAGTTCTTAATAGCTAAACCTTTCAGGTATTGGATATTGTTTATTAGGTAAAGAAATAACACTAACATTGTTTTGACGTATTTGTGGTGGCATTTTCGTTAACAGAAACTAATTTAAGTTTTAAAAATATCCAACCTGCCTATCCATCCTTAATATTTTTACCCAACTGCGCCAGAAGGAGGGTTATTTAGATTCTAAGTTAAAGTATAAATGAAGCTTTTTAATCTTCATTTCTCAAAACATCGAAAAATGTTACAAAGCTACAGCAAGAAATGAACTTTTATTTTATAACGAACCTTGAGCAACAGCAAAAGTCGATGCCCAATCGATGTAGCACTATTTCAACCCCATAATAGGGACAAACGATACTGTTGAATATTCTATAAACATCTAGTTTCGAACACAAAACGCGATAAAAATCGTACGTTGTTACAAGTCGTGGTCGGTTTAAAAATAAAACGGAAAAGTTTAAATAGGAAAAAGTGAGTGTAAGGAAAGATAGTGAAAAAAGAAGAGGGCAATTTAAACTTGCTCGACCGGCCGAGGGGAGTTCACATTTTATAAGTTGCTCGAAAGAAAATTGCACGATGCCGTTACTTGGGAACTTTTCGCACTTAAAATTTAAATTGTGTATTGATTGTTAAGTTCTTGCATGCTAACCTTGTTGAAGGGAATTCAACTTTTGTATATTTTGTATCCAGTAGATAATTTCGTGCGTTCAGGCTTGCTACCTAAGTCCTTAAGTGTTTCCGTGGAATAACATTATTAGTGATGCCACAAAGCTCATCTCTGAACTTCCACTTCATGATCCTTAGAATTTTCTTGTGCAGATTATTGTTATAGTACAGTGTATTCAGATTTATTACTTTACGCATAGAAATATACTTAGGCAGCTTTTGCTACAATTATTGTAAAAGGATTTGGATACTAATATTCTTGTGTTTTATTGGCATTAAGATTGTACTCGTTATCGTTGACATTGTTCCACGGAGTAGAGCGTGAGCACAGATTATACAGACTATATAGAAATACTTGAACAATTATACCTTTGGGTTGTGCAAGTACAAACAGTAGGTAGTCAGTTATACATGAAGTTACAGTGGACAGAACCTTGCGAAAACCAAAACATAAGACATCGTTTGTCCGTAACTTACAAACTCCACATTGCATCAACAACACTGTCTCCAAACGAAGCAATTTATCTCACTGTTTACTAAAACAAAACGCCGATAGGTTGGCGTGCGAGCTCAGACAATGCTGCATTTTAATTTTGTACATGCTCCCTCAACAATGGATCGTAATAGGTCCGTAGATGAGACGGCAACCCAACGGCTTTGTTCCGCTGGCAACACTAAACAATACCTGTGCCACGATGAACTTGCATTATCACACACCTAATGGGTTTTGTCTGTTCGTGTAGGGGTCCAAAATGAAAAGTTGTGTAAGTATAACATAGTATATTTGCCGTGACAAATGCTTGTTTTTTCCCACGATAGGTAAGGGTGTTTATGGTAATCTTTCATTGTAATCATTGTATGTTTGGGAGACAAAAGGAAATGTACCCGCTATCTACTTCGGAATAAGTGTCTTGTCCTCCAGACAAAATATATGGAGACAGAATAACTGTATTCAAAGAAGTGTTGTGAATACAGGAGCATCAGTTTCATGAATAAAATATATTGGACCGATTGACGGACCGACTTAACTTTGTAACGATGAGATGTTTGTTTACTAGACAGAACGTTCGATGTCTTTTATTTATTCTTGTACTCTACATTGTCTTTGTCGCCTCAAAGTAATATTTGTCTGCGTTTCCTTGTACCCATTCGATTGCGAGTCTGCTCCTTACATTTAAATTCAAACTCATAAAACTTGTAAAGTAAACACTGGCCTTAAACTTGACTGCTCTTTTACGACTGTCGAATCTTCCACTCGAATTAGTTGAAGATAGAAAAATAAATAGGGAAGATAATAAAAGTCAGAAAAATAAATAAAAGAGATTTATTGAAAAATATTTCGGATATGTTATCTGTTATTTATTACGCGATAGAGTTCGGAACCACATGGTTTGTGAAAGCGTTAAGTAAGTACTTAAAGTGCTTTATCTAGTCCTAAAATGTTCTCACTATTTATCACTAGCCCTTTTTAAGTGAAGTAACGTTAGGTTATCGGTATTAGTACACTGATTTGGACATTCACACGTAACTGTTACGCAAACTGTCGCGTTTGCGTTATTGTCGTTGTTTGGAGAAGCACTTAGTGACTCAGGCGGTTACTGTAGTGCCCGCCCACGGCTTCGGCGGCTTTCTTAAACGCAACGTTTGTTCTATAAGTACGGCTGTCATCTGTCGGGATTTCTTCATGTCCAGTTGGTTCTATTTGCATCGCATTATTAATCGTCGGCAATTTCATATTTTCTGTCATAACAACGTTTATTTATTTTCGTAAATTAGAGCTATAAGGACATCGTTGTCCTAATTTCGTTGAAGTGCCTAGCTTTCTTTTTATTAATAAACTTGCCCCCGAAATCTTCTGCGTGGATTCCGTACTTTTCCCTTTGAACTATAACAGTCCCTCTACAAGGGAGCCTTGGTAGTTATGAATATCAGATTCATTGAATGTCACTCGCTTTCGTAGATGAAATTGAATTGTTTAAATCGGCGTAGTAGTTTATGAATTTATTCGCTATATTCAAACAAAAAAAAACCTCATTATAATAAGTAATTTTAAGTAGTATAAATATATCCGGTCTTAGTTTGCGCGTGGCAGAATGCGTAAACAGCCATTTAGAACCAGATTTGTAAAAATGATCTTGCTCTACATATTGAAAATTATCACGCTCAATTCAGGTTAAATTTAACATCTTCAGAAAATGATATAAACTTCTCTCCCATTACAATTTATGACTTTAGTTGTAAACTTACTTTAGGTTTGCAAAATGAGCACGCGTGTATTTGATATACGGCCCATCGATATAATACTTACCCAAGTACATAGAACAAATTAATATCCAATCGCTACTTCATAACTTCGAAACTCATTGTCCCAAGTTAGCTTTATAGATGGCTGCCCTACTAGGGAAGTTTCATGTAAGTTTAGTTACTGTAGGGTGAATATGTATGTGTACGTAACAGTATCCTTCTATCAGTGTGACAGACGGCCTAATGACGCCATGTGTTCGTTCCCTGAACGTCCGAACTTCGTCAGAATGCGTCTATTTTCGAAACCGCTTCAAATTAACATAGTAGCAAGGGACTGGATCGCAAATTGGCAGTACTTGCAACATCGTAATGACGAATGAATTTGAAATTTTGAAACACGAAGACTGCTGGATAGACACAGCTTAAATTCCACTTAAAGTGACGAAATATGGGGTTTATTTGAAGGCAGAAGTCAAAAACTAAATGAAAGATTGCCATGATGAAATTTGACGAAAAAGTTAGTCAAGCATTTTACTTAATTAATGAAATCACCAAAGCACAAACATCTCCATATCAAACCCATTCAGAACAGCTTAACTTAACAAATCTTTAACCAACATTATCCAGAACAAAATCGTCTCATGCAAATATAGGACACAGAATCCATTTTTTTTCGTCTCATTATTGTCGTTGTGCTTCAGAAATGATCGAAGAATTCTCTTGCCTCCATTAAGCTGTCTGTGCGTCATTGCAGGCGTGTTCGTATAAGTTTTATGGCGCAAGTGACGTTTGGGGGCGATACGTTACTACAGGACTGCTGCATTTTAATTATCTGTTAGGGTAGCCAGATGGCCTTCACCCAATTGTAGTACTTCGTGTGAACTTAGAGGACAACTTTGGGTTATTCATAAAAATCTTTAACCATCAAAGTGAGTGTCACTGGCTAGACAAATTTAAAAAAAAATAAAATAATAAGCTGTGATATTTACCCTATACATTTATTAACATTGTCCAGCAAAACATTGCAACTTTGAAACGTTCTGTTGATTGAGAGTTTTCCGGGATCCTGTACATTCAAGTTTCTCTTCTGGTAACCCTATTAGGGACACGACAGTCCCGGGGCTCCGGTCTCTCTCCGAGTTTTAATTAGCAGTAATACGTGCGGAAGTGTGAGGGTGTTCTGATGATTCATCGACTTGCAATACTCGCCACACAACTTCGTGAACCTATTGTTTACCTGCACTCAAACGCAGCTGTGAATATATTAACTAAATTCACCTTTAACGTGCCCAATTTGGATGGCGATTATCATAATCCGTCTTTTTAAGCGGCCATTTTAGCATGTCGAGACATCCATCTCGAAATGTTGGGAACCCACGCAAGTAAACATTATTCTTCTACTTCAAGCAGCGAAGTAATGTAAGATGATTGGGAAATATTGTAAACAAAAATCAATCAGGTCTTATCAGATACAATAAATTTATATGCAACGATCAAAAAGCCGTGGCGTGGGTGGAAATAAATATGACTTTGATTTTAATTTTATAACCAAAAATTCTTTTATGTCTGCGTGTCCAATAAACAGTGGTTCATTGAAAAAATATTAACTGACCTGTACAATAAATCACAGGCTGCTTCCTCTATTACTTCCCTTATCGCAAGTTAAAAAAAACACAAGCCGACGTTACGATAACACTCATAAATCATTGCGGCAACTATTTTTTTTATAGAATTCCATTAAAATGAGATAGAACATAATGAATTAGTGACAGTTACGTTTTGTTGAGCCCAAATAATGAGCCCTTTGATATTGAAATATCTTTTGTATAGGAAAGTTATCAATTAAAAATGTATCGTGGGAGATTTACGAGTGAAATGCTTTAGATAAGTGTAGGACAAGAATATTCTTGTTGGCCTTCGTGTTTGGTTGAACTTAGCTAATGCTTTTTCTGTAGTGATTAAACAAGCATGCTGGTGAGATATTAATTCGGTTCCAGTGTCTTATGAAATCGCTTTTGTTGCTTCAGCGATTTATGTCGTAATTTATAGGTTGTGGTCCAACTTGCTTTCTTCTCATAAAGCATACAATAAGTTTCCTGTTGACTACCCATTTTTGTCAGCCCTAATATTGGCAAGTAGTAGATTATCCGCTAATCTTCATGATGTTATAAGTAAATCTGTGCTGTTTGTGTGTCTTTTTAAGAACCTTCAAGTTGATAGGAAATCGTATACCTAAGCACTGCTTTTTACTCTTCTAAAATAAAGACATGTAGATGAACAGCTTGAAACAGCACTAACAAGTGTGGTACGTACAGGTATGTCAATTCTTAGTTACTCCCACGGTGTAAGTTTAATAAAAACGATTTAAATCAATCTAAATAATCGCAACTTCGTTACAAGAACGAGTCTAACAAGTGATTTAGCTGCAGTAAAGTAATTAAACGTTGGCAAGAAAATTTACGCTCGACACAAAATGTTGTCAGAGTTACTTCGTACTGTGCTAATAATTGCACGCCCTGCTACCTTCTGGATGAAGGCTACTGATTTTATTTTATTGTTAGCACTTCGCGATCGTATAAGGGATACTATCGGAAGTAGTGGTTGTTTTTGTATAAAGGACAGAAGAGAAATGTCAAATTTCAAATAGGTCCAGAATCATATATTGAACTCATGGTTCATAATATATTGAACAATGGTGGTATTTGATTCTGAAACTATATGAAATTTTACATTGTTTTCCTTTGTCATTGTCTCTTAAAACTGTAAAAAACCATGAAGAAATCAGCATTCCTATCCCTATGCTCCCTAAAAAGTAAATTAGTATCTTCTTTCTTTAAAAAACTTATTGGTTTGTACAGAAATCATGATTTCGCACAGTTCAAACGCTCGCGCTGGGGGGTTCAGAATATTGTGGAGAACTTATAGTGTGTCGATTACATTGAAGTCTATTCCACCCTGAATGATACTGCACTGTAAAGTCATGTTAAATCGAGTATAAGCTTATTGAACTGGTATATTTCAATATTAATTATCCGGGTCATAGTTTATTCCAGAAACACATCTATCAGTTAAAGTACGAAAAATAAAGATTGATCTATGGAATTACTAACATTTAAGGATGTCTACTACTGGACATTGATAGGTCTTATGCTTCCACGCATCCAGTTCATTCCCGCATTTCACCAAATAATCAGCCCATCAACAACATGCATTTATTGAATTATGACAGAACTTTGCGAAAATGGAAAATTGGCGACAGGTATAAGATATCATTTGGAGTCAACGCATCTTGTGAGTCAATGTAGACTATATAATAGAGCAATATTCTATTTTCTACATATTTATCTACACGAGAACAATTTTATTCATAGATTTAATAGATATGAAAGACGTCATAGAAACACGACCTTGTTTCTGGAAATAGCATGCGTAAAATTTATATGCGGTATTTATTTTGGCATGTCTTCCATATCTTAATTTCATGCTGCAGTATTGGCATTGACTTTGGTGGTGGCCACAAATATCTGCAGTGTTTATTGTAACTAGTGGTCGCAGAGTGGTCGAAATTCAACCGTTTTAGCTTGCTGCAGATTCTATTGCTCTGTTTTGTATTAGTATAGAGTTATGATTACCAGGAGCCCATAAGGCGGTTTTTGTCAGCTAAGGTGACGAATATCAATTGACGCCTAGTGGTCGAAATGCTTTTAGTTTTCGTCTTTGTCTTTCTTTTACGCTTCTTCTCTATATACGTTATTATTGACTATGCCGAATCTAGCGGTTCTCAGTGCGCGCGATATTTCTTAAAAAGGGATCTAAAGCTTTCGCTTAGTGTAATAATATGAAGATGATTAGCGACTAGCGTAGTCGCTAATCATCTTCATATTAGTTTTCTGTCTGGCTAATTTGATCAGCTTCTATCTCGTCCTTATTACCAATGTAACTTATATGATTTATCATTCTCAACTATGTTTACTTTTAGACCAAAGACAGGGTATAGACTGGACCGTCCAAGCATATTGGCATTTGGTTTCATAATATCGATATGACCAAATTTATACTCAACTCTCCTTCCTTTAATACTAAGATTAGCACTTAAATTATGATCATGTTTATTGGTATTATATGCCAACATAACGGAAACACTAACCCTTGTTATCGGGTATAAAACTTTTACAATTTGCTTAAGCGGTTTATAACAACTGGTGGAGGCTTAGCGACAAGTTACGTGGTAACTATGGCTATAACCCTCATTATTTACGAGTAGTCTGTAAGGTACTCCCTGGTTAATGAGGTGGCAGAACCTGATAGTTCTAATATGGGATTGTAAAATACACCTACGCAGCGTTGAGAGGTAATATAGTTGATGGCCGTATTTCTTACGATGCATTCAAGAGTGGGGTGCTCCCGTGCAGTTGCTGTTTTAAAATGTTAGAAGAAACCTGAGGAGCAATTCCCGTATTTTTCCGGATGTTTAAATTCTAATCTCACACTCAATCTGTTAAAATACGTTTATCTCTCTACATTTTTACAAGTTTTTGATATTAGATTGTCAATGAGATGAGATCGCGACTAGATTTAAACGTTTTTAATTACGATTCTGAAAAAAAAAATGACTTTATTATACGTAAGCAAATGGTAGGGAAATTATGCAAAGTTCATTTGGAATTAGGTATAGCTAATGATTACCTAAGCGTATAAGACATTACAGTTTTCAATCAATTCCTTACAACTTTCGATTGAACCACAGTGTAAAAGGCACCTAAACACACCAATGTTTATCTACATAAATCAATTTTGATTGACTTTAATCATAATAAAGTCTGGAAATCTTTGCTCACTTCTACTAATAACATTCATCGTTCATCATGCTTCATTCATCATTTGAGTGAACTTTCTTGTTCTTATTGGTGATGTTTTAGATCTACTTTTTACACATTATGGAATTTAATAATGATTACCTACTCAAAATTTTATATATTTATTTATTTATTTATTTATTTATTTATATAGGTACTAAAAGTAATAAAAAATATCCCTATGGTATTTTTTCCACTTGATCTGATGTTGGCGAAGATGTCCAGCAATTTATCCAACAGAAAATTTTTATATCTACATATTTCTTTTGGTTACGTTTGTTTATTTATTTCGTCGACAATCGATTGTCTTGAGCATGTAAATCTGTTGGCACGCACGTACGTGTGTTTCACCGTGTAAACACCAATGCGGGCGTAGGTAATTGGATTTAGATTGGATCGAATTAGAAATTTTCTTGTCGGCTTTTGTTTTCATGGGAAATTACTTTTTGATGGGACGCATCAAAATCGAATTTCTTCGAGTTTCACTCCGGGTTCGGTAAAGGGGGAAATGTAACAGGGAAAACTTTACTTCCCGAGCTTTGGTCACGCTTAAATTATAACACTAAGTTACTGTTATTGTTCAGTAGGCACCCGGACACTTTAACGGCTTTAGAATTTTGACAAAACACCGTCGAGGGCCTACCGCATAGAGGGTGATACATTTTGCCCTTAAACGTTAATGTTCCTAATTATTTACGATAATTAAATTTAAACTGGTTTCGTTTGTTTTGGTTTTAATATAAAATTATGTGGGTCATAATTATGAGACTTTATGCGAAATGTTTGCTCCATTTCGGCCGTTTAGGTGCCTGGAATCTATGTTTGTATGACTAAATATTTTATAGGGCGTGTTACTCGTCAGCCGACACGATTGCGCTTGTTTAACATTAATGATACGTAAAGCAGTGTTGCATTATTGCATTAATAGTGCATAAATGCTTTAATAGTGCATACATGCTTTAATAGTGCATAAATACTTTATTAGTGTATAAACAGGGTGTTGGTCTGTCGCCTACAAGCATTGTGAGTCACTTCTCTTAGTGGAATTAAACACAAATACCTACATGTCGTGTTCTAGTGTCAATCCAAGATTAACTTCGTCACGACGATGTCTTAGGTTTTCTTATTCCATTTGCTCTTTAAAATCAGTGCACATTCTATGAAGATAATAACTATTAATATAGTTAAACGAATTTCGAGTGCACTTCTAGCTGACCTTGCAAATGATCATCATCATTACATGCTTCCACATATTAGGTTGCGTACGGCACAGTGGTCGAAAACCCTATAGGAAAGCTACGGGGCGTTTCGATTTTAATCTAGTAAAGTAGTCTTTTATATTGCCCCCATCAAACGATCTATCAAAAATATTGGAGGTATTCAGTACGAACTCGAAAATATCAATTCGAAACGGCTTTTCGTTATGTGCACATAACATTTTATTCTAGCGAAGCGAAATATTCGAGGGAAGCAAAGAGTGCATTACCGGTGTCCATGTTTTATTTATGCCAGTGCGTCTACTGCAGGAAAGTGGTTGCCTACATTACTGTCAAATTTTCATCTCCCGCTACCGAGGTAGCCCCACATAAAAAGCAAAAAAAGGCCAATTTTAAAACCGATTCGTTGGCAAAAATATCGCTGGGAGCCTGCATAATTTCACTTTGATGCGCGTATTTTATATCTAAGTAATGCTTTTAATATTTTTAAAATATTTCGGTGTAAGTTCCGCCAAAGGTATGAGTCATAATCAAAACATTTAGCCTTTATGTTGGTGTTTAAATGCAATAACACATTTGCATATGACCAATAAGGTTCCTGAATTTATTTAGCACATTTGCTTTACTGCTTACAATTCACGTTTTATTACAATCTTCGTGTTATGTCCTCATATTGCGGTCGCACTATTTCTGACCACAAGTTTTGTTGTTGATATTAATGCTAATTGAGGTGAAATAAGTGCTCCATTCGAACTTTACGTCAAAACACAGGAGACCCAGCCCATTGTGGACGTCATATAACTCGTAAAATTAGCGTTCCCGTTCGAAACTCGATAATCAAGTCCCAGTTCTGTTATCAGTGGAGTACTCAATTCATTTAATTTATATGAACCGATAGTATAATGTAGTTGTGAATTAATTAAGCTCGCATTAATGAATTGGACGTTGAAACCACCAACAGACACGGAATTGAATTACTTTTGTGTTACGGTAATGCGTTGAAATTGTAATAGTTGGCCTTTTTTGATCCCTGGATAAAAATGTGAAGGCTAGTACGGCACCCTACTGGACAGAGCTGAGATATAAAACCGTCTGTCTGGAAGTGGTACATAGGTACATTATATTAAAGAAAACCTTTTTTATTTGATGGTAAGTATGGCATGTTTTTCTTACGTACTTAAATCAAGTTTTCAAACATTACATTCCCAATATTTTCCAAGTTTGCCGATATAAATCATTGCAATGTAGTTTTGCACAAAGTTGCATTTCTGCGTATTTAACTTAATAATTTATTTATGTTTACGACTTATTGCGTTGCGAGACACTTCCGATAACAGTGTTGCTTGATTAATATGATTATAATTGATATGCTTGATTTATTATGTATTCAAAGTTTGTTATTGCTTTCATTTGCAGGGCGGAACTTTAATAAATCAACAAAATTATTGGTTATTACGAACTGGAATGCACTTTTTGGTATTGCAAATTATTCTTAAAATACACCCTGTATTTTAAGGAAGGCACATCGTCGCACATGCGGACTCTATAAGTACAGCCGTGCGATTCTGGTCAAATCACCGCGTGAAAATATAGGCGTAGTGAGGGCGACTTGAGCTGTCATTCCATACTAATGCTAGGCTTTGACAGTGCACTTCACTCAAGTTTTCACCGCGTGACATTTACTGAATCGACCGGCTGATCGGCACAGATACATTAACGTGAACCCCGCAGCATATAAACATTTATTTAGCTTTTGTAATATTTAAATTTCTCCGAATCTATATCTATAGGTAGGTTATATTATAAAAAAAGGAAGTTTGTGATAATGTACGGTAATTTCTATTGAACTGAACTTTGAAAATTCTTTTACCAATAGAAAGCCACGTCATTGGTGAGTGTCGTAGGCTATATTATAGTTTCAAAACTAAGAGGACCCCCTCGGACTAAATAGAAATCATGATTTCTATCGAGTCCATTGATATTTTAAATGAAAATAACACATGGTGTCTAAATGTGCGTCGATTTTCTCTTTCACGTTGAATATGTAAAATGTGTGTATGTGCATGACAGGTCACTTCATACATTTATATATCCACGTCGGCCATCTCCGGGGCGCCGACCACAGGCTTAAACTAATTAGGCCCCCTGGTCTATGTCAATGTTGTCGCTGCACGCGGCCCGGTTTAATGCGTGTGTCTCCATTAGCCCCTCTCTCCCTTAGTTTAAACACCCTGTGCACTGACAATTCGCTAAAATTGATTTGTGTTAGGGGAGATGTGTGCAGTACTTCGTTAGTTTACTCTCTGTTTGATGTTGTTATCTTGTTGGCTGTTGCATTTGCAAACAAGGGTATGGAGGGAGTATGGGCATGTTTTTACGAGTGTGTACAAACATTTACTTTTTTAGGTAAATACGGTTTCTTTTGAAAGAATTATGGGATAGTGCCTTTAGTTGCGAAGTTTAATTTTGTCACTTGTTTAGTTTTCATGGTCGTTAGGCTAAGTAAAATTCTGCAACTTATTAGTAATAAAAATAATATAAGCTTGTTATTATCCCACTATGGTAAAGCCCTCTATGCGTATTGATCACCACACTATGCTCAAGGCGGATTGGCGATTTCAAACTTATTAGTACTTACACAATAAAATGCAGTGTAATTTGAACTATACTCCATCCGAGTAGGTAGTTAACTAAAGGTAAACAATCTTGACAAGTCTTTTTACATAAACGATTATGAATTAAGTACAACTACTGTTTAAACAAATTGTTTAATTGATTATGTAATCGTTTGTGTTGTATCTAAATTTGTTTTCAGCTGCATTTTATTTTTAAACCGTGTTATTAACTATAAATACATGTCAAAATTGTTTACCTTTTGTTAACTACCTAATCGGAAGGAGTATAGTTTGATATTTGCTTACATCGAAATATTTGAGTCGAACAGACAGATTCGAGAAGAATAAACTTTAATTAAACATCATAGTAACAATATTCAAAAATATTTAAGAACATATTTTCTTGAAAAATTGAAAATTGTTTGTTGTGGAGCTTGCAATTCTTAGAAGATTGTATTCTCTGATTGTCAAGTTGCTCTTATCGCATCAGAATTGTAAGCACTTCGGTGTCGTCTCTGTTTGTTACGAGTCCTCTGAGTTATCTTGACGTAACAAATGAAATATTTCTTTTAGTCTGATGTTCGTAAATTGTGATTGCTTTTTAATTTTATCTCTGTTGATGTCTTTGTTCGTTACTTTTTTTGTTGTTCAGCAAAAACCGTGTTTCGTTTGTTTATTTGAGACATTCCAAATTGTGGTTTTTGTATGTTATAATAACTAACTAGTAAGTCAAACGTTCATAAATCAACTTCAACAATTTCAATATGAATTGACTATGTGAACTAATATTTCACTGTGACCTATTTGATAATATCTTGAATTCCTTGTCATAAACTGGTTTACGATCAGACTCAACGTCGGAATTGTCAATTAAATATGAGGACATACAACGTATATTTTATAAAAGATATATTTCACTTAATATTGTTGCTAAATATGAGTATTAGATAGTTGAGTTCCTCTCCCCTGCCGCTCTGGAGGTGAAGTGACACGTTCGTCGCGCCGATGCCGCCGGAGGTGACCGTCACTTCCGTGTCCGTCCGCGAGAGATCCCGAGCGATGATGCCCTGAAACAAAATTTTCATCATACTTTTATAAATTATCATTATTAATAAATAAATGATGTCATATTTTAACTAGAAGGTGAGATCGGTGTTTCACTATCTGACTACTCAGAGAATAAATACCGAAAAAACTCAGAGGTCACAGTCTGTTTTAAAGTTCAGGAATTGTCTTGGCCAGATTATGTAAGAACCATGCAGATTAGTGTCTGAATTGATCTTTTAAGGAAAGAACTAAACAGATATGAGGGTACCAGATCAGTCAGTGCAAGCATTTGTCAGAGTAAGTGACAGATTCGCTTGTGGAACTTTCTGAGGCAAAATAAGGATTTTTGATGTTTTATTGCATAATCGTGATAAAATCAAAATCGAAATTAATTTTATCAACTAATATTGACAGATCGATTCCGAAACATTATAATACGCTTCATAACTGGGATAGGTGATGTGAGTCATAATACTCATAATGGGCCGTAGGACATGTCTAACAAACTGTGGGGTCAATTATCACAGAGCTGGTGCCCTGAGACAGGGAGATGGGGTCGCAGGAGGCCACGTAGGAGATGGCGGAACGAATTGAATAGATTTCTGCAGACCTGGAAAGAAGAAACGCTGAATTGCAATGATGGATGGCTTTTCATTGGCCTGTTGGTCTAGTAGTTAGTGGCCCTGACTGCTATGCTGGAGATCGTGGAATCCATTCCCGCCCAGGACAAATGTTTGTGTGATGAGCACGAGCATTTGTTCTGTGTCTGGGTGTAATTTATCTATAATATGTATGTATTTAGAAGTATATGCGTATGTTTAGTACCCATAGCCAAACCTCTGCTTAGCATGGGACTAGATGATGTTATGAGGAAGTTGTGGAATGCATTTATTTATTGGAACGAAGTTCCTTATCGCGCGTTGAGAAAGGGGGCTAGACGGAAAAAAATCTTACGAAAAGTTGTCACGACACTTTTTGCTATAGTAAGCTATTGTAAGCTGTGCGGCGTCGCATGTTCGCAGGGAGAGGGAGAGGGAGTGGGAGAGGGAGAGGGAGATAGCGGGAGAGAGGGAGGGGGTAGAGAGAGGGAGGGGGTAGAGAGAGGGAGGGGGTAGAGAGGGGGAGGGCGAGGAAGAGGGTTTGGGAGAGGGATATGGGGAGGATTGGGGGAGGGGGGAGGGAGGGGAAGGGGAGGAGGAAGATGGAGGCGGAGGGGGAGAGAGAGAAGATTGAATAGTTCACTAATCAATCGAAGGGAACTTCGTTCAAATTTTTTTTTCATGGAAGGAGTAAAGGGAGGCCTTGGTCCAGGAGTGGGACAGAACACGCTAACGAAAAAAAAATCTATTATAAATAGCTTATTTCAATACCATGCCTTTCTTTATTCACGCAATACAAGTCAAGGTCAAGGATTGGTGCTGTTGACCCAAACAACTGGTAAAACTGAGGTGCAAGGCCGCTGACCGCATAGTAGGGGTCAGACAAGCAATCAATCCTTGTAAAAAGCAGATGTTAAGCGTATGGTCAGATTGTAAGCCAATTATTTTGTAGACGGTTTAAATTGCGGAAAATTATGGTAATTGATTGAAATGGTCATAGACGACGTTATTGCTTTATCACCGATAACACTATCCGTGACTTTGCCCGAGTCTATTACCTATTTATCCCTTTGAACTTAAACATTCCTTCTACGTTTTGTAGCTTTAATAATAAAATATAGCGTGAGTTACTCAGAAAATATAGTTTTATAATGGTGATTTTTTTTTTCATTCTTATGTACCAACAAAGAAACAAATAACCTTGTCCCTTTCAAATGTTGAAATCAAATCTTTACTCTTTATAATAGATGTATAAATGTGTTGTGATCAATAATGCAGTGGCTAATAATTATGACACAAACACGCACAAATAGAATATTATATAAGAAAGAAAAAACGTAGAGATTCGAACAGACAAAAACAAAGTAAAAAAAGAAAATGGTAAGTGTAATGATGGTGTCCGTAAATATTACGTTTAAAATTCTGTTAGTAAATACAAAAAAAAATAGATTATATGAAGATGGTCCAGTTGTGTATTATTATAATATCATTATAGTCAGTAGTATGGTTAAGTTAGTATAGTGGCATCACAATAGAGTTGAGCCGTATCGTGGAAGGTTTTGCTTTTAAGCGATAAGAGAGTATAAGAACAGTGAGCTTTATAAATAATACTAGCTAGTTACTGTCCCTCTACAGGTAATTTTCTCATACCGAGAAGATATGGGCATTAATTACCACGCTTGCTCAAAGGCGGCTTGGCAATTTCAGGCTTATATCAAATATAAGTCTAGGATTTCTCATAATATTTTCCATAACCGATGTCAATGATAAACATAGAATGTGTGTATGAAAAAAAAATCCTAATGAAAAAATGATTAAACTGTCACAATTTGACGCCGTAACCAAAATACACTGCTTTATTTGTTTTCATTTGATTGAGATAGTATCCCCTGTATCCCTCCCTGAATTAATATTCGAATCGTGGTGAATTCCAAATAAATATGCCTTTTTGTTTTGCCCCACACAGCAGATGTTTAGTAACAATTTGCATGTCCCAGCAAAAAGGAAAAAAGGTTAGTTGCTAAAGCGCCTACGGGTTATCAATCCCTTCTTATTTTTACAACCTCCTTGAGAATCTCAGCAACTGTCACATTTCTTCAATCCAAGATTAGCAAGAGACTGGAAATATTGTAGTATGTAAAATGTACAGTGAACAAAAGTACTTAAGTAATACCTAATGCAACTCATTACAATTGATTTTTAAAAGATTACAAATCGTACACCCCATTGGGCATATAGCTTGTAATCTACTTAGGCTATTCCACTTGGCCCAACTTACGAATTCCCACTTGTGGGGAAGGGGGCTAAGTGGATATTATTTTATGACCCTCTACTGATAGAGCTTATGCTATTTTTGTTTTTTTTTATTTTTGAGGAACAAATTAGTAAAAATATAGGGTTTAATGAAACACGGTGGTTAAGATTGTGTGTTATCTACCAGAAATGAATTAAAGTAACAAGCTTTTTAAGAAGAAGCCTTGGACTGTCGTAATCTTACCTAGATTACGTGTTCTGACAGTCCAAGGTTTCCTCCTTATTTGTTCACGTTTGTGTCTTGCCTGTTTGCTTGACTGCATATCAATGAGTTGTCTTGTCTGCGCAATGCATGGTAAATACCTACCCACCTCTAACTATACCTTTATATAATTATTCATAATCAATTTATAATTTTCATGATCAATTTAATAAAATAATAATTACGTTAATTTATTTATTTAGAACGGATAACGTTCCTTTGTATTATTCAACTTTTACCATAGCATTATTCAAGTTGTGTGGCAGTGGTTCATCTGTTTATCTTATTACTATAATTGCATAGACGTTTCAATTTCACCTGCACATCCAACTCCTTCGCCGTGTGTACAGGTACCCTATTAAGTATACATCCACCCGAACATAAATATTATATAATTTCGAAGAGCCTATTTAATATGCACACGCGACATCGTTTCCGAAGCAATTTGCGACATGCTAGCGATCCGTGTTGTCGGTCATATATTCATCAAACTTTCATCAAAGCTAAGTGGGAAACCACTAGTTTTACTGGACAAACATACTCTCTTTTTTCATCATGCTTTTTTTCGTTCGGGTTGGTTTACTTTGATGATGTGTTTGCGTGCTATTTCCTGTGGTTTCGCAACGGATTTCGGATGGTAGATCAAAGCTTTTAAAGTTTTAACTTTTAATTGGTAGTGCATTTTTGATGGCTTCAATAGACGCACTCCATAAATCATGTTTGATATTAATGTAGTGGATTGGAAATCGAATAAATTATTGAAGAAAGCACATATCGCTGTTCCATAGGAATTTCTTTTAGAAAATAACCGGTTAAATATTGTCTTGTAGATTATTATTGTCTAAAGTTTTACGAAATCAGGTAAACAACTGAGTTCACGTTGACCACGCAAATAAAGGTCGTTAGAATAAATCTCAATACAAAATATCGTGAGAATGTTTCCACTAAATGCTGGTGTAGGCAGCAGAGGCTTTCATGTCAGGCATAAACTATCAGCGTAATATAGATAAATCAATTGCTAAGCAATTACCTCTAAGACTGAATCTCGGTTAAATAACTGCTGTCTATGCCTTTAGAGAGAATATCAACGAGATAAAACACTATGCATAAATGAATGGTCCGACGCAATGTTTGTGAAACTTTCTGTTGAAAACAAAAGGTATTGAGACTGACAAATGTAAACCTCCGCATTTATAGATGACGTCTAAGTACATAACCTAAAAAACTGAAACACATGAATACCTACTGGCACGAACCGGTATAATTTGGATGTAGACACGTCAAATCATAGAAAAAACAAGGATCCAAGTTGTGGCAAAAAAAGAAAAACATATTAAGTAGTCTGTCACTGAATATTTATAAAATAATGCTTAGTGACGCTCCATACAATATTTTAAATATTGTTAAATTCTAATTTCGTAGAAACCTTTTGTTAATGGACACTTTTGTTTATAATAAATTTCCTTTCTTCGGTATCCATATTAGCAAATGGATTAAATGATTGATTGATTGGCATCTCAGTAACATATACACAAACTACGAGCACAATGGGGTATATAGTAATAGAACGACAACCCAATTTAATGTCCAATGCCCAAAGACCTTCAATCAAAGCAAAGCTTAAAAAAAATCCATGAGTATTATATTCAACGTCAACACTAGGATTTTAAACATCACATTATTCTGTCAATCGTCAAGTTGCCTCAGTCGGCGTCAGGAAGAAATAAAAGTTATTTCAGGAATTCATATTTTCATCAAAAATATAATTGGAATAGTTCCAATTGTCACGATTGCTATGATATCAAAATCGTCTAAAATATCTCTACGTCTATTTTCGAATTTCACTGGCGGCGGCGTTGTTTCGGTTTATAGGTAGTTCGTCTACAATTTCATCCATGGATATGAGATTTAATACTATTGAAATTACTGTATGATGCAAGTCTTGAATATTTACCAAATAAACTTTTATTTGGTCCGTGATTTGTTTCGTGGTGAACAATGCTTGTGCCTTATCAACATCAGAAAAGGCCTTTGCCCTGCAGCTGGACAGTAACAATCTCGTATTTATTTGGCTTGTTTTGCAGGCTAGCTTTTACTTTTACCTACGATATCATTAAAAATTTACCTTAATAATTCTCTCCTTCGGATCGATATAAGTGTAATCCTTGTCCCTCCTTATTAGCGGTAAGCTCCTATACTTCACTTTCTGCGTCGATATCAATAAATTGTTCGCCCTCGTACCGACAATGAAGTCTTTCCCTTCATTTAAACACACACACAGCATAAACACACACGCTAAAATAAAAAAACACTTCATTTTATTTTATTTTTTTAAACTATAGCATTTTGAGGGAATGTGTGTACTCTCGCACATACGTGGAGCAGAACTGTTTTGATTATAAGGAAAATTATTTATCTGTGACGCCATTTGACGCCATACGACCTTGCCTCGGCCTCAGACTATATCTGATTATGACTTAATACTACGTCTTCTGTTCCTGTCGTGTGGCAAAAACTATCGGTCTATGACTTTATTACTAGACAAGAAGTAAAGTTAATTTAAATTCATGTGGACAGAATTAGGTTACCATGATCTAGCTAGTGACATGAAATATTATTATTGATAGTTGTATCGCAATCTAGAAAACAGCAAGGCATTGCAGAGTAATTAAAATCGAGTATCGCTATCCAATTTTTATCTCAAGTCTTTACCTAATCAAGCACTTTCAGCCCACCTAATTATATACGTTGGAGTTGGATACGAGAAGTTTAATTTACATGTACATGCGACGCAAAGATTAACTGCCTACACGACGATACCAAGCTTTGCATTTAAAATAATTACTGGTTGTACACCTACAAGACGTCGGCTTAGGCACAGTCTGACTTGGGACCTCGAAACATTAATAAAGTACCTACAGCCGCAAGCAACACTGACGACCATGGCGCTACTGAGCAATGGCGCTGCGGAGCAATGGCGTTACTGGCAGCTACTGCATTTGCTAGATTAATATCGGAGCTGTTTTATGAGAATTAATAATGAACGGTATCCTATCTATATCAATGTATTATCTGTCTCTTATTGCATTTCAAACGGAAGATTAATTCTTTGTTATGATAGTTCTAACGCGTCACGCGATTTTCATAATTTATTACTACATGCGTAAGTTATGGCTGCCGTTTGTGTCTAGATGGTTTATTCTATATAACAACACGCCTGTATTCCCCGATAGGTTAGGCAGAACTGTTCTGTATAGTGCGCTCATTTTTCGCCTATTATTTTGATACCCTGCGTAATAGAAAGTGAGCTTTCTAACAATAACCGGGCACAAAGCTAAACTGCGGTGGGCTATTAAATAAAAACCCCAACTCGGTAATCTAGGACCTTACCTCAGAAGTGCTTGCTACGACTAAACCTACAAAACAGTTTTTTTAAATTCTGTTTATTGACATTCTACTTCGAGGTGTTTACTTCGTTTTCAAGCTTTGCATGTTCAAATTCCTACGGTCGACGCATCAAATGATAAAAATATGAATACCTACTAGAGTTAATGAACTTCCATTGAGTAGTGTAACTGGTTACGTTTAGATGTGTTTTTGGGACAAAATACACAAAAAAATATCGCATTACGGTGTCTACATACAAAATTGCCAATCGATAGTCAACAAAATAATACCGCTAAATTGAGCGGGATTGAGTTATTCAGAAATTGAATCGCTATCAATTAAATTGAACATTGATTGACGCGTTTAATTTAAAATGAATATATTTGAATTTAAACTAAAGGTATCTAACGGATGGTTGGAGGAATGCGAAATGACTTGGCACTTTTGCGACGACACAAACTAAAATGTGCTATGCTAAAAGTGGAATATGGCATTGTCTCCATATTTATGCCAACATTTATGTGGGTACGCTCGTTATTCATGCGTCTGAAGTGTGAAAGCTTTATCCGCGTATCACTGCTAGGAAGCAATTTTCATTATGACACGCACTGCGCTGATTACTCTGTGTATTTATCGCTTTGTTTTCCCCGTCTCCATTTTAATTGTTTCCAGGCGTGATAAACATTTTATCGCAATAATAAATACGTTATTTTGGCATGGATCTGTGTTATAAGTAAGGTCACTAAAATGTTTTCAGCAAGAGGAATGAACTGTCCGTTCTCATGACTTTGTGGATAGTATTTTGTTGTGTTTATGCTTGACCTTATTTTCGTATCATAAACTTTTAATTTTATACAATAAGAGCGTATTTAGTGTCATTGACACGACAGTAATGTTATCTACCAGGGTAAAACCAGGGTAAATGGTGCGGTTGTAATTACTCTAATTTCACGAATTAATCACATGCTATTTTATTCCTAAACTGGCTGCACCGGCAAACTTCGTTCAACCTTAGAATCTATTTGTTAGTTTTATTTAGTGTTATTAGTTTTCCTCCTATTCTCAGACCTACTAAATTCTCAGAACTACACGCAAAATTTCATAAGAACCGATCAAGCCTTTCGGAGGAGTTTTGTAACAAACTCTGTGATCGATTAAATCTCTAACTACCAATAAGTTGACCGTGTCATATCGTACGTCATCATCTTTGTACGATTGCATGTGAAAGCAAGGTGCGAACAAAACTGTCACAAGATAAATGTCCTTTTTTTCGAAGGTTCATCGATTTCAAACGTAATTCAAATGGATTGGGCAATTATTATCCCCTGTATCCCCTATATGGGACAGATGTCCAAAAGAGTAAAGGTCCGCAATAATCGCCTCCACTCTGGAAATAATAAAGTTAATGTTTGTTTACGTTTCTTAACAAGAGATAAAAAACTTAAGTATGTACAGACGCCAGCACATCAAGTTACCCCAATGTGTCAAATTTTCACAATTGAATATGAACCTAATTCTGTTTGACATAAAGTTGAAAAACGATCAAAGAAATTTGTCACATTGGGGTAACTTCATGTGCTGTACCTGCCAGATTTATCTCTACGTGTACTAATATTATTATGTGGCAAACTTTGTGAGTTTGTGATGTTTTAGGGAGTAATCTATGAATGTACTAAACTGATTTCAAAAATTCTTTTACCAATAGAAAGCCACTTTATTTGTGAGTGTCATAGGCCATGTCATATATTTAAGTTTCAAAACACAAAGGGGGCTAACGGGAATTTAAAGTATGAAATGCAAGTCGCGAGCGAAGCGCTAAGTTTAACAAATATAAAAGCTTAGCTAAGTTTGAGACTGGTCGGCGTTGTGTGGAAATTGTTTAATATTATTATACTTAACTAGCGTACCCTGCCACGCTTCGCTGTGGCACATTGTGATTAAATGGTAAAAAAAAAAGAAAAAAAATAGATAAAAACAATCCTTGATGCGTATTATATATCATGCTAAAATTTCAGCTCGATCGGTGCAGAACTTTTTGAGTTTCTGAAGCGTACACAAACCAACATAACATTTTTATATTTAAAGATGTAAATAAAGTAATTTAAAAAAGGTGGCATCTATTATCCCGGTCTTACCCTGTAACTATAGATAGATACTACCTAAGTACCAGCTTAAAATTCATTACCTACGGGAAATTTCTAGTAGGGTAGGTTACTTCCTTCCATTTTATTACCACTTAATCCATACGCGTAAAGTGTAAATCTCGCAGTGCAGTCCTGCTTTTGCATGTTCGTTGACAAGTGTGTGCGGTTAGATGTTATTTCAGACTGCCACGTCACCGCTTTGATCTCCGTCGACTTTTTGCCGAACACTCGTTTAATGTGACGACAAATAACTCAAACAGGAACGCGTTATACTCTTTTTGATTTTATCAAAAGTGTACACAAGATGTTCTCGAGTTTTAAATGCGAACACTTCATTAGTGAGATCACCCGTCTCTGTTTGTGTATGTTTAAGATCTCAGGATTCGCTTTGCAGTGAGGGATTACTTTTCAAATAAGTATTTGTTACTGGATGTCTCGTAATATCAAATCAAATTCATTTATTTGCTTACATTAGAGTACGGATAGGACTGGCCTGTTGGTCTAGTAGTTAGTGACCATACTGCTATACCGGAGATCGTGGATTCGATTCCAATCCAGGACAAATGTTTGTGTGATGAGCATGATCATTTGTTCTGTGTCTGGGTGTAATTTATCTATAACTAGCAGACGTCCCGCGGTTTCACCCGCGTAGGTCCCGTTCCCATGAGAATACAGGGATAAAAAGTAGCCTATGTGTTCATCCAGGATGTCAGCTAACTCCATACCAAATTTTATTAAAACCCATTTAGTAGTTTTTACGTGAAAGAGTAACAAACATTCATCCATCCATCTATCCATACTCACAAACTTTCACGTTTATAATACATATAAGTAGGATACGTATGTATTTAGAAATATATAAGTATGTTTATCAGTTGTTTGAATCCCATAAAACAAGCTCTGCTTAGCTTGGGACTAGATGGCGTTGTGTGATAGTTGTGGAAAATATTATTAGTTCCAAACTAGGCAAAGCCTGTAGGTATCTTGGTGACCGAAACACTACACAAAGTTAAAAAAATCACAATGTTTTGCTAGCGCAAGAAAGAATATATTACCTACCCACGGTAACAATAAATATTATTTACTAAATGCGATGTCTCGTAATGTATACCCACGGTTACAATGTAGATTAACCCTTAATCAAATACTGGGAAATTATTTCCCACTTAGTATGAAATAACAAAATAAATTTTATTTTTTTAATGGCTATTTCAAACAGTGTCAACCATTTAGAAATATAACCCCCCTTTCGCCACCCTTTTCCAAAATTTTATCAAAATTTATGAAATCTACAGACAAAACTTACCTAAAAACAAGTCTCAGTTTTTATTTATCTCTTAAAAATCTCTTAAGAAGCTTTCCGTTTGATTAAGGGTTAAGCCGGATAATCGGATGTAGAAATCATCTCAAATGAATATTTTATAAGATCGATAGAGATGTTGATGTTAATACTAAATTGTGAACATTTATTCAACGAACTTGATACGATTTGTCGTTAGATAAATTCAATATCTTACTTTAAAAGATTATGGTTTAATTTATTGCGAAAAATCTGTAAAGTTTTATAATTCGGATCGGAGATAGGTAGAGTAACCTGCCTAGCATATTTAAGACGAAAAATTTCAAATAAAATCCAACATTCATGTAGGTAGTATCTAACTATGACTACTATACTATGAGTTTGATATGCAAATGAAATGAACACCTACATTATTAGGGTCGATAGGCATAATAATCAGCACGTCATCGGATAACCGATGTATAGAATCGATGCCGCTGCGGTTACGGTGTTTGAGCTCAAATGCCACATTGTTATTGCCCTTTCCTATTTAAATTAAATCGATTGTGAAATCGTTTCGATCGTTCACACATTCATAATGCACCAAGTCATCCATCACCAAAAAATCGATAGTGACTGAATTATAAGTGGGTAGGCGCACATGGCACGGTCATTACCTTCCGTCGCTATATCCGATAGTCGTATCTCAGTGGGAACGGTATCGGAATGTAAAATCGGGTAAAATGCATACGTAGAGCTGCAATTTGGCATGATTGAGCCGGGGACAATAGAGCGTTGGCCGTCACTGCCAGACGGGTGATTCCCGATAAATTGGCGGATATACTTTCGATCCGTGAACCGACGAGCTCCCCTAAAGCTGCGGATTTCTGATTTAAAAAATGCAAAAGGTAACGAGATGGACGAGGTTTTGAATTGCATAATTAATTGCCGAACAACATTCTTTCAACTTTCTATTTTACGTGAATTCGTTACGAAACGCGAAGGGCCATGATGGAAATTAAGTAAAATTATTTTTTTGTGATCAGTCGTTTGTCATTTCGCAAGTTATAGGGGTCAACTTAGATTAATGGTGCTGTCGGTGTTGAGTTAAGCAAAACTACTGTTCAAAATAAAAAAAAAATGTGCTAGCTTCTTTTACCTAACAAAAAACAACATCATTAATATTGGTATCGGATATGATAATTATATTTTAGAAACATGCTAAGTAGTATACTTGTACCTACTACAAAACAGATTGCTGTGGCTAAGTGTTTAGGGGCTTGTGGTTAAATAATAACAACAGCACTGATCGATCGAAGTTATGCTAAGCTTGCCAAGGTCAACCTCCGTGGGTCGGTGACCATTCATTATACACCACTATTTTTTAATTAGTACAATTACTTAAAGGGCTTTTTCTTGACGGTCTTCTCAATATATTTGTAAAGAATCAATTAATAATATTCATAAACAGTAAAGTTATTAGCGTTTGTTTATATCCCAAAAATTCACCCAATTTATGGAAATATTGTACAGGCTATTCATGACATAATAGTATTGATTAATCGTTATCTCTCGCTCACGTTCGCGTGATCTCGCTCAAGCATACTCCGCCTCCAACAGCTGTTTTCGTTATTTAAGTTTAACTAAATAGTGGCCTAAATAAAAAATAAACTTCGTTTTTTTTTACTTTTGATTACGCAAATATGATCAGTAACAGGTACGGATATAGGCCAATTTTTTTTTGTACTAATTTAAAAATAGGGGTGTATATCAAGACTGCCCCGCCTCGGAAAGCATATTTAGCCGTTGGTTGCGCTGTCATTTATAGATCTTTGACAGTCGCTACGAGTAGTCGAGTCCCGAAAATCAGACATCCAGTTCAATCAAGGGTTGTTGTGATTCAAAGTCATTTGGGTGGTGATGGTCAGATAGGCAGCTGTTCCATGTAAAATACTAGTAATCAACTGCTTTTGGGTCAGTCTGGAAGCCGAGCCTAACATAGCTGGGAAAAGGCTAGGTATGCTTTATGGTTGCAGGTAAACTTTGAACCAAAAATACATATAAACATCCCAAAAATACATTCCACCTTCGTGCTTCGCAGAAGTTGGGTAATAAAGTATCTAGGTACCAAAAACAAATGAACCGTCAAATACTGCCAGCTAAACCGCCTTTTTGGTCTCGCGCAGGTCTTTTTATTTTTAACCGACTTCAAAAAAAGGAGGAGGTTCTATGTTCGTGTGTATGTATTTTTTTTTTTTTTATGTATGTTACCTGATTTCTCCGCCATTTGAGGACCGATTCTCGAAATTCTTTTTCGTTTTGTTTGAAAGAGTAGACTCCTGAGGTGGTCCCATTTTAATTTGGTGAAGATCTTGTGCTGATCTTCGGAGATATACAACGGAACTCTTCAAAAATAGACGGCAAATCTATCGTGATTGCTGGATTCGCTTGGATGTTTGTTGTTTATGCAACATCATGACGTATCATCAAGCCTGTATGCTCAGTGGGGTAGGCAGATGTGTTCAATATACCTAGATTTCGACAGTTAGGTATGTTAAGTTTCACTTATTAGGGTTAGGTGGATAACCCTATTATAATGACATGTATTGTTAACAATTAAAAATATAAAATGAATTCATGGCAAATGTTTGTATGGGAACAACTAAAAATGGAAAAATAAAAAACTTTTTTACAAAAAATAAAACCGACTTCAAAAATAACACTAAACGGTGTAAAATAACTCTAAATTCGGAAGTCGGTGGTCCATCAAGAATAAGACAAAAGTACCAAAGCCACAGACTTCCGAATTTAGAGTTATTTTACACCGTTTAGTGTTATTTTTGAAGTCGGTTTAATTTTTTGTCTTAAGTTTTTTAATCTTTTCTTTTTTTATTATTATCTGCATTGTTGTTTTTTTTTGTTCTATGTTCTGTGCGTCCAAATAAAGTATTTTCTTTCTTAATTTATTTCTTTCTTTCTTTAAACATAGGTACCTACAATATCACTGCTCATATAATAAGAGCATAATTGAGTCAACTGTCGGTTCTGTTAAACTAAACGTATCGACCCCCCTGTACAAGCGAATTGATATTTCCTCTTTCCAACGAATACATAGTTAATTGTGTTTCCGGACGTCAGTCATTGTTTGAGGGCCAATACGTGCATGGTAATGCATTAACGACTATACTATCGGTTTTTTTACTCGATTATATGAGAGGAAGGGTTATCGTTTTGACGGTCAACTGAGTGACATGACTGCGTATCGATCCATTATTCAATTATTAAAATTGGATATTTAAGTTGGGTGCTTATGATTTACTATTAAGAAAACACGTCATTTCATTGTTACCTTGTTTCGTTCATGAGATTGATATCCTCTTTTCTACTTTGTAGGTCTAGTCTCTACCATATTTTATTCGATTTGGCCCTTTTTCATCACCTTTAAATTATAGTATTGCCCTAATAACGTTACGTGACATTCATAGATATTAAATTGTTCAGAGCCCATTTTACTCGCAAAGTCATTCCATAGTTATATTTTCAAGATGACTTTAACGTTTCTTGTTGAAGTTCTTCTACTATTTTCTAACATATTTTAGTCGACTATTTCTTATAAAAGTTACTCGACACTTCATAGTTGTAAAATAGTTTAGAACTTATTTTTTCACAACATCACACTACAATTCCATTGTCAACATCAAGCTCTCTTTAAACTTTAAAACTAAAGGAAACAATGGAGCCACTTTATAGCGGTTCATTATTCTATTTTTATGCAAGAATTTTTATAGCTGCGACACCGAAGCACGCACGCGAGTCTACCGGGTTTGAATTATTTCAGCAGACGATTAATTGCGACTCCATAATTAATTTTTACCTACGTTGTCGTACGGTACTTGAATGAGGTGCAACAATCATTAATTGATTATCGATTGGCTGTTTGTCCAGTGTTTAGTGGCCCTGACTGCTATGCCGGAGGTCGTGGGTTCGATTCCCACCCAAGACAAATGTTTATATAATTTATCGATAATATGTATCTATTTAGAAATGTAAGTATGTTTATCAGCTCTCTAGCACTCATAGCACAAGCTCAGCTTCGTTCGGACTAGATGGCGTTGTGTAATATTTTTTATTAATATATTAAGTACCGACCGGTGTTCTTCTTGGATTGTGATAATGTGTTACAGTGTTATTAAAATCAATCAGACGCTATCGGCCATCCTCATCATTAGTTCTAATAGCTGTTTTTATTCTTTCGTTAATATCTACGAGTATGTTCCCTCATAACTTGTATTTAGGCTGTTCCCTATCATAACGTTATGAGATAACTACCTATGTCTATCATTGATTCCGCTTCACTTCTTCGACATTTACCCATGCAACTTTAAAACATGTTACCGTAATCTACCCTACAATTACATAAATGTCGGAACTTTCGTTGAACGTTAATCGGCTGTCATTATCATTTATGGTGCTGTCAAAACATTGACAGTCAATTAAATGTCACTCATTACTGACAGGTGTTAATTATCATTCAGAAGTAATTCGCGGCTCTGTTGGTACTGCGAAACTTTTTAGGTCTGACAGTTTGAATGGTTTATTAATATCATATAGGTAGTGTAAAAGATTAATGAAATAAAATGAGAAGGTGCGAGGTGCAAATCCATCATTTTCAACAGTCGGCAGCTGGATATTTTATAGTCAGAGTGTTTTTAATTATAATACAGATAAAAAACAAAATAATAACTAGGTAAATTAACTCTAAAACACAGCGCCTAAAAAATCATCAAGAGACTAGTAATGTAGGTTGATCATTTGCCAAGTTTGTTTAAGTATTACATTTCTATAATCCTAACTCCGAAGTAAAAAACAGATCATTTATTTCAATTACTTACACCATTAAAAGCCACTTTTGAACATCCGAATTACACTTAAAATTAAATAAAAACCTAATCCTATCTTCATTCAAAACACTAGGAAAGTAATAACAACAAATAATTAAATAGCTTCACAATGGTACAGTAACAATTAAGATTTAAATTTACGGCCTCGCGTGATGGGCATAAAAGTATAAAATAATAATTTCGTTTCAGTAAAGCACCGTGTTCGCGATACGAGTTAACGTAAGTAAATTTTACGTTAATTATATTGCGACAACGTTGTTTCACGACTGGTATTTTTACGTCGCAAAGTCCAATGTTTACTAACTAGCGATGTCGTGATGGCCCAGAGGTTAAGGCGCCTACCTCTTACGCACGAGGTTGTGGTACAAATCCGGGCAAGTACCAATGTGACTTTTTCAATTCATATGTACTTTCTAAGTTTATTTAGACCTCATTGACATCGGTGAAGGAAAACATCGTGAGGGAACCTGGACTTATAGTTAATATAAGTTTGAAATCGCCAATCCGCCTTGAGCAAGCGTGGTGATCAATGCTCGAGCCTTCTCTGTATGAGAAGAGGCTTTGCCCTGTAGTGGGACATTAACAGGCTGGTATTATTACTACGCTCGCGACTTCGTCCGCGTGTAATTTGTACTCTGATATCTCCTTCACACCCTCTTAGTTTTGAAAATAAAATATAGCCTACTGTGGCGAGGGATCAGTTTTCTTAAAGGGACGCCTACACAAAAAATTATAATGGGAATCAAGTTGTATGGACAGTTCGCAACTATGACGCTCACAAAATGTGACGAACTGTCAATTAAGCGTCTTGAAAGATCTTTGTACAAGCTAGGAGCCCACGGACTGAGAGTTTCAACCCCAAACGGCTCGAAAACATAATTCCCAACGAAGTTCTTATATTTCTGCCGCTTGAGGTTCTCCGCAGCCGCAGCGGCAGCGCCAGCACAGCACGTTGAACTAGGAAGATGGGATGCCGATGATATTATTAGTATACAATAGAAGTATAGAACGTCGTTATGATCTGGAGGTGGTAAGAGTCTACACACACACAGTCTTCTCTTGAGAAAAATACACATTACTTGAGAATAAAGATGAAGTAGGTATGGCTGGCAAGTACTGTTGTGACTCTCAATTAAAGAATGAACAAAAAGTTCATATCACATAATAATTAGTTGAGCATATCACACTTTACAAGGAAATGTCCAAATTAATTATTGAAATTGAAATTGTCTAAATGTTTGACAGTGCAACAATATTCTTGCGATATTTTTTAACCGACTTCAAAAAAAGGGAGGTTTTCAATTCGGTTGTATTTTTTAAACATTGTTATAGAACAGTGATGTACAAAATGTACTTCAAAATTCTCCGGATTGTGTGTTGAATTGAAAGTGTTTTACGTAATTGAGGTGTTGAATTAATTTTAGTCAAAACTGCTCAAAGTAATAAGCAACGTACTAACAAACTAGTGTTGCAATCAGACTAGTGTCTACTACATATTATTTAATTTCAGGATTGCTATGAATTTTGTCGACAGTGTTAATCAATATTTCTATTGTAAACGAAACAAAAGGAATATTGAATTTTGGGTGGTACAAAACCTCTTTTGTTTGATCCACATTAAAGTCGCCAAATGAAATATTGCTTCGTAACAATATTTCATTTGGAGACTTCAAGGTAGCATAACTTTAGTTACTGTCCTCAGAAAAGACAATAGCTTGGATTCATTTCGTATTTCTACAACAGTTGCTATAGTAAGATAGATATATAAGACACGCCAACTGGAAAACAAGCCGAACTAAATACCTACAGCCATCAAAATCCGAAAACCTATATTATGTTTTTTTTTGGAAAATAAATCCTACTAATATTGAACTTAAATGTAAAAGTTTTTGAAGACATTCGGATGTATGTTACTTAATCACTCGTTAAGGGTTGAAAAGATTTGTTTGAAATTTGGCATATAGATAGACCATTTCCTGGATAATTTTTACCTTCGTCGTATGTTTTCTTCGGCTAAAATCTTGGAAAATAAACTTCTTATGCGAGTGAAGTCGCGTCTTTAAGCTATGGCAATCTCTAAACCACATAAAAAACGATGGCCACATGTTAGCCTTTTCTTTTAACAATCCAATCTAATATAATTTAGAAAACACAAAATTTAGTAGAGCTTTATGGCAGATAATATATAAATTCCAGCAGTTCTCTGCTAGACTAAACCTGTAATATAAAAAAAAAAAATACTTGCTTATTTGTGAGAAACAATAAAAAAAAAAAACTATAGGTAAGTCGTCTCTTACAGTGTTTACCTTCACAAAAACCTATCTATGATGTTTAAGAAAACCCTGTCTAGAATTGGAGATCTCTTTATTGCACACCAAATAAAGGAAACAAATAAACACGACACAAACCAGCCAGATAACAAAGATAATCAAAACTCTAACACCCAGACAAGTGATTGCTATATCAAAGCAAGTAATCCTAAATCGTTCCAGTTTACGTCTGAAAGGCGGCTATTGTGTGAGCATTACGGTGGCTTTGTTAAAATCATATTATAATAAGGGAACACGCGAACTATTGGTATTATACCTCTAACACGACATAAAGCTTCGCGTGGTTGTCGACCGTCGCGGCACGCGATTCAGGAAAATATGAAATGGAATATATATTTATATTACGTTGCGTCAAGTATGGCGGCGCCGGGCGGGTTTGTGACCCGTGCTGTGGCTTCTAGGAAAGCAGCAAAATCATCACGACTTGACGTCTAATTATTAAGCCTCCTACTAGTATTTTATTCAAATATAAATTCGAAAATGTATTGATAAGAAAATGGTTTTTATTTTTTACTTGTTTATATTTTTTTGTCTATTAGTAAAAGTTTTATTTATAATAAGGAAAGTTTTGTTTACTGTATGTGCAATAAATTAAAAAAAATCCTATGGGTCCAAATAAATGCCTTTCTTTATTTATTTTTTTCTTAACAGTAATTTTATTGTTTTGAAAGTCGTGAGAAATAATGTAATTATGAATTGTACATCTGGCCAATTCTTTGTAATATGGAATTGTAACTAATTGATTTACTGTTATAATCCTGTGATTCGTCACAATAGTGTTTTTTTTTTAAATATTACTATAGTTACTCGTACGTACATAAACTAAAAGTGTCAAGTCAACTTTTAGTTATAGTAGAAACTAACGTAAGGTAAACATGTTACCCTGATAATTTTAGTTGGCTACGCTGAAAGTATACTCTGTGGTCATAAAATATTAATAGCCACGAACATCATGTTCTTGCTTTTTTATTTCATAATTTCGTTAAATTTGAATAAAAATCACATAAAACTTTTCAATTACATTCATGCACGTGATTGCATACCGTACTTACGTAATTTTTCACGTAATTTTTATTTAAAAAATCTGTCATATGCGGAAGCAGAACGCAATTTACAACAATTCATTATGATTTATAGTTATACTGAAACATGCAAGTAATTACTAGTTTAATAAATTTAATTTAAATAAAATCAACATGTAATTAATCTGTTCAGCCTGTAAACCACACAATATACACATAACACTCACAACACAACACAACACAACACAACACAAATACAACACAACGAAACAAACAACACAACATTACATATCAATCGAGATGATGGGATATTATGATTTTATTTTTACATTGCATAATAATCTATAAAACTATAAATGAAAAGTTCCTGAAGAAAAAACTTTTGAGCCTCAATGGTTTTCTATGTTATCCATCCTTTTAGAATCCTGATTGAGCTACGTATACAAATTAAAACCGTAAGCGCATTACTCCCTGCTACGCCGTAGCTGCCTCGTAGATACCCCTCCTCATCAATTCATATTAGAAGATTAATTGTACCCATATTCAAATGTGTGTATGTAGGTCGGAACCGTCAAACTGAGCCAGGTAAACCCACATACAGGTATTCCATCACAATATATTAGGGCCTTAGTAGACATGCTACTTTTAAGATTAGCGATTATGCGACTGTATGTTGTAAACTGGCCGAAGACGCACCTTATAAATGCTATACAAATAGCATTGATGAAATTGCATGCTTGGCAAGTCTTTGTAGTCTTACTTGCAACTTTTATTTCTAACAATCTTACCTACACTATCATTACAGATCTATGATCCAGTACGACAGAGTGGCCTTACTACTAACTAAATCCTAAATCTACACCTTATACCTAGTTAAAATATCTTAATCTAAATAACTTATTGTGTAACTTTTTCGAATTCACTAAAGTTGCACCACAATACGATCTACCCTCCCGTAAACCTCATTCACCACGCGTATGGCTCTAGTGAGAGGAGTTCTCGCCAGTAGGTTGGTCCTGGCTGTAGGCACAGTGAGCAGGGGCGGGCGTACCACCTACCATACCACACCACCATACTTACTACCATTAAAATAATTTTTGTAACCATATATATCTGCAAATAAATCTTTTACTTTGACTTGGCTTTGACGGTAGCAATATCAAAATGGAGAAAAGGAGCTTCCGTGCGACTACAAAGCTATTAAGTCCCCAATCGTCAATGGTGTGCTGTCATGAGTTTCTTAGAAGTGATGTTAAAAGTGGCCCGTCTGCTAAGGCTCTTAAGGAGAAGCGTCACTTCCCTCCGATATTGCTTTCATTAACCGCTGGATACTAGTTGGCAGGCCACACCTCGCCGTGACCTCACCGCAAGGGGCGCGTCTGCGAATTAGCGAGTCATTGTTTTGTTTACATTTACACGTCAGCAGTTTGATGAGGAACTGGTTACACGGATTCATAATGAGCTTTAATATGTCTGGACGGCTTGCGGTGTAAGTCGGGTGATTCACGTAAGCTAAGGTCGGTTCAGCTGTGACGAAACGTACAAACGTATAGAAACAAACGCAGTACAGTTTGAAGTTTTATGAATAAAATGAATCTATTTTTAGTGTTTGCAAGGATGAGGTTGGTCTAGACTAGTTAAGGTTTACCTGTACTATTTATTCTCCTATCCTGATATTTATTGACCGAGTAATATAGCTATATTTTTTGAAGAATTAATGTAAAATATCAAACAGAAAAGCATGAAATTGACTAGCATGAAGCTTCAAGCGAATTCTATTGTAAATTAAAAACAAAATTATCGATCTAAATTAGATCATGATCTACTCAAAGATAGGACCACCACGAAACCAATAAATGTTCACAAAAATCTACAGATTTATTCGAGTAACCTTGCAAATCTTTGGATTGGATTTGGATCATATCTTTGGTAATAATTGCCTTAGATCAGCAAAAAGTATTTGCAACTAACTAACTAGAATGATAATTCAATATCGCAGTATCGGTTCGCACTTTTGATCCTGACAAATAGATCATTGGCGCCCTCGCATCATCTCCTTTCTCAAGAGGGGCTGAGTTTCGGTTATCCTTTAAGGAGTACGAAATATTACAAGATCCTCTGTCGAAAGTGCCAATATGATATAGTGGGACCCTTTTATCGCTGCTTCTTTGGTCCGTGTCGGTCTGATCGCGAAGAGGGTAGATAAGGGGTTCTCCCATATTATTATTGCAAGGGTGCGTGAAATTTTGCAGATATGTACGGCACGGTACAGATCAAGGATCATGGGATAATAAGGCCCATTGTTAGCTTCGCGGATTCCTTCGGTTTTGTTAAGTTCAGGTTCTTTTCTAATATAGGGATTTTTTGGAAATGAGGTATTGATGTGGTGGTATTGAATGGAACAATGTGTTGAATACCTACTCGCTTTTGATAAACGTCTGTATATTATACGTAATTGGGAAATGTATTCAGAGCTTTGTATTCACTGGTGTATTTATGAATAAATTCATATTGAACCAGACATGAACGTTAAGTTGCTGTTGCTGTGTATCCCAATGGAGTGATCAAATTGTTGTTGTGATCGGTTGGCTTCAGTATTTTACTCGTCTGCGCTAGAAATATAGTTGCGTATCTCGAGTGTACACTGTATTTCTTTAGCACGCTTTGTCTGTACCCTAAACGGCTTGATAGATTTATAGCTTATAAGGCGTTTTTGGCTTCTACATTAATATCAAAATGCGATTTCCATGATTTTAATTGTTACCCATAAACAAAATCCTTTACCTGTTACCGATTTATTTACTTGAATTGGCTTTTTATTTGGTAATTTAATATTTGTTTCTATGTAATTATATAGGTATATTTATCTACTTTTCGACTTGTGAAACTTATAATTGACCTTTTTGATATGATAAGAACGAAAGTACTGTACAAGATTAAGAAGGCTATAAAGCTGTTCAAAAATTACAAAAATTACATATTTTGAAATGAAAAACAAACAAAAATAAATCCATGTTAAACTGACGCACATTAATTACGCGCAAATAAAGTGACATTGAAAAAGACGTGTTTGTATCGCCAGCTCCCCAAGGACAGTGGGGTTTCGCCTTTATCCCCGCGGTGCCCCAATTAGTGGTAAAAGTAAAAATGTGCAGCGGAACCACGCATTACCTTGCCCCATGGGGCTTTATGGGGCCCAGGGTCCCACGTGGCATCTAATGGTGTATCTTTACTTAGAGGGTGCCTAGTTTTAGCTGCATATGGATCGCTAGTTAAATCAATAAGTGAGGCAAAATGTGGTGTTTTATTTTGCAGCAGATTTTATGACTGTTGTTGGTGGGTCGTTCTTTATGCAGTGAGGTCGTGTTGGTTTTTTTTTTAAGAATAATGTTGAGTAAGGGATGAATGTGAATGGGGTCTGGAGGATATTCTATTATGATTGTTGATTTATAATGTTCTATGGGGGTGGTGATTAGTAGTCAGATAGTAGTTAAATCAGGCGCACGTGGGACTTAATACTGTTGGACATCATACGTAGTTTAGAATATTATCACCAATAGCGATCTCCTGGGAGGCCTCAAATTTTGTATGGCATTACATTGTATCCAAGCCACACATTAAAGGCAATTAATGACATTTCGGTGTTTCTTTACATGTGCCAAATGAGGTCTACACAAGATCTACTTGGACACTTTTAAATGACAAATTAAAAACAAGTTCATTCGCAATATTAAAACATCATCCATGTAAAACATTAAATGAAGGATAAATAAATTCTCAGAAGAAATTAGTAACCGTTGACACATTGGTCCACTAGTGGTCGTAATTTTTGAAAGACCCGGTTTTTTATTAATTCTCAGCATGTTTTTTAACTAATCTGTCACGTTGACACTTGTGATACCATTAACGTTTTCAAAATAAATTATAATGTGTTTTGTAGATTAATAGGCGTTACGACATATTACGTTTCACGGCAAATGTACCTACTTAAGTAAGTTTTGGTATCTAACATCAATCTCTTGGATTTATAGTCTGGTAGTTGGTTGAGAATTACTAGAGGAGCGCGCGAGGGCGGTGGACATATTTATTGCTCGACAAGATAAAAAACAAGAAATTGTCGGCAGTTTTTACGTCTTTTGAAAGTTCTATAAACACCATTGGTGTCCCTTTGTTGGTGTTATACTTGTAATGGCCGCGTTGAAAGAATTCTTGTAACACTTTCAACAAGGTATACATTTTTTATTGCTAGAACCGAGAAATATCATAATGTTCGCTTTATTAACGTAGACTTCGAAGTTCTATTTGTTACAAGTTTTCATCTTCAGTTTAATTAAGATCGGGAACCTCGGCCAGATTGCTATCATTTGCTTTTCTTATTAGTCATTTTCTTTCGCAGTCGATGAGAGGGCCGGGAAAACTTTGTACTTCACTGAACAAGAAAAGGGGAGCGTTCTGCCGTAAAGTAAAAAAGATTCCGCCCAAGTAATGAGAATATTTCGGAATGAGACCATTTCCGTGAGCATCCCTTTACGTAAGGGAAAACCGGAGCGAATAATCCTGATATCGACATTAGAACCGGCACTGTTGCTTCAGTCCGGTCCCTTCGCATAAAAAACAAAAGTTATTTGAGCGTCGGATTTGTGGATATTTGACGCGAGACGTCGAGATATCAACCCTGAACCGAACTGCCGATGGAGTGTCGTCTGACATAGAGGTTTTTACTGCACTCGGGGGAAATTCACCGATTCCCGCCGTAAAGCCGTGTTCACTGCGAAAACGAAACATGAAACAACAATTTGCCGGTCGTTCTGCAAGCTGCACCGACAGCGATGTGTACCACTATTGATGTTCGAACTTATAACATGTCTGCACGCTCTAGAAGTCTTGAGTTCGGACGAGTGCTCGCTTCAATGTCGTAAAATGCACAACAAAATGACTTTATGTACCTACGTCGTACAAAATGCCGACATGTCGGGCCCGGCTGTTCTATTTAATGTTCCAGTTTTATAGATCTTGTCTTCTATTTGAATTTTAATTCTACATGATCATTGTGCCGATGTCGTAATGTGCATGTATAACGAGCGGGTTTGTACCGGTCTCTGAGACTGTAGAGATGATTATCGCAGTGTTAGTTTCGCTAGATCCTAATCGATACTTAATCGGGAATCGATTATGTGGATGTGCGCCTGCGCTTACAGTGATCTTACTTTATCGATAAATCGATTAGTGGTCTTGGTGGAAATTTAGAAATTAGTCGTTGGAAGTAAATTGGAATTTTCGAGATGAACAGAAATTGTTATTGCCATCGTATTAACTTTCCGCAGATGGTTCAGATAAGTGTAGTTAGGATTGGTTTTTATTTGCATAATTGGATATCGTTCAAAGCGTCTGATAAAGGAATGTTTATAGGTAGTTCAGTATGTATGTGTGGAGCGTGCTCGATTCCAAACAATATTAAAAATATATTGAGCGGAAACTGGCTACACATGGTCCGTGTGCGTTTTTTTTCAATTTTGTGTGTTCGGCTGTCAAAAGTTTTTTTCACTGCAACAATTTCTATAGCTCTGCGGGAGTTTACACGAACATTGTATACGTTTCCTGATCCCAATTCAATCCGGTGTGCCCGTGTGCACCGCATGTGGTTCATTGGTTAACTGAATTATACGAACGCCGATGAAATCGGACGGTCGGTCCGTCCGTCCGAATCTATTTTATGTTATTGTTCGCTCTCGTATTAAAAACTTTACACAATTTATGGAAAAGTCCAAGTTTTTGTTCGTGTCAAAGTTATGCGCTATTATAATGCAGCATTGAATGGAATCGTATTCATTGAAAGTCGTAACTTTGTAGAATGGAAAATTCAATTTTTAGTATCTACAGTGGAAAGTTTAGAACTTCTGTAGTAAAATAATACTTATTCGTTGGTACCGGATACTGATACCTACTCATTTTAGTGGATCCGATGAAGAAATTTGAAATTGAAGAAGAAATTGATTGGAAACGTCAGTAAAACTTATCTTTATATAGCGAATCGAATATCTCAGATCCAAATCCTTGAGGAAATCACTAACTAGCTTGAGTATTTTTATCAACATATCTATGTTACTCCAATTGCTGATACCGATCTGACAGTGGAAGAACATATATCAATATTGCCCACGCAAAACGTAAGTCAATCTTATTTACCATATTATTCTTGTTGCCAATGATAAGTGGTTTATGTATTGGGAATGATGCATCCGAATTCCTAGCTTAGTGGTGATGTTGGTGACAGGTAGGTACCTAATTATGTATGAACTTAGTAGTAAAACTATTTGTTTAATTGTTTTGGCTCTTGATCAGATGAACCATTTGACTATCACCATCGCTCTGTGATCGCCTTCCAAAATTTGTCTTTTTGCCAATATTTGTGTTTAACTAAAATTTTATTTGAACCTAGACACGTCACACTTCTGGCATAAAATAATATAATTTTCGAACGCATTTAACCATAATCTCATCTCCCTAATCATAGTAAGAGTGAATAGGTTTCTTCTGGGTAAGTTCACTATCATCGACTCTGTCTTTGTCACCTCTAACCTAGACTAGAGTCAAGAGTAACCCTTCTCATCAATTAAAAAAAATACAAAGAGAGAGAGAGAGAACAATACATATTAAATGCATTAGCATTAGTGATAATTAAAATAAAGACCTGACGTAATAAAATAACATCTCATTCAATTGTTTCTACACAATTTCACATTGTAACTTGATTTACTCTCGCGCAGTGAAGCAGCTGCTTGTTCAAATTAATTCGTTAGTGAAATATAGTTAATCCGGTGACTGCAGGGTTCCTTGTGCCGTGTCGCCGCCGGCGCCCTGCGGAGCACTTGAACTCGTACCTTTGACTTTATGAAGGCTCTTGACGTCATCATGGAAGTTGGTTTGCTTGTGAGCGGTCCTTTTTTGTCTTTTCTTGAGATTGTTGTCATTTAGAACTTATTAACGAAAACTTATATCTATATATAGCGTACTTACTTTGGGACAAGTGGGCCGTAGGTTGGAAAGTTTTGAATTCTAATAATATGAAATCTGTTATTATGATTAAATTTATAAGCAAATAGGCCATAGTAGGTATCTTGAGTGTAGTTGGTGGATTACTTGGAGCAGCTGCCTCAATTTGATTTAAGTTTATGCGGTAATCGTTTACCCGGTTACTGTTCTGGGGAAATTGAATTACATCTATGTACTAATTTACTGACACTGATATATGTTTACCTATATCCATCCGTTTCTTCATAGTTTTTCCACTCAGACTAATTTGTAAATACGAAATTTCCTTGAATGAACGTACTTAATCCATGTACACTTGTATAGTGTCCGACTAAAACTTACGAATCTCCAAAAATATCATTAGCCTGGTACACCTACATGATTCTCCTATCTTCATGCTCAGCTTTGTTAGTCCGGCGGATAAACTTCACCTATATCACGGTAAGAGCATTCTATTCCTCTACTATGCGCTCTCCGAAATTCTGGATTTAAATTTAAATTTTCATCGACTGCATGTTTTACTTCGTGACTTGAACGTGGAGATGGAAAAAAGCGCGCCATGTATTACGAATGTTTCAAAAGTTTAGGTTTTTCATTATAGTGGTAGGGGTGTAAGTCGCGGAAACGAGCTCCCGCCTTTATTCCGCCCCGCTGGTCCACGGTACACTAAAATTTTCCAGGAAACTGCAATGTTATTAGGGTAGGGAGTCTCAGTCCCCGCGCGTCGGATGAATTCAACTAGGAAGGCAATTTCCACTTTATGACGTGCTATGGAGAACGCGCGTATTAGGCAAGTACAGTACCCATGGTTTACGGTTTTTTTTTGTGCTTACAGGATTTGTGATCGATACGCGGTAAGAATTTTAAAGACCTACTATTTTGGTTGGCGTATTTATTTTAACTACGATAAATTTATTTAAAATATATTTTATACTTTTGTAGATTAAATCCAAAATCATAAACACGAAAGTATTCATCATCTGCCTAGCCTATTCCCGACTAGTTAAGGTCAGGTTCCAGTCTAATGAGATGCTAGTGTTTTACATGGGAGTGACTACCACTCTGAACTCCACCACCCATTAACTGTACACGATACACTGAACACGATATCTTGCAATAGACTTAAACCTGAAAGTATTATCTAGTTAAATTAAAATCGTACAATTGGCGCTTTAAAAGTATGCATTTAAAATTATCCCGTTTAAAACATGGTCATAGGAAGGCAACAGATTAAATTCTTCTTTATTCGTCCGTGTTATGAGATAGACCATCTTCAGGATAATGCTGTGTATTAAAAAAATACATAACAGATGTGCTTAAATTTTTTATTGAATACACTCTACATGCAGAATAATGTTGGGAGCACTTTAAATATGAAGAGAAAACGTTAAAAATAATAATAATGGGGTATTAAGAAGATGCTCAGTATAAAAATAATACTTAATCGGAATTTTGATCACCAGAAATACTAAGTTGGTACAAAAACTATTCGTACCTACTTTAGTACCCAACACTGTACTATTTATTCAACGAAAAAGGGCTTGTAGATATCTTGTTTGAGACTGTAGGTACCTACCTATACCTACCAAACAGGCAATTTGTTTTTTTAGCACATTGTGGTTTCATAATTACTTGACCATTTTATCATAGTCAAGCTCCATTTTACGATAAAAGGAAAAAAGTGCATAGTCACTATTTGTATTTAGGGTTCCACACCAAAATATCTAAGCCTCCGCTGTTCACAAGTTTGTCCATCCGTTCGTCTGTCCGCGGGTTGTGTATCTCATCACCCGTAATAGGTAGACAGTCGATATTTCTACAGAGTGTGTATTTATTTTGCCACTGTAACATCAAATGTGGTGGCCTTTTTAATGTTATGTTATTATTGCATAAATAACATAACATTAAAATTAAGGCCACCCTTACTATAAACGTGATTTATTAGAACGGAACCCAGTTTCGTCTGCAAGTCCGACTCGTACTTGGTCAGTTTTGAAAATCCCGAAAAATAGTAGTTTCGATAAAAGAAAAACGCATAAAACGCCAAAGAGTTAGCATTTTCCTAATATCCATCGTTCACTGAAAATAGTTCTAGAAAAGTACTTTCGCAGTCATTACTTAGGCACGTGCCTTTTTTTCCAGAAGTCCATTCAATTTCAATCTAATCCTGCAGTCGGGGTCTCGTCTCGGAAGTGAGCAGTAATCGTCTCATTCACCTTGCTTCGTGCTACTCAGAGGTGATTTAGTGGATTTACACAGAAACGTGCAGGAGCTTTCAACGAATCCCGAGATCAAAACTGAAATAATTATGAAATTGTTCGTCATTTTTTTTTGTAAGTAGATTGTCGTCGTTTGAGAATATATTGTTGGTGTGTTGTGCTCGCCTATTTCTCATACTTACACGAGGTTGTGGTTCAAATCCGAGCAAGTAACAACGTGATTTTTTCAATTCATATGCATTTTTCAAAAGTTTATCTTAGACATCATTGACATAGGTGAAGTACAAAATCTCCTGAGGAAATCTGGACTTATAGTTAACCAGCACTCTGCTCTTTGAACTTTAACATCCCCTCCAACCTTCGCAATTTTAAAATAAAGATATACCCATTACATAGTTATAGTTCAAATCCGGGCAAATACCAATGAGATTTTTTCAATTCATATTTCAAAGTTTATCTTCGACATCATTGACGTCGCTAAAGGAAAAAATCCCGAAGAAACCTGGACTTATAGTTAACCAGCACTTTGTTCTTCGAACTTCAACATCCCGTCCAACCCCATGCAATTTTGAAAATAAAATATACCCAATGTTACTTGGTGATGATATAGCTTTCCAATAGTGAAATATTTTTTCAAATCTGTTACAAACAGACATAAACTCGAACTTAGTAAAAACTAATATTATAAAGAGGTTTTTTTTTTGTAATATTGGTTTAGATATAAGTTTGAAATCGCCAATCCGCCTTGAGCAAGCGTGATGATCAATACTTGTGTCTTCTCCGTAAAAGAAGATGCATTTGCCCTGCAATGGGTCAGTAGCAGGCTGGTATTATTATTTTATTTAGAATTTATTTGTCAAATTCTCGGACAACATTTGACGCAGTCATTCTTGTTGGTATACATTTTTTACTTCTTTGTATCTCCTAAAAAATGTCCCCGTCCTAGATAAGACATAATAAATGAACTTCATTAATTAAGTCCCTCCTAGCTTGAAAAATAATACCCTACCGTCTCGGGACTCAGATTTTTTGTAATAATTAATTTACTTAATTATTTCTTTGGTCAAGTTTTATGTGTCAGGGTTCTTTTATTTGATTGTTTCGTTTCGGTCCGTTGACACCTTAAGGTGGGGTTATAAAGAAATTCATAAACCCTCGGTCACGTTTGGTGACAAACATAACACTTTATATCTTCCCCTTTTAATATTTACCAGGTGTCGTTTCGCCCCTTTATTGCTAGACTTGTAATAATCCTTGCAAACATCTCTTCTCTCAGAGGAAGTTGGGTTAATAATGCTTTCTATAAGCGCGGCTTTTGTGTTTATGGCCCCTGCTTAAGCATGCAGCCACTGTAGATGTTATTAGAGTAATATCTCTTGCTTTACCTGTGTTTGTGTGATATTAACGATGCTATGAATTATGACTCGCAAATGCATATGAACAATATAACTGTACATTGCTACATTGCACTTGACAGTTCTTGGTATCAAATGCGATGTACCTACTTATCTTGGTTTTTAGGTTCTATTTATAAAATTTACCCTAGTAAGACTATGGCAAAAAAATCTTTGTCTAGATTTGATGAGGGTGCCGGAAAAAACCCCAGAAAAGTTTTACTGAAAGCAAAACCTATGCATTATTTACCAAAATAACTTATTCCAACAACAATACATACGTTCCACCTGAAGCTTTTCCCAATAGAAATAACCAATGACCCAAATCCTTCGACAAAGAAAAAGGATCCTTACTTTCCCTTTGTCAGCGAAACTTGGAAACAGTTACCATAAATGAGACCTTTTCCCATCGGTATAACGTTGCCAAAGTCTACCGCCACTTCGTTTGATAAATAGCGGAGATACATTTTCATTAGGCCCGTGTATAAATTACCTGATAGTAACAATAAGGTTAGAGTTTGGAGCGAGACAAAAAACAAAAGCTGCAAGGAAATTAATTAAAGAGAACATAAAAGGGAATATCGCTCGTTTAATAATAGCAGTCTCGCGTATTTCCAATAACGGATTTTATTGGAATGACGTCTGAGAGAAAAATCACTCTTTGCTAGTTTCAATAGACGGTAACATTTTCTTCGCGTCGAAATTCAGGTGAACTGAGAAGCTGAAAGAGCTTCTAAAGAAAATGAGAGGTAAAAGGAGTTGTGTTGCAAATGACTGGGGATAATGGGCGGATGTTTGTGAAGACATGACCGTTATCTCGGCATCATTAGCTTTGATGGTTATTGGCTATGTTAATAATATAGGATTTGTACGAACTTTCGCTGTATTGCGCGGTTTATCAGTTTGGTAACCGGAAAAACCGCACTTCATAGAATAACGCGTATTTAATGGTAATGGTAATTATGATTGCACGATGGTTCAAAATATACTAGAATTCAAATGTAAAAAAATGGGATTCTGTAAATATTTATGCATTCACTTCACATCAGCCTAGCCACACTTATGTAGTCCATAATAGATATCACTCGTATACATACATCAAAATTGCTAACGACTGCTTTTGAGTCTGGTGTAATATTTCTTCCGCCCACAAGAGTGCGTCTTATGGGACTTTAAACGACGTAGCATCCATTATTCGTCATTTTGCATGGGATTAACAAGAAATTCATAAACAAAGTCTACCATTTTTGCGTCGCCTGCTTCAACATTAGATCGATCCACAATATCTGGATCAACTGCTGCAATAAAATGTTTACGTGGTTTATCCCCATAAGTGTGTTCAGTCCGAAATATTTGGGAGCAAAAACAATAAAATTTACAGGAACCGCTATACAAATAAAATTAGCAATAAATTGAGACCTTCTGTGGTTGCCCCACCTGCGCACGGTCGCACGGGGGTGACCAGGCCATAACTCAACGGAATTGTGCCCGGAGGCCGTCGTGCTACGTAAACAATAATAAATACTAACCCTTGTTCGCATCAAATAAAACGTTATGTGCTGTGCCGCAAATTGGTGGTCTCCATGCGTCCGTGTAGCCGGTGGAAGATATTAATTAGCTGCTGACAATTATTAGTGGAAGTTATCATGCTCGTTATTTTACGCTAGTTTCGCACGATAGTATAGCCGGACTTATACGTTGATGTAAATCAAGCTGAATTTCATCGCCTTTAAGTTATATAGTACGGATGTCGTGTTCTATATCTGTGTCAAGTGGTTCGAATATTAAAATTGTTTTTTCACTTCAGTAGCTCAAACATGTAGGTTTTGCTGCCTGAAATCAGTGAGCAAAATGTGATTTTGCTCACTCATCATTATCATCATCATCATTTCAGCCATAGGATTCCACTGCTGGACATAAGCCTCCCCTATAGATCTCCAATAAGACCGGTTATAAGCGGCTCGCATCCAGCGCGTTCCCGCGGCCTTAATGAGGTCGTCTGTCCACCTTGCTCCTTGAGTGAGACAAAGTATGTTTTTAATTTTTGTTTCCAGAAAGTCGCGAATAAGTATCTTATTCAGCCTTGGGTTAACCATAAAATTCGAAACATTCACACACTATCTCTTTCCCGCCATTAGAAAGATAGAGAGACAAAGACCAGCCCTTTCGAAGTTCCAATTTTGAATTCGACCGCAAAGACAAAACGTTCAGAATTTCGTGCTAACTAAAAAAAAATGTAAAAACATAATTATGTCTTTTAATGTAATTTATTGAATTATTAACTCGTTGTTGGATTTAAACGAAAATAAGTATTAACTGCAAATAAAACTGTTATTTATCCTGTAAACATTTATTTTTCGTTTCAAAAAGTGTTCTCGCTGCTGAAGTGAAGAGTTATGTGTGTTACACGAGAGCAAAGTTTTTTTGCATCTCGTGCCTTTGAATCCCTCGCCACACTCAGGATTAAACTTTAGAATCACTCGCTACGCTCGTGATTCAATCGTTGAATCCTTCGTTTGCATAGGATTCATAATCGGCACCCGCAACGAAAAAAGACTTTGCTCTCTTGCTGCACAAATAACTATTATTTTTAACTTTTATTTTTCACGTCTGAACTAAAGTGTCTCCCACATAAGTCCTTACTCTATCCTGTTTATTGTTTTTTATTGCAGAGTTACCGGTTGTAATTAAGGTATCTAATGAAGCTCAAGATCCACTTACTATAGCTACCATATCTGCACCTTCCAAAACATAAACACTAAAGTCTATAATAAGCTAGTTATAAATATTCCATTAGCGTTGCAAATGATAAGTGACAAGCTTGGGGGTGACACTATTTCGCTATTAGCCGCCCAATCCTCCCGGGGCGAGGGAGTGACAATATGTCTCGTGTATCCTCGTTGCGACTCAGCCTCATATCAGATAGGTACAGAAGGTTAGTCCTATAAAGCGAGCGAAAACACACGTATGCATAGATCTGTCTGTAGTGCTACTCTGTAAGAATTTCTCCGTAAAAATGTAGGTGAAGTGAAGGCTACTTGAGCCGTTAACTCATACAAACTTATATCCTAGAGATTGGTTATTAGAATAGAATAGAATAGAATACTCTTTATTGTACACCATTAAAACTTACAAATTATAATTTTATGGGCTACAAGCGGTGATACAATGGGTGGCCTTATCGCTAAAAGCGATCTCTTACAGACAACCTTTGGATGGACTTGATAGTGGAGGAGAAAAGATGAGTAGGCAGTGTGTGGTGTACTATTTACATAAATATACAGGGTGTCTCATTCAAATCGGTCAGTATGGGAAAGTCTGAAACTATAAGACATACGAAGATCTGTTCTGAGGAACCATGTCATCGATTTTAAAAACAAGAAAAACTGCATTCATACATTTAAAAAAACATCTATACTCCGTTTGGGAATCGAACCCGGTTATTTTGAAAAAAAAACCTACACTATTTCTATTTAGATATCGATTGTGTAGGTCTTAAGCAGTAAATGTCTGTATGAAACATGATGTCTTAAATGAATAAAATGCATTGTTTCCACATACTTTAATTTATTTTAGTAGGTGCTCGAAGTGACCACGTTTACAATATTACTACAATAGTACAGATGTTTTTTAAAATGTATGAATGCAGTTTTACTTGTTATTAAAATCGATGACATGGTTCCTCAGAACAGATCTTCGTATGTCTTATAGTTTCAGACTTTCCCATACTGACCGATTTGAATGAGACACTCTTATACTGGTTATTATTGGTTATAGTTTAGGTTCAAAATCAAAAATAATTTATTAAAGCTTTAATTAGGTCGGGCCGACAATCAGCACTTTTTGAACAAAAAAATAACGTAAGACAATTTCCTAAAACGCTCGCTATTCACCTGCACTGCCTAGTATTTTTGAAAAATGACGCGCAACAAAGTTCTCAGAATCTTATTTGTCTAATAAGTGAAATAGTTTACGTAAGTACCAATGCTTCACTATTAAATATTCTGAATCTGATTAACTGTCTTGATTCCGTAGAAAACAATGCTAAATAGTATTTATCTGTACTAATATTATAAAACAGAAGAGTTTGTTTGTTTGTTAGTTTGTTTACGCGCTAATCTCAGGAACTGCCGGCTCGAATTGAAAAGTTATTTTTGCGTTGGATAGTCCATTTATCGAGGAAGGCTTTATAACATCATGCTATGACCAATAGGAGCGGAGCAGCAATAAGAAATGTTGCAAGTAGGAAAAAATCTTACGTTGCGTGCGCTGCGTAAACGGTTTAAATTACGCAAAAATCAAGTAATTCAAAATTATTCCTATTTAAAAATTCTAAAAAAAAATCCTCGACAGCATATGTCTATCCCTTAAGGTTAACTCACTATAACCCTTTTTATGGAAACCAATTTTGTTCTAAAATTATGCATTATTTTCGAGGAAGTTTTTATTAACACGGTATTAATCCTTATCCAAATAAATACGTTTAAGACCGCAGTACTTTTACCCAGCACTTTTTTATTATTATTTCTGTTCCCGTGTCATTTTTAGTTCCGCTCAATACTACAATACAACAATAACACACTCAATAATACAATATGAGCCGAGCAATCACAATTTAAGTTTAGCAAGTCGGATAAGGGTAGCTATGCGATACCAAAACTTCACGCGCATGAAGTCGCGGGCAGAAGCTAGTACATGAATAATATGAAACGCCACAGATAATTATATCACATTACAGGTAGATACCATTAAAAAAACAAAAATATACATTGCTAATCAAACGCAAAGTATAAACTAAGTTTGCAAGTATTGAGTCCGCATCTGAGTGTGTTTTCCCTCATCGTATAAAACTGACCTTCTGCACCTTTTTATTTGGTGACTCGGCCTCATATCAGCTTGACTACGGTGAAAGATCGTCGGCTATTCATCCTATGTGTTATGATGTTGTTTTCGCTTATGATGTTGGATGGGCCAAGTGGATTGGACAAGGAATATGTTAGTTAAGTTAGATCATTTTGCTTGTATTTGGCCTGGAAAGGTGGAAGTAAGTTAACGGACCTATTTCACACTTTTGATATCATTGTTAGTCAATCTCAGCTCAAACTTATTTCAAAACAAGTGATTTATAAAACTTTTTCTCTAACTAGACCAGCAGTAGCAAATTGAGAATCAATGACAAAAGGGATCACAATAATTAATAGATCTCTATATCCTGGTTTGAAAATTGCGATTAAAGACTGTTTCTTGAAATCAACCAATTTTAACTTAGACAGTTGTATTGACGATTCTTATGATTGTACAGACGCCAGCGCATCAAACTACCCCAAGCTGTCAAAATTTCCCAATTGAACGCAAAACTTATTCCGTTTGTAATAAAGTTGAAACGCTATCGAAGAAATCAGACACATTTGGGTAGCTTGATGTGCTGGCCTCTGTATATCCGTAAAGACATATTTTTTACGGTCGCGAATATTTTTTTTATTACCACAAAAGCTACTACTGAGCTCTTAATAGCAATACAAACGTTATTAAATTTGGGTTTTTCGGGATAAGCTTATTTACCACACGCAAAATGGTCTCAGCAAGCTCCTCTATTTCTAAACAATCTTCTACTTCTTAAACTTTCATTCTATCTTTCTTGCCTCCATATTTTTTCCTTTCCTCAGACAGCAAGGAAATATGCAATAATCCTGTATTAAATTCCGAGAACACTGTACATATTTCATGGAGGTGCGGCAAGCATCTCCCCTGTGTAATGAACATAGCCCAAGCTCTGCTAAGATGAAGTGGATTGGTATTGGTGGTCGAACATAGACTTCGCTTAGAGATTGCCTTAACGGTCTAAGGGGATTTCGCCATTGAGATACTATTATATGGAAGTAATCTTAGATAGCCTCGGCTTTTAGTATGGTTAAGAGTTCTTGGTAGTTCATAGTTTCTGGCATGAAGGCATTTATGTCAGAGATTTTTACGAAATATAACTCTTGCACGGACAGTCCTTTTTAAAGGGTCCGAATACATTAAATTACAACGGCAATTTATTAACTAAGTCAAAGTAAAGGAGGACTGCGTCGACCATAGGTAAAGCTACGCTTGCCTAGTGTAGTCCGTCGATAGCTGTTCATTCATTACATATCAAGACCCTCCCGTGCCTCGGAAAGCCTGTTAAGTTGTTGGTCCTGGTTGTCACTTGTAGATTTTTGACAGTCGTTACGGGTCAGAACCACTAAACCCTGACGACCAGTTTAAACACGGGGTATTAGGTTCACTAAAAAAATATTATTCTGCTGCATCTGGGTTAAATGGAAGCCGATCATAATACTCGTATAGTTCGGAAAAGGCTAGACAGATTATGAATTTTAATAGTCTAACATTCATTCATGGATAGTCAACATCGCCGAGTCTAAAAGCATGAATTTTGCGCTAGATTCTTCTGTAGCAAAAGCTTTGCCGAAGCAAAATCTCGTCGGACGCACGGTATAAAGAGCATTGATTGTATTGGTTAATGCGGGATAATAAAGAAACACCAACACAATCTCGGGAAACGTTACCAATAAATAACATTGTGATAAAATCAAAGAAGTTGTTACTAAGTGATTACCTGTTTACCAAAATGTTAGTAACACTATATTGGAAAAAAAGGGATGATCGTTAAACCCGTACCTGCATCGAGATTGCGTTACACATTCGGATTGTTTTATTAACACGGTAAGTAATTTTGCCGAAACAATTTCTACATTATTTTCACTTTGCTTAAATAGTGAGAAAAAGTATAATTTATTATTCACTTTAGATAGAATAGAATACCCTTCCTTGTATGTCATGAAACTTGCAAATCTATATATATAAAAGAAAGTCGTGTTAGTTACTTCGCTTATAACTCAAGAACGGCTGAACCGATTTAACTGAAAATTGGCAGGGAGGTAGTTTAGAGCCAGGAGAAGGACATAGGATACTGTTTATCCCGTTCGACATCATAAAAATAAATATCAAGAATATCGGTTGTCTCAAACATTTTTCAAACGCAGCGCCATCTTGGATGACATGACAGGAGTCAAACTTCCCAGTTCATTATCAGGTGATAATTTGAAATTGACAAGTCTTATGCTAAACCCAAGAAGGTAAGGTTGTCAATTTATAATACGCACCTACGTTCTGAAATTTATTTTGTTACTAAACTTAGAGGTTTTATGTAGCATAAAAAAGTCTTATATTTCAGAAATCAATTTACGTAACTAGCAATGATGACAGAGACGAACTTTAATAATTCTTTGCAAATAGAACTTATTTTACTGTTAGGACTTTAATTAAAGTAGACCGGGAAAACTATAGGCATAAATTATTGTATGTAACATAGAGGCAATAGTTCAGATTAAAATTATGAATTTAGTATTTTTTAGTAAGGTAGTTAGGTTAGATAGTTGGGTTAGCTATAGGATAGGTATGGTCAGTTAGGTTAGGGTATATATACATGTTGTAATTTAAAAGTAGTAGTAGTTATTATTGGTTTGGATTTATTTGTTGTCGTCTTATTCAACGTAAGTATATCTAATACAAAAAAATGATAAGAGTAATAAGTTGACTCTAAGGCGCAACGAAGTTTGCCGGGGCAGCTAGTAATCACTAAAAGAGATTCATAGAGATATCTATGGGACCTCGGATATCTATGGGTGTTTAAATAATGACCTTATCACTGTTGGAAATCTCTTATAGAGACACTTTGGTTAGATTTGATAGAAAAGTAGTCATTTGTGGTGTACTATTCAGATATATACAACGCATAACAGTTTGAATCCATCCATAAAATCGGTAGATATAAAAATGAAAATTAAAAAAAAATAGTCATCAATACTTACTGCTTACTTAACAAAGCAACGAATTGTTATATTATGACGTGTTAAACAAGGAAAAACATTTTATATTTTTTTAAACTTTATATACTTATGTATATAAAGTTTAAAAAAATATAAAATATTATCATCACGCCTGTAAATCCCCGAAAGACTGGGCAGAGGTGTACCTAGTAGTACGCCTGCAATTTGTCAGTTATGTTTTACTCCCATGTGATAGGGGCCAGCCTATTGCCATCAATCAGGCACAAATCCAGACTCCAGGCTGCTACTGACAAACCCAAAGCTACCTAAATAAAGTGTTACGAGTACAATACAATTACTGTTCTAGTTTCTTAAACTAAGAAATCACCCAACAAAACCTCAATAGATCTCGAAATTAATGAAACATTTTGTTGTGACTTACATTAAAATTATTACACGAAAATGTAATAAAAGGACCGTAAAATCGCACTTTCGACACCTCTGGCTACCGGCGACGCGTGATAGCCGATATTTATGGGTCCAGATAAAGGACGAAAAGTTGTTCATTGGTTCCCCATTATCCTTAATAAGTATGGATTAGTGAGGGTGGGGCTGCATGGACCTCATCGTAAATTAGTCGAAGACGCTCTTTATAATAGAGGTTTATTATAGGACTAACTTTTTGTGGCGGGTTCACTTGTAATATTTTGTCTAGGCACACCGGTTTTTGTGGGTTACAGACATTATCGTAACTTTCGAGTAGGTGTTGTCGTTTGGAGTTGTCGGGATAGAAAGTGCTTTAAAATTTTGTATGTACTGAGAAAAGATAAATAAGTTCCCAATAACAGTTTTGGCTATGTATTTTGAATACGGAACTACAAATTACAGCTACAAATTACAAAAAAGCTAAAGAGGTGGGAAACTTAAGATTTAAAGAAATAATTCACAGAATTAATTCATGGACGGGCCTGTTGGTCTAGTGGTTAGTAACCCTGACTGCTATACCGGAGGTCGTGGGTTCGATTCCCACCCAGGACAAATGTTTGTGTGATGAGCACGATCATTTGTTCTGTGTCTGGGTGTAATTTATCTTTATTACGTATGTATTTAGAAATATATAAGTTTGTTTATCAGCTGTTTAGTACCATAACACAAGCTCTTAGCTTGGCTTGGGACTAAATGGCGCTGTGCGAAAAAGTAGTGGAATATTTATTTATTTATTTATTTAAATTCAAGCAACAATTCTTCACAACACGTACAAACTTCCTAGCACATAACTTTAACCATATCAGCGTAATAGTACAGATTTTATGGAAGCATTTGTGTGCGTAGTGATAAGTATGGTTTACGGCCCATATATTACAGGGCACTAAAATTGAGGGTACAGGAACCGCAGCTAGGTAGGACGTCTGCACGCTACCTTGAATTAATTATGGCTTCAAATAGTTGTGTCTTTAAATATTTATGTCTTTAAGTTGCCGATTAGATAGTTACTTTATGCGTTTTAAAGCTACTCTTGACTCTGATTATAGGCAGTGTAGTTGCTTTATGTTGAGCCAATGTGCAGTGTTATGAATTTCAAAGGGTTTATTATGACTCGGGGTGGCTTTGTTCGACAAATATTATGCAGGTATAATCAGAAAGCCAATTTATGTAAATAATAAAAACGTTCAAAGTCTAGTAGCAAACTCATCTTAGCGACTATCAATGTGAAAAAGCAGAAGAGTGTAGGTACACCTTTAAGGTAAAGTTTTGAGGAACTCGTTATTAATAATTCAGATCTTATGTAAAATGTACCATTAATCACACCAATAAATAAGTTTGAACTTAAAAAAACTTGTATAAAATTTTTGACAGATCAGACTGAGATTGGAATAAGACCATTTTTTACGAATAAATTTTTACTCATTGTCGACACTAGTGCTTTGATTATAATTTCATTTCATGAATGATTCTGAAAAAGACAATTTTTAACCAAAACCTCACGAGCTTTTTATCAAAATATAATAAACACAACAACAGACATTTTAACGTTAGGCTATTCACATTTATCCTCATATTATTCAATTAACAAATATTTATAGTTCTCCTGTCATTTCCTAATTCCTATTTCTTACGGAACTGTCTCTGCATTACCAAAATTTTGACTGTTAGAAAATGCTTATGGCATTTTCCGCCTCTGTACATGTGTGTGCTTCAAGTATAAAATAAATTACCAACAATAATAAAAGCCGAGTCATTTTTTCTCCGGTTTTGTACAAGTTTTTTTTGCCAAATAATCAATAATAAACACAACAACAGCCTTTCAAACTTTACCCTATTTACCCTTATATTACTCAATTACGAACAATCAAAACGGCTACCGCAAATTGCCCTCAAATTCGATACGCAACGTAGGTAGGGAAGCGGAAAATACAAGACATTCCTAATTTGATCAGTGCGGTAATCCAATCATTTTCGACCTATGTCAAACTCACACGTTGACTTGGCCAATGGTGGGCAATCTGTGCGTAAAATTATTTATTACGTTTTCCTTGGAAATTACACGACAATATTATTTTCTTCGTTTTGTTTATTGGCAATCGGGTTTTGTTTTATTATATAGCGGTTATATTAAACTTGAGGTTGTAGAAAATAAGTATGTTTTGAGGCTTCCATCAGTTTAATACATGCTTCTAGTCCCATCCCAGAGATAACATTTTATACTGGAAGCGTAAATTAATTTGCTTATTGCATTATGCTCATTGGTTACACAGCAGTCATCACTTGTTTACGGTGATTTTGTAAATATAACATCGTAAGAAAAGGTCATCGCTGGAAGGTAGTATGTGTTGAACATGGAATTGGTTTCATCGTCACCCTGTGTAATGACGATAAATAAAGTGAAATGTAAGTAAAAATAGCTGTAAATAAGTTTTTTAACAGTACCTACTTAGTTTTATTTATCTACTAACTCGGAATTTATATGACATTGTGATTATGTACTTTTAAAAAGTGACTAGCCACTTATTTACACACACACACAAAAATATTCTTATTATTTCAATCCGCTAAAAACCCTACCAGTAGTAATGAGCACCTACCTACCTAGTACAAAATTCAGGTATAACTCATGTTATTTTTCAAGTCTTGGCTTGTTTTCAACGTCTAAATGCCAATTAGTTACGACAAAGCGATCCGTATTATTTCAATCTGCTAAAACCTCTACTGCAGTCCAGACATTACTCACGATATTTTATTCGATTTTTTAGCTTGTTTTTAATTTCTAAATGGGATCAATATCAGACATTTGCTTTTTAGCGATTGTCAGTTCTCATTAAGCGTGTAAAAATAAATGGTGTCTCGACGAGACGGCCCTCACAGGGAGGGAAATGAAGGGAGGAATTTTTGCCTCACTCATTTCTGTAATTGGCTTATTAATGTTAATGACTGTCTGAATTGACGGAGACAGGAGAACTATCAGCAAGTATTTTTTTTTAAATATATACCTTTTATCTGAGATTTTTGAAATTATGCAATTGGCAAATAAAAGAGTTGGATTTTAGTAGGTACCTGAACGTTATATTTATTCTGTGTGCGGCCACGTTCAGAGTTTCAACCCAAAAACTTTAGTCATAAAAAAGGGTCCTCTTCAAATTCGCTTGCCTTTACAAAAACCCCTGATATAAATAGCTGACCTCTTTCTTCATACCAATTCCAATAATTTATGACGTCAGAATATGTACAGAACCCGCTATCAAAGCGATATGTCAAACGCATCCGTGCCGGGACACCGCACACCCGTCACCTGCAGATATTTGTCAAAACTCAAACTAAACAAATTTATTGGTACCGTTAGATGGGCCTACTGTTACTGAAAACTCGGCCTTGTAACATACAACAGAGGGTTTTTTATACAGTTTTTGAAATGCCGAAATGGAAAGTGTTTGGATCGCTTCCACCAATATTGTATCAATATGTATTAGCCGGTCAGATGTGGTTGCGAGCGGATGTCGGAACTGTTGGATTTATTGTCTAACTTTAATCGTAATCCTACTTCCGCACATTGTTTAGTCCTGTGAAAAATTAGATGTAAAAGTTGACGCGAGCTTCGTTCAGAACAAAAAGTTCAAGTGGAATATAAATTGGTTCTAATTTATATTGGAGACAGATAAAAATGGTGTAAAGTTGCAACATTTTCTCTCTATGTAAGAAATCAGTTGACTTTTATTAGTGAGCTATAAAATAACTTTGATGTTCATTAATGATTTAGAGAAAGTAAAAGTTTATCGGGTTCCTTTATTACCGTTTAAAAGTTGAGAATCACAGAGTCTGTTATCTACGGTGATTAATCTATTTTAAGTCTTACTCCACATGCAATAACGAAGCTCCAATGTCCATTGGAATTGCCCTAATTTGACATTTGAGTGCGAAAATAAGTCCTATAAAACCGATTTCAATTACCATTTAACGGGAATCGAACGTTACGGAATTGAATCGCTGATTAATCGATTGTAACTCGTTCAGGCTCTTTCTTTTTTAAGTAGTCCTTCTGTCCTATCGGTACCGATTCCTGTTTGTACGTGGAGGAACGTTTCATTCACCTTTGTTCTATTATCGAGTAGTCAAAACAAACGACTTATCAAATGTCTGAAGAAGTCGCGTGTCTACTAAAAACACACATAAATCGAATGCACCTAAAATCGCAATTGGATCACGTAGTCACTTCATTTCCCGGAATCCTCATAGCGTTTCGAAGGATCCTGCCTGGGAGGCACCTACCTGAACCCCCGAGGGTGTCGGGGTAATTTATGACCCAAGATAACGAGGGCTCACAGTGGTCTTATCGACTTCCCTGGCGCTTTTTATTTTACTCTCTCTAGTGCCTTTTTTATAAGCAAATCGTCTATTAGAAGTGATATCGACCGCAGATAGCGCAAGTGGGCGCCAAAAATGTAGCATGCGATTTTTTTGCGTCTAGACGCTTTATAGCAAAGTTAACATTTCCAATTCCGTCAAGGATCACGTGCTTTTACGTTGCACCTGTGAGCTATACTGTCTTTTATGGTCTCGAAGCAAAACTTTAGTTTTGAAAAACCGCTTTTGAATTTTAAGACTCACCGTAAAATTCTACTCTACCTACGGAGTTTGCCAAAACAGATTATTTTTCTAATGACTTTTATCATCGTTGTTTAGGGACCTGAATTCAAAGAATATCACAAAAGACTACTGTAGTTATTTACAATTTGATTATGACGGGCATTATTTTAAGATATTCAAATCCAAAACTTTTTATTGCCACTCCAAAGTGAACATTAACTTCAACTGCAGTGCGATTATGTTAAAATCACCGCGTGAAAATGTAGGTGAAGTGAAGGCGAATAGCTGTAATTCCATATGAATAATAATAATTACTTATTTATTTATTCCTCAGAAAACAAAAAGCAATTCTAAAAATAATAACAAAGTGTTACCTAGTAACAATAAATAAAATTACAGCTAGGTTGGTGATACATTTTACAAAAGAATCATCCCTTCAGCATCCAATCATTCCATACTAATAAGCATTGAAAGTTCACTTCACTCACGTTTTGACAGGAGGACTTGACCGCTGATTCGACTCGTCCGGATCATCGATCGATCAATTATGATGTCCCTTGTACCCTTTAAAGATTTCAATTGAAAGAATCAAAATCTTTAAAGGGGAAATTTGTACCTACTCACCATTATTAACCATAACAATAACCATTAAAAATATTAATTAAGTTATTTTAATATTTATTCTACTATAAACAAGATGAGAGTTGTTCCTAGTCATGGATAGAAAAGATTGTGAAAATTTGTCCCATAATTAAAAAAATACTTTGTATTAGACTATTCCTAGAATTTAAATGTTTTATTTAACTTATAAGTTTGACGCCTAAGTATTATTAATTTATTTATAAAAACTTTATGCTCGTGTAAAAAAAACTGTACAAAGGCAGACTTAATGCCTTGGCCTTAGGCATTTTGTTTTAGTAAACCTTCAAGAGATGCAGAGATAGAACATGGTAGCAAGTTAAAAAAGACAACGTGAAAGCAATAATAAGTGCCATAAGTATATAAATTAAAAAAAAATAATAATAATAATAAATTTTATTTTCAGACATAGTCCATACAATTGGAAAATTCAAATTACAATATACAATAAAAATACCTTTCAATCAATAAAATCACTTAAAAATGAATTATATACACCAACACCTACACGGATAAAGCAAAAAAAAAAATCAAAGTCTGGTCTATTTGCAATACTTTAACGATTTGACTTTTGACTTCAACTTTTGCAACAAATCATAATTACTTCACTACAAAAACCAACAAGATAAATACTCAATTTTTCATATTCAATACGTAAATAGGCGAAGGAAACTCAAGGCGCCAATCACCGCGGCGGGCGCTTGAAGAATGGCGTTCATTTCCCGGACCGATCTCGTTCTTTGCGCGCCAACATTATCATAACTAGCAGCTATTATTTACTTTTCAACGAATATTACGGCATTGGAAGAAAAGAAAGAACTTTTTAATGTTTTTGCTTTGATTTTACTCGAATTGGATTGCTTTTATGTTCTTCTTTCAGGTAGGTAATTTAATTTGATTCGATGTTTTTTCGTTCAACAATCGGAAGTTAAGCGGAAAACTTGCCTACAGCTAAAAAGTTGAAGATGAATTCATAAAACTTATTCGACAATAACAAAGCATCACGCCATCCCCAACCAATAGTACTCCCAACATTCGCCAGTTAGGGGGCAAGCATATTGCCATTAACCAGACACTAATCCAGACTCCGAGATGCTAATGAGAAATTCCAAATCGACAAAACACAATACACACTTAGCCTGACTTTAACAGTAGCACTTGCGACATCTAGACAAACGAGGCTCTTACTAACATTATTATTGACTGGCCTGTTGGTCTAGTAGTTAGTGACCCTGACTGCTATGCCGGAGGTCGTGGGTTCGATTCCCACCCAGGACAAATGCTTGTGCGATGAGCACGATCGTTTGTTCTGTGTCTGGGTGTAATTTATCTATAATATGTATGTATTTAGAAATATATAAGTATGTTTATCAGCTGTTTAGTACCCATAACACAAGCTCTCAAGCTTAACTTGGGTCTAAATGGCGTTGTGTGAAAAGTTGTGGAATATTTATTTATTTTATTATAAATTAAGTTTAGTTACCTTTAACCTAAGGCAATAGACTCAGATTTCTGAGTAAAATCAACAGCTTAATCGCAATAATAACTTAAACTAGTGTGTGAACTTACTCCCAAGCAATTGTGACGCATATTTACACCTAAACTTCCTTAGGGACGGTTTAGGACTAAATCGTTAAAGCTAATCTTCGGTGACCATCTGGCGTCTGACATCGAACCTTAAGACCCTTTCACACATTCACAGTTCTCTTGTAAACTGGTCGCTAAATATACATTCAATATACCCAATGTAGAGAGGATTTTGTATGTGCGTGCCAATTGGCCTTTTTCAAAACAATGCGTGTTAGCGGCCGTATTTTAAGAACCTATAATTATGTGAAACCAAACTGCTAATTTGACTATCAACGCTATAAGAAATAGGGCAGTTACAGGCCACAAGATTAATCGCCAAAAGATTGAAGTGTAGACAACAGACATTATTCAATTATGCGCAGTCCAGGTTTTATCCTTATTGAAATTCACAAGATTCAGTTTAAAACGAGAAGAGATTTGTGCCCGTGGGATACAATTTAGATGATTTCACAGCAGAACAGCAGCTGGGTAGCGGCAGTTACCCATTATGCACAGATCCTAATGTGATTACTCGGAAGGGAGATGTTTGATAAACAGCTCATTTATCAGTTTGCCAGCGGCTTTAAAAGAAATATTAATTTTGTTGGGAACTCAGCGCTGAAGAGCTAACCGGCGCTGTCTAGACGCGCCGCATAATATAAAATGTATAAAACAGGGCGGGAAGTAGATTCTTTTTGCATTTTACTCTGTCTGTTGAACATGTCTAGTTGGTTGCTACTCTCGCGCTGTTTGTTTACATCTCCGTTGTTATTGGACCGTAAGGTTGTCTGGGGTGGTACCTACTTTACACAATTGAACGTTTTGTATAATATACGGGTTATTTGTAAAACACTAACAACCTTTCAGGAGATCAAGTTAAGCATGATTATTTTAAACAACTTTTACTGTTAGCCTTGTTCATCACTATTTAGTAAGTTAATAGTTTGCACCTCACTAGATATTAGCTATGTATCCGGTTCCTATTCAGAATGCCAGCGTCAATTCATTGCCTGTCCCTGTCTGTGAATCTGCTACAATTGTACTTATAATGTAATATCACAGTCTAAAAACATACAGTCGTCCGACGAGGCAGTCTAGACAGAGCAATCGTGCGAGGTGTAGGGGCGAGACACAGAAAAGCCGCTCCCGCACTGCGAACAAAACGATGTTCGTAGTGCGGGAGGTATTTATTATTCAAGTCTAACGCGTGTAGAAGTTGTCGGCATTTTTCGAGAGATCAAAGGCGTCGTCCTACTGTATTAATATTTATACTGTGGTAATATACTGTGTGTCGTGATAATAAATCAAGTCAACCTCAACGGTGTCTCATTTAACAAGCCTACAGAACATAACATGGTGTCAGAAGTGGGATTCGAACTCAAAGAGGCCCCCTCATATTTTTCACGTAATTAGACTGACTTTGGAATATTACAAATATAGCAACTGTCACATACATGTCCTGATGATGCTTATCTTTTAGATAATTAGTACACTAGTTTATAAATCTATTGAACGTAGGTACTCTTTTCTTTGTCTGTGTATTCAATTGTTGGTGAGCTAAATAAATAAATAAATTTCCGTGTGGTAACTACTGTATTTAAATGAAACAGTTAGGTAAAACAGTTTTTTTTATTTTTCAGGGTCGGTTTTTAGAGATAACTCCGTATAAGACCTGTAATCTTGATATGTTTTACTTGAAACGCTTAAACGCTTTGAAACGGCTGAGTAAAATAAAGAACACATACTGTTACGACCTCCTGTTTTTGCACACATAAACAAACTCCAAATATTTATAAATACGGTCAGAAATCCCACGAAAAGTCAACTAGTAAAACAAAACGCAATAAATAACCCTTGATTGATATGCAAAAACAACAAACCCGTTTCGTACAAAGTTACAACTGCGAAACATAAACCAAACAAAGTTAATACAATGCAATGGTTGCATATCTACATACGAAATTATTAAATTCTCTGTTTATCCGTTGCCGTAATTCAAAATCCAATTTGGTGTTAGATTCGATTTCGGTGGGAATAAATCGGATATCCCATTTGTTACGATGCGTTTGTCCAATTTATGTACGCGACTGTACCTATTGAAATTTTGTTTATGAATGTATCTGTGTGATACAGCACGAGATATAGGTATATGATTCGGGTTCGATAACGAACGTTTCTACGATAATTTGGACGTGTTTGCAATGTATGGTCTGAATAATAATGTGTGTTCGGAAATGAACTGTGTTCATTAAAGATGGGGTGTGTTTAGGTAAAAGGAAAAGATACAGGTTTATATCAGACTTGCCCTTTGCTCGCAACTTTGTCTGCGTGCATTCGTGTTTTGAAATCCCTCCCATACCCTCTTAGTTTTGAAAGTAAAACATTACCTATGTTACTCAGTAAGCTAGTTAAAGAATTTTTGAAATCGGTCCAGTAGTTTTTGAGTTTATTCGTAACATATTACAAATATTTAGTCTTTATAATATTAAAATTAGTATAGATAGAGCAGTATGTAATTCATTTTTGCAAAATCTCTCTAAATGGAAATGTGGTTTGGCATTCGATCACAAAATGTTTATATCTTTATAGATTTGGCAGCAGTCTACCCTAGCAATAAAGTGATAGCTAAGGAAACGCCTAGTAAGATCTAATATTATAAGTGACTACCTATATTGTACTACCTACATGTTATAGATAAATTACACCCAGCACGATCATTTGTTCTGTGTCTGGGTGTTATTTATCTATAACATGTATGTATTTAGAAATATGTAAGTATGTTTATCAGCTGTTTAGTACCCATAACACAAGCTCTCAAGCTTAACTTGGGACTAAATGGCGTTGGGTGAAAAATTGTGGAATGTTTATTTATATTTATTATTCTCTATACTATCTATACTTCTATACTAATATTATAAAGAGGTAAAATTTGTAAGTTTGTATGTTTGTAAGTTTGTATGTAGGGGGTAATCTTCAGAACTAATGATCCAATTTTAAAAATTATTGTACTGGTGGAAAGCTACACTATTCCCGGAGGACATAGGCTACTTTTTATCCCCGTATTCCCACGGGAACGGAAAATACGCGGGTGAAACTGCGTGACGTCTGCTAGTTTATTATATTCTCATCGATATCTTCAATAAAAATCCTTTGCCTTGCTCACATTCATTCATTTATTTACCTTTTCCGTTGCATCTGGCTAGTCGCCGTGTATATTTTAACTTAGAGATACAAGTATACTCGCGCCAAGAAAAAAGAAACACGAATTAAGATAAGACCTCTTATTCTTTTCGGGTAATGGAAAGTGCTTATCTAAAATTAGGATTTTCAAGAAAACTCAACGTTTACTCAGTTAATTAGAACAATTTGGAAATATTACTCGGTTCTTACTGACTTTTATATAGAGCAGACGGTTTAATTAATAAAAAAAACGGAGCGTTTCAGCAAGAAGTTTCCGGAATTAGCTCGGACGGAAGCGGATCCCGGGTGAAGGGTCGGTCATTAATCATTCACGTTTCGCGCCAAAACGCCTTTCATAAAAATATATTAAAGTTTTCCCTCTCGTCATACTGCAATCCGACGCCTTGTATGTTAATTTGCTGTCATAAAATATGGATATTCAGCTTTTTTATGTTCCTCAACCAAATTTATACGGTTCTAGAAATTCAGCAGAAAAACCTGCATGACCGTGACTTCAAAAGAATGTGATTGAACTTGCACGAAGAAGACGATGTCCAAAACAGTTGAAAATCAAAAAAATAGTTAATTTGATTTAAATGGTTATACCCAAATTGGGGCATCAAGATGGATGTGACCCAAAATTACGCGAGTATTTTTAGAGGCGTGCAGCAATCAAGCAATTATCGCTGAAATATTTACACTTCAAAATCGCTATCCACCTTAAATAATGAATACTAGCAGACGTCAGGCGGTTTCAATTGCGTATTTCCCGTTCCCGTAGGAATACAGGGATCAACAGTAGCCTATGTCACCCGGGGACAGTGTAGCGTCTCAACTGTAAAAGATTTTTCTTTAAATCGGTCCAATAGTTTTTGTTTATTTGTTACAGATAAAATACAAATCTTTCCTCTTTATAATTTTAGTATAGATAGGTACACAAATTATTAATTTCTATTCAAGAAAAAGTGTTGAAGGTTAGTACTGTTTATACGGCCATACTGGCCATTAGATCTGTATTCTGCCATGTAGTGACTTGGCTGTCATGGTTCGAGTACTTCGAATATGAACGTGTTGTTCCAAATAAAATGTCTGGAGACAAACATGTGTTTCAATCAAAGACATTCAATACCTATAGACCGGACATCACGATAAAAAATTTCGTCCAAAATTTGTTTCCTGCTTGGACACAAGCCTATGAGTTTTTTTTAGTACGCTCCGCTGCCACACCAATATTAATAGATTATTCTAGATGGCGTTACTGAGACATGGGATCAAAGTTTTTCTATCACATTTCCTTGACATGCCCGCTCTATAGTATTTTAAATCTCTTCGGTTTCAATAAAGTAATTAATAATAATTACTGTGCACCGACTCTGCTAGGCACTATTCATCAAAAAGTAAGAATCTACACCCTACTATCACAACTGAAACTCTTTTCCCGTATCATAAATAATGAGCGGACTTAAAGTTGTTACTATAAAGTTCGATTAGAAAACCGAACTGGAAATTAAAGTCGCCAGGGTCCCATAAATACGGTTAGGAGCCCGAGGGACGATCGCGGTACGCTCCTACTGCTACCAGTAAATTGATACAACCCTAGGGTATATTAAACCGACCTATCAATTACATGTGGTATTGATAAGTACGATCTTTTACAGTACTCCCGTGATCTAAAGTATCTATTTCTGGAGTATTATACTTAAATAAAATTATCGTTTAGTATTAAAATGTCGCACTACTATGTTTTTCCACGATAAACTCCGAAACTGCACAACTTTGGAAATTGCTATGAAATTTGACTAACTTTGTGTGATGTAGTAAAACTTAAGAGATAGCCTAGGTTAGTTTTGATCTTAATTATTGACCCCAATATTTTTATTTTATTGAAATTAAAATATTATCCTAAAATAAGTACCATAACTGTCTGAACCATATCAGAGTAAGTTGGCTTCAAAGGAAAGCTAAAGCAACGCGTGGCTGGATCATCTAGTCAAAATATTTTAGATTTTTTATTTGAAGAAGATGCAGTGTCAAACTAGAAATGTATATGAGGCCGTGTTGCATGGTATAATTACTTATTTTTAACTGTTAATGTTTTCATTTTTATATTAATTTTGTCGTTCTACAGCTTTCATTGGCGAAAGAAAAATCCCACCTGTCCTATCTAAAACACGTGACAAATCTGTCAGTCTTGTAAAATCACATATACATAACATTCGAGATCAAACAACACCAAAAATAACCGTTCCCCAAGCTCACATCAATATTACAGGTGATATTTCAAAAGAGGATAAATCGTCGCCATTAATACGAAATACCATACACGTGTTAGATCAAAGTACCTATAGAGGGAACGAATAAAGAAAACTCTTGGGGAAAATCAACTCTACTCACATATTTCGACGATTTTTCCACGTCTCATTTGTTACTTGTCCTAACTTTCGTTCTACGTGCGAGAAATTTTTATTTCGTCACGTAATTAAGTCGATGGAAGCCAGATTTAGAGAGAAGATAGCTCTGGCTCCGGCTCCTAGAGTTTTCTACTTAAGCAGGGTTGAAAAAGGTGTTTTTGTTTTATCTTAACTCGAGTCTTTTAGATTCCTATCTGCCTCATTTCAGCTGTGATAGTTTTATTTTCTGAGTTCGCTGTTTCTTCCAGTTCATTTAAAGCAATATGGTAAAGTTTCTCTACAGTAAATACGGGTTAAAAAAATCCTGGAAATAAACGTAAAAAAATACTTCAAACACAAAGGATCTGAGCACTAAAAATATCTTACCTAGCCAAATCGGCGATATATTTCCCGGACGTACTCAAACTACCGACCGTAACCCATTACCATTTCAACGAATGTGGACGCTCATTGTGGAAGTACCCTGGTCGAGTTACGAGCCACGGGTAGTAAGGACCATGCTAACGTCCCATCTGCCAAACCATTGCAGATATTACCGTCATTATGTGATAAGAATCCACGAATGGAATAAAACACGAATCAATTCGATAGAATAACAAAGGGCTATTGAATGCGTCTTTGTAGGAAATAAATTGGTTTTGAAATGAAAAAAGAAATGTGGGCCTTTTTAGGGATTATAATGGGGTTGTATTATTTCTAGTCGAATGGAAATATATTTTTAAGCGGGTTCGGATTTATGCCGGGTACAATAAACAATTTTATTTGCTGTCGATTTTCCTTACGCTGTATTTGAGGTCTCGACATCAGGTTTAAGGTCGAATGAATAGGAAAGTACCGAATAACTAATTGTAAAGTTTTAATTTGTAATTAGGGACTTTAAGTAAAATTAATAAGTTTCCAAATTGCCATCTTTTGATAAGAGTCAAGTATTGTAAGAAAGTTACCTCAAACTACATAATTACTGCCAGTCTTCAAAAGATTCAAACATGACGGTTATGCTTCGAAATGATTGGTTTATCAACATATTTATAGACGTAAACACACTTCTAAATCCATCTTCAAAAGAACCCTCACATATGGCAGATAGATCCCTATCGATGATCCGTACAACAACTCCTGCATATGTGACCATCAGCTTGTATACCTATGTTTTACAAATAAACTATTTGATTTGATTTGATTTGATTTGAACAATAATAAACCTCCTTTTTAAAGCTTGTTCAATATTTGGCCTACCTCAGATACGAAAATAAAGCCCGAATAAAATTCGTCAAATGAAGACGGGATAAAGACGGAACATTAGGCGGGAGAAAGTTATAAGCACGTACTTAAACGCGTTAAACGGCGAATAAGGGTTAATGCTCAATGATTAATCGCAAGCATAACCCGACTCAACCCGTCTAAACCCTCTCCATTCGTAATATTTCCGTATGTTTAAAGAAAAACCCTGAAAGCCTGCAAGACATGTGTCCTGTCAAGTACAACTCTTGGGAGGTGGCGCGTAAAAATGATAAGAACAAAAAAGGAAAAATAAAAAACATGAAAAAGATGTCTTCTATTGGTTGAAATCTTTCTTTTTGTGTTGATGCATGAGGTGTTTTTGTTTACCACAATTATTTCTTTGAAGATTCAAAACCTACCCGTTCTATCTCACGCTTTATTTTCTTTGCTTTTAGAATGATGAAATCTATATTTCGTAATGTAAGGCACATAGCAGCTCGTTTTTCATTACTAAATGTAAGTATACATACTTCGCGCGTAAAACTTTAAAACACGGTATATACACCAACTGACAAAAGTCCATCACTTTTATAAATCTAGCTTATCAATGTTTTTGCTGGTATATCCATCGAACACTGAATCCAACCCAGAAACGTGAAAACTCGATCGGATTTACGCCGACGAAAAAAGAATCCATTTCATATTTTGCAACGTTTAATCTCCGCTTTAACGATACTTTTTATAGAAAAATATGTAATCCAGAATTAATCCAGGAAGGAAAGAAGCGGGTCCAAAGTCACGTATCACTTCAATTAACTTGCATTTTAAAATCTCTCCAGTGTCTATAAAAGTGTTTTAATTATAAAGAAAAGGAAGAAGCCGGGAGTGAGTTGCAAATCCGGCTTAGCTGGGATATTGCGGACGAGGAAACTTTCCCTGGCAAAAACCGTTTTTCATGTTACCACTGGGGGAGTCTTACTATTAGTGAAGTAGACTGACTCTAGTTATATATTCGTAAAGTTGATGGTGGGAGCTAAACCCGAAGCTTAGAGTGAGTGGCTCTAAGCACACTGATTTGGAAGTTTGCTATGACCAGAGAAGCTAATAGTTTTGACTGGCCTGATGGTCTTGATGTTTGTGGCCTTATTTGCTACACGGGAGGTCTTGGGTTTGATTTACACCCAAAACAAATGTTAGTGTGATGAGCACGGTCTGGGTGTAATTTATCTATAATATACGTGTATTTACAAACAAATATGTCGGCGTCTGCGATGGCTGAGCGATGAGCTGACACCGATGGGGGTGTCGTGGTTCATAACGTAGAATAACAATCTTCATTGCAGTAATAACCTCACTTAACATTCGTAATCACAAAACATAACTCAAATAGGTAACTGACAGTTTCTCACTGGATGTGTGTCTTCGTTGGTGCCTGAAATCAACCTGAGCTCTGCCCAGCTCCCACACACCAGCATTACTCTGTCCACGTGACATTACTGAAAACACATTCACGCCATTTCAAATGACAAGTAACGTCACGCTTGTCACCATAGACCGTATTAACGCCCGATATTAATATTCTATCTCAATCCAAATCCCGATCCTTTGTTTTTGACGACTGCTTCTGATTGGACATCTTTAAGACTTGGATAGGCGAATTCGGTCGTTGATTGGTTACAGACAAAGATCGGGATCAAGATAGCAACCGAGATAGATTATTAATATCCAGCGTAAGTTAATCAACTTCACAACTTATTATTCAAGAATATCGCTTTCGACGACAAATATTTGTGTAACTGGAGAAATATGGGTATAAGTACTACTACACCTCTGCCTAACACTTCGGTGATAACAGGTGTGATGTTGTGTTATGTTAGAAATAAATAAGTGTGTTAATAAGTTGTCTAGTAGGTACTCATTTGCACAAGCTTTGCTTAGTTTGGGACTAGATGATGAAAGTTGTGGAATATTACATTATTATTAGTTTAAAAATTTAAGTAGTAGCATTAGGGGCCTCTATTTGTTGCACCATTATCACCATCCAGAGCTCACGATAACTGACAAATGCTTGCACTGACTGATTTGGTCCACTCATATCTGTGTGGTTCTTTCCTCAAAAGTCCATTATCAGACACAAATCTGCATGGTTCTTACATAATCTAACCAAGATAATTTCTGGACTTGAAAAGAGACTGTGACCTCTGAGTTTCTTTCGGTGTTTCTTCTCAGAGTAGTCAGATAGCGAAATACCGACCTCTTCTTTTAAAAAAATATTACATGTAAACGTGCTTATATGATTTTTACAGAAATAAATATCATTTATCATTTTTTACTTGAATCGTGGATATAAATTTATGGGCACCGTGAGCTAGATTTTATATATTCCTTTATCCCAATCCCTAAAAGTTGCTAAAAATTATGAAAATAATTTTACTTCTTATGTTGGGTACACTAAACAGTATAAAGCCGGAAAGAGGGTTAAAATAGGAAGAAGAAGTACTCTTCTGCAACTGAAACGAACTAAACTTTTCAAATAATCTACGAAACGTATTAATATCTATGAGCTTTCGAACAATCGCGGTTTTTACCGCTGCTTAACTTCGTAAGTTCAATAAAATTTTATTGGAGCTAACTTTCACGATTAGGTACTTCCTACAATTTAAGATTAAGATAAGATACACTAAATTTTCTTTAACTGCTCTAAATTATCGCTTAAGTCTGCACTGAATAAATGACTATTTTAAGATTTACCACCTTACCTTTGTAATTTGACGAACTATACCTTTTTCTATAAAACATTGGACATGAATCAATTGTGTTCAATAGATTGGAACCGGGACGATTTCCACATGTTAAAATGCACTTACGTTAAGAATCATAATCCTACTACCGTTATCTTAATTTATTTTGGGGTCCACCATAAAACAGGTTTCAGCTACACGATGACTGAACTATATATGCCATCTGTCAGGACAGGTCAGCTCAAAGATAAGCTGCTTTCTTCAGAAGGCTTTTCTAGACTTTGACCTGCATCTTCAGACTGATATATTACTTCATCATCATTATCATCATTTCAGCCATAGGGAGTCCACTGCTGGACACAAGCCTCCTCTATAGATCTCCAATAAGACCGGGTGGTAGCGGCTCGCATCCAGCGCGTTCCCGCGGCCTATACGGCACGTGGCCGCGGGATATATTACTTAACACAATCTTATGACTAGAATTTGAAAGAAACTATGATCCTTAAGTGTCTTTCGGCATTTGGTCACAGGGTAGACATTTTGAAAATGAAATACTGTCATGTAAACTTACTTCCAGACATAATTTTTATTTCATTTAATTGCGTATTGGTAGAACTTTACGTTTATGTATGTCTAAAGGTGACAATATTTCGTGGTACAATTGTAACAATCCGCTCTGTTTACCTTTACCGATTTGACCAACAATTTACGCAATACAATTCAAGATTTCCTTGGCGATAAATCCTAAGTTGTATGTTAGACTTTACTATTTCAAGTATGAGGTGTTGTTCCACATACAAGTCCTTATTCAGGGCTCATAAATAGCACCTTACTCTTTCTGTCCCGCATGGAACTCCATTGTTTCCTAACTACGGTGCACAATGCCTGACATGTGTATAGATAAGTATTTTGGTACCGAAGTGGAGCTGCCTTAACAAAAGCGAGAGAATAGTTTATCCATAGGTAAATAAAATTCAATTTGTAATTACAAAAAATAACAGTTTTTTTGCTTGACGCACATGACAATCTTCTTCTTCTTTTCAAATATATTATATAAAATTCTCGTGTCACAGTGTTTGTAACAAAATTTCTCCAAAATGGCTTTACCGATTCTAAAGAAATTTGTGTATTTTTAGTAGGTCTGAGAAAAGGGCGTAAACTAATAGAATTTAATAAATTTGTTCTAAAGTGGAACGAAGTACGCTGGAGCAGCTAGTAGGATGTATAGTTATACAAAAAAAAACTTTATTTTGACTGTCCGTTAGGTAGTTTGTTTGTGTTTATTTCCTAAACGGCTAGACTGATTTTGACGGGATATTTATTGGCAGATAGCTGACGAGGAAAAAAAATCTTAAATTCCGCACGGGGAAAGGTTAGTTGTAAACAAGTTTTTTAAATGCTTTTCTTAGAAAAGTACTTACAAAATGATAAGAAGAAATCACAAAAATGCTATCCATATTGAGCTTTTATTGCCCCTGAAGTACTTGAAGTAGGTCTTTAATGAAGTCATAAACATAAATTAAACAAAATATTTTTATTACAGACCTTAAAAATAATTCTTATTCATTACTGTGAGATAAGCAGAATCGTAAAACAAGACATTCAATTTAATCTCATGACAGCATAAAAAAAAGAAGTGGAATTTTTAGACAATGTTACTTTATTGAAACCTTATTGAAGGGAATGAAGGAATTTGCATAATTCGAGGCATTTTATCATCGAGCGCGCTTTGTTCTCAGAATTTGTTTGATGTTTTATGTCCTTTTCGATGGCCAGAGATTCAGTGCTTAACGATTGATTATATATTTTCAGGACATATTTTACTTTACCTTTGATAGTTCTTGTAAAGAATATAAGTAGGTACCTACTGCGACTGACTAATTGATCTTGTGGGAGTAAGCACTAATGCTGAGCGTGTTCGATTCCCAGGTAGGCTAAGTGTTTTAGGTTGTTCTATTTGGGTTTTCCGAACAGTAGACCGAACTCTGAATTTATGCCTCTTTGATGGGAATAGGCTCGCTTCCTTATAATATGAAACTTCAACATAACGGGCATAATGTAAGTGTACTATAAGTATGATAGTACAGTCAGGGAGCTACGTTACCTGATCCATTTTAGAAGAAAATATAAGGGGAAGATGGGTCAGGCAACGTATCTCACTGACTGTACTATGATATATGGCGAGGTAGTATAATATAGGGTGACTGGTAATTAGTGACCGATTCTTAAACACGTGATTGTATTCATGATTTCAATAAACTTTCCCAAAGAAACTTTTATTTCACACAATAATTTATAACAAAATAAAATAACAAAAACGCTGTTTGAAATCCCCGCGTGCGCGCCTGTGTTCGATCACAATAGGCACGAATCGGCACGATCTATCTATCAGCAGATATTCTGACCTCGGGAAGGGCTAAATCTACTAATAGTAGTAGCGTCACATGCTTCCCCGCCACCCCCACCGCTCCCGTTGTGCAGAACTGACGTAATTGAATTAATTGAAAGATAATGAGTATAAAAAAAGTTTATTTGAGAAAGTTTATTCAAATCATGAATACAATCACGGGTTTGAGTATCGGTCACTAATTACCAGTCACCCTATATAAGTACTTTTGGACGTACTAAAAGGAGTTGTTTTTGTAATTGTTTCCTCACACTATGAGCAACATGTACTCTCACATATATAAAAAACCAATCTAAAACAACTACCTGTAAGCCATTAAAAATATTTGTATTATCGGGAACCCAATCTGTTTCTCGCAGCGCAGCAGCAAATTGCTCAGTCACTGCGCTAGCCGGACCGTTGACATGTCATAGATGTAGGTGGTATTTTCTAGGGAGAACATGATAGCAAGACACATGAAACCAAGTCTCACATGTCCCTATTGGCGTCTCAGCCCATCGGATTGATGACTGTCTGGTTTGACCTATAAATTCAGTCCTAAGGGATTTCCCAATTTCGGCTCTATGATCCCATCATCCTCTTAATGTGTTATCTCTTCGGTTCTTACGACACTCGAGGGAGGAGATTGAGTGATATAGTATCGTAGCTGAAAAGCACTTGAAGTTTACATACTCCGTATCGAGTGGAAAAAATCAATAATGGGCTTATTGATTTTTTTCCACTCTGCACCTATTTATCTTCAAGAAACCACTTTAAATCTGAAAGTTAGATTATTTTGCTTAAAGGAATCAATTTTAATTTTCTACGCCTTAACCATTGGGTTATTGCCGCTTCGCTTATTTATTGTTTAGATAAAAGTTGTCTTACTATTGTAAAATCAGTTATTAGAAAAGAAAATCGTTTAATTGATAATAATGATTGATACTGATAAAACGTACAAAATACATATAACGTTTTATTTTGTATGCGGTGCGGAACTCTAATTGATGATAAAGAAAAATAAAGTTAGATTTTATGATCCCTTTCTTTCGAAGACGAAAGTCAAAGTCAAATCGTTTATTTCAATTAGACCCATAACAGGCACTTTTGAACGTTACACTTACAAATTAAAGAAATTAAGAGAATGATTCTAGTTGCACATTCCAAATGGCAAAACATAGAGCGCATATGAAAATGTAACACCTGTCTGTAACTACCTATGTTAACAAATAAAGAATCTGAATCTGAATCTGAATCTGAATCTGAATGGTAGTTTCGTATGGAGAAGAATGTGCAAGAAACTCCATAGGTACTAATGTTTAATTGACAGATTTTATCCTGAACAATAATTCTATCGATTAGTAGGATAAAAACAAGTGAACAGATACCAGTCAGTCTCTTACTGATATTACACCACCCTGGTGTATCGTCCAAAACCTGCTCCGGTGGTCGCGGGAACGGACGAGTCTTTCTCCATCCGCTGCTGGTGCGGGCCACGTCAGGTAGACTGTAAGTCGACCCCAACATATTTGGGAAAAAACTAGGTAGATGTTCACTCCGCCTTAAGACTGTACCTACTTAATAAAGGAAAAAGTGTAAGTTCCCAAAATATTTCTCCGTAATCAACTGTGCAATCTACATTACGATAACCGTCTTACGCTACCTCATTTGTAAGAGGCTCTCATAAAACATCGCACTTTATTTCTCGCACGTGCAGGGTAGTTAAACATTTTTTTCTTTGGGGAAACTCGCCGGCATCGTGTGCAAGGAAAATTAAAATAAAGCTTTAAACTTGTGAACAAGTTTTAGTACGTCTGCTAACACTCGAGCTCCATAAAAAGTACCTCCGACAAGTCGACGTATTTTTAGACGTTTTTATTCGCGAGAGCGAAAAAGTGGAGCGGAGGGGACTTGAAATAGTCTTTGTTCCTTTCATTATACAGGGTAGTTGGAAGGAAAGTTGTTATGTGAGGCGCGAGACGCGGGTCTTATTGAATTTGGTATATTGCAGTTCTGCATTGTGGCTTCCAAATGCATTGCATTTCGTTATTGTTTGAAATTGGTTTTGTTTTTAGCGAACACAATTTTTTTATTAATTTAATTTTGATGTGTTTAGTTGAATTGGTTTTAAAATCGAGCTACCTCAAAGTGGAAAATTTTCCTAATTAAACATAAACCTTTTCTGTGTGCAATAAAGTTAAAAAACAATAAAAAAATTGCCACATTGGGGTAATTTGATGTTTTTTTTATTTTATTTTTTTTATTTATTTAATTACAACGTTACAGTCTTATAACATAACATAGCATCTGCCAAACTGCAATGCAATTTGTCGGTAGATGTGCTAGCCTCAGCACTATTCAAAAACAACCTTTACTGCTCTAGCAAAGTTAAGTGCAGTCAATACCCGATAGTTTTGTATTGCTACAGCTGGCAATATGGACTATTAGGTAATAGTATTAAAATTAACGAACTGTAGCTTAGGATCGCAAAAAAATCTACCTAAGTATCATATTTTCTGTACAGACTACCTAACTAGTGCTCAATATCAATAACGTAGGCGTAATTCAATATGCATTAACAAATACCTATAATAATACAAATGACGCCAAAAAATACTAACACAACATTATAAATCTTTAATTAATTACTCACACATGCCTACGTAAACAACCTCAAAATGACAAATAATTGTAGGTATAAATGATAAATCGTAAACACCAAAAAGCCTTACGATTATTGTCAATGTGCACATGATTATGTATCATAAACAAGTTTAATGATCAATTACATGAAAAGCAAGATGGTTGGCGCTTAAATAACTAAAATTAAAGTACAATCGCGTTAAGTTACGATGCGAAAGGCCGGTATCAGCTTTGGTACGGCCCACGCTGTTTTTGACGAGTGGTATAAGTTAAGAGCAGTCAGCAGGATACGACCGCAATGTAAATTAAACTCATACGAAATTGCTACGTCAGTTATAAATATAAAGGTAATGATCCTACTGTAGACCAGATGTATGAACGTGGATGAAGCAATCTATATCTATCCTAATATTACAAAGAAGTAAAGTGTCCGAGTTTGTGATGTTGTGGGTAATTCTCGGGATCTACTGAACCAATTTTAAAAATTCTTCAACAATAGCCACATAAGTTGTGAGTTTGATTGGCTATATTTTATTTTAATAATTAAAGGGGGTGGACGGAATGTTAAAGTACTAAATGCATGCAGATGAAGTCGCGAGCGATGTGCTAGTAGTAGATAATTATGTAAAAACTGATAAACCTGATAAGCGTGGTACGTAATTTCTGCATACATTCAAGGAAAAAGTGAAAAGTTGGCGTGTTGTAGTATTTTTGGTATAAATATTGTTTTGAAGTCTTGCAAAAGTATTTTTGTCCGTACTTTTCACTCGTTTTAACGAAAACATCTTGACCCCTTTTATGCAATCATTTTAGTATTTATTTCAAGAAAACGCTTCAGCGTTTCACTTGCCCAGTAAATCCTAGACCGTGCAGTTTCAGGATAGCTATTAGCAGGTTGCAAATTATGTTCGGTTGGCGTCGGGGCAACGCTGCGTAGGCGCAGGCGCCGAGGTAAGATCTACGCTATACTTCACTATAATTATAATTGGAAATTAATAACAGCAAAACTGATGGCCTACCATTAATTCACGAACATCGGTATGATTGTAAATCGCTATAAGTTAATCGTCAAGTTTCACTTTCATGAACTTGTTTATGAGTCTTTCGCTTGACTTTGAGAATTGTTATTCTGTTAAAATCACCGCGTTAAAATGCAGGCAAAGTGAAGATGAGTAGTCATTCCAAACTAATGCTATGCATTGACAATTCACTTTACTCAAGAAGCCAAGACTAGAAGACGTCAAGCGGATTCACCCGCGTAGTTCCCGTTCCCGTGGGAATACAGGAAAACAAAGTAGTCTATGTTATTCAAGGTAAATGTAGCTTTCCAATGGTGAAAGAATTTTTGAAATCAGCACAGTAGTTTTTGAGTTTATTCAACACGAACATACAAACATACACACACACATATTTTTTTCCTCTTTATTATATTAGTGTAGATTAGTGTAGATTTCACGGAGTGACTTTTACTGTTGACCGGCTGATCTCTTCTTCATTGGTTATTGGCCAAGCCTATTCTCGTCACGCAGGGTCGGCTTTCTCAATTATGGGACGCCATTTATATCGGTCTTATTAAATGCATCATCTTTCGTAAGTCCTTCTTTCTTTTGGACCTTGGCTATACATGTGATTAAAGGTCTTTCCACAATTTAATATAATTATCATTTATCATCATAATTGTAAATCAACAACTAAATAACAATACTAAAAACCTATGTAGCGACATCTATCTCGCCATATACGAACTAATGACCGATATCCTACATCGCGGTGTTAGAGTTAGCCGCACAATTTGAACGTATACAAGTTCCCGACTAGTGCTACAATCTAGTGGGGAACTAGATGCTACACTGAAGCCTTAATAAATGGTTGATACCATTGTAGGTACATTCATTTATTGCAATAAATAAATGATGACTACAACCGTCGGGCAGTAGTACGCCCACCAGACACAACACCCGTCTGGTCGGAGGATCCTCCCTTTTCAATGGTGGATGAGGAGCTTTATACCCTGTTCCTGTTTACACTAGTTAAGTTTAACTACCAACTGAAACTTTACAAACTTTTAGAATGTCGTTTTAGTATGTAACAAACATTGAATTTTCAAAATTCATGCCAAATAAATTTCTTGTGTAATCTCTCAAGTCTCTGATCTCTTGTCTAATCTAAGTAAGAATATTTCTGATATCAAATTATTGATAACATGATTTATCATTATTGGTTCAAATCTGCCATCATTTATAACATCGTATCTATTGCTATGACATCGTAAAGTTTTTGAAATATTGATAAATTGATCAGAAACCAAATTATTTGCATATTATAAACATCATTAGGGCACGGCTGTATTCCCCGAAGGCTTAGGCAGAGGTGTTGCATTATGTGTATGTTTTAACAAAATAAATGATCTTGTGTCTTAGTACACACAATTTCGTTAGTTCCTAATAATATATTCAGTCTTATGTAATGGGCTATTTTGGTATTATGGTACAAGAAAATATTCGACACATATTTTTTTTCTTTTTCAAATTGATGGAAAACTGCTTAGATTAAGAGCATTAAAGTTGAGGAGAGGGTGAGAGCTTGTAAGGTCATTAACTAGTATAAACTGTGCTGGCTAGTGACGTCATGCGACATTTTGACTCGATGTATCGCCGTTATTTTTAGATTACGTGAAAAAAGAAAAAAATATGACGTATATTTTCTTGTAATCTAGATGAGGGACTGATTTGAATGAATTTTGTCAAATAGCCCATTAGGAGCCACACTCTGGACTACCACTATAAAAAGCCCGAGAGCAAAACCAAATAACAGACTCAAAAGTTATAATAATACAAATTAGACTGAGGAACAGCACTTTTTGAACGTCAATATTACATAAGACACTCAAAAGGCCACCCTCCGCCACTTCCAAGCATACACACACATACATTTGCTTGTACCAGAAATCAAATCCAGAACCGCATGCTTAGCAGTAGTGCTTACAAACTCACAACCACAAGACCAATGAGTCAGCACAATTATTTATTTAGAACTCATTCCAATTTCTTCACCACTTCAATCATTCAAACAATCCCGACATCTTTTTTCAACAACAACTAAAAACGAATTAACCTCTAAATTGGCCTGACTTGTCCCTAAATAGACTTCCTTCAGGTACTCCTTACGTATCCAGTGAAGCCAACATCCACCAGTCACCTCGCGTAATAGACAGCGGTGGTCGCCATTAATCAGTCTTTAGACGGGTTAAGCGGAGGAAATACCCGTAAATAGCTGAATGCAAAACACGGCAGTTGTCTGTTCATCAATCAATGGGTGTCGTTCGGGAAAAGCTCAGTCGGACACACTTGGGCGTTCCGAACGCAGCGTTTTATGACTGGCGTTTGATCTGGGCTTTACGTGTGACTGGTTAATCTTGGATAAGTAATTATGATGTAGACTTTATGCGTTATATTTGAATAGCGTCGCACCCTGGTCTCGCTCGGGCATCCTTTTTTGTTTTTCAAACAAAACTGCTATCAAAAATGCCGATATTTTTGGTTAATTCAAAAAAATCTTTCATAATTATCAACCTTGCCCTGCCAGTTACAAATGCAACCAAAAAAAAATTCCAAACAAATGCAGCCGCTTAGAATTTGTGCGCGCACAAACAAAAAAAAATGGCAATTGATTTCTATTGAAGTAGTATATAGACTCACGTGTTTCATTATGCCATGGTTTGGTAATAGTAACTAGACAGTAACACAGATTATGAGCCATTTACTAGCACCCCCCTTAGGACAACAGTGGAATTATTTTTCCACTCAGCACGTGCGTATTTATCCTGAGCAACAGATTCAGCTGTATACACATCAAAGTAAGCAGTATACATTACAATATATGATTTTCCCTAATACTCAAAAATTCCAATATCAATTATATTATCTAATAAAGCCCCTGTATCGTGTTACGGGCAGCGTTTAACCGCCCCGTTGTGACGTAGCTTACAGTAAAATGCAACCGTTCTTGTCTTATTTGCTCTCAGTAGAAGTAGCTATTTATTCCATAAAACCATTCATTATTGACATCGACGATTTATGTCCCTCAAAGTGTATTTTAATGCTGCAAAACTTCTGAAGTAGGTGGTATTATTCCCACAACTTGATCCTGGAGAACTTTTAATTCTGCGAAAGATTCATTTGTCTTTCGCGGGATTTTAACAGATATAACATCGGTGACGAGCGGTCGTGTCAGGCATAATCATTTTAGTGTTCACGCTCACACCACGCTCGATTGACATATGACAAAATGGCCACCTCGAGACGTTCTCAGAATGTCATCGCTTAGATTTTTTTTGCTGTTAACAAAGTAGCACAAAGATAGTTCACTTGTAAACGAATGATATACAAAGAAAGCAGCAATAAAACTGAGTTTGTTTTTAGTTTCTTTTTCTGTTTATTTACTAAAGAAAATGTCTGGTCCGTATATTTTCAAATCTCTAAAAAGAAATCTGACAAGGTTTTAGACTTAACGTTTTGCGATACATTTGTGTCAACTGTCAATGTTTACGATTTTGCTTTTTCTTGTATATTTTAACAATTTATTCAAGTATGGAGTAAAGTGAATATTTATGTCTCAATGTATGTACAAATCGGTATCTGATAATGACGCAAAAAAGCTATTTAATTTTTAATAGTTGGTAACTGGCTACTGTTCTTAAGTGTATTCGATTGCTATCTTTTAAGGTCATATCAATATTCTCCAATCTTGGCCAAAATGAATATGTATTTTTTAACTCACTTAAATTTTCGGCTTAATTGGTTGTGCGTGCGAATTATGATTTAGTAACCGAGAATGGAGTGTCTGTCTAAATAAAAAAGGCAATTTATATGCCAACAACACTGGAATTAGGCCAGATAAATAACAATAACGTCGTTTTATTACGATGCTACTTATAATATATGTTAGGATGGTTCTTTTTATGGATTTGAACTGGTGGACTATAAAAATATCGTGACCAGAATATGACGACCTCCGACACCTCTCTTTGGTTTGCTATTTTAGATGAAAATAGAGATTTTCTTCTAGTTTGGGAGCTCAGCATTGCGTGGCCATTTTCTCGCATTGTCAGTGCACGCACGTACGACGTAGGCGACATCCGTATGGCTACTGTTTTCCACGCTGATTACAAATGCACTGAATTTACTTCTTGTTTTCAATGTTAAAATAAAAAATATATTTTGTTTACTGCTTGCAATATTGTAACGCCCACTGTAGTTTTTATGTGTTTTCTTTTTATGAGTGTTTTTATAGTCATAAAATGATGTTCTATTGTATATTAACAAACAGTTGGTTGTATGTATCTACTTTGGATTTGCATGTACTTGTCAAAGAAGTTAACGGAAAAGAGAGTTGTTGCAACAAAAGCTGTTTAACTTTGCTACCAATGTTTCAATTTATTATTTGTTGGGTGGTAGGTATTAATGTGAATTTATTTATTCTCTCGTGGATAGTTTTTAAATTATTGACAACATTAATTACTGTTGACTTGATGACCTTTGAAAAAGTTGAGTTACCAAGAATGTAATCGTTATTCGATTAGCATTTTTAGTATTTGTATACAAAAAACTTGGAACAACTCTTTTTTAGGACCTCTCTTCAAGGGCTTTTCGAAATGCGATTATAATTGCTTAAAGGTAAGCTTGTTTAACCTTTCAATCGTGTTAATTAGAGACACAATAGAAAGTCAATGACAGCGCCGACGCCGGTGTCCTCTTGGGGTTTAATTTAATAATAAATAATAATAGTAATAACCTGTCACTGTCCCACTGCAAAGCAAAAGCCTCACAGGATAGGCACGAGCATTCACCACTCAAGATCTGTTAATCAATGCTAACTAAAATTTTCATAGTACACACGGCTACACATTAAGCTATTCATTTCCAGTTTACGCTGACCTCGCATTGTACGGAAATCATAAACAATGCGAAATCAGCTTATACTGGAAATCCATAGCTTGACGTGCAGCTCTGTGTACCTATAAAAAATCCTAGAGACCGTTGCCACAGCTATTAATAATTCCTGAACATACTTGTGTAAAGCTCTTGTCGTATGTTCTTGGCAGAAGGCTTCTTAAATTTTTTTTGGTGACTTTAAGCGGACCATACGTACGGGTACATAATTAGCTTGGTACACCGGCTGGATATCCAATTTACATGAGTATGACGTAATTTTTTGTAAACAACATGGCGGTCTCGATATCTTTCGATATCAGGACCAGTTCAATTAGCAGCCACCCTTTAATTAAAGAGATTTTTAAGTCTATGCGCAATTACGCGCGTCATGTCATCGTTTATTTTGAGTCTTGATACAACGTTTTACTTTTTTACTTCTTTTTGCGTACCTACCTACTTAGTCAGGATCAGTTTTTGAAATTGGACCTTCACCTTTGTAAAGAAAATAATTATATGCTTAATGCTGTTTTTTCTAATGATGATTGGCATTTTTTTTGCAACAGCAGCATTACGGTAAAGGCTTTTACATTTAATTATTGGTTGCTGGTAATTTAGCTTTGCGTAATTATACCAATACCTAAAGTTTAGATTTCGTAATCAAGGACTTTGTACCGCAATCAATTCAAATTTCTGACTTATTACAAAATAGCAGGCGTCGTTAACATTGCTTGTGTGGGCACAATTTGATACGTCCTACATAGTTATTTCACCATAGTCCAGTCATTACAAGGCGTTCTATACATTCACAACATAATTCAATATTAAAAAGTTAAAAAGGATTGAACAGCGACCAGCCTCACCTATTAGCAACTCACCCATGTATGGGTTGTATTGTGCGAACTGTGAATGACCTCTTCAGCATAATAATGGGCGAAGGGATGCGCAGGAGCGCGTGCGGCGGAGGGGCGACCGGTTTGAAATTAGAACGTTTTTTATACGATCCCATTGGCTTTGTCGGCGTCCGCCTGGTGCGCTTGCGCTAACTCGACAAATGCGTCAAATGAAATAAGCCGTATTTTATTCCCTTTCCTTTTTGAATGGGCCTTCAAAGTATCGATCGTGGGGGTTTGTTTGGACAAAAACTTAGTAAAGATTATGGGTTCGCTTTTGTTCAAGTTCTGTATAGAAATTTAATATCGGAGGATTTGTGATTGATTGGACACACATTGGTTTTGTGAACCGCAACCCTACTGCTGACGTAGCCTGATGGATTGTTATTATTCAGAACCCTAACATTTTGGCTGATAAAGTAGAACTGACACCTATTCAACTTCAAACTCCGTACATATTCGGTTAACTTGGCGAATACGGTAAGCTAATAAAAGAAGGGGAGTGGTGGTAGAGTAATTGTGGTATTCAGCTGCATCCGTTAATAAAGCCAACCCTTACATAGTTGGTACAGAAGCCAGCACATCAAGTTACCCCAATGTGTCAAATTTCTTAGATCGTTTTTCAACTTTATGTCAAACAGAATAAGGTTCATATTCAATTGGGAAAATTTGACACATTGGGGTAACTTGATGTGCTGGTGTCTGTACATAGGTAGATGATGATCGCTTCCAGCTAACTACCCTATAGAAAAAAAATGTGTAATCTATAATATCATTACGTTTTTATATTGGTAAGTAGGTACCAATTCAAAATAAATAGTAGGTACCTACCATAGTACCCAGTAAATTGGGTGCCTAAATATTCTATAATTGAAGACTCAGTCCAGTCGGGTAAGTGCTCTGAACTATATTGTAAAGAACTGAAACTGAAAAGTGCATATTCCAAAAGTAAAGTAAAAGTGAAAAGTAATGACATTATTTTCGTGGTCCATTTTATTAGCTGTGTATTAAAAATAAGTCCTACTTCAGCAAATCGTGTTCGTTAAAATTGATTACCACGGTAACGAAGTTTACAAGATTCTTTCACAATAGGTACCGAAAAGGTGAAAACAAACATCTTAAAAGTCTGTTTGTGAAAACTGCAAGTAGGCAAGGTTGTTTAACAGATCATAAAAAAGTTTCTCGAGTGTTAAGTATTCTCGAAACTGACTTAGAGAAAATTGGGTTTGTTTACCTACGTGTTTACGCAACTTTGCCCCAAACTCAATACTTTTTACTTCTGTGACAGTCAAATCAAGTGATAATGGTTCTTTACACCATAATAGAGTTACATAAAGTTTGGAACACTCGCCTATCCCCCCATTTGGGACAGAGTAAACAGAGATGAGGGAGGGAGACGCGATAGTACGACGCAAGACTCGACACCGCATGGTCGTGTGGAACGGTGGAACCGAGCTCCGAACGCGATGCCGACTTTGTTTACCGAACTTTTTATTCAAATAAAATGACATTTTAAAACCTTCGAATTTCAAATGCATGGAGATTAAAGTATGCTAGTGGTAAAAATAAACAGTGGAACTTCTATAGTGAAATTGTAAACATGTAAATTATCGATGGTGTGAAAATTAATCATAATTTGGTGGCAGTATGGTGGATGCTGGTGTTAATGAGTGCGATAACACCATAAATGGAAGGAACCAATTTGTGTTTCTTATATTTGTGCATTTACTTCTCATTGGACTGAATGGAACTAATGGTAACTAATGCTTTTTATTTGTTTTGACATAAATTTTGTTCAAGGTTTATGAAGTTTGAAAGGCACAAGCAACAAATTAACTTAAGTTGTAGAACACCTACTAAAGTTTGTAATTTATTTAAATTAAGTTATTACTGTTTATAAGTTACTCATATTATAATAACTTTATATAGATAAACAGTAAACTAAAGTTTGCTGCAGGTAATTAATCCCTAAAAATAAGCTCAAAAAGTTCTTGTTAGCAATTTTTTGAAGGACAAACTTTAGTTTATTGGGCATAAAGAACCTATTCTTGTAGCTACATAAGTGAGGTATAAACTTTCTAACAGTGAAATAAACGTTGTTGAAGATCTTGATAATCCAATAACAATAACGCACATAAAAATTGGACTTTATTGGTCCTAAGTGCTGCACCGTGAAACCTTTTTCAATTGAGCGCGACTTACATTTTTATCAGATCGGTTCCCCATCAGGTAATTAAAAAAACAGTATCCAATTAATAAAATGTAGTTCCGCTGCTCGGTAGCCGATACAAAACAATGTAACCTTTTTTTTCTCTTTTTTAACGCTACCTTAATTAACGTTAACGGCCAGTTAAGTGGTCTTTGGGCCTTTACGAGTTTCTAGTGGGAACTTTTTGGCCTCATTCTGGATTAATGAGTATGGAAGACAGTAATTGTAATATATATTTATAAGCAGCAATTATGTATTAAAAAGCAGCGTTAATTAACCGCTTAATATTCATAGAAAAAGTAAACATTGTTAAACATAAATATTAAGTAGAATTGAAGCATGGGTTAGCAAGTTAACGGAAGAAAAATAGTATAAAAGTTTCACTATTTAATGGTAGAATTATTTTACTATAAAATGGAAATTTAGTTAAGTTATAATAATATTTTCGTTCAAAAACTTTCATGTTCTCACATTTTCGTCAATAATGTTGATCATAAAATGCTTATTTTAGTTTTATAGACTTTCTATTTAATTGGGATTAATTAAAATTTTATTAGGTGCAACTTGTGTTGAAGTGGCTTGTAATTTAGAGAATAGGCAGAAATATCTTCTCTTCGTCTTAAATTTTCGTTTATAGGGCGGGGTTTACGTTGTTTCGCGCGTTTCCTTTGTCTGTTTAGGATGGTAAATAGGCAATGTTTGTCGCGTTCGCTGTTAAGCGCTTCCTGTTAAATAATTGCGACGACTCTTGATTTAATTAAGGGAAACTTGTGGCTAAGTATTAACAGGACTAAAGGTTAAGCTTCGCCGAGGTCGATCCGCGAATGAGAGGCATATCATGACGAGGGAACGTGCCCCGGAAAGCATGATGGTTCCGTCTAGTATTTGAAGATCTTTTGGCAGTCGTTACCAATAGAACTTTGAAACTCTGACTACCAGTTCCGTGACACCCACGCGTCACTGGGTTGTGGACGTCAGATAGCAGTTGGCTCAAATGTAAAATACTGGTAGGTATTTCAGCTGCATACGGTTGGATTAGAAACCGACCCAAACATTATTGGCATATGCTAGGCAGATAATGATGATTTGTGCTTGAATTTATTTAAAGTTTGTGAAAAGTTGTTGCAAGAATTGAATGTTTACTTTATTGTCCGTGCTTAAGACTTTTCATTCTGACTGTACAATTTTTTCGTATTGTGTAGAGTTTGATTTTTGAAATCGTGTACATACCTTTCCCAATTGATCGGTGAGAGTTGGGACAAAGCCTTTCATTCGGTCCGTTGTGCGTGGGGGTCTTGCCTAACATAGACAAGACCCCACTTACAATGTTCAGTCTAACTCCGCCCACAAGCAAGTTATACCTATGTAATTGTACTTAATTCTAGTTTGCTGGTTCGACGTAAAACTCAAGTAAACCTTGTTTGAGGGGCTTGCGACTCAGTAACAGCTGCAAGGGTTGGACGGAGGTTAAGCTATGCTTGCCAAGGTCGTTCTGTAGATGGGTGATCATACATGTCATATCAAAGCCGTCGGTCCCGGCTGTTATTTGTAGATCTTTGACAGACTTTACTGGTAGTTAGAAGCGCGATAGTTTGACAACCAGTTTAACCAATGGGTTTAGTGTTACGTGGTAACTTGGTTGCGTAGGTCCGATAGCAGGCCGTTCCATGTAAAATACTAATATGCAGCTGCATCCCGCTTGACTAGAATCCGACCCCAAATAATATTTCTAGTTGGGCAAAGGTTAGGCAGATTAAGTAAGATTTTGTTTCTCCGAATCAACCTCTGATTTAGTAGCTCCAATCCATCTAAATTGTATTTCTAATGCATTTGCCACTGTAATTGTTTTATAGAGTGCGCTTTATTCATAACAACTAGGTTCATCAATTGCCAACTGGTAATTTTATTGATACCAAATCAAAACTCACGTTTTTCCGCAAATTTCTGACCGGAGCAGATTAGGAAAATTTTAATAAACTTTGATAGATTTTTGATTTGTTGTTATTGATATTAAACACATCACGCCGGTTATCTTCTAAAGATTAGGCAGAAGTGTACCTTCCTAAAGATCGCCCACGTTTCGTCAGTTATGTTTAAATCCCATATAATAGTGGGCGAGCCTATTATAACTAATCGGTAACAAAACAAGACTCTGGGCCGTTGTTCAGAAATTCCCGATGGAAAAAGTCAATATCACTTTACTTCATCAGTAATTTCACCGTATTCAAAATGCATGACCTTATATTAGAAAATTATGAATTAGTCAGTCAAACACTTACGGATAAAGGTGATTAAGCTGAAATCATTTAAAGCTATGATGACATAAAAGATATAATACCTACCTACATAATAGGTATCTAGGTAAGTACTTACATCAACGTTCACGGGTCAGTAACCTTTCCTTTTTTTTGTGAAGTAGACGTTTCACCATTGCGATAAATTCACGTGTTTGACAACCGTGTGAATTTATTATCTTTATCATTATTTTACTGCCTAGCTGGTGTGGTGGTGGGAAGCGCTACTGCCGGGCATAGGGGTCCTGGGTTTGATTCCATGGTTGGGTGAAGTGTAAATGAGTGTCTGGAGTTTCAACCCGGAGCCTAGATTCGTGCCCGGTTGATAGCAATAGGCTTGCTTCCTATAACATGGTGCCTACTTGTAACAAAATGTTGGTGGATATTTTCCACGAAGTATTACTTCGTGAAATATATCCACTGTGATGTTATGATATTTCTTTTGATGTAACATATTATAATATAAATATAAATATTACACAACTTTTGACACAACGCCATCTAGTCCCAAGCTAAGCAGAGCTTGTGTTATGGGTACTAAACAGCTGATAAACATACTTATATACTTCTAAATACATACATATTATAGATATATTACACCCAGACACAGAACAAATGGTCGTGCTCATCACACAAACATTTGTCCTGGGTGGGAATCGAACCCACGACCTCCGGCATAGCAGTCAGAACCACTAACTACTAGACCAACAGGCCAGTCAAATGTCATTAAGATTTACTGCCAGCATTTAATGTCTCTGTACATTAAATTAATGCTGGCAGTACATCAACCTACCCCAAACTGTCAAATTTTCCCAATTGACCATTAACCTTATTGTGTTCAGAATAAAGTTGAAAACCTATCAAAGAAATTTGACACATTGGGGTAGGTTGATGTGTTGGCGTCTGTACCTAAGTTCAATTAACCTTCACAAACATGTAAGTAGGTAGGTATTAGGATAGGAATTTAATAAATACTAACTAGGGTTAGTCTCTTTAACTATCTAAAAAGTTATTTCATTCATTTGAAAGTAACTGAGTTAGGATGCATACCAAAAAAAAGTATAAATGGCATTGTTGGTAACCATACTTTTTCATTACAATAAAGTAGTTCTAAATAATCACATTACATGCATTGTGTCAAGCTGTCCGATAAAATATTATAAAATATATTAATCGATTTATTTCCACCGGCCGCACGGTGCACCTACACTGTGCAACAAAAAAGACAAACATAGTTATATTATATTGTGTCGCGTTATCACTGACAGTGACAAGTATTAATAAAGGACAACTACCGATGTTGCGCTTGAGTTGGTCGTAGGGCTGGCGAAGTATCAACTTTTGTTTAATTCAAAATAAAATGTAGATCTAAAAATTAAGTACTTAAATTTAAAAAGTATAGTATGTAATAAATAGGTATCTACTCAACTCACCTACATGTTTTAGATCAGAAAGTAATATTTTATTTTTACTTTTAACCTTTTTAAAGTTGTTCGTGAGAAATAAGCTTAAGAAGCACTTTTCCCAACACAGATTAAAATAATAACCAACTTGTTTCCCAGTAATCATTTGAAGTTTGTGTTAGGCCTAGGTAGGCTAGGCTGGCAGTGACGAAAATATAAGGTAGTAGGTAACACTGAATAATAAATAAACATTCAATGACATAAGGAGAGTCATATGATCAAGCATATTATGAAGCAATAACGAATTTATTCATATTCCTTTATTTGTGTATTAGGAAGCAATAACAAGTTTATTCATATTCATATTCAGTTATTTGCGTTCCACAAGGGTTAAAAAGTTGTTAACATTGGGCTTAGAGCTAAGAGCCGTTTTAGACCCTGTAAGGGTACAGCAAAATATTGTTTAATTACACAGCAATTACTTAAAATCTAAGTCGTAGAATACTAAAATTTAAATAAAATTATTAATGGAAATTAAATAATTATACATAGAATCAAAACAGTCACCAACAAGTAATAAATAATTCACTGAATGGTAACATAATAATTAAAAAAGAAATGTACTTATTTACTTTTTACTAATTAGGTAATATTACATACATGAACTCACGTTTTTTCCCATGGGGGTAGGCAGAAACTACAGAGCGCCATATGCTACGATTCTTACATACCTCTTCTGCTTCATTTACATTCATACATGTTGTCATACACACACGCCGGTTGCGAGTACTACGCACCTGACCTTTCTGAAGAACCTCACCAATAAGGTCTAGGTAATATTATTATAATTGAACACTTATGAGATCATATTTCAAAGTTGCAATTAATATTCCATCGCTAGAGAAAAATAATAAAAAAAGTCGTGTATCACAATCTAAACAAGAGGTACCGTGTAATCCAGTAAAGCAAATCAGTTTATGACAATATAAGCTAGTGCTTGTATTGCCAGATAAGTAATCGATCCATGTTACTGCTTGCGATTAGACTCGAACCCCAACATATTCGGAAAAGTCTAGGCAGATGATGACTTGTCAGTGCATAAAATCTAACTACTAAAGCTAAACACTATAAACCAAAGTGCTTTTATATTAATTCAATCACTTTTTTCGTTTTATTTATTGTTGGAACTTTTTATAAGGAGGTTCCCCTACCTTTTTGCTTCGCTGCACATAAAAGGTCTACAATTAATATAAAGACTGCAATTGTCTAGTTAATAACATAGAATGGGTAGTGATTATTTCAGATTTAATTTATGCCATGCAGCTGTGGACCGTTCTTTATTATTTTTCTATTAATATTGATGGGCTATTATATTACATACGCAATGCATAGTTAACAAAAATATCTAAACTTTATTTGGTTTCATTTATTTGTCAAAATGTACTGAGTATTTGTGATAAAAGTCGTATGCTCCATAGACATTCTTATTAGCAAAATAACTAACTCTCATCCAAACTTATTTAGTCAAAGATCCTTTAAAAAAATCCTTTCTTTATGCGTATATGGAATTTTGAAGAGCCCCGTTCATTGTCTTACACTATGTATAATAATTCGTTAAAGATTTATTTTATTAACAAATATATTAATTTTATCTGTAAGTTCAATAAAATATTTTTGTTTAAGTAACATAATATTTGACAAGTAAGGCAAACCGCAAACGTTTGGTTAATTCTGCTGGTCCTTTGACCTCTTCTTTACTTTTTATCAAAACATGTTGCGGCCATATCAAACGCCTTTAACAAAAAAAAGACTGACACAAGTCAAAGCTGTCTGTGAATATTTTTTGTTGGTAGTTGTTGTCTAACAGGCAACCCTAGCAAAGAAAATAAAACTTAAAAAATAAATCACAATTATTACAATACCCGAGTGTCGTTTTATCTGTGTGTCTATCTAAATGCAGTGGAACGGACATATGGACAAACGGACGGTATTGAGAGATCCATATGTTACTTTTTTTCTAAAGATGCGGCTCTTCAATGACTGGAGTAATGCTTTGCGGATGGAGTAGGCGTCAATCGTTCGGTTTATCAGTATGACTAACGAAATTTAATGCTACGTTATTCAAAGAACAACTTAATTTAATTGTATTAAAATGTAATATAGATCTGCTATTATAAATCTGCTATTAATTTTGCGTTGAAAGGATGGATGAAAGGCGACTAACGAAAGGTATTTACAAGGCAGATGTAAGTGGGAACGCCGGAAGGGGACGCCCTAGAAGGACATACATAGACCTTATTGGTGAGGTTCTTCAGAAAGGTCAGGTGCGTAGTAATACTCGCAACCGGCGTGTGTGTATGACAACATGTATGAATGTAAACGAAGCAAAAGAAGTATGTAAGAATCGTAGCATATGGCGCTCTGTAGTTTCTGCCTACCCCCATGGGAAAAAGGCGTGAGTTTATGTATGTATGTATGTATGTATCTGCTATTATTGGAGGGGTATCGTGTTACCAAGCAACTGTGTTGTAGAAATCATCTGATCTCTCTGTCTCGCGTTTTATGTTAAACACTGATATTCAGCTACTTCGGTTAAACTGGAAGCCGATCCTGACATAGCTGGAGAATATGATGATGATGATGTCATACTATGTGTTGTGTATGTTATGTAGTTGCATGACAATTGGATACATCTTTTATTAGAAACTAAAATCATACGAGTTAATAGAAGGATTTTTTGCAAAACACCAGCTGGTGAGTGCTTTAGGTTCATCACGAACAACCACGGTGAGTACGAGCGCTAATTGGCTGATATAATAATGTTGCACAGACAGATGCGCTGATTGGTAACATAAAGAAATTATCAATTGACTCTTAGATGAGCCAATTTGCATTCAAGTTTCTAATTGTTCTAAACTGACCACGTACTTAGATTTTTCAAATTATCCTGTGATTTCTTAATTTTTTTCCTTCAGTCTGTCTTGATTTATGCATAAATGCTTGTGACCCGTGGAAGGATCTGACTTCTATTTTATAGGACGTAATAGTCAATTCAACGGGGTTCTGTAGTTGTTTAGTAAAATTTATTGAAGCTACAAAAGTTTTTAAGTCTGTTCTAAAACTTTTAATTGGTCTATAATAGGTCCAAATGTTCAAAAAAATCTTTAGATAAAATAATGATAGCACTTTGAGAGTTTTGTACAGGATTCTTTATCTTTTTTCAATACAGTCTAGGTATTTTGTGTTACAAAAGAGGATTTTCAGAAAGGTCACCAGGACTAATAAGTAGCGGATAAGTCTAGTACGAGTACCGTAGGTACCAACTGTACTTATTTGCATAGATTAATCCATCATGTCTTAGACGTGAGAATTAATTTCTTTTCCAAGTTGTTTGAATGTTTATACCTAAAAAAAATGGCGACAATCCACCCAGTTCATTGACGTTTAAATTACGAAGTGATCAGTATAGTGATTGATGATCAATTTTGTCTAGAATTAGAGCGTGATATCATGCTTTACGCATTGACGGAATCAATGAACAGAAACGATTTTATGTGCGTTTCACTACTGCAGTCACCCATTAGGGTTCACTATTAATGTGGTAAAAACGTTAATATAGGTGTGAAATCACGAACCCCCCTTAAGTGGTAATCAATGCTCGGGGGGAGATTGTGACAGAGGGAAGGGGGGATTGTGAGAGGGGTCGGAGGGGCAGGGGAGGAATGTGGAGGGGAGTGGGAGGGGAGTGGAGAGGGAGGACAGAGAGAGGGGGTGGAGAAGGAGGGGGAGGGGAAGGGGAATGGGAAGGATGAGGTGAGAGGGAAGCGGAGAGGGGGAGGGGAAGAGGCAGGGAACAGGAGGGGAAGGGAGGGGAAAGTGAAGGGGGGTGAGGGAAGGGGAGGGAGTGGTGAGGGGGGTGTGGGAGATGTGGGGGAGGGGAGGAATGGGGAGGGGGAGAGGAGAGGAGTTGATAAAAAATGCTATGCAATAGCTTTACCGTGGCAGTCTCCGAGTGCCACCCGTCATTTTTTTTGCTGTGTTTGTCATTGTCAGAAGAAGGTTCTTAGGAACGATATGTATAAAAACAAAGACATTCAATACCTATAGACTTTTATAATACTCCGGTCATCACGAACAAAATTTTCGTCCGAAAAAGTGTATCCTGCTGGATACAAGTCTATGAGTTTTTTGTAGTACGCTCCGCTGCCGCTCCAATATTCATATATTATTCTAGATGGCATTACTGAGACATGGGATCAAAGTTTTTCTATGACATTTCCATGACATGCCCGCTCTATAGTACTTTAAATCTCTTTGTATAAAAATGAATTCCTATTTTTCTTGTCATGGCATCACGCGTGAACGGCTGGACCAATTTCGCAAATTATTTTGTGTCGTAAGACGAATTATAAGAAAGAAAAACAAAATAGGAAAGTTGAGCGGAACATTAGTAAATTTAAGAAAACCTAACGAGAATTGAACATTTTTTTAATCCAATCCAGCGCCATCTTTGACATGATAGTGGACACATGTCTTCCCGGACATTTTCAGGTGACAATTTGACATTTGACAAACAAGTATTAAGCTAAAACTAAGAAGATAACACAACATATAAATTGATTCTAAGGCTAAACAAACTTTGTCAGGGCAGCTAATTTATTATATTACTATATTAAAAAATCGAAATAATGCAACAAGGTCCGGTCTAGATGTTAGAATTTAAAGTGGTAGATCAACTTTATCTTGTACTACTTGACTACCTTGCCTAGTTCGCGATAAAATTGGTACCTACGTAGCAACACAATATATTTCGACCTGAGTCTGTATAGTTTCTAACGAACTTTTAGTTCTGAAAATAATGCATGATAGTATACAAAATGGTGTGATGTTCTTGTCTGTTCCGATTCCCACGAAGAGTGAAGTGGTTGTTATTGAGCCAGAGGGATCAAGTATTATCAAGTGCATTCAGTAAAAAATACTGACCGCCGTTCAATTTTTACAAGCCTACACAAACAAGATAGGGTCAGAAGAAAACATTATGAATATTAGGATGTCTACATAGTATTAAATCTTTTGACGAAATTGAAATAAAAAATAAAACTAACTTACTCAGCAAATTTACCTGAAGTCTAAAGTATATTAAAGTAAAAACTAGGTTATACGAAAATGATTATGTTGCTTTGTCAATTTTTTATTAAAATAACTTATTTTCAGCTTCATAGATTACAACCATATGTTTACAATTTAATTCGTGAAATTATACTATATGTATCATTTATTTTGAAATGTTAAAAATCTCAAACATGTGTGAAACAGTGACATTGATTTATAGTTATAAAGAGCGACCTTATTAGTCTTGATTTAGATCTTGTGATCTACCTAAGTTAGACAAAGTTTTAGCTTAAGTAAACTCATGTCCGAGCTACGCGAGACTGGATAGTTTTAGGGTCCCGTTCAAAAATATTATGGAAAAAGGGTAGGTATCTTATGGAATGCCTATGGCATTAAGTCCGCCTCTGTACATTAGTGTGCTTGAAGTATTAAATAAATAAATATGAATGAAATTGATTGCGCACTATAAACATTTTTTTAATTTCTCACTTATCATGAAAAATGTTACTTAATAAAATACGCTTAGATTGGAATTAAGGTAATTAAGTAATAATACAATGTTCCTTACTCGCCTTGTTTATTATATAATTAGAAAATGAAAAACCCTTTTGAAAGAAACTAAGGCTAACATTAGCTAAAAAGAATAACTGTTAATATCTGCCTCATGCTCGAGGATGTTAAATACGGTCAACGTGACTTTTTTAATTTATACCTACTTATGTTTGTCTTTAGACATTAGTATGTAGGAAAACATCGTGGTCACACTTAGACTGTAAGTTGATCATTTAAGTTTGAAATCTCCAATCGACCCTGAGCAAGCTTGATGTGCAATGCTAATGCGAGCTCTTCTCGCATTAGCATTGCATTTATCCTGCAGTGGGACAGTATCAGGCTTGTTTTATTTTTCTGCAATAGAAAAATTTAAATCCTGCATAGGTATAAAACCCTCGGTGATCAAGAGCAACTCGCTCTTTGCGCTGGCTCGATCTAGTTAGGAACACATGCATAATAATATGCTATCAAGCTAATCTCTCTAGCGACACGTAAATGAAACTACCCTCAACGTTGTACGTGCGAAGCCAGGATCTTACTTGCTCTAGCTTCAAAAAACTGGCCTCGTGTAGTCTGAGCATAATGTTAACTCAAATTAAGCTAGATAATCGTAACCTAGATCAGCTAGTTCAGTTTCTGTCAACATAGGGCTTTAATGAACTTCATTCATGGTTCTAAGTTGTTCCTGCGGAATAAATAAGGAAATTCAGCTTTTATTATCTTCTCAAACGTTTTCATAATAACGAGTTATTTTTATATCACCAATGGGTCAAAGTAATATCACTTCCGAAATCAAATTGTTAAGGTCGTTGGGACGAGCGTTTATGTCCAGCAGTAGATTGTTATGGACTGATAAGATATGACAGTTAACATTTAGTTATAGGAACATTTACGAGAAACCAATAAGCTATTAACTCCTTGTTGACTTGTGAATCTTGCGATCTTGACCAGTAATTAATTGTTCCAAAAAAGTCCTTGTGGGACGCATACCTAAGTTTGTTACGGATGTATAATAAAATTATTTTCATACTAGCAGACGTCCCGCGGTTTCACCCGCGTAGGTCCCGTTCCCGTGGGAATACAGGGATAAAAAGTAGCCTATGTGTTAATCCAGGGTGTCAGCTAACTCCATACTAAATTTTATTAAAATCCTCACAGAAGTTTTTACGTGAAAGAGTAACAAACATCCATCCATCCATCCATCTATCCATACTCACAAACTTTCGCGTTTATAATATTAGTAGGAAGCACACAATGAGATATGAAGTAATGAGGATCACGTTGGAAGTATGAATGTGGAAGGCTACAAAAGTAGAGGAAGACCAAAAAAGCTATGGATGGAGCTAGAAATAATGTGACTACTGAGATGACCCTAAATAGGGATGAATAGCAGTATAAGACATGCTGCGCAGATCCCAAATAAATTGGTACAAGGTCAGAAGTATGATGAACTGTACTTACTATACACATTATTATAAGCTAACAGAGTATCTATATTGATTATTTAGAAATATACAAATATTACAAATAGGTACAGTTTGTGAGTTAGTGACGTTAGAGGGGGTAACCTCTGGATCTTAACCGATTTTGTAAATTCATGCTAATAATCTTTTGTGCCTTGGTGCTCGTCTGTCTGTACAACAAAATTTCATAATCATTTCTGCGAAGTCGTAAACAGCTGATTTAATTGATACTCACCACAATATTTAATTCGCATGTGGCTTCAAACAGATGTTATTTCATAATACACATGTGCACCTCCTGTTAAGCAAATGCTGAAGGGTCATACTGACAACACTGTCATCACTTCATATATCTGAACTTAATTAAAGATCATTTCATAACATTATTTTATAGTGTAACTGTAAACAGAAGTTGCGTAGGCTCCTTGGCGGATATTACTGCTCAATTGGCTGTATTATAAAAGTCATTCACAATAAACACAAACGGTATAAATACAGTACCTGCTCACTTATAAAAAGATAAGTTTAGTCGGGAAATAAGTGGCATTTCTTACTGCTTTATCATCTTTATGAGAATGTCCAAATGTCTACCAAAAATACACGTGGCCAGTCGATATTTGAACTATAAGAAAATTTGCTCCCTCTTCATTATTAATTTCTCCACTTTAAGGCAGCACGTTATTATAAAGTTTCTTTTCTTTTTAGCACAGAACAGAGCGCCCCGCATCAAGGAGCACCCATCAAACACGGTGTCGGGACGCAGTGAGCCTGCGACTCTAAGATGTGTGGTGGAAGGCAGACCCAAACCTTATGTGCAGTGGTATAAGGATGGTTCTCCGCTGCCGCAAGCTGAGGATGGACACAGAGTTCTGTTGGAAGACGGGCTACTATTTTTAAGGTATGTTTGGTTTTGTTTAGTGGTCCATTGCCATGTCCATGGGTAATTCACACCACCCAACCAATGTACAGACGCCAGCACGTCAAATTACCCCAATGTGTCAAATTTCTTTTTCAACTGTATGTCAAACCGAATAAGGTTCATATTCAATTGGGAAAATGTGACAACTGTTGGGGTAACTTGATGTGCTGGCGTCTATACTTGAATGGCTGGTTTAAAATAGGTACTTTTTTATGTGTTAGAACAGATTGTTCGCACTTAGCCAACTTAGTATTGGCAAGTTATAGATAGAGACCTTGACCTTAGTGGTCCTCAGAAAAGTGCTATGAAGGTGGTTGAACTACAGAGTACTTATTTTGACCCAATATTAACCAGCATTCTGTAGTTTTACTCATTATCACAATAACTCACTAAGCTTACAGGTTCCACTTTCATGTTTTACTTTAAACCCTACGAACATGGAGTGATTTCGGTTTTCAAGGATTTGCAATACCTACTATATGGCTCACAAAATTAAAGTTATTGTGATTTGTGTAAAAGTGTATTCTAATATACCTACCTAGTCAACCTTATTCTTTGCAAACACTAAGACTGTGTCTAAGAACGCAGTAAATTCCTGGTTTCTCATACTTTGTGCATTATATTTGGTAATTTCATTTTCATGTAACACTTACGTTGCTCCAGTTCCGGAGCAATAACATTCTGGAGCAGCGGTATGTGATCAAAAAGTGTTTTGTAACGATCCTAACCTGAATAAAATAAAGATGTTGTATTTCAATTTTCTTTGCACCAGGAACAATGCTTTAGGAACGTAATACTTTTGTACTCACAGTTCTAGATGATTAGTTCTTGTTCGCATACTGAATTTATTTAAGTAATAATAATAGAAAAAGCTTCGCGACCACAGGCAGGTTCCAGGCCCCAAAACAGTTTTGGTCACGGCCCACGAATACTGAAAAATTCGTCAAGCTTGAGTTGGACTAAGAATTCCCTGCGATCGATTCATTGCATTCACACAGAGGACACTACGCATGCACTTAAGTTTCACTTGTTGACACTTAATTGCTTTGTACAGACGCCAGCACGTCAAGTTACCCCAATGTGTCAAATTTCTTTGATCGTTTTACAACATTATGTCAAACAGAATAAGGTTCATATTCAAATGGGATAATTTGACACATTGGGGTAACTTGATGTGCTGGCGTCTGTACATGAAAGCTGTTTTTAAGTTAATTGTAAATTCAAAATGTAGCGCAACTTTACAAGGGGGTGCGAAAATCATCACTGTACCTACTTCACAATATTATGAAGTAAAACCTAAATAAAGAAGTTTTTTATCGACTCCTCAGTTTAACATACATGAAAGTAAGAGTGCCTCCACGAGCCAACAGTTTTTTGCGGTGTATGTATGTGATATAAAATGTTTTTAAACGCACCCACGATAAAGGAGAAATTATCGCGCGACACAAAGAGAAAATAAAAATATCACTTCATTTCTTAGTTTCTTATGAAGAAATGCAGAACTGTAATGTAGCTCTTAAATCCTAAACTTCCTCTTCATAAATAAAGCCTTAACAAACACCACTTACGTACAATCAAGACAGCTCACAAGATTCATGTCCTTAGAGTGAACCGGGGCAAAAAGGAGAGCGACGAAGGTGTATACTGGTGCGTGGCACGCAACCTGGCAGGCGAGGCCGTCAGTCACAATGCCTCGCTTAACGTCGCTGGTGAGTCCTAGAAAATAAACAGTCGACCTCGTAACTGCTTTACCACCCAAGGTGCAAAGTGTGTGTCACTTTACACGTCATTTAACATCATCATCATCTACCTAGCCTTTTAACAATTATGATCGATTTCCATGATAGACTTCAACTTTCTCACTTCTTTCCTGACTTAATTACTTGATAGCATAATACCCCTTTGGTCAGACTTTCACTTTGGCTTCTGACTAACCGTAATGACTGTCAAAGATGTCAAAGGTGACAACGACAGTCGGGACCAACGGCTAAACGTGCTTTACGAGGCACGGAAAGCATAATATCTGTATCACCCATCTACAGACCGATCTCGGCAGGCATACCTTAACCTTCGAACGATCCTTTCGACTGTTATTATTTACCGCAACTGACAGAGACAAACAGTAAAAATATATTTTTTTGCTGATATTTGCCGGTTAGTCATTATTGACACCTTTTTTTTAACGACAGTAAAATTTTGTGTACCGGGAGTTGTTGCAAAAAGTGGTAAAGCAATTACATGGTCGACTATACTAGAAGTAGGAAGCGGGGAGTGGGAGGAGGTGTATATATTTGCCTACAAATGTTTGTCGTTTGTCGGAGTACTGTTAAACCTTTGCAGGAGAGATTAATGGGTGGTGTATATGGCGGTAACAATAGCATACGTGTAGTTTACGTCTTGAGATAATATGTAAAACTCACTTGAATTAGTTGACTTTTACTGTGACACAAGAAATTTAATGTAACACAATTTAAAGGCTGAATATCCCGAGGGGTTAGGCAGAGGTTTACCTATAGTACACCCACATTTTGATAGTTATTTTTAAGTGGTACGTGATAGGGGGTGAGTCTATGGCCATCAACTGATAAATCCAGGCACCGGGCTGCTACTGAAGAAATCCAGATGGGTATACCCATTACCTGACCCGAAAATCGAAGGTACACACTATTCGTGGCAGTGGCGCTTCTGTCCACTAGACCAGCGCGGCAGACAAGAAAGTTGGCTCTAGAATATTCGTAATGGTTCTGTAGTAATACGTACTGTTATGTAGGAATCAAAACAGCCCTAACAATAATGCAAGCTGTTGATACGATATTCGACTTCTCTCATATTCAGTAGAAATAAAGCAATCTGATAAAGTAGAAATTTGTAGATGAATCTTACTTTACAGTGTGAAGTCCAAGTGTGTTAAAAACATTATGTTAAACGGGGAAACCCACACTGGCCTGCACACTAAGTACTACACTTTTTTTTTTTTGTAAACTATAGAGGTTAGACATTTAAAATAAAATTAAACGTTTTATAACATTTTTATCAGCTTCCTTAAAAACTAGTAAACTATGCATTAGTAACTTAACATAACATTTTTATTTTGGAAGTATATCTTGTGTACTTAAAAGTTATTCCAATTTTAAAAGTGTGATATTTAGTTTTGCACCCCAGTGTATTACTAGCCATATAAAACTGTTTCATATTATCTGTAACATTTTATAAATTTCGCTGTTGATTGTCTGAATAAAAAAACATTGCTCGTTAGCAAACTCTATTTAATTACGTCACAAATCATAGTAAACAATCAAGGGAAATTTAAACTTCACTTACTAGCACGACCAATCAACAATTCCGTTTTACGGTCGGTTCAATCAGTGAGTGAAACCTGCCCAAAGCAAATATATGTAGTTATAAATCAATCTGCTTTAGTTTCCAATATTCCGTAGATAGTGTTTATCTACCTACGCTTTATTAAACTTACTATTAAAGTGAGAGTAGAAATAACTATGATCTGCCTCGCCGGTAGGTATAGTGGTTGCAAATGCTACTGCTAAGAATGACTTTAATTCTCTGTTTGGGTAAAAAAAATATATAATGGAATGTCTCGGTAACAGCTTAAAGTCATGATTTATGTCTTGTTTGAATCATAACCGGCAGTATTAACACTTTGACTACTAGACTGGGTCTTGTGATACTGGAACTCCTAGTACAAGAGCCAGAGCCACACTGATGCTTGTTTTTAAAGTGAAATAAATAAATAATAATTATTATAGACACAATAGAGCTTTAATCGTTTTGGGGTTACCGGTGACCGGCGTAGAAAGACTTACCAACTTAGAATTTACCTCTGTCATACTTTTTGGGTAAATACTTACTTAATAAACGGTTAAGTCTATTGCAATTAAAACATTTGTACCTTCTCACTGTTGACTGGCCTGATTCTATAGGGGTTAACATTATAAATGTTTGCCCTGGGTTCAATTCCCACGTAAGACAAATTTGTGTGTGATAATAAATAATAAATAAATGTTCCACAACTTTTCACACAACGCCATTTAGTCCCCAGTTAAGCTTGAGAGCTTGTGTTATGAGTACTAAACAGCTGATTAACATACTTGTATATTTCTAAATACATACATATTATAGATAAATTACACCCAGACACAGAACAAATGATCGTGGTGATCACACAAACATTTGTCCTGGGTGGGAATCGAACCCACGACCCCCGGCATAGCAGTCAGGGTCACTAACTACTAGACCAACAGTCCAGTCAATGATGACCACCATCATTTGTTCTAGTTATCTGGGAATTTTACTAATCTATATAATATATATGCATTGAGAAATATTTAGGTATGCTTATCCGTTGTCTATAGTACTGACAGCACAAACTCTGCTTAGTTTAGGAATAGATAGCATTGTGTGAAAGTGGTGGGATGTTATTATAATACTGTCAGGTGCACCCTAAGACACCGTGATATAATAAACACCACCGTGAACGTGACCCTGTTAGTGTAAATCTCAAACTGCGTAGTAACAGAAACATAATTTCCAGTTCTTCGTGACGAATTTAGAGCAGAGCCAAGAGATGTGCACGTCGCAGCTGGTGAACCAGCCCTATTGGAATGCTCGCCTCCTCGAGGAGTACCAGAGCCTTCTGTTCACTGGCTTAAAGATGGACAGTCATATGATGTTGAAGTCAATGGCAGGTAAAAAACCATTAGATAAAATAAACATTTTTTTCCTCTACCGGTCGATCTATGGAACCCGGTGATTGTTTAACTCAAGTATCTGCTTCGAGTACAGAAAAAAGAAAACAATCTAAAATTAATAAGTAACAGTTTATAAAATGTTAGCGTGTATTGTTTTTGTATAGGAATGTTAAGTGATAATGATATTTCCTTTCAGGGTAACAGTAACAGATACAGGAAACTTAAAGATCTTAGAAACATTACCGACAGACAGCGGTCTGTTTAGATGTGTAGCATCAAACATAGCCGGTGAAAGGCAGTCGCGGGCCGCGGCACTAATTGTTTTAAGACGACCACACTTTGTTGTAAAACCCAGTAACATTACCGCCTTGGTTGGGCAAACTGTCGAGTTTAACTGTCAGGTAATGTAACGTACTACCTTAATGGTACAATTTATGCTATGTCGTTTTTATTCTAACAGTTTCGTAATTACTTTTAGAGTTATGATGCAAGCGTAAAAATAACATGGGTCAAAGAAGACGGCTCGTTGCCATCCCATGCCACTATAATCCGAGGGCTATTAAGGCTAGAGCATGTGTCGGCCACGGACGCCGGCATCTATTCCTGCCGAGCCGACAGCCACGCCGGCACCAGTATCACCAGCGCAACACTCACAGTTTACTGTAAGCTCTGTCCCTATTTAGATCGATTTTATTGCATCAATAATTCTGACAACTGTCTGTTCTATTTTAATGCCGCCATCTGTTTCAGCCTTACCGCACTTCACGCAAATACCGTCCAATCTGACCGCATGGGAGGGCGATGTGGTTTCCATCCCATGTGAAGCTAAAGGCTTACCTACACCGACCACCTTTTGGATTCTCGAGGGGATTCAAGATTCTTTACTTTTCCCGGAGTGTACTAAAAGTAATTCGAGCTTGTTATATTTGGACGGGGCTCGTTCGGAACACAGTGGGAGAGTGATTTGCACAGCTGTCAACGCAGCTGGCAGTATTATGCAAGAGGCTTATCTTAAAGTGCTAAAAAAAGGCAACAATGAACTAAAAGAGCCTTCTTTGGATCGTGAATATAGCGTAGATTATGAACGTGCGACGCACATGACGCAATATGAGCTAGTTCAAGCGAGGAAATATTTGCAACAAAATGTGTTAGTTCTAAGAAGGGTAGAGGCATTATCTTCTACATCTTTAAAAGTTGTTTGGGATGTAAGTTGTCACTTCGTGTTTTTATATTATATTCATTCAATGACGCAACATTATGTTCTTATATTAACTTTTTGCTGTTAGGTGTTGACCGACTACAATGAATACTTGGAAGGTGTCAAAATTTGGTACAATGGAACCACATTAAATTGGCGCAATGCAACTGATGAAGAAATTACCCTTCTAAATCCAGACGTCCTGTGCTCAAACGGTTCTCTGATGAATGTTGACAATAGTGGATCATCGAGTTACATCCTCACGGGATTGATGGCATACACGCAATACGATATATTTCTGATGCCGTTTTACAAGATGTTATTGGGGAAACCTTCGAATTTAATGACTGGGTTCACGGACGAGGATGGTAAGGAACGAAGTTACTTTTCTGTTTTTGTTTGTATATTGAATGTGGTTGCATATTTTATGTGTTGGTGATGTTTTAGTGCCCTCGGCGCCGCCCCAAAGCGTTACGGCGGGTGTAATAAACGCAACGTCGGCGTGGATACGCTGGGAACCACCACCTGTGAACACGTGGAACGGTGAACTCACGGGGTACTTGGTAAGTTCAGTTTTCCAATTAATGTTTAATTATGATTATTGTTTTGCTCGATAAACTTTCATGTTGGGGATTAAAATGTGTTTACAATCAATGTTTCATTGTTTCGTGCTGTAACAGGGTGATTGAATGATTTGTCGTATTTTAATGTTGAAGTGTTTATACGAGTATTAATAACACTTACTGCCAAGTTATGCAGCCAGGGTACTTGATTGTTGAACCGCTTGACAAGCTATGTTAATTTGACGTCTTGATGCAATTTCATGCAGCTAAATAGATAATATTATTATGACAGTTGTGATTTGAATTTAAGGAAAATGAAAGTTGACATGGTTGACTTGTTAGTGGGCTTTGCGATTGGTATTTTAGTATCTATCTCTTGTGCTAGTATCGACTACACCACTTTAACTAGACCTCTTGAACCTAGATCGAGATCCGCGTGGGTGGTAGTACCGGTGGTCGCGTGGTGGGTCAGATGTCGCTGGGCGCTCGCACGCGCGCTGCTGCGGCGAGCTCCCTGCGCGCCGGCGGACGGTACAGCGCACGCGCCGCCGCCGTCACGCGGCGCGGACACGGCCCGTTCAGTGCGCCCGCGCCCATACACATGCTGCCCACGCAGTCGCAGAGACACTATGTGCAGTAAGTGATGCTTCCGATTAATTAAATCCGTTTATTGGGGCTCTGCATCCAGCAATACAGTACCAAATAATTAAAAAGACATTGTCCATTATGCTTGTTAACCTTTTTATAACGCAGGTCAACGTCAGTTGTAATGAAAACAATATAAATTGACCTTACAAGGTTGATATAACTATGTTCTACGCTAGGCTAGCTCCAGGTGCAGCTTATTGTATACATACCATATTTTAAAGTAAATTAATTTTCGTATCGAAAATAGAACTTGCCTAGATGGCATTTTTGTGTAGGTACATTTAATTTTATTTTACAAACACAATAAATGTCACCCAACTAGAAATTTTATATTGTGTGCTAAACGTGTATTATTATTTTATTAATTTTGTAATCTTTCCAATTTGCGTTACGTTTACCTCGCGTATTCGTACTTGGCCACCGTTAGTTGTTAGGGTCACTCAATTTTAACTGGCGTATAACACAGACCATTGAAATGTGAAATAAAAAAGTTTTATATTGTTCTTTAGGACTGAACCACCAAAAGACTCGAACATAACGCACATATTTCAAGAAACATGGCTCCTAGCTCTCGGACTAACATTATTCTCCATAATCGCAATTGGAGTATTCAGTATTTACTACATCAAGCGCCGAAGCAACATTCAGAGGAAAAAATCAACTGGTAATTGACATTCTTGAATGAAAACAGTAGCTATGCTTTTAAGTATATGTAATTGAAACATTGATCTTCATTGTAGGTCAGTCAATTGTGACGGCTCAACAGTGTCTATTGAATAAAGACACTATCTGGCTAAGAGACCGACCGGTATTTGCCGCTCCGACCGATCCCAGTTTAGATGTAAGCAGCTGTCACCAAAGTCTTCTACATGGTATGTATCTATCGCTTGTTATCTATTCCGATAATCGAATGTTTATTTTTGGGAACATCATTGACATATTTCTCACGATTGAAATTCTTTTGAAATTGATACTGACAAAATAGCTACGATACCGATTGTCATGTGATACAATTTGTGCTCGGATTGATTTATTATCAAACTCTCTAAATCTTTCTTTGACTAAACGCCTATTTGGTTGAAGATGATTCAAAGTGAATCATTTATAGAATGTAACTTTATCCGCAGGTGGGCAATCAACGAGCATTCTAAGCGTTGAGCCAGAATACAGTCTGCCTCAGAATTCCATTCAAGGATTAGACGCGTCGAGTGTTGACAGAATGCGACGCGGACCACCGGAACCTTATGCATCCAGCGCCATTTATACAGAACTCAATTTCAAGGTACGGTTGATAAGCTTTTCGGGAACTCCATTGTTGACTGTAGATAAGATTACAAGATTCCAACGAATTTGCATACGTTACTTAATCCTATCATATATCAAATACCACACAAAATATTCATATCTGTAACAATAAAATATCATTTTCCACACAGGACAATAACGACATTGGAGACTTGAGAAATTGTCCAGAAAGACGATCTCATAACAATAGCATTGTTAGGTCGTGTAATGGAAGCATTCAGTACTCGAATGGGGAATGTTCGACGTGTTGCCATAGCACGTCCAGCCGATCAACTAAAGACTATAGAGAGCCGAGGCATGAGAACGCACATAATGACATTAATGTCTTGGAGGACGACTGCGCCTCTTGTCATACAAATAGGTCCGGATCAAGAAGTCGACAAGACAAAAGCAAAGTGTGTCCGGCGAGTGATTTAGAGTATGACTATCCGCAGTGGCACTGGTTGGGCAGAGAGAACAGTTTCAAAATTCCCATTCAGACGAGTAGACATTCGAATGTAGCGAGGTCGGAGCAGGGCTGTCAAATAAATCTATGTGATATATTACCACCACCGCCGTATGAGGTAAATTGATCTTGTTTGTAATTTACCCAATCAGTGTTTTTCATTGTAATGGACAATGCAGATATTTAGTTTTTAATACCTTTTTCACAGAGCCCGGAAAACAAGACCGTGTATGGTACTCCAAACAATTAGATGTTGTCAATGATGGAAGAGGAAATCAAAGCAATAATCAACATTATCTTTTCAAATTTTAAGGATGAGTTACGTGAAGAAATGTTTTGCAGTTGTTAGTGATGTTCATATTGTGGAACTGAAAAATTATGATGGTATTAGGTGTAGGTAGATAATGTATAACTTAATATTCGTCAGACAAGATCATAACCATTGTAGATTAGCCGTAGTAGTGCTTGTAACATGTAGATACCGAACTTTTTATATTTGTATCTCGTAATTTATTCCTAATATATATTCTAGTCACAGTACATAGGACTAGTTTTGCCATTGGTGAACACTGTATTTTCTTGTAAGCTAATCTTTTGTAGCTATACTGACAACTTGTGGTTGTTACAATTTTGACTGTTGATTAAAATCGAAGCCCTGCATTTCACTGCCATATACCTTTAGGACTTTCTAGAATATTAGTTATATAATCTTTGACTGTGATATTTATATTAAATTTGTGTATTAGAAATAAATGTAACCCTAGTGTAATTACCTAACTCTCCCAAACTTTGAAATTTTTTAATACTTCGCATACCTACTTAACGTAAGAGACGTAACAATTTGATCGGTATTCAAAAATATTTTCAGAAACAGTTGTGTTTGTAACCGAAACGAGAAATCTGAAATATAGCAACTTTACAAAAGCAATGAAGTTTCATTTGGTATTTTATAACCAAACCAAGTTTCCTGTAGTAATATTTGATTCAAGGAATCGTCCAATAAAAGGATGAGAACTCTTCTCTAAGTTCTTAGTCAGTTGTCGTGTCCCAACAACTTTATAGTAGGAACAGAGATATAAAACACGCTAAAAGGCAACATAAATAATAAACACTTTAGTAACGAAGCACGTCGTTACCTGCGGCTTACAAGCCTCTAACCGAGTCATAAACAGCAGACTTGTAAACCAACTTGTCGGTGGTAAGATTTATTTTATGATTAGGTATATTGTTAATTACAAAAATAACCCACGATAATCTTGTAATCTAACCTTACCGAATAACAACAGCAGTCATAGGTCTCGAGTGCCAACCCAAAGACCTCTAATTATTCGGATTAATTTGCGTAATTGCGTATTGTACAGTTGTCACTTGCTTTAAGAACGGTGAAATAAAACATCGTGAGGAAGCGAAATATGCCTGAGAGATATTTTCAGCCAAGTGAAGCCAATTCAGCCACACTTTTCCAGTTGTGTTCAAGTCCCATGTATTAGGAGACGAACCTATCGCCACAAAACAAAATCGACCAAAACGACGTCACCGAGCTGGTACTAAAAAAAATAGATAGAAAAAAACTCAATAACTCTTTGCTCGACCCGGGGATTGAACGCTAAACCTCATGCACAGCAGTTGACCACAAGACCAACAAGGCAGCTTAACCAAAGTGAGCAGCAAATTGCTTATTTTCAGACACCAGTATCATTAATCAATCGTGGACCGTATGTGATACATTCCGAGCCCGAAAAACTGAATAGCGCGGACTTATTCTACGGGCGAAAGGTTTCGGGTTAAGAGCATTTGGCAATAAATCTTTGAGCCCAATTTATTCCTGTCTTGCTTACGTATCGGCTACGTTTATAGCTACCTTTTTGGTGCCGAAAGAGCTTTCCTTTATCAGCAGATTTTCGGTACGGACAAAGGACTATTCGATTCAAATGATATCCGTTATAGTTAGTCGAGGAAAATTTTGCTGAGAAATTCCGATTGACGTTAGGAATATAGGTTTATTTGCTATTTCAATAACAGCAATAGTAGCATTACGGAACTTATGGCAGTAAAACGTTGTTTATGCTGAAGTTAGAGCCTATCTTGTTTAACTATACGACCAATTTAATTCTATCCTGTTTATGATGTCTCTGATTACACAAATGTTATTGATTTAATTTGTAGAAGATAGTTTAAACCATTATTGCTTTTAATTAGAGAGTGGAACTGAGTAATGATAATAATTAGTGTTTACTAGTTAAAATTAGGAGATAATTAGATAATGTAATTAAATGCTGTAAGACAAGAATTATTCGTACGGAGATAGATTTTAATCAACCTTTGTCGAAGGAAATTGCAGCGTCAAATTCATCAAAATTGAAGTGTTTGTAGTTGGAATTTGAAAGCCCCTTTTCTTGAGTAAGGTTGAGGCTTGTTATTATAAAGCTACGGCCCTAAAAGACAGGTGAAACTATAGAGCACATCTAGTATCGTAAAGAAATATCAATAACGCCATTTCTGTTTGAAAATTCGTCACACAAAACAGTATCTAACGATTAGACCGTGTATGGCTACCATAATATAATTTAATACCTCGAATAAAGCTTGAATGCTCGTAAAATTTACAAGGACCTAAATAAGCGATATGAAAATAGAATTAACTGCATGTTGTTGAAAGGCTCGAAACTATTCTCTATAATAATATTCAGACGTTGATTTTTGTTAATGTTACTATTCACTACAGTCCAAAAATATGATAATATAAGTAAATAAAGCTTGGAAAATGTAGGTCAATCTGATAATACCTGATTATACGTTATCTTGTATTGATTGATTTTTTGACGTTTTGAATGATGGTTTTGATAAATAACTCTAATGAGAATGCTTTCATGAGTCAGACTGTTATTTCTGTTTATTTATTGTCTGTACGTCCGTCGCACACAATAAAGTCGTTAATTTTATGTTTCATAGAAATACGTGCAGGGGAATGAAAATGTCGCTTGAGTCGTGTATTTTAAAACATACTGGTTGCATTCCTTTGCGGACTAGAAAATCGAACTGAGTAGTAGAATTTATTATTTAAGTTGTTGATTTTCAGGCATTTTTCCTCTTCTGGTGTTAAATAGCTTAGTCTAAAGTAATTCTATTTATCTGCGGTCAAAGAGTTAAGTTATTCTTATAAGCTTACTTCGCCTTCTCTTCTTCATTTTCGAGAGTCATTTCAAAGAAAAGCACTGCAGGTGTTAAAAAGCTTAGTCGAAAGTAGGTAATTCATCTGCGTTGAAAGATGAACTCTTTGTATGGTGTATTCTGTTAAATCACCTCGTGATTAGTTCTATTAGCTACATATTAGCTATTTATTATAGCTTAGTATTTCGCATGACGGTTTACTTTACCTTCATTTCATTTTAAATTATCACGGGGCCATCCAACAGAATAACACTTAAGTAATAATAACATTAAAGCTCAATTTCCATTACCTGCATTCTGTTTTTAAGAATGAACGTTCGACCAGGTGTAGATACAGTCAAATTGGCAGACAAAATCTAAATTTTAACACAAGTATTGATCACCTGTCGACATCAACATTAATAAAAGCAAGCTATCGATAGGCACACTATCCACGGAATAATCTATTCGCAGTTGAATTGGACAGGCTGGGCCATATTATCCATTGTAGGTATCCTCACGCAAGCTGTCAGATTTAGTTCAACTGGATATATTCATATAATGCGTTCGCATTGATTTTGAGCTCACATTACAATGCACATGACTGTGTTCAAAATGTACGGTTCAGTAGTTGCAAACAATAGCGGAGAATATTATTCAAATCATCAATTCCGGTAGAAATTCAGTATTGGTTAATTGTTTCCGAAAATGTTAATTTATACTGGTTACCTATCTAATAATATATATTTTCGTACAAATACATACTGACATAGGCTCAAGCTATATTCCAATTTAGATAGGCAGAAACGTCAGAACGTTATCGGTTTTGATTCTAATACATCCTTCCTTTCTGAAACATCAACAATATGATCAGTGTAGGCTCCAGAAAATTGAAATTACTACATTGTTTAATATTATAATATTTTCTTCCCAACCTATTGCACAAACTTGAAGCATTAGGTATCAGAGACAAACAACTGCTTTTATTTCAAAGTTACCTCTCTGGACGAATGCAGCGGGTGAGGATAGGTGACAATTTGAGCAATGAGCAAAATGTTAGGTTCGGTGTACCACAGGGAAGTATTTTAGGACCCTCTTTATTTCTGTGCTACATTAACGAACTATGTCAAATAAAGCTCGATAACTGTAAAATAATTACTTATGCTGACGATACAACTCTCACTTTTTATGGTTCATCCTGGAACAACGTTTTTGAAAATGCCCAACACGGTTTTAATAAGGTTTGTCAATGGTTAGCCAATAACTATTTAACTTTAAACGCAAACAAAACCAAATACATAACCTTCTCGCTCAGAAATAATAATATTAATAACCTTGACCAACACCTAATAGCCCATTGCTGTAACTTAATACCAAACTCGGGCTGCAGCTGTCCACACATTAATAAAACGGTTTCCATAAAATATCTAGGGGTAACAGTTGATCGAAATTTAAGCTTTGCGGAGCACATAAGTAATGTAGCTACCAGAGTTAGGAAGCTATCATATGTCTTCAAACAGTTAAGACACGTGGCAGATTCTGAACTAATGAAAACTGTGTACCTAGCTCTCTGTCAATCTGTCCTTGCTTACTGTATCTCGTCTTGGGGTGGAGCATCAAAAAGTCACGTAATTGAACTTGAGCGGGCTCAAAGACTCATATTGAAAATTTGTCTTTTCAAACCGAGACTTTTTCCTACAGTGGAACTTTTCAACCTCGCACAAGTTTTATCAGTTAGACAGCTTTACATTTTTACTGTTATTACAAAACAACACCAATTAATACAATTTGACACAAACAACCAAATACTTTCCCGACGTCGGAACTTTCAAGTTTGCCAAACAAACCCAACCAGAACAGCTGCTAGCGCAAATTATTTCTTTTTTCAAGGGCCGAGACTATACAACCTGGCCAACAGAATGCTGCATATTTACCACAAAACAAGAGTTGAGTGTAAGAAAAATATTATCCAGTGGCTTCTCACGCTCAGCTACCATGAAACAGAGTCACTCCTAAACCAACACAGAGTCACCTAAAATTAAACTTGCTCTCAAACACGCACAAACTCGCCTTCTCTCTCTCTCTCCCATAAACACACAATCACACATACCCACACATACACACGCACACGTTCACACACACAAACACATACACCCACACACGGCACTCATCCTGTTCACTCCCATATATTTACATTTTTCTTCCCATGTGTTTAATATACCTAGCTTATAAGATCTTCGGTTGGGGCCAGGAGACCCAAGACACAAGCTTTGCTTAGTTTGGGCTCCTGTCTCCCTTCTAATTTTGTAATAATCTTATTGTAAACATGTTTAAGGGAGAAAATAAACGAATTATTATTATTATTGAATTATTATTAATCACGGCATTTCTTAATCTATCAATTCTGTGGCCCTAGTGAAAAAGGATCTAAGTCCAAAAATGCAACTTTACAGGAGAGCCAAAAAACACTCCGCGCGCTTCAAATTGCGTGTTCGACCTCGTGTGACATTTAAACCGCTTCTAAATGAAATACATGTGATATTTTTTATAGGTAAACGATTTATGCTCTTCATTATTATTGAGTTATTTTTATGTAAAGTTAATAGTTTTTAAGATAGTGACTTATACTAACCGCAAAATGAATTCCTTGAGGGTATAAAGTAAGTTATACCCCTTCTCCCTTAAATTAAATGATAATTCAAACAAGTGAAAAGCGATACGCATTTGGAATGTTTTTTATGATGACCAAGAACTGCAAAGAAAACTTAATACTTTACTATATGAAAAATATGCGTTTTACTATGATCTGTAATTCAACGTTAAGAAAATGTGAAAATTCTCAAAAAAAAATATCTTATCGCCTTTTTCACAAAGATGTTATACGTGGTGTAGGGTACATTATGACTTGTACGAACTATTTTATGCAACTTATATCCATTATTTAAATAAAAATGGAACAAAAAATATTTACAATTCAATTTTTACTAAAAAAAATGTTATATAGTTTCTTGCATAATTTGAAAATACAAATACAATTTTAAGAGAAACTCACATCTTAATCTGCACAAAAATCACAAATTGAGTACAAAAAAAAAACAAAATTATTTTCCTGAAAATATTTAAGTAACTTTTAGTAAAGAAATAAAAAGGGTCTTTCACACAATTTTCTTCAATAAGACAATCCACTTCATCCATCATTTCCAGCTCTTTATAAACAAAACCAATCATGCGGTTAATTCGCCCTCTACCAGCCATTCTAAAAAGGAAATAATTCATTGAAGTAATTTTGAACAGAAACTAATAATTACAATTAGTACCGTAGAGATTTCCACAGGGAAACTTAGTAGGAAGTTACGGTAAATAAAACAGGCATCTTAAATGTGTAGGCTTCCAGGTAAACGAAACAGAAAAAAAATGCATGTCATGTTACTAAACTATGTATACGTTACGAACAATAATAACTTTATATCAAAAATGAAAACTAAAGCCAAATAAAAACCAAGCAATCTGAAGATTAGGTAGGTATGTTCTTTAAATCTTCAGATTGCATGGTTTTTATGTCATAAGAGTACAAAATATACCTATAAGAAAAAATAAAAGGCAGAATTAAGTATTACAAAGATTAATTAAAATTAAAATTAATCAGGAATATTTTAGCTACCACACTGGTTGATTTTGATGTGCCGTACCTACTTCACCGAGGCTATGGATGCCTGGAAACTCGCTTGCCCGAATTCAGAACTTCCCGAAAACCCATTTTCCCAGAGTCGGTGGGATGAGCCACTCTGCAGAGCGGTGCAGAAGTACCTAATTGACTTTTCTACCACTGCTACTGAGCGTGCGCGCCTACTCGCTGTGGATGAATGGGAGTCGAGACTATGGCTTCTTGCACTACCGTCGTCGAACATAGGCACTCTTTTCGATGACACTACTTTCCGCCTCGCTGTTTCCCTTCGTCTAGGAGCTACATGTGTTTCTCCTCATCGCTGTCACTGTGGGGAAGTTGTCAACAGCCTCGGACATCACGGTTTATCATGCAGCCGTAGTGCGGGTCGCATAGCACGGCATGCACACATTAATGACATCATCCGACGTGCTCTTGTTTCCGTCGGCGTTCCAGCTGTTTTAGAACCTAATGGCTTGGCACGCGACGATGGCAAAAGACCGGACGGTATGTCTTTATTCCCTTGGAAGATGGGTAGGCCTTTAGTATGGGACGCTACTTGTGTCGATACTCTTGCGCCATCCCATCTTCCTGGGTCAACATGCTGTGCTGGCGCTGCTGCTGCGGCTGCTGAGAACCTCAAGCGGCGGAAATATAGCAACCTTGTTGGTAGTTATACTTTCGAGCCGTTTGGGGTTGAAACTCTTGGGCCGTGGGGTCCGGGTGCTTGTCTTCTTTACAAAGACATCTGCAAACGTTTAGTTGACGCTTCCCGTGACCCAAGGGCTGGCCTCTACTTTGGCCAGAGGCTAAGCATTGCCATTCAACGTGGCAATGCCGCCAGTCTTTTGGGCACTTTACCAGCTGGCATCGATGCAGAAGAATTTTTTGACGCTTTGTAGTTATTTATTGTTAGTTTTAGTTATTTATTTATTTTAAGTTTTTGTTATCATTAAATGTTAAGTTTTAGACAATAATTAAAAAGTATTACAAAGTATCTGGGTTTAAGATTCTAATTAGAACAAAATTGTGAAAGTTGATTTTCAAGTTACGTAGATACGTAAGTATTTAATAACTATACCTAATCATACATCACGCTGAACAGTAAGTAACCAACTTTATAAACTTTCAATATCTTGACTCGACTAAAATCAATGTAGTTGGAATATAATTAGTGTCTAATTCGTTTTTAAGTAATAGATACGTATTGTATAGCTAAAACAAACATCATTGAATAAGAAATGCAAGAGAGTTATGTTCCATAACACATTATTATTTGTAGTTATTAGGTGTAAAAAGGTACGATTAGACTAAAACCTATTATAGCATACAATCAACTTCGAAATAAGTTACAAAAATAGGTGTAATAGGATCTAACTTACTCGCGTAATTTTCGATGTTTCTGCAGCGCGTCGACACAGGCTCCGCTCAGACCAGTGCGCGAGCGATTGAAGAGACGCAGGCGCGTATGCACTCTCCACCCACCCGCACCATTCCCCGCATCGACTAGTTATATCCGTACTCACGTAAAATGAAAGCAATTCGGATATAATTATAATTGTATCAAATTATGTTTATCAATTTCACAATATCATATGTGAATAGTGATCTCAACCGAGTTATTTTTTATTTTTTCCCTTTATTTTGGTGAAAACGGATTTATGTCTAGTAATATCATTACTCACTAAACCATTTTAAGGACCAAGTGTTGTTGTATTGATAAACACCAACTAAATGGAAACGTGTGTAATGTATGTTAATTTAGATTAAAAAACACGAATAATTAATTTTATTTTTCCGTTTAAAATAATACAAAAGTACTTGAAACCGACTTTTACAGTTTTTTTTGGTGTCAGTTGGACCCTTTTACACAAAGTAACTTTCTTATTTTTAGAGATAGCTCAGATCTGTCTTCACCAAACGATAGAGCATTTTTTTCTGATCACTTTGGTACACTTAACTCTTTTCGACAAAATTGGACTTATACCCTTTTTCACTAGGGCCACAGAATTTCAGTTACACGGTTACACCCCACATACTTAGCCAGGTTTGTATTGTTCTTTTTTAACCTGATAATCAATCTTACCAAGGGGTTTTGTATTACCCAATACCTAATTGGGTTTTAAAGGTCAGATAGGCATTTGCAACATGTAAAATTACTAATATTCTGCTGTTTCTGGAGCCACTGTAATCCGCCCCCATCATAGCTGGGAAAGTGTTATGCTTTTCACCAGGTGCTTCTTTAGGTATTTGAAGCTGTCGAGATGACAGTCCGTCTGGACGACGAAGCGAAACAGTGTCTACCGTAATATAATCCTGCAATTTGCAAAACCCACGAGAAAATAATAATGGTGTAAGGTGTGCGGGTGATGTGGCTAAATTTGCATAATTTGACCAAGCCGTAAGTCAAAAATGTAAAACCAAAACGTTATCCAGTGTACCGCCCTTAACTCCGAATACAAGCCACGACCATAAGCACCTGCCATCTGACGTCATCTTGACCCAACCAAAATATTATACAACAAAATAATCTTGTTTCCAACAAACTCATTGCTTATTAATATATCACGAATGCAAATATTCCAGGGAAGTTAAGAGCTGAAATTAATCTGTAAGTATAATTTTATGTTAAAACGTATCGGTTTCTGGTACATTTCCATGGGGGAAACATTTATCATAAGATGGTGATCGAAAATAAGCTTAGTTTGCAAATGTGCGGTGGAAGACGACGTCGCGACGTCTTGCCTACTAGCCTATATCAGATTTGAATATATTTCGATATAGTGACATTAAATATGTATCGGTATATCTTATTAATATTATTTTGGAAAGAAGAATATTCCTATTTCTCTTTTAAGCTTTCATGGGGAAAAATATTTTAGATGGCGGCGAGGAGTCTGTAGCAGTAAAATAATTTTGAAATTATATTCTGGAGGCATCTTACGTATCAGCCAATATTATACAAGCAAACTAAGCACCAACCTACTACCTATACTGTAAAATATTACTTTTTGAGTTTCATTAAACAGGCACAAACATCAGACTGCTATTGTTACAAAACTTTAACATCCATTTTTTAACATGTTGTAGATAAAACTAACTAAGACAAGGAAACTACAATTTTCAGGAGAATAATGGTTTATAGTGGATGTGGTTCTTTTTGAATTACTTAATTAATACCTGTACTATTTACTCAATCAAAACAATAGCAATCGTAGCATAGATCTCGCCTACAAAATGATACAAATCACCTGCAAGTATCACACGCTATTACTGCACCCCCCTCTCTCCTCACTGCACTAATCCATTAGACGTACATGAAAACTTAATACAAATGCCAATAAAAACAGTCGGGCTGGTATTACCGACCACTCTTGCAGCCCTAGGGTGTACGTGCACCTCACTAGCAAGCTTTCTACTGAATTTTACAGTGGATACTGTAAATGTCTACGTTATTATATGTTTTATTGATAGTGAATGCTGTGACGGAGAATTTATGAAGATTATTTTGTAAAATTATGACTACTGTAAACGTTGAATATTGGTTCTCACCGATGATTATGTTACAAGTACTTAAAAGAGATGGGATACTTTCTAAACATATTTAAGAATTTGGAAAACTAGTTCTTCGAAGGTTGATCTACGCTTGCCGAGGTCAGTTCATCAGATGGGGGTCTATCTGTTACATACCGAGACCCTTCCGTGCCGCGTTAATCACTTTTTCCCGGCTGTCATTCTTAGATCTTTGCCAGTATTACGAGTAGCCAAAAGCCCAAAAGTCTAACAAAGAATTTTATACCAAAAACAGTATTATATTACTGGGGTGTGGAGGTTAGATATGCAGTTGCTCCGTGTAAAATACCTAGTTACGAGTATTCAGATGCATACTGTAACATTGGAATAAAAAATAAGTACTTCATAATTATATTTTTAAACAACTAAAAAATACAGTTTCTATAGGTTTTAAATTCCAAGACTTAAATCTAATGCCAGTCTCATGTTTATCAATCGGGGTTAAGTTGCGGCACTTAGTTCTGAATTGGACCATTGTGCGTGCAGTCTCATGTTAAATTGACAAAATATGCTTTTAAAAGCAATGAACAATAATTGTAACTAAGCCTAAACAGTAAGTTCACTAACAATAACTTAAATCATTTGTTATCAGGATGTTTTTATACATATATCCTAAATATTAGGCCTATTTTTTTTTGACAGGTCTAGGTAATTATACATTTTATTGATATAAGTTTTAATATGTTGTGGGAAATGTCGTTGGTTATACATTTACAAACTTTGTACTTAGTGTAAGATTTTAATGTATGACTGCTTATTTTCCCGAATATATAAAAAAAATATAATCATAGAAAAAAGTCATCTTTATATTAACTACTGCAATTTTAAGAATCTGTAGTAGAACAGAAGCCGTCTGGGTTCTCTTAACTGAAATGAGTTAATTTATACAGAAGCGCGAGTCGTGGTCTAAATTTAATTGTTCTTGACGCTAACACATAAATCTTGGTGAAATCCTAGCGGAAGCAATTTACATAAACGCCGTCATTCCATGGCTATTCTATCCTTTAATCGTGCCCGGTTGTATGGTAATTATGTGTAAGTGGCGACTTAAGGAATTCGCCTCTTTAGAGAATGTTATTGTTGTTCTATTTATTGGAGAAAGGTGGGCGGATAATGTTTTGCTTTCCAAATAAACTTTTAAGGCAATAAAGAAACTTGTCATTGGATAAACTTCATATAAGGTGAAAAGGACATAGAACCACATCCATCATTCTGTAGGTACAGACGCCAGCACATCATGTTACCAGCACAGCCAATGTGTCAAATTTTCAAAATTGAATACGAACCTTATTCTGTTTGACATAAAGTTGAAAAACGAACAAAGAAATTTGACACATAGGGGTAACTTTATGTCTGTACCATGATTCAGAACAAACAAACCCTGAAATTGTTTGTCCGTTATTTCCTAAAAGGATATGCCCATTTCTGACCATATTTTTGCCATAAATATTTTTGAAATCACTACTTAAAATAATCTAATGAGTAATAAATACTTAAAATAATCTAATTTTGAAACTTAAATGATGCTATTATTATTATTATTATTAGCCCAAATTGTCCCACTGCTGGGCAAAGGCCTCCCTCCATTCTTTCCATCGGTCGCGATTCTGCGCCACCTCTCTCCAATTCTCAAGGAAGACATCCAGGTCGTCCCGCCATCTCCTTCGTGGTCTGCCGCGGCCTCGTGTCACTTTAGGGCACCAATTCTGGGTTTTACGAGCCCATCGCTCGTTCGGCATGCGGCAGACATGCCCTGCCCAGTCCCATTTAAGTTCAGCAGCCTTAAATAATGCTATTGCCAATATTTTTATGAAATGCAATTGTTTATGGCGTTCTAATATTTCTATGTTCGGTGATCAGTACTATCAAAAAAGTGCAATTCCTAATAAAAAAAAGTTTCTTCGAGCTTTACATGAAAAATCACTGTTGTTCTGTGATCTCAATCCTAATGCTTATCATTAGTTTCTTTCAAGTGCATCACTTGGCCAAAGTGTTGGGCATTTCCCTTTTCCTTACGTTTTTTTTCTGATGTTATTTTTGCTTACATTATTATTTATTGTGTGCTCCAGGATTGAGCTAGGTACGTAATGATGAGAAAAGAACATTTTTCATCTCACTACAAGGCTACTTTTCTAATTAAAAAAAATAGGCATATCAGTTTTACCTGCGCATTCGCTTTAAGGTTCTACCTTAAGCCTTTACAGTAGAACAGAGTCCTAACTTAAACAAATCATACCAAAAGATGATTTTCTCTAAACTTTGTCTAAACGACGAAAGGAGATCGTCCATTCGTCCTAACTAGAATTTCAGCCTTCATTTCAAGCGTCACCATTCCTGCGTTATATTGGCCCTAGGTTTAAAGCATCCTATTTAGTTTCAAAGAGCTTAATCCCGAAAGTGTAGCGGAGTGTGAAGCGAGCTGGTCGAAGGTCACAATTAGACGAGGCGTTTAATTACAGAATTCAGGGTAACGGCGTGGCTTCACCTCCCCTAGTCTTTCACGGGATTCCTCTATAAGGCTCGTGATATGTTAGTAAAGCGGTAGCGGCTAGCGGGTAATGCGGTTTCACCGTTTAAATCATTCATATGGATTGAGTTATGTGAAACACCAACCTCACCTTCTAGTTAACAAATGACATATAAAAGTGTTTGTTTAAACCTATTTATAGAAACCAATAAGTACCTATATTTTTTTAATTTATTCATTACGGTACTGCTACATACATTACCTACAGTAGACAGGAACTATAAATAGTGAGCTATCTGCTATGATCCTCACAAGTTTCTTTTGCTTCGTTAACTTTCATACATAACCGCCGGTAGCAAATACTACGCGCCTGTTCTTTCTAAGGATTTTTGTTTCTCAAGATATATTTCATGTATTTCCCTATATCATATTTTCTTGAAGTGTTCTTACTTTTTACTGAGTAAGTAAAATAACCCCAGTATTATGCAAAACATGTCTTAGTTTGGCGAGCCACCTTAGCGCGCGAAGTGCTCATGAATAAAGAATTCGATCGAGTCTGGAGTGGAACCACTAGAAAAATATGGACGTGAATAAAACAGACATATAACCACACCGAAACATCATCATCCTTGTTTAGCATTTTCCCAAGTGGACCAGCTTCCAGTCTAAAAAGATACAACTGAGTATTTCACATAGACTGGGTAACACAATGCCCCTTGGTTATATTGGTTGTCAGATTTTCGGGGTTCTAAGTTTCTTCTTAAAGCATAACTGGCGATCAACCCGTTTGGCTTGCACTATTTAGCCACAAGCCACCACAAATAGGGACAGTAATATACATATAAATAAGTAATTGCGTGTATTTTTTTTTCAATAATCGCTTTCGCTTCGCCAATACGTCCTCTACTTAAACGAAGCTAGGGTTGTCCGTAACTCGATCGTAGTATTATCATCAAACTAAATTGTTACGTAGAGAGCTCTAGTGTACACGACAGAGGTTAAGTACTATCAGGTATAAGGGGTGGGCAAATAACACGTTACGTTGAAATTGTAGACTTGGAATCGTGTTTGACTAGCGAAGTGAATTATTTTATGTAGGTTTTACTCGTATGTTGTATGGAGGCAGCTAGGTGTTATTCATTTGTTGGCTTTCTACTCCATTTTAAGTAAAATTGGTGGTTCGGACAAACACGAGAATAGAACACGAATAAATTGTCTTAGGTTACCACCATTGATCTTTAAAGCTAAGCGCTCATTAAAGCTAGGTACGGTGCTCCGTACGGTAGGCAATGACACACAGTAAAACGCATAACGCAAGTCATTCGGCTCATGACATCCATCTCAATGCATTGGATATTTGTCTAATCTGCTATGATCAGCCAGTCGATATCATTTAAGTAGGTAATCATAGCGGAAATAGGCCTATCTAAAAAGCTCTTCCTCCCGTGAGATTGGCCCGTGTGAGATTGCATTGCATTTCATTATTCCTCCTACGTTAATGTAGTATATTTTGTTTAAATGTATTTCATGATATTATCACTAACTACATGCAGACTGCATCTGGAGTTACCATCCGTCCGGATTCGTTTGAACGCTTTAGGCCACTTGACTAGCTTTTAATTCAGTCTTTCTTGGGTATAAGGGAATGTTTTATACATACCTACTGAAAATTATTTTTATTTGTAAGTACTTTTTTGACAACGTCCGGGATTTTGTTAGTAGTTATTTTCCAAATTTGGAAATGGTAACCCTAGCCGCATCGCAATGCATCACAGCGAACTGCAAAAAGTACCTACGCCTGACGAACGAGCCGCCACAGTGCAATATACTGCGGCCCTGTGAGACCCTAAGCTTGTGAGTGCATGGTTCATACAAAAAATGAATACGATACTCTACGAATTTTTTTGCAAAGCGTAACGTTACCCTGCGTTTTACGCTAACCTCCAAAGGTAGTTAATGCAACATTTAATTAGCAATGGCAAATATGAGTATCTATAAGCGCAAGTGTGCTTTTTTTGATCAGTTAACTGATCCCTTGTCGCACTCGGCTATTTCGAGGCTGAAAATGCAAAGGATATACAGTATTCTTTTATACATGGACTCAATAAAAACTACAAAAGCCTATATTAAACTAAATGGTCTGCTGTCCCGATGGAGCAATTTCCCGAAGGCTCGCTCATAAATGAAAAGGGCGGTAATTTTACTAAATTAATGACAGATTAAACACTGTATTGCCTTTTAATAAACCCTCCGATAGTAAATTGTTGCTAAGCCGTAATTATGTGGATTACCCGTAGTTCGATACGGTTGTTATAATCAAGTGAAATTACACCTTTAAATTGACGCATTTTTGTGTAATGGTCGCATTTTATCGAATCTATAAAAGCTGGGTATGATAAAATAGATTATCTTTGCTCGGCTTTATAGAAACAATAAATAAAATAAAACATAAACGCCATGCAGGATCAGTATAACGATTATATTTAATAGAACACTGCACATAATAAGTTTTCGCACAACTACGAGGAACTAAAAGTTATGTAATTACATAAAATTGCATTGCACGGTCTTCTTTTATATTTTTTTACAATAACAATACTATGATACTTCTATATTTAGGACGCGAACAAGTTTTGTAATCAGGCAACACTGGTGGTTAGTAGCGCTACGAACCTTCATGCTTTGGGCGTTTGTTTAATTTAGATTAAGATTGTATCATAATACCAGGGTAATAAAATTGTTCTCAGCTTCAAGCATTTATTATAAGACAATGCAATATTTATAATTATTATGATAAAGGGCTATAAAATGACACTATTTTAGGTATCACATTAGACCTGAGTATACGTACAGAGTCCAGCACGTCAAGTTACCCCAATGTGTCAAATTTCTTTGATCGGTTTTCAACTTTATGACAAACCGAATAAGGTTCATATTCAATTGGGAAAATTTGACACATTGGGGTAACTTGATGTGCTGGCGTCTGTACACCAGCCTTTCGTATTTCTGTGTCATGACTATTAAAATGGATGAAAAAAATCAAAGTCGACGCTTTATCACATTATATATTTTTGGGCTGACAACATTCTACCGAAAAGCTTGTAAATGCTACTTGCATGCAATAAAATGCTACCGTTATAAATCACTGGTTTTTAATTTGTCTAAAGACATTCATGGCCCTACGTTTAATGCTTTGAAAGTATTTTTTCCCCTTTTATTTCCATTTATTCCCATCCGACGTCATAAAACATTGGTAAAGTCTGTTTTTTAATCCCAGAGACTAAATTGACACATGCAAATGTCAAACTTACAAATAATGTTACCAGCTCTTTTGTTTAGTGTTGTACCTACGATACCGGTTTGTTGAATCGTAACTTTTTACATTTATTTTACGATTTAAAAACTGTACGTTGAGAATTTTCGAGAAAAATGACTGGCTTTTGTTAGAAAAACGTAACTGGTGACAAAAAGTGACTTTTTAAAATTTTTGTCTGTTTGTCTGTATGTATGTCCGGAGAAACTCAAAAAGCACTGCATGGATTTACTTCAAATTTTGTATGAATATTACTGAGAGGTCGGGTCAACACATAGGCTACATATTATCATGCTATCACCTACGGGGGAGGAGTGTGTGACAGTGTGTAATCTAAGGACGCATATTTAAATGTTGTTTTTGTGTAAGCCATGCTATTATCTAGCTTTACACTATAAAAACTACGCTATTTAAATGCAACATAGTTTAAATTCATTAAACTATGTTGCATTTAAATAGCGTAGTTAGGAGTATAAAGGCAATTATCAAACAGCGCCATCTTTTGAGATTTCATAAAAATCAAATCAAGTTACATGTTAACACTTTTTGGAATTAATAATTATTAGATCATGTTGGCGAGGTCAGTAGTTAGTTATTTTTATAATTCATAGATTGTGATGTGCAATTTTTTCATAAAAGTTGTATCGTATAGTTCGTTTTGACTAATTCAAGTTCCAACAAACCCTCAAAATCTTGAGCAGAGTAGAAGACAATTTAAAAAAAATATGGTGTGAAGTAGGTATTACAAAAAAGTTGTGTTCATTGAAGATCGTCAATTTCATGTTGTTAGTACAAAATAAAAATACTTTTGTTCGGTATTTATCTGTGTGATTATTGCTCTCGAAACTCAAGGGTTTCTTAGATGCGCAGGTTAGTTTGATCTTACGAAACCGAGGCAAAGCGTGAACAAGGACTAGGTGCTAACCGTGAGAGTAATGCACTAAGTTTTTCCGCAGAAACGCAGCGCCAATTACGACTAGAATTAAACGAGTCCGCACTACTGCTTCTCAATATCAGGAATTGTGGGACAACGAGAAATGCATTTAGCTATCGACCGGGATCGTCATTCTTTGTCTCGCGCATTCGAACGGTTACACAGAGGTTGAGTCTTCAGAATATCCGCTCTGACACTACTCGATTACCTGAGAGCAGTCAGGAGCGTGAGATACGACTTGCGCGTGACCGAGAGCGTGATTCTATATCTCGCGCTTCCAAAACGGATACAGAGAGAGAGCAGATATTAAGTCTTTAGCTTTTCCGCACTGAGACTGCTCGGTCCCTTGAGAATAGTCAGAAGCGCGATACACGCCAAGCAAGCAATCGCGAGCGCATTGATTTTGAAAGATCCAAAATATATAATTTTAAACTGAACTACTTCGCTGCGTGTCTCTATTTTGTTTGCAATACTAGAGTAGGTATTTGAAGTAGTAGTAATAATTTAACTCGATTGGTATAATGTCCATACATAAAGTACAAGGTACTTTGATTGGTTGATCGAGTGGATCCGCACTTGCGTCGCGGTCGTCTGTCTGTCTGTCTGTTCGCGATAGACTCAAACATGACTACGCTGGCATGGCTACGATGCTGTTTTCACCTATAGATAGAGTTTTTCTCAAGAAAATTATTAGTATATAATTTGTCAAGATTTTGTATACATTGGCAAAATGTAATAGTATTTATTGGAGGTAAAAAATAAGCCTTCTGGGAGCTGGGTGCGATAACCGACATCCATGAGGGCAAAGCCGCGAGCATCAGCTAGTTATAAATAAAAAACGATACTAATTGATTTTACTAACGGCAATTTACGGTAGTGGCACATCACTATTTAAGAATTGCAAAAAACTGGTCACACATGAAATGTCATTTTAGTCTCCGTGATTAAAAAACAGACTGTAGTGACGTTCATTTTTGTCACTGTTCCACACATCGCGTGACGTATTTCCTTGTTATTGTAACAAAACCCTTCGTTTTCTAGTCGGCACATTTCGAGGGTGTCTGATTATGTGTTTTTTTTTTATAAGTATGAAGGGCATCAATATCAACGGAATGGTAAGATTTGGTTACTAAATCGTTTTATGATTCTAGAATTCCGTTTCAAATGTTTGTGGCACATACATTCAACTAAACAATCTTGCACGTAAACACTAGCTAAGCATTTATCAAAACCAGCCGTGTAAAGTGCGAGCAATCAACCTTGGACCTGTAAGTTACTCAAGCTACTTCGTGGGAATTCACTTCACAAGAATAGCTTCGCCCCACAACGCCTATCATCCCAATTACTTTGCGAAAGAAGGTAACAAAAACCACTATCTAAACATAGCAATGGCATTGGAACATCGCCTTGAACTCTCGGGTTCTTCCACTTTTTATTCCTTATCACAAGTGAGTCGTCCAAGAGCTCTAACAAATTACCGCTTTAAGAGATACGTCGCAGCCGCCTGTTATCTACGCTTCGCCCACACAGGACCGAGTTTTACGGCATTCTATTATCTGTACCACTGGCTAGGCTGAAAATAAACTGCATTGACAACCCCTCACTGCGTTTATCGGGTCCCAGTTCTCAAATGAACAGTTCATTGTGAGTTGTTTAAGGTTAAGAGTAGAGCTCCGTGTTAAGTTTGTTCAAACAGTTAAGCATTTTGTGTAGAATATGTTTCCAGCCGTCTAAACAGTGGTTTGACATTTTGATAGCAAGGCCTAATAAAAGCCGTTGAGCTCAGTAAAGGTCTAATAAATCTGACAAGTCACCCAACAACTCTTAGTTGGCATCAAGAGGCAATTACATTAGCCGATGTGAAACGAAAACGAAATATCAAAATGAAGAATGCGGCGATCGAAACGTTGGTCGTTAGACATCTTTCCCGAAAGCATTCAGTCTATACTGAAATGTGGTTTGCAAAAAGAGAATGCGACATCAAAGCGTTGGCCGTTGAGGCGATCCGGTCGACGGAGACGTGATACGGTTTAGAAATAACCACAGTAGTCGCAACAAGAACTGTCGACGTCTCAAGACAAGCTTGCACTCGCCCACGGCGATGCAACTGTGAATGTCCGTGTCGAATCCGCCGTGAATTATTTCAGTGGACTTGTTACGTACCATTTCAGTGAGCGTTTACACTGTCCTCGCTTTTGTGTCGATAATAACTCACCGGACAGCCGGTTGTCTCCATAAATTGGTTCATTAGTAACCATTCTTATTCATAACGACGTCGTATGCGACTTTATTCTGCGTTAACGATTTGAGCAAAACGAGTGAGTTTTCGTATCGTCGTCGTTGAAGATTACCCATTTTCGAAACGGTGTATATTTTATGCAAATAATTGGATTTTATGTGAAACGCGGTTTAATCAAAATTCACGGGGTTTCATACATAAACATGCAGTGTTCTCTTTTACCTGCGCGATGAAAATTTGAGTCTGGACGCATATAAATGTGTTGCGGTTACGTTATTGACGCCCCCTCCTGAAATAATTACACGTTATGCGAGTTCCGAAAATTACACGAATCCCCCCTTGTAGAGCGGAGCGTGGCGGCGCAGCGGTAATGGCTCGTTAAAGTTGATGAGAGCTTGCGCCCTCGCCCCGCCTCGCTGCCTCGCCGCCTCGCGAGGCGCCGCTGACAGCACGCCTTCCTTCCTGACACATAAAACAAGTTTGGCGGTTCCACTACACCGCCTTTGACATCATTTCCCACAATATTCCTCCAAGATACCGCTTTCATATAAATTCAAAGCGAAATGTCCAATTGGATTTCAATCAATCAAAATTATTTATATTTTATTACGTTATGGTTCATCTTATTGACACACGTATATCACGTCCACCAGCGTGAATGTTAACGCACTCGTTAAAGATTAAAATAGTAACTTATTCATACCGGGTAAGGAGGTAGGTAGGTAGGTACGTTTGTACCGATGTCGGTGACATAATAAATGTCAACGAGATCAAAATACTACTGGCGGCGCGGCGGCGGCGAGCGCAGTGCACAGCGAGGCTTTACCGATCTCTCTAATTATATCTAACGGGCCTCAGTGCCCGTTTACACCGAGACATTAAAATTAACTGCCGAGTGCGTTTGATCTTTCCATTAGAGCATCACTATAAATAAAGTTACAAATAAAAAGACTACAAAGTAATGAGTCAATCCCGTGTTCGAAATGGCGTGATATTTGAAACAATGTAGGTTACCTATCTTTTATTGTGCGTCTCGACTCTCGACAGTATGAAGAAAGGCTGCACGCCCATACTTAAGACTAGAATGCTGCGGGACGTTGCAACTTTGCTTTTGAATTTGTTACTTTCGCATTTAGCGGATCGAAATATTCCACTTGGTAAAATTCGTTTAACTTCAGTAACATTTCGGTACGGGCTTAATAAAATTTCGTGGTGGAGCGAGGCACAAGGCGAGCCACGAACGAGACCGGCAAAAAGACGACAGGAGTATTCGTTTGTTTGTAGCGAGATAAAAGTCGCACGCGCTGCATTGTTCTACAAATGGTGTGTAAAAACAAAAGGCGAGCGCAGGCGCGCGTCCGCGGACGACCGACATCGGTCATAATTAATTGCACTCATTCGCAGAAATCTGTCGACAAACAAACACACCGGCGGTGAAATGTCGTTTTATCACTCGCCGCCGTATTCATAAATAAATTTTAATATCAATAAAGTAACTCATGTCACTTCAATTAAGTTGACGGAAATATCTTGTCTTGTCTTGTTCCGATTGTAAACATGGCCGGACAACAAGGGACTTTGGTTTGGGTTTGGAATATTTTAATCTCTATTACATTCGTTCGGATATGTACCCGTTGTACAACATTATTTTACGCTGTGATATCTCAATCATTGTGATAACACCAAAACAATAGCTTACGAAGTTTTTGTTGTTCTTTTGATCTTTCTTAAGATAAGTTTCAAGTTTTTCGAGACACAGCTTTACGAAACAAATTTTATCTTTCGAACAAAAACCAACTTACAATCTCTTATGTAGGAAAACCAGTCGAAAGTATTGCACGCTTTACAACGTTCCTCGCTTACTTATTGGAAAGAAAAATGTACAGAGCAGAGCCTTGTACTTTACCCATGGGTTCAACGCCGCAACCTCACGGTATCACCTTGATTGAGTCAATAAACACTAAGGAACCGAGGAGCAACGCGGTCACATGTCATGAACTAAATGCAACAGCCTATTCCATCTCTCGCAACCACTCGACTTCGCATACATTCCGTCCTCTTCTTACGTATAGACAATGAAAGAGATATAAAAGGTGCTATCGAAAAGGTTGTGTTGGTCGAGAATAGCTATTCTATTCTCACACCGGGGCAAAGTGCCAATGAAAATCGAACGAGGTCCTTAATAGCATAGTTTGTTCTATCCGTAAGAGCTTAGCACTTGCCTTTAGTGTAATAAACATTATTTTTTGCTGTGTAGTGCTGTTTATATAACAAGTTTCTTGTAACAAGTAATTGTGGAATAAATGTATACACTTAAACCGTTTACGTTAGTGAGGAATGCCTCGTTGGGGTATCGGATAAAGCGCTAAGTAACAGGCTATTTGACAAAATTTTAGTTCTAGTCCCTCATCTAAATAACAAGAAAATATTCGACACATAATGTTTTCTTTTTCAAATTGATGGAAAACTGCTCAGATTAAACGCATTAAAGTTGAGGAGCCGCGTCATTAGCTAGCCTAAAATGTACTGGCTAGTTACGTCATACGAAATTTAAACTCGATGTATCGCCGTTATTTTCGTATTACGTGAAAAAAGAAAAAAATACGTGTCGAATATTTTCTTGTAATCTAGATGAGGGGCTAAAAACTAAAATTTTGTCAAATGTCGATTCCCGGGTTGAGCAAACTTTAATTGTATTTTTTCATCTGGATGTTTTTAGAAACAGTCCGGAGTCTATTTCAAAATGAACATCAAGTCTTTACGTCAGGTTTGAACGTGAAAATTACATGAAACAGCCCCCCAAAAAAGTCCGCCCTTGGCCACTTTCTCGAGTTTTTCCTGGGAAGAAAAAGTGGCGGAATAAACTCCGCTTTGTGCCTGGTTGGTGGCAATAGGCTCGCACCCAATTACACGACACTTGAATATAACCGTCGAAATGAGAGTGGTAGGGACGTACTTTAGGTTTTTTACTACCTCACTAGGTATTTCTCCTGTATCACACAAATGTTTATTCAGTAACCAAACTCCCGCCACGAAGCTCAACTGGCAATCGGTTAGCTACTGGGTCAACTGTACCATCATAAGGGCAAGAATACCTCTGCCTACCATTTCAGAGATTACAGGCTGGTTTTTCGTATCTCTGCAGACACCAATAAATATAACACTGATACAAGCAAGTTTACTGGAATAGATTTATCACTTGTGTTCGTTCTAAGAACTTACGAATAAGCGAAAGAAAAGAAAAGTTGGAACAGGAAAAACATATGTTTTTATAAGAAAAAGGCTTTGCTAGGAATTATGCTTACGTCCGTATTTATCAGATTCCTTTTTCGCAACAATGAAAAATAAAGGATTTGGTAAATCTTCTTGAATGTTTCGCCATGTTGTTAACGTTTTTTTTTCTTCTAGCTTACTATTAGTAGATTCACGAGGAGCAATTTCGAGGGATTTGTGAATAATTCATAAAAGCCTCACCGGTTAATCAAAGGTTAAGCTATTCTTGTTGAGGTGGGACCATTCATTATACATCAAGACTCTTCGTGTCTCGGAAAGCACGTTAAGCCGTTGGTCCCAGCTATCATTTGTAGATCGTTGACAGTCATTAGTTCGCTTACGATAAATGACGAATGCTTGCACTGACTGATCTGGTCCACTCATATCTGTGTGGTTCTTTCCTCAAAAGACCATTATCAGACACAAATCTGCTTAGTTCTTACATAATCTGAGCAAGATAATGTCTGGACTTTAAAAGAGACATCTTCTCAGAGTAGTCAGATAGCGAAATACCGACCTCTTCTTTTTAAAAAAAATTACATGTAAAAGTGTTTATTTGAACCCATAAAACACAAATAAATATCATCATCATTTATCATTTACGAGTAGTCAAAAGCCTGAAAGTCTGACAACCAGTTTATTTAGTGGCTAAGCTGGTGTCCAATTTTTATGCCGCCCATGAACCTCTGAATTGGTTTCCCATGCCATCGAAAAATATCTCTCAGGCTTGGCCGGTTCCCACAAGATTTTTTCCTTCAACGGTGGCAATTATGGTATTTACGCTGAATGTCAAAAGCCATTCTTCTGGAAAGATCATGAGTAATGACGTGTTAGTAAGATAAATTTAGAAAGTAGGTAAATAATGAAAGAAAAAAAACAAAATACATTGGTACTTGCCCAGATTTGAACTTCAACCTCGTGGTATTAACCCTTACTCTCGGACAATCATCGTACCTATTCAAAAAAATGTAAAAACAGGAAATAATTTATTTTATTGTCGTGGCACACATTCGGACATTATGTTTAATAAACCAGTGCACAACGTTTGTATGCCTAAAAATTTACCGGAAACAAAAATCAGGTCATCTGTATTCAAAGTCGAATGCTGGGAGGTACGTGTGTTAGGAAGTGTTGAGGATACTTTGCAAGTCGTTTCTTACCTATTTTGTTGCGAGCAGACAAGGACTTAGGACATACGAAGGCTAGTTTGCAATTATTTTGAACTGCTTACACGGTTTATATTTTGTGTCTAATGTAAATAGCTGATGAAATGTGGTGTATCATTGGTATACACCTGCTTAACCCTTCGGAGATTACAGGTGTGCTGTTAAATAACTTAGAAAAACATGCGGCCAAGAGAATTGTGAAGTAAGAATTTTTGTTGTGAAAATTGGGTCAATGAAAAACAAACATAAACTTGACTCCTAAAACTTTATTCAAAGCGTGTTGAAAAGTTACACTTATCAGAGATAAAGCCATGTAAAAGTTTTAGTTTATTGATCTGGTAAAACACATTATGGAATATGTATTTTTTTTTTTGTCTAGGACTAAAACATACACAAAATAAGCAGTTCAGATGCTCTCACCGGCTGTACACATTTCCCGTAACTGGGTACAACCAGGCCATAAAGAACACCACATTTTGAAAATCCAATGTAACGCAAAGACAAAGAGCCCTCAGTGTAACATTACGTTAATGTTGCAATGAAAGTCCGTTTTGCAAACAAATTTTATTACGCTAACCGAAGAGCGGTTGAGTTTCAATTCATCAAAGTAAAACTTTCGTGGTTGGCAGTAAAATTCTTTGAAGTGAGCAAATATTTTATAGTTCTAAGCGAACCATAATATCTCTGCGAAGAACTATACGCTCACTGTGCTCGCGAAGTTAGTCGAGAGCGGTTTTGCTGGCTAAAGCAAATATTTGCTGCGGCCGTATTTATAAGTAGTTTTCGAATTAATGGAAACTATATTAAAATTCTTTAGTTTACCTCAAAATAAAGCCCAGGAGTCTATTTTATTCTTTATCCCTTTTTGTCAACATTAAGACGGAGTGTGAGATTTGGTGTAGGTAAGTATTTAAAGGACATATGGAGAAGAAATAACAATACACTACTAGTTCAACCATAGTGTGGTAGGTTAACGGTTAGTTAGTGTTAGTGTCAGAATATAACTTGGCTACACATGCAGTCGAGAAATATTTTTTAGGCCTACGGGTTTCTTCACGATGTTTTCCTTCACCGTTTTGGAAAAAAGTGATGAATCCGAAAAATCAGAGGTGCGAGCTTTGGGTTCAAATTGAGGAAGACTTATAACTTGGTAATCCACTAAACTATCACTCTACGGCTGATTTAGGTAACTACCTACTAAGGTACCAGTAATAATAAAATCACTAGCATGTTTCTACGTTATGTGATCAAAATTTTCGCTTACAAAAGCCTTTAAAATAATCAGAAACTAGAGGCATTTCAAGCCGACCCATATCCCATCAAAAGAATGTCACAGGATAAATTGTCACACGCGACAACAACAAAAAAGCGACGTATCATTATGACGTGTTATTAATCATTTCGCACAATACACGTCAGTTTCGTTTAGGGGAGAAAATAAAGGAAGGCTTGAGCTATTATACCGGCAAAATGTTTAGTTTTATGGCTGGTAAAGGACGTATGTCGATTTGAAAGGATACCGTAACCCATTTTTGGAAAAGAACGATTCGAATTCCAGGTATATACAAGCAAGGCTACTTTTGAATATAGCACAGACGGCGGTGTCGGCGAAACACATCATAATATCACACCTGTATTTCCTGAAGTCTTGGTTAGAGAGGTACCTACAAGTGGCTGTACTCAGGTACATCCACATTTTATTAGTAAATCCATATTATTTGGGCGAGCCTATAGGATTTCAAACCAGCAGTGTGATTTTGGTCACATCACCGTGTGATAATGTAGGCGTAGTGAGGACAAATTGAGCTGTCATTCCATACTAATGCTTAAGCATTGACAGTTCACTTCACTCAAGTTTTCACGGCGTGACTTTTACTGAATCGACCGGCATCGGCAGTTCAAAGATAGGTATTTCTGTACGAAAAACAGTCCAGTTTCGACCATGATATTACAAAGAATACACGAGTAACTTTCATCCTTTTAAACGAAGCTAGTAGTTTTTAGATATCCTCGTAGAAACTTCAATGATGAATATAATTTTTCTTAAAGGGCTTTCACGGTTATTTTTAAAGGATTGTTTTCAGGCAGTCTGACAACCAGTATTATTAAGGGTATTGTGTTATTCGGTTACTTGTCACTCCATAAAAATATACTGGTGATCAGCGGTATCCATATAAACCTACTACTATGGAAAAGCCTAGGTAGGTAGAGATAGTGGGATGGCTTCAGATGATTTTTAGAAATGTATTTGGTGGGTGTGACTATAAAACCTACTTTAGCCGCGTAGGAACTCATTCGAAAACTTTTGGACAGGTATGAATTATTTATACCTGCATAGATCTACTTTCTTATTATATACCGTTTATCTATCCTACGCAAATAGTTTTGAGGGAATAGGTTAACGAGGATCGTTGGCGACGGGCCTAGTATGCTTTATCTACTTTTAGCATAATATACCGTTTTCAAGCCCTTATTCGTCAAAAAAAAAGAAAACTAAGCCGAAGTTTGGTTCCTCGTAGGTACTAATGCAGTTGTTGCAACCTGATATATGATTGACCTTTTGATTGTTTAGAGAGTCCTTGGAGAGCATGAGAAAAGCACCAGAGTTAGAAAACCGGACGACCTGATGATCCTTGTGACTTCCTTTTCAAGTCAAAAGTGTCCTATTTTAAACTAAGCAAAGATAAATAAAAAGAAGAATTTGGATGTGAACTCTGCCTTTGAGAGTTATACCTGCAGAGGCCACTGGCTAGCCCTTGCGAGTGAAAAACTCTTGTTTACACCGCTTTACGTAATATATACATATATATTTTCGTGACAGGAAAATCCTTCAAGGACAAACTTCATTATAATTGGTCTCACAGACTAAACTAAGTCATTTGTATGCTTCTTGAAAAAGAAATCTCAAGGTCAGGCTGCCTTTTTTTTGAGAATGACGTACTCTTGACTTTCGGCTTGAAATGCAATTCTTTTAAATATTCCAACTGCTTTCACAGCCAATTACATGCAGTATTTTTCTAGTTCTTCCCTCTAAATTAATGCGTGCTGGGTGCATCGAAGTCATGTAAAACATCGCATTACGCGTGTCGCGGCAGGGTCGTCGCTCGCCACGGTCGCAACAACTCAATTACGCACCTAAAATAACAGTCGCCATGCCGTGGGTGGTCTCACACCCGGAATAAACAAGTGAACGCTCAAAAACGGTTGTAATAAGCGGATCTCCGCGGTTTATGTTCTTTTTTGAAACCAGTATTAGATGATTGGTTAATTTTAATATATTGATGTGTTCCAGTTTTTCTCTTTTGATTTATGGAAGCCTGGTAGTTCGGTTGAAGTTTAACGTTGATGGTTCTAGGCTGAGATGTCAGATTTGTGTGATTAATAGTCCAACCATATTTGTAACAAGTGTTCACGTCTACTTGATTTGGATGTATTTAATTAACTGTTCAAAAAAAAAAATGAGAACAATAGCTGCTTTGAAATAATTTGACAGTGCCTGACCTAACACACCATAATTTATCATTGTATGCTTAACTGCTAATGTTAATATTAGAAAGTGATCTCCTGTCAGGCTAATCTCCGGGCGCCATTTTTCATCCATCTTCTCGTCTGCGCGAGCGCACGACAGCGTCGCGTTTGTTTGAGATGCGCTTCCTGTCGTCGGATCGTGTTTGTCTAATTTCCGAACTGTTTGTTTAGTTGAAAAAGTTTAGATAGGCGCGCAAATTGATGAAAGTCACGAAGAAACGACAGGTTCTCTGTAAAAAATATTTTTGTTATTCTTTAAGTCATTATGGGTTATTTTATTCGTTCCAGTGTTTCAATATTTTCTTAGATAGGTTCGAAATATATGTGAGTTAATATGTTATTTAAAATATATATCACATTTAAAACATTTTAAACAGTGTTATTTCAGTACCACTTTGTTTTTGTCTTTTAACGGCACGTTTTCTGTGGCAAATCTTATTTTTTTCTTACTATTCGTTTTGCCTTCTTACCAGTATAAGTAGTAATCCTGTATTAGGAGACCATACATCAAGGCTGTCGCATACAGGAGTGACGTGAGAGTGCTATACGTTTGTACGATTATACATTTTTTTATAAAAGTAGGTACACACGCGTAACGTGTCGCGTTGTCATGTCGGGCCTATGCCATAAACCCACAGCGGTCTAAATCACCCTGTTCAAAACCCTGTGTTAGTTATCATGAAATAATTAAGTTAAACAAATCGACAGTTGCATTTCTCCCACAGTGATAGTAATAAAATAAAATCGGGGCGCGATTGCACGGTGCCGCGCACGATGCTGTCCTAGCTACGATTTATATGCCTGTGATTCATTTCTCTGTTGACAGTTATAGTCCGAGTCGGATATTGCACTTTTGCACCGCATTCCCACTTCTGAATTATGGGTTATAATAACCGAAGACGGCTCTCACATTGAATATGACACCTAAAAAGTTTATTGTTCAAATGTTACGAAAGAGTACACTGTGATGATTTTGCTAATTCATCAGTGCGATTTCTATTGCTTTGTAATGCATTTGAATTACGGACGGATCGGTTTCCATTTCACCTGATTCGACCTTTGCATTCAATTGAATTTGAAATATAATAGCGTTCGTTATAACTAGCTACACTCTCCGGGACCCAGTTAACAACGGTTAACCGGTTACCATAAAGAACAATAAACGTTATTTACAACTGAACGTTGTTTTTATATTTATTTATACTACCTACCTACGTTTAGTTCCATGCAAGTCCCATAAAATGTTCCGTAAATTTCTATCGAATCGGACAGTTCTGGGACTGATCGCTCATCCCGCCCATATTTATAGCTCTTTGATTTATTTTGTTATCTCTTTATTGCCCTTCTAACGACAAGCATTCTACTCCGAAGATTAATCACTCACGTCAACGTGATTTAGCAGAGCAACCGATATTTAATGTGCGCTATTTAGATAGAATACGATCCCTGTTTATATTTAGACGATCCACTAAGCGGTTAAATGTTCAATCGTCAAGGTAATAATTCATTATACGCCCGCTATAAAATGGCACTAGAGAGAATAATTAGATATTGTATTGTACTGGAATGTCGTTACCAGTTACGATATTCAAGGAGTTAAACAGAATAAATTCATTGTCACCGCAGCTAATAAAAGCTAGTAACATGAGTATTAATGTACCTGTTGGAATATTTCGCGACTAACACTTATCGGTTGCTTTTATGTCATCTTGTATCGTAACATGCAAATGTTAATGAATTTAAATATATATAATTTCCTGTTCGATTAGCTGCTGTGCTCTCACTATAGTATTACGAGCTATTACTATCGTTTCGTGTTGATGGGCGCGTGTTGAAAATTAAAAGGCTGTTAGATGTCGTCCCACGCGTCGCGGCAGGTTGTGGGGTTTGTTCCCAGGCGTTGTAAGGTACATAGGTACATGGTACAAGTGGTAGGTACGGTAATAGGGCCTGCAATTGCGCGGCCCGTCGAGACACGACCGTGGGCGGTGGCGCCACAGCCGACTTTGATAGCGCAAACTTAGTATTAGTGTTGTACCCGGTATCAGTTTGAAACAGTGATTAGTAGCGCCAGAGTTGCAAATTTCAATAATTACTAAATCGACCAATGGTTGACGGCCACGGTTTAACAACTTTTAGTTGAACCCGTTCGTTTTACTAAGCAGAGCTATAAAATAGATCTTAAAAGCTGGTGTTTAGACAGACATTATTTGTTAAGTGGCCTCTTATTAAACTGCCGGCTGTTATTTTGATGCCAAATAGCCTAGGAATGGGGTAATCTAGTAGTAAAATATGTGTGTCTAATTTATTATCATCTGATCTTGTGTTGCTCGTTTAGAATGTAAAGTAGGAATTACTTATTCTAAAATCCAATAAGTACTTTACAATTCATCGTAAGGATTCGAAATCTGTAGCTTTATATGTATAAACAAATGTATAATTAACTAACATTAGGAATAGAATACTGAGATTTATTTCCCACAAAGCACGATACCTCGACTCCACATCCGCCAGGAAAGTAACATAATGCCCATATTCCATTAGGCGAACAAAATAAAACGACTTAATAAAAGTAACCAACGAGCGTAGCAAATCATTGGAACGTCGACAGGCGTATTTCACACATTTACCTTTTGTTCTGTTATTAAAATGAATATTTAATAACCATGTCTGATGACGTATGCCGAGTGTTAATGCTGAAGGATTTTCATTTAAATCGAATACACAGAATGAATAATGTGTGAAGTTAAACCCCTTCCTCTGATGTCGTTAGCGGAACTTCGAAATTAAGTTTCTGTGAAACTGTGTGACTTAAAAGTGTTATAGTATTGAGAGGAAGATCGTTTAATAATAGAAAATGCAACTTAAAATAAATGCAGTTCTGGGAAAGCGAGTTTGTTTGTTTGTTTGTAACGTTTTTGTGAACCTGTGACGTCACTTAAAGAGTTAAAAGGCTAACTTAGACAAGCCTACTATTAATCCAGAAAATTATAGGGAACCCAACAAGGATTTTAAAAACGTAATATTTGGGAAGCAGGGGTCCACATATGGGGTATTTTGTATCTGTTAACTGTCTTGATTTAGTAGTCACAGGCGTTACTTCTGAGCAAGAGGTCCTGGGTTCGATTCTCGGGTCGCGGACATGTTATTGTGTATTTCCATCTGGGATATCTCACCAGCAGCCCGGGGTCTGCTATTGCATGGTTCGCCTCCATTATTAAGGGTTAAGGTTTAACACATTTATTTCTCAAAACAGAACATTACATTCACTTACATGAGAAACACAGGTTAACATTGTAGGTAAGTAGATCGTTCATAATTTATTATGGAACAAGCATCAGAACGATGATTATTCTAAGGTTAGGTACATTTATGTTCTTTATTCTCTAACTTAGTGGCAATACACAATACTACTGTAGGTAATAATAACATTTGTGCAGTATTTTAATAATTTGGCAATGGAGGTTCTCTGAAATCCGAAAATTTTAGTTCACAGTACACTGTTATTCGGGTCTTAAAAATTACTGTAAGTGTGCTAGGTAAATGATGTTGTTTTATTAAGGGAATCTTATGGGAATCTTATCAAAATCAGCAGTACAAGTGTGATTTTATGTCTTGTTATGTAAATATTCGTGTGTGAAACATTAGCCGCAAATCTCCTTAGATTCATTGCTCCTGTACTAGCAATTAAGGCAAAGCAGACTCCGACTAGACACCGCTGAATTTACTACCCGCCCTATTGCCACTATTTGCATAATCATTTTCACTTATGAATAGATATTAAGGCGTTATTGCACTTATAAATATTTACGGCTAATCGCAGTCAAGCGAGTCAGTGGGTGGGGCAGGTCTGTAAAGATGATTTTCTTGTCAGCGTGCTGACAGGCGGAATACTTTTGCTGCTAGGAAGTAATACATGATGAATGATAGTTATAATTCTGCTTTAATGAGCGTCTTGTGTTGTACAAATGCGTCTATTAAGCGTGCTGTGAGAGATCGGTAAATGGAGACTACTTGCGGTGTTAATATAAACGATGCAGCCTATTACTGCCTCAAGCGGCTATTTAGAAATATTACAATGTTGAGAAGATTTTATAGCGATATTTTTTTTAACAAAACTTACATAAAATGATAACTTTTTTGTGATAAGGGTAGGAAAGTACAGAACGCTATCAACTACAATTCTATGAAACTTCTTTTGCTTCGTTTACGTTTACACACGTTTAACACACACACGTTTTATGAAAAAGTTAGTAGGTGTACGTACGCAAATATACTTACTTCATATTTTATCGAGCAACGACACCACAAAGAAATAGAACAAATTTTGAATAAGGTAACCCAGTTATTCGCCTTTACTTTAAAATTATGTTAAGTTTATTTTTTTTTAATTATAGTATCTTCAAAATAAATCTTGTCTCTTCGATAACTCTAATCTAAATGCAAAGGTATCACCGATTTCAATACAAAACTTCGTCCAAAATAAGCTGTTATCATTCCACGTATGCTAATGTAGCCCGCCCGTATTAAAGTTGAAGAACAAATATAGCAAAAGATCAAAAGAAACTCGTAACGAAGAGAAAGATAACGAGTAATGAAGCAATTTCAATGTAAAATCTTTGGGGTTCTTCAAGGCACAGGTATTGGTGAACAGTGATAAAGTTATAAAATCGCTTGGCGTGATGCGTGACCGCACTACCAAACGCAACTCGGGGGGAGTTTTATTGAAAAAGTTCAATCCGTGATCTGACTGCGTAAATATACGGAACCAGTGAAATATGAATAATAATATCAGTTATGTTCTGGGCGCGTACCTACCTTATGGAATCTGGGAAGTATTTGGACGGTGTGCTTTATGCGTGAGTTCGACTAAAGTGCGGTCTGAAGTAAAAGTTGGGGAAGGTGAGCGCATAATTTTAGTTTTACGATCTCCGCAGAATTATTTTAGCTCTAGAGATGTATTTTTGATGTGCACCTTACTTGAAAGTTTAGGTAGGAAACTTTTTTAAGAGATAATTAGATCAAGGGGTCGGTGCTACAGGGACCAAGCTGAGTAGCCTCCACAAACCATAGTTTCGTCGTGTCCAAGTTGTCAATGAAATACATTCTATACGGTAACTAAAATGAGTAACTAGTGGGGAAGAGCTTTGCAGTTACACTTCTTTTGGCGTGTCAGGGAAAAATGAAGAGAGTAAATATTAACCACGCGCGCGCACACTGTCACGATAAATCGACACCATGAAGTTAGGTATAGTTAACATTTTAGTTTTTTTTCTATTATTACACGAAAGAAGTATAACTTCTAACGCGTGCACCTAAGTTCACACATACACTTTTTTTTACTTATTTTGCCTTTGAGTATTACTCACAAGAAGTCATTTACATAATTATTTTTGATTAATTGCTATTTCGTAAATGATTGACACGGTTTTTGCAAAAGCTTGATCGAAGCCATGGCAATTATTGTGATCGTGAGAATTTACGTCAAACAAACGAACACCTCTTCTTATGAGATGAGATTCTTCCAAATACTTTTTTTCTGTTCAGTCCTTGGAATAACTGTGTCCTTTAAATTAAGGCTCCTGCTATGAAGTTTACTAAATTAAAATTCCACTTACATCAGCTTTAAACTAAACTTCCTTAATGAAAACCCTTCTCCTATCGATAATAAGTTAAGCGTAAAACGACACACGTTCTGTACAAAGCTTGGGCTTGAAGGATTGGTCATTAATCACATATTCGGAGCTCACGTCAATCAATCTTGTGACATCCACAAACGAAGCGGTTTGCTCGCTTCACGTCGTTTACATTGCCTGCTGGAGTTTGAGCGAGGATGTGCTCTATAAAATAGGTATGTGATACCCGTAGAGTCTTATGTAACATTGGCATAGTGCAGATTAGCTTTTGCAAGCAGATTTACTCCCTTTTCGACTACAAAATGGTCCTTTGCTGTCCTTCAACCAGCTACACTTCAAGCCAAGGTCTCTTTACCAACAGGAGGTGCCTTTAGCATCCAGTCACTTAGTTTATTACTTTTTATGCCTTGTCTGGAGGTCTATTTTTTAAGACACCAGAATATAACCCGGTAAAGCAGTCGACAACCTCATAGGTCGATCTTTGAGTTGCTCTAAAAAAAGCGCTCTTCAGCTAGGATTGTTTTTTGCACACGATATTATACAGCCTATCAAGGGAAAAATTTGTACTTAGCTGGAAAACATCATGTGTAAGAAAGAGCTTATCAAAAAATTAATTTTCTTTTAGTTCATAGTCTATGCAAAGACTATTAGCATATAGATGGCTAAATTTGTGCACCGTTTCTTCGTTATTATTAAATAATTATCTATTCTTACTGACTATTAAAGAAGAAGTAGGTGACTGGCCCAGACTGGGTACTGATGGTTGAGGAGAGGATATTGTGGTGCAGCCTTGGAGAGACCTATGTTGAGCTGTGGACTGCGACAAGCTAAGTTGATACTGGCCCCAAGAAGATTCAAGTCATTGCTGTTTTCATTACGGCTCCTCCACTGGTATTGTTTCTAAAAGCAATATTCATTGGATCACTTACAGCCTACACAAGATAAGGGTGGAGTAGATATTGCCAATACCACAATTAAAATATCGCGAACCGTCAATTTGTTTCCACTTAATTAATACCTATTTTAATTATAATTGCACTTGATTGACTACTGAAACGCAATGATACGTAACTAATTATTTAAATACATAGTTTGTTTGCAAGGGTCAACTAGAGTGTTGTAAGAGGCTGGGAAGTAATAATTCATGTACCATAGGTACCCGGATTTTAAGGGGCTCGTGACTAACTAATACCAGCCACACGAGTCTATTTTCGAGGTTAAGTAGTGCTTGCCGAAGTCAGTTCGTAGATGGGTGACCATAAAAACCTCGCCTCTGAAAGCGAGTTATCGAAGTAACGATACTTTAGAACTAGAGTCTGTCGCCGTCACAAGCATCGCTGTACCTTTTGAAGTATCGGAGGAGAGCGTTCAGTCAGAGCTTTGAGATTCCAGTCAAGTTCGTCGATCAAGTGTGATCAGTGCCCTAAGTGCGAGTTGTTTTTACGTTAACGCGATCGAAACGTTCACCGCGTTTGGCTCTCTGATTGGTTAAAAGCTTGGAGCGGGCAAATCGGAGCGCCGAACGTCATGAACGTGTCGATCGCGTTAACGTAAAACAAACTCGCACTAGGCACTCTGGTATGATCGACTAAGACGACACTCAACCAATACGAGTTTAGAATTCTCATCTGATTAGTATACACACCTTGTTTTTCATTAAAGGTTGTAGGCGAGTGTAGCACATATGTGAAGTTAAATCCCACAGTCGGATACCCAGTGTTGTGGGATCCAGACTCGTTCGACATGTAGATAATTATAATGTATACCTACCTACATGAAGCTTAAATGCAGCGGTTCTAATATTTTGATAGATAAGAAATAAACAACCTTTTTGTTTTAAATAGTGTGTGTGTGTGTGTGGTTTAAAATGTGTGCGCGTGAGTAAGTGCATGTGACATTGAGCTTATGTGCAAGTGCATGTGTGAGCGCGCTTTAAACTTTTAGTATAGTTATCGTAATTTCAAGCTAATTAAAAAACAAACAAAACACCACAAACGTCCCAAATACACGATTACAATTATTGGAACAAAAACAAACCGCTTGAAAGGTCCGGACAATATTTCAAAATTACTGCTCGCGTGAAAATTGTTAATAAAAAATATCTTAATTGTAATGGATGGCGTGTTCTGTGATACAAGAATAATAAATTACCTCGTAATTATATCGCTCAGACCGTGTTTACCATAATGAGTGAGATAAAGTGGGACGTAGTAATTTCTCTAGCGTTTACCTTAATAAATGGCATAGAGCGGGTACTGGGCTATGTTAAGTGTTTAGAATAGTGTGGCTGTTTGTTCTGCTACTATTAAGCGTGTGTTACTCACGAATTATCTTTGTCGCTAAAACCTACGGTTGGCTGTCGCTGTGGGCCCTGATAAATTTGTTAACAACATACCTTTGGCACAGTTGGCTTTAAGTGCTACTGCTTGGTTCAACTTGCTCGGTCTGGCAACAAGTAGGTAATTGATTATTCTATTTGGATCGGGTTGTAAGTATGCCCAGTTGATGGCAAAAGGGTTGCTCTTCTTATGTAAATGAGATTCAAACACTACTGGCGAAATATGGGTGTATTATAGGTACACCTCTGGCTATGATTTTGAGGAGTACCAGCGTGATGTTATGTTATTAAATCACAAATGCTTTGTTTGATAAAACGTTAAGATATTGTTAAATGATAAAACCAAACAAAAATAAGCTCAAAATCATCTGCCTAGGCTTTTGGACTTATGGTCTGAAATAAATTTTATTATTATTATTATTATTATTTTTGTGTTTCGATTTCCATCTCTCCCATTTCTGGGGAATACGTCAAGGTTGCGGGCTTTTGGCCAAACAACCCTGGCGGTGATTTGTTTATTTATTTTTATTATTATTATTATCTGCTGATATTTCTCGGAACCCTTGGGTTCAGGACCTTTGGAAGGCGTACGAGGAGCCTAAGCCAACTCGCAGAGGCCCATTGTCGTTTTTAATGCAATGCGGCACCATTTGCAGATTTTCCCTGTATGCATTATGCAAATGCACCCAAGGAAAACCTACGACTAGTGCAGGACTATTGTCGACTAAAACAACAAATGTATTGGGCTATAGGTTAGGGGTGGATAAGGCGAACTGGTTACCTATTACTATGGAAGGACTATGGCCCCTGCCTCATCAAATTATTATTATTATTATTTTCTCAACTAAGTATGTTGGGGTTGTCTTCCAGTTTTACCGGATGCAGCTGAATATCACTGTTTTACATGGAGCGACTGCCTGTCGGACCTCCTTAACCCAGTTACTGGGTAATACCCCTTAGTTAAACTTGCTCAAACCAAAATAAGGTAAAAATACAATATTCCTCTGCTGTTTATGTCATGATGGCCCAATGTTTATAGGTTCAAATCCAAGAAAATAATGTTTAACACCAATGTGACTTTTACAATAAAATTCATCCGTAGGTACATGATCAGTTTTTTTGAAGAAAACGTCTTGTCTTTGAAGAAAGCAGTAACAGAATAGACTAAGAAATTTACTTGATGTCTAACATACAATAAGAAGTCTTCTCGTTCTATGTGTGACTCTCTGTGTAAGCGTGGTTATAACTGCTTGTTCTTCCTTTTTATGAAGATAGGCCTTGGCCCTGTAGTCGAATACTGACTGGTTTGTATTATTCTTGCAACAACAGAAAACAGCTCAATGTAATACATACATACATACACTCACGCCTTTTTCCCATGGGGTAGGCAGAAACTACAGAGCGCCATATCACAGTCTAAAAACCTACAGTCGTCCAACGAAGCCGTCTAGACAGGGCAATCGTGCCGGGTGTGAGGGGCGAGACACGGGAAAGCCGCTCCCGAACTGCGAACAAAACGATGTTCGTAGTTCGAGAGGTATTATTCAGAGCTAACGCGTGTAAACGTTATCGGCATTTTTTTTTCTTTTTTTGCCTGACTTTTCTGTTGAACCTCACCAATAAGGTCTATGTAATATTTGATTCATATAAAGGTGCATTACAGCAATATAAAAACCTAATTAAGCTTTGCATATAATTGCAAGTATAGCTATAAGTATGAATGTTACCATAAAATAGAAAAAGAACACAGAAATGCAATTCACTACAGTGTGCGCTCCCATTATTTGACTGTTTTTTTTTCTGCTGTAATATATAAGTAAAAGGAAAATAAACGATGTCTCTTAATTAACAAATGGAAAAACCACGTCTTTAGACATCGCGGGAGCCATTGTTGTTCAGTGAGACAATTCAGCATAAAAATATAATTTTGAACAACAACAATAATTGGAACTGGTTTCCTTGTCAATGTTTTTTCAACATATTTTTTTACTATTAATATAAAATATATAGTACCTATTGTGTGCCTGAGTCTGTGCCAGATGAATGCTTTTTAAGTTACTGTTTTGATGGATTTGACGCACGCTTTTAATTAGATCTTTTAAAAGTTTTAATTTAATAAAATAGGTTTAAATAATGTTCTTACCGTGGGTACAATACGTTGAGATTTCGCCGTCATTAAGTGCAAAACAACACAGCCTTTTAGAAGGTATAAAAAATTGTATACAAAAGCATTTTTTTAAAGCATCGACTTTGTGTTCTGTTTTCCATTACTCTCTTGTTAATTTATGTATTACTTACAAAAAACTCGCGCCTTTTCTCGTGGAGGTTGGCAGACACTACAGAATGCCACAACACACACACCCACATGCACATGCGTTACATACTCCTTTGGCCCAATAAACGTTCGTTAAACACTGTTGAAGCAAGCACTCCGGTACTACATTGTGGTACCTACTGCGCAACGCAATTTATAAAAAATAAAAAATAATGGTTATTTAAAAATATATAAACAAAAGAATGACGCACTGCTTCCCTAGTACCTACCTGAGCCATTACAATTCTTGAAATTTTTACTTAAAAATAAAATATTGTTAGAACAAAATCATTAATCACATGACATGAAACGCATTCTCCTTGACATTTGCGAGAAAGCATCATAAAAAATTGTCCACGTCATGCGTCAGCTGGCAAAATGCTTGTTTCAGTTCTCAGAACAAACACTGATGCATCAATTATAAAAACCAACTGTTCTTTTTAGATATTACTTCGGAAGTCGTCTAACGTCGGTGAGCCTTCTAATTGTTTAATCCATTATTAGGTACAGATAATTCAACCTAAAACAAAATAACATTGGACAAACATAATAGGTATTATCTGACTTCCCAGTAAATACGAACATGTACAATATTTATAGGAACTGAATGTAATTACAACGAACATAATTTGCCTTAATTAAAGCAAGGAGTTTATTAACGAGGTCCATATGCGTTTAATGTTTTAGTAAATCTTTCGTGGTGTGGATGCAACAATGTTGTAAGGAATAGAAAAATCAACTTGTGAGTACTTCTTTGAGATACCTATTTATGCATACCTTTTTGTTCCATCTCTACTTAAAACAAAGAGTTGGTGATATGTAGGCGTTTTAAGTGGCATGTGAATTTGCTTGTAAAAATGCTTTGTGTGCCTTGGCGCAGCCGTAAGACTCATTGAGATTTTGCAAAATTTTGAGTTTATATGGAGAAGAAATGCAGGGAGAAAGGGTAAAATTATGAGCACCAGTCGACCACAAGTTTATTTAAAAAGGAAAGTGCAAATATTTTCAAGACCAAACCAGCATTACGGAAACCGTTACAATATTCTCATTCCGTTCGTGGATAAACAAGAACAACAGGAATCCATTTTCCAATTTCCAGTGCGAAATCCTAAAAATGCTAACAAGTAATATGCCGTGATCCTATGAAATGAGATCGTTAGGGGGTTTCTTTTAAAATAATTTGGAACTCCGCCAAACGGCTCGGCTCGCAACTGGTGGTGGATTTAACCCTTAATGCTCACAGAATTAAAAGCTTCCAATTCTATTTACTGTCCGTGGGTTTGCATGTTAACAGAAAATGTTATATACAAAAAGATGTATATTATTTTGAATAAATTCTTCCTAACAATGCGTAAAATTGTGTGCAATGGAGATATTAATTGGACTGAGTTTCGCCGCCACGCCATGGCGTTTCGTTGGATTAATTATTTATTCAAAAGAGGAGATGAATTTATTTCTCGTGCTGCATTCTAATTTGATGAACGTGGAAGCGTGTTTGTTATTGCCAGTTTGTGTTATTTTATGTTGATTTATTATTTAACTTAGTGACGGGAAAATGAGATAGACAAGCGAAAACATAGGTACCTACTAAATTTTTGGATCTTGAGTTTCGTTAGGTTCCACACTGAACATTAATAACAACTGAGATCTTACAAAAAATTGATATGACACTTCTTTAAGCGGACTTTAAGTTATGATGATTATTTAGACGGGGTAATGTGCGCTTCGTCATAAAGGTCATGGCAAATTATAACGGCACCGCAACTGAACAGCAACCGCACGGCGTCGCCTCGAATTTAGGCTACGGCTAACTGCCAATGCGCTAACTACGCATCGTCGGTAAGGTACCAGCTCGCAGACTTCACGCCGCCCGCGAAGTGCAAGCTCGCCGCCTGCGGGTGCAAGCTCGCAGCCCGCGCGCTTTCCGCGAGGTGCAAGGTAGCTGTCACAGCGAACACAATTGTTATATGGCATTTATAATTGAACACGCCTATGCACGTTTATTGCACGTTTTCATACTGTGTCTCGGTTTACGACGGCGCAATGATGTTTTGCTGGCGACTTGGAGTCAGCGTGCTGTAAGCGTGCGGTCGACGCACTGTAAGCACATGGTCCGCTGCTATCGGCACGCGGACGGCGAGTCGAGTTGTTTAGTAGTGGCAAGCGTGCTGACTGCTCGCCATTGGCATTTTCACTTTGACATTGTGAAATATATTATACTACCGACGATTTAAGGCTCTAAATTGAATGACAAGTCAATTGCTGGTTTGGAGCGGTGACGGTGCCGTGCCGGTATAATGTGCGAGACCTTAACTCTGCGAGTGCCCATGACGTCATCCTAGATACACACTGATGACAGCCAATACGAAACTATTTGTCAGTTATTCGTTGAATACTTTTCATAGTGATCATCAGTATGAAATGATTGACATTTCATACTGATGGAGATACGAAATAGTCCTTCAGAACGGTTATAGGAGGGTGGAAAGTTACCAAACGACTGATCTTTTTATTTTCGCAATTCTCTTTTTCGATAATATAAATAACTTCCCTAAGTTACAACTTTTACTACAGACGAAGATCATAATAACGTAATAATAAGAAAAGTTTTTACTACACCAACCAAAACTATTATAACTGGCAACACAGTTTGCCAGTTAAGTCCATAAAGTTGCCGTGTGCTGACCCTTTGAGCTTTTTTTATTATGCTTCCGTGGTTCGAACGTCACTGTTTAGAGCCAATAAATTTTGCACGAATAACGTAAACTTTTTCGGCTATACGGAAAACTTTGCATTATTTCCCGCTAACTCGCGTAAAAAAGGGTAAAGGGTTATTCCTACTTTATATGTAAAAGGTTGCGCATGCTTTTGTATATTACGGAATTCGCAAAGTAAAGATAAGGGTATTTGTATTTTTGTGTATTGCCTTTGTTTATAGCAGTGTGAGTTTACTGTTGTTTAACCCGGTAACAATGTTGCGGATTGGAAATTTCTCATGAACTGAAATGGCCGTAACAAATTACAATATAGCGTCTAAAAAATCAGACTATGGTGTCACAATTCCCATAAATATTTAACGATTGCTAAGATTTATCTTACACGTTTAAAATTGATTTGAATACGATAGATTTTGGTCACAGATACTTTGTAGGTATCGGTTTCCATTTTGATAAATGAGAATTTTAGACAAACTTGAGTGACCTCAATAGCCATATATATCCATTTTGTTTAATTGAGAGTAGAGTTTATTTAAGAGAGATCGATTAGTTTTTAAACAAGGTCAGCGCAAGACTTGACAGGGCCAATCGTCGTGGATTTTTTTTTTCGCGAGATCTATGTCCAGTAGTAGACTGCAAGCAAAAGCAGTGATCATGATTTGTTAAAACCTAAGATCGAGATACGAGGCAGTACGATAGATTGTAACCCAAAAATATACAATCACAGAGACGACACTGAAAATTCATTTAAAAAAACACAATATCTGAAACCAATCAAACATCGATATGTATTCGATACTGAATTCCGATATCCAATCGGACGGGAGGCAGTCGAGTCATCTCGCAGAAATATGGCATGCAATAAAATACCGATACGGGAAATAGGGAAGCAATCGGGGCATCAGGAATCCCAGACAATCGTTGGAAAAACTCATATGAATTCGGATGGTAGTACGAATCGCCGTTCATATTCAATACCATTATGATAATGTTGGTATACCCACATAAATCTTTACTGGTAAACATGATAAGTTAATGCATACGTAATAAGTAACAAAGTTGTAGTGTTGAATTTCCCACTGTGAGTTACTGTTGAATTTATGGTCTTCGTCGTTTTTATTTATTTATTGTCGCGAGATAATAATTTATTTATTTTATGTTAGCAATATTTACCTATTTCAATGTGTGGTTTTGTGTATAAAGACCTACGTTTTATACACAAAACCATACACCAAATTACTAATTCAATTGCCAAACCTACGTTTGGCAATTGAATTAGTAATTTTGTCAAATAATTGAATATATTTAGGTATCGCTGAGCAGAAGTTTCGTTTCCGTATTTATTTTGTTAATAATACATTTATTTTATCCTTGCATATTTTTTTAACCCATGGTAAATGTTGTTTATTTATTTATGACTGCTTTTGCCCCCTATTATATAAGAGTAACACAACTGGCGAAATGTAGGTACTACAGGTACCCCGGGCATAACAGGCGCAATGATAATGTTACTTTATATGAAATTATTATTTGCTGATTAATTAGGATTCACCATAATATATGATTGAAACCTTTATTGTATATAAGATTTAATCCTAATTCAATCAAACTACATATTTCATAATACTATGGATTTACGCAATGTTGGAATCAGTTTCAACTACGATAACGGGATAGTCCAAATTAATTTATTTGACTATTGTTGGAGGATTAAATGACTCCACTGTTATCATAACAGACCATAATCCTTATATTCAATTAATCCATCGAACCATTTCTAACTCTAATGCGATTTGCAGGCATACAGGAGACGCAATGTACAGCAACTGAAGCGGATAAACAAATGCTCCGTACATTTGTAGTCTGGCAGTACATTCAGTTACAAAACAGATGTGTACAGAAGGTCGAATCCATAAAACGAGCGAACACACACGGAATTTAGAGACAAGCGTCTACGTAGAGCAAGTGTCACTAGCACACTGCTGTGAACCTAGCACGAGTACTGTGCATAAATGTTACCTAAATCCAAACGATTTGAAATGAGATAATACTCGTATTGAATATGGTATTGATTTATTTAATTAAGAAGAATCTATTTAGAACTATTATCCATGAGTTATGAACAGATTTTAAAAACTATTAAATTTAATACGGTGATACCAATTGTGCTTAACCTCAATATTACCGAAATGAGAATAGATAGATCATATTATACTACCTAAACTTCGGTGAAGTAAGTAACAAGTGTTGATTGAACCTTTTCTGAAATCCAAAAAATATTAATAATAACGTTTCAATCCCGGGTTTAAATCAACCCTCATTCATTTACTGAATAGTTGTATTATCAATTTTGACATTGATCGAATTGCCGGTAGGTTTACTTAAAACATTCGGAATAAGATGTGCGTGTCAAGACGCTTCGCGTTTTTGCTAGCTATATGGAATTGATCTTCTGTGTCTATCTATTCTGTGACTCAGCCCCACAGATTCAACCGACGGATGAATGAGTTCGATCTCGATCGTGAAGGGATGTCTATTGGATCTGTTGATCTGTGTCGTACAATAGATGTTGTCGTTGCGTTGTATTGACTATGTTTTTTTTTCATCTCGAGCAATGGAAAACATTTTGATGGTTTTTTTTGTTTGACTCTTTTTCCGCGTTTCGTGTTTTGTTTATGGTGTAAACAGCTTATGGTTGTAAACAGAGATTGTTACATGTGGTAAGGCTTATGCTAAGTAGGATTACTGCTTAACAGTACGTAAAGATTTAATCGCGTTTTACAGCCTACGTGCTAAATTCACATACTGTTAAAAGCTAATTACAGAACGGTCTTCAGCGTCCACGAAGGTTCAATCGATTCATACACAGTCAAGGTTCAACTTGATTCTCAAACAGAGGAAACTTGCCTTCGGGTTGTTAGTATATCGGCCTATTTGACCATGTAGATAATTTTCTATGGGGATGTAATAGTATGACGTGTATAATGTGCCCGCATGATCTTGGTCTTTGACCCAATTTCTGGAGAAAAAGTGATCACTACAATAATGTGACAAAATTTAAGCGCTCGTTAACTGCTGTGATTGGTTTATGAATTCTCCAAAACCAATCGTATATCACTTGATTTAAATTGTGACTATTGATAATTATTTCCCCCGAAACTGGGTTTGTATGTCCGGTGTAGGTTTCTTACTGTTTAAACTTAATTATGTCAATAGTAGGTACACCTACATAATTTTAATTGAATTAATAATGTCAATAGTACAATTATTATAAATGTCTGTATTATGCACCTAGTATGAATGTCTTAGAATGGATATCAGCTAGAGCACATCAAGCTATCCCAATCAGTCAAATGTTCCCAATTTAACATGAACCTTACTTATTCGGTTTGCAATAGTTGTTAGTTGTAGTTAACTATCCAAGAAATTTGAAACATTGGGGTAGCTTGATGTGCTGCCATCTGAATCTACGTATAAGTACATTGTACAGACGCCAGCACATCAAGCTACCTCTATGTGTCAAATTTTCCCAATTGAATAAGAACCTTATTTTGTTTGACATAAAGTTGAAAAACGATCAAAGAAATTTGACACATTTGGGTTACTTGACGTGCTGGCGACTGTACAATATCAACATATAATAATGTAACTTTCTCAAACTACTGCAAAAGACAACAATTAAGTACAAAGAAGCCCGAAGCACGCGAAGGGAGGTTAAGTGAAATTGACAGATTTATATTTAAAGAACCGGGTTTTCGTTTTGTACTTTTTTGATTATTTTTGCTTAGTTTTTTCAAGAGAATGGGTGATGAGTGTCAAACAATACCTATTAATAGGTACAACAACATATAACCTAACCCTCTCAATCCACTGCAAAAGATAACAAGACAAAAAGAAACCTCCATCCAGCACACGAAGGGAGGCTGAGTGAAATTGACAGATTTATTTGCGTTCGATAAACCCGGGATTGCGACTGGCTGCATTTTTTACAACGCCCAACCCTACGCGCGATGGCCGGAATAAATTCATTGGAATCGTGAAAATTAGCTGCACTTTTGTACATTGGATTTTCACTCTCGCAGTCAGAAATATTTATACGTTTATTGTGCGTTGTAATAGGTGTTGTGTAGCTATTAATTGCGATTGTGTCGTGCTTTGGGATTTAGTGATACCTAGTATAAAAAAAAACAGGATTGGATGACAACGTGGGTATAACAAATGGGTAATGGTAGTTTAGATGCGTGCATGTGTTCGAAATATTCATGTTTGTTTGTTACAAAACTCCTCCAAAACGCTTTGACCGATTCTTTTAAAACTTTGTGTGTTTATTACGTAGGTTTGAGAATAGGACGTAAACCTGTAAAACATAAATAAAAGTATGTAATACATTGATTCTAAGGAGGAAGAAAGTTTGTCGGGACAGCTAATATAACTTAACAAAATAATACATAACATAAAACATAAACATAACGTCACGCCTGTAATCCCCAGAGGGCTAGGCAGAGGCGTACCTGATAGTACACCCACATTTCGCCAGTTATGTTTAAGTCCCATGTAATAGGGGGCGAGCCTATTGCCACCATTCGGGCACAAACCCAGACTCCGGGCTGCTACTGAGAAATCCCAGATGGAAAAACTCAATAACACTTTACCCGACCCGGGGATCGAACCCTGGACCTCAAGCTCAGCAGTAGCGCTTGCGACCACTAGACCAACGAGGCAGTCAGTAATAAAATAATGTACCTATTTCAATAAGATCGCTCGTTAGGGTTTCTGGCCAATTCATATAGCATTTATTGCTTACGATTACCAATTTAGCTGGATTAGGAACAGCATCACACACAACACTAGTAAAATTCATACCGTAACATTGTTTTACACCTTACCTGACCATTCCCGAAATATTCTTCACAAAAACAGAGCAAAAATCCGCCACACATCACATCACACATATGCTCGTAAAATGTTCATTCCACCACAATTTGGTTTTAACACCGCGTTTGTACACACGTTGGTCGTCTCAAACCACGTTACGGTCGGTACCGCGCGGCAAGGAAGCGGTAATTTCCCCTGAGATGCCGCGTATCGACGGACCCGCCTCAATTGTTGTCACAACGCTCTTAATGCTCGTGGACACAGTGCTCTTGCGGTTGATGAGCGGAGCTACGTAAATAATAAAGCATTTTTTCCGCTAGCAACCCCTTGGGGATAAGATATTTGTACTCACTGAGATTACAGTCGGATATAGCTTTGTTGCACCGGGATTTCATACTGAAATTGACTGACGGCAAGGGTTGAAATATTGTGGAATAAAATGTAGGTATCATGTTTATCAACGAGGTGATTTTCAGTGACCCTTGTGATGCTTATATGGGCGTGTGTAGTAATATAATCTTACTGAAAAAAGTAAAATGAAATACAAAAGAATAGAATAAAGATTTATTTTCTTCAGTATTACAGCTAATAGTAGTAAATTCATACACAAAACTGTAATACAAGAAGCAAAAAATTTAAGCGTCAGCATTCAGGCCTCGTTGAAGGTTGTCACCTAAAATCCTTAACTCCAGTTTAAAATTGTATGTTTTATATAGTTTTAAATAAGAATTCAAAATGTTTTAGAAAATAGCTTGTTGCTAAATTAAAACAGCCTACCGGTTCGTTTTGGTCAGTGGACCATGCAGTCCTAGCTGTCATTCGTATATATAGGGTGGCTAGTAATTAGTGACTGTTACTTTAACATGTGATTTTTTTTTAACTTTTCAATAAACTTTCCCAGAGAAACTTTCAAAAATGCTGTTTGAAATCCCCGCGTGCGCGCCTTTGTTCGATCACAGTAGGCACGAAACGGCACGATCTATCAGCTGATAGTATGACCTCGGGAAGGGCAAAATCTACTAATAGTAGTAGCGTCACACGCTCCCCCACCATCCCCACCGCTCCGGTTGTGCAGTACTGTCGTAATTGAATTAATTGAAAGGTAATGAGTATAAAAAAAGTTTATTTGGGAAAGTTATTCAGTATGCATGAGTGCAATCACGTGTTTAAGTATCGGTCACTAATTACCAGACATATGATGATGATTATATACATATTTGACGACCATTGCGCATAGACAGATTTCTCACTACCTTTTTGGATAGCAAGTAACTGGATTGTCGAGGTTGTGGAGGTCAAAAAGGCAGTCGCTGGTTATCAAATCAACGTATTATGCAGTTAGACTAAAAGTCAACCTCAATAGAGTTGATAAAAACTAGGCAAATTTTAATCAAAATAACTTGAAAAATCTAGTCTTCTTTTCTTTACTGGTTTCCAGTCTTTACAGCCTGTAAAAATCAACAGAGTGGAACAGATTAAGGTAGTAAAATATGGTAGATGGTGTCTATTCGATTTTAATGATCTGCCATTAAACTTACAATGGTAAACGGATGGTCCGTTTTAAAGACTGAAAATTTGTGAATTATGTGTGTGTATGTATTTTCATCCCTGGAATGGTTTAATTACCTACTAGGTGTGGTTAAGTATCAAATAAAAGCACTGTTTTGTTAAATAAAGGAATTAAAGAAAACAAAACCTGTGTTATTTGGTTTCATTGTTTCAAATTAGGCTGAGGATCAGCACTTTTTGAACGTCAAAGTACCAAAGACAGTCCCCCAAAGAGCCTGCCCTTTGCCACTTCCAAATGTTTTTGCTGGGAAGAAGAAGTGGCGGAACAAACTCCCCAGCAAAAGCACACTCCAAACAAACTCCCCACTCCTGTTGTTTTTTTACTAAATTAATATGATACTTATACCTATATTCTATTAATTTACCATACTTGTTATTTATGCAAATGCGAACATATAAAACATTATTAAGATTTTGCAAAGCAGTCGCGCTACAATTAGCATTAACAAACAAACAGACAAATGCTCCTGCATTAATAACACTGGTCGCATTACTTAGAACTTACTATGTAGTATAGAAACTTGTTCCAGGTGTCAGTGTGTAGATAAGAATCTAGTTCAAATTACGGTTATAAGTCTGCCGAGTCTCTCGTACAACAACAGCGATTAACATTCCAGGCTTTTTTTTCTACAAATAACTTCAACATTTTTGTAATTCTGCAGTGTTCTAATCTAGGATTTCCTAATAAAACGTGGGTGAAGTGAACAATGAGTTCAGAGTGCCTAGTGCGAGTTTGTTTTACGTTAACGCGATCGACACGTTCATGACGTTCGGCGCTCCGATTGGCCCGCTCCAAGCTTTTAACCAATCAGAGAGCCAAACGCGGTGAACGTTTCGATCGCGTTAACGTAAAACCAACTCGCACTTATGGCACAGCTCACTGCTTCGTTTGTCTAGTCATGGCAAGCTCTACTACATATATGGGGTTTGATTACTGAGTCGGATAATGTGATATTTGGTTATTCCGTCAGGTGAAAATCGCCTAGCCTACTATTACATCCGACTTAAACAAAACTGGCGAAATGCAAGCATACTATAGGTGCACCTCTGCCTAACCCCTCGAGAAATAGGCAGAAGCATGATGTTATGTTATTATTATAATATTACAGTGTTAATCAAGTGAATAAAAGATGAATTATGATGAAATGAGAATTGGGATGCGGTTCAGTCAAGGAAATGAGTGAGTGAGTGAGTGAGTATGTGTTTCATGTGTGTGTCAGTGTTGTTAGTGTGTGGTGTAGTGTCTTCTTCTTCTTATTGTGTGGTTAGTAACTAACCTGGTATCAGAGTTTTAATGCCGCCCATGGGCCTCTGACTTGGCATCACATGCCCTCGAGAAATATCTCTCAGGCATGCCGGTTTCAGGAATTAACATTCATAATTTTTTTTTGGAACGAAGTTCTAGGGGCTAGACGGAAAGAATTCTTACGAAAAGTTGTAACGACCCTTTTTGCTGTACCTTGTTGTGGGCCGTGCGGCGGCGTGCGCGTGTTATTCTGTTGTGTGAGTGTGCCAAGTTGTCGAGGGAGAGGGGGAGGGAGGGGAGGGGAGGGGAGGATGGGGAGAGATGGGAGGGGGGAGAGGGTTGAGAGAGAGGATTAAGACCGGGAGTTGTAACTTCTATGACATAAATTTATGTTTCTCTGTCTGTATCTCTCTCTCTCTCTCTCAAAGCAAGCCAGTTATTTTCGTTTCGTCTTTCTATTTCGCATTGAACAGTGTGGTGTCGCGACGATTATTTCTGTTGAGTGTATACAGGTTTTTTGAACTTAATAAATAATATAACTAACTAGATAACTTCGTTCCATCCGGGTATCCCTTTACCCCTTTCAAGTTTTTTTTAATGGTAAAACAGTAATACATCAAAGCAAGGACCGGTATTTAAATTTTTAAACCATAGGTACTCCTAGTATGGTTTAAAAAAATAATACCTACCGTGCTAAAGAGCTGGGTTTAGATACACAGTCCACCTCACAATATTTCACGTAGAGATTTTCTACAAAATCGACTAGCTGTCTTTGAAAGGAGCAATACGAATACAGTTCGATGTTTATTTAAAAGTGAAAGTGTGGGTACGGTAGAAAAATGCTTCCAATTTCTATCAAAGAACTTTAGAAATAGTAAAATAATTTTCCTTTTCAAATGTTTTGAATCGCTTTAGGTAGGTACATACTCTTCTCTTTATTAAGCACTAGCTAAAGTCCGCGGCTTCGCTTGCGTGGATGTCGGTTCTTGCGTCCAACTTCCAGACGGCTTATTTTTACCGATAGGTACTTCCAACAAATCTTATTATATTTTAACCAATGTATTTATACAAAAACTTGACAAAATATATACTAGAATACTACCGTCCTCGAATACCACTCTAGCTATTGGTGAAAACAGCATGAAAATCGGTGCAATACTTTTTGAGTTTATTGCAAACAGACGGACAGACAGACGCGGTGGAGGACTTTGTTTTATAATATAATTATGTTGTAGCGATTCTTTGTCAAAGACAAAAAACTTCGTTCGTTTGTACTGCCTTGGAGTGGTAAGTTTAAATAATTTCCTATTTGTATTTTACATTCGGAAAATTGTAAACAGCTAGCAATTATAAACTGACACGAGTTAATTAATATCAAACTAACTTCTTTAGATTGTAATGATGTATTTATAGCGGCGTATTTATATCAATAGTGTCACTCATATTCTTGACATTATCTCGAACGCTTTTAATTTTATTCAAACAATCCCAAGATGCATATAATAAAACAAAAAAATAAAATGATACGATTATCATATCATAGTGTCAAACATGAACCAATCTTTACAATATTGTGTACAGTTTTCTGTCATGGAGACAAGTTTTGTTATCGTCTTTAGGCAGAGTTTCTCAAAGTCGAAGTCAAATAATTTTAGATTGCAATAATAATTTTGATGTGGTTGAAGTCATTTTCAAAAACCGACTTCAAAAATAACACTAAACGGTGTAAAATAACTCTAAATTAGGAAGTCAGTGGCTTTGGTACTTTTGTCTTATTCTTGGGCCACCGACTTCCGAATTTAGAGTTATTTTACACCGTTTAGTGTTATTTTTGAAGTCGGTTTTATTTTTTGTAAAAAAGTTTTTTATTTTTCCATTTTTAGTTGTTCCCATACAAACATTTGCCATGAATTCGTTTTATATTGTTAATTGTTAACAATACATGTCATTATAATAGGGTTGTCCACCTAACCCTAATAAATGAAACTTAACATACCTAACTGTCGAAATCTAGGTATATTGAACACATCTGCCTACCCCTCTGAGCATACAGGCTTGATGATACGTCATGATGTTGTATAAACAATAAACATCCAAGCGATTCCAGCAATCACGATAGTTTTGCCGTCTATTTTTGAAGAGTTCCGTTGTATATCTCCGAAGATCAGCACCAGATCTTCACCAAATTAAAATGGGACCACCTCAGGAGTCTACTCTTTCAAACAAAAAAAGAATTTCGAGAATCGGTCCACAAATGGCGGAGAAATCAGGTAACATACATAAAAAAAAAAAAAAAAAAAATACATACACACGAACATAGAACCTCCTCCTTTTTTTGAAGTCGGTTAAAAATGATCTTGCTCAAGCCTTACCAATTTTTCAAACGAAAATAGCAAACCTATCCTACTCATATTATAAAGCTGAAAGTTTGTAACGATGTTTGTGTTTGTTTTTCAATAAATAATAATTATAAATTCCACAACTTTCACACAACGTCATCTTGCCCCAAGCTAAGGAAAGCTCGTGCTATGGGTACTAAACAACATATAAACATACTTGTCAATTTATAAATATATGTTTCATGGATAAATTACACCCAGGCACAAAACAAAATGATCGTGCTCATCACACAAACATTTGTCCTGGGTGGAAATCGAACCCACGGCCTTCGGCATAGCAGCCACTATATACTAGATGCCAATCAAAATTTGGTACATAGATAGTTAATTTCCCAGATTAACAGGATCCTTAGGGATAATCTTGGGAAGCTTACTTAATACCTACCTATATACGAGGGCAAAGCGCCAAGCGGAAACTATTACAACAAAAATTACAAAATTTTAATGTAACAGAGGTTACACAACCCGCCCCAAACGGGGGGGTAGCAACCCCCTACGTCAAAAATGATATAGGTAACGACCCACACAAGTAATGTATACAAGTTTGAAAAACACTGGTCCAAGAAAACGATAGTCAAGTAGACAGACTAGTAGGCAAGTGGGCGTTCCACTACGCTACCGTGATAACGCCAGTAGCTTGGTCTTGTTTTATGAACAATCTCTGTTTGTTGTTTGTACTTTGTAGCTCTTGTTTTGTAGGTTGTGTTTTTTTTGTTCTTACTGTGTTTTGTGGATTGAAATGTCAGTCGTTTGTTCGACGCATTTGTTCTGTGTCTGGGTGTAATTTATCTATGATATGTACAAAATATTTATAAATATGTTTATCAGTTGTTTAGTACCCTTAACACAAGCTCTGCTTAGCTTGGGACTAGATGGCGTTGTGTAAAAGTTGTGTAATATTTATTTTATTTATTTAATTAAATGGAAACTTGTTTTTTTTTATTGATTACATTGCAAAACCAAGCCATTTTGTGATGTTCTTGATAATTCTATTTCATCTTTTTAGCACAAGAAATTACTGTCAATTTCCACAAAAATCTTTAAAGGTACCAATTGAAAACAGCGAACAAAGCTTATTAATATATTTTGCTTTGTAAATTCTAGGTACATATGAATGCATGTCTCTCGTAAAAATGGAAACGTAGAGTATTTTTCCATTTTCAGGCGTCGGGCGACGGACGCATTGCAAACGAGAAAAAAGACAGTGATGTGTCGGATTTTGTCAGAACACAGCAAACAAAGCAAAAAATAACATGAAAAATTCCTTCTTTCGTAAACTAATCCTTTGTGTGAATATCAGAAACCAGATTCGAGTAGGCTTTTTTTTGTATGTATTAACATCAGGGCCGGACAATGTACAGAGCCAGCAGTTCAACCTACCCCAAACTGTAAATTTCTCCCAATTGAACATGAACATTATTGTTTTCAGAACAAAGACATTCAATTCAGCTTGTTGGGACTTTATGTAACTTCGAATGTCTAAATAGACCGGACTACAATACCTATAGACCGGACATCACAAACAAAATTTACACAAGTCTATGATTTTTTTTTAGTACGCTCCGCTGCCGCTCCAATATTTATATATTATTCTAGATGGCGTTACTGAGACATGGGATCAAAGTTTTTCTATGACATTTCCTTGACATGCCTGCTCTATAGTCTTTTAAATCTCTTTGGTTCAGAATAACGTTGGTCTGTACGTGTTTGACAAAGATTTACTTGCCATCGTTGCATCTAATTTTTGTTTATTTGTGTTTGTAATTTATTATTTTTGATCATTTATCAGACATTTTTATTGCCATTTAAACGAATTTATGTTTATTTTGTCTAATTATAGTTTTATGTTAATTTCATGTAATGGACTTTCTCTGAGAATAAATGAATTGAATTGAATTGGTAGCAGCACACATATAACTAATACACAGTCATGTACACACACGTATATGATTGTAACTTGTAAGTTAACATCGCCCATATCTTATCCAATATCCATAATTTTGCTTTTACTTAAGGATTCACAACTTCTTGTCCGTATAATAAACGCTTTCATATCTTGAACGGGACTCATAGTGGGGAATTTCACATAGCCGACCGCTTATATTGCCACCTGCGAAAAGGATACTGTTTTAGGAAAAGCTAATGAAAATCCAACCCTATTGTGTTACGTTAAGAGTTATATTTAAAATGCAGCTATCAATTAATATAATGCCACCTACTATGAATTTGTGAATGTTGTAGGAGGAACTAAAGGTATTTATAGTGTTATTGGACTTGCTTGTATAGCTATCAGTAGGGAGTATAAAGTTTAGTGCGGTGTAATAAAGCATGGAGGTGTTTGCCCTCTGAGTGAAATGTCAAGTTGGTAATGGGAGCTATAATGCTGGCTTCACTTTTATCTGTACAAATTGAAAACGAGGAACTGTTTAATTTATTAGGTAATTTATTACCGCCTGCTATGTCTAACGGGTAGCTGGCCCCAGTATGGAAGCTTTCACACGTACCGGCTTTAGTGGCTAGATTTTACACGACTTAGGTAAAGATTTCATGGCATAATTATTTTGCCGTTACCGCATGCGGTTGTGAAAGCGCAAACTAAGCTGGAATTGCAATCATCTATGCGGGCAACTGTATGCGGGCACAGAAAACATGGGCGTAAGTTTGCGGTTCCTAAACCAAGTATTAGTGACTAGTTTTGTACAGTCAAGTCCTAGTATTAGTAAGGGATGATGATGCCTTTAGCTAACCAACATTTTCATGATAACATTTTACAGAATAGCCAGACAGAAACTCACCAGCTTAGGTGTGAAAAGTGAATGCGTAGTGTAGGTAATAATAATATAGTTGCCAATCTACTATTTACGATTTAAAAACAAGAGTTGAATATGAATAAATTATAATCTCATAATGTTCCTAACATATTTGCACACCTATCATGGTTATAATACAGTGTACCATAAGAACTTTTTTAACATCCTTTGAACCTGTGTTATGCAAATAAATGATTTGTATTTGTATTTGTATTTATTTGTAAAACTTATTGATAAAATCGTCAAGAACCACAAATTAAATTAAAAAAAAATCAAACAATATGCATGCACCAATCGTTCCATCAGAAAGAAGGCCAGTGTCACAACCACAGGAATATTATTAGCTGATTATGCAATTACAGTTCTGTCTATCTTTGAATTGTAATCACTAGGCGTATTGTTAGTTTAGTGGCGAATGGAGTGATTAAACAGCTTTACTGATAACATCTACTTAAGGTGACTACTGACTCGTTTGAAATTATCTTGTTCTGTATCTTTGAGTGCTACTGTTGCTTGTTGAACGGCTTTCGTTGAATAATTAATTATTTTGTTGTGATCATAATAAGACTTAAAGTTCAACGCTTACTTGTATTTTTTTATTACGCAGCATCTTCTTGACCATGTATTTAAGTATATACTAAAACAAAGAAGAGGTTGTTGTACAGACGCCAGCACATGAAGCTACGCAATGTGACTTTCTCTGATAGCTTTTCAACTTTATCACAAACTAGCAGACGTCACGCAGTTTCACCCGCGTAGTTTCCATTCCCGTAGGAATACGGGGATATAAAGTAGCCTATGTCCACCGGGAATAGTGTAGCTTTCCACCAGTTTAATCATTTTTAAAATTGAATCATTAGTTCCGAAGATTACCCCTTACATACAAACTTACAAACTTACAAATTTTACCTCTTTATAATATTATCTATATATCTATACTAATATTATAAAGAGGTGAAATTTGTAAGTTTGTATGTTTGTAAGTTTGTATGTAGGGGGTAATCTTCGGAACTAATGGTCCAATTTAAAAAAATATTGTACTTGTGGAAAGCTACACTATTCCCGGTGGACATAGGCTACTTTTTATCCCCGTATTCCCACGGGAACGGAAACTACGCGGGTGAAACTGCGTGACGTCTGCTAGTATTATATATTATTAGTATTAGTATATTAGTATATTAGTATATTAGTATTAGTATTAGTAAAGTAAAGTAATAAAGATAGAATAGGGTTCATGTGCAATTGGGAAACCTTCACAGTTTGGGGTAGCTCGATGTGTCTGTACCTATACTCATCTTCATAATCAACTACAACTAAGGGGCGATCCCTCAAATCGCGAAAGAAATCATATACTTCATACATATAAGTACTTACAAGTAACTCGACAAAAATAAATGTCAAAAGTAATGTTGTATGTACAGACGCCAGCACATCAAGTTACCCCAATGCACAGTATAAATATTAATACAGTAGGACGACGCCTTGTGATCTCTGGAAAAATGCCGACAACTTCTACACGCGTTAAACTTGAATAATACCTCCCGCACTACGAACATCGTTTCGTTCGCAATGCGGGAGCGGCTTTCCCGAGTCTCGCCCCTCACACCCCGCACGATTGCCCTGTCTAGACAGCTTCGTCGGACGACTGTGTGTTTTTAGACTGTGCCCCAATGTGTCAAATTTTCCCAATTGAATGTGAACCTTATTCTGCTTGACATAAAGTTAAAAAACGATCAAAGAAATATGACAAATTGGGGTTTAACTTGATGTGCTGGCGTCTGTACTATGCTGTACAACATCAGTATCAACAAAAGACTTATTAACTTCTGAATCAATTCTAATATTCGGTTCTGTTAGCCCACGGCTTTCTGAGTAATCAGATCTTTGTAACAATGAGACATCATTAACTGCTTCTACAGTGGAACTTCCCAAACAACTCAGTCAAATAGCCCACCCGCATCTCTCTCCATACACGTATTCCTATGTTAGAAATTATACTTAATTCATTTATGTCTATTATCAGATCTATATTTACACAGTTGTCATACATATAATTAAATATTAAGCTTAATTTTTTGTTCTAAGAGGGTATTCCTTTTATTATGGTCAATGTGTTAGGCCTAAACCCTACCACGAAAACCACTTTTAGTCGATCTAAGTGTATACGTCCATATTATGACCATGTAAACGAGGCATTTGAACCATAATAGCTGGTATTAAATGCATTATTGCACTACAAACGTTTTAATGTTTGTTGAAATATGCAGAGTGCAAACAATTCACGTTGAAAACACCTAGTTTAAACTAGCTCGTAAAGTGACTTTGCTAGCCAAAAGCTTGTCAATAGGTATGATAAAATTTGATGAGGCTCTGTGGCTGCCAGCCTCATCGGTTCAGGGGTGCAGAACCCACTCATGTTACTGTCACGACGTCGAATCGAATTTTAAAGTGTTTGCCACTGCACCGCAAAACTGTCTATCAAGCTGTTAATTTTAAAAATCCAATTTCAAGTCCGCCGGAAATTGTTGCGGAGTGAAAAATTGGCCGTACAAACACGTCATAATAAAGCGTCGTGATAAAATTAAAGAAAGCTTTGCTTTTAGATATTTTTCTTCCGTCTAAATAAAGAAGAAAGACTTTGATATTTTCTTATCAAGCTGCACATTGCCTGTTACTTTTTTTCTTTTGTTAGTTATTGCTACATAGTTTGTACTAGGATAGCTCCTCTTAATTTAGAATCGTTTAAAAAATCTGAGTAGATCCACAGGATAAAAAAGACAAGAAAAATACACCGTACTGAATCCTCAAACTTTAACTTTTAAAGCTTCGAATTCATGAACATTAACGGAACTGCTAGAAACCATTGTTGACTATCATGGAAGACCCATGTTTGTTTAGGTAACTAAGTTTGGCCCCGACCCCAGTTCACTGACCAACTATTTAACTTTAGACAACATTGGCCTTTGAAGGACACAGTCATGTTCATGTCTAATGAACCTCGTTCAGTCATGTTGCCAAGTTAATTGAACTACATTACTATAGGATCCTTGCGTTCATGAGGTACTAGGTTTCCAATCTAAAATGTATTTAGTATTATAAATGGTTTCGTATATTGAAAACAAATCATTAGATATATTTTGAGGGAAGGTTCATATCTGACGGAACATGGGTCGCGTATTATCGGTCGCGTAACGCCAGAACAGACAAATGTATAGAAAAAACACTTGACCGTACACACTCAACCGATGATACGTTAGTGCGTCGAGCGTACATTGTCGCAAACGCTCGGCGCATTTTCCGTCAGATATGAACCTTCCCTGAATTATATTTATTATTTGTATTATACCGGAGCCTAGCCAAACCACCACTGTGCAACCTTTTTCGTCATTTAAATTTAAGAGACATCTCATAACATGACATAGACTTACAAATTTGCATGCAGACGACCAAAGGTGCAAACTTATAGCCCTTAGACAAATGCCTCATGTAAACAATTAAAAATCTAAGTTAAAAAGTCTTACAAATAAATCAAAATGATATCCGAAATGAGTATGTTTTTTTAAAAGTTTGCATTGACGTTACGCTTCTATGAAATATTCCAGCTAGGAAGTCTCTGCTCAAAAACTTGATGAACAGCCGGGTACTTGCTACAAGTTCAATATGTATTATATATTGTCTTTTGCCGAGTTTGTAGCACTAGCTCGAAGTCTAAATAAATTCTGTCCCGCCTCGGTTCATCTGTGATTGTTGATTGTGATTTATGACAACTAGTAGTCTTTTATTCTGTGTAGTAGTTATTTTAAATCATGTACAATTGACTTTATTTATTAGTAGCTTTTATGTCGACAGAATTTAGAGCATTGTATTTACACTTTTGTTTGGACTAAACAAAGCATACCTACTTTTTTCTAAGTGCTTCTTGTTATGTCTGTTTAAAATAAATAAATAAATAAATATTCCACAACTTTTCACACAACGCCATTAAGTCCCAAGCTAAGCTAAGAGCTTGTGTTATGGGTACTAAACAGCTGATAAACATACTTATATATTTCTAAATACATACATATTATAGATAAATAACACCCAGACACAGAACAAATGATCGTGCTCATCACACAAACATTTGTCCTGGGTGGGAATCGAACCCACGACCTCCGGCATAGCAGTCAGGGTCACTAACTACTAGACCAACAGGCCAGTCAAATCAGTCAATCAGTCAGTTTGTCTTCTTGTTGTGTTGTAATGTTTTGCTTTCTTTCTGTGTCTATGTTTAACGGGTCAAAAGGAAACAAGTCAAAATAAAAGTTTCTTTCTTATTTGACATTTAGGTTTATCAACCACATTACTATCCTCAAGAGCTTTCCTTATAAATGGCTATTATTGAAATCATTGCGTTCATGAATTATGTATTAACTATATTAATATTTTGATTGTCGCCATAAGGTACGTGAAGCGATTTGTCAAATCTACATAACACCATTAATATATTTCGCAAGTCGCCGACACAATCTTCAGCATACAAGTGTCTGAGCCGGGAGTCGAACCCACGCACCTGATTTGCAACGTCCCAGAGGCATAAGTAGGTGGAGCAGCTCAGTCACCTAGCGAAGCCTAGCGGTTATTCTGTTATGGTTTTGAAAAGACATATTCTCTGTAAAATGCATGAGCGTATTTGCCCAAAAGAACCAATAGTCAACGTCTCAATGTATCTTTTTGAAGATTTTATAAAATTCAGCATGATCAAAACTGTTTGTTGTCAATATCAAAAACGTATGACCGCAATTTAATATCAGTCCTTCCAGAAATAAAACAAACTAAACATTCTATTTGCAAAGAAAATTTGCCCTGGAAATTACAAAGCTGATTGACCAATGCGGTTCTACTTATGAGCAGATTTATTAGGCACTATTGTTATCTCATTTATCAATAATTCAAAGACGAATAAAGAACATAATTAAACATTAGTCAATCTTTATCCAACCTGTTTTTCTTTTATTTGCCCATGCCTCATACATGTCACCTTTTTTTGTTGTCATCTTTTTGTCATCACTTACTCTCTTTTTTTTTATTTCTCCTGTTTTTCAAGTTAGCCATCTTTTCTTTATTGTTCCTCGATCTGCTTGTTTGGTTTGAATGTCAAATGTGTCTTGTCTACACAAGTATTAAAATTTCGATTTCTTAAAGTTAGGTTTCCACGTGTACCGTTATCTAGACACAAGAAATTTGCAATAACAGAATACTCCTGTAGATATTTGGCGTGGGACGATTACGTCAGTAAGATCATGAGTTTCTGCATTTCTTATTGCATATCTAATCGAGAGATATGAATAAATTCATCAAGATATCAATGCGATATTTATTGCGTCTGGAAAGGCGATTATTGCGACAGTATTGTATCGAAGTTTTGTTAAAACTAGATTGATTGATTTTGTAACCAGGCAGGTTGCCAACCACTCTCGATTCAAGTATTGACACTGGACACTAGTATTTGTGTAAAGTCAAGTAAACAAGATTCTGAATGTTGTTTCCTGTAATTTACTGGCATATTACTTGCTAATTTCTTCTCATTTGGAAACTGCATGCTGAAATCTCAGTTCTCTTTTTTAATTGTTCCTAAGTATCTTGCTTTATATGATCTAAATGTAAATTGGTTCATACAAACACTTTTACTTTTTTCAATTAAAATGTAAAGGTCCTCAAACTGCCCTGATTGGTTCCCTTAGACTAGTTGGCAATTTTCGTTTGTTTACGCTAGACCGCTACTGCATGCACTATGCTTTGGAGCTTTGTTAATCGATATTAATTTAAATTAAAGTTCTTAATTTTTTTTATTTAAATTATTTCATCGCCACTGTTCACAAAACATTGAAGGAAAACATCGTGAGGAAACCGAAATGTCCTAGAACTAAAATGCAAAAACATGTGACGTCTGAGTAGGTACCTAGTGTACAAAATCAAGAAACAGTAATAATTAAAATCTAAGTGATTTTAGTATATGGTTGGATATTTTTATTCGAGATTGTCTTTACATAGTGTTGGAAGACTAAAAGGGTTTCCCATGTCCTTGAAATCTTTTCTCAAATGCAACCATTTTAAAAGTAGACGACGCACGTGTAAAATTATTTGTAGATCCTACCTTTTTTGTCCCAAAGAGCTAGAAACGTGAATTTTATATGTGGGGTTCTAGCAAGGTTGTAGTGTTAAGTTTTTCAAGGCGACACGGCAACTTTGTTTTACTTATGTACGTCTAGGGACTCTAGAACTTGAGGGAACAAGAATTTTAAAGCTTGCGGGCAGTTGAAAACTGCTACCGTAGTCTCGTTACGTGAACAAAATATAGGTTTACGGAATATAAATGCAAAGATTGTGTGTCAGACCCAGAACTTATCTGTTAATGCTTTTTTAAGGCTTCTGCGTGGTGAAGTGACTCAGGTAAAGTACCATAGGCCTTTTTACATTTCAATGTACTTTCTAAGTTAATTTTGGACAACATAATCTCAGTGAAGGACAATATTAGTGAGAGAATCTGCTCATACCCTTCTCCTTCAGCACCTTCTTTGTTTGAGAAGATCAAAAGACTATGCCCTGCAATAGAACAGGGTTTATAAAGTTTGGTGTGATTTAAATTAGAAGGAATTATGCATGTTCTATCGTGGTTCCTTTTTCTCCGTTACAAATTTTCATAGATGTCCTCTGAGAAGTTTGTCAGACTGAATAATCCCACTTGGTATTTTTCCAATCACCTCTGCAGGTATGGTGATGACTTCAGGTATGGTCCTGTTATTGAGCGAGACGATGTCTGCTACGAGATTGTGTAAAGATCTTCTCGTGAAAAATATAGGTAAAGTGAAGGCGAAGTAACTTGTCGTTCCATACTTATTCTAGAGATTGACAATTACCTTACGCTCACTTTCTCAAATTTGATTTATTCAAAAAAGATAGGCAGTTCAGGCAACAGACTCATAAAGTCTACCAACTTCATTCACAACAATGTAACCACACAATGTCGAATAACTTTACGAAAACGTTAATATTAACAAGGAATATTAATTTTGTAAGTGCACTAAAATCGTATATTGCCTCTTTTATAGTTCATTGTTAGCATTTATGGCCACAATGAGGGTACTTTACGTAAGCTGTAGGCAATATTCCAGTTGGTTTCAGTTGAAAACTCAGTGAATGTACCTGCATACGATGAGTATACGTCTGAGTATATAGCGATCGTTGTGCAGAAGTGCTATTGTTATTGCTCGAAGAAACACCACAGAAAAAGCTTCCAAAAATGTTTCTATAAGAAAATTGTATGAATACTGCTGCTCTGGTGGGATTCTAGTAAGCAATGGCTCCTTGGACAATACTTGACTAAACCAACTATGTAGATTCCTTTTTAATCCACTGGCAGAAAAATTCGCTCATTGACTTGCTGATCTGTACCTACAAATTAAAAATGAAAAACCTCTAAGTACTGTTAAATTTATAAGTAAAAAACAAACCATCCCTCTTCCCAATATCAGCAAAATTTTATAGCAACCACTATACAATCAGCGTAACTTGGCACGAGTAATTTCCTTACTGAATGCGTAATTAAAACTAAGCGCGTTATATGTTACCACTGTCAAGAGCGAGACAGCATGAGAATGAAAGGGAGGTGTTTACTTAATGAGGGCTAAATTATATTTACTTCGTGCTGAATGCATGATGGTAGAAGTTTTAACACGAGTTCTGTTCGTATCATTCAAGACGAGTATTTGAGTTCAACACTGCTTATACCGGTTGCTGGGATAACGAAGTTCCTGTTTAGAATATTGTTCGTGTTTCCTTTGATAATATCCTGAATTAAATATTTGTATCTGCTTTGCTGACAAGGTGTTTATGTCTGTTTATGCACATCTCTGTGTTATGAAGTTATAATAATGGTTTTGTTCGGGGTATATATTTGGGTAAGTTTGAGTACAGTTTCTGCATATCTTCATTAATTTGGTAAAGGATAACAGTGGATCAGAAACATTCATCTCAGCATTTTACTCTTGTATAATCGCACATTACCGATCACTGACGCATCAAAATCCAGGGTTGTCTTACTACCATCAACCAGGGTGAATAGGAACGCATAGGTGAAAAGAATTAAAACTTTGAAGACAATTTTTACGTCAGTCAGAAGGTGTTTGTTACATAAGGAGTATTCAGTTTTAAGAGAATCCAAATGAATAATTTCAAAACCTATTCAGGAACAAAAAATATTGTACAGTCAACAGCAAAAGTAGATGATCAAAATCAGGAATTCAATACTAATGAACGGAGTTCGCGCCAGAACTGTGTGGCGTCGAAGTGATTCAAAAGTATGTGATTGTAAATTATACCAAACATTTACTACCAGTACAGCTGCCATATGTTTGTGATCAGTTTTGACTCCAAAAGTTATAAACTCAATTCGCATCAGAACTAAGAAGTGAAAAAAAAATTTAATACTAGTGAACAGCTAAAATCAGAAATTAAATTATGTAACTGAGGCCACGTAATCGGAAAGCAAATAATTCATCCGTACGTATTTTTTTATCCCAGTAATTTAATTTGTTATGTTTAAAACAGCTGAGTTTGATAAAAAAAAATGCATATTTAATATATGCCAAATTTCATCCAATTGAACCCCTAAAAAAGCACAATGTTCATTAATAAAAATTTATTTACAAAAAAAACAACCAACTTAGTTATTTTTCACTTTTTAATGTTATTTGGAAGTAGGTTGTTTTTTTTTGTAAAAATGTTTTTATTTTTCACTTTTAGTGGGTCAGTTTGTAATTTATCTAAGTTACAATAGCCCAATGACAACTGCTCATCACCTCTTACAAAATATTGCTTTTCTCGATACAGGGACGTTAATTGTTGAGGAGTTCTGCTAGTAAGATCCAGGAGAACTGGAGCTCCATGGTGAAGGCATCATCATTACTATGCATTTTGACAAGCTTAAATTACTTAGCAACTATATTAAAGTACCTAATCGAATCGCAACCCGTGAAATACTTAGGTATAATTGAGTAGTTCCGATGCCCATCTGTGGTCTTCATCATCAGTTCCACTTTAGCATACGGTGCTTTCCGAGAGCGAATGCACGAGTTACTATACAAAATACCCAAATCACTATAGGTGTGCCTATAAAATTTGAGGTTTTCCCTCGATTTCCATAGGATCCCTTCATCAGATTCTGACTTGGTGACAATGAGAGCACAGCGAGAGTATACCCTTTCAAACAAAAAAATAATTTTGCAAATCCGTCTATATATGACGAAGTTATGCCCAAACATACCTACATAAAAAATATACATATAAACATCCGAATTGATAACCTCCTCCTTTTTCAGAAGTCGGCTAAAAAGAATATAATTCAAAAACTTTAGTATTTAAACTGGTTTTTTTTTGTAACTTCTGTCAAATGTTTAAAAGTAGCTGATGTGATACAAAACGATAATTGAATAAATATTATTATCTTTGCATGTTTGTGAATTTATGTCAATGTTCAAAAGTAGCTGATGTGATACAAAACGATAATTCAATAAATATTATTATCTTTGCATGTTTTTGAATTTATGTCAATGTTCAAAAGTAACTGATGTGATACAAAACGATAATTCGATAAATATTATTATCTTTGCATATTTCGAATTTATGTCAATGTTCAAAAGTAGCTGATGCGATAAAAATCATAACTTAATTATTGCTTTTGCCCAGTCGGCTACAATATATTAAAACCGGAAGGTAGATTGATATTTTACATTAATGAGCAGAATGTAAAATATCAATCTACCTTCCGGCAATCATTGAGTTATGATTTTGTATCGCATCAGCTACTTTTGAACATTGACATAAATTCGAAACATGCAAAGATAATAATATTTATCGAGTTATCGTTTTGTATCACATCAGTTACTTTTGAACATTGACATAAATTCAAAAACATGCAAAGATAATAATATTTATTGAATATCGTTTTGTATCACATCAGCTACTTTTGAACTTTGACATAAATTCAAAAACATGCAAAGATAATAATATTTATTCAATTATCGTTTTGTATCACATCAGCTACTTTTAAACATTTGGCAGAAGTTACAAAAAAAAACCAGTTTAAATACTAAAGTTTTTGAATTGTATTCTTTTTAGCCGACTTCTGAAAAAGGAGGAGGTTATCCATTCGGATGTTTATATGTATATTTTTTATGTAGGTATGTTTGGGCATAACTTCGTCATATAAAGACGGATTTGCAAAATTATTTTTTTGCTTGAAAGGGTATACTCTCGTTGTCTCATTGTCACCAAGTCAGAATCTGATGAAGGGATCCTATGGAAATCGAGGGAAAACCTCAAATTTTATAGGCACCTATAGTGATTTGGGTATTTTGTATAGTAACTCGTGCATTCGCTCTCGGAAAGCACCGTATGCTAAAGTGGAACTGATGATGAAGACCACAGATGGGCATCGGAACTACTCAATTATACCTAAGTATTTCACGGGTTGCGATTCGATTAGGTACTTTAATATAGTTGCTAAGTAATTTAAGCTTGTCAAAATGCATAGTAATGATGATGTCTTCACCATGGAGCTCCAGTTCTCCTGGATCTTACTAGGAGAACTCCTCAACAATTAACGTCCCTGTATCGAGAAAAGCAATATTTTGTAAGAGGTGATGAGCAGTTGTCATCGGGCTATTGTAACTTAGATAAATTACAAACTGACCCACTAAAAGTGAAAAATAAAAACATTTTTACAAAAAAAACAACCTACTTCCAAAAAACATTAAAAAGTGAAAAATAGCTAAGTTGGTTGTTTTTTTTGTAAATAAGTTTTTATTAATGAACATTGTGCTTTTTTATTTTATTTGTCATATATTAAATATGCATTTTTTTTATCAAACTCAGCTGTTTTAAACATAACAAATTAAATTACTGGGATAAAAAAATACGTATGGATGAATTATTTGCTTTCCGATTACGTGGCCTCAGTTACATAATTTAATTTCTGATTTTAGCTGTTCACTAGTATTGAATTTTTTTTTCACTTCTTAGTTCTGATGCGAATTGAGTTTATAACTTTTGGAGTCAAAACTGATCACAAACATATGGCAGCTGTACTGGTAGTAAATGTTTGGTATAATTTACAATCACATACTTTTGAATCACTTCGACGCCACACAGTTCTGGCGTGAACTCTGTTCATTAGTATTGAATTTCTGATTTTGATCATCTACTTTTGCTGTTGACTGTACTAGCGTAAAAATCGTCTTCAAAGTTTTGTTTCTTTTCACCTCTCCGTTCCTATTCGCTCCGTTTGGTGGTACCTACTTAAACAAATCTAAAGCGAGAGCAATAGTTTTAAAACTACCTCGCCATCAGCTCAGGATACTGTTTTGGGTCTTGGTGTATTAACAGATTTAGTAAGAGAAAGTAGAACCACGAATTCCGTTCTAAATTCTAAAAGAACAAATAAAGAAAATTATTCAACTGTCTCCTGCAATGACGATTGAATTAAAACCCAATGTTACGCACATAAATACAATAATCAACTTGAAGAGCGCAAAGGTTAAACTGATCGGAGACCTCACCATTAATCTTTCAGGTCGATAAATCGAAAATTTTAAAACGTTTAACATCCGCGACCCTTTCACGCTTTTATATAAATTAATGAAAGATGATTCGATCGATGAAATGCTTTAATGGACTATCAATATGCATTATGTCTACCTGTTCAGTGTCCAGTGCCATTAGTGAGGATTACAATTGTGTAAGCCTTGTGGACATTAGTTTCGAATCACATTACAGTATTACGTACAGAGTAGCTGATATATTGCCATAATCTGTTTGTGTATTAGGATTTGTAGTGTCCAAATTATTTTGTGTGGCAATAAAGGGTTTTCTATTATAATTTTGGGGATTAATTTGAGTCATGGTATTGTTGTTAGTTGTGTATTACAGTTATTTAATATTGTTATTTATTGATTGTTGTATTCATATTTGAGTAGGTTTTGATCGGTACTAAATTCTTCTTTCTCTATTTTCATTGTGTTCTTAGATAATATTGTTATGACATGGTTTATGTTACAATATGTGACATCACAACCGATTACGATCACCTTGGAAATCGTTATGGCTCCTCTTAATACCCCATTGAGCCGTAACGCGTAGCCATGCAATAGTTGTGGCAATGGCCATTTAACCCCATTGCCTGTATTGTCGCAGCCCATTATGGCTGGGATCTACAAGGCCTAAAGGCCTAGATAATCTACGTTTATTACTGTACTAATACTGAGATTAGTTTGGGTTGGGTCCTCAATCTAAGGATTAGGGTTTTAGCTCTTAATTTTACAGAAATTTTGTTTATTTTATTTTAGTTTGTGCTTAATATTGAATGGTAGGTATTGTAACTACCTATTGTTATTTGTTTAAAAGCGCTTACCCTTTGGAAGTACGAACCGGATTTGGAATAATCTTTTTTCGTCGAAATGTTTTCAATTACGTTACGAGCGAAGTTAAGTTAGGGCTTTGTTACATTGTTTTTATTGCAATAAAACAATGTAACAGGCATAGGTATTAGAAAATTATGGTCGACAGTTAATACATGCCTAAGTTTATGGTCTGTAATTAATTTCACGCAAGTCTACTCTATTACATCTTAGAAAAATAAATAAATACTGATCCATTACCTTAATCCACATTACCAATAATCTGCTCTTAAAAGTTTTCAATTCACGCTTTTGTTCAGAAATACCTAAAAATAATATAATAAGCGAAATATTTAGAAATTCGAAACACGTACCTACAAGAGAGCGCCGTCGGATTAACTGGAGGACTAAGTTTACCCCCGCAAAGCGTTCAGTTCGGGAGTTGGTCTGACTTAGCACTCGATAGCCGGCTAAGTTATCTGAGTTAGCGTCTGCTAACTTGCGGTTTAAGTTCAATGGTATATTATTATGTTGTCAACCCCTGACGGGTGCCGATAGAAGAGTTGGATGGGAATTTATATGGGCTTCTTCTTGTGTATCGATGACAAATTTAAATGCTTTGTTGGTGTCGCGGTCGTAAACGCGACTACTGAGCGTGAGATCCTGCGTTCAATTTTTTCAACTTTACGGATTTCTCAGTTACTGAATTAAAAGTTTTGTCTTTTTGTCAATGAGATGAATTTAATACAATCTGGTGTCCAAGTCATTCAATTGTCTTTTTGTCGTATATTATCGACAAACTATACAGGGACACGTATGAACTTCAGCTAGACACTGCTTCGAAGCCATGTCAATACAATACGATGTCAGTATAATACCAGTTAAACTTATCACTATCTCAGTGCCAGCATAAATGACTAAATACATAAATACATTGAAAATGTTACAGATTATTATCTATAAACCACGAGGCAAGCGAAACAGCTCCATTCGCCAGACACGTAAAGTTATAATTTATTGAATAAATGGATTGAATTTCAATCAAATATTTACATTTTCCAAGGTCTGATGAAATTTATACAATTGTCTTCACTATTTCTTATTTATTATTTATATTTTGGTGACAAACTACACGATTCTTATATTCAAAAGAAAATAGGTCAGAATAAGGGAAAATGAAGACCACTATCATTATCAACCAAATGTATTCTTAAACTGCCTCGTTGGTCTAGTGGTCGCAAGCGCTACTGCTGATCATGAGGTCCCGGGTTCGATCCCCGGGTCGGGCAAAGTGTTATTGAGTTTTTCCATATGGGATTTCTCAGTAGCAGCCCGGAGTCTGGATTTGTGCCCGATTGATGGCAATAGGCTCGCCCCCTATTACATGGGACTTAATCATAACTGGCGAAATGTGGGTGTACTAACAGGTACACCTCTGCCTAGCCCTTCGGGGATTACAGGCGTGACGCTATGTATGTATGTATGTATGTATTCTTAAAGTCTCATATGGACGTTAGATCAAAGAAGTTTTTTTGTCAAAAGCCCACTGGTCCAGAACAAAAACCCATAGTTTTGGTTTCATGGAGTTTCGAAAACCCATCACAAACGTAATCTATTCTTGGAAACAAAGACCTGATGATCCCTTGAGAGTCAAGCATGGACACATGAGACAATTCCATCCAGATAAAATGTGGAACTATGTGTGAACTAGGCGGAACGGAACTATGTAGTCTTCCCATATTAATCGGTCTGCCTTCAAAGCAAAAGCGAACAGGCATGTTCTGGGCACGCTCATACCATCATAAACCTAATCCGTCACTTTTTGGGTCAGCAGACCCATTTAGCAATAAATAATTGTACAGATTTGAAACATGAATGAGGATCATTCAGTTCTTTGATACATCGACTGAACCACATGACTCAACTCGGACAGTCACACACAATATCGTATTCAACACTATATTCAAATGAGAAGGCAGCAATTTGCTGAAAGTCATAAAAGACGTCGCGAAGACAGAAAAGGCGCCGCCCCGTTCGGCGTCCTCAAAGTGTCGGTGCATCTATTAAAAAGTTTAAGGCGTCTATTTTTGACTCTGTCGCCGCTGCTGCGCCCAAGAGTAATGTGACAACTTGGGGAAGTAACCAAGCAACTTACATGTTGGCGCGAAAAAGTTGCAAGTTATTAAAGTCTTAACTTGACAATGTAAGTAGTGTCTTGCTTGGAATTATGTTGCCCACCCGTGTGAACGCAGTGAAAAGGCTAGTTTACTAACTTAAAACTGTATGATATGGTGGGGCTTGAATTATCATGTTTGACAAAGTTGTTCATTGTCATAGAATGTAGGTTGCCAAGTCTTGAGCATTATAAAGTTGTCATTTCAATAGGACCAAAAGCAACATAAGGGGCTGCTTGCACCATACAATACACCAGTCAATTTCTGACAATCGTTAGAAAATGACAGAGATAGAATTATGATTCTAATAAGATTAGGGACAAACGCATTTATTGACTTACGATTTATTCAAAGTGCTTTGGAGAATAAGCCTTAATTAGCTCTGTGATAGGTATCGATGTAGTTTTGCTGTAGCAGTTAGAGAATCTACAAATAAACCTTCACGTCTATTATCCCGAAGGATTAGGCAGAGTTGTATCTGTAGTACACCCACATTGTGCCAATTACGTTCATGTTTTATGTAATAGGAGGCGAGTCTATTGCCATCAATCGAAAACAATCTAGACTCCGGGCGGATACTAAGAAATTTCTGATAGAAAAACTATTTGGCAGACCCAGGGATCAGTAGCGCTTGTCATCTAGACTAACGAGGCAGTCAACAAATAGAGAGTACATATTGATTTCATTTTAAAAGCTTTAGGAACAGAGCAATAAAAACAATGTAACAAACATGTAACCAATCAAAAACAATCAATGGCAGCTGAGGGAGAACACCGTTAATGGAGACGTCCGCACTGTAAGTAGTTTTTAATATTTTTGGGATGTATCGCACAAAAATAGACTTAATACTGTATGAGGGTGCGTTTTTTTCTTTTCGCCCTCCTGCCCTTTTAATGTAGTTTCTATTTTTGTAGGTGACATATTCTTGATTTTTCTATTATTATCATATGTCCTAAAGTTAGTTTTAATTACGTTTTTAGTTTATTAAACCATGAAATTATAATGCTCTTACTCAGAGCCATGAACATCTGTTAACCAATTTAATCAAGAGGTTGGTATGGCATTACCCAGTCGCTGGGTTGTGGAGATCAGGTATGCAGTTGCTCCATGTAAAACATTGGTACCTCCTCAGTTGGAAGCCGACCACAACATAATTAGGAAAAGAGACTGGGCAGCATGACCTGCCTAGCCTTTTCCATTCAAACTATCATTATACCACAGTATAAATATTATTACAGTAGGACGACGCCTTTAATCTCTGGAAAAATGCCGACAACTTCAACACGCGTTAGACTTGAATAATACCTCCCGCACTACGTACATCGGTTTTTTCGCAGTGCGGTAGCGGCTTTCCCGCGTCTCGTCCTTCACACCCCGCACGATTGCCCTGTCTAGACATCTTCGTCGGACGACTGTATGTTTTTAGACTGTGATTATACATAGATACACTCTTCCGAAGGAGTTGACCGATTCTTATGAAATATTGTAGGTTCGAGAATAGGACGTTAACAAAAAAACTGAATAAAACTAATAAATTGATTCTCAAAGATTGCCGGAACAGATAGTTTCAATATATTGCCACATTTTTATTTGTCTAAACACAATGTTAAATTAATTAATTGACAACATTCTAAGCAAACGTAAAAACAATAAACGGAGTCAACAAAACCTTCAGCAATTCGGTTCACACCGACACAAAATTATAATCTGCATGCAACTTCGAAACTTAGCAACTACTTTTTCAATTCTCCATAGTTCAAGAACACGTCTGTAAAGCTATCTAGGCGCAGACAACGCCGGCGGGGAAGTTTAAGCTGTAAATTTCAATAGCATGCAAAAGCCACAAATTTAGCCGTAACCAGTTTAGACCGGTTAAAGTTTGCTAAGTTGTTACTGTACCGCACAATAGTCTGACATGCCGTTCGCTACTTATTTGCATATTGATTTTGCACGTGAAATATGGGACAGAGGTGAATGCATTTCCTTCTAGGCGGCAAAATGTCGTGCTCTTTTACAGGTGTAGATTGGTTGCCTTAGGCAATTGTCGCGAGCATTCTGGCGCCGGCAATGTCGGCGGTCGTGATCGATGTTGGGGACAAACCTATAATAGTATTGAGCCATTCATCAACTGAATTTATCTTGCACAGTACACATTTTTTGACAAATTTCAATTCGCGAGAGTGGAGTTTTGTCAAGCTGTATGTATTTCATTAAACCGTTTGCTTACATTCTAGACAAAACATTGTAAGTAACTTGCAAAATCAGTTCATTTAGTTTATTATATTTCATTACAGGTCTATTACAGTGTTTACTTCTAATAATTTCGATATTATATGTTAACAACTGTCATAAATATCAAACAGTTACAAGTCGCAAAGCGCAGTGTGCACTCGCGTCTACAAGGCGGTCATTTAGTAAATCGGTGTACGGAATAAGCATAAATATTACTTAGTCCTGTAATTTCAAACGTGACTTATGAATAAGGTGTATTGTATGAGGTATGAAATAGGGCTGAGCCCTTTCATAAATGGTGTGTAATAATTGTTGCATGGTGGTCAGAACGTTGCTCCAGCTATTTGTAGATTTCCGGTCTGATTTCTATTATCTGAGATATGGTAATGGTATGGTAAGTAATCTACGACCACTTTTCTATACAATTCAACATAGGTCGTTAGCCTGGCTGGCCGATTGTAATAACGTGAGTTTAAAAGGACTTGTTCTATCCATGGGTTTAATGTAACGAATACATAGGTCAATTACCCGAAATTCTTCACTTGGTGCCCTATGTAATTACTAGCCATTTGAGTTACTCCTAATGACATGCAAACAATAACTATACTTTACACAACGACGTACCTTTATATTCCCATTATTCTTCAAAATTAATACGTCCACGAAAAAAAAATCGAATTTAATTTCCCAACAGCCTTTCGTTTCGTCAACTGAACATAAAACCTTGGGGTCACGATAACACAATTATGTTTTAATTTATATACACCGAGCTGTTATCACGCGACGGCGGCCGCTCGTTTACACGCACCTTTATCAAATGAACCGCGACTTACTCGGGTTATACTAATTATTAAGATAAATATTGTTTTAACTACACCTTGTTTTCGGTGAATTTACATGCCTATGAATAATATTTTTAGGTGCGTCAGTGTAACTGCCGGTTAACACATTACTATTGCGATTTATGGCAATATTTCGACAATTGTTTTTTTGCCAGGTGACTGAGTTAGTGGAGTATGCCATGCGATTATATTTACTGCGGTCTGATTGTAGATGGTTTTGCATATCTCAGCGGAGATATAAGTTATGTTTATTGGTCATAATTGGTTAAATTATTTTTTTGATTTTATGGCATCGATTACCTGCCCACCTGTAAATATCGCTTCAAACCTTTTTGTATTGCAACTTTCTCGTATCCACGACCAAACAAACCAATTAAATATTTTTCTTTCTTTTCTTTCTTTCTTTTTTTTCCAATTAAACGAATCATTGCAAAATAAATAGTTACCTTATTCCAAATAAGTCTTCAAATCGAAAATAAAATAATTGTCTTAAAACAAAAATAAACAAACGCATACAAGTAATTCTCAAATCTAATTCAATTAGCGCCATCAAAAGGGCAAACATTGATATGGCGACATTGAAATAAAACATAAATCTATTACAAATCAAATTGTCCGGGGCAGAGATCGTTTACGCAACAAACATGACCCCAACGGTGTACATCCCTTTGACCCATCGATCCTAGTGGGATGCAAGAGGGGAATAAAATTATCTGAGCCTTCCCATAAACGCAGTCCTGTGAAATGCAAGTCCATACGGTGGTGGTACAAGTTCAAAGAGCCAGCGACATTTAATTTTTTTTTTTTTTTTTGGATTTTTTTTCTTCAGGATGCTTTCTTAAATAAATTATACCATATAACTGTTTATTAACCGTTTTCAATATTATAACAAAAGGCTTTACATTGATAATATGTACCCTTAGGATACTAATGAAATATTGCCACCTTTAACATCTCTCGGTCCACCTGCTGTCTAGTACTGTCGCGGAATTAAATCTATAGTAATATACCAAAAAGTAAAAACATTTTATTGAAGCATGAGGAATAGGATGTAAAATTTCTCATTTCCCATAGAAAAGGGAGAGTTCTCTGACTAAACGGGTGTTGTGTCTTGTGGGACTACTGCCCGACTGTTGTTGTCGGGATTTTGTATACCTTCAATCGCGCGGTAAACATTAACATCGAGATGTAGAATGCCAGTCGTAAGTTCGTTTGTGGCGAGATAGATGTCGCTTCAATTTATTTGTATGATGGGGTTAATCTTCGGAACTAATCACCCGATTTATAAAAAACCGTTTGCTGATAGAAAGCTGAATTATTGTCAAAGGCCATAATAACATATGTAAGGCATCTTTCATGCGTACAAAGTCGCTGGTAGAAGCTAGTGTAATGGTAAAATAGAGCTGGTAGATTTCTACCAGCTCTATTTTCAGGTTCATCACCGGGTTGATTGGTACTCAGAATAGTTGTTCTTTATAAACGTATTTTTATCTCTTTTGTGTTTAATTATGTATGTATCTGTGTATTTATTTTGTTTCAGTATGTATGTATCTGTGTATATATTTTTTTGTGTCATTTATTTTCCCTTAATTTTTACCCAGTTACACCTACCTTGTTCCATCTCTGCACTACCTTGAGGTAGACTGGTAGAAAATGCCTTAGGCATTAAGTCCGCCTTTGTAAAGTTTTTTACTTGTGCATAAAGTTTTAATAAATAGGTACCTAAATAAACAAATAAATAAAATAAAAGACTTGCACGCTCATTATGATCAAAATCGTACTCATCTCATAACTTGGCCCCGTCACTTAAAGCTGCGTTAATGTTTTCTAAGCAATTAGTGCCCCATCCCTGATTTAAGGTTATGGTATTCTGCACGCTTGTCCCAGTCACGTGGCATCTATCTCTTTATTTACTTGGACGTGCAATAACATACCAGGTTAATTAACACCAGACCCACGCTTCATTTTCGAAGGGAAATACGTAATAACGACCCACATAAGCATTATGAGTTGTGTTCAGCAGTTTCTTAGTGTCTAAGTCAATTTCACCAAGTGGTGTTAAAAGTTTCTTTTGTGTTGAGTTTGCTTGCTTGCTCGTATATTTAGTTGACACTTGTGCTCACTCTTTCTATGGCTGTTATAATATGCTAAATGTGTGTTTCCTGTCATAATCTGCGGGAATAGGTTGCCGCAGATTATAACGGGAAGTACTCATTCATCGTTTCACTTAGAACTGATTTATACGAAAACGGTTTCCTCGGCGTCCTAAATGGTTCTAATAAAACATATGTTTGTAGTAGTTATACTCTCAGTAACTGATAATATCTGGGCGATAGATACACCTCTGTGTAACACTTCGGGGTTTTGAGGCGTGATGTAATGTTAGGTTTTTTTTTAGATCAAGTTTTAATTGCTCCATCGTAAATGAGGAGGCTGAGGACCAAGAATAGGACCAAGATTTGAATAATTGATACGCAACTTACAATAATGTTTTAAATTAACTTCGGCTGCAAGGATAAGTCAATGGATCGGTTCGTAGATGGGTGAGTTCTCATTACCTGTACCTCTTTGTGAATCGAAAAGCACGTTTAGCATGTGGTCCCGACTGTAATGTGTAGACCTTTGACAGTCATTATGGGTAACCAGACTCTCGAAAGTCTGAGAGTATCATTAACAGAGGTGGAAGCCAGATAATAGGTACTCTATGTTAAATACCTGGTGGTATTTGGTCTGGTAATACTGGAAGCCGACCTCAAGTTGCACAAGACCAGACAGATGATAATTCAAATTTAAATCTAATTTAATCATTACCTACGACGTACAACCATCCATTGTACAACCCTCTCCCATAGCAAACGAACTATTAAGTAATGGCGATAATATTACTGCTAACCCTAAAATGCAACCGCGCAGATTCATTACAGTGCGTAACTAAATCGGCGTGCACGCGGCTCTTTATCGCGGCGGGTCGATTGGACCCTCCACCCTCACACGATGACACCCTTTACAGCGTACTACATTACACATTATTGTTCTATGCGAGAATGAGAACACGCTACACGTAATTTATAACCTCTCTCTTTCTACCATGTTTCTTCATGTTAGATAACACAGAGTCTTGAGTGCTTCGCGTATGTTTGTCTTGTATCAGTTTACGCTACATTTAGTGCGGTTGTGGAATTAAAGCTGCTAAATTGTCAAGAAGGGTGTCTTGACAGAGCAACAAGGGGGTTTTACACACCAGCATTTTAGCTCTGTACTTCCGAAGAATAGAGATGGGTACTGTGGTAGTTGGTATTATAATTTGGGCATGACAAAGATGTTTTTTTGTTTGCATTTTTTTATCAACAGTTACAGTTTTTTAGTAACAGTGTTCTGCAAGGTTAGCAGGGTGGCAATACCCAAGCTAACAGCGATCTAGAGGAAGCTCCTCACCACTCGTGCCATATCTACGACGACCACCTTCTGTATCTGACGCTTGACCCAGCTGTTTAGCAAAAGTTTCCTCGATTTATGTTGGTCGAAACTCTTTGCTACCAAACCATTAACAATTATTAGAAATCAGGTGTCTTAATAGTACTGTAAGATCTTATATCGCCTGTGATACAGGTTTTTAAACTAGTACAGGCATTATACTTTGTTACACCTATATTATTTCTTAGATTTAATTTGTATTTACCAATTTAGTATCTGAAAAAAGATTATTATTATTATAACAGATTCGACTGTCGGCACTTTCATTTTTAACTTCATATTCTTCGTACTGGTAACCTCAAGGACCAGATTGAGATCCTTTGTGATCTTTTCTTTTTAAACTTTGTAAGGGGTTCTCGTCAAAATACCTATACATTTATTGTTAATTTCAGCTCACAACATATTTCAGGATTACCTTCCTACCAGGTGCTATCGTCTATTTAATTTAAGTCAACAGTAATTAATAAAGATTGTTTCGTCTTAACTTGGACGTTTGAAATATTTCTCCATGTACACAAAATTATTCATTCAAATCTAACAATCGCGGATAAATCTGAGGGGGGCCTAATTGTACAAAGCCAACGGTGCTTTTATGTATCAATTATGGGATTATATGAATTATGAAGGGAGATCATAGTAATCGATCCGAAAAGGAGGGTTGCATTGGAGATGAATTTTTAGCCTTAACTCCCTCTTCATAAAGATTTCTGCATGAATAAATGATCAATCGTTTTATTAGTGATCTTATAGCTCCATTTGCGAGTATTGGAGTCAAAAGTTGCACAACATTGTTTCAGCAATTATCAAAATTGTTTAAACTTTATTTTATTAATGGACGTGTACCTTTGTTAAGTTTATTCAGCTAGAGCTTTGAAGTCCAAAGCAAGTACTGTTTAGCTAGTGTAAGATATATTACAGTTTTGTTTTTAATCATGGGACAAATTTTCACAGAGTGAATATACAAATATGTATATACCCATCAATAAAGACAACTTTCAGGAATCGTGAAAAAAAATCCAAGCCGTTGTATACAAAAGTTCGACAGTAGGTATAATAAACTTGTGTGTACAACAACTGCCTATTTTTTTCGAGTTGATCTCAAGCATGTAATAAAAAAATTATCACCTTTTAAGTTAGTTGAGCTCTTAATGCTTGATCAACGGCTTGAAGGTTAAACAACGCTTGCATAGGACGGTCTGTGGATGGATCACCCATTCCCATAAGTTACATACCGACAGCTCTTCGTGAAAGTTGACAGTTGTTACGAGCTCAAATATGTCTGATAGTCTGACAAACAGTCTTACTTTTGGTTTCGTGTTACCATACGAGGCACATTCGCAGCTCTACTTTGGCTTGACTGGAAGCCGGTTCCTATATCTATTTAAAGATACTGGGCTGGTATCCGCAACTCCAAGTGGTATGTATAATTGAGTCGGCAAGGCGCCAACCGATATGATTATGAATGGTAACAAAAGGTTGTTCCTAATCATGTCAATACATAAACCATTATATAATAATAAATATTCCACAACTTTTCACACAACGCCATTTAGTCCCAAGTTAAGCTTAAGAGCTTGTGTTATGGTTACTAAACAGCTGATAAACATACTTACATATTTCTAAATACATCCATATTATAGATAAATTACACCCAGACACAGAACAAACGATCGTGCTCCTCACACAAACATTATACAGTCCATAAAGATAATACATATACCAATTTACGATTTGTACTTGCTGTAGACGTAGCAATGGCCCAGTGGTCTCTCATGCAAAATGTTGCAGTTAACATCCAAACAATTACCAATCTATATTTTTTTTTTTAATTTTTTTTTTTTTTCAATTAACTTTATTTTGGACATCACTGACCTTTGCGATGAAAAATATTGAGAGCAGATTAATCTATAACTAAATCTGAAGTTGCAAATCCGCCATAAGCAAACATAGACTGTAGAAGAGACTTTGAGGACAGTGGAAAATAATTTGCCGCATTTATTATTTTTAATAAATAAAAATACTTTCTACCAAAAATACTAAAAGATCTCTCATCACGTAATTAGATACTCGTTTAATATTCATAGTGTACCAATTATTATTGATGTATAGTATCATAATAAAGCCCTGGCCCACACAATTACGGCAGTGATTTTTTTAATTATACATATAATTTACATCGTCGCGTTGGCTCGTATTAATTTCCGGGTACTATAAAATCCCTGGGCACGACGGTAATCGGTATATAATGTTGATTGATAGCTCGTACGCTTATTTTTACTGATTTTTCATGCAACGAAATTCTGTTAAAGCGGCCATAACGATAATGAAAATACGGGCAGACTCAGAAAGAGTTATAGGGCAATAATAGCTATCGATAAAACATGTTTTTACCTAAATTTCTTTTAAAATATTCAATGTAATCTAATAAAAATCATTAAAAGTGACTTAACAGTCAACTCTAAATTAATTATGTTAAGAAATATTAATCGTGTCGTAAAATACAAGATCACCAATTTTTAGACCCGTAATATGTAGATTATATTTAATTAATATCGAAGCTTCTTTTGATTTCAATAAAGAGGTTATGAAACTTTCCTGTACTGTGGGCGAAAAAAGTGAATATTCCTTGGTTAAAGAGTAACACGCAAACTTCAATACTACTTAAAAAAAATCAATGTAAGCTGCAACCACGTGAAGAAGCCAATAAATGAAGAGCAGGTGATCCTATCTCAGAACCCTAAAGAGTTACTTGCACATGGAAATTTTATTCCGCTAGTTAAGAAAAATCGCTGAGTTTAAGAGAATTTTATGAAAGTTAAACGAGGCGTGAAGTCATTGCATTAAGCGGAGAGGGCTTCGCCACTTAATTAAGAATTCACCCCCGTTCACCCCGCCCCCAGCAGTCACAACAAAAGATTCTATGCGAGACTTTGATACCCGCTATCTTCATTAAAATTAATTCAATTTTTAATATCTCTAGAGCAGTCAGTCTGTGTAGTCATGACACGTTCATCTCATTTGTCACTGGATAAAATTTATTGTCGGCACTTTTAACCTCTCCATTACGGCTCCATTTTGGGTTATATCATTTTAAATCCGCATGTGTTTCGAAACTTGGTGTTATATGTACCTACTTCTTTTTTAATTAATGTCGTTCTCAACTTTAAATAACGTGGTTATATTTATTAAGCTACATATATTTAATCGTCATATTATTATCTGTGACTCATAAGAACTTATGTGCAAGTGGTACTTCATTTTTATCTAAATTGTACAAATCTATTTCTATGCCATTTCCGTAGGGCAATCGTAATAGACCACTTTCTTCGCAAAATTAAGGTTAAAAGCTTTTTTCATATTAAATTCTGTAATTGTAGTTACTTCCAGTACATTTAGTAGCATCGGTAATTACATTCGTTATAACCGAACTCAATTTACCAACAAAATTGATGTACGTTTCAAAATTCATGCTGCACTCCACATAGATATTAACAAAAACGAAATAAATGGGGTGGATTCCCGATTGTTCCGTCGACTCTCATAACAATACATGCCGAATGGAACACAGCAATTCTATCGGAAAATCCATTCGGCTTCACTCATCCGCAAAAAGTATGACATCAAGCCAAATTATTATCGAGGGGCTGCGATTGCTACCGAATAGGTACTCGTAATGATTCGTTTAGGGAAATCGAAAATGGTGGCCAGGAATTTTGGTGCTATTTGAAGTTTCAGCTGCAGTATTTGCTAGTTCATTTCCGACTCTGTTTCTATAATCCCATATTGTGAGTTAATAATGAAGATAGTTAAATGAAATCATCAAATATCCATCATTTACTTTAGACATAATATATAATAATAATATTATGTATTTTAGGGTTCTGAGCGCAAAGGAGTATGGAATGACTTCATTGTTGATCTGTCTGTCTTAGTGGCTTGTTTCTGAAACTACTAACACAGTGAAATTAACCTAAACTTTTAAGTAAGTAGTTGTAAATAGTGTTCTACCACTGACAATTTTCGTAGCAAGTGAAATATTGAGGAGATTCTGACTTGCTCTTTAATATAACCCTGTATTTTTAGTACTCATTTGTAAACAGACACTTCGAAAATAACTTATACCGTCTTTAACTGCAAAGTTAAATGTATGGCTATATCAAAATTTCACCAGTCTATATAAGCTCTTGATAATGTTATCGAAATATATAAGTACGTCGCTTTTAATGCAATTCTGTAATAATTTAATTATTATTAAATGTCACGTGAAAAGTTTCTTCTTTAATAAGTTTAATCGGCGAACGTTTCTGTTATTAAGTATTTTCTTCCACTTCAAGTTCGCAGTCTTAACTGGTTCCATATCGGAGTAACTTATAATTACGGTACGACTGAAGTTTTCCATTTAAAAACTCCGTAATTACAGACGAATTAAAAAACAAACTCGGTGAATTAAAAGTTGAAATAGCACGGCATGCTTTCGCCAATGCAAAATTACTTACGTACGAATCTGGTACAAAATTTATTTGGCACCATTGCTCATAAAACATCTGATTTATGCAGCGCGGTGCTTATTATAAACATGAGTGCTGTCGGCGTCAACTCAATAAAATATTATAACGACATTAATACACGAATGCATTTTTTATTTTCAACAGAATATTAACTGGTCATATTTTTAAAAGACAAAGTAGTGGCCTGTATTAATTTTACATTTGGATAAAGTTTTCACTTCAGTTTATGTGGTCATACAATTACTGTAAAAGTAGGTAGGTGATACGGTGATTAGGAAACAAGAAAGTGACGGAGCAAAAACAATTTTAAAATCAATCAATTATATTTACTGTCACGGAATGGGTCAGATGTGCTATATAATGATCTACTAGCTTCTACTCGTGACTTTGTTAACACAGATGTGTCTAATAAACCATAGAACATATCCTAAAGCACTCGTCAATAACTTGGCTTTCTATTCATGAAATTTGAGAATAGTTTCGGAGACAATCTACATACAAAAATCTTATCTCTTTATAGATATGATCTTTGTGAATTCTTTTTTTCTATTATTAACTAGCTGCCCCGGTATACTTTGTTTCGCATTTGTTTTTTTTTTCATAAAAAAAAGTTACTTCCTATTCTCAGACCTACTGAATGTACACACAATTTTTATAAGAATCGTTCAAGACGTTTCGGAGGAATTTTGTAACAAACAATGTGATACGGAATTTTAGAGATTATTTTTCAATATACGAGTATATGGCATTTTCCTAAACAGTTGATAGAACATCGCTTACCTTTGTCAAATATTGTGATCAGAAATTGTGATCAGAATAATTACCTTATATCCTAGCATTAAACATTGAAATATAAAGGTGATGAAAACTATACATTTCACCCTTTTATTACAATGCACAGCCGACATTAATCATTCATTTGCAAGTGGAATTAATTCAACGCCGAGCAGTGACAACTTTATTATTTTTGTACGAAACCAGGAGTACATTGTAGGACATGGGGATATTACCATAAACCGTGGTTAACATTAATTTAGCTTATTGATGGGTATGACATGGATAAACGAGTTATGGATATGGCATACCGTGTTTCATAAACCTGTCTGTATGCATATTTAGTGTCAGCGGCACTTGGACACGTTGAAAGTTAATCTTTCACCGCAGTGATTAACGCTTGATATACTCCGAGGAGGTATTAACATGTTTTGACCTTGCGCTTTTTGTGTTGGTCGATTTCACTGAATAGGTTACACAAAACAAACAAATACTTCACTAACATAACCGTAATGTAATTTCTGTGGCCCTAGAGAAAAGGGGTATAAGTCCAATTTTGTCGAAAATGAGTTAAGTGTATTAAAGTGATCAGAAAACCGATTTTTACAGTTTTTTTTGGTGTCAGTTGGACTCTTTTACACAAAGTAACTTTCTTATTTTTAGAGATAGCTTAGATCTGTCTTCACCAAACGATAGAGCATTTTTTTCTGATCACTTTGGTACACTTAACTCATTTTCGACAAAATTGGACTTATACCCCTTTTCACTAGGGCCACAGATTTAATGTGTGGGTGAATTTATCTTTTTTAACCACTTTCCTGTCTCATGAGTCACATATGACTCATAATAATTGTTAAACTATTGTGTCTACCTTGTGGACAGTGTAAGTGCTGTTTGATTTCTTTTCTCTTGTTACATTTCTTAGTGTTTTTTTGTGTTGATTTCCTGTATTGTGTATTTAATTATACATACATACATACATAAACTCACGCCTTTTTCCCATGGGGGTAGGCAAAAACTACAGAGCGCCATATGCTACGATTCTTACATACTTCTTTGTATTTAATTATTTGCATCGAATAAACGATTAATCTGTCATTTTATCTATCCGACTTACAATCCTGTGCGTAAGAGATGAGGCTGCCACGAATGTGATAAAAAACTTGAGAGGTGTCAAGGAACTTCGTTTCATCCGGGTGTCTTCGTTACCACTTTTGGTCTTAATTTTTTCTCTCTCTCTCTCTCAGAAAGCCAGCCAGTTATTGGAACTTCGTTCCTAGACTAGCTTGCTTTTTATGAGAGAGAGAGAGAGAGACAGAGAGAGAGAGACAGATAGAGAAACACACACTATAGCAAAATGTGTCGTTACCACTTTTGGTCTTAAAAGTGTCGTTATAACTTTTGGTCTTAAAAGTGTCGTTACAAATTTTGGTCTTATTTTTTTCCGTCAAGCCCCCTCTCGCATCGCGCGATAAGGAACTTCGTTCCAATTATGTTTTAAATAATATGTTTCCCAATATAAAGTCCTTCGTTTTTAACCGACTTCAAAAAAGGAGGAGGTTCTATGTTCGTGTGTATGTATTTTTTTTTTATGTATGTTACCTGATTTCTCCCCCATTTGTGGACCGATTCTCAAAATTATTTTTTTATTTGAAAGAGTATACTCCTGAGGTGGTCCCATTTTAGTTTGGTGAAGATCTGGTGCTGATTTTCGGAGATATACAATGGAACTCTTCAAAAATAGACGGCAAATCTGTCGTGATTGCTGGAATCGCTTAGATGTTTATTGTTTATACAACATCACATCCATTGCTAAGGAGTCCTTCAGGCGCCTTGGCTTTGTTTTGAGGAACTGTCGGGACTTCCACAACCCCCACGTTATCAGGCTTGTATTTGGGGCATTGGTCCGTAGCAAGCTTGAGTCTAGTGCGTGCGTATGGAATCCTTTTGAGAAGCAGTATGCATTAGCTCTAGAGAAAGTACAGAAAGCATTCCTCAGATACCTCTACAAACACATGTACGGGTTTTATCCCTTCCTGTATCCCACCAAATTCCTGTTGGGTTGCTTAAGTTTCAACTCTAGAAGTAAGGCGGTCGCGTGATCAGATGGCTGTAGTATTCAAAATTCTTAGGGGGGGAAATTATCGATGATCCTGATCTGCATAACGAAATCTGCAATCTATTTGTCCCAGACAATTACTGTCGTGGCAGAAAGCACCGCTTACTGGCTGTTCCAACTAGCCGTACTATTGCGCACTCCAAGTCACCTATTCCTCGGACTGTAGCGTCTATTAACGCTCTCCTGGACTCAGGCACAGGTCTTGATATGTTTGCGGATGAATGGAAGATGATAATGTCAGAATGCTTGAATTTTTGTGAGAAGAATACATGAGTGTGAAGTAAATTATTTAATAAATTATAATTATGTTAAATAGTGTAATTGGCTTCGGCCGTTCTATTTAAATTAAATAAATAAATAAATGACGTATCATCACGCCTGTATGCTCTGAGGGGTACGCAGCTGTGTACAATATACCTAGATTTCGATAGATAAAAATGTTAAGTTTAATTTATTAGGGATAAGTGGATAACCATATTACCATGACATGTATTGTTAACAAATAACAATATAAAATAAATTCATGGCAAATAGGTATTTGTATGGGAACAACTAAAAATGGAAAAATAAAAAACTTTTTTGCAAAAAATAAAACCGACTTAAAAACAACACTAACCGGTGTAAAATAACTCTAAATTCGGAAGTCGGTGGCCCATCAGGAATAAGACAAAACCACAAAAGCCACAGACTTCCTAATTTAGAGTTATTTTACGCCGGTTACTGTTTTTTTTAAGTCGGTTTTATTTTTTGCAAAAAAGTTTTTTTTCTTATCCATTTTCCATAGTTCCGTACTAACCCAGCAGGCGGTCGAAGGGGAACGGCTTTTAGTAGCTTCATATAAAACAACACTCATTCGCACAGTCGTCGCGATTAATGACTAGTTGATTATAATTCACAAGAATATTGTTCTGAAGCTTTTCAGGGGCTTCAGGCGAAGTGAGCATTGAATTTGTAAGGTTGATATTTACGCGTTTGTCAATTTTGGTTATAATACCAGCCTGCTACTTAATTGTTCTAACTTGTACCTAATGAATGAATTCAGCTGGAAAATTCTGGTGTTAAGGGTATAGGACAAAGACTTTCAATACTTCTATAGACGAGATATTACGAACAAAATTGTCATACGTTACTTCGTCTTTCGTACTTAAGTCGATGAGTCTAGCTAGTCCGCTCCAATATTGCTTTATTTTGATAGATGGCGTTTTTGAGACTTGGGATCAAAGTTTTTCTATGTCATTTCTTCGCGTGTCCTCTTTAAGGCATCTTATTTTTTTATGAAGGATAATGACCATTATTTTATTAAGGCCTCTTTTCATACAGAGGAGACACAAGCATTAACAACAACGGTTGTTCAACTTAGGTTAACGATTTCAGACTAATGTTCAATCTAATTAAAAGTCTAGGTTTTTTAAGAGTTCTTTTTTCGATGTTAGCAATGTCGACAGTAGAGTAAGATAGTGATGTAAATTAAAAAAGTTACATAAATATTTTTATTAAGGCCTCTTTTCATACAGAAGAGACTTACAAGCATTAACAACAACGGTTGTTCAACTTAGGTGGACGATTTAAGACTAATGTTCAATCTAATTAAAAGTCTAGGTTTTTTAAGAGTTCTTTTTTCGATGTCAGCAATGTCGACAGTAGAGTAAGATAGTGATGTAAATTAAAAAAGTTACATAAATATTTACTGCCGTGCTTGAGAGGCGAGTATTTAACCACTGGGTCATCAATACCATTTAAATTTTGTACAAATTATCAGGCAACAAATCATTTATTTCCATTCATGTTTAAGTTCCATATTGCAATAGGGAGTACAGGCGGGTCTCTCCCTATGACATGGGATTACAATACCATCAACCGGACACAAATCCTGATTTCAGGTTGCTACTCAGTAAATTTAGATGACAAAACCCAATAAAACATTACCCAACCTGGGAATCCAACCTAAGTCCTTATGTTTAGCAGTAAATTTTGTAACCACTGGACTAACGAGGTAGGTTAAATGAAGAACGTGGATAAGTCAAAAAGGAAAGGGATAACAATTACTGTTCTGACCCCAAAACATTGTTATATTGTCAGAAATTTCAGTAAAGTAACCTTCTAAACACAGTTGTAACTCATAAATTTATAATTCCAAGCTCATAAAGTCACAACACAACAGTAACGAACCCGTCTGAAGCACAAAACGTAAAAAGGGACAACACAAACAGAATATTATGTCCCAAAAACTGGACCAATAAATTAAAACAACTCAAATATTAAACGTTGTAGGCATAACCTGTGCAGACAATGAAAAGCTGCACGTAAACTCCGCTGAAGGAATTCATAAGGTGGGTCTTTCTTTGAAATACCTTTTCGGGGGTGCATCATAAATCAGCATAACGAGGCAGCCTTCCGTGAGGTGCCCCGCGTTGGGCCCCTACTAACATTAAGCTTCAGTAATATTTTCTCACTTACGACCAAATTTTCTGTCTTCTTATTTATGTTGGGCCAAGTTTAGTCGGGACTCGAGAACGGGCTGTCGTCTCAAGCTGCAAGGTAAGTAATACTCCAGCAAAATTTGAAAGACGCGGATGTTTTCAAGTGAGCGTACCAGCGTCTAGGCTAGGTATTAGACTGCCGGCGGAATTTATAATGTTGCTGTAAATATTAAAACCGTTAGAAACGCGTAGAGGTTTATTTAAAATATTAGAGAGTATGTCCGTGGCTGTGGAATATTAATTCTTAAAGCAGGTAGTGTTAAGTCTATCAAAGAAGATGATTCGTGGTTAATTGAATAATAATGTTAGGTTTTGTCAGTCTTATACTATGAGTTCAGTACCTATATCGGTCTAAACTCCCCAGCATTGAAAGTTTCCGACGGCCTGGGCCTTTTTTAATTTGTATGCTTATCTTTAACTTTAAACGTAAATAAGTAATTCTATTCGTGTATTAGAAAACCTACCACCCACCGATAACTTTTGTTATGACTTTTCATAGTCTAAAGTAAAAATGTATCTGTTTGTTTTTAGAAAAACCCAAAGAAAAATAGCTATGAACGCAGAATCATGTGTTGATGTCAAGTTTTCAGGTTGTATGTCAATTTCCCTGCCATCTCGTAAAACTGCCTGCACATGACACGTTTGCTATGATTCGTCCTTTAGTGTATGAGAATGTGTGTGTGATCGTAAAAGTTGATAGTCCACCACGTTTTATCACTTCGCGTTTTCCTGAAATTCAAGCAAACGCCTACCTCATTAGTATACCTAAAGGATTATCTGTTATCTTAACTTCTGATTTGAATTCCGATAAACATAAATTTTTAGTGGCTCGTAAAGACGATGTCGCAAAGACCGGGTTTACGTTTCAAGTTGAATCGTAAACAGCGGATAAACTAAGGTAATATTTATCTTTAACAAACATCTCAGGGACAAAGTCTATAATTAGTATTCCTAGAAAGGTTCAAGTTACATTTGCTTACTTTGTTTCCCTTCTTGTGACTTAATTAATTTCAAGCCTTTAAGGTAAAACCGAGGCAATTTAATTACGTGGAGATAAGATTGAGACAGGGTTTACTTTGTCATCGTCATAGCCCGTAAGTGTCAGCTATTAAAATTAAATATTGCTCGTGACGGAATTTAACTCATCAAATTGGATCTGTTAATAATAAAAGCTCCAAGGTTTTGGACCTTGGAGGTTTTATTATTAACAGAATGATCTGAAAAAAACGAATATTATTTTTGTTATTTATAATAAGTGCTGCTGCTAACTTCTTCGTTTTTAAATTGCAGTTAATTTAATCAGGAATTCTGTCAAATTATTGCAAAATCTTTCGTCGTCTTTTATGACAATTGACGAGCATCATGTAAGCATAATCATGCAGATCTCCACCCAAATCCGCAGTCAAAACCACATCAACGCTGATGGCTTTACAAATTAAAAAGTTACACGTCTTACTTTTATTGCAGTCCTGTGTGGCCATAATTAAATTCCCATATTCATTCGGCTTGTTTGGGGCAGTTACCGTTGGCCTTTATTTCCCTCTTGTTGCACACTTTTTTCACCACAAAGTTTTTATAGGCAAGTTCAAAGCTGTGCCCACTTCGCCGGGTCTTTGTTGGATGCTCATTTAAAATCAATCGCTGCCATTCTGTCCGAGGGTGGCGACTGAGACGAGATTTTGGAGGGAATTCTTAATTAAGCTCGCCGGAGATCCTCTTTAGTTAATGGAGGCCTGTCCGAAATCCTTAGAAGCACGGTAAATGAGGGCAGGCAATGTAGCGACGTCAAAAAGAGCGAGATAAGATTATCGGCCGTGATAACTTTTTTTAATTTGCGATGTTCGTAATATCATTAAATATTTTTTTATTCATTCTGCAGGAACGATAATACAATACGGGCGTTTTTACACGGATGAACGAAGAAAGGCATAAAATATATATGGTTGCCCAGAAGATACATGATATTATGAAAATAAATTTGCTTTAGTTAAAACTTTGCTACACGATACTGGAGTAAATAAAAAATAATTATAAAAGTTTAGTTCCAAATTATTTAAAGAAGCTCACATTTTCATAATTTATTCAAATATCAAACTGCGCAGTCCTTAGTAAGGATTTAATTAAATCCAAGGCACTATCTAGAGGGAACAATATAGCCCTGACGTAATAACCTATCGAGCACGTTAAAATGGTTTCCAGTAAGATTATACCTACTTGCCATTATTTTTATGATAATTTTAATTTGGAAAGACAGTGAAAGCAATAGAGATAAAAAGAAATTAGTAATCTTAAAGAATAGATCTTTTACCTGATACCTTGGGGACGACATCCAGTCTATGATGCACCTAAAAACGAGTATTTAAAATAGAGCAATTTATTGCATCTTTGACCTCCACATCCCAGGTACTGAGTAAAGTCATACTTCTCGGTTAGACTGGTTGTCAGACTCTCGGGTTTCTGACTACCCGTAATGACAGTCAAAGATCTATAAACGACTTCTTGAGACCCAACGGCTTGACGTGCTATCCGAGGCACGTACTAAATTTGCCGCCAGGTGCCGCGCGGTGGCAGCGCGGCTGCAGCGCTACCGTCGCGCTGCTTTGTTAATTAATCCATATAAATAAAAAACGCGCGACTGCAGCGCTGCAGCCGCGCTGCCACCGCGCATCGGTTCGTCAATCGACTAGTGATGATGCATACGTGTTTTTATTAAGACATGAACGAAAATCAGCTTGAACAATTTATCGATGAGGTTGAAACTAAATGTACAACACTATTATACTCGAACCTAGCGGTTGCAGCGCGGCGGCAGCGCTGTAGCCGCGCTGCCTCCGCGCGGGTCTTTGCGGCTAATTTGAAGGCGCCCTAAGTATGAAACCATCCACGGAGCAACCTCGACAAGCGTAGCTTAACTATCATTATTTTGCCACGAACCCTTCTACGTAACTTGCGAATGTACTTGCGAGTGGCAGTTAATGTTTTAATGATTATAATATGATGTATGACATCGTTTCAAAAGATATCCAACGAAATCCTAACTAGTTCTGAACACAAAGCATGTATTTTGTTTTCCCTGCAAGAAATACATTGTAATACTGAATAACCAGCTTAACTACAAAGCGGGATCCTAATTAAACGCTCTCCTGCGCGCTGACAGACAGTGAAGTTTCTAGAAAAAGTCAACCAAGTTAATTAGTTTGAACAATGTCTTGAAATCAAGCAAATCTTACTTTTGCAAAGGTTAGAGACTGTTATCTACGGCTGTTACATAATGTATGGTATAAAATATTTTTCTAGTTAGCCTTTAAATTTATCAGGGAAAAACTTGGGTGCAAAATTTTGGCGTGATTAGTAAAAAAAAGTAAAAATTTTGGCGGAATTTCGACCATTATTTGCCTAGGTTTTTCATTCATTACTAATTTGCGGGCTAAGGCTATTATGTATAGAAATTATACTGCCTCTGTAATACTGGGCAAAATACGAATTACTCTGATAAGATAGATGATCAAAAGTCTAGTCTTGACAGTAGGTATTAAAGATCCATAAAATATGTCAAGGAGCCGAAGTTTAAGAGGGCTTTCGGTATCTAATGGATTGGTTACTATCCGCGGACCGACCTCGGCAACTGTGGCATAACCTTCTATTGACCTGGACGACTGTTATTATTTAGTTACAAACTCGAAACCTCGACCCTTTTTGTTGGTAAGTTAAATTTGATTAAAATCCATTTAGTAGTTTTTACGTGAAAGAGTAACAAACATCCACAAACTTTCGCGTTTATAATATTAGTAGGATGCTACACAGATTTAATGTAAACCACCAGGATATAATGTAAATCCTGGATAAATCCACATTTTTCTCAATTATACGCAGATTTCCATAGATTATTTACAATTGAAATTGGCATTTGATTAATATTTATACAGATTCATTACTGACAGTTAACACTTAATCACATTTTAACATCTGGACTGTCAATGCCTAGCATTAGTATGGGAATGCCAACTTAATTTGCGTGCACTACGCTTAAAAAATAGTAAGGCTGATTTCTGTCACCTTATGTCGAACATCAAAATATCAGTTTCTAAAAGCAGAAAGGTATAGTTACAAAGACAAAGCATGAATTATTATACTAACAAGCGAGAACCAGTTTGTGTTTGCTGTGGGTGAGGTAGAAATCATGAAAAACAAACAAGCCTAAACAAGTATTCTTCTACGCCCGTAAGGGTTCATTAATGATAATGGATGCCTGTAATTACGCTTTGTTCGTCTAATATTAGCCTTTTATACAACGAGGCAATGAAGCCTCGTATATAGAAAGATAGGGAACTAAATTTAAATTTACCTACTGGAAATGAGAAAATCATTTATGTCGTTTGACTACTGAATATGGTTTTTTATTTGTATTATTAACTAGTGCTTGACTGCAATTCCACCAGATGGTACGCAGTAATGCAATCAATGATGGTGAAACGCACTAGTTTATTAAGAGCCTATTCACTCTAGCTTTGAAGACACCTAAATTAAAATCGGACGGGCAGACCGCAGCAGGCAAAAAAAGACAACGTTTTGCACAGTTGAATTCTCTTTGGTTGATACTTTGACTTCAAACTGGCCTAGCGAAGTATAGAGCTTAATTTATTTACTTTGCACAAGGAAAAAAACTGTACAAAGGAGGGCTTAATGCGTATTTTCTACCAGCATGCGTAGCATGAACACATTGAACACCGAAGAAACGGCCTTTGTCTACAGACGAATCGGCAAAGTGACAGATTATATAGACAGGAACCTCAATCTGTCAAATTTCTTTCAATACACCTGCCTGCGTAGCATGAACACTTAATTTCTTTTCTTCCGAGACACGACAAAGACCGTTTCTTCGGTGATCATGCTACGCGTGCAGGTTGCCTTAAATTTTAATAGTTTGCGAGCTTACACTGGTTTCTTTTTATTACTGGTGAGCAGCTAACTGTATCTACTATGATTTGGCTGATGCAACGCCGGCGCCGTCTTGAGGAAATTTCGTTTAGATTGTGTTTTCTATCGTAAAGTACTGGAATATTATGACATGGCAGAAATTCAGCATTTGTACTTTACTTATGTACCTAGGAAATACTTGTATCGAGTACCTAATTAATAAGTAGGCTCGACTAAAACATATCTGACAAAATGTGGGTACCTATAGGTATCTCTATGCCAAACCCATTGAGAAATACAGGCATGATGCTATGTTAAAAACAACAAATAAACTTCACCGATAAAAGGTAAAAAGAGACACTACAAGAGTCTTCGATATAAAACATCCGATAAAGGTAGACGTCCCGATTAGCGTCCATTTGTCACTGAGTGCTAGACAGGTGTGCCGGATAGAGCACGTGTCGATCCGACAATAGTTCATGTTCCTTCCGCCTCTTCAATACACAACAATTTTAGGGTTCCACATTTGAATCAAAAAGCTGTTCGATGGCTTTTTTTATTGGTTTTAAAGTGAGTTCTTATTTTCTATCAAAATTATGACTATCTTCGCTACCACAAGTGAGAAGAAGATATTACAGTGATATTCCGTAACAATTAACCCTTGAAAATGTATGAACTGAAGGCGAATTGAGCTGTTATTCCATGCATAGGTATTGTCATTTCACTTCACTCAAGTTTTGACGTGATATTTTTTATTGAGTCGACCGGCTGAAAGTGACACTTACACTTACAAAAGTTTAGATTACGAAAAGTAATACAATGTTCCATGAAAATAAAACCATTTACATATCAATATGTCGGTATAATAATTTCTATTAAATGTTCTAACAATTATAATATTTATGTACAGACGCCAGCACATCAAGTTACCCCAATGTGTCAAATATTCCCAATTGAAAATGAACCTTATTCTATTTGACATAAAGTTGAAAAACGATCAACGAAATTTGACACTTTGGGGTAACTTGATGTGCTGGCCGTCTGTACCTTCATTTTATGTTTGTTTCAGTCCCATACTAAACCATGAAGATCTACGTTTAGTTCAACCGTATCAATTGAATATTTAGTGCTTAGTTTTTTTTTATTCACACACTTGCTTTGTAATTCACTTTAGACGTTGGCAGAATAGTTGACAACGGCTTTGTTTGCCATAGCAAAAAATAGAATAGAATAGAAATATCATTATGTCAAATATTTCCACTCATAAGGGTGTAACATTAAAAATGTATGTAAAATTAAATTTCGCAATTCATTGAATGGAGCTAAAACATACATGTAGTAGAAAGTTATGTCAACGAATGGTTTACTGTGCTATTAGCACGTAACGACTGGTAGCATTTGTGGCAGCAAGCGAAATTAACAAGTTTTGCGGGCTGTTGTTAGAACATACCTACTATACTCCTTGTAGTGTTTGCTTCTCAATGTACGGTTAGTTGGCAGTAGGTATACAAAATGAGTCTGTTCATTTTCTGTTTTACTCATCAATTCTTTTTTTTGTTTCATAAATTATATTCGAGTGTAAATGCGGTAAAAATAAAATATAATATCTCTACAGAAAGAACAAATTGTCAAAATAAAAAAAGCTTTGCTGTAAATTTCTTTAATTCATTAAACCCCGAGCGTCCGGGCTGTCATTGTCTTTCTATTGTGTCTTTAATTGACACGATTGGAAGGTTAAACAGATTTAAATAATATTTTTGAAAGAAAAACAAATTGCGCTGCTGCTTATAAAAAAAAAACTGTTCTTTCGATATGGAACCCGTCACTATTTCGTATTCACACTTGACCGATATTTATTCAAATAACGTTCCTTGATGTTGGAAGTCCTATTGAGCTGTTGATTGATCATCGACTTTTAGAATCGAGTTCAAATGAAATAGAATCGAATTTTCGGTTCCATCATTAATCTTTCCTAAACATTGTTTAATTTATTATAGCTGTGAAGAAAGTGTTCCCAGACTGTCATGGAGGGCAATAAACTCTGGCGCAATCTGTGAGAATTCACTGAATTAGATATACGACACCACATAGTTATCGTAACATGAGTCTGAAGATATTAGTGCAGTAACCGAGTTAAAGGGTACTAAAATTATATTATCAGCACCATTCATATGTGGAGCTGCTGGCTAAACAGTAACAGCCGCACAGGTCAAAGTAAAAGTCAAAGTCAAAGTCAAATCATTTATTTCAATTAGACCTGATAACAGGCTCTTTTGAGCGTTATACCTACTTACAAATTAAATAAATTAAGATAATGATTCTAGTTGCACATTCCAAAAGGTAGTTTTGTATGGAGAAGAATGTGCAAGAAACTCCATACTTACTCATTTAAAATGGATTTTATTACGATGTACCTTGAATAAAAACTACTGTACTGAGATAGGTACAAAGTGATATAAAATAAGCAACGCAGCTAGTAATTAGATGAGTGTATTTAAAGGTACATGGTGCTCACATATTTATATAATATTTGAACCTAAGACGATTATTCAAAAAAGTACTAATGAAATTAATAAAATAAAAAATAAAATAAAAATCAAATATCAATCTGTGATTTAGAGAAAAAGCAAACATTGGTCGGTCGAAGGCTACGCTTAAGAGGTCGGTCCGCAAATGGGTGAATATTCATTACATACCAAGACTCCTCCGTGCCTCGGAATGTACCTACGTTTAGACAGTGGGACCCGGCTGTCATTTGTAAATTTTTAGCAGTCGTTACGGGTAGTCAGAAGCCCGAAAGTCCGACAACCAGTTTTACCGAGGGGTCTCGTGTTACCCAGTTACTGGGCTGTGGAGATCAGACAGGCAGTCGCTCCATGTACAGACGCCAGCACATCAAGTTACCCCAATGTGTCAAATTTTCCCAATTGAATATGAACCTTATACTGTTTGACATAAAGTTGAAAAACGATGAAAGGAATTTGACACATTGGGGTAACTTTACGTGCTGGCGTCTGTACAATACTGGTATTGCTGCTGCATTCTGTTACTTACTTCACCAAAGTTGAGTAAAGGTTAGGCAGATGAGGTAACGCACATTCATAGCCAAAAGAAGCACAGCTAATAATATCAGCCAAAAATATTTAGATACAAGTGTCTTTTTCTGAGTTTGTTTAACTTCGTGCACAAAAGTGTTAACAGAAGAATACTTTTTCGTTCCTGGTTTTCGTTCAAAAATGCGCTTGCCGAATTTCGCTAACGTTGAATATCAAAAAAAGTTCGTTTTCTTTCCGTATTTACCAAATACGCTGATATTTTAAAATCTCGAATAATTACTTTAGAAACTTTCCTAGCCATCAATTCTAACCAACAAAAGGAGATGGGGCAGTTTCCTCCAGCCCACCAAAATACTTCCTGAACCTAAACTGATCAAAAGCCGTCCCACTACGCAGAGGGTGCATAATTTGCCAGCCGATAGGTACAAATGTGCGGCTGACACTGCTAAATGGGCTCGGTATTGTTGAATAATGCCCACAGTTGCCTAACTTGTCTTAAACTATTGCAAACAAAACGTTCGGACGCCACAGATTTGTCAGTGGTTACTATCCTGAGATAGTTGCGTCGGTCACGGACTAACAAATGAGCATCGCAAACTATTCGCATTATTGTTGAGTTTGCGAAGTATGTTTTGTCTATAGTTGTTTTGAATGCTCCGTTTATTGTTTAGATTAAATATCCGGTTTGAATGTGGGGCTTGTTTATTCGTCGGCTTGTTATCTTTAGTAATCATTCTAAGGTTATTAACAACTTATTAATGAGGTGACAAGTGAACTATCTGGATTCTGAATCTTAATTTTAGCGTAAGGTACTAAACTTAAAAAAAGTCACATATATTTTTGAACTTGCCGAGCGGTGTTATGTAGTATGTCGAAACAAATCTCTCCAAATTAATTTTTACGGTGATAAAACTGTTTTACTAAATATATATCCATTTCCATAAAATATGATTTCGAGAACCGTTGACGACCATTGATCTTATCTATTTCGTATTCTCAAATCAAATGTAGAATAATCTATTTATTAATCTTGTATTTAAAAGGTTTTGTGTTTCTTACAGCATCACACTTTCGGTCAAGTAAAGTCACACTCACGTTTCAGGAGTTACGTTAAAGTGTCATGTAAAAGGTTGCGAGTCTATTCCCTTTATTTATCTTTGATTTAATCAATGAAAAACTTTTTTTTTTTTACTTGAGCTTGAATATTCAGTTTTGAAATATACGATGACACATCATCGTAAAACAGTAAAGTAGTAGTCATCCATATAAATCCAAGCTTACATCACCTCTTTATTAATCCAATTACCTTAACGCCGCGTTCATAAATTGGATGATTATGACTTTCTCACAATTCCAGTTATTATTCTAGCCCTGTAGGTACGGTTCACACCAAACGTAGTCAAACGTCGACGGATCAGGACTTATAAACTCGCTTTTACTTAATATTTATTTAAATCTATATATTATATACGTGTTCCATTTCACAATGATTAATTAGTAGGTACTATTCAAAGAAACTATTAAAAATTTGGCACAAATATAGAAAATGTAGCACAAACTCAACTTAATGTATTCAATTTGTAAGTGCTATGTACGTGTTTTTGGGTATTAAGAGTTATGTAAATAAATTAACTATTTACGGCAAGTGCTAGTACATAACTGAAAAGAATAATTATTTATTACTTCATTACAATTGTTGACGTACATTATTATACATACTTATCATTGATGACTATTCACTACTGGTTATTTTTAAACATTTTTGGATAAAAAACATTGAGAACACTTAAATCATAATCAGAAAATGCATAAGCTACGCAGTTTTCTGTTTTTGCACATTCAGCCGCCGAATATGAGTTATCTCAGATTCAGCGGCTGACTGTGAGCAAGCAGTGAGTGCTAGGTTTGGTGTGAACTGTCCTTTAAAGTATCACATAAAGGCTAATCGCTGTGTTTAAGTCAATTGAGCTCCACCGTTTTCTGTTGAGTGCTCTAATCCGGAATCGTTGATAGTTGAAGATGCAATCCCTATGTAAATGAAGGAAATGGTTCTCATCGTGACGTAGAGCGTAACGGGGAATTGTTGCTCTTTACCAAGGCACTTGGTTTCAGCCGAACAAAGCCCTGGACTTGTTTATATTTATTATTAAGTTGTAGAACGAATGGCAGACTTTTATTTTTACAAATAATACGCAATACAGATAACTTACACACTTAAGGGTATGTATTTCTAAATCGTATATGTATTTTGTCAGTATAATAGGAAGCTGCATTCAAAATTTAAAGGGCTTAATGATTCGATTAATAGTACCAAAGAAAGTGTATTTAGATAGGCCGCATAACGGCCAAATAATAATTCGAAATAAAATGTAAAAGAAAAAAAAATACTAATACGTGGTTTTTAACAGTCTCGTGTTATCTTATCTTTGTTCACCTATCAATCTGCTATGCTCTAATACTTTATCCATTTCACCGTGAAATCAACAATTCAGATCAATTAATCAAGTTATTTCTCCAATTTATTAACTGACTGATAAACCAATCCGGGAACGGCACCAGTTCTCGGGTTTAGTGTAGCGTAAATATCAATTACGCAGCTTATATCGGGAATTTCGGGAAACAGTCGGTAATTGTCGGACAATGTCCAGAGCTCCCTGCTCTATTGCATTTTGGCGAATATTGGTAATTTATTTTTATTATGTCGCTATATCGTGGGGAATGTATCCCAGAATGGTCATTTTGAATGCGAACCCATAAAATTTTGTTAGTTAATTAGCCTGGTAATGTTATTGGCGCTTGTTTGCGTGAAGTGATAATAGACACATAGGTGCATTTGACAGGGTGTTTCTTTGCCAGCTTAGCTCCTATTTGGTATTTCAATATAATTATAATAATTCAGCCTGTGTTGGGCCACTGTAGCACAAAGGCCTTCCTTTCTTTGTTGTAAAACCTTAAATGTACAAGACTTCAACTATTCTTCAACTAATTAAATTACACATAACATACTTAGAAGGCAAGACACATAATTCGCAGAACAGATGGTCGTTGGGGGTAAAAAGTTCTGGAGTGGCGACCAGGTACCGGATGACGCAGCGTTGGAAGGCCTCCCACAAGGTAGACCGACGGTACGACTTGGTGAGAGTCATGGGAATGCGATGGATGAGACGCGCACTGGACCGGTCGTTGTGGCAACATTTAGGTAAAGCTTATGTCCAGCAGTGGAGTTTTTCCCAGCAGAAGACGTTTTTCGGTTGAAATGATGATGCTTAGAATACAAATAAAAAGGCTGACAATATTTCAATTCAAAAAAACTTTTATTCGTGGGCTCTATATCTCCATAAAGATGCCTGGACTTCCACAAGTTATCGGTTTATCTCCATAAAACGGGAACGCAACAAACGAAACCACAAAGTTTACTAAAGCCGGTTTCGGCGACAGCTTCAGCCCCAAAAAAGGTTTTCATTTCCCCCATTATATGGGACTTCGGACCCCCTTAAACCATGCGTCGACTCTCTGACACGCATTGTACCATGATTAATGATTTACAACGCAATTTTCTTCGCCGTAAAAATGTCTCAGGCTTTTTTTAATATTAGATATGCACTCATAAAAGTTACGTGTCACGTATATAATGAGCTTTTTAATAGGTTTTCAGGTTATTAAGGTTTTTTAATTACGATGATTAGGCGTTTTATTTAATAATCACGTCGTTTTCTGTTTTCGATGAGTTTTCTGTGTTGTGTGAAACGAGACTGTCTAGATATAACAGGAGAATATGTATCAATAAAGCTTAAAATTCAGTATTTTGATCTTCAAGAATATTGTACTGGGACTGATTTTGTTGTTGCTGTTTGTATTATTTATCTTTATGTATTGAACTAAAGATTGGATAGGACGTATGTATTTGCAATGGCAGACTTTACACATTGTTAGAATAATTGTGGTTCTGTGAGAAGTCGGAGTAGCAGGATTTTGTGAATTTAGTTTTATTAACTTTTTACATGGTATAAAATAATAAATATGAAAGCTACGTCTAGGTTTGTTTAAGAAGGAAGTTTTTAGTGTTTAAAACATTTAAAAATACCCGTTAGTTTCAAAACATACACAATATCATCACAACTAAACAACTTCCGACTGACAGAATCTACATACCTACCTACATCATAAAAAAATAAGAAGAAAAAATCCTACGAACAAAATCTTCCACATAATGTCCCACTTTAATCCAACACATGTGGCTAGTTGGCAGCATCAAAGCTAAGATAATGGAGACAAAACAAGCCAGTTTAATGCGCCGTATTGGGTTGCAGCGCAAACAGCGCGCCCTAGTGTCAGGTTACTGAACACATGCTGCCAAAAGGTCATGAATAGACAGCAGTGTTTGTACAGACAGCAGTGATATGAAAATACGTGGTGTTTGGTGTAAATGTGATGTTTTTGGGGTTCCGTAGACAAACAGCTACAACGAAACCTTCACGATTCAGGTTGTCGGTCGGTTGAAACTATACAGCCACTTTACCTTGTTACTTTTGGTACTATCTCAAGGTAGTTCGGATGAAAGGTAATTGTTTAACGATGGTGCAGAGAAAATAGCGATGAAATTCCACATTAACAGTAACTGAGAGATATAAAATCAATTCAGCGCACATCAGCGTGCATCCCTTACGTAAAACAATTTTATCTACCTTTTTACCGCACCATACTTGTAATGGCAGCTTGATCACGGTGATGACGTAATTAACTGATGAATACAGGAATCCTCTAGTTCAAGCCCGGTTGCATATTACGAGTAGGTGTGTAACTTGCCACCAACTTTTAAAACATAACGGGTGAAATGTGGGTATACTACAGATACATCTCTGCCTAACCCTTCGGGGATTACATAAAAAAAGTTTTTATATGACATTTTTACTAAACATAAATTCTATTTCTATTATAGAAAGAAAGTGGCGTACATGGAATCAGCTGTTTGTCAACTGTCAAGTGTAGGTATTTCATTTTCAGCCATATTATAAATTCTACTCGTTAACACTTGACAGTTGACAAACAGCTGATTCCATATACGCCATTTTCTTTCTATTGTCACCTTGTCGATTACGATAATATAGAAATAGAATTTGTAATATGGCTAGACTTGCTGATTCATTCAAAAAACAACTCTAACTCAAGACGTAAGTTGACCTAATGTGTTACCTTACCTATTAATCATTTAGGTTAAGTAATTCAATTGTTTTTCATGCGTAGAAAGTTTGCGTGACGTCGCATCCAATGTTAACGGAAGTCGGTGACCGGAATAACTGTAGGTACTTATTCCCCCTAAAACCGTGTGTGATATTCACCTTGTTTTCATTGTCCAACGTGTTATATATATGGCCTTTTTAGATACGCAGTACTTCGGAGTCTTCCCGGAAAGGACTGCCTGTTAAAAGATAGCAAGTGCATTTAAACCCTTTTGGCTTTATCTTTCCCTGCGTTTCCTTCCTTACCTTTGTGTTGTTGTCCGGTTTTTCGTCGGAATACAAAAGTGAACACAACACATTAGATATCAGTTTGGGGTTTGTTGAAAGAATCGGTGTTATGTTATAAGGTGAAATAAACATGTTTGAAGATAAAGCAATGTTTTAGGAAGCCAATAAAGCTACTAATAACTCGCCTAAGTTTTTTATCACATAAATAATAACTATACTAAAAATTATAGAAATAAGATAACGCTTAGAATAATAATGCATAAAAGCCGCATGTAGTACAGAAAACGGGTGAAATTGTGTGTCTACTTTATGTTGAGTTATCCGTGTTCAAAGGAACGTGACTTTGAGTGCCTACTGTCGGTTTGCCAAGCAGAGAAGACCACTTTGGGTCAGATTTAGTAGCCTCACTTTTTACTCTCGTACTAGGTTTCTACGCGTTAATATTCTAAGGGTTTACGTTACAATAGCTAGTGTTCAACTTGCGACCTACCCATTCCTCGCCAGTCCAACGCTGACGGACTATTATTACTGCTGTCAGGGCAATAAATTCATAAAAAACTGGGTTTAACAAAAATGATTAAAGAAATGTGCCCACCTAACTCTTATTTTATTTGTGTATTTATCTTACTTTCAGAGAATTATCCGGAGTACCAATAAATCTTTAGATATTACTGTAATCCATCTTCGTCAGTCAACGCCTACGACGTTCGTCGTTCAGCCCACAATGCCGCAACTGATATTTTCTTTTATTCCTTTATTCGTGAACATTGTATTCACAAAGGTTTAGCTGGTGTTCTGGTTAAGGTAATAAGTACTTTGATATACAACACTACTTTAAATATACAACAACGACCAAGGGGTTGTTACAGGTAATAATATAATAATATTCCACAATTTTCACACAACGCCGTCTAGTCCTAAACTAAGCAGAGCTTGTGTTAGTGATGGTACTAAAGAACTGATAAACATACTTAATGATATATTTCTACATACATACATATAATACACTAGCTGACGTCACGCGGTTTCACCTGCATAGTTCCTGTTCCCGTAGGATTACAGGGATAAAAAGTAAAAGCCTATGTTATCCGGGAATAGTGTAGCTTTCCACCAGTGCAATATTTTTAAAAATTGGATCATTAGTTCCGAAGATTACCCCTACATACAAAATTACAAACTTACAAACAAACAAACAAAATTTACCTCTTTATAATACCTATTAGTTATAATATAATAAATTATACAGAACAAATGATCGTGCTCATCACACACTAAACTAAACCAAGTCCTAATTATTTTGTTTTGTTGGGGGATTTTTTAGATGTACATTTTTTTTATATATATATAATGGGTCTACTCTTGACCTCAATCTTGTCCTGCGGTCAGAGATGAGGTCAACGATGGAACGAGCTTACCCATAAGAAGCCTATTAACTCGCGACTTAACCAGATTGGGGTCATATGAACTCGGGAACACTGATGCAGGCAGGGAATTCCACTCCTTGGCTGTGCGCATAATGAAGGAACAGGCAAAGCGCTTCGTGCGAATGTGTGGAACATCTTCAAGGAATGGGTGATGATAACCTGCAGTACGTCTGGATTCCCGATGGAAGAAAGGAGATGGTGGAATGAGCTCGTGGAGCTCTAGAGCACACTCACCGAAATACAGTCTGTAAAAGACCGACAGACATAATTAGTTTCATAAGTTTTATTTACAGAAATAAACTACACACATCAAAAGTGTCTAGGGATCAACATATATTTTTGCAATAACTTTTCTCCTGATTGATATTAATTAAAATTTTCTTTAAGGATTCATCAAATAAAGTGTTTTCGTTTGTCACAGTAACGATAAACCAAGTCACCTTTGCATTAATAAAGAAATTTGCCATTTTCCTAATAAAGGGATTTTTGAAATTTGAACCACTAACATTAAAGTTCGAAAAAAAGACTGAAATAACAGTTTTCTTTAAAATTTTATTGGGTAACTTAAACAATTAATAATCCGTGTTTCTACCGCGAACACTAACAACACAAGAACATCGGTTTGGCATACTCAAAATAAGTTCATCGAAATCACGCTGTGGAATGTACGCCCATGTTCGTTGCAACAACAAAAAAAGGTCTTCTTGCGACTGGATACCCTCCATATTCGGCAGAGCTCTTCTCTGTAGCATATCCCATGCATGCTCAATCGGGTTCAAGTCTGGCGACTGAGCAGGCCAGGGCAGGACATTGATGTTAGCTGCGGCGAGAGTCTGTCTTACAACTCTTGCGGTGTGCGGTCGTGCATTATCATGCATTAACTGAAATAAGGGACCGATTTGCACTTGTAGAGGAACGATGACGTCTGATACAATCGTCTCGGGCGTACTACGGGTACCACCTATAGCAATGCACAATCGTAGGATTCGATATCAATGGGCTCTTGAACACAGAAATTGGGCAGAAGAACAATGGCGTTTCGTGTGCTTTTCTGATGAGTCTCGTTGTGGTATGAGACCGGATACAGGACGTATACGACACTGGAGAACCCCTGGACGCCAACAGCGATTAAAATCCTGCCAGGAAGTCCATCCTTATAGTGGTGCAACCATCATGGTATGGGCGGGTATTTGGATCGGCGGAAGAACTGAGTTGATTTGGATCAGAGGCAACCTCAACGCTCAAATTTATGCTGAGACGATTGTATCAGACGTCATCGTTCCTCTACAAGTGCAAATCGGTCCCTTATTTCAGTTAATGCATGATAATGCACGACCGCACACCGCAAGAGTTGTATGACAGACTCTCGCCGCAGCTAACATCAATGTCCTGCCCTGGCCTGCTCAGTCGCCAGACTTGAACCCGATTGAGCATGCATGGGATATGCTACAGAGAAGAGCTCTGCCGAATATGGAGGGTATCCAGTCGCAAGAAGACCTTTTTTTGTTGTTGCAACGAACATGGGCGGCCATTCCACAGCGTGATTTGGATGAACTCATTTTGAGTATGCCAAACCGATATTCTTGTATTGTTAGTGTTCGCGGTAGAAACACGGATTATTAGTTGTTTAAGTTACCCAATAAAATTTTAAAGAAAACTGTTATTTCAGTCTTTTTTTCGAACTTTAATGTTAGTGGTTCAAATGTCAAAAATCCCTTTATTAGGAAAATGGCAAATTTCTTTATTAATGCAAAGGTGACTTGGTTTATCGTTACTGTGACAAACGAAAACACTTTATTTGATGAATCCTTAAAGAAAATTTTAATTAATATCAATCAGGAGAAAAGTTATTGCAAAAATATATGTTGATCCCTAGACACTTTTGATGTGTGTAGTTCACTTTTAAAGCATAAATAAAGTTGTTTCTGCAATGTACTTATGCTTATAGCCCAGCAACTGCTCAATAATGTGTGTCTAATAAATAGGCTAGCCGAAAAAAAATGTTTTAGTCCTTCATCTAGATTACCTACTAAAAATATTAGACACGTATTTTTCCTTTTTTTCACGTAATCAAATAAAAACGACAATACACTGAAACGATTTCGTACATTTTATACTGAACTATGACGTCACAAGCTCCCTCTTTTTCATTTATTTTTTTAAATTATGTTAATTAATTTTTAAATTCACTTGAAAAACTACTTAAATTAAATTTAATAATAATAATAATAATATATTTATTTAATTTGACAACATTGGTCCACTGGTTAGTATACAAGCAAGCAAATTTAAGTAGATCTCCATCCATCAATTTGAGAGCGAAAAAAAATCCGCTGAAAAACTAAATTTTAGATAAAGGTGACATATTGTTTTGTAAGTTTTGAAATGAAAAAGAAATAGTCACGCGCAAAAATCGCAGCTCACGTTCAATCCAGACAGGGTGTTCGTGTTTTACATCCTTTATTATGTGTTTAATGTACATAATATGTTTCCCTTACGCCGGCAGCTAATTCCTTTCCACAATAGAAGGAGCTCTAGCAGTATGAAGCGAGCCATGCGGATAGAATGCAATACGTGAGTTCTTTTTAAATCTGTAACAGCGACAACATACATCGGTAGTTTAGAAAATGTGGTTGCGTTGGGCTATAGGATCGTTCGTCGCTCGACTGAGCGATGTGGTTCAAATGTACTTTAATAATTCTTGTATTTTTAGAAATGTCTGCTTAGCTGGGCTAGCTAGAGGATGCAGACTCTATTTTAACATCTGGAACTTTTTAAAATCAAGGTTTCTAAATGTTGACCCATTTTGATTGCAATAGGATTACCTACTATGACATGTGGCATAAGCATAACTGATGAAATGTGGGTCGATAAGTACATACTTACGTAGTACCTACACCCACATTTCAAATCGCGGAGGTACAGTAGGTACTAATATCATCATTAGTATCGAAAAAAAAAGTCAAAGTTCCACCGATCGAACTTTGAATTGGGCAGAGATATACCTATAAATTTGCACTTACTAAAAAACTCTGGTCCGAATGACCGCAGGAGTTTCCAAAAGTTAGTCTCTTAGTGAAGCCCAAGCCCAATAAATCCCATCGGTACCGTCATAAAACCGAACCAACCCACAAGTTTCAACGCTGAAAATACCGTAAACGAAAAATACCTTTTGAAAATATCCTGACAAATCGTTGTGAAACGGCGAACTGAATGCAATGATAACTCTGCAGTTCTGCACAAAAGCCTTGCATCTACATAATCGATGGCTTATTGGCATTCCCCCTTTTACTTCTAAATTGCAAATTTTCCGCACGATTTTGCTTCGCAGAATACATTTTCAGCCGCGAAACGGAATGCAACTGTTCTGTATTTCTTATTCATTTTCCTTCGCGTGTTCCCCTTATTTATTCGCATTGTTAGTTCAAATGGAGTCAACTTGAACAAAAACCACAGCAATTTTGAAGGAATCGTACCTATAATGTTTGATGTGTTTCGTGACAACAATTGAGACCTCGTAAAGCTGGCAGAGTTTAGGACTTATTTAACGTTAAACGGTTACGAGGCGAACGTACAATATGATGTTATAACCGTGACACTGAGGTCTATCAAAAGCTCGTAAACAGAGGTCGTTCATTTGCGATAGCGGGTAGTATTTTCACATTCTTTTGTGACTTTACAACTAAAATAACGTTGCGTATGTGGATATAAATGAAGCATCTGTATTTAAAAGTATCTAGGCGTTGTAAAGTTCATAATCAGCCTGTAACTTCCCAACTGCTGAGACAAAGGCTTCTCCTCTGTGAGAAGGAATGGGTCGTAATATCCCACGCGGGCCTAGCGCGGATTGCCGGTGGCCATGCCGGTTTCCTTACTATGTTTTCTTTCACCGTTTTGAGAACAGTGGTGATGAAATAATTTACCACTAAGCCACTGTTGTAAAGTAACGAATAAAAACAAAGCTGAATTGGAATTGCTCTGAAAAGAGTTACGAAACTCTGGTTAACAAAGCAACATCCTAACTACGCGCTAAACACACCCGGGTGGCTACTCGCCAACATTTGACCAAAAGTTGGGGAGAACTTCTCAACATGGATAAGTAAATAAAACTAACTAAAAGTAAACCAACATTTGGCTAAAAGTTGGATAGAACTTCTCAATTTGAATAACTAAATAAAACCTATTAAAAGGAAACTAAGGTTTACTTAAATAGAGGCTTCACGCCTCGAGATTACTTTTTAATTGGTTTCCTTTGAGGTTATTGAATTTTAATTGAAAAAAAAATTTAATATGAAAATTGTAAAAGCCAGGTGCAGCAGATTCGATAAGGCGAAGCATTGGATTGAGTTGATTATGTAAATATGAAAAATGCAACTGACTTGGGTTCGTCAATTAAACCTGAGCAGTTATATTGATCCTAAAACGTCCTGGACTAATTTTGCTACTCAAGAACCTTTAATGGTGAATAACTAACACAAATTATTTTGTGAATTTGGACTTAATACAGTAACTTAACATTTAGTACTTAATTAGTTTAAGAAACATTTCTGCGTACCCAAAAACTGTTAACATAATATTAATTTGCTTTAAATTAAAATTATAAAAAAATGTATAGTTGTTTATAACTAAACCAAACTTTCATCGGTTAACATAATAACACGTAAATCATCGCAACAATAATAATATTTCAATAGTGTAATCAACATAATCTGTGTTCCATGACCATAACTAACATTACGTTTTCATACAATAAACTAAATTAATTGCCTAATTATTTAAGGTGGTGACAAAGATATAATAGGAAATGGAGTGCTAAAGTGTGGGTGAATGTACGCTGACTTTGACACAATGCATCCAGAGGCAAACATAGTGGTAAAAGCAATAGTTGGCATTTGATATTAACCCAATACATTGATGATCTAATTATTTCAGACGATATGAATCGTACCTGCCCGATTGTAATAGTAAGAAGAAGGCGGCTAAATGTTATCTGGTCATTAAACATTCTCTAATGCCTAAAAAACTTATTCTTGCTGACATTAGGAGTTATTTAATTGAAACGCTTACTTTGAAGGTCATCTGTTGGAGTTACCTTACGGTTTCAACGAACTCCTATGCCCAACGGTGATTTTATAAAAGAATCTGATATTCGCAGGGTGGCATATAATTTTACTATGTAGGTAGGTACCTTACCTATATAAGCGATTTTAAATAGGTGCGTTTAATTACAGTAAGCGCTACTCACACGCAGTATTTTCTTTTAAACTACGTTAACACTCCATTATTTCTTCGTCTTTGTTGAAAACGGGTCTCGTTAATATCAGACCGCTTTGCAAAGCTTCGTGAAAATTTATCGTTCGTTGTTGTACAAAGAAAATGTATACAGTCTTAGTTAAGTAAATAAGGTCCCATTCAATTATGTGCCTTCTTGCTTTACTTTTTGTTCTAACTTTGGATTCCTTGTTAGTTTGTGGTGTAGAAATTCCTACGTAGTACTTACTACAATATATTAATGCGGTGCGACTTGTTTTGTAAGATAAACTGGTTCTTAGTTGGTTTTTAATGGTTTCATGTAATTTGACTCCTGTAAGACAATAACAGTGAATTCATTGTACCTAACGATAATGTTTGTTTCAGCTTTTTTATTAGTGACGTATAAAAAGGAAAAAGTTTATTATTTTTAGTTATATTAATGGATATATTCATACTTTTACATCTCATTAGCAAGTAATAGTATTGATATTTAATATGCTAGAATAGCTAGATGGTTTGATCACGTTGAAAGGATTAATGCAAGGAGACTAACGAAAGGTATTTATTAATAAGTAGAAACGCCGGAAGGGGACACCAAGGACATACATTGACCCTATTGGTGAGCTTCTTCAAAAATATCAGGTGCCTAATACTCAAAACCAGCGAGTGTGTATGAATGTAAGCGAAGCAAAAGAAGTATGCAAGAATCGAAGCATATGGCGCTTTGTACACAATGGGGAAAAGGCGTCAGTTTATGTATGTATGTAAGAAAAAACACAAACACAGAAGCCCCTATGTGTAGTGTATATACAAGTGTACCAACGTAACCGTTTGGTTCACTTTCGTTCCCAATTTTAGCTAACATGCACCGCACACTGCAGTCTAGACGTAATATTTTTGACGCGTCCCGCTGATACGAGTACTAAGTGGATATAGGAAATGGCACCATAGAGGCATACGGTGCGAAAATGTTGGGTGTAACTAACTCATGTTATGGTTAGTGCATAGTCTTGCGAAGCATGCGACAAAGTAAGTTTTTATCTGCTGTCATATTGAGTAAAAATGCAATTTTGTTCCTTGTGTGCACGGGTTAAGGACTAGAACAATATTTTGTTATATAAAATTAAATTATAAAGGCTGTGACACGAGCATTTTAAATACTAGACTAGCTGCTCCAGCAAACACCGTTTTACATTTTTTAAAGAAAAACATTGTTTGCGACCTATTCTTAAACTTACTGAATATACACACAAAATTTCATAACAATCGGCCAAGCTGTTTTGGAGGAGTTTGGTAACAAACACTGACACGAGTATTGTATTTAGTAAAGATATATCTATATCTATACTTATAATAAATCTGTAGAAGTAAAATTTCTGTACATTGAAAATATCGAATAAATAAATAGCAGGGGGTGTTACTAGACCGACACCGAACCCAAAAATATGATTAAAAAAATTTTTGTCTGTCTGTCTGTCTGTCTGTCTGTCTGTCTGTCTGTCTGTCTGTATGTTCAGGTATCACGCAAAAACTACCGGTTCGATTACGATGAAACTTGGTATACTTATTCTTTTATATCCTGGGCACAACACTGGGTACTTTTTATCCCGGAAAAGTATATAGAATAAAAAACAAACTTTATTTTGCGGTTCGATCCCTCGACCTGACTACTGTACCAACCGCAAATTATAAGTTTGTCGTAGGTTACGTCACCCGCAGTGGAGTTCACCAAGGGGCGCTGCACACGGCTAAGATACTATAATATTTTATCTTAAGATACAATATAGTTCGCCATAAAATTCAATGGACTATCACACACTACTAAGATAATAATTATTATATTCAAAAGTAATATTGGAGGATGATTGGTGATTGATACTGATGCAAAAAATGCAATCAGTAAATGTTTTATCTGTCTGTCTGTCTGTCTGAATGGTAGGTACACGCATAGTTCAAAAACAATTATAGGGATTTTAACCAAACTTGGTACGGTTGTAATCAATACGCCTGGGCAGGTTGATCTTAGTCTCAGTTGTTTTACACATGGTCAGTTGTATGGCGCTCTTTCCCGGGTCAGTAGTTCCAGAAATCTTTATGAATACATACCGGAAGGATCAACATTGAAAGTGGTCTATCCGGAAGTATTATGCTAAAATTATTACGTTTATATATCAACGCACAACCCAAACCTCTGGTATTAGAGACATGAAACTTGAAGAGGTGTTCTTAGTGAAAAGTATCCACTAAAAAACGATTTTGGAAATTCAACCCTTAAAGGGAAAACATAGGGGCGGAAGTTCGACATCCACGCGGGCGAAGCCGCGGGCAAAAGCTATTATTAATAAGATGCCAACAAATAGATCCAAAAGAATAACAGCTAGTACTACTTTTTATTTAGCGAGTCGCTAATCTGCTCTTTAAATCATTTGTGTTAGATATAATTAGAATGACGACATATATACATATAACCTAACCTCACTTAATGTACCTATCCTATAGCTAACCTAACTACCTAACCTAACTACCTCACTGAAATGCATTGATTTTGAAAGACGCAAAATACACAATTTTAAACTAAAGTACTACTTGACTGGCCTGTTGATCTAGTGGTGACCCTGACTACTATGCCGTAGGTTGTGGGTTTGATTTCCACCCAAGACAAAATGTTAGTGAGATGAGCATGATTATTTGTCCTGTCTGACCATTAGGGTTGTGGACATGCCCACAGTGCTCACATCGGTGGATAGGCGCTTGATACTCAATAAGGAATAGACGTATTACAAGAAACAATAAGGTGAATTAAAATATTATTTATATACACAACTTAATTCGAGACTCAAAGACTAATAAAGACATAACATACATACATAGTTACATTAAATTAATAAACAGAAAGGTCGTGCTTCTTGTAACTTCAAGGATAACTGTAAAAAAAATCTACAAGTGTAAAAGTCTTTCTGGCCGTATTTCGGTCATGACGGCCTATCTCAGCCGTGACTAGCTATCGACTTCGACGTGGCTTCACGACAACTCCCATCATTTTAATAGTCAGTGCGCTGAGTGCGAGTTGTTTTTACGCTAACGCGATCGAAAAGTTCACCGCATTTGGCGCTCTGATTGGTTAAAAGCTTGGAGCGAGCCAATCGGAGCGCCGAACGTCATAAACGTGTCGATCGCGTTAACGTAAAACAAACTCGCACTAGATCACGATGTATGACAATCTGTCACTCTAGAAGTGAGGTCAAACGAAGGACCAAGGACTTAACATGCTTTCTGAGGCACACTGTTAGCTTGCATATTCAGGGTTGCCACTATGATATTCCGAATGGTAAAACCCACCGCTTACAACCACAAGACCAACAGGACCATTAATCGATAAACGATACAGGACCATTAATCGATAAACGATGTAAGTATTCAAATGACTCACTTAAAGCTCAAAATAGACGTACCTAAATGAACTATTCAACTGATCAAAACACTAGATAGCTAGTAAATAGGTTTACTAGCTATCTAGTGTTTGCGATTATGTTAGGAGCAGGTTTATGTTAAGGTTGCGTATTGGCAACCGTAGTGTGGAACGCCTCCCAGCTAGATGGTCCGATAACCTGAAGAAATCGGCTACATGCAAAAGATGAAGAACAGGGTGTTATGGCACAGCATGGGAAAAGTCTATGTCCAGTAGTGGACTGCAATATGCTGTGTAGATTGATTTCTTGAGTTTCATCTTAATATTTCTTAATTTTTTTTTAAATAATATTCCACAAGTTTTTACACAACGCCATTTAGTCCCAAGCTTACCTTGAGAGCTTGTGTTATGGGTTCTAAACAGCTGATAAACATACGTATATATTTCAACACATACATATTATAGATAAATTACACCCAGACAGAACAAATTACCTATTTTACTGTAGAGAATTCGTGTCAATTTTAACTTGCAAGATTTGATTACAGAGAGCCAACGCGGCAAGTGAAACTGAATAAAAGCAAGTAATATTTTCTCTTTTATTTCTAAGACAGAAAGAAAAAGAAAGGAAATCCATACCCAAAGAAAATTTAGTACTTACAGATTTATTGTTGGAACTAAACGTGGATAATAAAACGTTTTACACAGCGTTACCTATTACGTTTGCCTGTTCAAGAGCTTCCACTACATCGATTTTATTGCCCAGAAGAATAAAATGCTTTGCCCCAAACCTACCCAAATCATACAAGAGATTTATAGCTCCAACTAAACCTGGGTATAAAATGTAGCAGTAAATATTTACATCTCAACGTGAAACTGAAGTCACGTGCCATACTTTGTTCCCGTTTTATTGCATGCGGATTTATGACTTGCACTTTGAGCACCTCACGTATTACTCTATCTATAAGAGATCTTTGAGCATCGAGTGTACCTGTATGATCTTGTTACGTATTAAGGTTATTTTGTGCCTTAATATATTATTACGTTGCTTGTTTTCATAAAAATGTTTTTTCTTTAGGGATGTTAACATTTGGACCCCTTATACTGTAATTAAACGCGGAGTAAAGCCAATATTCCTTATGAACGAAAAGATTACTACACATTTTCTACTATTAAGTACTGTTAGTATTATTTATTTAGTAGGAAATAACTTTACCTCACGTTTGTCAATAAAGACGTAAGAATTTTCGATGTGAGGACTAAAAATGCTCTGAATCACTTGAAACAAGCACATTTTAAAGGGTCTCTTTTATTTATCGTCTTTTCATTACGTGTTTTGGAGACAGACCACTGTTAGCTGCAAAATGTTGCTCGTGTCTAGCTATACCTACATATTAAGTTTTAATCTAAACAATTGTAAGCCGGGATATAAATATTATTTAAATCTTCATATTCAAAATATGAACGATGATATTATATAAGTTTCTGCATTAAAACTGTAATGAAATATTTATCTTCCCTTAATTTGATTTACAATCAATTTCGCCCTGCATTTTCCACATTTTCACCCGGGCAACACGAAACACGTCCCGATCGCGACAATACATTTCACAAAAAACCGACTTCAAAAAAACACTAAACGGTGTAAAATTACTCTAAATTCGGAAGTCTGTGGCTTTGGTGGGTTTGTCTTACTCATGATGGGCCACCGACTTCCGAATTTAGAGTAATTTTACACCGTTTAGTGTTTTTTTGAAGTCGGTTTTTTTTTTTGCAAAAAAGTTTTTTATTTTTCCATTTTTAGTTGTTACCATAAAAACATTTGCCATGAATTTATTTTATATTGTTAATTGTTAACAATACATGTCATCATCATAGGGTTTTCCACAAATCCCTAATAAATTAAAATTAACATACCTAACTGACGAAATCTAGGTATATTGTACCCACCTGCGTACCCCTCAGAGCATACAAGCGTGATGATACATCATTATGTTGTATAAACAATAAACACCCAAGCGATTCCAGCAATCACGACAGATTTGCCGTTCATTTTTGAAGAGTTCCGTTGTATATCTCCGAAGATCAGCACCAGATCTTTACCAAATTAAAATGGGACCACCTCAGGAGTATACTCTTTCAAATAAAAAAAGAATTTTGAGAATCGGTCCACAAATGGGGGAGAAATCAGGTAACATACATAAAAAAAAAAAAAAAAATACATACACACGAACATAGAACCTCCTCCTTTTTGAAAGTCGGTTAAAAATGTAAACAAGGTGGGGCCACACTCTACAATGGCCGGACCTAGGGCCGAACTCAACCAAATGGGACTTACAACGAGCTCTCTCGCTGTGTCGTCCTATTGACGCCTCTGCACGCTATATATGCAAATTGAATGACCTCCAATTTGGTGGAACGGGTGGAATGACATCTTCACATTGGACGTTAAGCCCCGTAATTGCAGCCCTTTGGTGCGTTATTGGCATATTTTGCGTTTTGACTTCCGATGTTTAGTCTAGATAAAATGGCTCTTGGTTTTATGAAGAATGGCTCTGTTTGGTGGATGTGCATTTATTGCGGGTCATTTGAATTTTATTTCTGTACAATGGTGAATATAAATTAGGTACTCAAAAAGGAGTCAGTCTGCCAAAACGCACGTCATAAGATGTTTTGGTTTTTATTCACTGTAGAAAAAGCTATGTCCAATATAAATTATACTATGATAAGTAGATGATCTTTGCGATGGCGTCCAGACTTCTTGTTTTTTTATAAGTAGATGATCAGACCTTTGCCCTGCAGTAGGTCAATAATAGCCTGGCTTTTCTTTCAAGTCCCTGTGATACCACTTAAAATTTCAACAATCAATTCAGTCACATATTTTATGAAATTTTCAACCTTCATTTCGCGTGTGTTTCTGTACACAAGTACCTACTTTCATTAAAATTATAATTAAGTAAAGTGTTAATACCGCTAAATTTGCAATAAGGATAAAAGTCTCATTAGATATTATAATTAAAACGAAACAACGACCTTTTTTATATTACTTTGCTAAGCAATTTTATTTTTTTGCGACGTCGTTGCTCGTGCGTGTACATAGTGTTTACCTAATTAATTTTGTATACTAATGTAAAACGATTAGTAAACAAATGTATAAAGCAACGAACTTTCAGCATGAATACTTAAAATCAATCTGAAAAATTTGTGTCCAAGAGACTATGGACATGGTGAACAAAAAAACTTTACTCATACCTAATTTCACGCAACTACACTATCATGAAATCAGTCACAGTTATTAATATTTCATTCTTTGCTTAAGCATCATCATTAAAAATCTATTTAGGTACGAGCATTGATATTGTATCTAATAACAATAAAACGTCTGAGGAGTTTCACTAGCTATTTTATTTCACTATCTGAATGCACATAATTTAATATTATACTTTGCTCAGTGGTCGAATTTCGACCGTATTATAATTTATAGGAAAATGTTTAAAAGAAAATTACAACTTTGCACAATTCCGTATATGTCAATATCAACTCAATCAACTTGCCGTTCACTCTTTTGCGTATTTCCAAAAGGTTGATCGCTATGGTTACACTTTAAAATTTATATGGGCAGAATTGTTAAACGTCTATCGTAAATCATTATTTTTTTGTTCTGATTGATTTTATGTATTTCTAACAGTGACGTCTATAACTTCACTTTTCTTCTTTTCTGCACGTTTCCTTCACGTACACTTTACGTATACAGTACTTCAGCGTATAAGATTAGATTATTATTTACGCGCTCAAAAACAAATCAAGAGACCAAAACTTTTAAGCTTACAGAACGTAGATACAAAGGAATTTGTACCTTCACAAGGCATATTATACTCCACCCTATTTTCTAATAAAAATCTAATAAAACCCAAAGAAACTATCTAAGACCGCCACAATTTCCATTTAACGACTCGTTTCCTGAAAATAACGAAGAAAACGCTCCAGTAGCGATAAGCCGCCGCTGTAAATTAAAAGTTAATTGTATAACAAAAGCAGTGTTTGCGTTAACCACTGATAAGCCAGCATAAAAGACCACTTCTTTCAGAGAAAGGACTTTTTTATAGTATAATAAAGCAGTTTGAAAATTTTGCACTGATTACACGGCTGTGGTTTGCATAAGTGTGGTCAGGCTAAGGTGGTCAAGTGTGCTTAGTGTTGGCTATATACGTGGTGTTTGAAGTGAAGTGAACATAAGTACTTACTAGGGTTAAAAAAGAACCTCGCTAATGCCTCCGCAAATACGGAACTTCCGCAAGCCATCCTGCCTAGTTCGTGGTCGCATATTAGGGATATACACATTCACCTTCATACATTTATTATTTGTTAACACATTATCACCGTATAAACTGACCAACGCATTTATTTTTTTTATTTACTCCTTCGCCATCTAATATTCATAATCACTCTGCATAATGCATAAAACCGATGCAGAAAACACAATTTCACAACACCTCTTCGTTTTCTGTCTTATTATTTTCTTCAATTTCTTGTCTGCTTGGCGTCCGTACGCCACTGCAGGGATACAGCAGAATATCAGCGCCAGGTACATTTGCCTGGCACATGCTGAGCTGGACTCCCATTTGGTGCAGCTTTGAGACCCACACCACACTGTATCATTCATCGCTCATTGTTTTATCTCTTTTGATTTCGTATTGTATGTTTGTCTGAGTCTCTTGTGTGTAATTTTTTTATCTATCTATCTATCCTCTGCATCTGCATCTGCCTCCGCATTTTTTAGCGGAAAAAAGAAATCGGCCCTAACTTAACGCAGACTCTTAAATGTGGTGAAGTTATTATATTTCGATAGTTTCATGCTATTGCTCTCGTCAACGTTACCACCAGGTTTAGTATGAGGGTAAGAAATGGTATTAGAGTTTATGAAACTGATAAAACGTTTGCCTATTAAAAGTTCCATTTTAATATCAATAGATGCATAAATTAATATTACCACGTTGAGCCGTTGGTTCCGGCTGTCGTTTGTAGAACTTTGACAAGTTACGCGTCAGAAGACAGAAAGTCTGACAACCAGTTTAACCAAGGGGATCGTATTACCCAGTAACTGGGTTGTGGAGGTCTGACAGGCAGTCGCTTCATGTGAAACACTGGTATAAAGCTGCATCCGATTAAACTTCAAGTCGTTGATGACAATGTTATACACCACTAATTTTTAATTAATACAAATACTTAAAGGGATTATTCTAGACGGTCTTCTCATTATATTTGTAAAGTATCAAACAAATAATATTCTTATACAGCAAAGTAATTAGCGTTTGTGTATATCCCAAAAAGTCAACCAATATTTGGAAATATTGTACAGGCTATTCATGACTTAGTAGTATTCATTAAACGTCGTCTCTCGCTCACGTTCGCGTAATCTCGCTCAAATATGCATCACACAGCAGTTTTCTTTATTTAAGTTTAATTAAATAGTGGCATATTTAAAAATTGCGCTCGTTCGTTTTTTTTACTTTTGATTACGTAAATATAATCAGTAACAGGTACGGATACAGCCCATTTTTTTTGTACTAATTAAACAATAGTAGTGTGTATATATTTTTTGTTTTGCCTAATTCTCTTTCGCCTCCATCTTCGCTAAAATGTCTTCCATTGAATCCTTAGTAGAAACTCTAGAACCTATAAAACTACGAATATTAAGTTAATGTCTTCCTAAACATAAATTGAATGAAATAGAATAGAAAAAGGATAACGTCTGGTTGACAGGGCGATCGGTTGGCGCCAATATATAAATCTTATTAATACGCCTTTAACTCAATAACCCGGTACCTCGTAAGGCCATAACGTACTTATTATTGAATTAAAATAGGCTTTGTTTTCTTTGTTAGTATGTATTGTCGATGTATACAAGGTTTGTCAAATATTGAATTGGACGCAGTTGGTTGCAATTACAATTACAGCGCGGGTTTGGGAGTATCATTTACCAACATAAACGCTCATGTCCATAATGAGCTATTTGACAAAATTTAAGTTTTTAGTCCCTCATCTAGATTACAAGAAAATATTCGACACATATTTTTTTCTTTTTCAAATTGATGGAAAACTGCTTAGATTATGCGCATTAAATTTGAGGAGTGGGGGCTTGTAACATCATTATCTAGTATAAACTGTACTGGCTAGTTAGTGACGTCATGCGACATTTTGACTCGATGTATCGCCGTTATTTTATGATTACATGAAAAAATAAAAAAAATATGTCTCGAATATTATTTTTGTAATCTAGAAAACGACGAAACACTCCGAGAAAAGGTAGGTAGTGCCCTTGCGCTTCGCTTGGCTCGTCTTGGCGGGGACACTACCGTGTCCCTAGATGAGGGACTAAATACTAATATTATATGCCAAATAGCCCATTACATTAAGAAAATGATTGAAACCGAAAATTATAGCTGTATTTCAAAGAGCTATCATCTGCCTAGACTTTACCTAAAATGTTGAGGTCGGCTTTCATTCTAAGTGGATGGAGATAAATGCAACTGGAACAACCCAGATACTGGGTAAGATAACACGACACCCTTTGGTAAGTCGGACGTCGGACTTTCGAGCTAAACTATCTACATTCAAACAAAATAATATGAAAATAAAATAGGTACTTACTAATAATAATCTTATAAAATAAATACTAAGTATTAATATATTTTAATTTTTATTAATACATCTTCAAATATTGAATCGCAACTCATGTATTCTAATCTAACATGCGGCCTTCCTCCTCTCTCCTAACAAACTATGCTGCGCCCGACAGGGTCCATAATTGATACTTGTGAAATTGAACAACACCCTGTAACACATTATGGTACGCAATAAAGTATTCAGTATTGAGTATCTGTAGCTACTGTAAAATACGTAAATATAATATATATATAAATCTATAATATCTAATTCTATATCTAAAGCTCTGGATATATACCCAGTATCGCATAGATCCTCACCCACCCACTGAGTGATATCATTAAGCGATGCCTAACCAGGAACAATGACCCCTACGGCTGGTATTTTTAATATTATTCTAAGAGTAATTATAGGAGTAAATAAATCACTTCCATCAATATTTCAACACCATGTTTAAAAACAAGTTTTTAATCAAACCCATTTGATTGGCCGGAACTAAAACATAAAAATACACAAATCTTTCGTTCCAATATTTTATTTCCATTATGTTTGGCAATTTTACGCCAGTCACATACTATAACTATATTATTATTTATGTTATATAAGGCGATGTCCACTGAGCGGAATTCAAAAGAGGTTCCTGAAGCGTCCAGTGCCGCGTTATGAAATATTTTATAAGCATTTCTAAGTGAAGTATAAATTTCAATCACATTACTGAGTTAACGTACTTGACTTGTCTATTATTAGTGTAAAGGCGACTTTAAGTATAGTTGCTGAGAAGTTTGTTTCGGCACTTCTTCTTCCCAGCAAAAACACAAGGATATGATCTTCGTTTTGGGAAACTGTCTTATGTATCTTTGACTTTCATAAAGTGCAAATGTGTGTGCAAAAAGTGATTCAATGTGGCTGATGAATCACATCAGCCACATTTGAATAAATGATTTTTGATTTTATATCAAAAATAAAAAATAAATGTCGTAGGAAGGTAATCCAGACACGCTGTTCGCGAGTTATAAGTTTACTCAAAGATTAACAAACAAAAAAGTTGTCTTACAAGCAACATTATTTATTTTAAAAATCTATACTAATATTATAAAGCAGAAGAGTTTGTTTGTTTGGTTGAACGCTCCAATCTCAGGAACTATACCGGCTCGAATTGAAAAAATCTTTTTGCGTTGGATAGTCAATTTATCGAGAAAAGCTATAGGCTATAATAACATCACGCTATGACCAATAGGAACGGAGCAGCAATAAGAAATGTTGCAAGCAGGAAAAAAGATTTCGTTGCGTGCGCAGCGTAAACGGTTTAAATTACGCAAAAATCAAGTATTACGAAATTATTCCTCTTTAAACGCGAACGAAGTCGCGGGAAGAAGCTAGTTTTATCATATGTCCAAGTTCTTGAAGTACAGTTAGGCGTAAAATAAAGGTAGGTATTAATTTAACTTTGAACTAGCTCAGCATATTACAAAGTTTCAAAAGAATAATAAAATTAATAGTTTCGACAGACGTAATACCTAGGTACCTATTGCAATTTATAGCTGTGAAAAAGCCTTTCCTATGTTACCATACCACCACGAAAGATTATAACGCTCTTTAGCACCGATACTAGGTTTAATGTTAAAAGTAAGTATGTCAGAAATCTATAAAACAACCGTAAAAGTATAAAATAGTAGGGTATTTTGTAGTAAAATATATGAAGTGAAAGTCTACTCGATATAAGATAAAATGGTGCTGGTTGAGTGTTGAAGCAAAGGAATATTGGATAGTGGATCTCTTAAATATAATATTTGTTACCACAGAAACGTGAGTATTGGTATATCTTAGAATTGAATTGGTGAGGTGCTAAAGTTAAAGCATGGTAAATCACGAGATTCAGGGGCAACGGACTTGGAGACGTCCGCCGCCCCCCACGTTCATGGACCCGATGTGGCGGCACACCGTGTTCACATGCGCCCCTTTTAGAAATCGCGAGGGCAAACACCTTACTCCCCGCGCTGACTTGGCGAGGCCCGCGGAAATATCTTCTGTTCCCGTGACCCCCGGCGCAGGTGTGAGAAGGAACACGGGGTGGTTTTTAGTCAGTAAGAGTCTGACAGACCCCTCCGCCCTCCTCGGGAGGATATGAAGATTTTCCACCCTGCAAAAAAAAATAAAAAAATGGTAAATCACGAGATGCTACCATTAGGTTTTGGCCTGTGCTTAGTTTTACAATTGATTAGTAAATGTTAGTTGTAAATGTTGTAATGCGTCAAGATAACAAAATATTAGAAAAAATAATTGAACAATTTATAATAACGAGTAAAGAGAAAAAACATGTTAAAGAGTTTACATGAACATAATTTATATCCCTCTTTTATGGGATAATAGATTCTCAACATTGTTAATAAATAAATAAATAAATATTCCACAACTTTTTCACACAACGCCATCTAGTCCCAAGCTAAGCTAAGAGCTTGTGTTATGGATACTAAACAACTGATAAACATACTTATATATATTTCTAAATACATACATATTATAGACAAATCACACCCAGACACAGAACAAATGATCGTGCTCATCACACAAACATTTGTCCTGGGTGGGAATCGAACCCACGACCTCCGGCATAGCAGTCAGGGTCACTAACTACTAGACCAACAGGCCAGTCAAATAACATAATACTTTTAATAGCCATAATATTCTCTGTGTAAGTATTTGTATCTATTTCAGTTATTAACGTGAGCGAATAGATAAATTCGTAAAGTATGTAAATATACTTTACGAACGTACCTATCTATGTTTATGGAAGTATTAAGAGTTTATGGAAGAGGACAATATTGTTCCTTTTTAAAAAGACAATGTTTTTGTGTTTTGACATGTTATTGTTTACTATTGAATTTTTAATGTCATTTAGAATTGAAAATTTTATGGACATGACTCATACTTAATTGAATAATTTATTCTGTTTTATTAACTAATTTGACATGGAATAGTATCTAAAAATTATGCTTAATGAATTGTTATTGCACCTATGATTAATGGATTATGATGACTATTATCACAGTTTATGCACCATCTCGTCCTACAAATTTGTACGCCACGAAATGCGGTTGAACATGTTAGATCTATCTTGCATGCAATGTATACCATGTTTAAACAAATCAAATTTAGTTTACTTTACATGTCTCAGTAACGCCATCTAAAATAATATAGCAATATTGGTATTATATTAATATAGCAATATTAAACTCATAGACTTGTGTACACTAGGACACAAGTATCGAATGAATATTTTGTTCGTGATGTCCCATCTATATAAAACAGTATTTGACTTTCAAGTTTTTGTTACCTTCTTGCGGTAGCCCGGTAGAAAACGCCTTTGTGCAGTGTCTTTTACTAGTGCATAAAGTTTTCTACACCAATATTATAATTATGAGGAAAAAATTGTGTGTGTGAAAGTTTGTAATGAATAATCTCAAAAACTGCTGTGTCGATTTCAAAAATTCTTTCACCATTGGAAAACTACTGTCAACCTGAGTAACATTATCCTACTTTTTATCCCTAAATTCCTACGGGAACGGGAACTACGCGGGTGAAACCGCGTGTCGTCTGCTAGTAAATAAATAAAATGAAACATTTCTACCAGTTTTTACAACACGTTGGAGGTAGTCGTGTGGAAACCGAATGGTGCATACAAGAATAGTCAGGAAGAGTTGTCTGAATGTCTGCCTTCACTCACAAGAGGCGTAAATTCAAAACGTCGTAAAATATGAAAAATATCGTGGAAATGTTCGGACGGATGCTGCAATAAAAGTTACACTGCAGACAATTTGTGGGAAAACTGCAAAGTATTGTACACAAAATGTATTGAGAATGTGATGGTGAAATAAAATATACCTGTTAGCTTTTCTGCTACATTAGAAATGATTGGAAAGAAAATTGCTAATGTTTGCTGGGTATCATTGTATAGAAAAGTGCTAAATTTATCATAATATCATCATCACCACCACCTCTACCATTAGCATTTATCATCATACTGTTTTTTATGTACAGACGCCAGCACTTCAAGCTACTTTTAACTGTCAACTTTTCCCAATTGAACATGATCCTTGGTCTTTTTGTAATACAGTTGAAAAACTATCAAAGAAATTTGACACATTAGGGTAGCTTGATGTGCTGGTCTCGGTACCTTAATAAGTAAATTTGGTTTTGTGACAGCATTTCCTACTCAATGCAACACTTATGAAATGTAAAGAGATGTATTAGAATCTTAACAAGCATTCTGGCTTTATTGGTTGACTTTGATAAATAAGATAATTATGAGATATGATGAATACTGAAGTATTCTTACTATTCATGCATGCATTCCATTTATGAAATGGCGAAGCTGTTAGAAAGATGAACACTAAAAATAAAATAAAACAAGTGCGGTAGTAGTGCGCGTCAGTCACCGTTCACGCATAGAGGGTTTTGGCCCGTGACAAAGCTATCAATTTTCGCGACAGCAGTATTTGCGCTTAACGGTAATTGCGCGGGCACAAATTAATAACATTACACCGTCGGGCGAAGTTACGGGCACAGCAATTATATGCTCTGTGTATGCACCTGTAATCTCCCTACTTCTTAGACATAGTTGGTTAACTATGTCTGTCAATTACCTAGTTAAAATATGACTTGGTAGCAAAAGGAAATGGATAGTCAGGAACCCATTAATATGTAGAAGATTTACATATTTACCAGCACTTAAGAGTAATTCATCACTAAAATTACAGGGTACGACTTCACTAGAACACGAAACATGATTCGAAAATAATTATTTGCTTTTCAATATCCTTAATTACAACGCTATGGTCTGTCTTCGAGGTAGCGCCGCTGTTAGTTTTGATGGATGGAGTGCATTAAAATAAACATCTGTCCATTTTTCAACTTGCTCTGATAGCCAATTACACCGCTGCGCTACAAATAGCCACAGTTTTACGAATCATTGGTTTTCTGTTAAATGGGTTTACTAAAACAAAAAGGCAAACAGTTTCATTTCATACTAACTAATAAGTTTTAGAAGATATTAAAAATAGACAACTGTCAAATAAATCTTCTATATTGGATGCGGTCGACGTTGTAGTAAAATTTCAATATGAATAAAATTGTGTCGTCGAATATGAAAATTTTCGGACATTAAGTTGGGAATTGCACGGCAAACTATGTTGCCTGAATGGGAATACACCGAAAATGTATGTTCAGAGTTAACAATTACCTACGAGGCTTAAGAGTCAGGTAAATAAATAAGAGTCCTCTAGCCGACGACAAGCATAAAATTTAGTTTCATACTCGGGTAACTTATTCTTAGCTCATTCTGTGCAATTTCCTATGCAAATTTAATTGTACCCGGGGTCCACGTAAATCTCTACTCTCTCTGGCTGCAAAGTTAATTACGCGCCAGGACTACTCTGTGCGATTAACGAGCCGGCTTGCTTTTATTGTGTCTACATCGACAAAGGAAAGGAAAACGTGGAAAATGATATTACCCAAGGCGCAAATGAACAGTACTGTTATAACACGGATTTCATACCAAAAACTGAACAAAAGATGTTTGTTTTGAGACAAAGAAACGGCATTGTTGCTTGTAGATTTATTGTGTGGTCAATTGTTTTGTTTGCTGAGTTCCAGCGTTTAATCAAAAGGCTAACCAATGTATTGTCAACGTAAATTAATTAAAGACACACGGTATGTATTTCATCTCGCCGCAGAATTCCTTCGACAAAATACCAAGTTTGTTATTATGACTATTACGGTTAGAAAGTTTTAATAGGGCTGCTGCAAATAGCACCGCATGTGTAGAATATTGTTAATTCTACAACAGTGACAACGTCGTTAGCAAATTTACCAGTTAGTACAGTTTATAGTGACCAATAGTAGGTAAATCTAGCAACAGATTTTTTTTAACATACATTTATCTCCCCACCGATTCTGGTAGTTTTTCAGATCAAAATCAAAAGTCATTTCTTCAAATTAGTCTAAAGATCAGCACTATTTAACGTCAAAAATTACATTACACACAAGACATGTGATGAACTGCCGTGTTCCTGTCAAGTTTAAATTTCGAAAAAAAATATCTCATTTAAAAACATACGCACACACTGGCCAAATACAGAACCTCCCTCTAAGTAGCCGATGAAACAAATCCAACAAAATGTTTCTAAGAAATCTGCAAAAGAAACAAACCAACCAGAGAATATCAAGTACCACGATAATAAAGTCGCGTGTCACTCTGATGAAATAGACACGGACATGATAAGGTTTAATGACGCGCTACGCAAACACTATTGCAATTCTAGTTTAACGGCTCACACCGATCTATTACCGCAGATAAGTGGAGTTATGTAGCTGTGAGGAATAAAGTATGTCAACGCGTAGTATGCAAATCACGGCTATGTGATCTTAAGTGTGTGAGTGCACGCGCCGAGAGCTTCGACTTAAGGGGTAGGAACTCAAGGTAAATGTGACGTGACCAGAATTAGAGTTTACGAGCTAGAAAGCGACATAGTTTTTGCGATATTTTGGGACGAATATTGCCGTTGCCATGAACGTTGAACGTTTTTGGGCCATATGTGAATTGCCTATTTCGTCACTAGGAATTTCTTCTGTGACTTGGATACGTTTACAATCATTTCATTCAAATACACTAACAGCCCGCCCAGAAACAACTACCTGAGGTCTGCGGGAGTCGAACCCGTGACACGCAACGCAGCAATCAAACGCTAAGTCAATACGACCTAATGACGTTTAAGTTGGGAATGATTAGACATCGCTTTATACAGACGCCAATACTTTAACCTATCCCAAACTGTCCAATTTTCCCAATTGAACATGAACCTTATTCTGTTTGTAATAATATAAAAAGAAACTATCGAAGAAATTTGACGCATTGGGGTAACTTAGTATGCTAGCCTCTGTATCTAACAAGAACTGTTGGTAGCTTAAGTTATAACCAATGATAATAACTTACAAATGTCCCATAACTTGAGGTAGGAAATCGCTACAGCTGCCTCTAACAATAAATTTCCTTTAGATGATAAATGTCTGACATATCCCAGATTCCCCTGTCCAAACAACCTCTTGTACAAAAATCCTGAATATTACTCCGCAATGCGTCTTTACACGTTTGGCATAAATCCAACTTCAACAATGACAGCATCAAGTTGTGAGCTTTCCAAACTTTCGCCATAACGAACGCTCAGTGGGTTGCACTAACGTACTGTTGACCACAATGTGGATAGTTCCACATGAGAAACTAGGATATTTATCCGAAACTAAACTAAAGATGTAGTAAGCAAAATGGGGAACTGTTTACTCAGCTAATTGATTGAACCAGAAAATCTTTGTAGAAAGCCAACTGCGGAAGACAAATGCAAGAAGAAAGCGAGACAATAACAGATCGCTATAAAAGTGATCTGAAAATGGTACCAGAACTGCTCATGGAAGTGAACATTTTGTTGCGACGAGTTCTGAACATTTTTTTGCGACGATGTTCAGTTTACTATTCAAACCACTACGAAGAAATTAACCTCATTCATATAACCCTTTTTCAATATAGGTTCCTCACTTTTATTACCCACAAGAGACCCGATATGAGGTTGCTTCTATAGAATTAATTAAGTTAAAATCTTTTTAAACACGCTCATAGTTTCATCACAATCTAAATGTAATTAATTTTAAATTCATGTTGATGAATGAATAATTATGATGAGAATCAATTAAATTTAAATAAATGTAAGGCATTCGACTCAAGGGGTGGCAAAATACCCGTCATCATTGACAAAACCCTTGTGTGTACGAGCGTACATCAAGTTAACAAATGAGGACTATTTATGGTATTGGTTTATATGATCTCTCTCATTTGTACAAATGACACACACACAAACACACCTCTATACCTACGCAAATACATATTTACTCATCATCTCGGCATTCGCTTGAGTAATGGGTTATTGATTCCGATTGGGTAATACTTTTATGGATGTTTTTTTTTTTATGTTAATAGATGTAATAAATCAAGAGTATTTAATTATATGTTTGATTTACATTAAGAACCAGATGAAATAGTGCAAATGTGCTTAGCCTTGATATTTATGTCTTAATCTCGTATTGAGAGCCAATCGAGTAGGTAGTATGTGAGGTAAAGAAAAATGACAAGGATTAGAAGAGAAATAAAAAAATCAGTTAGACTTGAAACAGATAGGTCAAGGACACATATATTATGGAGGTAAAAGTAAAAACTATAAACCTGCCTTGAGAGCTTTAACAATAGGCTATTTGACAAGAAAATAGTTTTTAGTCCCTCATCTTACAACACAACACATCACACACACACACACAACACACACACACACACAACACATCTTCACGACGTCACTAGCCAGTACAGTTTATACTAGATAATAACGTTACAAGCCCCCTCTCCTCAACTTTAATGCGCCTAATCTAAGCAGTTTCCATCAATTTGAAAAAGGAAAAAAATATGTGTCGAATATTTTCTTGTAATCTAGATGAGGGACTAAAACTTAAATTTTGTAAAGTTGCCCATTTACACAAAAAAAAAACACGCTATAAGATTACTCACGTAGAAAGACTGAATGAACGTTAAACACCGACACTTAATCAATAGCTAACTAACTTAACCACAGCTAATAAACCAGCACCGTTTGTCCTTAATTATCAACTAGGACAAAGGTAAAGACCTATCTATATTCAGGAGAGCAACCACCATCCGCCGCAGTGTCGCCAAGTCCCGAACTATCATGTTAGCGAAGACGGGAAGAAACAAGTAAATTCTATTATACAGATTGTTCTCGCCTTGGATGCCAAAATGTGCTACTTGGTACATGCCAGGATGTTTTGCTCGCCAACTAACTTTATGAGATATATGTGTTTTGGTGCAATCCTTTTATACATCGGTACCTATCTGTTGGCTTGAGTTATTGTTTATTTTCCTTCATCATGTCGCTTTGGCGTCGTTATGGCACATTGTACTGCTTCGTTGGAGCTGTCCGTTTGTTTTGTGACTGAAGTAGATTGTATTTTATAGTTTTCTTACATTTTTGTTTTTTATTGTCACTTCATACAAAGTTTTTGCCAGAGCTTCGATAAGTTTACATCTGAATATAGTCTCATGCTTATGTTCACAGTGTTCTAAAGGGATAGCGTAACCGCTGACAATATGGTGGTTATTAATAACTCGTTTCGAAATTCTTTGCGACCGATGTCATGATCTCAAGCTTCATGTTATTCATCACGCAGACTTCAGTTTACATATTCGGTCGCTCATAAAGTTTCAAAATAACATAATCTAAACTGACCCGCATTTTTTCTTCACTGCTGTTCCCAATATAAAGTATAAACTTCATGCCCGACATGTTTAAACTAGTTAATGGAATCATTTGTAGCTATTCTCTTAGTTATTCGAATCGTCCGCTTGGCGCTGTAAATTTTAATTATAGAACTCTTAATAAGGGAAGCTACTCACGACACGATATGGTTTCATCACTCCTGTGATGATAGCGAGTCTAATTGGTGCAGTAAATTTAAATAACACTGACACTTTACTGTCGGTGCTCCTCCTAATTGAGAGAGAGAATCGTAAAAATAATTTTACCCGCCTCATTTGTACTCCCAGCTTTACTTTTAATTTTATTTCTTTTGGTGGTGGTAGGCTGATTGAACTGCCTACGTATGCGTAGAATTTAATTTACGATTGAAACTTACTTTAAATCTCTTTGGCGGGAATGGGATTAAACTTTTTTATAGATGTTTTGGCGCGTTGTCAGAGATGATAAGTTTAGTTCTGTTCAGTTATTAAATATTACTCTATCTGTATAATTTGTGTAGCATAATAAAATCAGTTTCAATGATTTAGAGAGATTGAGTTTAAAGTTCAACGCTACTATGAGCTATTGACATCTCTTTCTGTTATTTATTGGTTTCTTGCCATTGTACCTATTGTTATGGGTTCATTCACATAATTTATTATGCATCTTTAAACTTACGTTATATCATAAATGGCGACCTACACTTTTTTCACATGAAACAGAGTCCATAAGAATTAGATTTTAATAAAATTACTTTACATCTGTTTGCAAAAGGGCCTGCGGGTACTTAGTAACTATTTAAAAGGTACTTATGTCATCTTAACTTTTCAAAACAAACTCTTAACTTTATAATATTCTTGTTTTCAAACACTAACTAATATTAAAGGTCACCCACAATCACAATCACACAATCTGATATTTGAATCAATTAATAAAATATCGTTCTAATCGTGTAGTTATTAACAGGTACAACCTTATCAAGCGAAGGCTTTAGTTGACGTAACAAGCGGAGTTATTTTAATTGGTATAATTACCATGCCTGCCACATCGAACATAGTTACGACACATAATGAATAGGAGGCACAGAAGATCAGGTCAATGCAACATGCTAAAACGCATGCCCATACACGTATCTATAGTTCAAGCCTACTCACTGCCGTCATTTGTTTTAGATCTCAGTGTATGCATCTTACTTAGGTATGTGTGCGTTAGCTGATGATTTCCGTCATGGCATGTAGCCTAGCCTTCTCATCATCTGCCTAGCCTTTTCCCAACTATACTGTGATCGGCTTTCAGTAGGTATAACCAGATACAGCTGAATCTAGTATTCGTGGAGCGACTGCCTGTCTGACCAGTTACTGGGTAACACGATACCCAATGGTCAAGCTGGTTGTCAGACTTTCGGCATTCTGTCTACCCGTAATGACTGCCAAAGATCTAGCCTTCTTCTTTTGATTTAAGCTAGCCTTCTGTACTTATCTATTTGTAGACACAGTCACACACAGAGTTTAAGAAATCAAAGCATGTTCGACCATACGGATGCATTATTTCAACGTCCACCGCATCACAATAACGGTTAAAAGGACATTTTTCATTTACGACAGCTGTTTAGTGTTAATAAGGTATAATTTAGTATGGATGTGGGCACTTAGACGTGATAGAAAAGTAACCGTCAAATGTGTCTGTTAGTTGTAGAGTTATTGTAAACTATTGTAAAGGGAGAGAAAGCTGCAATGAATATTTTAATGCAAAACTTGGATTTCCACATTCATTTAAATATTTAAATGTAATTATTTGAGAGAAGATAGGCTGGTTTATGACACATCATGAAACTTAACTGGAGAAATTTAATATAGGAGTAGGTACCACACCTAGTGCCTAATAGAAGTGACAATTTTATAAGCAGATATAAATTTATCGATATTCTGCAATTCAAGTACCTACCTACTTACTGGAAAGCACGTTTGTTTTACCTTAACGCTATTCCATATTCGAAGCAATTTCTCAAAAAGATTTTTGCAGCATCTAAAACAAGGTTTTCAGGCCTTTTTATTTCAAAGATATACCTTTCTACTACTTAAAAAAAATAAATACATAAGCTAATCAACAAACAAATTAAAACGCTTTTTTATTGGTTACAGCTGCAGCATAAGTTTCGAATCCCAGGTCAAGCAAATTGAATGGAATTTTAGATCTGAAATTTCTCAGTCTGATACTAAGAAAATTTAAAATTAAAATCCAGTGAAAATTGTTTCATGTCCCAACATAATAATTCATTAATTGACAACGAAAGTCGCTTGCTGTCCCGCTAATAAAATAAAAACTGAACATTACAAAGAAATTCTTCACCGCACAAGCGTTTTGACGTAAATAAAGAACGAAACAGAATTTAATGTGACCGCTAATGGTAAATTTCCCACGAGAGCTTCATTTTCTGTATTAGCCGGGTCCGACGTCGGGTACAAAACTTTGTTAAACTTCGTACACAGGACGGATAATGTGAAGCGAAATTAAACCGGCGGATAACTGGTACACCAACCACGGTACTCTTTTGGAAGTGCAGCGGCGAGGATAATTATTATTTTATCATATTTTTAATGCGAGCTTTTTTGTTTGTAATTAAATTGTTTTCGCTTGTGAATGTTAAGGATGTATTAATGTTTTTGTGTTCTCGTTTTTTTTATTTGGAAGGTGATTTTTAGAGCTCCGTATCCCCTTAGATACGGATGATCCTATTATTAACCAGCGCTGGGTGTCTGACGCCCAGCAAATGCTGAGATGGTTACCCTTTCGGCATGGGCACGCTCAGCGCAATTTGTGTACCTGCTATTAATTTATTACTTCTGTTTTCTTGGTTGCTGTGCGCTTGTTGTGTCTGTGCTGAATAAATATTTTTCTATTCTATTCTATTCTATTCTATTAACTTCCTAACTATTTACTTACGGTTCATGAGGCTCATCCCAATGACCTACATCTTATAGCCATAGTACAGACGCCAGCACATCAAGTTACCCCAATAAGTCAAATTTTCCCAATTGAATATGAACCTTATTCTGTTTGACATAAAGTTGAAAAACGATCAAAGAAATTTGACACATTGGGGTAACTTGACGTGCTGGCGTCTGTACATATTGTGTATTTTTGTTGCCGCTAAATTAAATAGTAGGACGTTTTTCACCCGCGATTTTATCTGTATGGATTTCGTACTTTTGCTTTTAAGCTACAACCCCTTCGTAGCTTCGAAAATAAAATGTAGCATAAAGTTACTTGCTAACAATGTTCTCAAAGGTGAAAGATTTTTTTAAGACGGTTTAATATGTAGTTTTTGAGTTTGTTTTTGATTTAGACTTCCTAAAAATAATAATAATACAAGGAACGTGATTATTTTGGTTTTTTTTTTTTTGTTAAACTTAATACGGAACCCTACGTGTCCAAGTCCGACTTGCAATAGGCCTTTTCAATAACCTTGTACTTTATGTTGTACAGTAATATTGTGACTTGATATCGGTCCATGTCCAACTTGGGTTGTTGAAAGTTCTTTTTACCTACTTACGGATACTTAGTTACTTGCTCAATGCAACTTACAATTATTAAACTTATTCACTCTTAGTAAAAAAACAAAGATAACATGACCGAAAGACATAACTTACACATTGTTTTCGTCATTGTAATTTATTACAGTATTACTAAACTAACAGCATATTCCAATTAATTTAGTCCGAAACCTAATGCTATTGCCATGTCCACATTATTGATTAAAAGCTCCACCAAATAGCGTGTTAACACTAAAAATAGGGAAGAAAATATAGCGATTTACTTCTAAAATAACGGGTTACAAAAACAATAGAAGAACAGTAATGGTGTTGTTTTGAAATACGAGCGCTTAGGTGGTACAGCTTCCCTTCTGGTAATAGCCCAATTTTTCTCAACAAGGAAACTCGATGAAATGCATCAGATTCTTTTTCCTTTAGCAATAAATTAGGATAGGGATTGGAATGTTTTATCTTTCAACTTTGGATTTATGTTGGTTTGTGTAAGATAAACAACTGGTTCCGGTCGTTTGGTATATATTTTATTTCAAGTGTATGGACTTTTTGTACGGTGTTTGTTCGTCTTTTTTTAAGCTACTGCTATCTATGATATATTTAGTATCCTACACTGGAAGTTTATTAGGTTGTTTATCCTTGAAATTCGAATCATCTTATGTACCTGCCTTACTATCTGTTTCAGATATCTTTGTTGATAATAACTAGTTAGTTTTTTTATGTAATTAATAAATCAGAATCCTCTGTTACTCTAAAATAGACTATATATCTTTAACTCTTGGCACTTCGTGGTTCATCAACTTCCCAAGCATTTTTTTAAATTCTCTCTAGCCTCCCTACAAATAGTTTTATCTGTACAAATTATAACTATAAAAAATTTAAATCGCTATTACGCTTAGGAGTCAGAAAGCTAAAATGGTACAATTTTCCTTTAACCAACAACAAAAACAACCAGCCTTTTATTTTCCCACTGTAGGGCATGGGCTTCTTCTCATACAGAGAAGGCAGGAGCATTGATCACGCTTGCTCAAGGCGGATTGGCGATTTCGGACTTAAATTTACTATAAGTCTAGGTTTCCTCACGATGTTTTCCTTCACCGAAGACAAACTTAGACAGAACATATGAATTTTATTGAAAAAGACACATTGGTGCTTGCCCGGTTTTAAAGTAAGTACAACCTCCTGCGTAAGAGGTCCTTAACCTTAACCTCTGGGCCATCTTACACTAGTTATTATTTTTACTTGAAGACACCAGACAGACACTAGTTCATAATCATTTCAACAAGGTAAGAAAATCAATAAGTAGGTACCTACCAAGGAAGATGGTATCACACTATACATATTATTGTTATAGCTTGGAATTGATTTGCCCATCACAAGATTCAAGGATCATCAAACAATTAATTATCCATCTCACTAATGTTTGCTATGTTAATTGGTTTGTGCACTACCAATTAATTGGGTGATTAAATTAGGTAGGTATAATCATGTCTACTGTATTAGAAACAGATAGATTGACAATATTTGAAGTGTCAATTTATTTATTTATCAATCAATTGATAAGTTATAGGGCCCTAATGGCGAGCAAGTTTTCTTTCTTAGCATAAATAATTTGCAATATAAACATTTTTTTGTATTTTTCTACCTTATCCATCAAGAGTAGTTAAAAACTGAGAAAGATATATTTCTTGAATATAATAGAAATAAGCAAAATACGCGATATGATTGCAAATATAATATCTATTAAACTTACCTATCCAATAAAACAATTCAATTCGAAGCCCAGTCACAAACACTGTCAATTCAAGTGATCATAAATTTCCATTTACGACGAAACCACTAAAATAGAATAATTATTACACAATTAGTACGCAATAGATAGCGTCTGTGTCTAGGAGATGACATAATGAATGTAATTGATTACGACGGTGTCACCCAACGGATGGGAATAATAGGATCGTTTGTAGACTGATAACTGCTTCAGGTCATTGCAATAATGTTGTCACGTAATGTTGCTATCATTGGCAAAGATGAGGTGGAAGACTTAAAAGGAAATGAACGAGAAAACGCACATTTTTGATGTTGTGACAACATCAAAAAAGTTGTGCGTTTTCTCATTCATTTCGTTATATCTGACGATGAATCTATGAGGTGAGTTAAATGTTAAGAATTAACCTTAAAAATTGTGTCAATTAGAGACACAATAGAAAGACAATGACAGCGTGGACACCGGTGTCCTCTCGGGGTTTAATGAATGCGTTATTTGACAAACTTTTAGTTTTCAGTCTCTCATCTAGATTGCAAGAAAATATTCGACACATATTTTTTGACGTCACTAGCCAGTACAGTTTATACTAGATAATGACGTCACAAGCCCCCTCTGTCACAAGCCCCCTCTCCCCAAATTTAATGCGCTTAATCTAAGCAGTTTTCCATCAATTCTAAAAAGAAATAAATATGTGTCGCATATTTTCTTGTAATCTCATGAGGGACTAAAAACTAAAATTTTGTTAAATAACCCGTAAAGAGGCATCTGAGTGAAATTGTTTGTGTTGATGTCATTGCATTTGCACTAGACTTAATGGAAATGAAGAAAAATAGTTAATTGATACAGGCACATGAAATATAAACTAAAATAGTGTTAAAAATAAAAAAAGATCTGTGCTCATGTATAAGAAAAATGTTGCGATATTTAAAATGTGAATAAATACATCGCTGATATTTTTAATGCAGCGTTGTATTACTATGGGTACATAGTAATACAACAAACAAGCTATTGCACTCGGAGAAAATTTAATGAAATATTAAGTAATAGTAGCTTATTATAAATAAACCTTACACAAAGCATCAAAAGTTCCTAAGGTTGGAGTTGTTAATTGGATACATTTTTTTTTGTAGTCAGGTAAACATCACTGAAAATCAAGTTTTGTTGATAAAATTGTAAACAAAGCATTTTGTTGACAATAATGCTGAATAATAATGGGAACGCCGGGAGGGGACGCCTTAGGAGGACATAGGTACATAGACCTTATTTGTGAGGTTCTTCAGAAAGTTCAGGTGCGTAGTACTCGCAACCGGCGTGTGTGTATTTTATTTTTATTTTATTTTATTCAGACAGGAACTCCAACAAAGGATACACATTACATGCATTATCATACAAAGTTCTTTGAAGATTTGTGCTCCTTCAGTTATAGGAGAACACATCATGCATACATCATCATTTTAAACATAGTTTAGAATTGTATAAGTTAAAGTAGTAAACAGAATAACATGTATGACAACATGTATGAATGTAAACGGAGCAAAAAAAGTCCTACGTCCATGGGAAAAAGGCGTGAGTATATGTATGTATGTATGTATGTAATGCTGAATATATTTAAATCGTTATAAGTTTATAAGTTTCTCTTTGACCGAAAATTCTGTTGCAATATTGTCACATTTGGCATTCATGCAATTATGTAGTGTGCTGCTCGCTTGTGGAACTCCCACTTCTTGATATTCATAGAACTTGTCGAATGGTTTATTGGAAATCGAGACCACACAGACCGGAGGTCAGGAGGTACTACCTTCTAATAACTCAGCGTAAAATATTGGTATTAAAACGCCTTTGGTTTGACTTCAAGTAGCCCTCAACAGTACTATAACTTAGTTGATAACTTAGATGACAAACTAATAAGTGACATAACCAATTGTATATTATATGTACCACCATGTATTTCATGTAAAATGTTGAACTTGATGCAAATAAATTATAATTATTATTATTACCTATGTTATAAATTTGGTTTCACAATATTCTAACTTTTAATTTCATTATTTAACAGAAGGTATGTAACATAGGTTTATACAACCATGTCATTTTATAACTAGAGGGTGAGGTCGACAGTTTTACACCTTCTTTAAATATACATAAGTAGGTACTACATTGTATAAGTAGATAGTAATAGAAGAAATAAATAAAATTGAAGTGTCGATCGTTCTCTCTATCAGTCTGTTTTGAGGGGAATTTCACTGCCAGACTGTATATGTTATAAGGAGTAGGTATAACTACGGCTAATTTAATTAAAAAATATTTAGGAATCCATGAAAAAAAAAGAAAGCGGACGAAGTCAGAGGCTCAGCTAGACTACAATAAAATTATCTATGAAGCACTTTGTCAGGACTAACCGTTTTTGAGGCCCTGGGTTTAAGCCCTCAAGTTGGACAAGCGTAATATGGGTTGCGAACTTGCGATATTTTTTGCCCCAGTCCAGGACTGAATCCGATAAAAGGCGAGCAGCTTGCCCCTCGTCACATTGGGACTTAATGCTATCATTAGCAGAACAGCCTTCCCTTTCGGGGATTAGTTTGCTACGCTTGTATGTTACGGTTGAGGATGATACATCATTGTAGATAATATTTTGAACATCAAAATATTGGGCTTTTTACCACGGGGCGGCTGGGATTTGTGGCAAAATAATACCGGCCATACGAGACGAAGAATTGGTGACCATTCATCAGCTAAGATAGCTTCTAAGTGCCTCGTAAAGCACTTTATTAAGCCGTTGGTCTCAGTTGTCATTTTTAGATCTTTAACAGGCGTAACGACGAGTACTCAGAAACTGGAAAGTCTGAAAACCAGATCAACTAGGTTATGCCGTGTTACCTAATTTCTAGGTTGTGGAGGTCAAATAGGCAATCGTACATTGTAAAATGCTGGTATTCATCTGCATACGGTTAGGTTATAAAAAGTGTAAAAGTTAGTTGTAGTAGGTAAGTCGGAAAAAATGCTGAACAAAGTGATGATGTCCCAATTGCATCGTTTGCACAATACAGGGATAAGGTTGGATAATGGTTGTGATCTTGATACTGCTACATACCTCTGTTTATTCACTATAAGTACGTATCCTAACAAACGAACACGGCTGTTACTAGCGACCTAAAATGTTTAAAATAAATCCCGTAGCTACTAACCTGATCATTATTTTAGTATCAAGATGGTGAAAATGACTCCATTAACACCCTTAACGATCTTTTAATACAAACAGATGAAGGTAGTAACAGCCTAGGATTAATAAAGAAAAGTAAAGAAAGCGTAGTAACTTACAAATTAGGAAGGGCTATTTATCGTGATGAACCATCGCTTATCTCCCGTGTTTACTGATACACCTATTTCACAATAACCATTAATTAGTGATTGTCTTGTTGGTGTACTGGTTGGAAGTGCTACTTCTGACTGAGTCGTTCAAAGTGTTATTAGGCTTTTCAGTAAGGAACTTTTCTTTGGATTTGTGACCGGCCCAGCCACATCGATCAATTTTCAAGGTTAAGCAATGCTAGCTGAGGTAAATCCGTAAAAGGTTGCCCTAAAATTGAACACCGAGAAGACTCCATGCTTTGTAAAGCTCATAAAGCCGTTGGTTGTCATTCGTTAGTCTTTATTAGTCATTATGGTCAAATAGAAGCCAAAAAGATATACAGGCACTCTAGCGGAGTTCAGATGAATCAGTCGATTCATGATAGATAGATAGATTCATTTATTTGTGGAAACATGAGTTACATAACATGGTATGCAGGTTGTAAGTATAAAATTTGTTCAGTCATGTTTGGCCTTTACGGCGTACAAATATTACATTGTTTTGCTTACAAATAGAATTATTATTAATAATCATTCATCTAAATCATCATCATCTGCCTAGCCTTTTCCCAACTATGTTGGGGTCGGCTTCCAGTTTAACCGGATGCAGCTGAATACCAGTGTTTTACATGGAGCGACTGCCTGTCTGACCTCCACAACCCAGTAACTGGGTAACATGATACCCCTTGGTTAAACTGGTTGTCAGACTTTCGGGCTTCTGACTACAAGTAACGACTGTCAAAGATCTACAAATGACAGCCGGGACCAACGGCTTAACGTGCTTTCCGAGGCACGGAGGAGTCTTGGTATGTAATAAATGGTCACCCATCCACGGACCGACCTCGTCAAGCGTAGCTTAACCTTCGATCGACCCATGCGGCTGTTATAATTTAGCCACAAGCTCCTCATCATCATCAATCATTCATCTAAATGTCTTGTCTAATAATGTCAATGATAAATAATTACACCAATGTCAAATATAAAAAACAAAGATTTTGGAAGCTTATCAAATATTTTAGGAGCCATGCAGAATACGTTTTTTCCCATTAGTGCGGTTTTTGCCCTGTGTGGACAGAGAATAGTGTTGTCTCGTCTGTTACGAGTGACCCTGTCTGATAGCCGTGGAAATAAGTGCGGATTGACCTTGACAAACATTGCAATCTCTAGTATATAGAGAGAAGGAAGCATGTCACTTACTGTAATGCAACCGCATTCCACAAAGTGAGCATATTCGAATAATTTTACGAGTATATCTGTAAACCAGCCTATGTTTTACAAAATAAATTATTTGATTTGATTCGGTTAGACGGCAAACTGACCTCAACACAGTTGGGAAAAGGTGTTTCTGATTATGAGCTGACAAAATGTTGGGACCATGGGACTAACTGAACTTAAGTGACGATATTCGTGATCGAATTGCTAAAGGTATAATAGTTTCTGTTCAGCAGCTTGCAATGTTATTGTATGTTTAAACATAGATATTAACCTCGTCTTGAGTTGCGTCCGGGCTGCAACTGACAAATTACACGTAGAAAAACCTATCAAACTGGACTTTATGCTCAATAGAAGTGCTTGCGAACACTAGAACGACATGACAGTCTGTCAAAATGTTTTATGAAGTAACTTATCTTACTCATGTCTATATGTTTAGCATTACTTTATTTTGTACGTCAAGAAAATGCTTGGCATTTATTTTATTTACTTGTTTTTCGTTCTTCTATCACAAAGTATTAACGGCTAAAAATGGTTTCTATTTGTGTTGTTTCTTCGATTTTTGAAAATTCTACCACCAATTTAGACTGGTCGCCCGCATTGAGTTAGGGGCTGTTTATGCTTATAAATTATATGCAAAAACAGGTTGCCACCTGTTTTCTAGCAGTAGAACTATCTCAGGCTGGTAGTTTGTAGGTACTTATCCTTCGTTGGCCTAAACATGCTATGAATAGTTAAGATAACGGGACTTATAACCCCTTTTGTATCGAAATTTTAATGAACGGACTGAAGTTAGTAGAGTAGGTATACCTATTACAAAATTATGTCCAGCCGATCGTTCGCAAGAAACCCATCTGACAAGTAGCAATACTGACGTTAATCCGGCAATATCGCACTGGCTACAAGTGCGATTAGCGCAGGGACCTATCCCGGACTTATTGGGATCCCGGGATCCCTCCGGTCTCCGGCTTTAGGTCGATCCGCTCGTTATTTTGCATTAATGCCCCGAACTTTCCCAGCTAATACCAGTTCATGAAGGTTTCATTATACGCGCTAATTACGAAAAAGGAGGAATCTCCTTTCGATTTCGTTTATCTTTCGAAAGTAATCTGGATGTTATTTTAATAAGACTTAGGTACTCGAACAACGCTCATTTGTTTATCCCTCTCCCCTGATAATTCTCGTTCAGTGTAATTTCATTAACGTGTTTTGTCAGTTATGCAATCTTTGTGCCTAGCACGAATGCTTCACAACAAACGTAAAGTCTACTCAAACAACTTCAAAATTGATAATACTCGTTTTAAAATATTTCGTTATTTCTTTTTGTTACTTAGTTCATATCTATGAGGGATACCTACTAATTGTGCTTGCATCATAAACTAAAACCTAAATATTACAAGACAGTTGTATAATGTATATTCAATTTTAAAAAAAGGTTTAAATTGACGTCACACTTAGGTAAGTCACGTATTCGTGTTGGGCACACTAGTCAAGAAAATTCATCGCATACAAGGAAGAAAATAACAAGAAACACAAAACACAATGTGAAACCCCATACGTTCTCCATAAACTTTTGCGTGAACAAAGCGTTGCTAACAAAATACATAAAGTTAAACAAATAAGAATACACGTACGTCAACTTCCACAAGTATTTACCGAGATACGGCTTGCACACAGTTACTTGCAATATTACTTTTCATCATTTGTCTAGGCTTTTCCCGAGTATGTTGCGGTTGGCTTCCTAATCAGATGAATCTCTACAAGACGCGGCTATCTCCCTTCCACAACCCAGTAACAGGTTAGCTCGAGTTGGCTTCGGTAAAACTTGTATATTTCTGTATGTCAATGCTTAGCCTTTTGTCAATTAAGTTAGGAATGGGATACTGCTGAGTATTAGTATTTATAAGGAGGTACTGCTTATCTGACGTCGACAACCTTATTACTGGGTAGCACGAATTTGCTTCGGTTAGACTTTTGCATTTCTGTATCTCAATGTCTAGCTTTTTGTTAATTAAGCTAGGAACGGGACTGCTAAGTATTATATCTGACGTCGTGTCGACAATCCAGTAACTGGGTAACCATACTCGTACTAGTTTGGTTTCGTAAGACTGGTTATTTTCTGTAAATAAATGCCTAGCCTTTCGCCTACTAAGTTACACTCGCTTTTCAGTCTAAATGGATGTAGTATTTAGTATTTGTATATAGAAGAACATTACTCGCACGACTTTGCTTTGGGATACTTTACTGTATAGAATTACTTCAACCTCAAATACACTACACCCTTCATCAGACCGTAAATTTCTAGTACTCAATATGAAAGTTTTAATCAATTTCACCAATACACCCGTCAATGTCACTATTAACCCCACGTCCGCTTGATGGAATAGTGTTCACAGTTAAGCTTAATAACAATCAGGGTCGTCATTACACAGAAAATTACTTAGCTGTCCAGTTTATATCTCCTCCACATTTTACATATACTATTTTCATTACTACCTAAGTAGCACTTAATTTCTGATGAACCAGAGTCTAGTGCCGGCGGCCTTTTCTCCGCCACTAACAACACTGAAGCTGATGATACTAAATTTAATACGTTTAACAAGTATTTTACTACAATCCTTATTCAGGAGTAGCCAACCACCTAAACGAAACGTCTATTGATAACTCTTTAGGATCGAAATTAGACGTGACAAACTGTCGTTAAGTAGAGAATACCTATTTCAAAATTATGTTTAGCCGATCATACTCAATACTATATTACATTCTATAATGTGTACATAAAAGCAAGAACCCATCTGACTGTAGCTACACCGACTTTCCCTAAAGGCAAATTCCCGTAGGTAATTAAAAACGTTCATCAGGTGCGATGTAAACGAAGCAAAATAAGTATGTCATATTCGTAGCTATTGGCGCTCTGTAGTGTCTGCCTACTGCCATGGAAAAAAGAAGTGAGTTTATGCATGTAAAAACGCATTTATGCATTCAAATCTATTTGCAATCTCATTTTCAATCTTGTCAAAAATAAGTAAATAAGACGTATTTTTTTAACGAAATTAGAATTTCAGCGTTCATAAAAGTACAGGAAACTTACACACTGGTGATATTGCAAGTACTAACCTAGTACTTTTATTCCAATGAACAATTCAAAAGGCGATGGCCTTTTTCCCGCCCCCGTAACAACATTGAAGACACGATACTTAATACCTACGTTTTATAAGCATTTTACTACAATGCTTATTCAAGAGTAGGTAAACCATCAAAGTATAATCTAGTCCCTACTTATAATTCCGCCAAAATCGTAAAGTCTGCAGAAAGCAAGGGTTAACCCGTCAGGGGTCGTAAAAGTGAAGTAGTATTTTTACCTAAATGGTATATTCATTTTCCATTTTTATTACGTACTTCCACGTCTTCTTACAATATTTAATCAGCGCAGAATAACAGATTTCGCAGAAAATGAAGACGCTTTTGATACAGTTTTCAAAAAGGACTCGGCAAAGTTTTCCCAACAATGGAAACAAAGGCATTACCAGACGGAATACGTCAATAAAATCTTTGGAGCATTTCTCAAAGAACCTTTCAAAAGTCTATAAGCCACTGTCGGGCACCCTCTTATTCACTAGAATGGACTTGAGGACTCGACGATTCCTTTAAAACCCACTGTTGGGGAAATCGCTTTTTCATCCCCGGTAATGGCCGCACGCTTGGGGACATTTTAATTAATTACGACTTCGAGTGCTTTTTTTAGTTTCCGTATAATTTATGGATGTAGTATCTTTGATATAAAGGGAAGTTTGATACTTTGTATACAACATTGGTCTTTGTATAAACATTACGACTGTATTCCCCAAAGGGTTAGGCAAAAGTTTATCAATTCGAAGGTACACCCGCGGTTTGCCAGTAATATAAGTCCCATATAATAAGGGGAGAGTATACGCCATGCCATCAACGGGTGCAAATCCAGAACCCAGGCTGCAACTACTGCGAATAACACGTTACCTGACCCGGGAATTAAACCCAGGATCTCAGGTCTAGCAGTACTACTTACGAGCACTATACCAACGAGGCAGTTGTTGTTAAATTAATCTTCATTAACCGGTTTTTAATTACCTGCTATTAGATTTTTAGATTCTGTTATGTTAACATTCATTTTCAATTCAAGTGCGAGTTAATTGATGTTAAGTTTTTATCTCATCACTTGAAAGCTTAACCACCAGGTACTTACTTATTGGTAATCCATTTCGTCGTACTAACAGTCGCCTGCCCGAACAATTATTTACACGCATGAACTAACACGGATTAAGCAAACACTTTTCCATAATGTATTTATACGTTCAATTTATTGACACTACACTTAAATCACTCATCGAAGCAATTAACACCATCTTTAAAAGAATAATCCAATGGCACATACTAAGCACGTATTTACATAAAATAAAAAAAATAAAAAAGGACGTAGGACACTTTACCGGAGCGGAAAGTTAATATCAGATTTTATAGGCGTGATGTCGTAAAACTGAGTTTAGTACAAAAGGAGTCTATTCTCTGATCACAATCTGGTACTAAGGTGCTATTTATGCACTCATCTCGTTTTACTTCGGGTTTATCACCGGAGAGGCTTGACACTCATAAAGACTACTTAACGCCAAACGCGACGCAGTAACGGTATAAGGCTGGTTTGCTACCAGAGATGTGCTACACAGCTACGAGGATTTGAAAGCTAGGCTATGAAATGATGCTAAGCTGTGGAGCGGAGCGAGTAAGATGTGCTATGAAGATACGCTGCGCCGCTGCAATGTAGCTGTGACAAACTTTCAATGACAAAAGCTCTCCTACTGCCCCCTCATCCATATCTCCCATCTATTGCACACATCCCTCCATATCTGGTTAAGAAAAAATAGTTTTTTACAAAGAAATTAACAGTCCACTTACTTGAGAACATATTTATTAGCAGGTACAATGGCCAGCTACCATCAAGCTACTCCAAAGTGTCCTTGATGGTTTTTCATCTTTATTGCAAATAGAACAAGGTTCATATTTAACTGGGAAAATTCGACAGTTTAGGGTAGCTTGATGTGCTGGCGTCTGTACTACGACATTAAGACTTAAACTGCAATGTGACTATTAAGTTATAGGCAGCAATCTAAATGATAAAGAACTTCAGCTATTTGTGGATACTTTAAGGGAACTTTTCGAGAAATTACAACTTGCGATTCAACGTGAGACTACCTTGCTTAAAGATAAGAAGTGTAGAGCTGATTTTACAATGCAAGTAGAAAAACATAGCTGTCCTTTTCCAACAGTGAAATAGTATACCAATGAAAATGATTAGTGGATATCAAAGGCATCTATACTTATGTATAGCAACGTAGCATAGCACAACACTGGTGCAAAAGCAACTTAACAGTCTTGTTTGTGCCACTATTTTTGCTAACAAAAACAGTGATAAGTTGCTACTAGATGTAAAGAATCTTCTTTCTCCTTTTATGACGCAAAAAATGGCTGACAACAAGGTTCTCCACAAAAGCAAGACGATAGTTTTAGAGTGGTTTTATACGTAAGTAAACAAAGTAATAAGGCTAGGTTGTAAAGATGTGCGTAAAACTCTTGGCCTAGTTCTTGAGAATAATAAAAAAAAAACTCGGAAAAAAGCTCTGTAACTTTCGCAGAATTCATAACAAAAGTGATATGTACAACGTTACGTACAAGTCATTGGGCTGTGGATATACGCAAACAAATGTAGGCCCGACTCTTTTTTTGCAGGAATTTCGTTTTTAGATATAACACAGTCTCAGTTACAATCACATGTATGTGTTCTGATACATACAATGACAAACGACCCTATTTGGGACGTTACCTACTTGCTACCACTTTATATCTTCTTTATTGGAATTTGGTTGCCGTACTTAGTCCTAAGCTTTGAGTTTGAATGTACTTTGAGTTTGGTGGGGTACAAAATAGGGGTAACCATGAATCGATTGTGTGAAAGTCAGTAAGGCTACGGAGGAGGTGACTATTGAAAAGACGGCAAATAGAGATGTATGGAAACTTTAAATTTATGCTGAGTTCTTTGGTTACCATCTCCTGGTTGCTACCACATTCTTACCTCGTGTAGTATAGACATTTCGCATTTTTGATCACGAACCACACGGTCACTGTAGACCTGAAATCTTTAACTAAGGGTTCAACTCGAATATCACGAAAAAAATCTACTGTTTAGAAAAAAAAGTTTACGACTAAGTCGACTAACTTTTAATTCTCAAATTTCAATTTTTTTTTAATTTTGTATTAATTTGTATGACTAATTAATTTATATATATGAATGAAATCGTAATATAATCATGTGTAATGAGTGTCTTAATTAACTGAATAAATGAATTTGTTATCATTTCAGACATCCATCTAATCTACATGGATCTTACATGATTTGACCAAGATAATGTCTGGACTTTAAAAGAGACTAAGACCTCTGAGTTTCTTTCGGTGTTTCTTCTCAGAGTAGTCAAATCGTGAAATACCGATCTCATTTACTAAAAAAGGCGACGTGTAAAAGTGTTTGTAAAAACCTATTTACAAAAATAAATATCATTTATCATTTATTATTATAATTTTAAAGTCTCGACATGAGGGCACAGCTGTTATTTATCATGACCTGGTCGTCCAACTGGAGAAAGTAGTTAAAAAAAATGTTAAGTCCTTTTCAACATCAGAAATTCATTTGACTTTGGGAGCTTCGTCACCTCTGGCACTGTCACTATGCCAGTGTGGCTAGCCCCAGTAAAAACTCAATCTCCTTTCTAGCTTATCGATAGAAATCATAGATACTAAACACGTGACATTAAGTCCTCAGTCCAAAACTCAAAGACATTCAATACCTACTTACAATAGACCGGACAACACGATCAAAATTTTTATCTGATCCGTGTGTCCTAGTGGACATAAGTCGATGAGTCTAGTAAAGTACGCTCAGCTGCCGCTCAAATATTGCTATATTATGCTAGATGGCGTTACTGAGACTTGAGATCACAGTTTTTCAATGACATTTCTCTATTGTATCCTAAATCTATTTGGTAATAATATTTTCCGTGCATTAATAGCTCCGAAAATAAAATTTTATCAACCTTTTAAACACACTGGCAGCGAATAAAAAGTTTTGTGGACAGGCGCCATATTTTGTTGAATGCAACTGTCGAAGCGGTCGCGCGTGAGTTTTCCGCCAAAAGTTTTTAATGGTTTTTATTTTATTTGGCCACAAATTGTTTTGAGTTGTGCCAATGCAGTCCTTTTCTAAAATAGTTTGTGAGTTAGTGATTAGAAAATAGAGTTAAGAAAAACATTAAACATATAACATTACGCTTGTATTCTCTGAAGGGCAAGCATAGGTACAGGGGAGAAGAGACAACATCGCATATCCTGACACCAGGGTTCAGCCCATGGATCCCCTAACATTGAATTTTTTTATCCGTTTTTCCCAATTTCCGAGTTTTTTCCGAATAATAATAAATAACAAATTTATTTATTTATTTACCCTCGCATCAGAACGCCGTACAGCAATTACACTAATGGAGCAAAAAGAATAAAATAATATCAACAGCTTCTTTGCACCATTCTATCCTGGGTCAACGAACTGGTGGTGGCTGCTGTAGATTTTACACATACGTCGTGTCTGCATTATTTAAAGTAGTGAAATCATAATATCAAACGTAAAAAACTCGAGGTTCCAGCTGATCTCGGATCCGCGGAATAACAACGGCCGCAGGATCTCCACGATCAAGAGAAGGCAGGAGGCTGGGCGTCGATCTTCAAGCATCCCGTTAGAAGGCCCATCCTGAGGGCCCACCTTTCCAGCCATTACTCTTGTATATTTTCTTAGTGAGATAGCAAAGCACATGCAGCTACAAGTAGCTACAACAGCACTAAATCAAAGAGTAGGTTTTCACCGTCACAATCTCACTGTACGTATAACTATCACTGCGTGAACTATGTCTGCAATTAATTGATTAGTTTATTGTTATTTTTCAGATATTTGTTGATAATTTTATAAAAATAATTTTATTTAAATATTGCCATAAAAAAACAGTTTCCATAAAAATATGAGACCCTAGCTCTGTAGCTAGGTTCGAGTAAGTACCTGTATTTCAGGAGCCAGTGACTTATTCCATTTAGGTTACAATTAGGCAAGTTTTATACAGCAAAAAGTGACAAAATTGTATTACTTAGATTAAGGTTAATAATTAACATGGCATAAGGTAAGTTTTGCTTTAAACTAAATACAATCATGATTTCTATCTAATTCAATGATATTTTAAATGAAAGAAGTGGCTTATTTACTTTCATTGGGGTTTAGAATGATGAGCTGAGTTCAAAGGGTTCGAATGTACGAGGATGTATAAATAAAAAGTAACTTATTCTTATTAGTTTGCATTTTCTGTTCTATTTTCATGACATAGAACAGAAAATCCAAATGATACCTGGCTGAGCAATTAATATAACCGTTTTCCCCCCAGAGGGAAGAAAACGAGTATTTCAGGTCTTGCCGAGGCTTGACCTTTCGGAGATAACTATCCCTACATTAGTGTACACACATGCTTCTACTTACCTACTTTAGTCCTTGAGTGAGCGATATCTGCTTGGAGGGCGTGACCTTGCGGACCGCGCATGCGCGGAGCGCGACGGCGGCGGCGGCAGGCGCGTGAGATGCGAGCGGGCTTATGTTAGTACCTAGCTCCGAAAGCCGGCAAGGACTTGCTCAGGTCAAGCCTCGGCAAGACCTGAAATACTCGTTTTCTTCCCTCTGGGGGGAAAACGGTTATATTTCAGTTCTGTGCCTTCGGCTTGACCTTTCGGAGAAGTGTTTATCTTCTGCCGGCGCCCTAAAGCGTACTGTGACAGGATAATGTGTGTCAAAATAAAACAAACGTATCTTGACAAAAGAAAAAGCAAGAAACCTATTGTCATAAGCGAAGCTGACAATTCTTTTATATTATGTAGCAAACTAAACTTAAAAACTATTCTTCTTTAAATTGACTTGACTTACAGCTGAACTTGTAATTTCTCATATAAGTTTAATGATTAGAACAAACAGTAATATTCAGTCTTAATTCGAATGACATACAAATCAACTAAATAGTAATAAGCACAACTACATCGTAAATGAACCACCAAGAGGGTTAACATTACTATTTCTAGGTTGGCCGACCGGCTTGCAATAATGCTTCAAGAATTGATCAGAGCCCCTCCAGTTCTCTCTTTTTAGAATGTCATCCAAAGGCATTTAATTTTTAAAATCATTTAAGGCCACAGCTGAACGAATCGAACCTGGACTAGTGGTTAATCCTAGTTCTTTTAACGGCACCTTTAACCAACCTGCGATCACTATCGCAGGCCTCAGCGGCCTCAGCGGCTCGTGAGGCCGCTTTTACTACTTCATGTATAGTAATAAACAAACGTTGCAAATCAGTTTGTGCCATTCTTCTCTTACTTGATAAATCAATCAACCAATTTACCCATTTAATTAAACTTAAACTTGGATCTCCTGAACAGGTTAGCTGCCAACCTGATTGGCAAAATTTCGCTCTGAGCCAAATCTAGGCCAGAAGGTTATTGTTGAACCGAATCCTTCACAGTGTCCATCGTCAATACTCAGAAAAGTAAGGTCGTAAATACGACGGCATGATGCCAGCAAAAGAAGTAAGGCTAAATGCCGAGAGACTTGATAAATGCTGTTTTTATCAGGTACGTTATTTTTTAACCACCGAATTAAATCCTGGACCTTTCAAATCTGTGACTTTAACAGCGTCGCTTTGCATATGTTAATTGCTTTTAGAATGGTTCCCACTATAGGATTATTAGCTAGTCGATACTCTTGAGTGGGGTCTGCTAAGGTAACTACTATTGATTTGCGCACTAGAATTGTAGCAGGGATAACTTTCTGATGCGTAAGAGGCACCCTTTTAGGTTGCTACTTCCTGGGGTCGAGGACCGCTAGGTGTTATCCCATTTTGTCTCACCACGAGACCCATTGTTTCCACGCTGCCCCGTATGTTCGCCATGTGCAATCACGCCAAACAGACTAAATTAATTCAATATTCTTAGGTTCCAAGCCAGTTTGCTCCACTCCGTATCTTCCAGACCTCTAAGAACAACTCTGCTACTTTTGGTGGAGGTTGATTGGTTGACAAGTCCACTAGATTCCTGCTCAGGTTGAATATCTGGTTGGGAGCTTCTAATACTCTGCGTTTGAGGTCGTTTCTCCAGAACACTTTCTCCCAGCGAGGAACCACTACTAGATACGTCCCAGATGCTCTGTTGAGATAATGGAGCACCCTGGGTATGAGAGGAGGAGTGGGAAATACCCAAGCTAAATGGTATTCCCAAACTCGGCTGAATTCATCGATGTAAAGAGCCTGGGGATCCCTTGCTTCTTTTGAGACATACGTCGGAACTACTCTTGATTGACTCGTGGCCAGCATATCTACTTGAGGGGTGCCCCAATTCGAGAATATTTCGCGAGTGAATGCCTCCTTGAGATGTCAAATCGGTAAAGTCTTCTTTCTGGACAGGCTGTCGGCTACTGAATTGTAATATCCTGATAGATAAAATGTCTGGACAGTTACATTATGATGGCAAAGAATAGTATTTTCCTTGTCATTTCCATGAGCAGCACCGACCTTGTACTTCCCTGATTTCGCAGGTAAGATACTACTGCTCGATTGTCGGATTTTATCATAACAGATTGGTCTTTCAAGACATCCTCAAACTCTTGATTGAATGTTGGTCGACCTATTATTGGCGACTGTATAAGTCTGATACTTTTTACTATTATTATTATGTAATGCTGTATACAGAAGCTGTTGGTTTACCTTTAATAAATAAATAAATAAACTCGACTAGGGCTATGTAAACAGTCTAAACAGTGAATATTTCTTTCTGTTTATGTGCCACTTCCTTTGTTCGTCTGTCCACGTTCCTGAGCGGTGGTAATCGCTCAGCTGTACTCCCCAGCCTTCGTTGAAGGCATCAATTCAATTCAATTTATTTATTCAATAACAATTTTTACATTGTGTTTGAATTCTTATAACTAAAATCAATTATAGAAACAACGTGCACGCAATTGACATGCGATGCATGGAAATTGCATGCATGCATTGCATTTGCATCCGTGCTTATGAAAATCGTTGGTTCTGGCACAAAAATCTTGCTCGGAATTATGATGTTCTTCATCCACCAAGAACAATCGTCTAGTGCCAGCGACGTTATTTGACCTTTTTGTTATGGGACCTTTTGACTTGGTCGATCCTGTGTCAATTTTCGACAAGCTCTTTCAAGGTGTCGAGTATGTAAACGGCCAAGCGGGGTTACGAGTGATGCAAAACCATGTCTTCCTGTCAGAGCTGTGCATGACCGTCAAGACCAACGCCTTGTTCTTAGTAGTAAACCTATATGTGCCTGTGATCGAACTATCTTTTCGCGTGGCAATCTATGTCGGCGTCCCAAACGTTTCCTAAAAACTCTGTTTGTTTCCTGGGATTTAGAACCGGCTTCTGTAAATTCACGCACCATCCTAAGATCTTGCAGAAGGTTTACTGCATATCTCATTAGACCTTTTACACGTCTGGTCCTGGAACAGAAAGTCGTCTAAGTACGACCACTCGAAATCCTCTCTCCCTCTGAAGGCTCGCTAACCACCTGCTGACTAGTGAGAACGCTAACGACGCGCTGGATAGTCCAAATGGAAGGGCCGTCATTTAATTTTGCAAGAGCTCGCCTGCATAAGGGAAGGCAAGGTATCTTCGATGACTTTTGTTTATGACGATATGAAAATATTTCTGACTGATATCCAGCTTTCCTGAATAATCGTTCTTCTGCAGAAAATTCGGGACGTTATTCTGGTTTATTAAGCGAAACTTCACAGGTTTCAGAGAAATAGTCATAAACATAGTCACAGCGTGCATTAGCGCATTTGAGGTTCTTGTCGTAAATCTCTCTAAGTTTTCGTGTAACAGATGGCGGCTTGGTTACAAACGGTATTGTGTATCCGGAGGGATGTTCTTTGGAACTCCTAGCTTTTCCCATTGCCAAGGAGATTCCACCATTGCCCCCCATGAAACTGTCGATCCCTGCGCTTAGGTAAATTTTGATCTCTTCCAGATCGGTTCCGTTGCTTATTAGAAGGCCTTGAACTTTCCGACAACCGGCGCGCTGCTGACTGGGCTGATGCATTGTGTGATGACCTTGAAAGGATGACCGCGCCAGGATTGCTGTCGTCTTCTCGATAGGTGAGAAGGTACAGTTGGTTTGCGAAAAGGTTCCGAAAACCACAGCATAAACAACAGTTTATGGTAGGAAAAAATCTGTGCTAGGCCACCGTTTTCCCCCAAAAATGTTCCGGTGGGACGTAATGGTAGGATGCTGTGTAAAACAGCACCAAGCGATTCATTTTAAGATTTGTACGCCCTTTGTCTTGCCTCTATAGCTTCTGCACGATGAGCACCAACGAACTGCAGCAAAACATCCGACAAGACCTTAAATTGGGAGTCATCAGCTAATAGCTTACGTAATTCCTCACCAGCACGATAACAAACAGCCTATCAGACAGTGCTTTCCTCTGTAAGAGCAAACCCATCGTTAATAGTGCCGAGCACACCCTCTTGTTTAAAACAGCCAGGAAAAGGGATGGATGATTTATAAAGCATCCAAGCTGTATATTAATCTTGAAAGCACTGAAATAGGGGCAGCCTGAAAGACTTCCTCCCTTGTATCGGATTCGATTCCAACCTTGAGAACCCAGTCTTTGACATTTGATGTCCTCTTTCTTAATAGGTTCAGTAAGCTCCGGTAAAAGCGACCTCTTTTATCCTGGGTCAAAATTCAATTTCATTGGATGACCACATTTCTGGAGCGTTCGAAAAACTATCCCTCTTAGGGGCATTCCAAGAGCAACCACCAGATGACTCAGAACCTGATTGATTCTCCGAATCTGAATAAATAATTCTCTTTGTCTGAGTCAGGCTCAAACCTTTGCTGACTTTGAGAAAACATGCTGACTCCGAGAGGCTCCCCGACAGAGTCTTATCTGCCTCACAACGGTATGAAGTAAGGGTCGTATATCTTATACAGATTGTTTGAAAAGCTCAGAGCGAGCTGCTGATCCCCTAATGCGATTCGCAATCGAGGGTGGCCCTAGTATGAGAGCGCGTGCAAAGGCCCAATCTAGTAACGTGCACCTTATTCCCCATAGCCCTTGTCAGATGATCCGCTTCCGGGTCAAAGGCTCGAACTAAGCCTACTATGAGGAGGGTGAACATAAGTTTGTTTAAAACAGTCAGTTCAGGTTTGTCCCCGAAAGCCTCCTCTTAAGGCTTTGATGACCTCCCACTGAGTCCAACCTTAGGTAGAGACGCTTGTGCCAAGAGCTTGACGTACTCCAAAATCACCTCACCTTGTAGAGTTTCTCCACTCTCGTTAAGTAGCTCCCTAAACGTTGTGTTCAATGTTACCTTTGGACATTGACTCAGCACTCTGCCCGGCTGTGGCGCGGCCCAGATAAAATTATGATTAAGTTGCATCTTACACGCATAGGACACATATGTAATAGTGTGTGTTAAGAAAAAGTAGTATATAAGCTGTAACTTATTGTAAATAAATCAGATTTGAATTTTATATTCTTGTCTCATTACCCCTCACTGTGGTGGTGGTATATGGTGGGGTAGGGCTGTAGGGCTTATAGGGCTGTTAGGCTTGTAGGTCTTAGTAGGTTCCTTAATTTTCCAATTATTATTATTATGTACTGTCGTACCCTTACAGTATTGCGGCCTTACGTGACATAGTTAAGGGTAGCCGTACACGTTGTGTAGGCAACTCAACACATATATGCAATGAAATTTTAGTTTACTACCTGTATATTACTATATTTGTGTAGCTGTTTGTTTTCCCAAAATAAATAAATAAATAAACTCCCTGCGCCATTTTAAGCAAGCAACGAGATCGTTACCAAGCCGTCAAGCCAGTCAACGTTCGTGTCGAAGCCATAACCGACAGTAGCCGTAGACGCAGGCATATCATTGGATGGTCTATAAGTTAGTTGCACTGGTCAACAATCAAGCTGCGTAACCCTATATTCGAGCCACACCGCTCAGTAATCGAGCCGCGCGGCTCACCAAATCGAGCCGCGCGGCTCACCAGATCGAGCCGCGCCGCTCACCAAATCGAGCCGCGCGGCTCACCAAATCGAGCCGCGCGGCTCAACAATTCGAGCCGCGCGGCTCAACTAATCGAGCCGCGCCGCTCACCGAATCGAGCCGCGCCTCTCAGTATTTGCGCACCGGTCAGTCTACGAGGCATGCGGCTTGTCAGGAGCTTGCTGCGAGGCGAGTACCTGAGTTTTATGACAGTAGCAGTGCAGCTGACGTGTCGTAACTCGTATGGTACAGGTACCTTACGCACCTTGTGGATGGGATGTCCGACAGGGTGGTTAGCATTGGTTGCGATAACGAACGCCGCGTGCGTGCAGTTGACGTGTCGTATAGCATAGGTACCTTACGCACCTTGTGGATGGGATGTCCGACAGGGTGGTTAGCATTGGTTGCGATAGCGAACCGACATGAGTGCATGACGTATCGTATAGTACAGGTACCTTACCCACCTTGTGGATGAGATATCCGACAGGGTGCTCACCGCATTGGTTGCGAAAGCGAACCGACATGCAAACAAATATGCAACTTGGCCATGCGCAGCAAGTATAATTAGGTATATAAACACACAGCAGATTCCTTTAGAAAATTTAAATCACTCACACAAAGAATAAAGTAAATATCTTAGAAACTTACCATTTCATTACATTTACTTGTAATCCACTGGAAAGTCACTTAACACTTCACAAACGTTACAACAACGTTACTCTTATCTCGTTTCGCGTATCTTATTACGTAAAATAGTAGCACGTGCTTAAGATAAACTTGGGACAGAAGCCGGCTATAGTAACCAAATTAACTATTTCTAAGATAACTGTGCTAGTAGTTACGGTCCTATTAGCAGTGCTTGCTTGTGTCGAGAATATACTAGATATAATCGCGTAATCGCTGAACGTGTGCCGTGTATGTGTTTCTACGTGTCGCAGTATACTTGTTAGAATAGGTGTTTTGTGATATCTCTAGGATTTTTGCAAAAACACAGGAATATTTTTTATGTTTTACCTATATAAAAATAACATTACTCCTTTGGTCTACAAAGGATTTGGCAAAGGAGAACCTCATTTCTCATTTTATAACATAACAAATCAAATTCTTTCCTGTAGGGCTAGATAAATATAAAAATACACCACATGTACTCCTACATTTTTCCAGTCATTTGTTACAGGGGCGATCCTATTTCAATCACAAATCTAGACTCCTGGCTGCTACTCATATATTCCAAATGGAAAAAACACATTAATACCTTTTCACGACCCGCGGATTGAGCCCCAGGCCTCATGTTTGACATTAGTAGGTACCTACTTGTGGCTACTGGACCAGGAAGGCACTGTATAGTTGTGGAATTTTATGATTGTATAATGTAATAATTACAAATAAGAAGTTATTATATACATTCATACATAATAATAACAAAAGTAAAACAATTATAGGGCATCATTTTTTTTATGATGTTATTAACATTGTATTATTTATTATAAATATTGAAATATTACTTCGAAAATCGTTCTTTAATTTCAATAATTCGGATACAAAATATCCTTGGGATTTTTGTTAAAAAAACGACTTTCCAAATTACCCTGCGACAAATTTACAAAACAAACTCTGCCTCGAAATCTTCATACAATAGTTAACCTGAGTCCTTTGTTGCTAGGCGTTCACGCTTCATTTGAATTCTTTGACACAGCAGGTAACGAAAGTAAAGTGCGTTTTTTATGAAGTCTTTAACCTTTAACTCTAAAACTGGTTTGTATTTTAATGAGTTAATACATCAATACATCATCGAGTAATAGCGACGGTTAATATCGACGCGCAGGTTTTCGCTTCACGCCGCCGCGGGGCGCCATCTCTCTGAGGTCCCGACAGACCCCTGTTGGAAACAACCTGCCCCCTTCATTGTGGCTGACACGAAACACAGCCGTAATCGCGCCGAAGCAAAACAGCTTTTGAATTATGCCTCCAAAGACCATAATCTCCGATTCATTGCGTAGTGTTTAAACCGTGAAAGCAATTCATTTTGCATGTCATCGTCCAATAAAAGTATTGTACAATAAAACGAACTGCCACCTACACCTTACGGTACATTCGAGCGCAACTTTTATAACCTAAAATATTGATATGCATATTTTATGTGACTATTACCATAGTGTCACGGCATCGCACGCGTACCGCTAGACAAATACTTGTATGGTTGCCCAACAATCGACAATCTATTCTGACGTACCGTAAAACAGTAAACAGAACTCCCATGGACCATTACACGTGGAGTATTTGTAAAATAATCAAAATGTTGGCTCCGTCCACAAATGTTTGCCAGAAACTCGTTAAGTTTGTGATTTATTTGATCTGATGTGTGCGCAATCGTTTGATAGCTCAGCTTTGTATACCACTTCAAAGCTATGACTTACACACAGTTGAAGTACTGACCGACTACGATTACGACTGATAGAACAAGTACTTATCGAAAAAAAAATTACGTAAAAATACAGGTGTTGGAAAACGATCAACTAAAAAAAGCCCGAGACTTGCTTAATTTACTGCTTGCATTAACACTTGCTTTTTATTAAAATTAAAGTAGAAAAATATTTATACAGTTGAGAATAAAGTTATCAAGTAATTAACTGTTAAGTGGCAACAGAAATCTTCCCTCAACATCTTCGAAGCCGCTGTTGGTTTTAAATTTAGTATAATATTATATACTTAGTGTTTGAGCGGTGTGTTTACATTGAAAATGATGAAGACCACCCGGCTTTGTATGAGCGCACACAGTCGGTGGATCCGTTTTGTGCCAACAGCAGTTGGTTTGCCTCAGAGCAAACAGAACAAGACAAACAAATACTCGATCGGGGAAAGCGGTCGCATTTGATTTTTTATTTCTTGTGGTCGCAATAGGGAAAAAGCAGTTAACGTTTTAACACAAAGAGACTCTTCGATGCCTTTTTGCGATTTTTTTTTAGTCTTCTCCTTTAGTGTCGTGAGTGCTTCACATTATCTTTGCTGGAATGGGCCATTCTCTTTTTGTTTGCAAAAAGAACGACTTTTAATTCGATAAATAAATAACTGTTGATTACCATATTTGTAGCATACATTATAAAGTATTAAACGTATTAAACTGAGCAGTTGTTATTCATTCAAAATGTTAAAAAAAATCCCTTAAAAACAAAAAATCCACAACAAAGGACCCTGTCAATTTTTTCGCGTCTTGAACAAAATAGTTTAAAAACGTATAAACTCAAAATAAACGAGGAAGTTTGAAGCCATCAACAAACTATCACGTCTTTAGGAGCTCACAAGTCCCCTACTAACGACGTTATCATTGTCGGAAAGGAAAAACCTTCAGCTTGGAAAGCCTGAAAATGCAACGGGGAGACTAGACGAAAAAATACGTTTCCGACCGTTCGTCGTACAGACTATAATAACTACCACTAACCGTTACAAAGATAACCGCAGACTAAAAAAATACAGTTGAACAATTAAAAAGACAGGTTTGCAAAAGTATTAAAATCGTTTTGTTTATTTTATTAAAGACATGCCGACTGTAGGGTCCAGACCTTGACTTTTAATTGTAAAAACAAGAAAAACACGTTTACGTTTTTTGCTATGATTATTGTCAATTACCCACCATACAATAACGAATCGATAATTCTAAGGACTGTGTCTAATAGGGATATTAGGATATTTTTAGCATTTAACTTTATTATTGTATACTGCAATTTTGTTTGGAAATGGACGTTTATTTAATTTTCAAATTGTATGTAATAATAGCAGGTATTCATTTAGGCAGATGTGGTGAACACTTAGAGAAACAAAACTGGTATAATAGTTTCAACAGGATTATTGTGTAACACAGTTAAGCAAAACATTTCATCACTATTTACGGTTTAACTAAGTGTAAGCAATTTTAATGATAACATTTCCAAACGAAATATTTTTGACTGGAGAATAATTAGGGCAAAGTTTACATCTACGACCATTAGAAAGGCACTTTTAACCTTTCAATAGTGTCAATTAGAGACACAATAGAAAGACAATGACAGCGTGTACGCCGGCGTCCGCGGGGTGGGGTTTAATGAATTAATGCCAAAAAGTATAAGTTAAAATAAATGTTTCAGGTTTACACTTCGAAAAGGTAGTTTTGACTTTGGTTATTATGACTACTACTCATCATAGTGTGACTTTATCTAACTATGTTGGGGTCGGCTTTCAGTTTAACCAGATGCAGTTGAATACCCCATTGTTTCACAATTAAGCGACCGACTGTCTGATCTTCACAACACAGTTACTAGGTAACACGTATTTACTCCTTTTAGTTAAACTGTGCTGGACTACTATTACCACCTATTCTAGAAAATCAAGAGAATATAAGATTTATGTTTTATTTATTGGATAAACTGAACTTGCTAGTCTGTGTCGTTCTGCAGTAGCATTTATGTGTAAGGTGCCCGGCTCGCGATCCCCCCGTCGCGATAACACGCACGGCACAACTGATGGCACGGTGCGCCCTATACCTATTTGTAATTTACTTAAAAATATGGCGGTAGATAAAGTCAGAGGGTTCTTGGCGGCTAATTCCGCTGTTTTGTTACGTGTCTGTTTAAAGCGTTGAGAATTTGTTACATGGTTTCGACTCGAACGCTCGAACTGATCGTATCGTTTTAAACAATGTGAGCTCAAACCGATTAGCAATCGTCCTTTTTTGTTTCGAAACGACTCCTAATTTTCCTTTAGAGGTATTCAGAATAACGTATTCGACATAAAGTTTTCCCTAAGGAGGACTGTAAGATAGCTGCTCCGCTTTAAACTGAAACTCGGTGTAGTGCAGATAAAGAAAATGGCTGTGAGCTCAGTAATGAGTGCACGATTATTTGTTTTATACAAAACATTTCGGATAATAGGAAACCACTCGAAAATACGTACTTACATGGCATGAAAAAGAAAAATAATATTTGGCGCTTAAAAGATTCTTATTGTGCAGACCTTTTCCCTTATTAATAAAAAGAAAATCACACTAATAAGGAGCTTTATGTTTCACTAGCAGACGTTCCGCGGTTTCACCCACGTAGTTCCTGTTCCCGTGGGATTACAGAGATAAAAAGTAGCCTATGTCATCCGGGAATAGTGTAGCTTTCCACCAGTGCAATAATTTTTACAACTGAATCATTAGTTCTATAAATTATCCCCTACATACAAACTTACAAACAAACAAACAAATTTTACCTCTTTATAATATTAGTATAGATGTATTGATTCAAATTTTATTTGAAGCATCCATATTGATTTAATTTCAAAGAAGATATTAATATCCTTCTACCATTAACTAAGGCAATTAACAAAGCAAAGGAATAAATTATTTGAATTAGTCATACGCTTAATTAACTTCTGTCTTAATTTTAAGATGTCGTCGCATTGAAGCGGGAGCGGAAACGCAAATTAAACATCTCGAATAACACGCGTTGAAAACTCCTCGCACACGCCTGATTAATAATTTTGGTGAATTTTAGCATACAGCGTCATTGATTTAATTTTGTTCGCTCTTCGTAATACGTAGTTACATTTCCTGCCGTCCTGAATAATTTTGAAACTTTCTTTTTTGGATTCCTTTAGCTCTTAATGACAGAGAGTGCAGTGCATCCAACTTTTAATCTATAATTAGTGTTGTTGTTTTTATTATTATATTATATATAATGAGTGTATGACTAAAGATAAATTATGAACGTAAATAAAGCGAACTATGTAAGTATGTAAGAATCATAGCAAATCTGTAGTTTCTGCCTACCATGGGGGTAGGCAGAAACTACAGACCATGCCAAAAAGCCGTTAGTAAATGTGTTTGAATATGGATGTGTAAAAGGATTTTGTTTGTAGAGATTTAACTCAAAAACTACTGAGCCGATTTAAAAAACATTAGAAAGCTAGCTGCTAGATAGCTATATTATTACCGCGTACATAATATACTTAGGTTATATTTAATTTTCAAGACTACCCAAAACCCTATGCAGCTAACATTAGTGTTGTAAGTCCAGTTCATATGAACTTAAATAAATAGAACTAAAATGAACTAAATGCTCTTAAAACATACATTTAAAATACATAGGTACGACCGAAGATTTAAAGTATTTTGTTCTTGAGCTGAGGTGATTCGATCATCTAATTTTATTTTCGACAAGGTGGTCGGCGTTAGTGACCTAGGCACCTTTTGAAATAATTGGAAAATAATTATTTACTGTTATTTTTATGATGCAACGACCATAATCAGCTTTATGATCCAATTTTATGAAAGTTTCAAAACAGCTCATTAACTAAATTATTAATAGGTATAATAATCAGATGTCCTTCACTGCCCTCAAGGGATATAAAATGGGTCCAACTTTGAATTAGTTCCGGGAATATCTAAACTTTTGGGTTGCATCCGTATTGTATCCGGGATTAATTTTAACGGCTGTATTAGTTTAATTACCGTATTTCGCTATGTTATGGAATATTACAAGACTTAGGAGCCGCGGTTGAAGCCGCAGTTTCGCTTTACTAAAGATAACTTAAGCCTGTAAAGGGGTTATTTTACATGCAAACTAGAGTTAGCTTATTTATGGTGCAAGATATTAATACCATTCTACTTATTCGTCATGAAAGAATCTAGTTTTATTTATTAATACTATTCATAAGTGGCGAGGGGTCAATTTTCTTAAGAACCCGTTAAAAAAAGGACTTAGTATTCGTACCACTATTTGAAGTCATCAGTCTACCGACCACCTAGTATATTTGGCAGTGCTGGAGTCCGCTGTTATTATTCAACAGCGGTAGAGTTGCTCTTCCGAACCCTCAAAAAGCTGAAGGAAGGCTGAGGCTGGCTTCGTACTGATGGCTTCCACGCAATCGTGCGGAAGAAAATAGCATCTGTGGCAGCTAGAACCCGAGTGTGTGTTTTCCCTTTTTCTTAGGCATTTTGTGGGGAAGATGACTGAGTAAGTCACTTGGTCTTCTTCTGTAGAAAGTGGCTCAATTTTATTTTGTTTTATTTTTATTTGTGTACTAACACTAGATATAAGGTACGTTACTTACATTGTAGATCCTTGTTATCCGATTATTTAAATAAATAATAAAAGGTAAAGCGATAGGAATCAAGTTGTATGGACACATCGCCACTGCTGTACGCCACTGCTATACATACTTAATTATAAACTAACTAATAAAGACGTAGTTTTTAGATTATTACCTTAAGAACAGCTGAGTGTTAATACCTAATAAAAACGTTATTGAAAAAAAGGGCATAAAAAATTCACTCGCATTACTGTCAACGGGAAAAGTGTTCAAAAGACTTTGCCACGTTAAATAGGGTGCTAAAGTGCCCATACAGTTTTGCACGACATCGCCAAGCGGTTGGTCCACTCTGCAACTCATGGAAAGCGAGTATTTAACAACTGATCATTATGGCACGGTTGTTGCAATGGCTGAGCGATTAGCTGCTACGCTGTGTGTCGCAGGATTGATTTCCGCACGGAACCAAAGTTTGTACAGACGCCAGCACATCAACCTTCCCCAAACTATATTTTTTTTCCGATTGAACATGAACCTTATTCTGTTTAAAATAAAGTTGAAAACCAATCAAAGAAATTTGACACATTGGGGTAGGTTGATGTGCTGACCTCTGTACGTTCTAAAAGTAATTGTTCCGGCCCTAGTTGTCTGCGATGTGCTTTTTGTACTCCCACCCACAGGTGAAATTCTATGCGTTCATAACGTATAAAGATAAAGTTTGATAAACCACAAAGCAAAAGACTTTGTATGACTCTTTAACTTAAGTACACTACTATTAACTTTAGCAGTTGCGCTTGCCTGGCGACTGCCTCGTTGGTCTAGTGGTCGCAAGCGCTACTGCTGATCATGAGGTCCCGGGTTCGATCCCCGGGTCGGGCAAAGTGTCATTGAGTTTTTCAATCTGGGATTTCTCAGTAACAACCCGGAGTCTGGATTTGTGCCCGATGGATGGCAATAGGCTCGCCCCCTATTACATGGGACTTAAACATAATGGCGAAATGTGGGTGTACTACCAGGTACACCTCTGCCTAGCCCTTCGGGGATTACAGGCGTGACGATATGTATGTAGTTGCGCTTAAAAATAAAAGGTGATTTAGACAGATCTACCTATTTATTGTTTTTTTTTTTTATTTTATCGTCAGTAACTTAGAATAAAATAGCTTCTGTTTTTATGCTATAATATTATAAACATATTTTGGGTATACGAGTAGTTGACATAGTAAGTAAGGCCTGTTAAGATACCGATAGGGATGTAGTGTTAATATTTGAATAAAACCCCATAGGATGAGAAACAAAAATCTTTTTACCCAACAAACCATCACTTACCTTACAAAACTATGTGACGTATGTAAGAAAAAGAAAAATATTGCCGCCGATTCAAACGCTCCACTTGTAAAGAAAAGACAAAACGCCCAACAGGGGCCACTAAACCATCTACAAACAACAATTTTGCTATCTCTATCTCATATGTTTCAATTCCCTCAACAAATCCTCGGAATAATAAATAAAAACAATGCTTCCATAGACAAAGCACCTATTAAGCTCGGTATTAGTCATGGTTCTCTTTGTGTCATAAATCACCGAAAAACAGGCACCTACACCGTTGCGTGACGTCACGATATACGCCGATGTCATAATTTTGTGTTCGTTTTTTTTTTCGGCGTGACTAATACTAGGCCTTAATTGGTTTTAAATTAAAGTTTATAGACAATGTTGTAATTGTGTTTGTACATCTGTGTATTGGTTCTGAAGGGGCATTTGTTTTGGGTACGTACATTAGAATACAGGTGTTTGATTTAGTGTATTTTTTTGTTAGGAAAGTAGAAATCAAGAATTTTAGTTTGAAATAACTTTCAACTCTATCTAGCACCACGATCGACTTGTCTAAAACATTGTAGATATCAAAATTACGAGCGATTGTCACGTGAATCGTTTAATAACTCAAACATTATTGCTACCATAAATTCAAGAGTTTACCCCCTTACGGGACCGGTTTATGGGCGAAGTAAGTCTCTAATTTCTCAATAATTTGTTACTGGATAAGATTAAACGCATAAAGACTGCTTCCGTGACAAAACTCCTTTGGAAATTCCACTTAAAAGGTGGGGACATAACTTTGTCAGATATTTTACAGAACCGATAACCAAAGATTGGGGAGTTACACCTGAAGTGCAGAACTGGAAATTGGGACCGTAACTCAACAAGTATTAGGGGAGGAAAACTCCGTAGACCCGCCATCTGTAGGCCTTATCTACCGCCATAAATATCGTACGGAACCCCGTACGAAACGAGTACGAATTATGGCTCCAGAGGTACCTTCAGTCGTCGTTGTAATGGATAATTCATGCACCCTTCTCTGCCGCGTTCAGTTTCATAATTTTCCAGACATTTTTTATAATTATTATCGAATGTTCGTGACTTTCAACGAGCACAGATGCCGTGAGCAATAAACCGTCTAAGTTTGAACGCTTCTCTGTTGCTGAGGAATGCAAATACTAACTTTCCATTTAAAATACAAAGTTATCAAAACTACACAGATTTATACTTTACTCATGCCTTTTTCGTATAGAGGTATCTAGACAGAAACTACAGTACGCTATCTGCTACGATTCTAACATACTTATTTTGCTTCGTTTAGTAAGCGTTTGCGATTGTTCCTAACGAGTCACACTGTAACCTGTAACAGTGTGACTCGTTGGGACTTTTTTTCCCAACCAGTTGCTCCCACCACACTGTTGCTCGTTATGAAAACTTTTTAAAGTTCGTTCCCAACGAGTCACACTGTTACTCGATGGGGCAAAAATATAGCTATAAACAAAATAGCTATAAACAAAACATTGTGAGGAGAAATAAATAAATTATTATTATTATTATTGAAAAAATAAACAATGTAAGTAAATTATAAATGATGATAAATGATATATTTAACATCATTTATAATTTACTTACATTGGCAAGTCGTTTCTGGAAGAGGTCACAGTTTTAATCTAACCTAACCTACCCATTTTTAAAGGAGAAATTAACCTAATCTAAATAGTTGCGTTCCGGGTAACCAGTCCCAAAAGTTACCCATCGAGTAACAATTTTAAAAAAATCCCAACCAGTCACACTGTAACACGTTACGGTGTGATTAGTTGGGAACGAACTTTAAAAAGTTTTCCCAACGAGTAACAGTGTGACTCGTTGGGAACAAACGAGCGTTTGGGAGTACCTACTATTATACGCATCAGCCCGTCGATGCAGTAGCAGTCACCCAGTGACTTGAGTGAAGTAAAGTGTCAATGCCTGGCATTGGTACTCATCATATCATTAGTATCAATTCGCATTTACTTCACCTACGTTATCATGGAGTGATTTTTACAGAACTTTAATAATAGTAATAATGACCTTTCTGAAGATCATTATATTTTTGAACAAGTTTGTTGCTCCCATACCAGGAATTTCTCACTTCTTTTTCTGTGGTATGGAAAGCAATGAAAGCTAATTCGAACAAGATTGAATACCGATTTTGTCCTGTTTAACGAATGGGCATTCAGAGAACCTGATCAGTATTATCTCTTAACACTGGAAGAAAACATCGTTGAAAACCCACGCGTAATTGTAATGGTATACAGGGTATCGACGACATTATTTACTGAGCATTTTTATTTTCATTATTTCAATTCTTGTTCTTCAAACGAATCAGTCAGAGAGATGTGTTACGGGGAAGTTTGTTCCGACACTTCTTCTCCCCAGCATAAACACCAAGAAGCGGTAAGGGGTTGAAGTTTGAGGGACGTTTTGAGTAAGGTAATATCGTATACGACCACTCTAGAGTTTTTTCAATTTACTTTAAATTTCTTTAAAGCAGAATTTTATTGGTACCTATTTATAAACGTTGAAATTTATTACAGACTTGCTTGCAGGTTCGGGCTAGAATCTCAGATGTTTAAACGTTACCTTGTCTTTGTCTATGATATAATTCGTAAAAGTTAGTTATTACTTTTCCCTTATTAGCAGCAACTTGCAGTCATATGTACCTTCACGTTGCGTTGCTGTTTTTTATTTGAATTGAGACTATTTATGATTAACAACATTTCAATTCTAAGTTCTATAAAGACATTCGTATTGTTTAATAGTACTGCTTATTAAACACCAAAATAACGACTATGCAAATTCAGTGTCTCATCAAATCAAATTTTCAATAATGTTTAAGATCTCTCAGAAGGAAAATGTTAACTAAATTGCACCAGACAGCTGTGTCGTTGCCACAGATTGAGTAGAACATGGAGTGCTAACGTAAATCGCGTACAGAAACCAGCACATCAAGCAACCCCAATGTGTCAAATTGCTTTGATAGGTTTTTACTTTAGTTTATTACTAATAGATTAGGTTTCATGTTCAATTGAAAAAAAGACAGTTTGGGGTAGCTTGAAGTGCTGGCGTCTGAACATACAAGAGACTGGCATCGTTGACAATGTTGGCATTGCTTTATGATACCAAAAACATCTATGGTCTGCCGCCTTGCAATTGCCATCTGATAATTACTAATTAGTGTCTACTATTGTCAATTATTTTCAAAGAATATGGAGACCAGTATGACTGTAAATTAACTTGAGATAAAAAAATCTGTAAAAGTTCTAACCTAACACTTCCCTATAAACTCGTACAAGGTTGGCACTCCATTTGCATTTACTCTATGGTCGCAAATTATAATATCCCTGGGTGAAATATTTAACGTTGTCAGACAAGCTTTTATCTTAGTCAATTAATTCGTGCAGTATTGTACCTGATAGAGCTGAAATATCTATGTCTGGCTTTTAGTCGCTTAGGTTGAATGTCCAGTTTATTCAGCGCTTTTTGCTGTTTTGCATTTGTTCGAATGATACAGGTTTAAAAGGTTTTCCGTGGGAATCTATGTGGGAGGATTACGTCGAGCAGAAGATAATTGAGCTTATAGGTACAATGGTGCTGGTTAGGGTGACTTGTCCCGCAGTAAATAGATTTTTGATTAACCTAACAATCGAATAAATCTTCATCAGAGATTCAGACTTACAAAAAAGCCTTAGTAATGTTGATACTTAGCCACCAGTGCTTAGTTACACCTAGGGCAAAACTTATTCACAAAATGTAAGTAAAGTACCTACACCTATTCACGTAAGAAGGTACCTACATGGCACATATTTGCATGAGTGTTCGTGCATAAGTAACGATTCTAATCATGGCTGCCTTCCTCAATGTCATTTACGTCAAACGTCGACATTCATTTGTTTTTTTTTCTTGTCACTCCAGCAGCGCGCGTATCCCTCTCAATTTTTCTCTGTCATCGTGACTCTTGACTCCGGGACGCACGGGAGAGCTCTTCACTCACAAAATTGCCCCACAGGGGGAGTGCTGATTAATAAAGAAAATAAAATTGTGGAAACGCGAGATATGATTTGGGAGAAGTCACGTTCCGTTTTGTATGAACTGAATTCTGATTTTTATTCAAAGTGAATATAAAAAGGAGTATTCTTTTTTTATTGCGACGGCACGTAAATGCGTGAATTTTCTTACTGATTGAATTTGACGGAAAATGAGTACTTGACTTCACTAAATCACATGTATAGAGCTGAAAAGGGAAACCGACATTCAGTATTCATAGCTCAAATAAATTCATCATTCAGAGTCATAACATGTCATAAAAACAGAAATAGAATATCATGAGTGTGATTAAATTACCATTAATTTCATACTGATTGAAATGATGATTAAAATTTGATTGTTGATGAGAAAAAAACCCATTAAAACATTGAAAGGATTTCATAACTAATTTCATTGTTGCTCTCAAATGTCTTAATCTTTCGTAACAAATTACACCTTTATTCTGTTCAAACAGTTATTAGTTTGCTAGTCATCCAGCACCTGGTGTGAAATGCAATCAAGTTTAATTATTGCGGGTATTAATAACAAGGGTGCACTCTAGGGTGAGTATGAAACCTGTTGTCATGGCAACGCCCTCCGTTTAGACACAGCCTGCGATGCCGCTACGCACAAATACGCGCTTAGTTATTTACGACTAAAGCTGATTACTTGTGTAATTGTGGGACCACTTTTCATATGGTAGTAATGATATCTGAAGGAGGTGACGGAAAAGGATCGGTGTTTTGGAATAAGATTGTTATGTAGCAGGTTCTGTTCGCATTTGTTTTGTTGGTGTTTTGAGATAGTTCACTTGCATGTTATTGCAATATTCAATACCATGTTGCTATAGGTACTTCTTTGTTTACATGTCCTATAACTATGACCTATGGGCTGTATGAGTGGTATATGTACCGTAAGTATAAGTTAGTCAATGAAATAAATAAACAAATATGTACGTATCGTCATCTAGGTACAGAAGCCCGCACATCAAGCTACACGAAACTGTGAAATTATCCAATTGAACTTTATTCTGTTTGTAATAAAGTTGTAATACTATCAATGAAATTTTGCACATTGGTATGCTGGCGTATGTACAGACGCCAGCACATCAAGTTACCCCAATGTGTCAAAATTCTTTGACCGTTTTCCAACTTAATGTCAAACAAAATAAGGTTCATATTCAATTGGGAAAATTTGACACATTGGGGTAACTTGATGTGCTGGCGTCTGTACCTACGTAACATTAAGTTTTTTTTCTTTGCAATATTAAAACTCAATATTTGAAGGTTTAGATCGGTCATGTGCTCATAGCTATTTATGAGAACGAGTCAGGCGATATTTTGCAGACAGAAGATATGTAAAATATGCCAGATTGAATACCTTTTAGTTGCATGTAATGGTTATTATTAGCAGATATTTAGTTTCTAATAAAAATAAATTAATATACAAAAATGCTGGGTTCATTATAGAGGGTCAAACTTGCATAGTCACTGCAATCACAACCCTTATCGTTTAAATTAGGGTCATGACTATGTCCCTCGACTTAATTAGCGCGAGAGGGGAAACACTATTAACTACTTATGAAAAATCTAATGGTTAAGGCCATACATATTAATATTATTATGTTTTTCGATGAATTATATTAGATGAGGAGTTAGCGGCTAAATAATAACAGTCTGATCAACAGTCTGATCAAAAGTTAAGCTAAGCTTGACGAGGTTGATTCGTGGATGGGTGACCATTCATTACATATAAAGACTGCGCCATGACTCGGAAAACACGTTAAGTCCCGGCTGTCATTAGTAGATCTAAGACAGTCGATATAGATATACAGGGTTATTTGTAAAACACCAACAACCTCGCAGAAGTAGATTACTAACATCATAAACAACAACATTTGTTCTACGCAAAGAGATTTAAAAAACTATAGAGCGGACATGCGAGGAAATATCATAGAAAAACTTTGATCCCATGTCTCAGTAACGCCATCTAGAACAATATATGAATATTGGAGCGGCAGCGGAGCGTACTAAACAAAACTCATAGACTTGTATCCAGCAGGACACACTTTTTCGGACGAAAATTTTGTTCGTGATGTCCGGTCTATAGGTATTGAATGTCTTTGGTTCTACGACTTTTACGAAAACAGACAAAAAACAATCAACTTTCCATACAAAACTCGATCAACTGTTCGGATATTTATGTATGGAGAGTTGATTTCTTTTGTTGTTGTTTATGATGTTAGTAATCTACTCCCGCGAGGTTGTTGGTGTTTTACAAATAACCCTGTATATATAATATATAGATCGAAAGCCCGAAAGTATGACAACCAGTTTAACCAAGGGGTATCGTGTTACCCAGTAACTAGGTTGTGGAGGTTCAACAGATAGCCGTTCCATGTGAAACACTGGTATTCAGCTGCATCCAGTTTAATTGAAAGCCGACCCTAACAAAGTTGGGGTAAGGCTAGGCAGATCATGATTTCCACAACTTTTCACACAACGCCATTTAGTCCCAAGTTAAGCTTAAGAGATTGTGTTATGGGTACTAAACAGCTGATAAACATACGATATATAAATGTCTAAATACATACATATTATAGATAAATTACACCCAGACACAGAACAAATGATCATGCTCATCACAAAAACATTTGTCCTGGGTGTGAATCGAACCCACGACCTCCGGCATAGCAGTCAGGGTCACTAACTACTAGACTTGACCAACAGGCCAGTCAAATGATGATGATTTAACACAATATTATTAGGTAGATCGTGGATTAAAAAAAAAAGCTTCACAGAAAACTAAGCAGCAATGGCAAAATCTCCATTAGTTAAAAATATGACCCTGAATCGTTAATAGTTTTCATATTCTATGGCATCAACTTCTTGTTCTTTTCCATTTTATTTAGTTATTGATTAAACCTGTCGTGAAAGAGTTACTATGCCGCCCATAAATAAGCCTGTTACTTTGCTTCATATGCCGTCGAGAAATTTCTCTCCGGTGGTTTTCTCCAACCTCTCTACCAACTTAAAACAATGGGCAAAATTTTAGTTTTTAGTCCCTCATCTAGATTACAAGAAAATATTCGACATTATATTTTTTTTTCTTTCACGTAATCAAAAAATAACGGCGATACATCGAGTCAAAATATCGCATGAAGTCACTAGCCAGTACAGTTTATACTAGGTACCTAATGACGTTACAATTTAAGCCCCCTCCTCAACTTTAATACGCTTAATCTAAACAGTTTTCCATCAGTTTGAAAAAGAAAAAAATACGTGTCGAATATTTTCTTGTCATCTAGTTGACGGACTAAAAATCAAAATTTTTCAATTATCTTGTAGATATTAATTTAATTTCCTTTACGTCATTATTCTTTAAGACAACACAATTTTCATAGATAAAGGCTTTGCCGGCTTGTACACGTCATATTGTCCAATGATAAACCACGTGTAACAGGAAGTATCTTGAAAAGCATCAATTAATTTTACTTTTATTGGAGTGTTAAATCTTTGTAGGTTCTTTGAGTGCGAATGTTACAATTCATTTTCGACGATTTACAAGCAATTCGCCGGTTTATTGGACTGTAAAGTTTTTTAATTGTGAGTCTACATCCTTGTGTAGTGGCTGTTAACGCTTGGTGTACAGCCGGTCGAAAATAATGAAGGTTATTCGGGATTTACAATGGCTTTTGTCTAAAACTGCACCCAATTTGTATAAAACTAGGTGTACACCGTTGTGTTACCTCCAGTGAAAAAGTCAGCAAGTGACTATTCGAAAACCACAAGGGAATTTTCAAGGATAAAAGTAGGCTATATATTAATATGGGTCAAAGGGCAACCTTTTTCCAAAATTCTTCTAATTCCATTGAGCCGTTTAAAAAACATACACACACGTATACCGACAAACATTCGCATTTATATAATTATAGTCAGTATAGTTGTCTAAAGTATAAAAAAAAACATATTTTCCTAGTCTTATAACCTTTTATTCATCCCATTACTTTTTAATCATTCTTATACTTACAGAATACGTAAAGCCACCAATCATTGTAAAAAAGACGAGTCCCTTGATGAGATCAAGAGGTCAACTCATCAAGAGTTTAATGACGCAGCTACCAATAAATTGTCTGGGGAAGTAAAAGTAAAACAAACAGATAAAAAATTCGTCCAGTTTTAATTAATCTGGTTTTACAAAGTACAAACTATCTTTCAATACAGTGTAGGAATCCTGTCTCAGTACAAAATGATACACAACTGTGATTGTTTAAAATATTAATTTTAAAAATTTGGTTCTCATTCGAAATCCTAACTCGCTACACTCAATAAATACGTCAATGATAAAATTGTATAAGGATATCAAACATTTTAAAATATTTACATAAAACGTAAATTTGAATACGAAATTATACTATATCACAGTCACTAGAGAAAGATGAAAACCTAATGCCTACATTACGTTACATAGCAGTCTATTTGTAAACACATCCACAAGAACTACAATCTTCGACAGCCGTCTATTACACCGTCGCGTAACACCCACAGACTCACCAACACATAAGTTTTAAATAAATCTGTCCTGAATTGTAATCTCACTATTAAGCTAGTATTGTATTTGTCCTACCTACTAAGGTCTTTCTTATATAAAGAACAAGGAAGGTTTAGACATAACACTGCTAAAGATTTCAAGAAAGATTCTAGAAAAACACAATATAAATTATACTAATGCTACTAACTCGTCATGCTCCCTCAGATGTTACTGCTTGTGGTAGCGTCGAGGGTCGGGTTACCACCTTCCCTCTAATATGGCGAGGGGGGTAATGGCTGATCTTTGCGTTATGCTCGTGAACGGGTGCTGCTTGTGGTAACTGGTCGTCTTGCTGGCTTTGGTTTTGCTATTGTTTTAACTATTACCTGTTTTTTTTTTGTTTTATTTAACTTCCACAGTTCTAGTTTATCATTTTGTTACATTGTGTTCTGCAGATCTATGGATTTAATCCAACTCTGCACATGCAAGCTGGCACACCCTTTTTACCTGGAGGATTCTTATTAGTCAGTTGTTTTTGCTTGAGTTAAGTTAGTTTTATTGTCGGTAGCTATATATATTACTGGTATTCTGTATGTTGAGTGTGCTAGCTAACATGTAGTGAATAACTAATTTTAATTATTTTGTAATTATAACAAATTGTACTGTGTAAATTCAAGTTCTTCTAACTTATCAGACAGATGTGTTGCTGGGGAGTTTGTTCCGCCACTTCTTCTTCCCAGCAAAAACACTAGGAAGTGGCGAAGGGTGGGCTTTTTGGGGGACTGTCTTTTGTAATTTCGACGTTCAAAAAGTGCTGATCCTCAGCCTAATTTGAATAAATGACTTTTGATTTTGATTTTGATTGAATGCTCTCCTAATTATTTTATCTTAGTAAAAGTGAATAAATATCTTTAGAAATATATTATACTTGCGTGAACAATAAATATTTTTACTCAATAGAGCACGATACCTCTTCTAAGTCCTAAAGAAATAAGATATTAAATTACGCGACGGTGTAACAGGTATCCCACTTTACCTTAACGATCATAATATGCAAAGACCTTTATACATTTGTACAGTTCACTATCAAGTAATATTGCTTGTATTACATCCTAGTGATATTAATTTACAATTCAATTAACTTCTATACGTATGACCTGAACAACCTGATGCCCCTGAGTGATTTGTGAATGCGTGCATTTCTCGATATGGCGATTCCCTGCAAAAGGACAAACATAGTTATTGGAATTATAAGGCAAATTATATGGTCATTGTCGTTTTGAGGTGTTAGATAAATCCTTACCTTTCATAAGGAGGTGGTGGCAGAATATCACATAAATTCATTCTACAATCCTGATCGCTCCTCCCTTCACTTGCATACCTCACTTCTGGATTTGTCTGTCTAAAAGTATTTTCTCTTCCCAACCAATGCCATTGTGGGTAGTCATACTCTACTTCAGCCATGGCCCAATCTTTGTTACCATCGTGATGGCTCGAAGACCTAGAATGATTGGTTTTGCAAGAGGGGCAGTCTTCTATTGACATGTCTTGCATTTCATCGTCGTTCCCACATTTTGTCATCTCGCTGTAGTCTTTTGTGAGAGTGGAACTGCTGCTTCGGCAGCACGTGGAACATTCCTCGTTTGAGTATTGGTTGCTTTCTCCATAGGATCTAACCATGCTGTTGTCGTATGAGCCTGGACTTACGGCACATTTCATGCAGGAATCTTCTGCATCTGTGTGATCCTAAAATTTGAGTTCACTAATAAAAAGCTTAGACTTGAAGTCAAATAAAATGTAATCAATAAATTATAAGGGGTATGTTTAACACAAAATTAATTAATGAAAAATTACAAACAATTATTTGAATCCGAGTCAAGAGGATATAGGAAAATACAAACCTGGTAATTTAACTCGGTATAAATGGCACTAGACGCATAAGGTTCTGGTTGGAGTCTCCTTAGTTGCGTTTCTTCAGGTATTGGGTTCATAACATTCGTATGTTGCGGAAGACTGTATTCAGCCTCCATAGCCATTGTACCAATTGAGTGACCACCTAAAAGAGCAACATTTTTTTATCAGTACTATTTAAAACGATGTTTAATGAAAAAGTTATAAAGTTCAATAAAAAAATATTGATTGATTGATTATCAATCAATCATTAATTATTATTAGTTAAACATAGGTAACAGAAAAATACAGATCTTAAAAGTAAATACAGTGCGCTTTGTTTTGTTTATGGTAAGACATACAAAATGGGTAGTTTTAAAGTATTTAGTAAAAAAAAAAAACAAAAAAGTCAAATGATTCAGTAGGTAAATATTAAAAACAGAGAAAAAAATAATAATATTAGCACCGAAATGACCTAATGTTGAAGTAACCAACTTAATCATTCAAAAACTCGACAACCGTTAATAAAGTTAGTACGTTTATGTTAAAAATATTATTCAAAAATATCATTTAAAATCTTAATTTGCTTACCATGTAAAAGGCTTTGGTGGCAGTTTAAAATTTCTATTCTAGGCTCATTTGAGCCTTCGAATATTGGCCTCTCTCTTAACCAAACAGCTTCTTTGCCTAAAAGGCATTGTTGGGCATTGACAATAGCCGTACCTGCAAAGTATACTTTATAGTAGTCTAAACGCATCATAGTTTAAATAAGAATAGATCTCTTTGTGACTCATCTTACCAGTTGAGTTTTGGCTTTTCCTTTGCTTTGTCTGCTTTCGCCTTATATAAACAATGACTCCAGTGCCGGCTAGTACTAATACTAACAAAGTTAGACATAATGCCAGCAGCCAAGTTTCTTGGAACATTGACACTATCGCCTTGTCTGTCGATGGTTCGGTTCTGAAACAAATGTTTATTTTCATACCGTTGCGTTCACGTTGGCACTGCTGGAGACAACTACTGTTGGTAAAGCATTTCCTAGTAAAACGTCAAAGGGTTTTAGTAATTAACCGCATTAAGAGGAAACTCATTTGGTGACTTCAAAAGACAGTGTGAACTATATTTATTTATTCAAGACGTTTTGTCACAAGTTCGCAGCACATTTGCTTAGCGACGCTATGTAAAGATGGTCTATAAATGCGGTACTTACTGTACGTAGTGCCTTTGTGACTGCGTGGGCAGCATGTGTATAGGCGCTGGTGCGCTGAACGGGCCGTGTCCGCGCCGCGTGACAGCAGCGGCGCGTGCGCTGTACCGCCCGCCGGCACGCAAGGAGCTCGCCGCAGCCGCGCGGGTGCGAGCACCAAGCGACATCTGACCCACTACTCGACCGCCAGTACTGCCACCCACACGAACCTCAATCTAAAACAATGGTAATAAATTATAATCAAGTAAATAAACGTCAATAAATAAACAAAATTCTATTCCTATTTTCTACTAACCAAATAACCAGAAAGCTCGCCGTTCCATGTATGCGGGGGCGGCGGATCCCACCGAATCCACGCTGACGTCGCATTTATCACTCCCGCTGTGACGCTTTGCGGTGGCTCCGTCGGAACTACAATACATTCATCTAACGCTGTAGTTACACGTGATGCCTTAATTACATGCAACAGTAAGCATTTGAACTCTAAATGTTTCTTACCATCTTCTTCAGTAACACCACTCCTCATATTAGAAGGTTTACCCAATAACAATTTGTAAAATGGCATTAAAAATATATCATATTGAGCATACGGCAATAAGCCAGTTAAAATATGACTAGAAGACCCGCTATTGTGAACTGTGGTCATTGAAAAATTTTCATACTTCCTAAAATCAGCTAAACTTTCTTTATAAGAAATATTGGAATGCTGGTAGTCTTCTTCTAAAACGTATTGTCGGTTAAGAGAGGTACCGTTGAACCATATTTTTACACCTTCTAAATATTCGTTATAATCAGTTAATACCTGAAATAAAATCAAAATGTTAGTCAATACAACATCTATATATTATACTAGACACATCAATTTATTCAAATAAATACTTACATCCCATACAATTTTAACAGTAGTAGCAGATATTCCTTCAACTCTTCTCAAAGCTAAAACATCTTGCTGCAAGTACCGACGAGCCTGGATCAACTCATATTGAGTCATCGGCTGATGATTCTGATGCTTCGACAACTCTGGGTATGGCGACGAAGATTCTAAATCTCCACTGAACGAATTGGCTTCTCTTCTTAATACCTTGTAAGTAATAACAACTCATGATGAACTTGCTAATGTAAAAAAGTTAATCAATGAAGTTTCGTATAAAAAAGATGGTAGTCCTACCTGTAATGTGGCGGTATGCAAGGCACTACCAGCAGCGCTCACAGCAACACACGTTAGTCTGCCAGCATGTTGGGTCGTAACTCTATCGAGGTATAAAGATCCGGTTCCGTGGGCAGATTTCGGAAACACTAATTCCTGTGAAACAAACAATATTGTAACAATGCTAAACATTCATGAATATAAAAGAGATCAGGAAAACATAGCATAAAGAAAAATATTAGAAAAAGATAGCAACACATTGACAAATATGGGAGAAGAAGTTGCGACAGATATTTGACATTATATTGCCATTTGGGAAATAGTTTATTGTTATAATTCTTACCTGTGAACCTTCCATAGTCCAAAATACTACAGGTGGTGGAGTACCTTCAGCTTCACACTGGAAGGATATCGCTTCACCTTCCCACGCAGTTTGGTCCGAAGGCACTCGAGTGAAATGAGGTAGTGCTAAAATGGTTTTGGTAGAAATTGTAATAATTATTTAGTCAAGTCGATGTTTTCTATATAACACTTCCCTTAGTGTGTCTAGAATAGTAACATCTGATAAATGCGAAAATGGAACCGAATTGGTATTTTTTTATAATTATGCTAAATAGAATTTAGCGTTTCTAGAAGGCTATTAACATAATTCATATTAAAATCTAAAACTTACAATGAACCGTAAGTGTAGCCGCCGCCGCGCTACTCCCCGCTTGGCTCTCTGCTCTACAAGTATAAGTGCCGGCGTCAGTAGCAACAACTCGATCTATTCTGAGAGATCCTCGACGAATGATCGCGTACGGTGATAATGAGCCATTGTCCCGAGACCACGTCACTGACACATCGGATTCTGGTGAAGCCTGAAATTATTTGTAATTTTTAGAAGACGAATATAAGTAGAAAACTATGCAAAATCAGATTTGAATACAAAAGAAAAAAAGTTTCAACATTAACCACAGAATTCATTTGCGTTTTCACCATTTATAAGAAAAGCTAACAAAATTACGGTTGACATGTCCAATGAATAAGCAGATTAATTTTCCACTTTATTACCTGACAGTGAAATTCAACATTCTGGCCTATTAATGCCGTTATGTTATTAGGTTTCACAAGAAAATGTGGTCTGCGTAACACAAGCAACGTCGCAGGCCGTGATTGTCTTTCCCCGGCTACGTTTGATGCTGCACACCTATATACACCACTATCCGCTGGAAGACTTTCTAATATTCTGAGATCACCTCCATTTATAATCATTATTCTGAAACAAAAGCTTAATTTAGGAGACACAACGTTACTGTTGCAAGCTGTTGTAGCTGTTGTTATTAGTTAACCGAAAATAACCAGATATCTTCAAGAATCGTGAATCATTGTAACTTAAATTCAAAATGAAACACATGCCTCAGGCAGATCGTTAAGCTAATAAACGTTCACACGCAAAATGTATTACGCTGTTTGGTTACTCTCAGCATTAAAATATTGACTGCACTGAACAAGACAATATTTATGTAAAGTGAACATTGTGGTACCAAAATAGTCGACAAAGTTCGAAGTCCAGAATTAATTACCTCCCGTTAACTTCTACATCTAAAGTTTGTCCGTCCTTCGTCCAGTGCACGCCGGGGTCCGGGACGCCTTTAGGAGCGGAGCATTCTAGCGTGGCTGGTTCACCACTAGCTACTTTCACATCTCTGGGTTCAACTCTGAAGTCGTCGCGAAGAACTATAATAAAAACTTTTATAAAGCAACAGAACCAGTTAAAATGATTTTAGAAGTACTCGTAGCTTCAATGTGGACTATTACTAAGCAAGATGCCGTATAGGGTGATTATAATAAAAAAAATACTTTACACGACTTCTTAATTTCGTATACTTACTTGGCACAATAATTGCAGACTATGCAGTCGTACAAAGTATAGTATTACTCCATAAAAACCGCAGCAAAGATCAGTAAGCAAATAAAGATTTCACCCGACCTTTTAGTGGTTTACCGCACAGCGGCATAGCCGTGTCTAGTTACATTTGCAAACATCGGAATCAGGTAAATATATTTGTCGAGATCGATTTCATTGAACGAAAAGGCTACGATTTCAGTTTATTTATAGACATACGAGTAAACTGAAAGGGCTTTTGATGATGATATTTTGTCTTTTGCAACAAAAACTAATTGAAGTTTCAATACCATTTCGCTAGTTTAATTTGATATCTTCATCTAGAAAGCCATAATGAGCAATATTCAAGCCCGAAACACTTAAAGTAAACACAGGTACAGTTTAATTATCAAGTTTTAGATTGCTACCATTCAAAAGTTTAGGGTTCAATGGTAAAGTGTACTTAAGATTCTGTTTCAAACTCGTTATAGTTTCTAGGGATTGTTACCGAGCCTGACAAATGGCAATCGGTTCTAACCTTACGTTGGAGCTCTAGTAATATTAACATCAAAACGCTTATTCTGTTAGAGGGATTCGGCATACAGTATTCAGACATAGTGCGCCAGATTAGTTTAATAGATATTTGCTCGAAATCCACGTCAATTCCAAAAATTTAAACTTAAATTACGTAATACTTAAATCAATTTGTGAATGTTAGCTTACAAAAGTTTCCCTACTATTACGGTGACATAGATTATTCAAACCCCTCGTGCAAGTGCAGTACTTACAGGCAATTTAAACGTATTTACATGCAATGAATCAGTACTCACCAGCGATGGTGAGCGTGGCGTTCTTACTGACCGCCTCGCCGACGGAGTTGCGTGCGACGCACCAATACACACCCTCGTCGTTTTCTTTCTTTCCTCGCATAACCCTACAATTTAACGATCAACTCAATATCGGTCATAGTGTACTGGTAGTGTTTTGAATGGAATACAAGTAGCGTTAAATTATAGGTTGGGATATAAAACATGGATCAAAGATTTTTGTTCGAGTTATTACAGGAAGTTTTCTAGGTGTACTTTTGAACGGGTAAATCAAGTTTGAAGTTTGATTCTGTATTGGGATGTTATGAAATTCAGAAGCAGATACGTCTGTCTAGTATTATAGGTACGTCATGAAGGTATGTGTGCAACCAATGCATGAGCATTTCCCTATGGTGTCCAGACTGTATCGATTTTGACTAATTTAGTGCCTCAGGCTAAGTGAGTTGTGTACTGTATTGTACGTTCTGTTAATAAATGCCAAGGACGACTATGTAGTTCAGGTAACTTTAAAAGGTCAAAAGTCTAAGCAAAGTTCCGACTGGATCGTTTTAAAAAGTACTATACAAGAAACAAAAAAACGTTCTGGACGGGTTTATTTCCAAGCACAAGTTATTTTCGCTTTACATTTTTTATGTCGTGTCAAGACAAGGCGTAATAAAACACCATATACTTTAGTTTTTTCTGCCTCTAATTAACACAACAATAAAAACTCTGGCCAAATTAGTCTGGCCGTTTTTATGAGTGAACACGCGAAACACAGAGTAACAGAAATATACACGGTGCCAAGGGCAGTGTTCTAGCCAATGATATTATAAGTAAAAAGGTGTAGATAGGTTATAAGCGCTCAGCAAGCGACACGTTAAAATGTTGATCTGAGTGTCGCACTGCCGTCAACGGACAAGTGCGATAAGTCTGCCGTTTTTGATGATAGAATGTTGTTTAAGGAACCTATCTACACCTTTTTACTTATAATATCATTGGTTCTCTCCCACTAGTTAAGTTAGTTCAATAGCATTATATCTATCTTGGATTTTATTCATAAGAACACCTAATAAGAAAATATATTTTCTAACAATATTTTGGTGTATATGCAATACCTGACAAAGTGTCGTTGTACTACTCTTAGAACAATGTCTACTTTTATAGGACGGTTTTATATGGAAGAGCTGTTTTTTTGTTCTGACTATCTAACACGTATTGGTTGGAAAAGCAGTTTTTTTGGAATATATGTATAGGAATTTTATATGTCTAACAATGATACGTTAGTGACTTTTTTTTTAAATAAAAACCTTCAAGTTAAAAAGATGTATTCATTACAATAACTTTATACTTATTACTTTATAATCTTAACATTACGACATCGCACACAGCAATAACCTTTATTCAATAAACTTTTCATATAAATAGTACAATAACCATGAAAAGTTTGTGTAAGCCAGACGGCTTGCGGCTTTTATATGGCCGTCATTACGCTAAGTATGTTATATTAATTCTACTTCATGCCTTTGTAACGTTATATTCAGCGGTATTACATTCAAGTACCTACTTGTAATATTGCTTTCGTTTTGTTCAATAAAAGCTTTTTTGTAAATTGTTTTTTGTTGTAAAAAGACGCGGCGTGGAGTCGCCGATGTGTTTGAAGTTTTTAACTTTTATTTTATGAAAAGTGTTATTACATGTTGTAATTAATGCTTTATCATTTGAGCACGTAGCAGGTATATCTTTATAAAAATGACAGCCCAATAAATATAAAAAAATGCTTTTCTAGTAAGTACACAATATTATTGTATTTATAAATGTTTAGTATTTACACCCTGAATCTAAAATAAAACGTGCACGAAGGTTTTTAATTTATTTTTTATGTACCACAAAACAACTACTTAATAGCGTTATTTCTAGCTAGCACCTACAACATTTCTAAAGATATTGTTGTTTGAAATTAATAAATAACTAATTCTACTAATATTGGACGCGAAATAAATGTGATTCAATATTTATTTCTAACAAAGCGATGATATGTCCTAAAAACGTAAAAAATGTTTTGGTCGAGCTACGTATTAAAGGAGTAGGTAGTTCCTGCTCTTTAGCCCGACAAATTATAAAAAGAAGCTTAGATAATAATACTAATTTCTAAATTTAAATAGGTAAGTAATCACAACTGGAATCAAAATGTTCCTACAAAACTAGCACCTGTATAACCATACAAATAACAATGATAGGTAGCGCCATCTGTCATGTTATATACGAATTATAGCGTAACATGAATTAATTAAACCTCGAACGTTTATCACGACAGACAGACATTCGAATCTCTGCATAGACTGCAGTATGCAATGTAGGCGCAGTAATGAAGTATGGCAGATAAACGTAGGTAGAAGAACTATCATTTACATGGCAATCGCGTCATAAATATTTGTTTGAATGAAGCAGAGACACTGGTTAATTCGAAGAATCATTTTAATTTGGCCACAATCCTAGGATTTGTAAAAGTCCTAGTTTAGCTCGTATTATTTCGAAATGATTCCTCGTCGCCAATCTTTTGTTTTTTTATTGTATAAATTCTAGGAATTTTGCAATAAAATTACATTTTCCAATAAAATTATACAGATGAAGTAAAAAAAACCCATCCTTTATCTCTTCAATCCTGGTCAATGGCCGACACAACAGAAAGACAATTGACAGAAATCTCCTGGAGATTTTTATCGGCAGATGGGAGAAAAATGGTACAGCTATGTGTTGTATGAATTTTAAATGCTCTCTGAATATCCCCATTGCAATTCTCAAATCAAGGTTTCAAAAACTTGCAGGTGTAAATACGTTGGTATATTACAAATAAAGCTAGAAGTATAAACCTCGCGTTTTCTAAAACATGTTACCTACCTCCCACTACCGCAACGGGGAAATCGATATGGTAGGTAATTCCCTTGACGTAGGCAATACAGAAATCGCATTTATGATATTATATCCACTATAAATAGGTAGGGTAAGGTAGGGTAGGGAAACGCTGGCCTATTTTAATCATGAATCACTAGACAGAAAGACTTTACTCCTGGCCTGTCACTTATTAATTTACCATACTACAAAATCGATTACGATTGAGTCAATACCAAAAACATGGATAGTTTATCCTCTTAAACAAAGAAGAATTTTTCAAATGCGTTCAACCAAAGAGATTTTAGAAATTAAAGAGAAGACTTGCGAAGAAGCGAAGAAATGTCATAGAAAAATCGGATTATTCCGATCTGTCACCCCGCTTTGTCCCCTTAGGGTGACAGATAGGAAAAAAAAGTTTGATCTGTCCCCCTGTTAGCAATGAGGGGACAGTTCGAACTTTATTCACTCCTTAACGGTTTCATCTGTCCCCCTATCACTGATATATGAACGGGGGACACATGAAACTTTTTATTCTTGTTTGTTCCCCACAGTATTTAATAAATTAATTCTTAAAAGTAATGCCACACATACTGCAACATTATAGTAAATTAAAGACTAGTGGTTTAGGTTTATAAAATCATCTGTATTTAAATAAGTTACAAATATTTATTTTGTTTTTCTATTAATCAGCCACAGTCCTATAAACCACAGTACGTATAGTAGATACAATTACAATCAGTCTTCTGATTTGACTTCATATAGCCTAGTAACAAATGAAAACTTTTAAATAATAATAAACTTAAAGTTGTAAATAATCTCAAAACATAATAAACGAAAATCACTAGTATAACGAATTTCAAAACTTTTCAAAGGTCGTAAGAATAATATTTAAATAAAATATCTATCACAACTTCTGCAACAAATGAACAATAGTAATTTCACCACCTACAAACTGCATTTGTCAATAATGTAGGTATATATTCGTCTTTCATAATATTTCTCTTTGTGCGACAATTTGACATCGGAGTTAATTGGTTTTGGATCTGTTGTGATATGTCTCTATAAAAAGCTGCATTATTTTCTAGAATAACTAAAAGCATATTTAAGTTGGGATTTTTTTTCAATTGTATTATTTAATCCATGGTGCCAGCCTTCTAGAAAGTTTGTAGTAAGATGACGTTCATTAAAAACACACCATAATTTTCTAAACTCAGCATCATGCGGTCTAATCCATTATTTGATCATTACAAACGAAGTTTCTTGGTCTGATCATCATCTGGACTTTCTGATGCGATGTATGACCATCCATTTAAAATTTCATTATCAGGTCTCAGTGGAAGTACGGCACTCAGTGCCACTTGTCTTTTCAAAAAAATTGACTTAGTTAGCCCAAGAGCTGCTCCCTTCTTCCACACAGCTTTATTATAGTGAAAGAAACAACCTTTTACTGTGACTTCTGGAAAAACCTTTTTGATAGCGTTCATTGTGGGAATTTCATAGTCTGTTTTATAGGTTTTGGGTCTCCACTCTGGGATTTGTGACATAATCATGTTAAATAAAATTTCGTAGCTCTTCTGATCCTTATGACTCATTAATGAGAAAACTACTGGCACAATATCGGTACTCATATAATATTTTTACTGCCGAAGTCTGCATGTACAGTATACATCTGTAGAAATGGTTTCGGGCAGCTTTTAAATGTTCCGTTACTTAAAAAGTCTTCTAAAGTATAAATTCAAATTAAATTTAAATTCTATGGGGGACAAACAGTATCTAATAAAAAGTTTCATCTGTCCCTCTATCAGTGATAGGGGGACAGATGAAACCGTTAAGGAGTGAATAAAGTTCGAACTGTCCCCTCATTGCTAACAGGGGGACAGATCAAACTTTTTTTTCCGATCTGTCCCCCTGAGGGGACAAAGCGGGGGGACAGATCGGAATAATCCGAAAAATCGTGATCCTAAGTCTCAGTAACGCCATTTAAAATAATACACGGTGTTTTTTTTAGTCGTCTGACAAATTTTCACAGGTTTTTCTACCCATGAATATGAACAACTTTTACTATAAGACCAACTCTCTCAACCTCTTTTTGTGTATGGTTTAAAAACGAAGTAGGTAAGTACGTAAATTTCCGTTTTCTGCAAAAATCAAAATCAAAAGTCATTTATTCAAATTAAGCTGAGGATCAGCACTTTTTGAAAGTCGAAATTACATAAGACAGTCCCCCAAAAAGCCCGCCCTTCACCACTTCCTAGTGTTTTTGCTGGGAAGAAGAAGTGGCGGAACAAACTCCCCAGCAAAACATCTGTCTGAGAAGTTAGAAGAAGTTGGATTTACACAGTACAATTATTATAATTACAAAATAATTGAAATAAGTTATTTACTACATGTTAGCTAGCACACTCAACCAACATGGACGTGTTTTTGTTTGTTACCCCGAGCGGCGGCCGACGGCAGTCGACTTTATAACACTGGAAACCGCGTCTGGTTACATTAAAAGGCAAGTAGGTACTCCAAAAAACAAAGGATTATAACGTAAGTATATAAAATGTCAATGATGAATGATGAGGGATAAGTAACTAGCAATAGTAAAAAGTCGTTTGATCCATGTTTTCATTAAACTTCATTCTATGTTAATAAATGAAAACGTGTCTGTAATTTCAAAATAGGTACCTAACTGTTGTTTTTTCTAAATGTTTAGAGAAGATGGACTTGTTATAACAAAACAATTCTGTCTGTTTGTTTGTTTAGGCTAATCTTTGAAACGGCTAGACTGATTCTAACGGGATTTTTACTTGCAGATAGCTAATATAATAAGGAAGATTTTAGTCTACTTTTATTTTAGAAACACAATCGGGAATAGTGTAAGTTAATGAAATTCACGCGGACAAAGTTATGTGTAAAACTTTTTCTGAACCATGCAGGTTTTTAATAATTAATTACAATGTAATCTACTAGACTAATAAGCAATTTAAATCTAACCTATTTGTATATGTGTTAAATTACACAAGTCCGTTCCACTTTCTTAGTCTAATTTGATGGATATAAGCACTTAGTTAATGTGTTTTATGTGTGGTTAAACGGACATAACCTTTTGACTTAGTGTAGTGTAAAAAGTGTATAAACAAAAGTGACAATGACTTATTATTATAAAGAAATAAAAACTTACCTAAGAAACAGCAGCCCATCTTCAAGCAGCACTCTGTGTGGATGATCGGTAGGGGCAAGAGGAGAGCCATCTTTGTACCACTGGATCGTAGGCTTGGGCTTGCCCTCTGACACGCAGCGAAGTGTAGCTGGCTCGCTGCGGCCCACAATAGTGTCAGCTGGGTGCTCCTTTATGCGCGGAGCCCGACTTTGAGCTTAAGAAAGAAAAGAGGAATTCTACTCATAAAAGATAATAATAAACATAACATAACATCACGCCTATAAATCCCCGAAGGGTTAGGCAGAGGTTTATCAGTAGTATACCCATTTTTCGCCAGTTATAATAAAGTCCTATGCAATAGGGGTGAGCCTGTTGCCATCAATCGGGTACAAAGCCACACTCCGAGCTGATACTAAGAAATCCCAGACGGAAAAACACAATAACTCGCTTCGCTTTGCCCAACCCGGGGATCAAACCCGGGACCTCATGCTCAGCAGTAGCGCTTGCGACCACTAGACCCACGAGGCAGTCGAATAATTCATATTAAATTTAGAGGTCTGTGTTTCCTATCTCTACTCGAAGAAGAAACAGAAAAAAAAACTCTTAAGTGCTCCCTTTTAAAGTCCTGACATTATCGTAGTCAGATCTATCATATATCAGGACTATGTAGGTTAGTATCTGAGATAAATAAATGTAAACGTTATTTATTTTTTTGCCCGTAACGGTTAAAGATTAAAATTCTACTTAGAAAAAAGCTAAATAAATCATTTCTATCAAAGATTGGCAATGCCAGTTGTTATTAATATTTAAAATAGTAATTAATATCTCTATCTTTTAAATATTTATTAGTCGTTAAGAAATATAACATCAATAAACTTTTTGTGAGAAACAATTAAATATGAATTAGTTTCTGATTTGATGACATTAGTGTTGTTTAATAAAAAATCCTTGATCGTGTTTTAACGGGTTTTATTACCCTATAAAAAATAATTAGGTACATGAAAAAAAAACTGTCAAGCATAGACTGTTACGGCTGCGAAACAAAAAAAAAACACGTAATAAAAAAATAAAACACGGAACTTTTATCTCTAAACTGTAACAATATTATTATTTTAATCGTGCTACTTAATCTGACGCGACGCCGACGCTAACACGAATTTCCTTATCTTATTTTTCACTTACCTTTGGTCGCACACGGAAAACTGAACAAAAGATGCAAAAGCACTACACACTTGAAGTGGTTCCATCCGAGATTATCTCTTTTAATTGGACCCGCGGTCATGCTTGACACTACTGATCAACGTCACATATCACTTCACACCGCATAGTTTATTTGTACACGTGGTAAAATACATAGTTACAATTTTAACCGGTAAAAAAGTTCATGGTTCATATTTGTTATTTCAATCATAACAAAGTCGGTAAATGTTTATAGTTTGCGGAGATCGCGGCGTGTTTGCGGTGCGTGGCGACACAACCTCCCCGTCTGAAGGTCCGAGGGTTACTGCCCCCCACTCTAGTTTGTCATTTCGCGCCGACTCAGTAACGTGCAGCTTTTGCATACTGCCGAAAGCACAAGGAAAGCTTGATGATAATGATTTTCGCAGAGTGCACGCCTGCAATAATTTGTATATTAAAAAGTTCTGCTTATTAACTCATTAATGGTGGAATGTTTTGCATCTGCTGGTATAAATTAAAAAATAATGTTATTGTTTTAGTTGCATTAATATTTGCTGACAACGGTAAGTGGAATAATGCTGTAGTTGTTCTTAATTAGCTTTGGACCTTAAGTGGTTAAATTATTTTTTAAATTCAATACGGTAAACAGTTATTTGAAAGAGCTTCAGGAGCATTTTTAATGTAGGTAGGTACAACGGTTTATTTAATATACCTACCTACAGAATTGTTTTAACTTCTTTGTAACCTGCCTATTTAGATAAAAATATTCGACACAAAACAAAAAGTATTTTTACGAATTCTAAAACACTGTTATTTGCGATAAACCAACCCCAGACATGTCTATAAAGTAGCAAGATTATCTTCGAATGTCTAACGGAACGAATATTCTACTACCGTACTACGCCGCGCTACGAAGATGCTACTACGCTACGCAGGCTACGAAGCCTTTGGCTTTTGTTATTTTCTTAGTTTTTGAAATATAATATTATAAACCAACAGATGATACCTACCACTTTACCACTGCAAGTCACGTATCTCGTCTCACACAGAGAAGACATGAGCATGAATTAACAAGCTTGTTCAAGGCTGGGTGGGCAGGCTAGCAATTCACATTTTCACACTAAATATTTAAAATAATTTAAAAGAAAACTTGATGCAATCTTAAGACTGGGCTCCAGAGAAAGAGGAACCTCCTAAAAGTACTAGCCGTGTCGTATAGCATTTTTTTCCATTTATCATTAATAGCAACAAGGAATCTTTAGTCTTACTAATTACTTACGTTTTTATGTTTCGTATTTGCTTGAGATTGCGTAGAAAATTAATCAGGGCTAATATAGATTCAGCACTTACTGCAAGCTTTCAAAAACGGTAAATCATTGTTATGTATGCTCATGGATGTTGCTATCGACGACTCCAAAGTAGGTCGCATTCAGCAGCTGTTGTGGTTGTCAATCAACGAGCGACAATACCAAGAATTAGACGACGAATAAAAACAGGCACTTAGCTCAGTATTACTAGATCTCTACCCAGTCATCTATCTTGATTTGGAACTGACATATTTGACACTAATCACTGCTCATATCTAGTTTTAAATCAACACTGGTACATTTAATCTAAATCAGTGTTCTAAATACGGAATTTAGAATATGATTAATTGTAATCGCATCGTTTCGGATACTTTTTTAATTTGGTTTTTATTACAATTTTTTGCATATGTAAACTGAGGGCAAACAAGAGATAAGACAGTCTTTAGGCTTTAGGCACGATAACGTCAAATCAAACTGAACAACTATGTTTAAGTGACTTAAGTATTTTAAAATAAATATTACAATGACGAGATGCCTAATGAAACCATTATGTTAGTCACTTGTTCTTCCTGTGGTTCCGGTATTTATTTTTACAGGACCATATCTGATACCTAATATACCATATTTTACTGTACCTTCTGGTACACATAGATAATGAAAAGACGTATGTCTAAAGTTTCTCTATAAAATACTTTAACAAGCCATAACTTTGAAAATCCCTGAAACTCCTGTGCCGTTGCATGCAAGCATAACCATACAATTTCATGCGTCTCATTCCGCACTACGCATTTTTCTTTACACTTAAAACAAAAGACGCTTTCCAGCAATAACTTTTCTGAAATGTTACTTAGAATAAATGTGAAAAGAATAGAATTTAATAAAATATTCTTTATTGTACACAATAAAAGCTTAAAAATAATAACTTGTAAGTGTTACAACGAGAGGCCTTAAAACGATATCTTACAGACAACCTTTGGACGGATTTAACAGAGATGGGAAAGATGAAGGCTCAATGATGGGTATTTAGTTTTTATTTATTTAATTTAAAAATAAGTAGTATTCAATCTCTAGTAATCAAGTGGAAGACGTACTGCTCTCCATGCTAAGTTAGGAAATAGCCTCTATTAAGGCAGTGCCGATCCACTGTAATTATACTATAAAAACTCATCAGCCTAGCCTTTTCCTAACTGTGTTGGGGTCAGCTTCCAGCTTAACCGGATACAGCTGAATACCAGTGTTTCACTGGGTAACACGATACCCGTTGTTTAAACTGATTGTCGGAATTTCAGGCTTCTTTTAGGGTAATATACCCACAGCCGTATATAGGGTGACTGGTAATTAGTGACCGATACTTAAACACGGCATGGTACTCATGAATACGAACAACTTTCCCAAAGAAACTTTTTTATACTCATTAACTTTCAATTAATTCAATTACGTCAGTACTGCACAACGGGAGCGGTGGGGGTGGCGGGGAGCGTGTGACGCTACTACTAGTAGATTTTACCCTTCCTGAGGTCAGACTATCAGCTGATTAGCGAGTAGGAACTATGGAAGGACTTTAACAAAATCTACCGTTATGGGGAAACTTTGTATTGCGGGTTTATTAGGGGGTGTTAAAATTTGTATAGATATAATTAACGCGCGGTCTGTTTAACTTGAAACTTGACATTAATACTTATGTCACAAAGTAAGGTACAACAACCCAGGAGAAAAAAGATAATTACAGTTATTTTACAGATGATTACTACTTATAATTTTGTTTTATTATAAAGTTCGTATGTTTTAATTTTTGATCGCAGAAATTAATGCACTCGTACATTTGTGTGTACATGTGTTCTGTGTGTGCGTGTATTGGTCAGTGGGTGTGTGTGCCAAAACCTCTTACTAATGCAAACCTAAGCCTATACTTATTAACTAACTATATGTAGTAAGCGTGCGGGTGTGTAATTTTTACACCATGTACGCAAAACCACAGATATAGATATACCTAGACAACGCGAGAACTACTTCGCGTGCCACTTTGCGTGCCCAGCTTACGTACAAAAATCGTAAGTGGCCACTTTCGCGCTCCGTTTCCTTCCATCGGTAAGTCATTTTGTGATTAATATTATGTGTAATCAATTTATGAAACCATTATTTTAAATCTAATACCTTCAGTGATTCATGGTATTACAAAATTTGGGAAAACAAAACATTCGTATTACATTGCGTACGGTCAAAAAATGGCACGCTTGGTTTTCATACAGATCGTGATACTTGCGTTATCTAGGTCTATCTATATCTGTGCGCAAAACCTTTTAAATAATCTTCCTCCTAATCCTTCCTCTTCCTTAACGAATACTCCCCGCATCTGCTTCCTCTATATTAACCCAACAAATCCCCAAAACAAATAAAATATTAGCAATAGTGTATCCCGGGATTAGCTAGCGTCGATTCAGCACACGTGGCCGCCTGAACGTGTCAATTGGGACTGCTAGCACATGCCAGTCACGTATGTTGCCTAACTGTTTGGCGGTGACGTCACAGATACCGAGTCAGACTAGATATGGACTTTGGTGTTACGGTGCTGATTTTATCTTGTTAGGAGTGATCGATTGGAAGGTGTCTTTAACTGTCGAAGTTTTGCGGAAGCGTGCAGTGTAAAGTTCTGTGAGAATGAGGCTTACTGTAAGTACTTACCTACTTGTACATTTTTAGCAGCGTGTCTCGTTTTGTTAAAGGCTAAGCTGTCGTGTTTTATTTAGAAATCATTATGTTAGATGTCGCATATTTTTTGTAGTGAGAAAGTAAGTTTATTAACTTGCATATATTAATATATTTTCTCCTTCAATATTAAGTCTATTCAAAATATAATGTGCAAGACAACGCTTTTAGTGGCAAGGCCCCTCATGTAGCTCTTTAAGTTATTTGTAAGTTTTTACGGTGTTATCATAAAAAAGTGGGTACCTACCTATTCCATTCTAGTGTTTAGATTTTGTAGAGCTTTTAGTATATACTACCTACTAACTTTAAATATCTAATATTTCCATGCCATGTATTTCTATTATATTTTTAAAGGTTAGGCACATTTTGACAGTAATGTTTAAGACATATTGTAAAAGGAAGCACTAATCTAGAATCAAGGCAGCGACAGAGGATTCGAGACGGAAAACGCTTCTACTCCTGAATTTGTGTAAAACAGACTTTGTCAGACCCTTAAAATGGGCACACAAAACTACAAAACTGCAGAAATGATAATCAAAACAAATATCCCGATAAAAAAACAATCCTCAACTACCTCATCAAAATACACAATGCTTATTAGTTTAATTGGCAATAATGCGCAGTCCATTCTTAATTAACTTCATCGACCGAACATTTATTACCACCCGATTTGCTCATTCAGTACGGTTTTATATCCGAGTGCTTTCCTACGTCAGTCTGGATGTAATCAAGCCGTGGCCGGGACAAAGGAGGCGCCCTTCATTAACTCCGTCCTACTAAAATATTCATTAACTGTAGTTAGTTGATAAGTATAGGCTTAGGTCGGCTTTGGTAAGAGGTTTTGGCAAGGATTGAGATAGGTCACTCGATGGGTCTTTGATTTAATTTAGTTGCGTTTAATTAAAGATGATTGGTTTAGTTTCGATGTTGGAAGTTCTGTCACGAAGACTAATAAATTATATAACACAACATTCTATGTACAGTAGCCAACACATCAAGCTACCTCTATGTGTTAAATTTCTTTACTAGTTTTTCAACTTTATTGCTAATTAATAAGGTTCACGCTCAATTGGTCAATTTTGACAGTTTTTTAGAAATAGGTACAATTAGATCATACTCGAGAAATCCTTTTATATCATAGAACGGATTGTCAATTAACCATTTGTGCAAAGGCTTTACGCCCTTTTGAATCGAACCCAGGACCTCATACTAGGCGGTACCTACTACTTACGACCATTGTAGTCATATTTTATTGTTCGTGTCGTTGTTAGATTATATACCTACGAAAAGCTAAGATAAACTATACTGAAGGTAAGTATAAAGGAAACGATGATATAAAAGTAAAAAGCTTCGTACCCTCTGCAGGAAGGTATCCTTTAAAACACAAACTCATCAAAAAACCATCAAAAAGTTATACTCACAAAGACAAAAGGCCCAATATTCTACCTTCCGTATACCGTAAAGATAAATCCTCAATGTGATATTTACTTCCGTACGGTGCAGATGCGGATCACGTAGTGCAGGCTCTGTGTCAGGTGAGGTATACGATACAGATCGTAGACACGTGCCCTCGCCTCACGACCAATCGCTTGCCAGGGCATGGAGGCAAAAACTGTATAGCTTTTAGCCCCGGTTCCGAATGCATTGCACACCCGCTTTTCTCTGAATCGCATGAATCCATGGAGTGAATTTGTTATATCTGGCGCGTGATTCTAGTGTTTTAGAGGAAGTAAGATAAAAAAAAATCTGCTGATATACTATAATAGTCAACTATTGAAATAAGTGATTGGGTAATCACTTAAAATATGTCTTATGAATGTATACAAATATTGTAAAAAAAACTATTTGAAAGGTAAGTATGGAGTTCTGACCCATTATTTGCCATATGAAGCTTTCAAATAGTATTTTTACAACATTGAATACATTAATAAGACATATTGATATCAGAAGTATTCGTTAATTAGCTTTTGGAAGAGGCAACTAGAATATTATTATTAGATAATGTTTGATTTAATGGCCTAATTGAATGAAATGGTTTGATTTTGACAACCATGTTACCTTAAGTCAAAGTCAAATCACAATAAGTCCATTTAAAAGGCACTTTTGAACGTTAAACTTACTAGTTGAATAAAATATAATTATTCTAGTTGCCCCTGCCAAACGGTAGTTTCGTACGGAGAAAAATGAAGAGTATGGTAGACGTAGTATAAAAATAGAGAAACGATAGTTGCTTTAATTGATTTAACATATCTATAACACTATTAATAGGCTATTGAGTTATATATTTAAGTGACTATTAAAATGATAGCAAAAAGTGTAAGCAAGGCCTTTTCCATCGATCCCAAAAATATATAAGCGAGGCGGGAGAACGTAGGTTCGATATAAAGGTATAGAAGTAAAGTGAATGCTTTTAATTAGAGTACATCCTAAAAAGAAAATGGTACGTAGGTATAGGTAATATTAAGAAAACAAAAGTAAAGCCATGATACTAACTCGCACCGTAAACGCACCGCACTTTCTTTCCCCCACAATATTGCAACGACTTATCTCGGCTTTGCAGGCATTGTGATGTATTGTCTCTATCAACTAAATTATATTGCAATAAATTTGGGAAGAAATGGTAAAAAAAAGGAAAAAAAAATGCGTTGGTTTTTTAAGTGAACACAAAATACTGTTGTTTCTTCCAATGCTTCCAAATAAAAATATATAAATAAATGCATCGGTCTTATCTGATATTAAAACGTAAAGCGAAAACTTTGGATAAAGTTTAAAAAATATTTATCATGCGCACTGAGGAGTGTGTTAGATTTACGATAGTCAACGCTCATATGAAGAGGAAGTGATAGAAGATAAAACGGTTGAATATCGATCACAGAGTGACCAATAGTATAAATTAATTCACAACCTAAAATTTCAAACATGAAATTGCATGCAACAAATAATATAAACAGAAAACCAAAATGCAAATAATATTCAAGCGGCCGCGTAAAGTTTGCAAAATAAAGTGGCGGCGCTAGGGAAATAAATTCTCATATATATGAAACAGGTCAGTATCGGGCAAACGCCTCGGGGTCCACTAATTCAATCAATTGGCCTACCATAAATAAAGCGGCCGACAGTTCGCGATACTCGCTCCACACGTAATTGAGAAGCAAGAATATGGACGGCTTCAAGCGACAAATCAATTAAGCCCGAAGGAGATAAAAAGGATGCATTAATAATTTATTTCGAAATAAATGAGACCCTATCCGATACGTTTGCAGGATACGCTAATGTAAAATTCACGATAAAGATTAAGACGTGCTGGACTCTAGACATTTATTCTGCGCAATGTAAAATAACATAACGATTTCGTGTTAACGCTAATGCTAGAAACACGATTATCTGTAGTCTCCCGAGAATTGCCACTAGCAATTAATTGTCCGCCCATACTCGTATACCATTTAATCTATTAACAGTAACACTTAGCGAAGTAGCGTTGGTTGTATATAAACAAAACAAATCCAAATAAAAACAAACAGGAAATTAGATACCAAAGCCTAGAGGGGCTTATGGAATAATCCTTGTTTTTGTTAAAGGTGCCCTGCCAACAAATGGAAGTGACAGTGTCTACACTAGAAAATTAATCGTGAAAAATCTCTTGAAGCGGGAGGACGTTGGGGATAAAAGGAGCAGCCGCTAAATCGTGCCACGTGCGCTGTCTATTAACAGTTGACACTATTGGGCTAAAGCCAAAGGGAGATCAGTAAACACACTATAAACTTTCGGTATAATTTATTGTGAAGTGTCTATAGATAGGATACGCTTAGTTGAACGGCAGTTCCTTGATCTAAAACGGATGACAATAATTTTGAGTTTAACTGAGCGCAATAATTTAGGCCTTCTAGTTTGTTTTGTTGCAAGCCTGTTTAGATTTAGTGATTATAAATTACAATAAAGTATGTAAATTGTCGATAAAATACTGTCATTCTGCTATGACTTGATATTGCAGTAGGTATCCTTTGAAATGAAATTGTAGCGGTTTTCAACTACCTAAGCAATTAAATTTTAAGAATCATTTTTCAATTTTGTTTAATTTACGTTGTTATTAAACAAGTTAATCCAGATTTTGGGAATGAATGCCGTATCTAGAAATTCTTGAACCTCTTCGATTTGTTATCAATACTAGGTACATTACAGCTATCGCGACGCACAATGAGTAACAAATTAGACGAGGTCTACCGCAGGGCGTCGTTATCTCTCGTCGAAGCGTCGCTCCTGCGTCTCCCCATCGCTGTAGGCTTTGCTTATCGTGCTACAATTGGGGAGTTTTTGGTATTAGACGTTCGCTTAATACATGGCCTTTTGATAAGATATCGAAGCTGCCACAAGGAGTATTGTATTTCATTTATAAATGTTCCTTAGTATCACATAAAAACATTAATTGAACCATCATATTAAGAATAGACGTAGAACATGGTCGGTAGCTTAATGTTTTAAAAACAAAACAAAACGTGGCATAAACTAATATAAGATGCAAAGCCCACAGGTGCAAATAGGTCACAAGCCCCATCAACTAAAACAGCCTATATCATTTATAGCCCTCAACCCAGTATGAGGTTTTCGCACTCATCAAAATAAACAACTTTTGTTCTACAAGTTGTGAAAATTTATGCTGGTTGTGTTCAGTCTAATAAAAAATATGATCAAAGTTCCCCCTTTCTTCCGTGATGAGATCCACTATGCAAATTTCGGGGGAAACATAGAAAAGTGTTATTCTTTTCTCAATTTGTATACATATTGCCGTATTCAGAAAAGTAATATGACAAACATTATAAATTCAAAAGTCATTGCGCGCATTCATTGTTCTGCTTTCTCGCAAACCACCGACCATAAATTCTGCTTATATGAAACAACTTTTTTAAGATAAATTGCAAGATTTGTTACCGAGCAGTGGGCACAATGAGTAACAAATTGCAGTAGAGATACACCGCGCTTCGTTTATCTTTGCAGTAGCTTCGTTCGTGATGGTCTCCTGTTTCAGGGGATATTGTGTATCGGGTTTCGAAATAAAACAATGGACGCAATTTGAGTTGGACTTCCACAATGCGTTTTATAAGCTAATTAACATTTTGTTTTGAAATGTTCATAGCTACTGGGAGGTAGAAGTAATGAGTGATGCCATCTGTTTTGTTCGGGATGAACTATTAAGACAATGATCGTTACATCGACTTGTTTAGTTTGATGCATTCGCCACAATGAGGTTCTTATAACAAAGTCCCAAAACGACTTTGTGGGCACTATCGTATGCTGCCACAAAATATGTATAATCTAGCAAATATAAGATAGAATATATTTATAGAAGGCTAGCTTTTGTTTCGGTCAGAAATTCAGCATTGCCATTCAACATGGCAATGCGGCAAGTCTTTTGGGTATTTTTACCGTTGACAGCGATGCGGATGAATTTGTGGATGCCCTATTATTATTTTACTTTTCTTTTTTAGTTGTAGGTTTCTTAATAGATTTATGAATAAATATTTTGTGAAAATTATTATACAATAGGATCCCATAATATTATATGTGTGTACCTATGTTTATTATAAAATGTGCAAAATTTAGGAATGATTCCTTAGACCGAGGAAGAGCATCAAACCGAATAGCCAGAGGTAATAGCTCCGTCGATTCTCCGTACGATAACGGACTCCCCTAAACACACACTCCTCGCACATTTGTCCTGTCGTTATCAGTGACAAACAGTTTAAAAAAATGCGGATGGCTATTTTTTTTTTTTTTGCTTATTTCGTACAGAAGGGAACGAGGAGTTTTTTTGTACAAGTTACATTACCTGTAGGAAATAACCTTAGTTTTTTTTTCTTTACAGGAAATGAATATCCTATTTTGCGGGCCTTTTGTAAGGATTCATATGTAAAATCTGTTAGTTACTACACTAGTCGGTCGATTCAGTAAAGGTCACGCTGTGAAAACTTGAGTGAAGTGAATTGTCAATGTCTAGCATTAAGTATGGAATAACAGCTCAATTCGCACTCACTACGCCTGCATTTTCACGCGGTGATTTGACTAGAATCGCACTGCAGGTTAGTTTCTAATCACATGAAAAGAAAACATTTTGTTCGTTAGTAAGTATTTCATAATAAGGAGGTAGGTGTCAGAGTTTTAATACCGCCCATGGGCCTCTGACTTGGCATCCCATGCCATCAAGCAATACTTCTCAGGTATTTCAATAATGCAATATTTCTCAGGCGTTTCTTCACGATGTTCCCCTTCTCCATTTTTGAAGCAGATAAGTGATAATTCTATACTTAGAGGTCCGTGCCTTTGGTTCAAATACAGACCTATGTCTTGGCAATCCGCCGGTCTTACCACTACATTATCACTGCCTTCTATAAACAAGGTTAAAATAAACAAAACAAAAGACAAACCATGTTTGTCTTCTTCTATCAATAACAACCTAGAGTAAGTTCTCAAAACATCGGAATTTGTTTGTTAATTTTCTTAAGTGATGTCATTGTGGTATATTCCATTCCTATTACAACTCTTGTGTACCTACTTGTATGTTATACTAGTCCGTAAATAGTTGCATTTCTAAATCAGATAAATTTGTATATCCAGTAGCTGTTAGTACTACTCGTATTTGCTGCAACACTGTGTAAATGCAATAGCGAGATCGAGTTACAAAATGAATGCGTCAGCTATTTCGCTCCAATAACAATAAGCTTAACTCTGCAGCCAAGTAAGCAGACAGTTTTATGAATCCTCTACTACTGACCCTTTTAGACAAATTCTTTCAACATGGTGCAGAATTTTAAAACCTATGCACAACAAACTGGAGATCTTAACGTCCAGAGCTAAAATTTTATGTCAACGAATATTTGCATGATTATTTCAGACTCGGTTCATGCAGACATACCACAAAATTTTATGGGATTACTCCAGATAGATGAGGGCATTAGAGACTCTTGTCACCAAATGTATCCCACCCCTTTTACCCCTACAGTCGTTATGGGAACGACAGTCTTTTATCAAACGCCACAGAGCGATAATACTTTTGAAACTTCTGCATTTCCCGGGGAAGAATGTGTGGACACGTATATATTTATTGGCTTAGTTCTTTCTGCACGTTGAAACCGTTTTGATAACTTTAGTAGTAGAATGAGAGACTTAAAAAGTTATACGATTCAGACTATCAATATTATGGACAGCGTGAGATATGTGGGTTTTCTACAATAAATATTTCCAACTTGCTGCAGCATTGTTTATTTTCTTTTTGGATTCTGGTTTACTTTTTTATACATTGCCCAAAGCAGTATTAACAACGAGATAAATTCTTTAGATAGCTATGTCAAAAAATGTATTTTAGGGACCACTGTCCGAACAAAGATAGTTTTATTTACTTAGTTAATAATTGACGTTGAAGTTGTTAAATCATTTTTATCGTAATAGATTTAATTTAATAACAACGTAAACATAACATCACGCCTGTTATCCTTGAAGTGTTAGGCAGAGGTAAACTTGTTGTACACCCACGTTTTGCCAGTTATGTACAAGTCCCATGTAATAGGGGGCTAGCATAAGCTAACCCAGACTCCGAACTGTTACGAGAAATTCTAGATAAAAAATTCAAAAACACTGCCCAACCCGGGGATTGAACTCGGGACCTCATGTTCAGCAGTAGCGCTTGCGACCACTAGACCAGCCAGACAGTAAATCAAATTCTTATTCTCATAATGTTTCAAGTGATGTTTCATCCACCAGATAAAACCCAGAGCAAATACAGGATACAGAATGATACATCAAACTGCACAACGCTAAAAGCAAATAATAGCAATAAAAGAAAGTTACGAATTTCAACCGAGATATAATAAAAAATAATAGGATGAGTTGGAACGATATGGCATGATATCGTCATTAGTTATAATCAAGGATTTATTTTATGGTCGGAGTTGAATTGTTACAATCGAGCACATAAAAGGGAATGGTCCTGTTTGTAATAAAACATTTAATCTTCGTCTAAAATTTGAAAAGCTTTAAGGCAACATTGTTTCTGAAAAGAAACTATTGTAATTACGCAACCCAGGAGAAGACATTATTACAGTAACAGGTTCAGAGACGGAAGCTAGGATACCATTAACAGACGTCAAACGACAAAAACCTATGAGGCATCTTCTTATTTATTATTGACTAGCTTCTGCCCGCGACTTCGTACGCGGATCCTGTTGCTTATGCCAGCGACAACGGGGTCGTCAAAATCGAAGATCTGAAACATCTGATGTCGAATTCTATAAGCCCGGGGACGGGAAATCAATGGGATGCGCGAGGCGATTCAAGATGTTCCAGATTTTTTATTTTTGTTGGTCAACAGGAAATGCCATCAGACTTAACAACTTTTGCTAAGACGCCATTTCTATTATGTATAATTATATTGTCTCTGGGCTTTGGAGTTCCCCTACAGGTGCTCCAGATCTTCAAATTTAGTCTCACAGCAGAAAACACTCTTCACGTGGAATAGTTTTTGCAATGGCACCATTTTTATATCTCTTTCACTTTAGGTGTTCCATTTTCCAAAATAAATTATAGCCTATAATATGTTGCGTGACGTTCACGATCAGCGGTCAGTCGCACATCTCCTTCCCCCACTTATCTCTAGAGTCGATGCGTATATACGCTGAAAACTCAAGCGTCATGCTTTTTCCGTGAACGTCTCCAACTCGCGAGACAGTGCATGATGTTCACGATCAGCGGTCAGTCGCGCACATATTCTTCACTGGTCTCTAGAGACGATGAGACGGATGTAGATGCGTAAATACGCTGAGAATGCAGGCGTGCTTCGCGATCCCAAGAAGTTTCCACGGAGCGAGTTGCAGCCTCATGTTCTCGAACAGCATCAAGTCTCTCCTAACGCTCTTCGGTAGATTGTTGGGATCTTATGGTCTTTAATCATTTAGCACCTTTGGAACATTGGGAAAAATTTGACCTCTTTCTAGGCATGGTTATAGTTTTATTGTGATGATACCTGATCAATTAAAATCTTAGTGGCTGCTCCCCTGCGTTACCGGGTAAGCTACCGTGTAACGAAGATAAATGGAAAAGGAAATTAAACACTCAAATAACATAAGCCCGAAGGTATACGATAAAAAAAATGGGAGTTTTAGCCAGTAGAGTCTAATTTTCAACGATATACCATCGTCATCGAAAATCAGTCCTGAACTGTTCCCGCCTTCACCGCGTTGTACCTCCTACTTATGTTATTTTATAATTATGCAATGAAATTAGTGATAGTTTTAATTTCTATATCAAATGTTTCTGATCTTCGATTTTTATAAGTCAACAGGAAATGCCTATCAGACCGAACAACTTTTGCTAAGACGTCATTCCTATTTGAGTTATGGTGTAGCTGGGCTCTTGGAGTTCCACAACAGGTGTTCCAGATCTTCGATTTTTATACGTCAACAGCTTGTGCTCATAAGGCTGAACAACTCTAGCTAAGACGTCATTCCTATATATGTTATAGTGTAGCTGGGCTTTTGAAGTTCCTCATCAGGTGTTCCGGATCTTCAAATTTATTCTCTCAGCAGAAAATGCTCATCACGTGGAGCAATTTTTGCTACGGTACCATTTTTGTATCTCCTATAGTTAAGCTGGTCTGTTGCGGTTCTGCATCAGGTGTTCCGGATCTTCAAATTTATTCTCTCAGCAGAAAATGCTCATCACGTGGAACAATTTTTGCTACGGTACCATTTTTGTATCTCCTATAGTTAAGCTGGTCTGTTGCGGTTCTGCATCAGGTGTTCCAGTTTCCAAGATAATTATAGCCTATGTGTTGACCAGTATTAATATCTATACAACAAAAAAAAATCATTCAAATCCGTCCAGTAGTTCCGAAGATTAGCGTGTGCAAACAAACAGACAAACAGACAAACAGACAGACTTTTTTTTTTGGATTCGTGCTCTATTACTGTTTCTAAACCCCCCTCAACTATTATTTTTTAAATATATTCAATGTACAGACACAGTTTTTTTACAGTCTTATTATATGTATTATATGTATATAGATGTAGCTACAGCCCGCCGTTTTACTTGCCCTTATCGGTCTAGTGCCATTTAAAATAGTTTTCCTCAAGAATTAAGAAATACATGTTACTTAAAGATTTTTCTATATCGAACTCACTATCATACACATCAAATCACTATCACACACGCACAGTGCACACTCTATCTTTTAATTGTTTTTCATTCATTTTATAACTTTATTTTGTTTCGGTATACTTTTGTTTTTAATTTACGGAAGAGACTGGACCTCACGACACAAGGAATCCTAGTGTGGGGGTTATAGTTATATTGTAATATTTGTTTTTTTGTTTTATGAAGTCAAATAATGTACTTAGTTCCAAAGAGATAGCGTGGACAGCAAAAAAATTAAACGCCTCAGCTGTATCATATTACTATAATGTAGATAGAAGCTAAGTGATATCAAACAGTCTATATAAAAGCTCGATCTGAACAAAAATCAAACTGATAAAAAGTTACAGTTACAAACAAACGAACATTTTGATCAGTAACGTTCAACAAATAAAACTTTCTAATAGAGACGTTCAACCCATCCGTTAACGTAACAATTGTTCACGAAAATATCGATTCTTAGCCACGTGGAACAGACAACGGCTTTCATAAAACAGGGAGTAGATTGTTTCCAACATTTTGCCGGAAGACCGGGAATGGATTTCGGACTAATATGTACCTACCCTTCCTCACGAACCCTCGCATAAAATAGCGGATGCCGTCGGTCCGATTCCTATTGTCTAACTCAACTCGGTGCGTGCAACCCTTCCTTATTAAACAGAAGAAAGTTTTATTCCATAGGTGTGGGTTTGTTTGATTAAATTTTGTTCGTAACACAATATTTTAAGGGCAAGTTAAAACATTTGCCTTCGTAATTTGTTTGGCTGGGTTAAATTTACTAGTTAATTTGTTTGCTTTAATTACCGTTTATTTTAGTAAGTTGGTTATACATTAAATCTCCCGTGATGGAGGTTTTCAGTTCATTTGCAGGAGTTACTAAAGCTTTGTCATACTTTGTTTATATTGTAACATCAACAAGTCCAAAACGTGTATAATATTTATTCAAGATTTCCTGTTCTGTGAGAAATACTCTGGAAAATGTGTAAGCATTTTCAAATATAGGTATATCTGTTATCGACAAGCCGGTAAAAAACGCGAGAAGACGGAAAATTGACGTCTTTATTTAACAAATCGTTGGGTTTCAAGAAGAGCTCCAATTTTGGCAGAAAATCTTTATTGCGGCAGAATTTATATCTGAGTCATTTCAATCGTTTTGATTTTGGAACTAATTGGCTTTATGCTCACTTTTTATATTTTTCCACATAACCTTTTACAGCACCTTATAAGTTCTTAGATAGATCAGATAAAAATTGTTTTCTTTTTTTCTAGGTAATCTACAACAGTGACTCCGGGTGGGACGACCTGGATGTGTACCTTGAGAATTGGAGAGAGGTGGCGCAAAATCGTGAAAAATAGAATGAATGAAGAGAGGATTTTGCCCAGCAGTGGAACAGTTTAGGCTAAGTAATAATAATAAATAAGTAATCCACTGAACTAATCATCATTAGAAAATTAGTACGAATTATTATGATGCGATCGTACTATCATTTCTAAAAAAATGTAATTCATTTGCTTAGGTGTTTCTTATTATTCCTTACTATCTTTTGTCTTAGCAATCGTCAACCGTAGCTCTAGTTACAACAATCGTTCTTTTATCTCAAGTTCGATGAGAAATTTCTACGATTACCAGCATAACTCTCACTGAACTCTGTGCCAATCTTTGTTCGGCCATTATTGTTGACTGACATCAGAGTTATTGAATCAATTCAATTAATTCATTTCGTTCTGACTCACTGCGCATCGTAGTCGTGTCCTTTTAAATTCGTTATAAGTGTAGGTACCTTCAGAAATATGAAGAGTCCAGCGTTTGTGATTTTTCTGTGTCTATTTGTGATAGCAACCTGTGAGCATTTACTAATGGGCAATATAAATAATAATTTGAATATGATACATCATACGATAGCACACTATTCGGCGATTCCGTTTATAAAACGAATCAAGAATGTGTTCTTCAGTGGACATTCTGTTATTAATGTAAGTACTATAATTTTCTAGGAGAAATGTAGGAAAGAGATTGACTTTTATACAATAAAAGCTAAAAGATTATAATAATAAAAATATTCCACAACTTACACGCAACGCCATCTAGTCCCAAACAATGCTGAACTTGTGCTACTAGACTACTGATAAACATACTTAAATATTATTACAGATAAGTTAAAGAATATGTTTGTTGTTTTTGTTTATAAGCGCTTATCTCTGGAAATACGAGTCAAATAATTATATTAATGCATTTTATTTCCAAACTATTAAGGATGATTAACATAACACAATTTACACATACATAATATTATATATTTTATGGGTTAAGTATATAAAAAAAAATATTCCACAACTTTTTACACAACGCCATCTAGTCCCAAGCTAAGCTAAGAGCTTCTGTTATGGGTACTAAACAGCTGATAAACATACTTATATCATCATCTGCCTAGCCTTTTCCCAACTATGTTGGGGTCGGCTTCCAGTTTAACCGGATGCAGCTGAATACCAGTGTTTTACATGGAGCGACTGCCTGTCTGACCTCCACAACCCAGTAACTGGGTAACATGATACCCCTTGGTTAAACTGGTTGTCAGACTTTCGGGCTTCTGACTACAAGTAACGACTGTCAAAGATCTACAAATGACAGCCGGGACCAACGGCTTAACGTGCTTTCCGAGGCACGGAGGAGTCTTGGTATGTAATAAATGGTCACCCATCCACGGACCGACCTCGTCAAGCGTAGCTTAACCTTCGATCGACCCATGCGGCTGTTATAATTTAGCCACAAGCTCCTCCTCTCCTCTCTCCAAGATAAACATACTTATATACCTACTTCTAAATACATACATATTATAGATAAATTACACCCAGACACAGAGCAAATGATGTGCTCATCACACAAACATTTGTCCTGGGTGGAAATCGAACCCACGACCTCCGGCATAGTAGTCAGGGTCACACACTAGACCAACAGGCCGGTCAAAATGTAATGTGTTATGGATCTAGAAATACGGTATTGCATCCGTAATTAAAAAAATCATTGTATCTATTTTCACTTACGTAAAATTCAACCTATCATTCTATTAAAGAGACCAAATCAAAGAACTGGGGTAAATAAAAAAATGACAGTCATGTTTTTTTACAGTCTACAGTGAAAAAAAGTAGGAAATTAACGGTCATCTATCCACAGAATAACCTCGGCAAGCCTGTTATTCTATACCGCTAGCCCCTCTAGCATGCCAACTGTAATAGTTTGCCCGCTAGAAGGGCTAGTAGGGGACTAGCGGCGGACTTATAAAACAACAATTAACAATTTTTACACATAATAGAGGTAAAAATAAACTCAACTTTAGAACAAACTAATTTATGGTGTCGAAAAGTTACCCCGTATTAGTTTCGATTGGTAATGTGCCCAAAAGACTGACAGAATTGCCGTATTGAATGTCTATGCTCAGTCTCTTGTACGTAAAAAGTAACCCTTGGGTCCCGGAAAGTGTCAATCAGTCTGAAAATACTAAATTAAGCAGGCACCGGTTTTTTTCTGGCAGATATATGCCGTCTCTTCTGTATATTTAACCCACAAGAATCTGAATAATTGATACGAGCGTATGTCGATTCCAAGGATTCCCTTCAATTTCCTTTCAATGCTCTTTCCTATCGGTTTAGTCAATACAATTTGTACGGTCATCAAATATTCAGGATGACTCAAGGAATTCAGACATGACATCGATTGTTTATGTAACCAAATAACTAAACAAGGCCTGTTTATCAAGTGTACGTTCTGTTCCATTACTATTTAAAGAATTATTTTCTTTTCTCTTTTCAACATTAAAAACATTGGTTTGTTTTGTATTGTCTGAATTGTTTTCCAGTGAATGAAAACATAACAAGTGTGCGCGTTTGCTTTTCTTGTCTTTCTCATCATATAAATAGAAATCATTGAAAAATTATATTGGAACCTTACTGCAGCTATCTTTATGATTAGCTATTACTCAATGCAAACGATTTTTGGGTTAAATTCTTATTCACACCTACTGACAGCTATTTAAACCTCAAAGAGTGTGGTACTTTGTTACCGCTAAAACCACGAAAACCGGTAGTGTCTTACTTTATTATCCCATGAATCTCTATTTCAGAGACGCGCAACATTTTAACACGTTCCATCCCGTGTTCACCCTACATGTCTTATGAATAGTTGATGAGTAATCTTCCATCTATTGTTTCAGAGTATCATGGCGTACGACAACAAACACTCGAATGCCACAGCCACGGTAACGGCAGGTGGAATTGGATACACGTACGTCAATCTTCGACTCAAAAGTGAGAGAGGAAAGGAACTGGAATACGATATAGGAATTTACTCTTAGGATTTCAATCTAGTACAGCTTAGACTCTAGAAAAGGATCATTATTAAGATATTCACATTAGTGTTGAGTCGTGTTTACTAAAACTTTTTGGATTTAACATAAAATAAATAAGACCAGCCTGTCACTGTCCCGATGACAGCATAGGCCTGTTCTCATACAGAGAATGTAGGAGCATTGATCACCATGCTTACTCAAGGCGGATTAGCAATTTCGAATTTATATTGCCTGACTGTAACTCTAGGTTTCCTCACGATATTTTTCCTAAAAGCGACGTACCAAAGTTATAAGTAAAAATAAACGAAAGCAGCTTAGACACCACTTAGAGAATGCATGTTTTATAGCTTGATATAAAAGCGAGCCCGAGGGGGTATTAGATGGGCCAATTCTAATATTTTTTAATAATAATATATTTAATAATGTTTTTTTTTATATTTTCAGACTTTTATTTCACATTTTTTATTTTTAGCACTGTTTTGTACCTTACATCTCTAATTACGAATTTCAGTTTAGTAATGTAACATTGGAAACATTCATAATAGTTAATTAGATCTGACAAGTAATCGACCCGAGATTTTAAAAATGAGACTTTAGCCTTTAATGGTAAAAATGGTCGCCTTAAAAGCATCAAAATTAATTAATCTCCGAAAACTTTTTAAGCTAAAATATTATTAAAATAAATTAAAAATAGTATGTAAAGTCTGAAACACATCGGCGGACGGTATGTGGCTGGGCAGCGTTGCGGTCAGAAAACGTAGGTACGAGCGACGGCTCTTGCGTACTATCATTTCTCTTATGCGCACCACACCTATAGCTATCTCGAGTAGATATATCCCTATGACCGCAATGTCGCCCGCAACCGTTGAACGAGACTTTATTTATGCCCAAATGTTTTACTGAACTAAAAGCTAGAGCGAAAATGGTTAGTGTTGAGTTAGATAAAACAATAGAACTTTGTTTATAGAACAGATGGTTTATAGAATTTAAGTTTTTACCTAGCTCAATAAATGTTTTGTAAAATGTATTAAAATGGTATCAGCCATCCCAAAAATAAATTGAGCTGAACACATCTACCGCATGTCCCCTAACTTGACAAGCGTCATCGTAGTAGGTATGCAGGCCCAGGCGAAGTTGATGGAATGAGCTAGACCTCTTCGATGAAGACTCCCAAAATAGCTCTTAGACAGAAGTAGACAGAGAATACAGAGGCCTTTGTCCAGCAGAAAATAAAATAAAATGGAAAGTAATAACATTTATGATTTTATTATATTTCTTTACACATACACCAATAGTTACAAAAAATTAACAAAAAATTAATTTTGATGAAATATTTAATTAAAAATAAGTATTTACTGAAAGACCTTGCGAATTCAATAAAATATTCAACACTTTTAAGTTAAGGTAGACCTCAATAAAGGTATTTCTTCTCTATCCTATAAAACCGACTCAAGAACCAGGATCACGGCTCCCTAACAGAATAATAACGCAAACTATAGTTAGCGTTATTATTTCGGGTCCTAAAAATGCAGTTCTCTGGAATTTCAATTCAAAACTAAATTAATTACCTACTACCACGATCGTCCCTCAATATCATTAAAATAAATCGCCAGTTTCTACACCCGTATATTTTGCTTCAGTGGCAGTTACAACCACTGTCCCCTATTGACCTGCCTCATCCATCATCCTTCAACTTGTTATCCCTTCTCAACTGGTAGTTCATTATATTTAAAGTCACACCGCATCAACACCGTTGTTATTTGTCAAATCTATGTTCATGCCAACGAAGGTAAGGTTGGAAGATATTTCAATAATTTTTGCAATCTTGAATAATAAATGTTAGGCTCTCTTATTCAGTTCCTAATCAAAGTGACGTTTCGATGCATTGAGTAAAGATAAGCAGATAAAAAAATACTACACGGGTAATATAAAACTCATTAACGAAATGAAAAAGTATAGAAATCGTAGCAACTATGTAGTTTCAACCAATCAAACGCATTTTAACAAACATGCAGCAGTGATTGAGTTCTGAGTGAACTTCTGTAATGTAAGCATAATTTAACAGCTACAATTTATGGAAAATTAAATTCATAGCTAAGATAATGCAACAAGGCACTTAACACGTTAGTTAAAAGAAATCGTATTACCGCGTCACAACTCTAGTATTTCAATCGATCAATGAATTTTATTTTTACGTTACAAAATAATAAATGTCAAAGAATTTTTACATATAAAAAATTATTACCTACATGTCAAAAAATTATTACACATCAAAAAAATTCGATGCTACTTCATAAACACTTATGGAGCATTCAGTGCGAAGGAATTATATTTCAACTAATTTGCCTTTCAGTCGCAGCTCGTAATTACGATCATCCCTTGTGTGCCATATATTAATTAGGGCGACGTTATCTTACTTCATATCAAAGCATACGTTCAACTAAAGAGTAGGTAGGTAAGGATTAGGCTACAGTAAGTATATCCCTACCTTATGATCGAGGGTTGGACTGAACCTATGTCTTTATTAGGACGATAAGTGAGGTAAGGGACGGGCTGAGTTATTGAACGAATTTGTGAAATTTATGGATAGTGTTAATAACTGTCTAGGATCGCTCAGCCATATATCTTGCGGAATGGATCTTCACATTTTTTGCGGGTCATGAGAACCTTAGTTTTTGGATAATCTATGTTACTTAGTTAAAGTTTATATCTTCAGAATTTGTTATAGTTTTATCATATACAGATTTATTTCTTAAACCGCAATGAGTCTTATTCTTGGGTGTGTAATGTTTGGCATAATAACAAATGCTCTAATTTCACTTGAACTAACGTTCACATGACATAATTTTCATATGACATAATATCAAATGACATAAATTCATATGACCAAATGTTTCATATCATATAATATTCATTTAACATAATAACATTTAGTATAACGTTCATTTTGTATAATTTTCAATATGTATAATATTCTTTTAATATAATGTTCATTTGACCTAATTTTCATATTTACTAATTTTCTGCCCAAACTATGTAGTGAATAAGTAAATATCAGAAAACATCATACTGTAATAACCTCACCTAACCTAAATGATTCACCAACAATAGAAGCCATCTGGCGCTTGGCGGCCGCTGCCGCGGCACGCTCGCTTCACTCGCTCGCCTTCGCGCGCTAATGGTAATGATTCTAACCTAACCAACATGATTCACCAACAATAGAAGCCATCTGGCGCTTGGTGGCCGCTGCCGCGGCACGCTCGCTTCGCTCGCTCTCCTTCGCGCGCTAATGGTCATGGTTCTAACCTAACCTAACCAACATGATTCACCAACAATAGAAGCCATCTGGCGCTTGGCGGCCGCTGCCGCGGCACGCTCGCTTCGCTCGCTCGCCTTCGCGCGCTAATGGTCATGTTTCTAACCTAACCTAACCCACATGATTCTCCAAATATAGCAGGAATCTGGCGCTTGGCGGCCGCTGCCGCGGCACACTCGCTTTGCTCGCTCGCCTTCGCGCGTTAAAGTTACTTAGAGATTATGAATATTATAGTAAATGAATAATATGCTAAATGAATATTATGTGAAATGTGCATTATAGGAAATGTTCATTATGTCATATGAAATTAGGTAAAATGAAATTATATCAACAATTCATTATGTCAACTGATCGTTATGTTAAACAAAATTATGTTAACTGAAATTATGTCAAGTGAACGTTAGATATTTTGTTATTATGACAATCGTTACACACCCCTTATTCTTATGGTGTAGTTAGTGACACCTGGTATCAGAATTTATACCGCCCACTAGGCCTTTAATTTGGCTTCACATGCCTTTGAGAAATAAATTTTAGGCATGCTGGTTTCCTCACGACATTCAGGCATCCTGGCAGGAGGTCGCCATGAAATGTCGTGGTAAATGAAATACATTTGCAGTGAACAACGCCTTGATTTATTCTGTCATCACATAGATTGGTTGTACATGATCTTAACATATTGCTTTCTTATCTAATTTTAAATAAGGTGTGGTTACACACACATGCATAATGTAGCGACATTATCTCGCCACATACGAACTAATGACCGATATCCTACATCGTGGTATCAGAGTTAACCGCGCAATTTGAACGTATACAAGTTCCCGACTACAACCGTCGGGCAGTAGTTACACTACACCAGTAGGCCCACCAGACACAACATCGTCTGGTCGGAGGATCCTCCCTTTTCAATGGTGGATAAGGAACTTTACACCAAACATTCATGCTCGGGGTCACTAGTTTGGTTCCTCATACCTCCAAACTGGTGACCCCGAGCATGAATTTCAGCGCAGCCTTCGTGTAACGTCATCGATCGTGACGTCATCATCACTTCCTCAAGCTTTCGAGCAGCGAGTCACCCAGCCAGCCAGCATCTACGGTTTCTACGGGTATCCTGACCACCAGCATGCAGCAGACGCGCATACCTGTCTTCACCCACACCCACCTCAAGCAACCTTGGCACAGCACGCAGCACTTCGGCCGGTCAGCTAGCAGAGACGCACTTCTTTCCTGGTCGACGCAGCAGCCAGCCACTCCACAGCACTGCACCACTCCGACTCACTGGAGCATATGCAGCATCACCCCGACTTACTGGGGCGTCACCGCAGACAGTTCCGATTCACTGAGAACTATGCGGCATCGGGTTCTGACGCACGTTTTTAAAGCAAGTCATAATTAAACAATATGCACACAATGGTAATCCCGAAAATGGTAGAAGTAGAGAAAGTATGGGTAAATCGTAGTAGTATGGTAGTAAGTAGTAGTGGTATAATTGGTAGATGTTGTAAGTTCATCTTACTAACATTGCCATGAACCAATTGTACAGGACCAACAAGTTATTTGTATCTAGACAGAAAACTTGTAACTACTTTGAAACAAAGTTGTAGGTACAGAAGAGATAAAACCTCTTTTATCTGTGCTGTGGTTGTGAGAGTGCTAAGTAATCAATTCTTTTACATCATTCTCTAAAGGGCGGTTTGCAACGGTACAAACAAATGAACTGTTTACTTTGTGTATTTTATCTATAATTAATAACTTATCATTCTATGATTACTAATAGATCTTTTTGGACGAAGCACAGTGTAATTTTATTATTATTTATTAATATTATCTAAGAAAAAGAAACGAAAGCGATTTTTTTAAATAATAAAAACTATCACTTCGCTTGCGACTTCTGCAGGGTTCATTTTGTACTATTACATCCCTCCGCCCCTCTTGGTTTTGAAATTAAAATTAACACTCACAAATTAGTAGGTAATGTGGCTTCCTGTTGTTGGTCAAAGAAAATTTCAAATTTACCACATCCTAGGAAACTTAAGCACTATTTTTAATATGACTTTTACGTAGTTTTATGATGAAATCTCTGAGTACTTAATTGTTGAACAGGTTCATGATTTGTTTTCAGGTACTGAACCCTTTGAATTTACAAGTCCCGCTTAATTCATTAATCTCCAAGAGGACATCGGTGTCCACGCTATCATTGTCTTTCTATTGTGTCTCTAATTAACAAGATTGAAAGGTTAATCAACTTAGATAAAATTTATAATTTTTTGCAAATTGACAGGGCAAGTTCAAAAAAGTTAAAACTGACTGCAACCTCACCTTAAGCATCAAAAGTCTAACGCCGACTGTAAAACCAATATTTGCATTGTAGTTGAAAGATGAATTTCATACATTTGCTCATAAACCACGAAAGCTGTAAATGCACAATTCCACATAACTCAGTAAAAAATATATAAATTTTAGTCAGCTGCGGGTTTTAAAAACTAACGCAAATGGAAATTTCTGTTCGTAAACCATTGAAATTTATTGTCATTTTAAACCATAAGGGTTGTTACAAGACGGCGGAAATAATGCAAGTGGTAAAATGTCCGACCGTTCTATGATTTAATGTGCAATAACATTTCTGTGCTATCCACTTATATGAGTATGTCCCACAAACCGCAAACTATGCAACGGTTAACTTACATAGAGGTTATTTATAGTAAAGTATAGAGAAAATATTGTTTTCTAAGTAAGATTTCTGAAGGAGCACACTTAAATGAACAAATTGTAGTGTCTTATGTTAAATCTGTGTATCCTTTGTTGGAGATCCAAATAAATAAATAAATTAATAAATAAAGATTGTTTTTTCAATAACAAATATACATAAAGTATAACGGAGTAGATAGGTAGTTTTTTTTTAATTATCCCGAGTACTTCATTGTTAAAATTGGCTGGAATTCCACAGAACAGCCGGTCCATTCAATAAAAAACACCCCTGGAAAACTTGAGTGAAGAGAACTGTCAATTCCAAGCATAATTATGAAATAGCAGTTCAGGTCGACTTCACTATACCTAAATTTTCACGAGTAATTTTTTTCAGAATAGCACTGCAGTGGTAGAATATTCGGTACAAATTGACTTAATGTTCTGTTGATAAACCTTTCCAAAACAAAACCTATTCTGCAGTGCGATTCTGGTCAAACCACCGCGTAACAATGTAGGCTCAGTGAGGGCGAATTAAGCTGTCATTCCATACTAATGCAAGGCATTGAGTTCACTTCACTCAGGTTAACACGGCGTGACTTTTACTGAATCGACCGGCAGGTAAACGAAAACTCACTGGAAACAATTTGTGTCACTTATCATCTGTCTAGCCTTTTCCTATGTTTGGGTTGGCTTCTAGTCGAACTGGATGCAGCCGAATACCAGTGATTTACATGGATCGAGTGTATATTTGACCTCTGACCCAGTAAATGGGTAGCAGTACCCGCAAAGACTGTGAAAGATCTACAAATGACAGCCGAGACCAATGCTGTTCAAGGTGCAGATAGCTATTAACATGCAATGAATGGTCTTCCATCTGTGGAACGTTCTCAGCAAGTGGATTTAGCCTAACTTTTAACATCTTTAACAAAACCACATAGATTGAACTAACTTCCTCAAACCTACATCATGGATTCAGAACATAGGTACAACTTCATACATAAAACCACACATACACTTACCCGTCACGTCACTCGTTCCCGTTCTAATATTTCATAGGACGGCAAAAGGGCAAATTGTATCAACGGCGAGGCGTCTAGAGTGGAATGTGACAGTGGAGCCAAATTGGAGGCGACAACATGCTTTTAGCGTCTCGTCTCAGCCTCAGACCTCTGTGGATAGTGGTACAATAGGATCACAGCTTTGGTGCGGCCCAAGTTAAAGGATTCTAGATATAAGATCCTGTTTTGTTTAATTTAAGGAAGATTTATGTTATAGCACCATAACCTTGGGCTTCAGTCTAACCAGATAAATCCGAGTACGAGTATTTTATATGGAGCAACTGTTTTTTTACACAACCCAGTCATTTGGTAATCTCGATATCCCTGGGTAAAACTCGCCTTTAGGCCAGTTAAGGCTTCTTTATACTTAGTCAGTTTACATTTGCTTGAGTTTAGTTAATGTCGTAGCTATATTACTAGTATTATGTAGTTTGGAGTGTGCTACATAACATGTAGCAATTGATTGATTGTTGTTTGTTTATTGATAGCTAATTGCACTGCATACATTCAAGTTCTTCTAACTTTTCAGACAGACGTGTTGCTGGGGAGTTTGTTCCGCCACTTCTTCAACTTCACAAAATCACTAGGAATTATTGCTGCCTTATGCAATTTTGACGTTCTAATAGTTCTTTTGATTTTTGATTTTCTAGTCTGAAAGTCCAAACGCAGCTGAGTATTTAATTAAGAGCAACTAGGCTTATCCGTCATTCATAGTCTTGTGATTGAGTATACTAAGGGGCTGCGCAACTGTTTTGTAACCCACACGGCACCCCATAACCAAATGTTAAGGGAGCGGCTGATTTCATACTGGTAATATAGAAATGAAATATTCATTAGTGGCTTGTATCCGATACAAGACACAAAAGTGTCCAGGTTTGCTCAGCGCCTATATCCCTTGGTGAGGCTGGTTGTTGAATATTTTGTAAACCTGTAATAGCAGTCAAGGAACGAGAGAAACGCTTGGGTGACTAATAACGGATCACCCATTAAAAGCGTATTATCCCTTCACAATTATCATTATTTTAGTACGCTAAGCTAAAACTTTGGGTAGTTTTTAAAGACGCAGAAATGTGTGTGAGGTATGGCATAATTCAAGTTTATATGGAGTATAGGTAAGTACAGATAGATAAAACTATCAAATTATCTAGTTATGCATATTTTCACCAGTAATTACCTCTTACTTAGACCATACAACATCACAGTCTCTTCGCGAGTAACTATTATAAGGATCTTGTTTACGAGGAGTTACTTCCAAAGTTTAAGCATCTAACACAATTAAGGAGTTATCTTTAACGTCCCTTTTGTCTAAATATACTCTGCTCTCTGTTTTCATCTCATAATGTGTCTGCGGAGTGAGTACAGATGAGGATGATGATAAAGAGAGGTGCGAAATTCTTGACAGCACAATAGACGGTGGGATAGGTCATCAAAGTTCGGATTAGTAGTCTCACGGACAAAATTGTTACGATTAATCAAGGGTACCTATGAACGCGTGGTACGACAAGCTTTTTGTAACTAAGTATACATTACAATACACATATATATGTAATATATCTCACTCCATAAATGTTACGATAATTATTTGCTTACTACTTACTTACTTTGCTATTACTTTGTTTGTAAATATTTGAGCTGGAGGAAGATATGGTTTTTATGTCTTTCAATAACATCCCATGTCTTAAGGGTTTTTTTATTACTGATAGGCAGGCGTTTGATCACTATCTCACCTGATGGTAAGCGATGATGTGGTCGACAATAAAGCACGCTTGCCTAGAAGCAACCTGTTCACTCACTTGACTTGAAGACCCCTAGGTTGTAGCTATCAGGAAACACCGACTCCGGCAGGGAGTTCCACTCTTTAGCTGTTTGCACAATGAATATGTTTCCATAGCATTTAGTTCGTATGGTTGGGATGTCTACCATGTACCGGTGGCGCAGTGCCGTACGTCTGGTGGTCCGATGATGAAAAGGGCTTGGTGGAATTAAATCGTGCAATTCCGATGCACACTTTCCGAAATATAACAGATAGAAAACCGACAGGCTAGCAACTCGGCGTCGATGCTCAAGACTTTGAAGTTTTGACTCAACGAGTGCATCATTGCCGATGACCTTCTTTGCTCGTTTCTCAATAGACTCAAGCGCATCAAGCTGGTATTTGGCGGATCCGTCCCAAGGATGAGAGCAGTACTCCATACACGACCGAACTTGCGCTTGATAGAGGTTGAGCAGCTGTTCCGGCGTCAAGTAACGTCTCACCTTTGCTAAGTTACTTTGCTCAGGGTTGCGCCAATTGACCAGTCTTGGGTACATATCCAGGCTGCTACAAGGAAATTCCAGATGGGAAAACCCAATAGCACTTTTTCCGACCCAAGAAACAAGCACAGAATATCGGGCTCAACAGTCGAGCTGACCATTAAAACAACCGGGCAGTAGAACTCTTAACATTTACCAGTATAAATGTTTTTGCAAGTATCAACTGAGCAAAATATCGCAGCCATTAGATAAACTGTGTTGCACTAATAAAGTACGACTAAGCTTAGCAAATCTGCATGTAAATGGTTCTTACCCGGTAAGTTTGTATACAAGTCCCATATACGGCCTATGTATTAAGTACGATTGACTTGTAAAATTGACTGCTATTACTCCGATACGATAAATAGATACACGAATAAGGCTGGTTGTAATAAAGTTTAATAGATTCGTTGGTCTTGTTCTTATCAGGATATGAATTATGAATGTTGGTTTTGTCAAGTTGGATGGTGTCATGTTGAGGTAAATATTGCACAGGATTTGCCTTTTAAGGTGTATTTGATATGTCAGGCTATAGCAGACAAGATGTACCTATTTCTTTATTTTGTAGAAGTATTAAGAAGGTGTTCTGGTTTATAACAAATATCTTATAAAAATATATAACTAAATAGGCCACATTGTAGTGGCGGCCATATTGGATTTGAAATTAATCATTACTCTAATTTATCACTAGGTACCCATATTGAGGGATTGGTGAAAAATATGTAAGCCGCCATTTTTTGGCGGCGGCCATCTTCTGTCCATATCCATTAAATATAGCTAAGAACCCCTCCAGACTAATTCACCTTTCAAATACAAGCTGATCTCGCATTGTTTAAGATTTCTGTACAATGCGAGGTAAATATACAAGCTTGATGTGTGTACAAAACGCCTGAAATAGTACCTAACATAAAATATACCTCACCATGAGAAACAGCAACTAGGTCTTTCATCCTTCACAACTAAGATATTTATTTACAATTATATCTTAACACATTTGAAGTATGTGAAAAAGTTTGTATAACAACGCACAGTGGCATCTAAGAGAACATATCCTTTGCGTAGCGAAGCATTATGGGCAAGACATGCACGGACTTCTTCAAAGCAGTGAACTTTCATACAAAAACATTTGTGTAGTCATTTCAAGAAAGTGACTTTATATGCTGGTACAAAAGCATAATTCTTCACAAAGAACAAACATCCATCCGGGGCAAGACGCCTCACTCTAGTACAGTTACATAGTCCATGATTTTGGTGATGTTAGGATATAGGAATTTTACTGAATCTTATACTGAGCTAAATTAGCATACAAATGACCCATTTTTGCACAAAAGAAGGTACCATACGTTTTATTTCATTAGCTACAAAGTTTGCACGAAGTAAACATCTAATCCAAGTTTTCTTTACCTACTCATACTAAACATGTAGCTATGGCACTCAGCAATTATAGTGTAGCAGACTTAAAAAGAAATCGGGGAAGCTGTAGTTCCTCAGATTACCTCAAAACTCACACAAAAAAACAAATTCTACCTCTTTATAATATATAAAATAAATAATATTATTGATATATAGATTAATTGGCTAGAAAAAGAGAAAATTTAAATAATATAAAATTAAATTTAGAACAACTTTTGCGTAACTTGAATCCTCCTCGATATTTTCGAAGTCAGCAAAATACAGGGACAGGGAGAGGAAAGTAATCACAATTACTTATTGATGATCCTTCTGTTAATTAGGAATATAATATTTATACGCAATGGTATTAAAGACTGACTGACTGCATCGCATCATTAATCTTGAACAGTGGTTTTATTAACCGACTTCAAAAAAAGGAGGAGGTTCTCAATTCGGTTGTATGTTTTTTTTTTTTTTTTTTTTTTTCTTTAGGGTTTGTTACCTCAGTACTCCGTCATTTATGGACCGATTTTTAAAATTCTTCTTTTATTTGATAGAGTATATGAACAGATTGGTCCCATTTGTATCAAAACTTAAATCTGATGAGGGATCTTCGAGGAATTGAGGGAACTCCTCAAAAAATATAGGCACACATGCACCGATTTCAACATTTTTAGTAACAAATCAAGCATTTTCATTTAGAAAATAACATTTGGTGAAGAAAAACTGATGAAGAAGACAGGCAACGGAACTCTTCAACGCATAACAGCAAATTATTCGCAATTGTTATACTCAGATGTCTATGCTGAGCTTTTGTGTTTCCATAACAGAACATTACGCCAGTCTATTTTAAAAGGGGCCCGGCAGAGATGTGCAGTTTAATGTTTAGAAAGAACTTCTTTTGCAATTGTTAACCGATTTCAATGATTCTTTCAAGTTTGGAAAGACTTTCTTTACATACGAAGAAACTAAAAAATGCAAAATAAAAACTTTTTTACAAAAAACACAACCGACTTCTTAAAAAAACACTAACAGGTGAAAAATAACTCCAGTTTCGGAAGTCGGTGGCCAATGAACGAAACAAAACCATCAAAGCCACAGACTTCCGAAACTGGAGTTATTTTTCACCTGTTAGTGTTTTTTTAAGAAGTCGGTTGTTTTTTTTGTAAAAAAGTTTTTTTAATTAACTTAGTTTCATTATTGAGGTGGTGCATTAGCGCATGCTTGATTATGATTAAGTCATATATTTTTTGTGGAATAAGTTAGGCCACAGACACGAAGTTAGCGGGCAGCGGGGCGCTACGCGCCGGAGCAGCGACGGAGGCGAAGCAAGCGCGCGCTGCGTGTTCCAATGCATCATCATCTGCCTAGCCTTTTCCCAACTATGTTGGGGTCGGCTTCCAGTTTAACCGGATGCAGCTGAATACCAGTGTTTTACATGGAGCGACTGCCTGTCTGACCTCCACAACCCAGTAACTGGGTAACATGATACCCCTTGGTTAAACTGGTTGTCAGACTTTCGGGCTTCTGACTACAAGTAACGACTGTCAAAGATCTACAAATGACAGCCGGGACCAACGGCTTAACGTGCTTTCCGAGGCACGGAGGAGTCTTGGTATGTGATAAATGGTCACCCATCCACGGACCGACCTCGTCAAGCGTAGCTTAACCTTCGATCGACCCATGCGGCTGTTATAATTTAGCCACTACGTGTTCCAATGCATAGATGTATAATTATGTATCTGATTATTCGATATTTCTTCATATCAGACGTCATACAAAACGTTACCCTATCATGCCCCCCAAATCTGCATCCCAACACTCAAATATAAGTCAATACGCTCATACCAAAAGTATGCCAATCTATAAAATATATAGTTAAAAAAAACTTCTTATATACGTTTAAAATACAATCGAGTTCAATTATTACCTCCTACTACTATTTCAAACAAGTACCTACTACTACCTTAATTTAGCATCTATTGTAAGCGCCGTAGAGACACGCAGCGCAGTAGGCCACTTTAAAATTTTGTCATAAGAATTTTTAAAATCAATTAATTTCGATAAGGTTAGGTAGTTAGGTTCGCTATAGGATAGGTGTGGTAAGTTAGGTTAGGTTATATGTAAATATATTCTCAGTGCAATTCCATCTAACACAAAGGGTTTAAAGAGCACATTAGAGTACCTTTGTTTCCTGATAGCTACAACCTAGGGGTATTTAAGTGAAGAGTGAATAGGTTAGGTACTTCTATGCAAGCGTGCTTCATCGTCGACCACATTATCGCATACCATCAGGTAAGATTGATCAAACGCGAGCCTGTGAATAAAAATAATAAAAAAAAACCAACTTCTTAAAAAAACACTAGCAGGTGAAAAATAACTCCAGTTTCTCCAGTCTGTGGCTTTGGTGGTTTTGTTTCGTTCATTTTTAGCCACCGACTTCCGAAACTGGAGTTATTTTTCACCTGTTAGTGTTTTTTTAAGAAGTCGGTTGTTTTTCTTTGAAAAAAAGTTTTTATTTTGTTATTTTTAGTTTCTACGTATGTAAAGAAAGCCTTCCAAAACTTGAAAGAATGATTGAAATTGGTTAACAATTGCTAAAGAAGTTCTATCTAAACATTAATCTGTACATCTCTGCCGGGCCCCTTTTAAAATAGAATGGCGTAATGTTATGTTATGGAAATACAAAAGCTCAGACAGCTTAGACATCTGACTATAGCAATCGCGAATAATTTGCTGTTATATGCTTTGAAGAGTTCCGTTGCCTGTCTTCTTCATCAGTTTTTCTTCACCAAATGATACTTTTTAAATGAAAATGCTTGATTTGTTACTAAAAATGATAAAATCGGTGCGTGTGTACCAGTATTTTTTGAGGAATTCCCTGAACTCCTTGAGGATCCTTCATCAGATATGAGTTTTGATACAAATGGGACCAATCTGTTAGTGTACCCTACCAAATGAAAAAAGAATTATGAAAATCGGTCTATAAATGACAGAGTACTGAGGTAACAAAGCCTAAAGAAAAAAAAAACATACAACCGAATTAAGAACCTCCTCCGTTTGTTTAAGTCGGTTAAAATGAAACCTTTTCCCATGAACATGAAACTGCATCCGTAACACACAAAACTTGACAACCAAACGATGCAACCAAAGCTGCATGTCATAATGAACTCTATTACTTAATAACCTTTATGGGTTGCATGCCATGACAATGGCGTTAGATAGCGACGGGTATCGCGTTCGCCATAAATTGCGGGTGTCGAGCATTGAGCTAGCTCACCATAGAGTTTGACGCTCGATTAAATACTTGTACCTACCGCCATACAGGGGTGTATAGAAACGCAGGGGTGAAATGAAACAAAACTTTGAGAAGGATGTACACTTAAGGTAAATGTTGCATGTTGCATGTTACACACGAGGACCTTAATACTTTTAAATCATTGAGAGGAATAGTTCTGACACCTTGTTAGTCTATCTTTACTTAAAATATAATAAAGAGAAAAGATTTAAGGTTTGTTTGTTTGCATTGAATATGCTCCGAAACTAGTAGACCGATTTGAAAAATTCTTCCATCGTTCCAATCACAAACACACACGCACACTCACACCGACAAACACGTACACGCACACACACACACACACTCGCACCATTTTTAGTTCGCAGATTGTAAACTTATGGTTAATAACTTAATTAAAATAGACACATTATTATAGGTTTATTGTATTGTAACACTTTAGCTCGACATATTTATCTGGAAGGAACTGATTCCCAACATACAGCTCACGCTAGTTTGGGAAACAGGGCTTGCACATTTAATGTAAATACTTGTTGTTGCAATAAAAGATTTTGTATTTCTATTTATTTGTATTTGTTGGGAACATAGAAATCAAAAAAATAGGTTGGGAAGCTACACTATCCCCCCCCGGATGACATAGGCTACTTTTTATCCCTGTATTCCCGCGGTAACAGGATCTACACGGGTAAAATCGCGTGACGTATGCTAGTAACAAATAATATTAAACTGGCGAGGAAAACCTCTTATAAGTTTTGTCTTTAAGCACCCCTGCGTTCCTATTCACCACGTTTGAATTTACAGACGCCAGCACGTTTTTATCGTTTTTCAACTGCATGTCAAACAGAATAAGGTTTATATTCAATTGGGAAAATTTGACACATTGGGGTAACTTGATGTGCTGACGTCTGTACATATACCTAGGCTATAATACTTATTGTAATGCGAAAACGCTAGGGTAGTTCGCGTGAATCGGATTTTCTTACGACTTTCAGTTTAATTAAGACTTGATCCTATTAGTATCACATTTTATCTTCGAAACTGTTCATAAATCTTTCACTAGTAAAAGGGTATGTTTTATGGTAGGTAAAGTAGACCTCCAAACGAACGAAGGCAAAGGCAGAAACTAGTCACTTAAGATAATAGAATATAATACTCTTTATTGTACACCACAAAACTTACAAATTATAATAAAAAGATTTTTGGAATTCAACATTAAAATATTTAGTTATTATCATGGTGCCTCTAGTTTTACACGTCGTCTTCGTACGGAAGAAACTCGCTGGCTTTCATAACGCTTTCAGTTGACGTCATGAAAGAGCATTCTTAAAATTTCATCTTGCAAAAATGTCTTATTCTCCTTAAAATAAAACACAAAACGTAAGGAGATTCTGTGAGACGTGAAATGAGATTCATCGTTTAATATTAAAGAGGGACTTGTGATTTGCAAGGATAATTTATTTACAAAATACGCGTTTAAGAAAAAATGTTTAACAAGGAGAGACAAATTACATTCATTATGTTCACTCCGTAAGTGATGTTGAGTGTTGTTGAGTGGAGCGGGCAGAAACTACAGATGGCACTTGCCACCATCCTTTCTTGAGCTGCGTTTAAATACCTACTACTGCTATTCTTTAAAAATCACCTCGTGAAAGTGTTGGTGAAGTGAGGGTGAATTTAGCTACCATTCTGTACTTATGCTAGACATTGACAGTTCACTTCACTCAATTTTTCACGAGGTGGCTGATATTAGTAAATTAACCGGCAGGTCATACATGCGCGCGTTACGAGTAGAACTAACCTAACCTTTCTGATTCAACGAAGTTAGTGTTTGTAAATTATATGTTATCTGTCTGTGAATAAATAAATTATTATTATTATGTCTTTCTACAATTTAACAGTGCCTCCTCCCGGCGTTTTCATTTCCTGTCTAACAAAAAGTTGAAAACATAAACTTTTTGTTAGTTGGTTTTCATTACATTATTATTATTATTTAGCCCAAATTGTCCCACTGCTGGGCAAAGGCCTCCCTCCCTATATTAAGAATAAGAAAAAAATATTGGCACAGACAAAAAACATGCATACCTGATCTTAAATAAGAGTTGATCACGACGTATCTAGGTACAATTATTTTATGCAAACACTTATTAAATATCAATTAGAGATTTCTTATATTTATTCATTTATATTAAAATAAATGGACTAAACGGCGTTGTGTGAAAAGTTGTGGAATATTTATTTATATTATCAAGTTATTTATTTTCCTAATGTATTTATTTTCCCATAATACAGATCACAATTATTAAAATTAAGAGTTTTATCATTTCAATTGGTATTCCATTATAATCTCATTTAATATTAAAGGCAATATTTAAATTTTCCACTATTATATTCATCCTCTAAATGTGCAAACCAAACTATATAAGCATACTCTTTTAATGTTTTGTCACTACAACTTCTGTTTACATAATATGTACTAGCAGACGTCCCGCGGTTTCACCCGCATAGGTCCCGTTCCCGTGGGAATACAAAGTAGCCTATATGTTAATTCAGGGTGTCAGCTAACTCCATACCAAATTTTATTAAAATCCATGTAGTAGTTTTTACGTGAAAGTGTAACAAACATCCATCCATCCATCTATCCATACTCACAAACTTTCACGTTTATAATATTAGTAACATAAACGATCAAATTAATTTAAACATAGAAAGCTGTTTTGTATTTATTTATCATGTCTTAACATTGTCATTGTGGTCACAAGCAATGGGACTTTTCAAAAAGCTGAAAACCACATAAATTATGCCTGAAGTTTCCATAAATTCTTGCATCTGGCTTATTTCTCGCAGCACTGATGACCGAACGGTTCTGGAGTGGCAACTGCGTGACAAAGGGCTTAGTGTTGGAAGGCCTCACACAAGCTTAAACGAAGACTTGGCAATAGCCATGGGAGTTCACAATTTGTGAGAAAGACGGGACTGGTTAATGAAACTTCGTTTGGGAGAGGTGTATCCAGCAGTAAAGTTTATTTCGGCTGAGACAATGATGATGTCTAAGCATGTTTTTGAAGATCTATCAATCAATATTCACGTTGGCAAGCGCTTACGTCGAGATCGCTTAGCAAAACAAAAGAATGCTTAAAATTCGTGTTGCTGTAATTGCCATGCAAGATAAAACAAAAAAAAAGGCATAAGTAGATCTATGTCGTAGTTCGCTATTAACACCACTTCAATGTTCATCAAATCTAAAGTAACATTCCATTATTTCCCTACATCATAACAACATAAGTGCAATTTGATCAAATATTTGAACGAGGAAAAACGAACCAACCAACGAACACCACCATTTGTCATCGTATTGACACAGCTACACAAGTAACCCTGCAATTAACATGAGTTAGCCCGTCCGGCTTGGTATCCGCCGATCAATCCATTATAAGTCCATCCTATTTACTTGTCCAATGTTGTTTCAAGTATCTAGTCGTTATTATTTCAAGAGCTTCTAAGTGCTGTCCAAATTACCACTTGTAAAATGTTCCTCGACAATCTTCTGATTACTCGTAAAGTCTCCTATTTCTATTTGCAAAACTGGATTCAAGTGCACTCAAAGAGTGTGGGAGGTGACCCTTTTATCCAAGGATTGACCGCAGATAAATTACTTGTAGGTAGTTACTTCACATCATTGATTAAATCTATTTACATGCTCAAGCAAGTTCGTTTCTATAGCATCCACGAATTGATGTGTTAGTAAAATTACCAGTATGAAAATGACTAAAACTTAATATTATAAAGGTTTATTACACGACTGTTAACTATGATTTCATCAAAACCACAATAAATACGAGTAAAATCGAAACATGGAGTTTAAATATAACAATCAACCGAGAGAGAACGTTCCACACAACAGCCTTTACCTCATAGAATGCCTCTACTACAGTATATTTGAAATGAGTGTCGAGTAATAATCTTCATTAATTTAGTTTATTCTGAAGACCATCACCTAACTGTAGATCTTCCAAATGAATTAAATTAAACAAGGCAGACTAATAAATAGAAAATGTGATCAATAGCCCACAAGTATTTATCTACATATAAATAACAGACTAATAAAATAGATGAAATCTGTAAACAACAAAACAGTCAAACGCTAAAGTCAATTTTTTTATCACAAAAAAATACAATAATACAATAAAGTTGGTTAAACAAAACTTTGAATGTACTGTCCTACGAAATTAGATGTTGATTTTGATTTAGCTAAATGCACTCAAATAAATTTATAAAAGTTTAACGGCTCAATAAACAGTCAAAAGCAAAACTAAATCGTTAACATTGGAATCAATTCATTACTAATGGGTCGATAACCTTAATGGTAGGGAAGTAAACAATAACGAAAACAACATTTTTAGTCAACAACAGACAAAGCCAGAACTTGAATGAGTTCTAGAATAGTACAAATGAAAATAAAAGGTATCAAATATAAACCGAAACTCATATTCTGTAATGAACTTATCGTTTTAGAATGGATTTCAGTTGTTAAGTAAGAGACTTCACAACACGAAATAGGAATCTAGTAATATAGGTTCAACTCCAAACTTAATAAGCCGCTGCGTTTATTAATTAAGACCGTACCAACGTTTATAAACAACATTATGCACAGCACAATCAGAACGCACTCGCAGTCCCTCCATCATCGAATCAATAGTCGGAACTAATGCCGCCCCTCAACTGCGGCCAACAGGCAATTAGTGCTAGCCCGCCACCCGCACGGATATCCGTCTACCACGGAGTATGGAACAAATAAATGGAGTGAGAAGGGCAAAGGGAGTAAAAATTCCCGAAGGATTAGGCAAAGCGTTACCCACGTTTCTTTTGATCTGGTCTGGTCTGTATTTGTGAACTTAAACGGTACAGAATAAATCCCTAGTGTGGGGCAATATTTTTGTTTTTTTAATTAAAAACCATTTTGACAGTCAGGTTTGTTTAAACATTACGTAACATATTTTCACGCGTGTAATCCACGAAAGGCTAGGCAGATGTATACCTGATAGTAACACCCACATTTCAGCAATTACGTTTAATTCCATGTTAAAAACAATGAGCTTGCCCTATTGCCATCAATAAATAATAATAAATATTTATAACTTTTCACACAACGCCATTTAGTCCCAAGTTAAGCTTGAGAGCTTGTGTTACGGGTACTAAACAGCTGTTAAACATACTTAGTATTTCTAAATACATACATATTATAGACAAATTACACCCAGACACAGAACAAATGATCATGCTCATTACACAAACATTTGTCCTGGGTGGGAATCGAACCCACGACCTCCGGTACAGCAGTCAGGGTCACAACTACTAGACCAACAGGCCAGTCAAAATCAAATCAATCGGGTACAAATCCAGAGTCCGGTCTGCTACTGTGAAATTCCAGATGAAAAAACTCAATAACACTTTGCCTGACCTGCGGTTCGAACCCGAGACCTCATGCTCACCAGTAGCGCTTGCAGCCACTAGACCAACGAAGCAGTCTAAGGTTTGTTTAAGCCCCATACAAAAAGGAGTGAGCATATCACCAGGCTTTAACTATTTTTCTATCAAATGATTTAGAGTCACGGCTTTTGGCACAATAACCTTTGATTTTATAATCTAAATGATGGTAATATCACAGTCCAAAAACATACAGTCGTCCGACGAAGCTGTCCAGACAGGGCAATCGTGCGGGGTGTGAGGGGCGAGACGCGGGAAAGCCGCTCCCGCACTGCGAACAAACTGATGTTCGTAGTGCGGGAGGTATTATTCAAGTCTAACGCATGTAGAAATTGCCGGCATTTTCCCAGAGATCAAAGGCGTCGTCTTTATACTGTGGTAATATCGTGAGTACGATCAAGACGTTTTGAAGGACTTATTATCATCACGCGTATAATCATTCCATTTCTTACTTACTCCATGAGTTCTATCGATTTGCACGCGGCAATTATCCTTGCGTTATGTCTGGCTATAGTCGGCTTCGATTCACAGGCTAAGGATCGATTACCGGTGTTGGTTAGTGATGGAGATAAGCTTACGTGAGCAATTTAAGCGGTTCGTTAATTAAAAACAATTAAACAGTATAATTTTTACATGTGAAAGTCTATAAATATCTATTGATAGAAGGATAAAATAAAAAAGAGTAAAAAAATAATAAAAATCAATGTGAAAGTGTGTTTTTTAAGAATAAGAAGGTTTTCTTAAACTTGTCTGGCTTTATCGCCAATTCGACTAAGTGAAATCAATTTACATATAAGTTTTCTTAGCAAATAGGAAAATGTTTTAGTCAAGCTACCGACTTTGTTCCAAAAACTTATGCTTAAAACATTGCAAACTACTGAAAGCATATATGAGCTTCATAAAGTTTGCATACTCGATGAACTTGACAGCTTATGTTCAAAGTTAGGAGAACGCTGCAAGTTTTGAGACATGCAGCTGCCAATGCTATCTTTTGCTTCAAACATTTGGTTCCACCAAGTATATCTAAGCAAGCCATTGTTTACTCCAAATATTCGGATCCAGACTTACTCTTGTGGAAGTTCAAAGATTAAACTGTGTTGAAACCGGTCCAACTTATCTAGCTCAGCTCCAAAATTGTGATACAAGCAGCACAGTATTTTTTGCTGTCTGTATTTTCGACATTATTTACGGAGAACGTTCAAAAAGAACATTAACACGATCTACGAGCTATAGTTCTGATAATAATGGCCTTGTTTATAAGGACCTCGAGCACCCTCCACTCAAGATATCCTCTTAAGGAAAAATACTTGCAGTATTTCGTCCCAATCGAATATCAGGTAATCCCCCTAAAGTATTAAAAATAAACTTTAAATTCTATACGGTCCAATGCGCCATTTCCTCTACTTCTAGTCTAAGGCTAACGATAAAATGGTTGTGAAAGCGCAATGGAACGTAAAACGAAATGGAGATTTTCTCGTTTCGTGTTTAGGAAGGAGATGGGTAGGAGGTTCCCGGTTGTATCGGATTTTCGTCTCGGAGTCAATTCCGGAGTAATTCCATTTCGTCGGGATTAATAAGGGTCTCGGTGCATAAATTTATCGAATTATTGTAATTTTTGATGGCACGTTCTAACTTTTTTGTGTCGCCATGTCTGTTGTTCTATTGTGTAAAAAGATGTTTTAATAACACATTTACATTTCGTACAGTACGATACTTGAAAACACGTTTTGTAGGTATGTCTTTTTAATTTCTTTTTAAGATAAAAAGTCGCGTGAAAGGGCCATTTCGTTTTCATAAAATATTTCCTTTCGTCACGGTTTTTAGTTTTTTACAGTCAACTTATACCTCAAGCCGCATTATGGACTATTGAGACTATTTGAGACTTTTACGCGTCAGTTCAGCTAAAAGAACGTGTAGATACGCGTCTCATACATAACTGGTGTTTTCTCTGAACAAAAGGTGAATGGAGCTAAATAAGTGTTATTTGTCCCTCGGATCTCCGTTCCAAAACATATGTTTAAATTGCTTTTGTATGTTTATAAGATTTCTGGATGTTTTATTTTCCGCATGACATGTTAACTCAACGCCAAACGTTGAAACTAATGCTGCGTTAGAAAAGCGCCTATGAGAGGTATTAGCTCGACACAATTCAAATAATTTACAAATATTTCAAAAAAAATCTGATCAGCTTACTTTTCAACAGACACAGCGTCGTCCCAATGTTCCAATCAAGATTGATGCCTCCAACACACATGTCTTCAAATATATTGTGTTCGGCGCATGGTAATACAATTTAAAGTTTTGGAGCCCACATGAGCCTTCGTCTGGTTGCCATGGCAACGCCCTCCCTCACGGATTGCTCGCCTAAATTCCCAGTAAACGCACGACGTGTGTGGATAAAGGAAGCAATTTTCCGAGAAGGTGAATATCATTAGCCGATTCTATCGTGTTCCTGTTTGCTGATTCCATTAGCTATACAAACTTGAAATCGAAAGCCTTATCATAATTCCGTCTTGAACGATTTTATGGAAACCCAATCCGTCGCATCACCAGAATTTTTAAATAAAGAAGAGGATTGAACTGATATTTTTGAAGCGTAAAATACATGCCTGCACAGAGAGATTTAAGATTCTATGGAGAAGTCATGCGAAGAAATTTCAAAGAAAAACTGTGATCGCACGTGTCAGTAATGCTATCTAGAATAAAAGCAACAATGGAGCGGTAGCGGAGCGTACTAAAAAAACTCATAGACTTGTTTCCACTCGGACACAAAAATCGGATGAAAATTTTGTTCGTGATGTCCCGTTTCTAGTGCGTATTGAATGTCTTTGTGTCTGCATAAAGTCTGCATACGGCAAAGACCAATATAATCTTTAAAGGCACTATCGTGTGCAGTGAACCCGTCTTAATTTGTTTCAACGGCCAAATAATCCTTTTAATTTTCACGAATGAAAATGCTCATTTCATTCTGTATTCGATGCGAATTAATTGAAACCCGAGCTCAATGGAATTAATAAGTTACTTCATTCATGATTTCTGTGTCAAAAAATAATTTAATATGAATTTTAAACGATTTCCATAGCCTCGTATCAACCGACTTTACATTAATTCTGTAAATAAGCACGAAACATTGTTGTGGTCGGCGCTTATAAAAAAATGATTTATGAGAAATTGTTGTACCTACTTGATTTTGACGGCATCTAGGACTTTTTATCCATTTAATAATATATAATAATAATGTAATTAGATACAGTAAATATTAAGTTACTGGGCATCAATCAAAACTTAATACTTACTGTATCTAATTATACTGTCTGTTATTTTTTTGTAGCTTTAATCCTAAAATCATGTCAGTAGAATATTTGTATTTATAATTGAACAATATTTCTTTATAGATCAATAACCTATAAATCAATTACGTTTATAGCGAATACTTCAAATGCCTTTTATAGAACGCTGAGCACACAGATTAGATTGGTAAAACTAACTGCCCAACTAGTCCCATTAAATTAATGTTCTCTAATCAATATAGTGACCATAATTATGACCTGTGCCCAACTTTCCACTCTCGCAACCGTGAAACACACTACACTACATAAACCAAACACCACAGTTTATTTAAAAAAGCGATTCAAATCTTTGGGATTGTCGGAATATATCACGGTGCAATGAAAAAAGAATCGTTCAGCGAGCAGTCGCGACGGCTTCTCGTTTATTCACCCCCTTTATTTACAGTGGGGATTTTCTGATTTTAGTCGGGATTTTCCCCGCACTATCTGTATCGTTACTTCGTGATAGTTGTTTTTCGATGTCGTGTGTTGTTGCTTTACTGAAAAGTGAGTTTGACTGGTTTTTGATATCTATGTATATTGTTTGAACAAAATAGATTTGTTAATTGCTAGTATGTAGAAATTTTTCTAATAAATAACCGTAGTGAAAAAACAAATATTTCTATTTGCGACGTGCAATATATCGAAAGATCGTAAAAAAAACAACTTGTACACAACGCCATCTAGTCTCAAGCTAAGCAGAGCTTGTGTTGTCGCTATTAAATAACTGATAAACATACTTATATGTTTAGAAATAAATAGATACATTATAGATAAATTACACACTGAGACAGAAGAAATGGCCTGCCACTATTGCAGTTATAAACACAGGCATTACTAACCTCTTATAAAGGAACTTATGGCCATTAGAAATTATCGAGGCTACAAAAACACTAATTTGAAATGCCATCTAGAATAAACGTGAGAAACACCAACATTTATGTACACCCCAATTCCAAGTATAACACTCAAACTGTATACCTAAGAATTCCTAGAAACCCAAGAAACACTAGAACGTTTTCTAGCCATAACAATACACATAAATATCCTAGTAATACCCCACACGATTCTCAGAAAGCTATATCGATAGAATCAGTTATGAGGGTAGAAATCCCCGGTAAACCCTCGCTTATACACCTACGGGATAGAAGCCAGCATCGCCTTAGACAACGGATAATAGTTTCTACATGAATATGTAATAAAGAACCCGGTGTTCCTAAGTTTTCTATAACGGTTAATGCAAAAGGAAGAGTTTTGTTTTATTTATGAGCCGGCGGAAAATGGGATCGGATGATTGAATGAGTGGGTAATGGAAGTAAATCCTGCTGCGGTGTTTAATAATAATAATAATACCAGCCTGTTACTGTCCCACTGCAGGGCAAAGACCTCTTCTCCTACAGAGAAGGCACGAGCATTGATCACCACGCTTGCTCAAGGCGGCTTGGCGATTTCAAACTTATATTAACTATAAGTCCAGGTTTCCTCACGATGTTTTCCTTCACCGATGTCAATGATGTCTAAGATAAACTTAGAAAGTACATATGAATTGAATAAGTCACATTGGTACTAGCCCGGATTTGAACCACAACCTCGTGCATGAGAAGTAGGTGCCTAAACCTCTGGGCCATCACGACTTAATGAAAGATAAAAAAGAAAATAATGCGCGGTGTTTAAAAGATAATAATGTTGAGGGGTTTAAACACAAATAGTACCTACTAACATCCCGCAAACTGAAATAAAAGTAGAAATTCAATTAATTACTTAAGTTCCGGCTGCCAAAACAAAAATAACAGAGTCATACCGGCATGACAGCCGGGGCCACACTAGTAACGATACAACACATAAGTTACTTCGGTGGATGCGACAAGGTAGCCCGTAAAATCCAAGTCGCAAATTTTATTTTAATCAACATAGGTACAGATGCCAGCACATCAACCTACCCCAAACTGTAAAATTTTCCCAATTGAACATGAACCTTATTGCGTTTAGAATAAAGTTGAAAACCTATCATAGAAATTTGACACATTGGGGTAACTTGATGTGCTGCGTCTGTACATTGCAACCACAACTCTTTAAGAATATCTTTACGCTTTAATGAAGCACGAGCTAAACCTAGTGTGGTTTAAATATTATTTTTATTTATTATTACTGTGTTGCTTGCTATGGGTTTTTATAACCTGAATTAAAGATTATTATTATTATTATTTCGTTTATTCAATCTAGTTTCTTATTAAATACATTTTTAAATATTTAAATATAAAAAAAAAACATTTAAAAATATAAAAAATAGTAGCCCACCGGTATCGGGAACAGGGTCCAAGCTACCGGCGGTCAGGGCTCCAGGGAGAGGAATCGCCTAACAATGCGAGCCGTGTCCAGAAGCACTGCTTTCTGAATCAAACGCTTGATCCAGCCGCCCAACGAGAGCCTCTTCAGGTATTGGTCGAGGCTCTTTGCTATTAAGCCATTGGCAGACACGACTATCGGCACAATGATTGCTGAGTCCACTTCCCACATGTCGACAACCTCGCGAGCCAAGTCAATATACTTGATTTTCTTATCTTGTTCGGCTTTCACGAGGTTCCCGTCATGTGGGACCGTTATGTCAACAAGCATTGCGCGCCTCTCGGTTCGATCCATCACCACTATATCGGGCTTATTAGCCATGATAGTCCTATCAGTGATGATGGATCGATCCCAATACAATGTGATATGACCATTTTCGAGAACTGGGTCGGGCACATACCTATAGTACGGCACTTCCGAATCCACGAGGTTGTATTTCAGAGCAAGTTGCTGATGGATAATCCTGGCGACAAGGTTGTGTCTATGCAAGTACTCTTCGTTAGCTAAGCGAGAACACCCAGAGATAATGTGTCGGATTGATTCTCCTGGACGGTGGCATGCCCGACAGATGTCAACCGTGCCATCTTTCACAATAAATCTCCGGTAGTTTCTCGTCATAATAACTTCATCCATAATTGCACAGACAAAACCTTCGGTTTCCCCAAAGAGGTCACCGAAACGTAGCCAGGACACGGACGCTAACTGGTCTACATCAGGCCCATGAAGGGCCCGGAAAAAGCGTCCGTGAAGCTCTTTGCTCTGCCACACTTCATTGCGATCGTTAGTGTCAAGCACTACAGGTTTGCGCCAGTTCTCTTTCGCCAAGGAGAGCGGTGTGAGGCCCTTGTCTACCGTAACCACATCTCGATGCATCCCCACTTCGGCTTTTAGGAAATATTCCCTGAGACTGTATATCTCGCGATTGTGGAGAGTTTTGGCGTTTAAAAAGCCTCGACCTCCACATTTTCGCGGGATATACAGTCTCATAACCGACGATCGTGGGTGATGCATTCGATATGCGGTCAGCATTGTGCGGACCCTCCTATCCAGGGTGTCAAGCTCTGTTTGAGTCCATTTGAGTATGCCGAAGGAGTACATCAAGACTGGCATGACCCAACCGTTGAAGGCGCGCACCTTGTTTCCGCCCGATAAAAGACTATTAAATACTTTTTTCAGGCGGCCAAAGAAACGCTCCCTCAACGATTGTTTCACATCAGCAGTGTTAATGCCTAACGCCTCCGACATACCCAAATACTTATAGGTTTCGATTGGAGAGAGGGCTCTAATGTTTATGGAATCCGAGAGTTGGGTTCCCACGGATTCCACAATCTCCCCCTTCTTTACATGCATGATCGCACATTTGTCCACACCGAAATCCATTCTGATGGCGCTACTAAAGGTTTCAGTTACCTTTAGTAGCTCCATCAGTTGTAAATTGTTGGGGGCAAAGAGCTTTAGGTCATCCATGTAAAGAAGGTGGGATATAACCTGACCACCTCTCTTCAATCGATAGCCTAGACCTGAATTCTCCAGCAGTGTGCTTAGAGGATTCAAGGCTAGGCAGAACCAAAGTGGACTCAAACTGTCACCCTGGAATATGCCTCGCTCAATCCTAATCGGCTCGCTGTTCCCCTGGATCTGTCGACATCCTGGATAGCGAAGAACCGTCCTCCACTGCCCCATACACGTTTTCAGGAAGGTGCGTAGAGTTGTATCAACTTTATACAATTCCAGCACCCTCGTGAGCCATGTATGCGGCACGGAGTCATAGGCCTTCTTATAGTCTATCCAACATGTCGACAAATCCCTTCGGGAACGGCGTACCTGTTGGCTAATGGTCATATCAATGAGGAGCAGCTCCTTAGTACCACGGGACCCGTTCCTACATCCATTCTGAGAGGCAGACATGACAGAGTTGGTGTCTATATGTTGATTAATTTTAGCTCTCAGAATGGATGTAAGAACCTTATAGACCGTCGGTAAACAAGTTATTGGTCTATAGTTTTTGGGTTCCGCAGTACTACCTGATTTGTGGAGCAGGTGGGTTATTCCTGTCGTTAGAAACTGGGGCAACGACCCTGTCTCTAAGGCTGACTGGAATCGAGATGCCAAACAAGCGTGGGACCTTTGCAGCCATTTTATCCAAAAATTGTGCAGTCCGTCCGGCCCTGGAGATTTCCAATTGGGTAACGGACGAATTGCACGGGCCACATCTTGGGGGCTGATGATAATTGCCCCCATTTCTGGTATTGGATCACACGCTTGCTCGACCTCCCGAGTCCAATCACCTTCAGTGTGACTGACAGGGACCGACCAGATGTTGCGCCAGAACGAACACATGACGTCGTCATCCGGTAGGTGCGTATCAGTCACACTTTGCTCTGGTTGCTCCCAAGCCCTATAAACCCACCTTTCATTGCTCTGGAAAGTGCGATTCTGAGTATACCGCTCCACTCGCCGTTTATACCTACGAATACGGCTTGCCCATGCATACACCTTCTGCTTCAGGAGGTCGATGCGCTCTGTGACACGGAACATGTAGTCTTGGGGACTGACATTAGTTCCCGAAAATGCCCGTCTCACAAAGCGCATCACTCTTGGGCGAGTGTTACCTTCTCTGAAGCAGATTAGTTTGCCGATTACCGCTCTGGCCTCACCAATACGACGCTCAATCCTGCACTGCCAAGCCGCTACAGCTGGCTTTGGTCGCGTAGTTCTGTCATTAAAGAATTTGACGTGAGCTACACGACATGCCGCTACGGCCGCGCAGTACAAGATTGAATGGGCATCAGCAAGGTCTTCACAGTCGTCAAAGTAGTTTGACAACTGCGAATCCAGAGCAGCCACCAGCGCCCTATTTTTATTATGCATGGGCAAACGAGGTAAGCGTGGTCTAAGGTCGGGCTGCATGAAGCGATATTCCCGAAGCGCACCTTCCAAAGCGCTCCTCAATTCCTCATTGCATTGCGTACTTACATTTGTAACCCTGTCATCACATCCTTCGTCAACATAATTGGATGATAAAATGGACTGTGGTAGTACCACAGTCTGTGTCGGAGGAGCAATGACACGGTTACCCTGCATTTCCGTGCGGAGGCGATCAAGCGCAACGTCATCCAACATACGATTACGCTGTATGACCCGCACCTGATCCGACAGTCGTTGTGCCGATACGTTGACAGCTGGTTCAAGCACCTGAAACAGAGCGTGCATCCGGGCACGGTACGCGGTCAGGTTACTTCCTCCCTCTGTAGCCCCATAGTATGAGCGCATGACATTTTCATTAATAGATTGCGTCCATCTCATGCGCTGCACACTTCCGCCGGGAGCTGGGACCCTATCAGAGGCCGGTGGGCCTCGAGGTCCTAAACCGTCCGGCGGCCGGTGTCCTCTCCGTCGACGTGTAGGTGGCGGCGACGTCGGCGGGGAAAAATACTCGTCGCTGGAGCTCGACGCGGCTGCAACCGCCGGTGACACAGATGATCCGGTGTCCGGCGGCGGCGAGGCGGAGCTAAGCGACGAGTCCGGGGTTGGAAGGCGTGCACGTCGTGTAGCAGCTCTGGTTATCATTTTAGATCACATAATTTTTTTGTAAATTTGCTGTAATATGTGACATGTGTCACCTGTCCTTCTCGTTTTTCTATTTTCTTTCATCTTGATTACGTTGTAAATTGCGGAGTTTTAAATATATTTTCTCTAAATAGTATTTCGTTTTGTAAACTGGAGTTTTGGTTAGTTTTGCTATAGTTTTGTGTATAAAACAGTTATATTAAATATTGTTGAATAAAATTTCCAATGCGTCTTATGACAGTCAGAGTTGCCAGATTTATTATTTATTATATTATTATTATTATTATTATTTACACATTTCAAGACTTAACATTGATTTTTGCCATTGAACGTGGCAATGCTGCCAGTCTTTTGGGCACGTTTCCCGTTGACAGCGATGCGGATGAATTTTTTGATGCCTTAAAATGATTTTACTTTTCTTTTTGTTTTTATTATGTATGTAATAGAATAATTTCTTACTTGTAAATAAAAGTTCCTAATAGACGTTAAGTAGATAATAAGAAAAAATGTGTAAAGAGAAATTTTAGTTTCCCGAAGTGTGTATAAATAAGTATATAAACACATTCACAAACAAATGCTAAAGAAAACACGGTACTTTTACTTTACCTCACATGTTTAATATTTAAACACACCTACTGGACCCTCCTTTGAGTTTCCTGTGTCATATGCTCCATTACAATTATAAATATGCATTCAAATATTTGCTTAGATACGGGAATTGAACCTGCGACTGATCGCACAAGATGCAGGCGCCATTGACCAATATTGATTGATGTGGCAATCAAAATAAAAACTTCCTTGACTTGAGTGTGAGACTAAAACAAATAAAAATACTAGTATACATATAAAGAACCACAGTTATAGGTAACGTACGTTTGACAATTATTTATTTAACGAATAAATTTTGTCTTTATATTCGTTTCACAAACTAGGCCTTATAACATTTAAACTTATGAAAAAATTAAACCAGCCAGACAGACGGGTCACTTTAACAAAGTTACATCTAAATCTTCAAACAAATTACACCCATTTTTTGAAGTAATTTTAAAAACGCCCACTCATACGCCACACGTCAAAACTTACAATCAAGAATGTTATTTTCATTACACACAATAGTCCATAAAATTTGGAATTAATTTGATTTATGAAAACAACTAGTGCACCTTTACGTTTTCACCAAAATTACACACCCACGTACAAGGGCGGACAGACGAGCAATTAATCTAAATTAGAGCAATAATTTAACCCTTACCGGTTATTATTCAGAATGAACCGGGCATCAATTCAGCCCCGGTGCCTTCGTTCGCTTCAGAGAACAGAACGCAGTTTATTATTCACAATTTGTTTGCGTTCGTGGTCGAAATAAAAGTTGTTTAATCAGACTGGTGTATACAATTCAGTTTATTTAATTAACCTTGAAGTATTGCTGAAAACAGAAGCTCAACAGTTTATATTATACTGTAGCACTTTAAAAATGTTTTGTTGTGATGTTGTATTGCTGTGCCCTAGCAGGGTTCATGTATGAAACCTATATAAATGTAACAACTTCTAAACTACATGAATGCAATAAATGATGATTATGATTATGATTATTATTTGCTTAAATTATGAATTGAAACTTCATCAGTCAAATCAGCAAGTGTTTCTGTATGGATTTGTTTTTGCATAGTAGGTTTGGGTTCGGTTTAACATACTGAAATGAAATTTTTCTATATTCATAATTTCAGTAAACACTTGTTGATATCACTTGGTTACACTTGGTGGTTATAGGCTATTTAACATTACACCTTTAGATGCGTTGAAACCTCATGCCACAGTAAATTCAAAAAAAAATATTTTGTGAAAAGAAACAGTTGGTGACCAACAATCCTTTTTTGGTCAGAGGAAGTAAATTAATCCTTTTACGTGACGTGATCTTTAATTAAACACATTTAAAAGGGAACTCGTTTCTTTAGTACTTACTGTACATAATTATCTATAGAATGACGTATATTGTCATTCTGTGGAATGGACAGTACTTTCATGATTTTATTTTAATTAGAGGCTGAATATGGTATTTTATTGTGAACAAGGCGACAAATTTCATCACCTTCGATACCTATTACTCATGCTGTTTGATACAGACCTACGTTTTTTTTTTTTTTTTAAATAACTTTTCCCAATACTTCCTTTCTTCCTGTATCGTAGGACAGACGCCAGCATATCAATCTACCCCAAACTGTCAAATTTTCCCAATCGAACATGAACCTTATTGTGTTTAGAATTAGTTGAAAACCTATTAAAGAAATCTGTACGTTTACAAACATTGAAACTAACATAGTTAACCTGCAGGGCTCTTGCGTATCACCGACAGTTCACAGTGATGATTACTGAGCAAAGTGTACAAAGATTAGGTCAAACAGCTAGTTTCGTATTGGCTATCATCAGTGTGTATCTAGGATGACGTCATGCTATGATGTAAGAGAGATGTGATGAAGCGCACAGTACTCCGTCTGATAGTCACCGTTACTTGAAGTCCACTTATGGATTCTTTTTTAAATTTTCTTTTCTAAATCTTTTTAAGTTCTTTTACTTATTTATTTTACATTTTGTCTGGCAGTTTGAGTTCTTTATGGGACCAACCCAAATGTTTTTTCTTTGGTATTGTTCGTCAGCACGTGGAGCTCCTCAAGTTACGACTTGAGCTCACGATTACTGACAAATGCTTGCACTGACTGATCTGGTCCCCTCATTCTGTGTGGTTCTTTCCTCAAAAGACCATCTCAGACACTAATCTGCATAGATCTTACATGATTTGACCAAGATAATGTCTGGACTTTAAAAGAGACTATGACCTCTGAGTTTCTTTCGGTGTTTCTTCTCAGAGTAGTCAGGTAGTGAAACTCCGATCTTAATATCTACTAGTTAAAAAAAAAGACGTGTAAAAGTGGTTGTGAAAACCTATTTACAGAAATAGATATCATTTATTTTAAAGTGCAATATCATTTTTTGTAAATTCTCAGTGGTCATCAAAGTTCTGTGTGCATTTGAATGCCAGTTAGTCACTGACAATGGAAATATTGCCAATAGCCCTGTTGAAGGCCATACAAATTAATATTTGTGCGGTGTGGGAATCGACCCGCATCACGCAGCGCAGCAGTCAATCGCTCATCCTCTACGCCAACCGTGATCAATATTCCAAGCCGCAGCTTTCCGTAACCTATTTAAACTTTAATACAAGTGGAGAAATAATGAGAATTGCATCATTCATGTCATAAAGAAAAGTTTATCAAATTTTCTTGTCAAAGTTTGGAGTGACGACAAGATTGATCGTGCCGTCGACACGGAAGAAAAATAGCATTGGAGAGTTTTCAGGAAAATAAATCATAATTGTTTTTAGTTGAAAAGATTCCGCGTTTAATATTAAGAGAAAATGTTACATTACATAAGATGTTTCTAATATCTAAATAGGTACAGACGCCAGCACATCAAGTTACCCCAATGTGAAAAATTTCTTTGATCCTTTTTCAACTTTTTGTTAAACAGAATAAGGTTCATATTCAATTGGAAAAATTTGACACATTGGGGTAACTTGATGTGCTGGCGTCTGTACATTATCTGATATAGGAATCATTTTTTGGGATAATAAAATTAATTAACTTGGCGAGTTTCGTTGATTCCTGGTGTTTTAACTTTAATTTGGAGATGTTTCAAAGAATACAAGCATTCCTAATAAAGTCTATCACTAAAACCACTAACAATACTTTTTTTAAATTATAATAATATAATAATGATACCAGCTTGTTACTTTCCCTATGCAAAGCAAAGGCGTCTTCTCGTACAGATAAGGCACGTTAATCACATTAATCACCATGCTTTCTTAAGTAAAGGCGGGTTGGCGATATCACTTTTGTTAATTTTAAGACGATATTTACCACGATGTTTACCGCGATGTTTTCCTTCACCGATGTCAGTGATGTCTAAGATCAGATGTAGATTGAAAAGTCATAAGTATTAGCTCAAGCCTCGATTTGAACCATTACGGCATTATTCATTCACATTATAACCAATTTCTTTTTGCACATTTTCTTCAAAGTTTGATGATAAATATACCATCTACTTGGCTTCAAACATTTCAGAAAAAGTTTGAATTCTAAATAACTACACCTATTATATATTTGTATGTAACATCTTGCTTGCTATCCTAAACACTTAATTGAATGTGTAACTACCTACCTATAGTACAACCGCATTTCGCAAGCAATATTAAAACAAAACACGATCGTAAATTATTTAGAATCATCAATATCAACATGCCTAACGGTAAAAACAATAGCTAACTATTGTTTTCGTTTCAAGACTACTGCAGCATTAACAAAATACTTATCGTCCCGGTATCTTCGTTGGTTAAACATCGTTTAGGAACGAGTTCTCTCATTAAAGCGACGCGTCATTTTAGCAAAACTGTGTAAATTAGGAGCGGAGTGAAGTTGTTTGTAGTGTCGTTCATTCGTCGTTTATCGAATGAGAGGTTATCTCATTCGTCGCCGCACAGTCGCACGCATTACTTACTTGTGCAACTATGTGAAATAAAATCGAAATGCGTTTTGTATTCTCGTTATTTGTCCTGTCGTGTTTGTTGTGCGTGTGTGTATTGTGCTCCGACATGATCATCGGCGATACTGTTCATCGGAAGATGGTCTTCCACCAGAGGGTGAAAGATTTTGCGATACCCTTCAAGAAGAGAATCCAGAGTTTAACGTATACAGATCCAGAAAAGAGGACAATTAAGGTAATTATTTTTAAATTTAAAATACCTTTATTATGTAGTTATCAAGGATTTAATCATTCCGAAGCGAACGCGGTTAATCTTTATTTATTTATTTTTATTTAGGTACAGTTATTAATTTTCCATCCATAACGATATATTATACTCTTATAAATCAAATTCTCGTGTCACAATGGTAGTTACTATACCATACCTACTCCTTCGAATTGGCTTCACCGATTTCTATAAAATTTTGTGTGTATATACAGTTGGTCTGAGAATAGGACATTAACTATTGTTTGTGATAAAAAGGCGGAACGAAGTTAGCTGGGGCAGCTAGTTATACATATGTATGTATATATATTTAATTAGTCTACCTATTTCTAACCTTGAGATATAATATGAGAGCTAATAAATCCATGAACTCGATCGAATATATCACAATGCTTCGCATTTCTCAGATGTCATTATCGTAAGAAATATGAAGACCCGTCAGCTTTACAGATTCAAGTTATTTCTAGAACAATATTTTTATTAAAGACTGCTTTGTAGTCATAATATTCATTATAAAAACGTAAGGAACGTGTCGCAATAACATTAATTTGGCTAATGTTATACAAATTTTGTGCTAGAATCTTCTTTCTCAATACCCCTTAACAGTTTCTTTTATTTGATCTGTAGGTCAGTGATGATACAGATTACTTAATATGTATTGGGTAATCATTGATTTTAATGATTCTGGTTTTGAACTTTAAGATGAGGTCGTTCAAGTTTAATTTGCATTGGCAATCATGTTATCTTAGTATTCATAAAGGACAAAAGCTATTTCCTGTTTACACAGATGAAATAAAACAACAATATGATTTCCATTAGATTAGGTTTATTAAACATACAAGTCACATACCTACTATACTTATTGCGAAAAATACAATCGTTGGTAATAAAAACAAAATTGCTATCAAAAGAAAACGGATATGACCCGAAGTCAGTTCACTGGTAAATGACAATCAAAATAAAACAAACGTTAATTGAGATTTAAGTACTTAAATTTATAAAAAAACACACAGATTTAGCTGTACAGTTATTTTTTATACTTAGTGCGGATGGACAACTAAATATAGATATTAACAAAGACAAAGTTACAAGTACCTAAGAAGGTCAATATTGCGGTTTGATAATGAAGTCAGCACTCTAAAAACAAAAATAACCTTTGTTCTCAGTAATAAATAGTAAGAATATACTAAAAGTCATATACATGTGGGATGAGGAAGCGAATGAAAATCGGGCTTGGAGATAGCTTACTTTATTCTTCACTGTAGTTAATAATTAAAACAAAGACAAGTTGCACGGAGCACACCATTTCGTGCGGTGCCGTAGCCGTCACTCGACTACGTTCGGAAACACAGTTTAGAAATGAAACGCATTTAAGACAACAATGTTTGGATATTTTTATGGCTCCTACAACTCGGCCATCCTATAAGAGTCGGGCCTCAGACTCCTCACCTACAAACATCTGATCACAGCAATATGTGGGACATCTAGCGCAGAATATAAACAATCAATTAATACAACTTAAATTTCCAAAACTGAATAATGGTTATAATTTAGTAAGGAAAGTAAACTAGAAACATACTGAACCATATTATGGTATTTTATCTCTCTTAAATATTAAAACTATATCTAACTGGCAGTTATTAAGTTCACAACTCTTGAATTGCAAACAGCTCACTTAAATAGGTAACCTCTGTTAAAAGTAAACAAAAAAAATGTTTCTTAGAATTAAATTAAACAATCTAGAATATAACCTAGTATGGTGCTATCCACTAAACACATCGTTAACAAAAATGAGATGCCAGTACACCATAATACACCAACTGACAACTTGTTTAAACTTTACAACATAAAGCTAAAACAAGTTGTAATCACCACGGCAAAGCTAAAACAAAATGTAAGACAATTGTTTGGTTAATACACTATTATTCAGGGCAGGGGTGAAACATTCATTGATAATGGTGAAACATTGCCTCAATCCGGCCAAACCTTCATGTGATCAGCAGCAGAAGTAGTACATATTGGTCCCTCTGTAGAACTATCTGCCTTCATCACCTCATAACGATCCCGCCCTAATATCTTGGTTACTTTATATGGACCAAGGAACTTGGGTCTCAGCTTCATGTGAGTACCAAACTGGGTCCGTTTGATGGCCACATAGTCTCCCACTTTGTACTTTATACTTTCTTTTCTTTTTCTGTTGTAAGTTTTCATATTTTCTTCCTGAATTCTATATATTTGTAATTTAGCTTTTTCTCTTAAATCTTCTCGTTCCTGGACAAAATATTCGGTGTACTCTGCTTCTAACAGGGTTAACAACTCTAAATCTTCCTTTTGTTTCATCTTGCATCCTGTAAGAAGTTCAAATGGTGACATACCAATGCTTCGTTGGAAAGTACTATTTATTGATCTCTGTACTCTACTAACATGACGATACCACAACTTATCATCTTCTATGCACAATTTGGTGAGAATTGACACCGCAATCCTATGGATACGCTCAACTTGTCCATTGCCGCGTGGTACTCCTGTAGTCACTTTAATGTGCTGAATATTCTCCGCCGTACAATAATCAGCAAAATCATTGCTCACGAAAGCTGCACCTCTGTCTGAGATTATTCTCTGAGGATTTCCCCAAGTTTGCTGATGAATCTTTAGTCTTTCAATCACCTCCTTAGAGTTCGTGGTTTTAGTTGGGAACAACCATACAAATTTGGTGAATCCATCCACTACTGTCAGAATGTAGTTATACTGCTTTTTAGTTTCTGAAAGTGGACCAATGTGGTCGACATGCAAGGTATCCAACGGTATACTTCCCTTATCAATGCTGTTAAGAAATCCCTCTTGATGTCCTGTCTTCTTCATTGCCAATAAGCATGGGATACAAGAGACTAATACTTCCTCTATCTTCTTATTTAAATCTTTTATATAGAAATCCTTTTTTATCAACTCTAACATTTTCTTCCTTCCAAAATGACCATTACCATGGATACTTCTTAAAATTTCATATTCCAATCCTTTAGGTATAACCAATAGTCCCTCGGCTCCTTTATATAACAATCCGTTTCGCTCAAAATAGTCTAAGTACGGTTCTCGCTTTATTAGATCCAATATAGCTTTTACACCATCATCAATCTCTTGGGCTCTCCTTATCTGCTCGTAGACCTTTCTGGTAACCACTCCTACATAGGGAATACGGCTGAGAGCGTCCACATGTCTCATCTTGGTGCCAGCTCTATGCTCCACAGTATAATTATATTCCTGTAGCAAAAGAACCCATCTAGCTACTCGTGTGGACAAATCTTTTTTCCTGAGTGTCATCTCAAATGCCAAACAATCTGTGACTATCTTAAATGGTATACCTAGTAAATATCTTCTAAACTTTTTAACACCTTCTACCACCGCCAGGGCTTCCAGCTCATAACTTGTATATTTTTTCTCAGCATCCGTGGTCTTCTTACTCATATAGTACACTGGGTGTAGTTGCTGGTCATTGGGGTCTCTCTGTAGTAAAATTGCTGAGAACGCCTGTTGTGAAGCATCTGTATGCATCTCAGTTACCAGACCGGGATTGTAAAGTTTCAATACAGGTTGTTTTGACAACCTCTCTTTTAATATTAAAAATGCATGCTCCTGTTCTCCTGTAAAGTTGAACGGACTGTTCTTCTTCAACAGATCAGTAAGTGGCTTGGCTATAGCAGCATAGCCCTCGATAAATTTACGAAAATAGGATGTTAACCCAATAAAACTTTGTACCTGCTTGACTGTCTTCGGTGTTGGATATTTCATCACTGCTTCTACCTTGTCATTTGATGGCCTCACAGTACCATCCTCCACTATATGACCCAAATATTCAACTCGTGTTGTGAGCAATTCGCTCTTCTCCCAGTTAATTATTAAACCATATTCAGCTGCCACCTGTAAAACCTGCTTTAATCTATCTAACCCTTGGTCATATGTCTCTGCTGAAATTATTATGTCATCGATAAAAATCTGTAAGAATCCTTCACACAGTAGATCTCGAAAAATTGCATTAATAAATCTGGTAAAGTAGTTAGGACATACAGCTAAACCAAATGGTGCCCTTGTAAATTCATACTGTCCGGTTTGAGTCACAAAAGAAGTAAACTTAGTACAGTCTTCTCTAATCTTCAGGTGGAAAAAGGCATCTTTCAAATCCAGCTTACTGAAAACTTTTGCTTTAGACAACCTATCGAGCTGATCGTCGATGATCGGCAAAGGGAAGTGGTCCTTCACCATTTTCTCATTAATCTTCCTATAGTCCACGCAAACCCGTGTTTGTCCATTCTTCTTTTTAATTAACACTAGAGGACTGGCATATTCTGAAAAACTGGGTTTCACAATACCTTTACATATCCATTCTCGAACTTGAAGCTCTACCACTTCCTGCTCTGGAGCTGACAAGCGCCTGGGACGTTGCGCCACTGGTATATTGTCTTTCAGAATTATGACCATCTCCAACGGAGCCTCCTTGACTTGACAGGGTACGTAACTATCAACCAAAACTTGAGCATCTGCTTGGACATCTGAAGGGATATAGTTCCGAGAAATGGAATGTACTTCTGAAAGCAAACAACTTAATATATCACCCTCGCCCTGAGGCACAATGTTTAAAACACCTTTATCAATAATCACTCTAGCCAAATTTAAGAAAGGTTGACCTAAAATCATCTTATACGGCATTGTGTCTCTAGGTACAATATAAAACGTTACATCATAACAAGCATCATCAAGTTTTATACAAGTATTGAATTTTCCTACCGCTATAACCTCACTACGGCCTAAACCAGTCAATGTTATGTTTTCTTTCATGTATAAACAGTCTTTGAGTTCAAAAAATAAATCTTCCGTCACAAGATTGAGATCACTGCCCGAATCAATTAGACTTTCGACACTTATACCACTTATTTCGACACTTTTTACTGAGCCGCGCGCTTTGTTTACATTTAGTACAGTCTGACATTTTAAACCAACATGGCCGCCGTCGTCATCCTCAGTGTTGCCGTCCTGCGCCAACTTCACACACATCGACTTTTCGCTGCTTTTACCTGGAACGCGCTCGGTTGTGTTGGTACGGTTGGTACACTGCGGCGCCACGTGACCAAATTCCCCGCACTTGAAGCATTTGACTCCTTTGGTACACGATGATGAAATATGATCTTTATCTCCACATTTATAACATCTTCGATCTGGCCGTGAAGCTGACTCCTTCTTATCACCACGAGCCGACGAGGAAGCTGCCGGAACCGTGTGTCGCTTGGCCGCCTTAGCAGAATTCTTTTTCATTTGCTCGTAAATGGTTAGCTTTTCCTTTAGAACGGAATAGGTAGTGACACCATATAATATAGCCTTGTTACTCTCGTAATCCGTAATCCCATCCACTATGTACTGTATCGCGACGTAGTCAGCGATCTTTCCCCTTTTAGCCAATTCCTTCATGGAAAGCATGTACTCATAATACGACTCATCTTTATGTTTTTTCCTCGAGGACAGTAATTCATGGACTTCTTTAGAATTGATGCTGTCAGGAAACTCTTTCGCCACCGCTGTCTTTAATAATAATAATAATAATAATAATAATAATAATTGTTTATTTATAAAAGAGACACATGTACATTTTATACCTTATATTAATTCCTCAAACGTGCGATGTGTTTTTTCTGTTTTCAACCACAAGGCCGCGACGCCAGTGAGTGAGCGCCGGGCCACAATAAGAGTCTGCGTTGGTGTCCATTTCATAATCTCTGCGTGATCTTCGACATCCTGCGCCCACTTGCTAGACGTGTACACCTTATCGACACCATCAAACTTCGGCACCAAACCCTCGCACCACGACGCTGCCGGTACAACCGCCGCCGCCGCCGCCGCCATATTTTCGTCTGGTTTAGTCATCTTAAGACAATCACCTCAACTTCAATTATGATTGATTGATTGATTCAAACAATCTCGCCACCGCCGCCTTCGCCACAGTTTTTCACCTCTCACCACAGATATTTTGCACCTTGATCATGGGAATTTTTGCCCCGCCGCCATGTGACACGTCTCTTCATGCACGCACCACACCTCGATTCGCCCGATCTCTCATCTCATCCCGGACGAGCCCCCAAATTTGTGGGATGAGGAAGCGAATGAAAATCGGGCTTGGAGATAGCTTACTTTATTCTTCACTGTAGTTAATAATTAAAACAAAGACAAGTTGCACGGAGCACACCATTTCGTGCGGTGCCGTAGCCGTCACTCGACTACGTTCGGAAACACAGTTTAGAAATGAAACGCATTTAAGACAACAATGTTTGGATATTTTTATGGCTCCTACATACATACAAACAACATTCATGCGCAACAGAAGATACTGACAATGTTTTAACATAGGAATTTGAAGAGAAGGAATTTATCAAACATTTCTTTGATCTACATATTTTTTGTATTACTAAGAATCCAGAGCCTTGTTTAGAAGCTAAAATGATTTCACAAATTATTATTTTACTAATGAGCAGCACTTTGGCCGCGACTTCGTCGGAGTGGATTTCTAGCTGTAACATCACCTGCGTACTTTTTAGTTTTGATGATAAATTATACTCTTTGACTCTAACAAATAATATCGCTTACTATTGGTAAAAGAATTTTTAAAAACCCTCTACAACCACATTTTTTTAACTACCTCAAGTATCTTATGGGCAAATTTTACATTATGTATTCTTTATGTTGCAGGGTGTAGCTGCAATAGACAATGACTTCTCACATGCCAGTGCCAACATCACATCTGGTGGTGTGGGGTTCTCCTACGTCACAGTCCGTATGAAAAGCCAGAGGCATCATCCCTTAAACTTTGAAGTGGAAATATACGTGTAAACGGACAAAATAGTGAAAATGAAGTGAAAGCTTTAAAATGTTAAGTGGAAAGTTTGTTAAAGAAGATATCCTAATGATGTGTGGGCGCCTTCAACGATCATCGGGTGACACCGCGACGCGACAACGGCAATTTCAATTGACACCTCTGTTTCTGTCTTAGATCTTTCCGTTAGGCCTGTTTATTCAATCCCTTTAAAACCCTTTCGATGTAAAGGGTTTTTGATAAAGGGTATAACTAAAAACGGCCATAACTGTATAGAACTTTCAGTCTTATCTTTATCTCTTTCGACTTTTCAAATTCAAGGAATCTCTGTTAACTTTCCGTGCTATAATAATATAATCAAACCAAAAGTTAATTTTAGTAACTTTAGTAATAACTATTGTCTCCTTGTATACAATAACGTACCGGTGTAAAAGGATAGGGGATCCCCTAAACAGGATGACTCAGCGAATAGTATCGCTGTCTCGCCTAATGTCACTATTAGTACCAAACTGACATTATAGTCATTTAGTTTGTAGGTTAACTTCATTAGTGTTGTTTCCATGATGTAAACGTAATGAGTAATGCTACATGATTCATTAAAAACTGTTATAAATAGTATTTATAGTGAACTTTTAAGTGTTGAAATTTTTAACGATATTAAAAGGGACATACCAAAGTGATTAAATGGTGAAGCCCATACGTGGATGCAGGAAAATAATATTGTCTTCGAAAACAATAGCTTGTTTCCTTATTTGATTTTGATTGATGTACAAGACTAATAATGAATTTGCCACGGTCTATTGTTTTCCTTTGTTTTTTTTTCACGTCGGTTTGTTTTGAATAAAATATTCAATAAATTTCATAGAAACACATCATAACTGCATCGAGCGTGGTTTTAGCCTCATCGGCATTGTAGTAAATTCCATACAATATGTAGTGAACAATACCTGTTTATGTAGCTATTACCTAATTAGAGTACATTTGAGATGTTTGGCGTTTATGTTTACTGAACAAATGCACTAAGATGATAAACATTTCGATGAGCTATTGGTCACGTTTACTTTAGTAATGGTATAACAATTAATGTATCGTAATAATAATATTCACTGGGCAATTTTTCTAGAATAAAGTTAAGGTTAATAGGCCACAAATATTTTACCTGTGTTTATCCGGATGGATGTTTGGAAGTAATTGAATAAACACGGGTTAAATGTATCACGATTGTATATTTTTTAAGCATATCCTTCGATATTATATTTCAATGAAATATGAGAATGTAGCAGGTTTCGTTTAATTTTTAGTATGTAAATGCAAAAATGTAAATGTTTAAAGTAGGGACACATTATTTTTTATTCAATATATAATATTTTTAAGAATTAGGACGTGGGCTAGATGCTCTCGTTAACTTTTTAATTGACAGTCTTTATAATGTTCTGTTTAAGGAATGTTATGTAAACGTAGCTTATTTTGATGTTGAGAATTTTGTAATATCATACATAATAATGTTGACGATTGCCTAATAATAATACATTCAATAGATATAATCTGTAGGAATGTTTGCTAAGAGTGTTATGAATTATTAATAGTTCCTTGAGTTATGTATTATGTAAAACAAACTGAATAAATACGTTATCTAAATAGAGAAGTTGTATAAATATGGTATATAAGTAGGTGGGTATTATATGTAATTAAACGTAAACCAATATAAAGATGGTTTTATTGTTAAAGGAAAACATTTCTTTTCTTCTTAGACCGGGCCAACTATTGATACAATTTTTGAAACAATTTTTGGAAATTTTGTCAATAGTTGATCTGACCTTATTTTATAAATCACACATAAGTCTGCCTTTTTCACTATTGAAAGAAAGTTGCGGTTTTCAATCCCATTTGTAAGGATAGACATTATGTCAATGAAATTTATCTACAGCAGTAAATTAACAGGTTCATGATAAATTATAAATTACGTCTTGTGAACATAAACTACTAACTTATAGATACAAGAACCTTCATGAACACTTTTTAAATTATAGCGTACACATACTGACAAATAACTGGCACACTGCCAGTGCGTTATTAAATAACCAACTTCACGCCACCCGAGTCTTTCAATATGCATAGGATAGTGCATCAAGTCTAGGCAGATTTTTGAGAAATATAAATTTGTTTTAATATTTACGATACCAGATGAATGAGAACCTTATAGATTTTTGTAAATTGAGGTAAATTCATATTTCTCAGTTCTTAGGTGGTAACGTGACCCTGTGACAGGCAGTTAGGTGTATAAATAGGATAAAGAATTCCGACCGCAAATATACTAAAACCAGATTTCTTGGTGGCATCAAATCTAATTTAGAATTCAAATAAGTGCACCAGACTGCTTGACTGGGTCTTTTTATTAAACAACGAATAACAATAGACCATTGTTAAAAAATAACAAATAATTGTTTTATATAAGATTACTTAGAAAGGAAGAATATCGTAACATAATTCCATAATCGATATCAGTACGAAATTGCAAAAAAGACTCCCGATGCGCATAATCAGACATATTTTTGTTATTTAACATTGCTCATTACATTAAACACAATAGGTCTGTTAGTTGTTGTCCGGGCACTGGTTAACTGTTACCACATAATATGTTAAACAATTTTTTATGATATCTAATTTCAAGTCGACTGTAATAATACGACAATAATTGGATGAGTTAACTGTTATATAGAGACTGATTTCCCTACACTTATCAGACACGAGCTGATCCCAACTATCATAAAAGAATAAGCTAAGCACCATTGCATTTCAGCCAATCTAGTTCTAGTGAAATAAAATGAAATGCATGGAAATCGAACCATCTATTTTAGAGCCACGATACCAATAAAAAGAACGACACAGCCGTCATGCTTTTAACAAACCCCTTATTTATACTTTGAGTGTTCCTAAACCAAGTCACACAACAAGGAAACAGTAACCCTAACTCAACATACACATTTTTCTGTGCCCTTTTCTGAACATAACCGACGTCTACCAAAACGAAAGTCATAATTGACAAGTCCATAGACTTACCCTGCATATATGCCATACACATAATATGATAAGCTTGACATAGAATTCCCATCACGTCCTTTTCGCTCAGATTTTCGTTGATGTTAATTTCACGCCCGTCAATCCCGGAATACATTGTCGTTTATTGGTAACCAGAAATTTGGTTTATTATCCGAATCACATTATCTCTCTCTCGCTTTTGTTAAATTTAATTTTAACCGAGATTGGTACGTTGGGATAAATTATTAACGTGTTCATAATTTATTCACGAATATCAATAATGATTACGTTATGACATTCAGGATTTAATATAAGTCTGAAATCTACCTGCATTGAGTGAGCATGGTGATTACTATTCGGCCCTTATCTTTAAGAAAAGTGACTTTATCGTTCAGTGTCAAGCTGTCATTATTTTTATAATTTTTAAAAATATAATAATTAGGCATTATGTTTGGATGCCAAGAGTGCAGATATATGTATCACGAGCTTGAAATAATAACTAAAGCATGTTGGAAAAGTTAAGTAAATTCTAAATACATTTCAGTCAGCAGAAAAACATAACACGTTAAACGTTTTATCCAAAGTATCAATAAAAACCTCTTTGATATCACGAAACGTGTGGAAAATACACAAGGACTTATGAAAGGGAAACAGCTTAGGACAACGCCTCGGTTTTTGTGAGCGTGTCCCCACTCATAAATCAGGGTAGCCCACTGCCCAGTGGCCAAGTGTCACGGATGTAAGAAACCCAAGTACAAAGGTAAATTTAGAATTATGTAGATTTTTATGTTAACTGTCTTGTTTTGCATTTTTGTTGTCAACATCGTAATCCCAGGCCTTTTTCAACTTAATACAGGGTTGGGTAATGTTACTTTCCCGCCGTTTTCCTCTTTACACCAATCTTTATACTTTCTTTTGATATTATGATTCTTGGTACGTATTTTCTTGTCTTGGGTTGCACCAACTGATTTTGATAAAACTGTTTGGTATATATTCGTATAGTTCAAAATGTTAAATCCGTGTGGTATTATGTGAATGCATATGATAAGAAGGAATCTTCTTCTTATCATGTCGATGGCAAACATTGACACTAAATTTATGGCTGTCCAATTTTGTACTAGGCCTAGAATTTTGCTATGGCAACACCATCCACTGACACGATGGCAAGCTCAAACTCATAAGAAGGAATTAAAGCCAGAAATAGTCTAAAAGTGGCGCCTATGACCGAGAAGCTGTATAGAAATTGGTAGTCAAGATATGAATATGTGGTGCAAATCAATCAGATAAATGTCATGATAGACCAGTGCCTTCAAAAATGGTAAAAAATTACAGTAGGATGAAACCCATTAGAAAAGGAGGGGAATATGATAAAAATGAAAGGAAAAATAAATTACGGTCGATCCGAGTTCGGGAAGTGGAGGAGGGGGGGTTTAAGGGTAAAAAATGGTTTATCTTGATTTCCGGCAAAACTACAAGTCCTATGGAAAAAAGTTAAATGGCAAAGTTGTAGGTAATAAAAAGATTTTTTTGGTTTAAAAAATTATCGACCCTGGTCTATGAGGAAAGTTTTGAGTTCAAATGTAAATGATTATGAGAGTAGAGAAATATTAAATAAACGGAATGTATTGAAGATTGCTTAATTTTTAAATACCTAAAAAGAAGGTTACTATTGAGATGGTGGCCATTAAAGATATAGAAGGAGAAAACCTGGTGCGCTGGCCCCAAATAATTCATTTTATAGGCGAAAGTATAATATGATTTACTTGGAAATGTAATACATATTATGATGATTTTCAATGGCTTTCTATACTGTAAACAAATCATAATAAGATCTATACTGGGTAACAAATTGACAGAGTACAACGTAGTTTGATAAAAAGTAGATTTGATCACCCTACACATTATAATGTGCTGTATTTAAGAACATTCAAGTAATTAAGATCATAACCCATTATAAAACTATTACTTTAATGAGACAGTCTTTAACAAACAAGTTCAGTGACATTTTTTTATCATATTTTAATTTAGTAAGTGGTTAATTAAAATTGGTACTTCAAATTGGGTACTATCTCATTAATAGGCAGTCAGATAGCGTTGTTTTGGTTATAAATCTATTTATGTATATCAGTTACATAAATTAGGTAAACAATGCCATGAGTTTACAGTAAACATAGTGATTTCGGAAACCGTTATTTACCGTACTATAAATTATACAGCAATAATTTAAATGTTTTGTTCAAAATGTTTAGTTTCAATAGAATTGTGTTTTGTTGTTAGTCAGTTCGCAGCAACTTGCTCCGAATTCCAACTATGAAAATAAATTATTGTTCTTGTTCAGTTTGAGTCACGCACGTTTTCTTGTCGAAAAATAAAACAAACACTACGCTGATTTACCTCAAAACCCCGCTTAGACGTGGTAAGCTCTCAATTTTCCAGGCGTTCAAACAAGATAGCTGCGTTGCCTAAATTAGGTGCTACGAACTCCCAGTTGGTACCTACTACCAAAGCCAGTAAGAATATTATGAAATAATTCACACGTCCAAAAAATAGAACCAGCGTACCACATTCATACATTTGTAAACAGGCATTACGACAAGCATGGCGCGAAATAAAAAGGCATAGACAATGCCCGGAATATTTACATTTATATATTTCATCAAAGCGACAAAGAGGAAGTTGGCGCAAGGGATGAACAAAAAGGGTAGGGTTTTCCCGCCCTTCCTTATTAATGTAATAACTGACACTTTGTTTTATGCGAGTTTCTACTTAACTATAGTTCGTTTGTGGACCGCGATTACTGAGATGCTCGACGCGGTGTGAATTTTAAATTACTAATTTGCGGAAACGGTAAAGGTGCGGAAAATTAGTTTGTAAAGGAATCATTAGCTTGCTTCTGTAAATTTTAAGGAGCCATTCAGTATTTCCTGAAAGTTTTTATGCACTTTGAGAATTAAATTAAGAATGAATGAACACTAAAATGTTTTTATAACAGACTCAGATATTCATAAGATATCTACGTTTACTGTAAGGTAAGTTCGTAAGTATGCCTATTATGTTGTTCTAGGCATAAATAGTGTAGAAAAGTAAAAAGATTAAGAACTTAAAGGGATATAAACGCGATCTTTAAGCTCATAGGTAATTGGTTTTCTGTTGGAATGTTAACATTTTCAGTCGGAGAGTGGAAATGCACCCGATTAACGCGATAAGATCTACCCTATCGCATTTCGATTAAGTTCCTGCAGGAGTGATCGATGGCATACATAGAGGACACACGGACCTTCAGAACAGAACACAATAGTACATTCTACAGAGATTTTGTGGTTCATTTGTTCAAACATTATCTTTATCTACAAATTGTCAGTTTTACAAATAAAACGCACAAGAATGCTGACATAAGCACTTCCCTTCAATGTTTCACGAATGAACAGTTTCAAGATTTTCTTGATACAGTTTGTTTTGTGAAACAAAACAGAATGCAACGTCACGCCGCGGGAAGCCTTCACGTCCGAGACAGGAGTTCCCTCCAATCGCAGTCCAACTATCGTCTACGTTCCATATCAGCTGAACGTTTGGAACGTTCAGGAATTTCCAATAATACCTCTCTACTCTTGCCACCTATCGAAAGTATTCACAAATAAACGAGACTTAATACCAAACGCTTTACGGTTCAAAGTCGCTCGTTCCAGTTTCGAACGAGCAAATAGAATTTTGCGAAAGGACTTTCGCGATACTAAAGGTAAATTCGAAAGAGTTTCCAGCTCTCAAAGCTATGTTGTTACCAGCATTAGGTACTTCGCGACGGTAAGGTTAAATCGTTGGCAGTAAAAGGAAATTGCTTCAGTAATGGAATTATTTTCTTAGGACGCTCGGTAAAAAATCAAATTATGCTAAGAAACGCGAATAATTTTTCCTTTTTCTTTAAATGGGACAAGCTTAATAACGAGTTTTCTATGAAAACATTACGTCAATCTAGTTTCATAAAAGCACCTTCGAGTATAATTTTAATAGAGCATGTTAGAGGTTAAATCGCGTGTACGAGGAATAGTCAGAGAACATTTTGACAGTATTTAACATGTTACCTATTTTTGGAATTGAATAATTTCAATATAACACGAATTTGTAATCTGAGCGTCAAACAATTTTCTTATTTAATAAGGAAGTTTATTTTAACTTAAGTTCTTTGTTGCAAAACATTTCTGACTCAGTTACAAAATAGGTCAAATATGTTTCATAGATTTAAATTAAGGAGCGTCCGGGTCATCGTTTCATCGTTGGTACAGACACACCAAGCTACCCCAAGCTGACATATTTTCTCGATTGAATATGAACCTTACTCTTTTGAGATAAAGTTGAAAAACTATCAAAGAAATTTTGACGGAGTGGGGTAGCTTGATGTGCTGGTCTTTGTACATAAAGGATGTTTACACGATCGCCTTTCTATGCGGAGTTAGTTTTTACAAAGTCGTTTCAACGAGGGCCGATTGTATTGCAAGGGAGTCATTAACCCATATCTTTGTGGATATTTTTAGCCCATTCACCGCTTTGTTATTGAACTGTGCTATCAGCACATTGAACTTCCTGCTTCAAGTCTTGGACATAGACGAATAGTGGTCTTTATAGTTTATTACATCGTTTGATTTGTTGTTCTTGCTGCGAAAGCAAAGTCAGAATTGTAATTGGAAAGTTTTATGACGATAGCTTTGTCCGTTTTACTGTTTGTCGATGTCAGATTATTTGTTTTTAATGTTCGAGGTAGTGGTTCTGTGGGATGTAGGTACCTACTACAATCGCAAACAAACATGGGAATTAACATAGTTTTCAGAAAATCATTAAATTTCATCAACCTTAAATATTGATGTTGTTATAAGATTATCAAATTAATATTTTATTTTCAAGACTATTATAATTTTTTATTTATTGCGTAAATCTGTGTTGTAATGTATATACTGCACTGAAACATATGCCCGTTATTAAAAAAAAACTAATCGCTAACCAATTGCAATGTAAAAAACCATTAAAGAGTTTTTGAAGCAAGAAGAAAAATAATCACCAGTCTAGAAGATACGACTTCAAAATAACAATAACTTCTACGGGTTGCCTAGCTAGCCCTAGCCCTAGATTTCTAACAAAGTCGACTGACATCGAACTTGACTCACAAGCAAACAACTACTGCCAAGTGTCAAAAATGTAGATTTCAAAGCTTACGAATCTGAGAAACTATGGTTAAACGGGCATCAGATTGACAACAAAAAGCTATTCATATTAACAAACACCTTAATTTGCCTAAATGCCGTTCCCACTTCAACTTGACGAAGTTCTTGCCCAATGTTCTTGCAGCGTGTCATATCAAACTCCCATCTTGCCTTTCCCAAAGCGGTTTTAATCTTCCTATAAAACGTTGACAGAGGCGGGGACTGAGAAGCTAATTGTATAAGACTTGGAGGCCATCCATCAATCAGGCTCTGTCGGGGACCGGGTACAGACTAATTTGCCCGTTTGTTTTGCCCGTAAGCTCGTGGCTTGGCCGTTCACTGATAGATGTTTGATTACGGACGGACTCGCGAGTATTATGAGATGGATTTGTAATGCCGGTTTTTAGAGTTAAAATAGGGAGATTGAAAGGCTGGTATGCTCACTGTGTAAAGTTTTCTTTTATGTATACAGTTCACCAATCTTGTTTGTACCTAATCTACATCTATAATTATAATCTATACCTAAGTGATATCAATATTCTCAAGTTTATTAAGCCACATAGTTTATTTATATTTACATTTTAATGTATGTACCTACACTATGTAAAACGAATTGAACAAGCATATTTAAAACTGTATGGTCTAAGATCCCCGAACCGCCAGACCTCGCCTATTTTCTAAAGAACGTAATGTGTTTGATGAAGTAGTGTAAGTATGTAAGTACTATAAACGCAAGCTTACTTGCTATCTTATAAACAGGGCCACTTTCCAGATATCAAGTAATCAAGGTAGGTACGTCAAAACACTACGCACCTCTCATTTGACAGCTGACTTTTACGTAGACCAAGTTGTTGAAAATAGATTTTCCCAGACACATTGAATCCTTGCTTAGCAGCAAAAATGACTCATTACGACTTACTTATATTCTCAATGTCTAATTTTATATGTTAGCCACAATGATATTATAAGTAAAAAGGTGTAGATAGGTTATAAGCGCTCAGCAAGCGACACGTTAAAATATGGTTCAATTGCCACACTTGGCCCCAGTGTCGCGTCGCGCCGTGAACGTACGCGTGCTTGCGTTAGTGTGCCGTTTTTAAAGATCGAATTTTGTTTAGGCAACCTATCTACACCTTTTTACTTATAATATAATTGGTTAGCCAGACAACCATTTTAAGACGTTTTATAACAAGACGTACCGATCGGTATGTCTTCTTGCAAAACGTTTCTTGTAAAGGGGTCAGTCATCCCCTAAGACTTAATTTTTTTAGTTAATGTTACTCAAAGCATGAATATGCATTAAAATTGATTAGGTAAAAGAAAAATTTAGACCTGTGAGAGGCCAAAATGGCACATATTATTTCATTACATACCTAAACAAGGCACACTATTATAACCAACAGTTTCCAATCCACACAGCACAGACACCAATTAAATAACCGACCAAACGTTACAAATACCACAAAAGGCTCGTGTTTATCTCCGTTATCATAAAACCGTTGTTAGCGGTATCGGTGCACCTATCCGGCATTAGGTACTAAAACACAATGAAACAAAGAGGAACTTTATAACTGCACGGGATCCCGGCAGGCAGGCAGGCATCAGCCTTCGAAATGGCACCCATAAAATAGTTACAACCGAATAGGGAGTAAGGGAGGGAATGTATTCATTGAGATAGGTACGGGAATTTTCGATATGGAGTAGTGATGCCGGATTAAAAGTTGGTATTCGATCGGGATTTTTATTCGATTTTAAAGAAAACTCACTCCTGGAGGTGGTACTCGAAAAGAATACTCGTATAATACTCCTAGAAAGAAAAGAAAAATAAAAGAAAGAAAGAATAAAACACCGCACAATTGCGAGTCGGACTCGCCAACGTTTTCGTAATTAGGTATAGTGTACTTAGTGGTTAATAGGGGGGGTATTTTTAGGGACTTAGTATAAATAGTTGCACATGTGAACTTTATATTTTAGATATATACTTTTTTTTTAATAAGATGACAACAAATAGGTCCAAAACAATGATAACTACTAGTACTTTTTATTCAGCGAGTCCCTAATGTTGATTAAACCTTTTGTGTCAGATAGAATTAGAATGAAAACATATATATAACCGAACCTAACTTACCATACCTATCCTATAGCTAACCTAAGTACCTAACCTAACTACCTTACTGAAAAGCATTGATTTTGAAAGATACAAAATACATCATTTTAAACTGTACTACTGCGCTGCGTGTCTCTATGTTACATACAATACTAGATTAGGTAGTAGTATTTGAAGTTGAAGTAGGAGGTAATAATTTAACTCGATTGGTATAACAACCACATAAACTACTACTTTGGCTGACCAGTTGGTCTAGTGGTTAGTGAACCTGACTACAATGCCGGAGGCCGTGGGTTCGATTCCCACTTAAGACACATATTTGTATGATGAGCACGATCACAATTAAGGTTGTGGGCATGCCCACAGTGCCCGAAACGGTGGATCTGCGCTTGACAACAGGTAACATTTTCGAAGGATTAAATACTTCTATAGACCGTCCATGTGCGTTAACTTTTATTGCAAATAATACCCCAAAGTGGCATCAAAGGGGATTTTTAATGGACGCGCACCTGGAATTTTTCAGTAGGTACGGCCGTACCGTTCGTTTCAGTGAAACGGTGGACAATATAAATTCTGACTGAAAAATGTCACATATGAAGGTTTTATTGGCTTTTATTAATAAAAATGAATGATTTACAAACATGTCCAATTTGTTTTTACCTGTTTTTATTACTCACAATGGTTCAGGTTTATTTAAAAGAGATTTTAACAATTCATTGATTTATCTCGTTGTGTTGTTTTAATATTTAAAGTCTAAAAAAACTGTCACGTATATTGATATTTTTAAAGACTGGATGCGTATGAAGAAATTCTACACTTTGACGGACTATGGAGGGTAGAGTTAAGTTTAAATCATCTCATAGGGTTAACATGTTGAAAATAAAAATTCAGTTGTAAGTAATAATAGAAATTCAAAAACCCTGCAGAATGGAAATATGTTGTGAATGTAGTGGTAGTAGACCGAATTATAATATAATAAATAATAATACCAGCCTGTTACTGTCCCACCGCAGGGCAAAGGCCTCTTCTCACACAGAGAAGGCTCGAGCATTGATCACCACGCTTGCTCAAGGCGGATTGGCGATTTCAAACTTATATTATTAACTATTAGTCCAGATTTTCTCACTATGTTTTCCTTCACCGATAGAATTCACGAATAGAAAGTAAACTTTCTAAGTTTATCTTAGACATCATTGACATTACTAAATTATCTAAAGTCCTACGTACGTTATCTAGTCTAAGTACTTTTTCAATTCATTATATAAATATTATGAATTGAAAAAGTCACACCTCGTGCATGAGAGGTAGGCGCTTTAACCTCTGGGCCACAACGACTTTAGATAATTTAGTAGTTTAGTAGACCGAATTAAATAATTTTAAATCTTTGGCGACTGAAATGGCAGTAGGTAGGTACTTGTAAAAGTCACCTCGTGAAAACTTGAGTAAAATGAACTATCATAGCCTAGTATTAATCTGAAATGCCAGTTCAATTGCCTGCACTTCACTTAAATTGTCTCGAGATGGTTTTTTACAGAAGATTAATATTGAATGCAGTAAAGAAAAGGTTCACGATTTGCCGATCTTACTCTAATAACATTTTCTTCAAAATTTACTCTGGTGCTATTTGGCGCTACCCTAATTTAACACAATTCGACGGACAATTTTTCATATATATATAGACAGAATATATTCGTCTAAACTCTACCCTCCATACTGATAAGTAGGCACAAAAAAAAATAACGATACCGACCCTTCCTCCTATTCTTAACCAAAACCAAACTTTTTTCAACACATCCCAATTTTCTTTGTCTCCTCAAAACAATTCAGGGAACAAGTCCAGAAAGTTTTGTGTAAAGCAATATAATGAAACTTTGGTTATATTAGAGGTTGCGTCCGCATCGGTAACACAATCACGAACCACTTTGAGAAACTTGACGAAGGCTTTTTGGTAAGGGAAAGTTGGCTAGAGACCGCGGCGTGTGTCCCGCCCATACAAATGACTCCAAATGGAGTGGCAAATGTAAGGGAGAATTATAATCTAACGACATTGCTGAAAGAAGTGACTTGAAGTCGTTGTTGGTTCCGCTTCCTAGCAAATTTTATGTAGGGTCTTTGATTCTGGCTGGTTGAATTAGATCAATTGTGTAATTTTGCACGAAATATATTATGTATAATATGGTTAATAAGTTTGTTTTGTCAGTTGCATTTTTTACATTTGATTTAAAATATGGGTACTCGGCTAAGTTATATTGTCAATAACTAATACATTGTCGTTTAGAACGTGTATTGTCATCATAATACGTAATTTTCTAGGCATGCCATTTTTTATGAGTGTACGACTAAACGCCGACAGACACTACGCCGACAGACCGAACACCGACAAGACTTTACTTCGACGGAACTTTTCGCCGACAGGACACTTCGCCGACAGGACTTTTCGCCGACAGGGATAGTCAGTGACGCAATTTATCTCCGATAATCAGTAGGATGTAGCGTTCGCCGGCCGCTGCCGCGGCACCGCTCGCTTCGCTCGCTCGGCTCACGCGTGGTTGGTCACAGTTCTAACCTAACCTAACCTACTTTTCCTACCTAAAACATACTTTCTGCGGGAGATTGAAGGTATGATTCGACATTTTGAACTGGGTAAAATAGGTTAGGTTAGGTTAGAACTGTGACCAACTAATGAGCCCTGACGGCGAAGAGTCCTGTCGGTGAAGTGTCCTGTCGGCGAAGAGTCCCGTCGAAGTAAAGTCTTGTCGGTGTTCAGTCTGTCGGCGTAGTGTCTGTCGGCGTTTAGTCGTACACTGATTTTTTATAGTGGTTAGGTACTTTTGTGTCGAACAAAGATTATTTGTGCCACGTAAGACTTGTTGACAAATAAGATTTATGTTTATGAAGCTGAGATAACAATAATTTAAAATACAGGCAATACTAGTTCGTATGAGTAGGTAATTTGAAACTACAAGAATAATCAAAACAATTTAAAAAAATATATGTTTGTTTTCTTGTATTACTATCATGTCATCGTTCCCGAGATCAATACCTATATGTAATATATATATGTATATACTTATCTGAATTTAATCACTTTCAAATTATCAGACTATGACTTACCATGGCACGTTCTGCTCAGAGCTTCTAATGAACTTACCCGTTGCCTTCGTTTCAAGAGAATTTTAGTTTAGTATACCGGGTCTAAAATTCGGTAGTTTGTCGACATCATTCAAGCGTGTTGTTTTACTAAAATAGATCTTACTCATTCAAGAATAAATCACAACGACTGTCACCAATAACATGGCAGTTCAATGACCAACTGAATACATCTAGCATTAACAATTTGACAGTTGTATAAATTTGCTTGTTAGTGTAAATTATAGAAACACAAGGTTAAGCAGAGTTATACATATCGCTAATAAAGTTTAAGTCCCATGTAATAGAAAGCGAGCCTATTATTAGAATAGGTAAACATTCAAACTCCGGAATCCTACTAAGAAATTTCAGCCTGAAAACCCCTGATAACACCTGGCTTGACCCTGGAATCGAAAACAGGACTTTATGTCGCGACGGTAGGCCAACCACTGCATCAACGAGGTGGTCAATCGTAAATTATAGTTATTAAGTTTTTGCCTTAAATTTTCTTTACTTTGCCTAATTAAAAATTTTAATGAGTTCCGAAATAAATGGCCTGTTATGTTATGTGTTTCAACCATTACAATTTGCTGGTCGTAAAGAAACTCTGGCATTTATTTACCAGGACCGCATAGTGCGAGGTAGTTCGCCGGCCACTAAAACAAGGTCCTTAACACTTAGCTCGCTGTAGCATCTTTTTTGTATGGCAACATAAATCATTGTAACGAGCGGTCTTTTCCTCAAGCGTTTTCTCGCGTTTTCCTTGTACGGATGTTGGTTGATGATAAACTACTTAAGGGTTTAGAAAAAGTTTGTTTATGTGCCAAACTTTGTGGTCGATGTGTGTTTCTTTTATTTTTGTTTTTGTCGAGCGTTTATTTGTTTTTGGGAATGTGTTGTCTTGTTTGAGTCTACGATATAACTTTTTTTAGGTGTGTTTTTATGATGTGCGTAAAAAGCTTCATTGAAATAAAAGTAAACCGGAGCTCTGTAACGTAACGTAGCCATAAATGTCCTCTTTTTTAACCCCCGACGCAAAAAGAGGGGTGTTATAAGTTTCACCGCTATGTGTGTGTGTCTGTCTGTCTGTCTGTCTGTCTGTCTGTCTGTCTGTCTGTCTGTCTGTGGCACCGTAGCGCCCAAACGGGTGAACCGATTTAGATGCGGTTTTTTTTATTTGAAAGCAGGGTTTCTTGCGATGGTTCTTAGACATAATTCATCAATATCGGTTCAGCCGTTTCAAGGTTATCAGCTCTTTTGTGTTAGCTACAGTTGCTATTTTAGACGTCTATGGGTATTAACTCTACTTACAAACATATATGTGTCTTAAAATTTCAAACACCCATGTGTGTAATATTAATAAGTAACATTATGGTGTATTTGGTCTGATGCAGCCAGGATATCTAGCAGACTAATACACTCTTGGGAAAATAACAGCAGATATGTCGTGTTTGGATTCATTTTAACCTGCACTTGATTCTGCACACAATGCCCTGATGGCAACTGGATGAGCTGATGCTGCAGCCAGGCTATCCAGCACACCAGTAGGTAGACTCTTGACAAAATAATAGCAGATATGTCGTGTTTGGATTCATTTCAACCAGCATTTGATTCTGCACACAATGCCTTGATGGCAACAGGATGAGCTGATGCTGCAGCCAGGCTATCCAGCACACCAGTAGGTAGACTCTTGACAAAATAATAGCAGATATGCCGTGTTTGGATTCATTTCAATCAGCATTTGATTCTAAACACAATGCACTGATGGCAACAGGATGAGCTGATGCTGCAGCCAGGCTATCCAGCACACCGTTAGGTAGACTCTTGACAAAATAATAGCAGATATGTCGTGTTTGGATTCGTTTTAACCAGCATTTGACTCTACATACAATGCACTGAAAAATTCTCATAACTGTAAACTCTATAAAAACTAAATTAATGCGTTTAAAAAATTTAAAATAAAAATTAAATTAGAAATTTAAAAAAACCCCACCGCAAAAAAGTAAAACGTTTAAAAAGTTAAAAATAACACTTTAGCCATGAAATTTTACGTAACGTCGGGGTACCGTTAAAATAAGTACCTACCTACATACCTACAAGTACTAAGAACATTCCTTACTAGGTACCCCGACGTGAAGTAAAATTTCATGGCTAAAGTGTTATTTTTAACTTTTTAAACGTTTTACTTTTTTGCGGTGGGGTTTTTTTAAATTTCTAATTTAATTTTTATTTATTACCATGATATACATTTTCCTTTTGAATGTTTTATTCAAATGATTCCCGGTTACAAAATAAAAGTAGGTGAGTATCTCACTATTATTAAACCTGCCCCACACCACCTATTACGTTTCATGGTACTTACCTGTAAGTATAATTAACTCCTATTTATAACAACAAAATCTCATTTCTACGCTCATCAACACGAAAATAAAGAGAAATAAAACACGAAACTATTATAATTATATACAAAACGTTAAAAAAATCCTTTCAAAAACTAAAAGAAGAAAAAGAATACCTATACTTACATCTAAAAACGTGCTCCAAATATCTACAGGACAGGCAGACCGACAAAAGCGTTTATAATTAAAAATGACACTTTTATAATTATTTGAATGTGAATAGAGGAGTAAAGAAACGAAGAGGTGGCTACGGGCCTATTAAATACTTTTTATGTCTTTCAATGAACGTGGGCCGGAGAAAAAAAAGAAACTAGCGTGAATGAGGGCCACAAACGTCAGAATAGATTTAATTTATGTCAACAATTATTTAGAATACGGAAATCTCTGGGATTTTCATTCTACATTGGCACTATTAATATCGCCCACCAAGTTTCTTGCTACACCATTTTGTCTTGTCATAAATTTATTATTACGTACCGTTTCTTTAGTCAATATTGATGACATTTATGTTTCACTGGTAGGTAATCAAGTATTGTCATAATGTAGGAACACTATCTATAAGTACAGTGGGTAGTTAAAAGTTTAAACGAATATTAGGTAGGTATGTTTATCTTTGTTCAATGCAAAATCGCATGTTGCTTCTACATCGGACGATGACGCGTAATCAAAGGTCAATTTATAAATAAAACTGATGAAAACTGCAAATTAAGTAAACATGATGACGTACCTTACTATTATTAGGTTCGTACAAGACTCTTTAAGTCCTACAGAACTACACCTTCTTAAGTTGGGGTCACCATGCTTTTGCAATGCATCTGAGGTGTTCACAAAACGACAGAGGTGTGAGGTTTACTCGTGCATTTGCGATGCGAAAATGCGCGATGGCTGCAACAGCCTAAGCAGTTGCTGTTGCTGCCCGTCAGGATGAAAAGGAGTTTTGTGTCAAATAATGAAAATTCATTGTGCCTCTATTGGGGTCTTTTCTTCAGAAAATTATTAACTAAATAAACAAAATAAATAAATATTCCACAACTTTTCACACAACGCCACTTAGTCCCAAGTTAAGCTTGAGAGCTTGTGTTATGGGTACAAACAGCTGAGAAACTTACTTATATATTTCTAAATAGGTACATACATATTCTAGATAAATTACACACAGAACAAAATGATCGTGCTCATCACACAAACATTAAGTGCGTGGTAAGTGAATGCAAAAATATTAAGTATTCATAAACTTGTATTTTATTGTTCATCAGACATAAAAAGCTCTCAGTTTACTTTGTGACGAATGTGTACAATAACCCTTTGGTAAATCCTTTAGTTTGAGGTTTTTTCATTTAATCATAGTAAATAAAAACTACCTATGTTCATTTTAACATCATATCAATTGTAAAGTCGAAAATGTTTACGGTTACACAACTACTTATAATTTGAATATTCTGCTAATATGGTAAAGTAAACCTAGATTTTAATGTAATTTCTATTCAGTTCAAAAAAGGCCTCGGGCTAATCAAATTCAACGATCCACGACCCACGACCCAGTCAAATTTTAGCCATATGGCGTAAGAAAAAATTATTGCATCATGTATAAACATGCATAATAAACATTCTCCATTAAACTATCATTCCTTTCTAATTAACAGCTGATTATTTTGGACGATAATCATCTTAATCAATATTTAATTGCCTATTACATTACATCATAGGCTTAGAATATCGTTGAGACACAATCAAAGTAAATAATCGTTGGCATGGCGTAAACCTAACGCCTGTTTATTCAAAATATACGAAACATAAAACACAATTTATTGCATAGTAAATATTATCTTATCTCATTAGAAATTAAACACATATTAGCTTTTATAAAACTTACTAACGCGACTTCATTAAATACAAATCTTGGCTAATTACCGCGTCGATGTGATTAAACAACCGTTGTTTAATCACATCGACGTCGCATCGTTCACATCGATTCTTAAGGCTGGCTGTCCACTACAGCAACCGCTAGCGCAAAGTGAAATTTCCCAGCTCTGCCATTCACCATTCGAATGTATAGACAGCCTTAAGGTTTAATTACACACATCAGCGACGTCATCTTCAAGTCATGATTATAACATAACATTACATCTGTATTATCCAAAGGGTTTTAAGGTGATATAAGGAAAACCCACATTTCGCCAGGTCTCATTATGATAATATAGGCATACAAGGCGAGCCCACTGCCTTCAACTGCGGGCTACTACTGGATAAATTATTTGAAAGCAGGGTTTCTTGCGATGGTTCTTAGATATAATTCATCAAAATCGGTTCAGCCGTTTCAAGGTTATCAGCTCTTTTGTGTTAGCTACCGTTGCTATTTCAGACGTCTATGGGTATTAACTTTACTTACAAACATATGTGTGTCTTAAAATTTCAAACACTCATGTGTGTAATATTAATAGAAAGAAAGAAAGAAAGAAAGAAGAAAGAAAGAAAAATATTTATTTGGGACAAGCACAGGAACTACAAAAAAAATTAAATTAAAAATTTAAAAAAACCCCCACCGCTAAAAATTTAAACATTTAAAAAGTTAAAAATAACAGTTTAGCCATGAAATTTTACGTAATGTCGGGGTACCGTTTAAATAAGTACCTACATACCTACAAGTACTAGGAACATTCCTTACTAAAGCGGTAAAAATATAGTTAGTCTAGTAGAAGGCGTAGAAGAGTGAGTCTACAGGGTAGTTACACTTACCAGCATGTGTAACGTCACATTAAGGGAACAATGAAACTTAGCATTTTTAACCCCCGACATAAAAACGATGGGGTGTTGATTTTATTTTTTTGTTCAAAAGGTAAATTAATTAGTCGGGATTGTTTTTAATTACGTTTGACGAAAATCAGACCAAGATAGCCGCCACGCGCCGTTACGAAATCTCGGATTACAGATTTTAAACGGATTACAACTACCTCAATATGGGTATCAAAGGAACGGGCTTGACTAGGCTACTACACACTATAATTAATTTCAAATCCAAGACGGGCGCCACCAAAAAATGGGGAATCACATGTTTTTATAAGATCTCTTTGCGTTGGGGTTTTATTTTTTCTTATGAAACTTCAACCAGGTTGACACCACGTCACGTCGATGACGTTGACGTGGCTGATCGTTTACGTGTCAGTGACGTAGCTGATGTGTGTGTATTGACCCTTATTCTCGAACAAGTTTAAACCAAAGATCGAAGTACGAAGGCAGACAGTCCACTTCATTAGTGGCTCGATAATAAGAAATACCATAATTCAAGCCGTATAATTACTTTGCATAAACAGCATGTGATTATTTTGTGTCATAATGGTCAGGTGTATGATATCCACTTATTGCACCTGATCAACATCGTACCATATCATCGTTCATTTCCGAATTATTGTCGTTTAAGACTCCAATGCGTTTGACGTTGACTATAATTTTCATATAACGTAACTTGTTCTGCCCGCTACTCAGTTACTTCTACTGTATCTGTTATTTTATTGGTCTGCTTTTAATAGTCATTGGCTTACATTCTGAGGTGAAATTATTGTTGTTATAATTATTAATAATATTATTAAAATAGCCCAGGGTTATCTGTTAACATTCAGAGGTTTTAATGTTACTGCAGTCTATTATTACCCATGTTTATGATTTTCATTTCGTATCACTGTTTTACTGCTTGTTTGACAGTATTTATGGTTCACGAAACATCATCAAGTCTGTAGGTATACGTCGAAGGATAGGCAGAGGTAAAGTTACAGTACGACTCATGTTTAAATCTCATCAATAATTTATTTATTTAGTGACTTTAGATATTACGATAAGATGTTGCATTTAGAAAATTTGGTCCATACTAGGTATGTCCCGCCAAAGTACAATACAGTATCATGGTTATCATATTTATTAAACATTATATTATTAGCTAAGAGGGCTAGAACCTATTGTCGTAATTAAATAAATAAATATTCAACAACTTTCACACAACGCCGTCTAGTCCCAAGCTAAGCAGAGCTTGTGTTATGGGTACTAAACAACTGATAGACATACTTATATGTTTCTAAATATATACATATTATAGATAAATTACACCCAGACACAGAACAAATGATCGTGCTCATCACACAAATATTTGTCCTGGGTGGGAATCGAACCCACGACCTCCAGCATAGCAGTCAGGGTCAATAACTTCTAGAGTAACAGGCCAGCTGTGAATCATAAAACTCTAGATATGAAAACTTAATAACACTTTGGCAGACCCGGGATTGGAACCTAGGAACCTGGCCTTGGCAGTAGTACCTACGTGCAACGAGGTAAGTGAGACAGATGAGGTACAGACGCCAGCACATCAAGTTACCCCAATGTGTCAAATTTTCCCAATTGAATATGAACCTTATTCTGTTTGACATAAAGTTGAAAAACGATCAAAGAAATTTGACACATTGGGGTAACTTGATGTGCTGGCGTCTGTACCTAGTGCAGAATTTACGATTATTAAGTATGTAATAAATAACGTTTCGCTGCTTAATATTGCAAGATATCCATAACGGAGGTAACAGCTTGCTGCGACGGATCTTGGCAATTAACTAAGTCATGTTACTGCTTTGGCCGTAAATTAATTATAATATATATCGGTCGGTATATAGGTATTCATAGAGAATATCATTTGAACATGCATTTTAACATAGATCACCTTGGTTGTCAGACTTTCGGGCTTCTGACTGGCCATAAAGGCTGTCAAAGATGAAAATGACAACGGGGATCAAAAAGTTAAAATCGTTAAAATGCTTTCCGAGACACGAAGAAGTCTTGATATGTAATGAAGTTAAAAGAAAAAAAAATACTTTTCGTCTCCCCCTTTTTTTTCTCTCTTACAACACTGAAATGTCTGTGCAGAATAAGGTTTTATGTTTTTTATTTTTGTTTAATTATAAATTATCTTTTCACTCTTCGTAAATCATCAATAATTACTAATTTAATCTCCAGCGTTTGATGGTCTATCATAGTACCTACGTGTTATTGGCAAAATTGTAGTGTCTCTCTTCCACAAATGCCATAAAGAAGAGTTGAAGTTGAAGTTGATATGTAATGAACGATCACCCATGAACTAACCGACCTTGGCAAGCCTAGCTTTACAAAAAATATAGATCGATCGCGGCACTGAACTTGAACTATATGACCTTCAATAAGCAGTAACAGATTTTTGGGTCTCAATCGAAATGCGGTATTTTGTACACCGCTGTAACCATAGCAACAACCGCCATTTTAGTTGTGTGCCACCTACTACCTAATAATAGACAGTTTCTATATAAAGTTACGTACCTAAACACCTAGACAGAAAACCACTAGTATTAATTTTCCGCTTTCTAATAAACATATTTTTCCATTGTGTTGCTGTGCTGGGTATTAAAAACCATCAAGCCACTTTGGTTCGCGTAAACATTGGCCAATTAACTGTAATTTCAGTTCCCTGAAAATTACGAGTCCGGTCTCCGGGGAAATTTTTCATTGAAATAGGAACAGGCAAAAAACGGAACGACATTAATCAAGGAAGAGGAAAAATGAATTGTTCGTACCTTTCATAATATTACAACTGCAGATACTTCATAAAAAACTGCCATTATGATGTCGTTGTTATAATTTTTTCTCTATTTAGCATAACATCACGCTTTTAAGTCCCGAAGGGTTATGCAGAGGCTTGTTTGGGGTTGGTGGTTCACCCAAATTTCACCAGTTATATTTAAGTCCCATGTAATAGGGGGTTAAGTCCCATATATTCGTCCTCACCACACCCACTTTTTCACGCAGTGACTTTACAGAATTGCACTGCAGAAAAGCTACTACAATTCAGAAATCGGACTGGTATCGACAAATCTTCGCAAAAGTAGCAAGGTTGCAAAATCCTCTATTTCTGTTGACGCAAACAAAACTTGTAAGCCAAATCAACAGCGGGTGCATTTTACAGTTCGTAATACTTTGAAAAAATCACGACTTTGCACCCCACCTACTATATTTTGCAACAGCTGTGGCTTTTACACTTGAATATGGGGATCTGTGATATTTTCTCTTAAGTGCCATCTAAACGAATAGTTCTTGACTTTAAAGTGCCACAAAACGTGGAAGACAATTGCTCAACTACCAACTTAGGGCTACCTACAGAGTGTGCAAACATCAAACTTTTTAAATTTTCCTTTTCAATTGAAGTATGTGTGCAGAAAGTGAACGGTGTCGCACCATACAACATCACAATGTTGGGGGAAGTAGTTTTATGACCACGGCACCCCAGCGCGCTGTAAGTCCGGGTTGATTCCTTGATCACGTTGTGGGTATAAGCAATAATTTTAGAGTAAAACATTAATCTTACCTGTTCGATAAAATGGGAACCTGAGCCTGATTGCATTTAAAAGATTTACATAATATTAATACCTTCAGGTAAAATACAGATTCTAGACCAACTAAACCGTAGTGCGTTACGCGCGTAGACGGTCAGTCGTCCCATTGCTAAATAATAAGTCGCCATCATTTTCTTTTTATTGATTTTTACTGTAAAAACAATTAAAAGGTTTTTTTTTAAACCTTTAGTAATTTATATCTTTCTGGTCTTATAGCTTACCACAGTGACAAAACAAGAAACTACCACCAAGTTTGCATGAATATTAAGTTTCCAAGAATGTCAGGCTTCCGAACACCCATCATATACTGGAAAGCTAAGAATGCACGACCGTCTTGAGACGTCTCCCCCAAGTCAGTTGCAATTTTACGAGCGGTCGCCCCAAGCCGGTGGAGCCCCTGCGTTGCACGCAGACTTCGATGGAAAGTAATGGAAACAAACAACAATATTTTGTACACGGAAAATTGCTGGAGGCGTGTTGAACTTTTTAATCTCTTGCAGAGTTCCTTTGGTGCGATTTTAGCAATACTTTAAGGTAAGTATTTCTTTATTTATTGCATGAAATGTTAGAAAATAGCACCGTGTACACAAATAAATTCTACTTTTTTTGTGAATTATGCCCATGGCCCATTGATCTGGCTTCAAATGCCATCGATATAATATCTATGCCGATTCCCTCACGTTTTCTACCACCGTTTTTAAAGCAAGCGATAATATCTACAATACGCACTTGCATCCAAAAAGTCAAAAGTGCATGCCTTGGGTTAGAACTTGAGACCTAAACGATATATTTTTAAATCTAGACTTACAAAGAGGTGGTTAAAGAGACAAGCAACAAAACAAAAAATATTACAGACCCGTATTACACAAAAGCTAAACCAAAAAGAGGAAAAAAGTGTATTGTAGATTTAGGTTGCCTGATGCACCTGTGAATTTATTATTTTTAATAGAAGATACCTGTTGTCCGGAAGGTATCTACCTACTCCTTGTTTTGTATTTTGCGCGTGCAGATCTGTTTGTAAGACGACTAATAATATTTCAGCTATGTTGTAAGTGTATTAGTTCTTCTTACTTGACGGCAACTTTTGTTCCTAATCAACTATAAAACATTTGGCGTCATGTGAATGTATTACTCTGGAACTTGGTTTTCAAAAGCTCATTGCAAAGTTTAACTGCTATTTTAGTATGAGATTTTGGTACCTACTTCTGAACAGTCCTGTGTAACCTACTTGACAGAACAGTGAACTATCGCAAACTGTACCTATCGCTAGGTATATTAGACAGGAAGGTAAAAGCATTAGAACGTCCTATCTCATTAAAAAGACGGAACATAAAACACCAATGTATCCACGCACGCTATTACCAATTTATCGATGAGTAAGATCAGCGTTATCGCCGTCGCATCTTGACGATGATTTATTACAGGCAACTTAATAACGATAAAAATAAAACTATAGGCCCAATTATGCGTCATTTATAAGAACTCATGCATATAAATCAATGTAATCATGGTGCAGCGGTAATCACAGGCCGCGAAACCGACTTGACTGTGTGTCGGCCATACTGAATGTGTCACTCATGTCGAAAGCCTAATAATTAGCGATAGGTATTGAAATACTGGATCTATCTAGGTCTTCAAGTGCCTATACCTAATGGTGACGAAACGACGAGATGTGAAGAACAATTTTGAAGTTATGGGTAGTAAACTTGCCCACAGCTGGGCAAACGCCTCCCTCCATTCCTTCCATCCGTCGCAATTTTGCGCTACCTCTCTCCAATTCTCTAGGAAGACATCCAGGTCGTTCCGCCATTTCCTCCATGGTCTGCCGCGGTAAAATTCCTTGCTTTAATTCAAATATTCCGTCTCGGTATCGTAGTATTCTTCACAGCAACAACTTTGTACTTAGGTCGCTACCTATCTACTTATAAGTAGGTACTTAGGAGCGAGATATTTCGGTTCACGGGTTTTATTTGACTTACCCACCAGTGAAATCAACCGGAAAACACAACGAAAACCAGAATGCTATTTTAATTCAGTTCAACAGGTGCATTTTCACTTAAAAGCCTATTTTCCCCCAACATATCCGTGCCATTTAAAAGATTTACGTGTTCAAATGCATCCAGTAGGTTCAAAGGCAAGTCGAGCGTACTCTCGCAAAAGCATGAAAGCGACAAATGCAGTCGGACAAACTACCTACAGGCCGTTTATTCCGTAGCACCATGGGGACAGACAGGACTGCGAATTTAAAATTCCATTTCTACACTACGAAAAGTTCAAATTGCTTCCACTTAAACATAACTATGTATGCAGTCCAGGTGTGCCCACATAGCTACCGCTATTGAAAATATATGTGGACCTGCAAATAAAATAATACTTGCAAACAATCACTATAGGTTAACGTAAGTATGCTTACTTACGACTATTATACCTAGGTATAAAAAAGTTGCCGGTTTGTCTTTTTACCCGACTGCAGCGAAACCCAAAAGATGAGTTATGTTTTGTAACAAAATACAATCATTTAAAAATTGCCGACTGTACCTTTTTACTAACTAGCATCTAGATGAAGCCAGCTGGAAAAATTAAATATCCTGATTTGCATTGTGTAGGTACTATGAGAGATACTTAGATAATAAATATTGTCATGTCAGTGTTTTATTTAATTACATTACGGGAGCCTGTTTTAAAAAATAAAATAAAATTTTGCGTATTTTCGCGTCGGTCGGTCGATTTTTTTATATCATATCCAAGTACCTAGGTATTTTGGGGTCCCTCACTAGTTGTATCCAGATGGGTATACTTGGTACCATACTTTCTTTATTGTCGTGATCAAGTACCTATTAATCTAGGTATGTAGTTTCAGCATAATCAGTAAACTCACACACTTTTCCTTTTTGTCATGCAGGCAGGCAGATTGGGTTCGATTTCGTCCTACTGCTGAACTTATTATACATCCAGAAAGAGAAAACTTCGGATAGCTGATTCTGCTTGTATACAATCCAGTAATTTATAGAATCTGCGGTGTTGGGGTTGACAAAAAATTATCACAGTAGTACGCAGTGATGCAATAGAACTTTTGAATGTAATAACAGTGCAGCCCCTTAAAACAAAGTTGGGTGTGCTAGCGCCACCTACAAAATAAAGTGAAAGCTTTTCCGTGACGTAACTCTATAGAGAATGACGTGGAACGGTTGATCATGGTGGTATATGATCATGTGGTATGAGATGGCTAGATGGCGCTGTTTCCTATAAATTAAAAGAACAATAAGTATGTTCAAATTATTTTATAAAATAACTTTAAAAACTATCCACTTATTTTGCTTTCATAATCTTGACAGTGGCATCTTAGCAAAGTGCAGGAGTTTTTGAATTCTAGCAAAAAAACTAAATGTGTCTTTTTTTTTATTAAGTACCTACTTTGCTATACATTCTAATTAAAAAATATTCTTATTCCTTTTCTATTACCAACAGGCTACGGCATAATTTTGTACAATTTATGAATATTATAATACCTAGGTAATAATATACCTTCCGGGTTTTTTTCAAAGAAAATTAAGTTTGGTAGTTTTTTACTTTACAAAATATTACCAAACAAAAACATAGCAAATAATTAATTATTCATTAATTGATTAAAACAAGCATTATCATGTAGAATTATTTACAATAATGGTCTTGTCAGTTTACAGATGAATTCAGTGGATTTTGGTTAAAATAGCAAAATGAAACACAAGAGTTACGTTTTTTAAATATTTACTAATACCAAATCAATCTTAAACACACATCAAAACATACATAATATGCACAATCTCACTTAACTAAAATTATTTATTTTCTATATATTGTTTTTGGAAAACAATTTTAGATTTTGTTATTCTCCGCTATATTAATACTTTAATGAAAGATAATAATAAATATGTACAAGTTCTTTTAAGGCACTCGATTAATATTTGCCCTAACAATAAGTACAAATTAATATTAAAAAAACAATGACATGTATTAAGCCCGTCTGCTGATGGCACTAAGCATGTTTCAAGAAACAAAATTGCTAATGTTATTGCTTATGAAACACAGTATATTACTAGTTATTTGCAGACAATATAATTATTTGTAGGTTAAACACATCTATTTCATCACATATTTTCACATTAACATGAAACGGATTCCTCGAGTTGTTATGGCATTTGCATTTTATGATTAATTCTTTAAATGCTTTTTTTTGTATTAGTATGATTTGTACGAACTATGTAGATGCGTATGAAGGGTGAATAAAAGCAGTATTCACAACTGCTTGAATATGGATCTTCTGTATTTGAATGTTTTTCTCTGTGAACTCAAAGGAGTATAACAATATAATATATTTAACATCATTGTAAATATTGTCCAGCATACAGTGTGGGTTTAATTCGTTCACAATCTTAAAGGGAGCGGAAATTGGTACTCATAAATATAAATAACTTTGACAGTTGAATTAATTCTGAAATATGAAAAAGTAGCTTTTAAGTTCATCTATGTTTCCATAATTTAAGTAACTAAAACACAACAGCAGTATTTTTTTATATTTCAGAATTTCATTTCTTCATTGGTAAAAGTTGTTTAAATTTATGAGTACCTCCAATCCCTAAAATATTGCACTTTATTTAAAAGTCACCTTGCTAATATATAAACAAGCAATTTTAGACCTTACTGTAGTAGTTTAAAAAACAAAATTAACATGTACCTACGATTACATGGGATGATGTAAAGTGAGACGCAACCAAGCAATATTAGTTTGACATGGTTATGAAGGTAATTTTCAATGCCCTTTACTTTTAAGATATTTATATATGGGAAACTAACAATTAGTTATGATTATTTGAAAGTGTTAACACGTGCTACGAATGAGAGGATGTCTCAAATTAATCGTACGCAAGTATGCAGACTGGGAGACCAACAAAATTAAGTACTTATTTTATGAAATAATCATGGACGGAGTGTTAACAACTTCGATGATATTTTCCACTGATGTAGTTTAACGAGGATTTCTACTTACAAATGTAGGTATTCAACATAACTTTACTTATTTAGAAATATGTAAAAAAAAAGTATTATTTCATACAATTTTGCAAAGGAAAATTTCTTTTAAATTGGTTCCAAACTCTTGATAAAAGCACCTAATTAATGCAAAACGATAAAAAAATGTTACCTACTAATTAGCTCTTCTACTATAATTACTTACGAACAATTTAAATTTAAAGAAAATAATGTATCTTCACAGATAACAATCGTGATAATATACTTTTACCTACCGCATTAATCTCAATATCAGATCTCTATAAAATCTTGTAAAAATATTCTCCCAACTAATTTAAGTCGAGATTACTTTTATAATAAAATATTATTTAGTATTATAACATCTCTATTGCACTTATCGTGATTTATTGTTATATTATTGCTTTTAATTACATTATGTAAGCTTTTTACATAACAATATACATGTAATGACGAATAACTGCCCTTGTTACATTAAACTTGAACGTTCTTGTAATCTTTGAGATTATGTTTGGGTAAATATTTTTTCATTGATAAAACTAACTGCAGATCTCTGATATTTGTTTAAGATAGAACGAAATCTAGAGATTCCAGAAGAGATTGTAACGAAGGCACTTATAATGTTGCCGCAACTAACGTAGATCTACTAGACACTAAAACATTTGGGTATTATTATTTATATTCTTAGACAATTAATATTTCAAAACTGACGACGATAAATGTATAAAAATTAACATTTAGAAAAGTTAACAATAATTTAATCTCTTCTAACTTAGCTATTAATTAGCATTATAACAATTTCTATAGAACCAAAAAGGTAAGAACATTGTACATTTAATTAAGGCACATGGGATGTACAAATATTCAAAGTTAACTATAAATATTAAGCACTAAGAGTAAAATACAATGCTATAAATATTATTTATTTCAAATGAGAATCCATACACTCATTGACCAATATAAAAAAAAAAAGTTTTGTAAAGGAAGACATTGATGGATTTAAAATTTGATCAGAAAAAAGTAGTCAAATATTACTATAAAATAATAGTCTTTGGTTTTAAAGTAATGTAAAAAATGATTGCCGAAAGTTTGTCGGGTCTATGAGTATATGAAGAAACAACCTATATTAGACTATATTTCAATGTCAGTCCAATTATTTGTATGAAAAGCAATTTAAGATATTTTAGCATCGTAGGTACTTACTTGACCTCTTGCATGACGCCATCTTGTTCTTGTGACGCACAGTCGCGCCACAGACTATCCATGTAGCGCCGAATGATCAGTATACGTACGTATAATTTGCGTGTGCAGTACTTTATGTCGTACATTTAGTTTTTGATTGATAGATTTTTCATCTAACATCAAGAATAACTTAGTTGAAAAACATGACTACACCACAATGCTTAATTCATACAATAGTTCAAAGCTTCTATACTTAAAAGGATATTTTTAATGTTTTTGTAAAGAGATCAAAAAGCGAGTTGTGTTAGCAAACGATTTCAGTATCAAATTAATATCTAGCTACTGCATGAATTAAGCTTAAGTTAGAAGTCAATATTTCACTCAACTTTTATAGTGACGGCGCTAAAAGTGCGTTTTTTTTTATAAATATTGGTACTCTATGCAAATAACGTTAAGTATAGAAAAAACTTTTAAATAAATATCTAAAGATTATAAAGGAGACACGTTTAACGCCGTGATTTGTCCGGGTAGCCTAACAACACTCGTGCTTCAACAACAACACGTTCAAGCGACAACAGAAGTACAATAAGATACAATATAGTAAATATAGTCGATGGCGTGTGCCATTTCATAAAAAAATTATATAAAATGTTAATAAAGTTCATCATGTTATAAACATAACAGGCATATAAATGTTAATAGTTAGGCTATTATAATACATAGTATAATGTTAAACGTGAAAGGCCCAACAGCTAATAGCTACATGGTGGTCGATGTTCCGATGAGTATGTTACGCGGCGACATAGGGCCGGCGTGCAGCGGCCGGCCGCGACTCCTGTTAGTTCCTCGGCGCCGTTAGCACTCACCTAGCCGGGTTAACGAGAAGAGAGAAAAACAGAATGTTAGTATCGATCAAAATGTCATGGTCCGACTACACGAGTACCCCCAATCACGAGTTAGCACGCTTTACCGCTTGCGTAGCGCTGCCGGCGCCCATCTGGTGACGTAACGCGGGTTAGAGGGAGCCAGAATGTAAGACGTGTACGTAATGGAATCTCAATATGCGAAAGATAGACAGTGGGTACCGGCAACATGCAGTCATTCAACAGAAGCGATAAACCGTGGTCTCGGATTGACATGACTAGTGTACGGAATTTCTCATAAAAATAGAAATTTCAATAAAAATGAAGGGGAGGCTATCAGGCATTCGCGCCGCGACACTTGTTCTGTTTGTGGCCCAGTTAATACTATACGGGTACTTCATTAGTTTACGCAGTTAATGGTTGAAAAATGTTAAGTCAATTTAGTATGTAAATGATAAATCTACAAATATAGGATTAAATGCCCAATAGTTCCCAAAAGAGCAATGCTTGAAACACTTGCGGAGTGGGCCGCGATGTGACGAACATTGCTCAAACAAACAAGCATAATAAATTTATCACTTATGTATAACCATAGCACCCAGATGCAAGTATGTAAGTTATTCAACACATTGCTGCAACATCTCAATACTGTATACGGCGGCATTCTCATAAAAAAGTTGTTAATATGTTTGTGATAACGAATCAATGTCATTACATATTTGCAAGTTAGTGACTCATATAATATAAATACATAGTTACAGATAATCTGCAAGTTGTGACAATAGCAGTTATGATAGTGCACTTAATAATTATTATTATGTAAACAAACGGGAACTTGGCCTTGTGGAGTTGCATGTTAGTGTGTGAGGCTACAATTGACCAAATGACTGCACGTCATCAACTTTATCGACATATATACTCTTGTAACACATATAACATTTACTTTAGCACCGCGAACCTAACGAGACTAAAGAAAGAAAACGCTTAATTAAAATTTTCAGACGATTTATTGCGTGTATATTCTCAGAAAATGCATTTATTTACAATCAACAACGGAAACAATACTTCACAAAACATTATCGCATATTATCATTCATTTTATAAAATTACGAATAGCATTTCGACTTATAAATCATTTCATATAAGAAGCGTGAAAATACGTAACCGACATAATGGATGTCGGCTTTAAATCCACAAGGACACAAGTGCAAATTATCTTAATAATAAACCACTTTCAAATAAGAAAGTAAATATAATACCTAAGGCAAAAATAAAAACAACTAGCTTAAAAAATTTCATATAAAAATCTTATATTGACTAATAGAAAGTTGTGATGATTATGAAAAACATATCGAGTCAAAGGAGGGGCATTACGTTTAATACTGGATTGATGGCACAAATTCTAAGAATGCTCTTTCCTTTGACTAATACTGGGCGAGACTCAGGAAAGAAGGATCTCACAACCGGCTTGTAGCACCTCCGTGGATTCTATTTGGCAATATTGAACACTACCGTCTAAGCGAACAACAACTAGCTTTGCAATAAAGAATAGTGTAACATCAATCCTTCTTCCCTCAAATATATAATTTATATCTGAAAATATTACGACCGTCCGAAGACATGTTGTGATTTCAATTGTTGCAACAACAGCATTGAAAACAACTACAGACAAATAATTTGGTAACGCTGATGTTCAACTTTGAATTAAGATATAGCTCTAATAATGCCTCGCATCACAACATGTAACAGATCTAAATATCTATAAAAAAAGAAATATAAAAATCACAGTTTTCAAATTATGCAGTGTCACCTCAGATCCGGTATGAAGAGCGATAAAGTGTCTTATCCTCATACAAACTATTTAAGAACGTAACTAATAAGTACACAATATAATAAATATAAATAGTGACACAGAGAGACAGTAAAGCAAGGGTACGCACGCATACTCAAGACGAATATGGATGCTCGGAAATATAAAATTGAAGTGATAGATACAATATAATAAAAAGTTGGAACTTGCAAGTATATTGAGATGCATTCGAGTGAGAATTTATATAAAAATGCAAGTTCCAATTTGTGCGACACCAATAAAACACAAGCAAACGTATTCATCTATCTGCATGCGCGCGCACGCGCTTCTCACCTTGTGAACAAAATGGCGGCGTGAGAGCGTTTTGGCGGGAATTAAGGCGCCGGTAAGGCAGTGCGCTGGTAAGGGTGCTCCCTGACCTGCGCGAGCCGTTGCGCCCTCCTCACCACACCTAGCGGCACATACACTTTTAACATCTGCGTCTTAGCTCAACAACAAAAGCTTCCAACACCGAGTCGGTGAACCCAGACCTTTGCTAATGTCAATGGATGTCGATTAAGAAATTCACTGGAAAACAATTTGGAATACAAATACATTTAAAGCTGATAGACTATAAGAACTGGGTGTAGCTTTACATCTAAATGCTGCAAAGAATTATTTTTAGGTACTCTCATTCATAATATGATTCTGGTGTGAAAGAGATATAATTTCGTTTTCTACATTTAATTATCGCAAATACCTAGATATCACTGCCAAATACTCGTCATTGTCGTTCGGTAATACTAAGAGATAATTTTTATTATTAAATCTTCATTTGGCAGTAACACTAACTTCTATTATTATGCTTAGGCCTATAGATTACTCTATTATCTATTTTTATTGCTTTGGAAAATATAACAAAATAAAACATTTACACGAACGGGTCTACGCACGGCCCGGTCAAGGTACAGGTAATGGCTGGCTTCGATAATTTCATGTTTTAATTAAAATTGACTACAGTGTTATCTGCGATATAATAAACCTAAACAATAATATACGGGTGTATAATATTTTGATAAAGCTCACTCTTTTCTAACCTAACTAGAAATCTTTTAAAGATAATAATAATACTTAGCCTATGGTATGTTTATAAATATAATAATATGGCTAATAAATTAATAAGTTACGATATAATATTTGTAGCAATAACACTATGCACAATGCGGGTACAAATGTCATTGCTACACGTTAAACGTATATAAACATTTAAAACCGCCTAGAATGCTCCACGTTTTGTTCGTAATATGAGTGTGTATCGCGTTATTAATTTTGTCAGTTTTGTTAAAAATATAGTTAAATATGTAAATGTGTTGTTTTCGTAAATCAATTTGTATTTGGTCCCTTTTGCTTGTAATTGCTGAATTATCTATGCAAATCATTGCGTCATTCAGATAAACTACTGTTAATACGAAATTTCTTTTGTTATTCACAAGTATTTAACTGGAAATATAGAAAAAGGTAGAAAAAAAAAACCACATGCGAACGGTGGAATTTTAGAATACATGATAATACTTTATAGTAAGATATAACTTAGTCCAAAAGTCAATGAAATTTGAATCTACATTAACATAATGTTAATAAATTAGTTGTGTTACAAGCAAGGGTTATCACAAGAACTATAAATGATGGGGTCTATTCATATCTATCATCATTCGAGTGAAGTTTATCAGTAACAAGACAGGTAAATTAATATATAAAAAACTCTATGTCTTTGTATATTAAACATCGGTAACTTATATAGAGTTCTATTGGCAGTTTAGATTCAACTAAAATAATATCTAAGTAATTAAACAATTATTTAACTGCCATCAGCCCTAACACGAAACAACTGATATAAAAGAAAATATATTCTCAATAAATATTCTGGTGATTATATTAATCTGAATAAATAGTAAAATTATTCTGTTATATAATAAATAATATATCTTTGACTGTCAAGTAAAACAAAAATTATAATTTGTATGAAACTGTACAAAACAGCCGTAGAAGAAAAAAAAACAATGAGCGTAAATATTAAAGACGATAACATCATAGGTACAAAATAATGAGTCGTTAAGCTTAGAAACGTACTTAAAACAATAAAATCTTAAACTAAAAATTGATCATGGCGTTTTATTATGACTGTAAGAGGACGTCCTGTGAGGCGTTTAGAAGAGGATTATGATATCAAGGACGGCAATAATGATGCGTAGTGCGATACGGCGCTTGCAGTCTGCCGTATCTTATTGTGGGCTGATGCGGCCAATGTCAAAAGCCAGCTAGCAGATATCTCGACGCTGCAAACCCCATTAAAATATTTATATCACACACAGTTCAACATAAGCTCGACACCATACGTTAGAATAGTGTACATTAGTTTGTTAGTGTGTAATCACGAGCCTGATTGTTCATTGTTAAGCTGATTTCAATAAATAGCTGTATTTAGTGATCTAGCAGCGTCTACAACCGTTATCGAGTTTCTGTGTCTCATTTACTTTGTTTGGAGTTATTAAGTCTAATATCGCGCAGCAGGATAATCCCTCCAAAAATGGCTCCAGATGTAATCGGTCAAATCACGTGCTATGGACAAGAAACAATGGCGTTACAATTCTGTCCGTACTTTTTAGTTGTTAAAATCAGTACCGTCACAAAGCCCCATATAAATAGTAATTGTGTCAATATAGAATACATAAAATATTATGTGATGAGAAAAGGCTATAAACGTGCCAGATTATTATTGATGTCGGCACTCAGTATGTCGTATAATTTTGAAAAAAAGGAGCCAATTGAAGTACTCCACTTTAAAGAAAAAACTGCTAAAAAGACACATGAATTGACCATTCAGGGAAGCAATTTGTGGAGATTATTCTGCTACTTCATGGAGTTGCTGGAATCAAGCTTGTACTGAAAGCTTTATAGAAAATAAGGCATGCGACATACGAATGAGCGTTATAGCCTATGGCCTTGGGCTGAATTACGCCGAAGGTACTGCGAACTCAGGGACCTAAGAAGGTATGATTCTATTCGTCGCGTTAGATATTATGATGAAAAGGCCTATCAAGCCATCAATGATACGGACTAGCCTATTCGTTCTAAAAACTTAAGCCTATGATTAAAATGACTGTTACTGCTACTTTTTCAATAGCATTTTTTAATACTCGTACTAATTTCGAGGCCTCAGCCCGTGTGTATGTTCGTAATTAACATGCGGTTATTTTGTTCGATATTTGCAATTTTAGTTATCAAATTGTATGTTTTTTTTTTAATATTAATTTGATCAAACGTTTATTTTTCCTACTATGACTACCTTGGATTCTAATGGACGACTGAAAACCCGGTACCGTGTGTATGTAGCGTTAGTAGATAATAAACGATGTTTGATAACATTTTTTTTTAACCTAAATACTGATATCAAGATTGATGAGCTAAAAATATTGCACTTTTTTTTCTTATCCGAAATCAAGCCAATGCCCAGTAACAGGCATTTATAATTTAGGGTATCTTTTCAAAAAGTTCTTTTGAATGTTATATTTAGTCATTACAGTTGCCGTTCAGCTGCTTTTGACTCTTTATTAATAGTACCTAATACCTGCATATATTGCATTGTTTGATAAAAAAAACGTCCCTACTGCTTTGAGGCCTACGGTTATCAAACATCGTTCAAAAGATCAACGGGCGAACAACCCACCCGTATGGTCCGCAGCGGCGTACTCCGTTGTCAGCAACGGGTTGGCGGCTGCGGTGAGCGCGGCGTAGTTGGCGTAGTCGTAGGGCGACGCGTAGATGAGCTGGTGCGCCGGCTCACCGGGCGACAGGAGCCCGGCGGCGGCCTGCGACGAGCCGTTGAGCAGGCCGGCCTGCGCGCCTTGCGACATGCGCGGCGAGAGGATCAGTGGCGCTCCTAGAGGCGCCTGTGAGCGTAGAGTTAGGCCTCCCGCGCCCCCCACTCCGCCGCCCGGCGCCAGCAGGCGCTGGGTCTCAGCCGCGGCCGCTGCCACGCGCCGCCACTCCTCGTCCGCTGTGGGATCGTCTGCGTTGTATCAATGGTACTAATATGAGCTCGCGTCGGGTTCGTTGCCTCTTTCCCGGTCATGTGAACCATTGATGAAAAATTAAAAAACCCATTAGCACAGTTCTTTTAATGGACAATTTGGATTTGTTAGTAAATTTTGAAAGTGCACGTTGACTTGGAGTCAGTAATTTATCTATTGATGATTAAAAGAGAGAAGTGCTAGAAAAAATGAGTAATAATATGTGTGAGAGTCTAGAATATGCCACAGGAAATCAAGTCATCGTGCACGATATAAACATTTTTAAATCGAATGTAAATACGAACTCCTATATGATAACACCCGTAGAATTCGAAAACAATCGAGATAAAACTCATTACTTCGTCCGTAGCGAATTTCTCTTAGGCTCGAACGGTTTCCAACGGCCCTTAATTAACGATAAGAGATCTTGGTGCGGTGAAATCACCCATGTTAATAGTTAACAACCGTAGCATGCCACAAATCAATTAAGTTAGTCATCTTAGCAGTCGCCTCGATGACTCACATCCGCAAACAAAAGACACAGTTTATGCTCACTTCAACAATAGGAAACGTAATGAAAACAGAGCAGAATATGTACAGTTGTCAGAAAAAAATCCAATGAAAAAAAATAATCCCACGATTATTATGTAATTTGCCATGCAAAATTATGTGTTCCACAACATTGTATTTTATCCAGGAAACGATCTCAATTACCTCGTTGTCCTGCTACATTTCTTCGAAATGATTTAAATTCCTCTGAAAGTTTAAATGGCATTTGCACAGTAGGTAGGATCCCCAGGATCTTTCCACCAAGCACCCTTGAAAATCTCACTCAAACCCTTAAAGCCCTTTCGATGACTATTTACTCCATACAGCCGTTTATTGTCTTTTATATCGACTGATCCTTCATAACAGTCTTGATTCAAAAGTAAGCCAGTTCTGGACATAGGATCCTCTTCATCTATTCAGCATTCATCAACCCAGCAAGATAGGTATGTGTTAAGAATTTTGCTGGCCGACTGTATGGAGATAGATAGTTAAACATAGTGGTAATGATGTAATAAGAAATGGAATTGCAATGACAGCGAAACCCAGGTCTGCTATATAATAAAGTTCGCTTATTAAGAACATGCTATGTGACTTAACACCACACCGGCCAATTTATGTTCGTGCAATCCATGAGTGATAATTCCATTTCTTACTACTCCGTAACAGGATTAGTAAGTCTTAGTGGGTAGATTTAGTGACAAAACATGAATGCGACCATACTTATGAGGCACTGACCGTTGACGGGTACAACCGCCTTGGTACTAGAGTCGCGGTAGGTGCCGTTTATGATAGCCAACTCCATCAGCTGACGTTTCTTAAGTTCATCTTCACCATCGGCTTGCTGTAGAACAATGAAAAGATTTAATTTATTAATTTGTTCAAAGACAACTAGATATACGTTCTTTATTACAAATTTGTCATAGGGGATGACCTACAATTTGGCTCCTTCAAAGATAATATATGATGTAACCACCAGTATGTTCTTTACGTAAAGACTGTATATATTCTTTCATGCTCGCTTATGTAGATAGTCTAGTCGAAGTTTCACATTTAGCAAGTCTGGCTCGCAATAAAATTTTGGGTGTCTTTACATTTTGTTAACTTATGCGAACATTTATTATTTAGAGAAGCTGTTTATTCTTTTGCAAGGGTTGGTCCTATAGTAAAATTTATTCAAACTTTTGAATGATTAAAATAACATCTTGTACACGTCTATAATAATGCCTCAAAATTCACATGAATTAGAACAACGATACAGGCTAGAAGAATCCTATATCCCACAATGAGAAGAGATTCATCACAAAATTTTAAGATGCATAAACTATACTTAATAACTAATTGTTGCGTAATTAAAAACAAACAATAAAGTGCTTTATGGCTATAAATTGAGAGGTCAAGTTAATTAAACATAATTCTAGATCTAAAATAGGGTCAGTGTCGGTAAAACACTATCACTATATTTGTACTGTCGTTACTTATATGTGTTGAAGCTCGTATATCATATATGACTTTGATGGCAGTTTCGCAGCCAAGAATATTATTTTGGCAACAGTATTCAAAAAATATACATTGAGAGAAATTAAGGAAATGAGTCAGAATACTATTAGTTACCAGACTTGTCTAAGCTGTTTTAAAATGTTTCAATGTGTTTATTCGGGCAAGTTGTAGCGGAAGGTTGGTTCAGAAGTGAACTGCGAAGAGTAGAGTTTATTAATTGGATGCAAGTATTCAAGCAAAATATTATAGGTGATAGAAAGAAAGAGACAGGGCTTTACAAAATGAATAGGGTAGTCTCTTTGTCACTCTGACAAAAAAAAATAGATTTTGGGACTTTTTTTCTTTGTAAATACGTAATTACGCCAAATCAATTAGGAAAAAATAATCAAGATTGATATAGAATCAAAAACACCAGCTTGCAAAGAAAAGGTATCAATACTACTTGACCATTTCGTAAAAGTAGAACACGTTATCAAAAGAGAATTATTAAGGTATCTAGGTAGAAGGTAACCAGTGTCCGTTAATTAGTAGTAATGAGTCCAAGCCTTGCAGCGGTTCAACACAATTGCTGATGACGTCATCGCGCCTTAAATGCTCGGCAATGAACGTAACACAGAATAAGATTTGTATAAAGATAGTAGACGAGTTCGTTACATTTTTCCCAAGGAAGATTTCACTGATATTCAGTGGACGAGAAAATATACTTTAGTAATATCGTATCTTTTGAGGAAGGAACGGCGATAAGCTACCTGGTTCGTGCCGGAAAACGTAAACGGGGATAAGGATTCCGTTGTAATTGTTCACATAATGACTAAAAATAAGATTCTAAGAATTGGAGGTCAAAGCGAAGAACACTGCAGTGGCCATAGACATATTACCAGATATCTTTAAAAGAAACATTGACAAAACAGACATACAATAACACGACGAATCTGCAGGGCTTCTATCTTTAACTTTGGAACCCTAAGAGCGACACGGCAATGAGTTACACTCGACGCTACTGGAGTGAGTGCCAAAATTTCAATTTGGCATAACAGTCTGCCAGTATGTTGCGAGAGTTTAGATCTTAAACAGATAATATTCGTGGCAACTCGAACAAACCAACGTTCGCGTGGAAACAGACTGTTAAGTTAGTCACAGTTTACTATTATGGAACTATAAAATGTTACGGGTTGTATAAAAGAAAGATCGGAGCATCCATCTATACTTATGTATAGTTCTACACAAAGCCATTTTAAGAATTTCTTGTATGATTGTGACACAATCGTATGCAGAAATTGTATGCAACCAACCAAGTGCAAAAGGAATTCCGTCTGTTTGTTACCTTTCAATGTCTAAAGCAATGAACTGATCGTCATGAAATTTAACAGTTAGAAGGCTTATGAGCCGTTACGCATTGTGGACTGGTCGCCAGAGACTCGGATCTCGGCGCTCAGTCGACAATGCATGAGACCTTTGGAGATGGGCATAATTTTCATTTCATTTTGGAAACAATAGGCAGTCGTGAAAGAGTTCCCCTGCCTGGTTTCAAGTCTGGTGTAAAAATAATGAACAGATGAATTCGTGGACAACAGCTAGTACTTACACAATGGTTGTTGCTCAACAAATCCTGGTTTTTAAAGATCCTCAATAAAACACTATGCTGGTGATAATAAAGTTCCTAGTACGATTCACCACGATGAGTAACCAAGACTGTGGCCCTTAGCTACCTAGGTAGGTAAACCGCAAAGCCGTTCTGCAAGATCGATAACTCTGCTCATCATCAATCACACAACACACAGCATTGTTCTAGACTATGGTTTCGTGACTATCCAAGGAGATGCCCTTAATGTGGTCCGTGAAATTTAAAATTCCTAAAGATTTTTGCAAATTGCTGCGCTGTATTTTGTTCCAATTAAAAATAACCATTCTACTAAATCATAATAACTGTAAATCGCAAATTTGCAATAATAGTTCTGAGATGAATATTAATATTTGCAATTTAATGTTTAATGATTGCAACGTGAAACAGCGCTGCAATTTAAAAAAGGTAGATCAGTTGTACCAAATTCAGGTGAATGCCAGAACGCTCCCTCTTAACGAGCTAAATTTTGTCATGGCTATTTGTTTTGTCACCGTTAGGGTCTAGATTGACTTGCTATTGTGTGTTCAAACCCACAATAGCAAGTCAATCTGAGACCCTCCTAAGAGTGCAAATTAATGTATCTATATCTGCATCCAATCTCTGATATAGGATAGGAAATACATTATAAACTGTCCTTGTGATGACAGCGCGACCGTCATTGAGTTTGATAGAAAAGGGGTCTTCAAAAAAACAGCGTACTTTTGCTTCAATATTTAGAGTTTGTGCAAAAACTGATCATCATCAGATAATTTTTAAGGCAGATGCCTATCCCATTTCGAACTTAGTTGGAGTCGACTTCACTCGATTTTCATGTTGCTTGTAATGAAACATTTTACAAATTAGGTTGAGGTGACAATCGGACAATTTCTACGGCAGTCGAACCACCTAGATATGTGTGTTGGTTTGTTTAACTATGCACGTACTATTAGATCAAAGGATATACTTACAGGTACAAGCAGGCGTTTCACTTCATCGACAGCCCTGGCCAACTTTATCTTCGCCCTGTTCTCCGTATCCTCTACTGTGAGCAGGACGTGGAGGTCGTCAGCCAAGTGCTCCCAATTGGGCTTTCCTCTGTTTGCATCCTCCTGAAATTCATCAAAATTAAAATTAAGGTTATGCCCGGTAAAAGAAATCAACATGAAGAAACGGGTATGTCCTAGTACCAAAAAAAATAAGGCCTGTGACATCCATAGCCTCACATAGGACCCTCGTGGTACTATAGTAAGATACGCCAATTTTGTTTAATTTGGAAGTCCAACTATAACAGTAGGTATTAAGTTACATCTAGTTTAACTAGTAGACGGACGGAGAGGAGGCTTGTGTACCTACACTGGGAAAATTAAAGGGTGATTTTGCTCATGCATTCTGCTTAGTGAGCTTTAATGGAAAGTAGTTGAATTGGTCTCAAATGTTTATGACGCACTTATTTCAGCACAGGTATTATTGCACGGCATAAGAAATCAAATAAAGCGGGAAATTGGATTGACGTACCTACTGCTAAGATCCAATATTTACGTTATGTGGGAATTTCTCGTTTTGGTCCTGACGTCATTTTAGTTACTATAGTTTTTTACTGAGAGGTTGTTGCTTCAGCTTATGTATTTTTAGCATTGAAATGAGATTTTGTAAACATTTCAAAATTCGAACCAAATGTTTCGTCGAACTCAGTCTTAAAGTTTCTCGGTGCAAAAGATGGCCAGTTTTTGTGTTTTGACACCTTTGATGCAAGGCAAAGTTGCAGAGACTTGCTTTGTCTTGATGGTCACGGAAACTTCACTATTACTGTGTGAGCTCACTCTCCTCAAAGGTACTCTTATTCGCGTGACTATGTACTGTCAGGGAATACCTAACGATTATAATTTTCAACCACACACAAGTTAATGTTTTTTCAGGTCGAACAGAACAGTCAAGTACCCATTACAATATTACATTCTACTATTGATAGTTGAAGTATGGTTGTGAATATAAATAGCCACGAACATTGCTATAGTCTCAAGGACGTAACTGAACGTTAATGGCTTGAGCACTTCAAACAAGCCCATACAAATCTAAACGGAAGATCCATATTCGTTTCCCAATGTTTGGGTAACACTATTCGTAGAAATGGATCGATTCGAAAAGTTATGCGCCGATATTCCGAGCAAGGCAACACTCACAGTGCTTGTTAATTAAAACCAAGCTTGGAAGTAGAAGGGTTTTCAAACGTTGTGCAAATATATGTAAATAAGAATATTAAATATGTGAATGGTTCGTGAGTTTTCTTCCCATAGACAAAGGGAGTCTAATTGATGTATGCAAAGATGATATAAAGAAGACAGCCATGTAAATTCCAACCCGACATGCAAATCATCATCAATCTATAGAAGTGCTAGTAAAATTGTACTCGCTGAGACAGAAGTGATTAGTGCAAACAATATAAAAAAATATGCTAACGTTCTGCAGAAACGCTTAGTAAATAATATGCATACTCACACCTAATGTTATGACAAAATATATTCAGTTTGCTATTCGTGATTAAGTACTTACTTCCCTCTTGCGGAAAGTGGGTTTAGAAAGCTAAATCTGCACTAAAAATATTTATCTAACTGGAAAACAGCTTCAAACTTACATCAGCTTCCTTTAATTTCTTTGAGAACTATAGGTTTATGTATGTATAGAAAATCTTAAGTAAATTGTGTTCTATTTCGAATAAGAAAATATAAAGAAATGAAAGTAACCTTATTTAATTTCCAATCGTTAGCTGCGTAGAAAACATATAAACGTTAATAATTAAAATAAACTAGTTCAGTTATATAAAGATTATTAAATATTTTTACGATGATTAGTAAAAGTTGTAAAAGGAAAAGTTAGAAGTATGAGTTAGTAAATAAGTTTTTACCTTTTTCTTATCCCTCATTGATCCTTTTCCTCTGACCATGATTTTGCATCCCGTCTCTTGTTCTAACTGTTTGGCTGTCATACCCCTGGGGCCCAGAATCCTTCCAACGAAGTTGAACTGTAAAGAAAAGAAAATAAACATAAGTTTTTACTTTCACCAAATTTTACATAATCAGGAATCTTTAAAAATATTTGCAAGTTTTATTATAGCAGTTTTAATTGTATTATCAGTTTAAAAAACCGAGCACGATCACCATTCTAAACTTCCATTCATAATCTTTTCGGTAATCCATTCAAAGCTTAGATTACGAAACGCAGCGATGACGCCGACGCCACATGCTAAGACCTAATTCAAGTGTGTGACTACATCTAATGCCATTAGCTGTTGGATTAATTACTCGCTTCGCTACACATAAACCATATTTCCTGCACATACACGCATGCTGTACATACGTTTAACCTCAATACGTAAGCTTCAAAGCAACGGTCAGCTCGATGTATATGAACTGTGAACCAGTATCATTCTGCCGTCCACGAGCAAAGCTGAGAAATGGACCAGTTGGCATACCGCCAAACGCTGCGGTTCACACTAGCGCTTTTTTTTCTAAAGGGATATTTCAGGGAGCCAAACGACGGTTCAAAATATACAATAAACAAGCGTAGTAAATAAAAATCGAGGTTAGAAATTCGTCACATGTCTCATACTAAATTGTTTTGCGTGACAGCGTGCAAATTGCTCGAAGATGTTATTATGCGACTGAAAAATTAACTGACACCCGCGTCTGTAGCAAATACACACTTAGCGAAGATAGGCAGTCAGAGATTTGCTTTCAAGTCATAAATCTGAGCGAACATTCAGTATCTCTTATTGTGACAATAGATTCATTAGATAATTATATTTCATTGCGACGTTATATTTCAATGAGAAATATGAGATGCGGAAATAGGCGCCCCAAACGAGCTGGGACAGCATTCGTTAGCCGTCGCGGTCCAGCGCCTGCTACGGTGACAGACGACAAATTGTAAATCACTCAAAGTACAGACGGACCGAAGTTTCACATGCCGATACATAAATCTTTATCGTCCAAATAAATCTTTTAAAACCAGCCAACTGCACGAAACTGGGCAAGTATAAAAAGTTAAAATTTCATAGTAAAAGCCAGTTATTTCATACTGTGCGATACAGCGCTATATGAATATCATATTCAAAACACATGAGTGATTTCAACGCGCTCCTTTTAAAATTTCATAAATAAATCAAAACAAACACGTTTCAAACCACACAATTTGAAATGATGGAAAATATCATTCGACCACAGGTTTTGAAAGCTTATTTTCTTTGATGTACACACGTAGGCTGCGGGCAGAATTTCCTTCTATCCCGTTTATATGAGCGTGGTTTCTATGCAACATAAAATCCTAGCCGTAATCTCGTAGTGATCATAATTCCAAAGCGAAGGGCAGTCCCGATGCTATTTAGCGGTTGGCCACAAACTGCTCGCTTGAGAACACTTCCTTTGCTTGTCAACCATTATATTACATTTCCCATTATTGTATAGCAAGGACCTCGTAAAACATTGCGTTGGAAGCGAAACATGTACGTATTGTTAACTAACTGAGACTGCATTTGTATGATTTAGTCCCTGACTCTCTCACTTATTTCTAATTCAACAATATTTATGAAATAAATCATCAACTACATGCCCATACCAAAAGTAAAATAAAATATGAACTAGTGCTTGACACCTCATGGTAAGCAGAGATGCAATCGAAAAAGAAGCTAGGAAATGGCTACGCAAAGGATGATGAGGATCAAACGTAAAGTATATCCTATCTGCTTGAAAATAAATGTATTATTTGCCAGTAAAGGGGGGACTAGCACGTATCAAATCAATACTTGGAGCAAATTCCAGACTAATGAATTCCTGACTTCGTCTGGGCGTCAATTCATGTATCTCTTAATACCAGACCGGCGTAATGGATACGGGAGTGCCTGCATACATTTTCATGTCAAGAAAACGTCACAATTTGGCCCATGTGACGGGACACAAAGTACGATCCCAGGCGTTTGGTCGCCGGTCGCCGCCGGACGTCGTCGGGCCACGTCGAAATAGCGTGGCGATAGTTGGCGACGCGCCCGTGTTTACTTTATTGCATTTTTTCACTGTTAGTAATATTTTTATGAGAAACGTAATTATTTTATTTTCTACATTACAGAAATACCTGTATACGTTCCCGGATTCACGGTCTTGCCAGTTTTTCACTAGAAATATTTCCACCGCGATTTTTTATTTGTGGTCTAATTGAAGGTTGCCTACACGCCCAGTTGCTCAGGTAGCAATTTAAAATAAATATGTACGTAAGTAATAATCTTGTTCATATCAATCCGGGCAAATAGTACAAGGAAATCGGACAGTACAACAGTAAACAAAAGCTATGGGAAACGTACGCCGCCGCCGGCGCATCTAATCGATAAACATTAACCAATTGCATTCCAGCCCGCGGCGCTTGCGCACACCACCCTTTACCTATACGTACACCGAGTATCTACGATTAGAAGAATTAATGCAAACACCACTTTATCTGCTTGAGTATCGGTAGTTATCGGAATTAATGCAAATAAAGTTATTTATTTGTGGAACAATAAATCAGTAAACGCTACTTGTATTAACTCGATATAAGGTCTGCAAATAGGAGTTAATAATAAAGATATTGGTATTGTAATACCGGTATTATGGAACTGTAATCCATGTTTTTATACCTATGCAATCTGACAGATCATGACGATTTACGTATCCACTTGGTAATTACATTGAAGCAAATAAGTATTTCAACAACTGTTAGTATAAATAGGACTATAAAGCCCTCTAAGTTGCTCTATAGGTACGTATAAATGTAAGGAATATTGTGTAAAAAACATATTGGAAGGAAGAAATAAGATTTAATAAAGTAAGGAAGGAAAATCGGAACACTAGTAATGTATCGCACAATAAATATTGCAAACGAGTGCCGACTGCAATGTGTGATTTACTGTTTAAAATAACTGATAGCGGTTCCATTTATGTAACGCATCGTAGTGCATAAAATATATGAATATAATACAAGCGGTAGATTTAGCCATTTGAATTAGGTAATTTTGGGTATTAATAAATCTACCAATGATACTGAAGAACTTCTTTAACTTCCTGTAACAAGAAGACATGCGTTGTGTATTTCTTGATCTAAGTATTAAAATTTTAGATATTGTTTTTCACGAATCGCATACTTACATATATTGGTGTATCTTTTTGGTGTGTAAAATGTGTTGATACCATTACATCATCCCATAGTCTTGGAACGATGAGATGCGCTGGGATGGCTGGTGTAGAAGAGAAAATTTCAAACTCTTTTTGTGTTGACAGCGATGCGAAAGTGTTTTTCAAGCCCTATAAGCCCTTCCTCCCTTTTGTTACAAGCACTAATGATTGTTATTATCTGAAGACTCATAAAACATTCTCCTTCCATATTCTACTAAATGCTAGATGTATGATTATTATTTATCATCATCTTAGTCAGTTGTATATGTATTTTAAGACTGAGCGACTTAGAAATATTTTTAATACCTACATTTAAAACTGTAAATCATTGGACATCGATCAATATGACAGCAACCCTAAAAATAAATACCTTACCCTCTAAACTATATTATAGTGTCTGAATAAGCAGTGTGTATGCACAAATTGCAGTATAACGTCGCCCTGTTGCCGCCTAACTGAAAACACAATAGTGTTTATATTGAGTAGAAATGTGCAAGTTTTCCGTTCGTAATTGGCGGTGGTTTTGTGCCATAATGATAGCGTTCCGATAGTACCGCAAACCACGTGCAGTGAGAACCACAGGCATGGTCAGGCGAGGTCGCTTTGATAGCGGGAAAGATAAAAAATATATCATAATTTTGCCGATAATTTACTAAGCGTTTGGGACTGGGACCGATTGAACCAAGCATATGTACCACGTAATTTATTTTTGATTTTACGACACAAACATGTGATTTTACCATTGATTAAGTACAAAAGGATATAATGAATTCTGAGTAAACTGTTGCACACAAAAGTAGGCTCATGTGACATAAGTATCTGTGTATTGAAGACAGGAGAAAGAGTAGCAGTATTTAATAAACACCCACAAAGGTGCGTCCATATAATAGCTTAGTTACAACCAGGTCAACATGAACTGGCTGTTAACCGTCAAGGTGACTAAATTAAAACTTAAAATTATTCTTGCACATGTTTAGCAATAAAATATTTAACTTACCATCGACATTACTACAACTTTTTTTTTCTTTTTTTTATGCCAAGTCAAAGGCCCATGGGCGGCATTAAAACTCTGACACCAGGTTAGTTACTAACCACACGATAAGAAGAAGAAGACTACAACTTTAGTTTTTAACATGAACATTACATTTATTTGATGAGTGATTCTGTAATGCATGCTAAATAAACAAAACAAGCTTGATGATTACTATGATAACCTCAGATGCGTGATTTATTAATATTCCTTTAATTCATTATTATGTTTAATTAATTTTATTCAACACGTTACTGGCAATAAAATGATATATTGTACTATTAGTGTTAACTGCTTTAGAATTTACAATATTATCTGAACTTAGTTGTACGTTTACTGCATAGGTACTACAGTAAGCAAAGTTTTTCTGAGATAATAATATTTAAACTGATTGACTTGCTATTAGAGATTTTCTCAGTATTTCACTCAGCAAACTGACTTATCACGTTCTCCAAAAAAGCCAACTCATGAGAAATAAATTCATGAATATTATAAATGTGTACTGGAATTTCCACAGGACTTTGTCACTTTGTAACTGTTTAAATCTAAAACATCGTTTGTTGAATTTTATCCTCAAGTCTATTAGTAATTTAATTTTCGTAGGTTGTTTCGTAAAGTTTGTGAGCAGTCCGCTTCTCGCTAACACTTTTACCTCGGCTACTCGATAACAAGCAAAATGCCGTTTCATCGCTTTAAAATATTTATTATTATCATTAGGCAACTTTACGTGCTGGTTCACTGTTTCGTGTCATTGTTAAAATCCCGTTATAAATGCTACTGCTATGCTAATTTCATATCATTGGCACATCAAACGTTTTCTTTGAAAATCCCGCGTCATTTTAGATTTTCTAGGAATACTGAGGTGCAAGTATTTTTGAAGGTATGAGGCATATAACAGTTGTTTCAGATATGTGCCAGGTATGTAAAGCACGGAATATGTATCACGTTAAAATGCATATAGAATTTATACTCAGAGTTATTTCTGAGAAAGATGAGTTATGATCTGATGAATCTTTTACATATGACGTAAACAGAATTGTGACAAAACTATTTATTAGCTTACATTAAAGAGATTTTTTAGTGCATTGTATGTAGAGTCAAATGCTGGTTAAAACGAATCCAAACACGACATTTCTGCTATTATTTTGTCAAGAGTCTACCTACTGGTATTTAATGCTGGATAGCCTGGCTGCAGCATCAGCCCATCCAGTTGCCATCAGTGTATTGTGTGCAGAATCAAATGCAGGTTAAAATGAATCCAAACACGATATATCTGCTGTTATTTTCCCAAGAGTGTATTAGTCTGCTAGATATCCTGGCTGCATCAGACCAAATACACCATAATGTTGCTTATTAATATTACACACATGGGTGTTTTAATTTTAAGACACACATATGCTTGTAAGTAAAGTTAATACCCATAGGCGTCTAAAACAGCAACGGTAGCTAACACAAAAGAGCTGATAACCTTGAAACGGCTTAACCGATTTTGATGAATCATGTCTAAGAACCATCGCAAGAAACCCTGCTTTCAAATAAAAAAAAACCGCATCTAAATCGGTTCACCCGTTTGGGCGCTACGGTGCCACAGACAGACAGACAGACAGACAGACACACACACATAGCGGTGAAACTTATAACACCCCTCTTTTTGCGTCGGGGGTTAAAAAGGGTAACTTTTATTCACTTACAATTCGTTAAATTACCTACGTCAACGCACGTTTTCCATCATTCTGAATGAATGTTTACAATATCTGTGCCTAAAATTCAGTTTAAACTACATATATGCCATTTCAGAGTATTAACAGTACAAGCGACAGCGTAATTTCAAAGAGTTCCATAATGTCAAAGCGTTTTTCTTAGCGTTAGCGGTTATCTTAATAATTTAGAACAAAACTACGAGTCTATGTCGAGAAAGAATTCAATGTTTAAACCAAGATTAGATGTATCAAAGATCTTAATCATAAGTCAATAAGCTTTTGTATTGATGGCTCAGGCAAATCAATAACAATAGGCGACTTTTTCTTTTAGCGCTAGAAGATAAGGTTATCAACTGATCGAAAGTAGACTAGTAATAGTAAACTAACAAAAATCGTACTTTAATCTACAACTGGTCGTTGACTCATTAATTGGCTTCATTCAAGTATTTTTCTTTACATAATAATATAGCAGTTATCTCAAACTAAAGGAAAAAAGGGAATTGTCAATGTGTTACAGGAAAGTGTAATTATATGGTCAGCTGTTGTTCGTCGAATACATTCTATCCGGTCGTATCGAAGTAAACATTTTCAAATATTTACGATGAGATTCTGACTTGTCACACCAAAGGAATACTCCCTGTTGTTCAAGAAACCTACAGTGAATAAAACAACAATGACAATATCAACAACAAGAAGCAACCGCTGTTTACAAATAAACACAAAATATTAGCCCTAATAAACTTCAACAAAGAAAAGTACAATGGAGCAACAATAACAAAACAACTGAACTATTGACCGCCGGTGATTGGCCATCATTAGTGAGACTGCGAGTATGCCGGATGAGTGCAGGCAGGTGGGTGTGTACGTACGATATTGCAATTGATTGATGGTATAATTCTAACATAATTGTCGTATAACGATTGGTCACGACGCGATACGAAGTCGCCTTGGGGCTGACTGCCGTTGTGCCGTATGTCAGTAAAGCCTAGTGTATATTACTGTTTCAATTTATCATTCTTCTTATGGTCATCAACTAGGTCTTCGATTAACTGGTAAGTTATCCATCAACCTTTACCATATCATATAAAGGGTCTATTTTCTGTTTAACGAAACCCGCCTGATTCAGTATTTTATACGGATCAGTGCCATCCGACCTCTACAACCCAACCCAAAGTGGGGGACATTGGTATCCTCAAACTATCCTACTCATTGTTGCGTGTAACCCTTTTAACCTTTTCCCCGTACATGGAAGCAGGGATTTTATGTTCTGTACCGAATAACAGGGTATTCCCGTTTGTTTTGGAGTTTCCATATCTGTGTAGTATATTATATATTCTGAAATAAAATTAATGCATCAGTTTTGATTATTTTGACGGTAAACTTTTTCTATACTACAGATATAAAGGGTTTCATGGTTTTGCTCTAATCAAAACGTTGCTAGTGAATTGGAATTTTTGCTTCCAACGTAATGGGGAAACATGTCAATCGTTACATACAATTTTAGTTTTCTTTTTCTGCACTATTTTATTCTAGAGTTCTCGGCTTGTTGCCAGGGTCGAACAGATGCATATTAATAAAAATAATATCTAAAAGATCGTTGAAAGTTTTGAGAATATAGAAGCACTAGCAGTACGAGTTGCTATGTTCCCACGCAAAACGTAAAAAATATATAACGTAGTTTGGAGCCACTTTGTGCTGGCAGACAACAGAAAAATGACATGCTCATAACTTTTACATACACGTGGAAATATTTTTCTGCTAGCTAGGAAATAACAACATCCTATGTAGTATGTAATGTATATAAGTATGTGACAGAGAAAAAAAAAACAAGAACTCAATACTGTTATAATGTATCCCATTCCAAAATAGCACCGTAAGTTAATATGAAATAAATAAATTGGAACATTGAGTCTGTTCACTTCTTTATAAGGGCTTAGTCCATAATAGTTAGAAATATAAAATGATTGATCCATAAGAACAGTGAATTTACGGTCAAATTACGGTACAGACAATAAGTTACTGTAAATGCAATAGCAAAAGTTAGATTGATTAATCAATCGTTAAGTACATACTTTAATGACTTAACAAGCTTTACTCGGGATTAGTCACGAACCTGTGTTTATCCATAAATTTGTATGATTTTCTATATAATTCTGACTTAAAGGTAAAATCATAACAATATTTTTATGTTTTACGAATAACTAAGATGACATATAATATTGCTCATTAATAAGTGAGTGACTAATAACATGAAACAGATGAAGGATAATTGATTTTAGTTCTATCAATAAGTTAGCAATCTTAATGGCAATCAGTTCTGGAACCATGTTTAAAATCACAATAAAAGCAGAATGATTACGGAAGCTTCGCAATATCTATTAAAGATGGACAATTATTAACATGTTGGTAAACATTGGGCTCAACCGATGATTCAATAAGCAAAACAATCAATGATGAGAAACAAAGTATATACTACGGAAGTATTAGGCGCAGTTACTTCTAAAAACAATATAGAAGACAATGTAAGTACAAGTACTAATAGGTACCGCTGTTAGACAAAGTCTAGAGCGGGCCACGACCCGTGACCCGTGGTCGACGGAGCGCGACCAATCCGATCAACCTCATTACTGAGTACCGAATGCACTGCTGCATCAACCCATGCTCGTATAAAGGTAGGTACTAATGAAGAACTCTTAATAGCACAACATTTTAGAATTAAATTCCAGCGAAGGAATGTTAGGGTCGCGTGATCCATGACAATTTGACGTCTGAAGTGGTGATAAAGTACTACTCGTACATGAAAGATTTTCACCACGTAACTTTAGAAAGGAATTAAATATTTTAACATATCGTAACATTCGTATGATTTGTGTTTATTAGGTGCACTAATTAATAGTTCATAAAATGTAGCAACAAATAAGCACACTGGATCAGCCTAGAGGTTTTGCTGTTATGGGAGTTTGTACCGCCACTTCTTCTTCCCAGCAAAAACACAGGAAGTGGTGAAGGTTTTGGAGGACTGCATTATGTATTTTTGAACGTTTTTATGACAAATTATGTTAATTCGTTATTTAAGAAAGTGCTGATTGTCAGCCTAATTTGAATAAAGGCTTTTAATCTAGATTTTGGATATTTATTTGTGGTGCATTTGAATCAAATTGGGTTTCAAATGAATTAAGATGGACAGCTGAAATTACAAAAGCAAATGTCTTTAGTAAGTTAAAGTATTGCGGTCGCAGTCGTCAGTTAAATTATTTACTCTATGCATTCGCCTTGGTACTTTCATTCACAATGGAAAATGTTCATTCATTATAACAAGTCCAACTGTTCCCGAGCATTTAAAGCTAAATTTTTCCTTGTCTTACTGTGTGAAAATGTCAGTTGAAGTCATTAATCTCTATCATGTAATTTGCATTCAAGAGTTTGTTTTCGCGTACAAAATATTGTGGGAGTCAGCAATTGTTAAACGGACAAGACGATGCAATTTAGAATTTCTTGTTTCTTGCATATATTCTTGTATAGATTGGTAGTCATTCTGTCTATGTCTTTGGAAATACGCAATGTGGCAACAGATAACATTTCTTTCTCGTTGTGTTATTCATTTAAAATTGATTTTAAAACCCACAGGAACCACTAAGCCGGCTGTGTATAGTCACATATTTATTCTATGACGTCAGTTTATTTTGTGTAAAACTTTACCGTCATCCATTGTTCCTTTGAGAAGTGGTTGAGCAACAATCATTAGGAAGTAGTAACGTTAACGATAATAATTGCGTTGTTTTATATGACTTCTTTTATTTTGCTTTTAGTTTTCTAATGTTAAAGCTTTACCTTAGTAGACTCTGTTAGTAGCACATGCCATTAGCATGGTGTCATAAGTTTGTGCGTTTTAGCGATAACGATACAAGATAATCTACAAGTTACTCGTGGTTAGCTAGACAAAAGCGTCCGTTATGAGCTGGTGTCGAAGGCGACTGAACTGTGACCCTTACGTGAAGTAAGACCAATCCAATCAACCTCATTATTCCACACACACCACTCCTTGTTATCAGCCGACAAAGATGCTACTTACTACTAAATATTAATTTCTGTTTGCTCAAAATATTTGAAGTTTAGAAAAATACCGATGAATTCGACTGAAATCAATTGGAATATGAAGCCGCCACGATTAAAATAGTGACTACAATAGAGTTCAATGGATCCATTCTTCATTTGTCCAGATTTACAGTGTAAGAGATAAATGGAGCGGATATTAGCGGCACACCCACACATGCGTTTACTGCATACGTTATAGCTTAATATTACGGCCTCAAAGCCATAAGAAAACTTCATTAAATTATCAAAAGCAACGATGTCAGAGAAAAACACAGGGCATATGCGCCCACGCACTGCCACAAATTTAGAGAAGTAACTACTTGCGCGAAATTGAAAGACAGCGAGGCAACTCAAACCGGTCAGCTTTTGTGTGTGAAAAAGATGTTTGGATGTGAAAGCCTATAATCGGCGAAAGAAACATATATTAACGCAAATATATTACTTTTTTTTGGAGACACATTACGTGGACTCGTATTTTTTTTAATTTGTCGTTTTTATTATTTCGAAACAAAATTAGGTGTTATAGCCAACTGTAGAATGCAAGGCCAGTAAAATATGTAAAACGTCATGAAAATCTAGACTTTAATTTACGTCCTACTGGCTGTCATAATCTTTGATGCTTTCGCCAAAGATAAATTATCCGCTAGAATCTTAAGCTTTTCGTTTGACGCCAAAACATTTTGAAAACTATGTATTCCTGTTTGAAATAACGGGATGTATAAAACATGAATATTCCAATGGCTTTATTGATGGATAGATCGGAATATCGTTAATCTATTCGATCTGAAATTCCCGCCTGGTCGTAACCTAAACAAGATTCTCGATGGTGCAGTAGCGTGGATTGTTGAATATTTTTGAAACACATTCGCGAGCTTTTACTGATGTTTGCACTCGCGAATGATAAAGCACACGCTGCTTGTGCCAGACATGTTTTCACTAAAACAATTCAGCCGTCCGGCCAACGCGCCCGGCCGGCCGGTTCTTCGGCGAATATAATTCTGTTTTACGTTCTTTCCTATAATAGCTGGCTTATAGCGGTGAGTACAAATTAACGTGGTACGATTACACTTATAAATTATTCACGTTATTGTACTTGATTATTAGTGAAAGTCATTTTAATAAAGATTCAATAATTACACGACATGTTCACAAATTATGGTTAATAGTTCATTTCTCCGTCAAAAAACATTTGCGTCTGCTATTACCATTTTAGTTATCAAAATAACCAATTTTTACTGTAAGAACCTCTTTATTTAATTATGTATGTTTATGGTGGTAAGTACTGTATTTTACTACTAAATTGAATCCAACGCTACCAAATGCGTCAGTGTCATTGACTTTTAAACTGGGCCATCATTTTATTCACCATTTAGCTGGATTCTTATGCCCCATCAAACCGACGGCGACGAGTATGACAGAAGGTAGGTCTCCAAGCAACAAGTTTAAGCAGAAACTAATATCCAATGCGTCAGCAGCAAGCAATACAAAGCCTTATTATAATACTTAAGTATTCTCTTTGCGTTTAGAATAAGTACCCAAGCTCTCCAGAATCTTAATGAACTGTTAGGCTTTCCTCGTTTACGAAAGTAATCAAGCTTCTACATTAAATCACCTATAAGGATAATAATTGCGTGCATGTAATTCAACCTAGTAAACCTTTAAGTTTCCTTGAATAAAATAACAGATGTCTTGCTTTCTCTCAGTGTGAGCTCAACTCTAAGATCCTCCATTAAGACACGCATCAACTGGTACTTCTTGGGGAGCAAAAAGCCGAAGTAACGGTCCCCACCGATATGGCGGGATTTAATAACTCCTCCGGCCCTAAATGGAGAGAGGCAGATTTTGAGGCACGGACCTGCGACTTTATCGATGTCGATTCTTTACCAAGATATTGCAATGATATTATTTTCAATCTTGATATCGAGCACATCTGTTTTATTTGAAATAATATAATTAGTTAAAAATGTGGGAGAGACTAAATCTGCGAGAAATACTTTTTCCATCCAAATTGGCCGATTAAGTACGAAAATTTGTACTTACAATATACTACGTACTTACATTATATTATTAAGATGTCCGTGCACGGTTGTATGGAAATAACAAACGATTAACTAAAACAGAAACTACGACGCACGAGCATTTGGTAAGCACCAAACGTGTTTGCGATTTGTACACCTAAAACTCATAATTTCGCGTAATATAATCTGTGGGAATATGCGCGAATGCGTTTATTACATTTCAAATGCAGCCAGACCATAGATATTAATATTTGCATTAGGAAACCCGCGTATTTTATCGATGTGTTAACATCACTATGTAATGCAAGCGGGGAACCTGTGGGACCAGAATGAGGAACTCTCCATCTAGTGGACTATGATCGAACAGCTTTGAGCGCGGTCGTATGTGCTCAGCATATCATTTTACCTTAACAACAATGCGGAATAGAACATGTTCCGTATTTGGTTTGCATTTTTTGCTATAAAGGACTAGGAAAAGAATTAATTAGGTAGCTATCTATCCTGCCTTTCTATATGTGCAGAATGTCTCAATCTTGAGAATGATTTGTAGATAATATTACTATAAACAGATTATTGCATGTGATTTGTTTATGACTTGACTTCTCGATGAATAATAAGTATAGGTAATGTTATGTTGTGGGATAAAAGGTGGTTTCATATATTTTTTCTTAAGAGTTTTTACTGTAGGCGCTAAACTATTCCACCTACGAGAAATCCTCACGGATACTGAACTGAAATAATGAATGACTGAATTTTAATATTCCTATTTACCTAGCCAAGTAACAAACAATTTAAACAGAGACTGGGTTAATAAAATAAAACAGAGGAACAAAGGTGTTGCAATACACGTAAAATCCGCATTAACCCGAGCACAATGGTGTATCAAAGAATGAACACGTTGCTATTTGTTTGAGCTATAAAGATGAACGGTACAGTTACAAAAATAAAACATTTTAAGATATTAGTCACAGCAGCCGGTGTACCGAAACTATTGTTTCGACAATGTATTCAACATACGAATCGCATTGGTACTGTTAGCTCTATTTCTGGAATAGTTAAAGTTTACTTTACAGCTCAGTTTTTGCGAGCGAATAAAACATTGATGGTATGATTACCAATTGTGAAAACATTATTTTAAGATTTGGCAAAATAAAGCGATTTGTTTGGGCAATAAAATCGTTCAGCATGTCAGAAACTATTTGCGATAGATTCTTAGAACTCTGTCATGTGACAGCCATCTGCATCGTTAAGGGTTTTCATCATTATTTCTGAGTACGTGACCGATGTCTCGGAACGGTTCTTTTGATCGACAATCAATATCATTCAACGATCAATTTATCTTAAGATTTACGTCTACATTGTTAGATTCCTTGCAATTATCGATGTATATTATGTATTCAGGCAACTTTAATACAAACATGAATGAATATTCATAGCATTGGCTCATTGAAAATGCATTGAAATCTCGGTAATTGATACCGAAAGAGGAGCTTATTGTGTGGATCTAAGAAGTATCCACTTGATTTACAGCTATAACATTGAAAACAGTTTGACATGATTTAATTGCATTTAGTGTTCCTGTTTCTTACATTATCACGTGATAAATTCAGTAAATGTTATTCAGCTACTCAAAATTGTAATAAAATTCAATAAATTAATTCAGTGGCAGAGGTTCGTTAGATGATACCATATAAGGAGTCTCAGACGAGTTGATGGCGCCAGCAATATATCTATGAGTCAACACACATCTCACTAATGTTGATTAGTTTCTAAACACACTTTAAAGGAAATATTGGATCTAAAAATTCTTCTTTTGATGTTAAAGAACATTGTAAAAATGGTAAAGCGAATTTTTTTACAGATAACATCAAATACGATGTGCTAGTTGCATACATAACTACTGTGAGTGAATTGAAACGAAACCCAAATAAAGTATGGTGAACTATTTGGTCTCCATGTTTAGTATATGCATATCAATACACCAGTATATTCAAAGCCAAATAGCACGACATGTGAACTGATGCATTGACAATATTTTCATCGGCTGCAATCGAAGTTGGCACAGACATGAGCTGCTAGTGTTATCCGATTTTAATAAATGAGTCATTCGGTTCAGTGAACTCTATGTCCAAAAAGGTACTCTATTCGTGTTCGTTTGCAAATGACTACAAATCAGTTAGTAACAATGAATGGACCGTATCATTGAGGTTCGCCTAAGAATCAACAATCATTCCAAAGACGAGATAGCCCTGACATAAGTCTCCAAATGTAGCAGCCTGTCTACCTTGTGTTTCTATCTGTATGACTAACGCGTTATTGGCAACAAATAGCTCGGTCTACGAAGAAATTATTAGAATTCTCATCCGTTCAGAAACCTTAAAAAAGCTAAGATGGATCTCAAGATAGCTTTACGTGTGTCGTGCGTGACGTAATTGACAAGCTACTTCCTTTATTACTTTTTTGCAATTCAATCAATGCTAATGTTTCACAGAACGATCGTATAGACTAGGTAGTGTTTTTCTTCTTGATTTTGAAATGGGTATTATTAATGCACCATTAAAAGCCATATGAATTAATTACTTGAGTGTTTACAAAGCAATACAAATTCATTACAGTTGTAATTTCTTGAGCACATCTCACAAATAATGGGCATACAAGTTTCGTCAGTATCCAAGCAGGAGTATTTACACTTACTTATAACAAACACTGCTCAAAAGACTGTTTGTCTCTTGACAGTTCAATAATTAATGAGAGAACAATTATTATACTGTGTTGATACAGAAAGTGCTCATTCATATTCTGATACTTAAATTGTTTGTGAATGAAATATAAGTTGTATGAATACAACCAATGAACTAATTAAGTTGTAAACAATGACATTACGCACGTATCGTCCGTCATGTCTTTACCACTTAAGGAATCAAAACAGTGTGCAAAAATATTAAGATATACAACAAGCCATTCCACTCTGAAATTAAGATTTTACAATTAAGGATAGGAATTTGTATGAAATAACTGTAATTTTTTTATTATATTAAGTAATACACATAATTTTTTTAGAATATGAATAGAATATGAATAGAAATATGAATATGAATATGTATATTTTATAGAATATGTATTGGGTGTACGGAGGAGTGTGGTACTTGGCATAGTAAAAGTTCATATAGGTATTATGACTGTGACAGTTATTTTTTCGGTGGAATACGAGTAATAAAATTCTATCCACGGAGACAAAATCTCGCTTAGGTTATAATTAAAAAACATTTTTATTTCAGAGGAAAACTAAATAAATTATGTATTTCTTTTTTCACTATCCAGTCCATCCAAAAGTTCTGTAAGAGATCGCTTTTAGCGGTAAAGCCCTTCATAAACCCTTTTTGTTATTTTTAAGTTTTTATGGTGTACAATAAAAGAGTGTTCTACTCTATTCTATTCCTATGAGGAAATAAAGTGTCGATTCCTCAAATAAAATTGTGTATCTTTTTACTTCCCTCCTACGTCAACAGGAAGTTAGTAATGTACATGACCTAATAACGTCACGTAGGTACAGCCGATTCAACAAGTTTGGTGTTTTCTGTAAATCCATAAAGTTTGAAACGATACGTTTACGATTCTTTAATTAGAATTTCTCGGAGCCGTATTAAAGCAGATTGGTCTATGTGGGTACGAAGTAAATTGGTGGCTTAATTTTCCAGAACAATAGGAAACGCTTCAAAAATAAACAGCAGATTCTAAGATGGCTTATGATCGTATGATTGCATATATGCATAATATTTTAAATACGGACGTGTAATCATCGTTTTCATTCCCTTGACCTCCGGTGCCTAGCGTTTCAGATAAACCCTAGAATATAACGCAACTACAGTATTAATTACGTCACTACTTACATCTGGATGCTCTTTTACTGGCACGTAAACTTTTTCTGTAAGTGTGGTGACCATGCCTTCAGCTTCTGGTAAGACGAGTGGTTCTTTCTTGACTCCATTTATTTGGAATAAACTTGCTCGAACTTTTGCTATTTCTGTAAAGAGAAAAATACATTTGTTAGCTACGTGGATAACATCTGCTCTAATAAATTTTACACATGAACATGTCATATTGACTCGTTAATTTTAGAATACCGTCCCAAACGTTTACTAGTAAGTATAGTATAAAGTTTTATGTACCGTGGAACATTCTTGCTGCTTTATGAGTACGGTATTTTAGTTTTTGGAAAACTCACAATACCAACCTAATTACGTTGGTATGTCATGTACTTGTTTGCGACACACATTATTTTAATGGTTATAGCTATCTGGAAATGTAGTAATTCTCGGCAGTTTCATCACGTAGGTAATCAATATTTTTAGTAAGTATCGGATCTGTAATAAGTTTGAAGGCTACGACAATAGTCGATGACTGTTATGACATCATCCTGACAGATTTATATTGATAGATCTGATCAATCTGATGCTGCACCTCTAATAATATGACTGGCTAACATAACGCACAGAGGCCACCCCAGCCGCAGTGATGTAATTCCGTTATGACATATTTTTAATGAGTTGCGAATGACTCATGGGTTTAGGTCATTTGGTAATACTAGTGTGCTTTTCTTATAATGGAAGAAAGAAATATTTTGACCATGACGTTATAGAACCAACCTTCATGGTAACAAAACCTGCAAATCACACATTGGGTACCAAAAATCCGTAGTTAAACGCTATATCAAATGAAAAGTGGTTCAAATACCATATGGCTGGTTGGTGCCAAAGTATTATAACACAAGTTCGCGATTTCTCCATGGTATGTAAGAGTCGTTGTGCAAACACAGGGTCTCGTTTTATCTTCCTTATCCAGATAAAGAGGTGATGAGTCATCGGATAATTTCCGGACGCACAATCGGACAGCCATCTGTTTCTGAGATACCGTTAAAATATGTTAAGTTATAATGTGATTATAAGTAACTTATCTGTTTGTCGCACGTGCTGATAATTTTGTTTTGTAGTAGCTTTACTATCTCTAATCAATCGATCAACTCATAAAGCCACTGTTGAGTACCTATACTATCTTATCTAAACGATATCTCCTTGCCCAAATTAAAAGTAGGTTCCGAAACTTTAAAGCTGTCAGGTTCGTTCACATTAGTGAAAAAAATCTCAAGATTTTGTTATTTTAAAATGATACTTATTTTTTTTTAATAATGTAAAATACGTCGAGTAGGTGCAGTTATGGGAGTTCTCTTCAATTTGTTAATCTCTCACGCTATCAAACGGCTCATATGCGCAGACGCACGTATCCGCCTGACCATACCGAGTCCGCTGAGGGGCTGGCGACAATGCGGAGGAGCTTTCACACCATATAAGGGCGGCAAGAGTGAGTAAACAAGCCATTAACCCGCCACGGTGCCCGTGTGATAGCCGATGGATTATGTATTTAATTGCCACGTTTTCTTGCATATTGATGGCAGACGCATTTAGGATGAGATATTTATGCTTTAAATTCGTTGTATTTTTATTCTCTCCATAAGACTTAATTGGTAGCCGATGGCATATGCCAGCAACTGAATTTAGCGGTTGTAATACTTTGGTGGTCATTTGTAATTTAAAAAGCACCGCCTATAATAAGGCGGTGCTTTAATAGTGATATCTTGAAAATTGCTAAGATAGTGACTTGTGGCTAAAATGATCACATGGTTTATGTTTAAGGTACGATTGCTGAGGATGTTCCGTGGTTCTCCTAAATCCTACATGCCTTGAAAAGGACGTTAAGCCAATGGTCCTGGCTGTCATTTAAAGATCTCTAACAGTTATGGATAATCTTACACGCAGTATTACCAAGGAGTATTGAATCGTATTATCCAGTAACTACGCTGTGGAGGTCAGTGGCTTCATGTAACATACTGGTATTCAGCATCATCCGGTTAGACTGGAAGACGACTCCAACATTTTGTAGTTGGGGAAAGGCTAGGCCTACGTTAGTACTTATATCAGTAATAGTAAGGGTTGCTTTTATTTCATGGTATTAATACTACCAGTTTGACTGAAAGCTGACCCCAACATAGCTGGAGAGTTGCTATAAATTCATTTAATATTCAAACTTCGTTTCTTTATTTATTTAATACTTCAAGCACACTATTGTAACTGTGCTTGAAGTATTAAAAGGCGGACTTAATACCATGGGCAGTTAAGCTACAAAGTAACAGACTCATGTGACCAAGATAATATTGAATCAGTTGATTAATTGGACGGTAATCGTCACTGACAGCGTTTGTCTATTTGACAACTTAAATTTTCTGATGGTCAATACAAGGTTGCATCAAGAGCAAATCGTTTAAAAAAAAACTCCTTTTGTAACATGTCACAACGGACGTTGACGGGTGTCGAAACACTTGTAATGGTCGTAGAACAATGAAGCAGTCTTTGTACTAGTCAATGAGAGTTCTAAACAAAAACAATTGCGTTATAAAAGAGGCTATGTTTTGTCGCAGGTTGTTTTGGGGGCTGTCCTGTGCGTCCGTCACTCCACGTCTATGCGTCTGAGTTTGATTAATGTACTCGGATTTGACGTGAACGAGTTTCGGAATTATGTCGTCTGTAGGAGGTCGCTCTTGCGCAAGCTACCAAACTTGTGTACCTACTTCAATCTCGTGTGAACTATGAGACGGATGATTTTAGTGATGGACGGCTATTTACGCATTCCTGCTAAAGTTTCTACGTCTTTTAACGCATGTTTATACCACTAGCTTTTATTTCTCACTAAAAAGCATAGCTTTAGGCGCTATCATTATAACGTATAATGGAAGCGTTTAAAGTAACGAACAGGAGTTATTTATGATGCTTGCAGATGTAACAGAAAATGTTTAATGACAGCTTGCATGCTCATCGCCTACGAGCATCACATTAACCCATTTCTTGGAGATAATTCTTTCAACTTGCGGGGGAAGAGGTCGGTATATTTCAATGTTTTCACAACTGCGGAACACATCACTAATTTGAACACGCAATTAACTTAAAAGACCATGAATTCCAATATGAAATTTATATTCTAATCGATTTTGATTACGTGAATATTAATAATTTACCTAATTTATTAGATTGGTTAATGTATGAGGATTTCAAAAATATTACTAACATCAATGTAGTAGAGCTATTCAGAAACAGGTAGCAAAGCCACAATATACACGTTATATTTGTTAACAAGGTTTAATTTTACCATTTACTCAGATTACTCCAACCGCAATCGCGATCGTTCTATGTAAGTAATTCTAGCCTTGCAAGACTCCCTATACAATTGTGTAAGGAAAACCTATCTCTGTGTCTTTGTGTTAAGATTGAAATTGAGTTGGGTATAATTGATAACTCTATAATATAATGATGTTTGAACGCTTGCGTAGGAAGAGCATTCACTATAATAGAAGAGCAAGCAACTTGTGTGTCACTCAGTGACAAATGACAATTGCCGCTTCGATCTTGGAGACCACCTACGGAAAAGCAAACGCTGTTAAATTAGGTACCTTGGATTTGTGACCAAAATTGATGGTGTACTTTATTTACTTCCAATTTAACATGGCTCTGATATTAATTCTTCTGGATGAATAGGTATGGACAAGAAAACAGGTTTAATATGTCTCATTACTGTTAATATTGAATAACGTGAGTCGTTAGATAAATAACTTATTTTTGGTCATATGTTCCTAATTGGTAACTTCTCTTGTTCTAGTTATAGTTTAATAACATCAATAAATTATAGATTAATATCATTGGCGTTCACAGACAATGCAGTTTTATTTCTGGTACAGTTTAACAGGTACATTTACAATTTCTTCCCGAGAGTATTGCGACAGCAAACATCGCACACGTAGGTACGCTTACTGGTTCCAGATAATGCAATGCAATCTCTCTTGCATTGTCACTGGCTACAATGGCAGACCGCGGCGCATTCACTCTATAATCCCTCTCCCTCATTCTATTCTAATACGCATTTTATAAGTTGCAGCTTCAAACCCAAGAACGATATCATCGCACGGATTTAGACGCTTTGCTACGTGATTAGATTTTTAGCTTCACCATGAAGACACGACTACAAGGTTTTATAGTTTCTATTAAAAAACTTAAACTTCAGTGTATAGCTTATGGTGTGATCTTATAAATTATGTATTAAATAAACATGTGTGGAGTTAAACTAGGCTTGAACTCGACCCCTGGACAGTTATAATACAATTTTCGACATATTTCAAGATAACCGTAGTGATTCAGTTGGGAAAGATCGCCTTTACACTTTACTATTAAATTAGATTTTAGCATATTTATGAAATAAAGAGCCGATTGGGCAATTTGACGTCTAAGTTTTAGCAGTTAAGCAACTGTTTGTGCTTGTGGTAACTGTATCGTGTAGGTTATGTTTATTCGGCTGATTTAACGTTAAAAGGTTAACCTGTTGAAAATTTGACGATACTCTTTTAATACAATAAAAAAAGAAGAAAATATGAAAATCTCAATGAAGTTTTATAAAACAACGTCATTAAAAATCCATCTGTTCGCAGTTGCGTGCCATGCGAAGCAGTTCCAGTGAAACAAATGGTATAATTGGTTCTTAGAATAGACTAAGTCACAAAATCACTTTCGTTAACTGCGTCGGTCGGCGGAAACAATTAATTTCTTTCATCACCAAGAACAGTGGTGGTATTTTGTAATTTAACGACGACGCCAATGCAACGGCCGTCATAATAACAAACTAAGTAAACGGACGCGCGGTCTAGACAGTGAAATTACAAGGTGGTGCATTAATTAAACTTGACTGTCACAATTGGAGCATAAATGAACAAGATTTATTTGATGTGTGAAGGACTACTAACTATTTACTAATTCTCGCATTTGTTGAACTCGTAAATCTATGAGAAATTCCAAGTAGGTGCAACTTTAGAGTCAGCAGGAATTAGGGCGGGAAACTAACAATCACTAATAGTTTTGTTTTCTGCTAGAGTTAATATTAATGTTCCCTGAATAATAATATATGAGGGCAAATTAAGAACAATGTGGATTCTAGGGGAATTTTCTCACGTTGAGCGACGATGCGTAAACACAGCACCACGGTCAGTAGCGACCGGCTTCACTTGCGTCGACCAACCACGGAGACTTGAATCACGCGAATAATTATGTTGATATATTAAAATGTGTGTGTAATTAACCGGCACATAGTGACAATAACGGAATGAGACTTCTCTGGGAAAGATTTGATAACAGAACAAAGCTGTTGCTGTAATACAGTTATCTGTATAACAGAGCGTAGAGACTACGCAAGGAAACTCGGATGAATATATTATTATGTGTATACCAACGACTTTTTATTAACACAAACATAACATAACGTCACGCCTGTAATCCCCGAAGGGCTAGGCAGAGGTGTACCTGGTACTACAACCATTTTTCGACAGTTATGTTTATGTCCCATGTAATAGGGAGCGAGCCTATTGCCATCAATCGGGCACAAATCCAAACTCCGGGCTGCTACTAAGAAATTCGAGATCGAAAAACTCAATAACACTTTGCCCGACCTGGGTATCGAACCCGATAACGAGGCTGTCGACTTTTTGTTATTTACTAATATTCTTATATTATTTACTGAACGCGAAAGCCCAAACCTCTTTACTTATGTCCTAAGGCCGAAGTGAGAACCAGACCAGCGGGCAGGAGACGAGCTTTAATAATTATCAAGATTATATAAATGACTCTTAAGTATTACTTGAGTGTAGGCTATAAAGATAATTGAAACAAAGTTTGACTTAATTACACACGCTAAAAATAACCTTAATGGAATTAATGCTAAAGAAGAAGACATATGGCCAAAGCAGCTAGCGGAGTAAATTACAACAATACGCAATCATGATGATGACATAGACGATTGTAAATTGACCACGAATAATAACAATAAACACGTCCTTTGGTAAATCAAACCTAACGTGAGACGTGGGGACGTATCTTTGAATTAAGTCTGCAGAATAAAGGTTAAGCTCGTAGATATAAATGAGACTGTCACTCTCCATGCAGTTATTTATGAATGACAGACGACGGTCTGCGGAGGTCTTCGACTGAACTGCCTTTAAATGTGCCATATATAAACGACACGTCGTTACTATACATATACACCTTGCTAGTTTTTGACTTCTTTGACACCGTATTATTTCTGGACAAGTGCAACTGACGTGAAGCAAATGCCGTCCAGATTATGTTAATGCGACAATGGTGAACAAAGAACATACGTATCCGGTGTGTCCTAGGAGAACCATTGTAGTATTGTGTTTTAGACAGGTCATTTGTAATCAAGCTTGACAAATTAGATTATTAAGTGATCAAACCGGATTTTAATGAACAAACTTAATGATCTTGGACATCAAAGCGTATTTAAGTTAGAAGATGAATAAGTTAGCCCACTCAATATATCATACAATAACAAAGTAGTGTATATATTAATAGAAAGCGATGCACTTGAGAATGATGAATGGGAACAAGATAATCAAAAGGCAGTAGTGAGTAAAGTTGCCGGTACCGGTACGGTAGCTCCAGACAATATACAACGTCGGACAGATGTACTGGCACATCATGGCGGCACAGGCTTTGCGTAGATATATCCTACCAATAAAATAAGTCCCTTTTAAAGGGGAACTAACGAAACTATGGCTTCTTGCACCAGATTCTAATAAGATTTAAAGACCCGATTGGAAATATTATGAATAAATTTTCGTAGAAGATGTTTTGAACTTTAATTTGTTGCATAAATATTCCATTGATGCCTATTATATTTGCAGGGATTTTATTTTACTTTAATCTGTATGACTTTCATTTTGAACTTCGTAGTCAAATATATCGATGTACGCACTCGATCTACCTACGGAAGTTACGGAAGTATGGAACTTCAAAAAGTTTATCTTAGAAATTTCATCGTCGTTTTTCTAATTATTTTCGTAACCTTCTTTATTTTTTATTTCTATTGAGGAAAAATAAAAAAAAAATAGAGCAGATAAGTGTGTTTTATATTCTCAGCAGGGTGAAGAAATAGAAACTTTTAATTTACTGTGAATTACTGACAGGTACTTTCTATTTTTTAGCGTGCGATAATATGAGCGTGCCGTTACATTTAAATATAATTTTACAGCTTATTTTAACAACTCACAGACCTCCTTCAGCGATATCCAACTTCCTGTCCTCGGTGTCAAGTACCAAAGGCCTATGTCTAGTCATGCACATGCATTATGCAAATAAAGAAAGAGAATCAATAAAAAGCTGCAGCTGTTGCATCGTAGAAAAGTTTTAGCATAATTAGAGACAGCTCCGGCAAATAAACATATCTTTAGAGACTAGATTTATGGTCAAGCAAGCGGTATGGCCAACAAGGATAAAAAAAGATGATTACGTCAATAGCACCTTAATAAAATTAAGTATGAACTCAGTCTAAATGAATTTAACCAATTTAATTTAACCTGGGATTTAGGAAAGAATAAATCATTTCGTCTTACTTTTTGTTTGTGTGGAACGACAAGTAACTAATAAGTCGTCACACACAGAGCCAATGTAAGATTAAGTTATATTTGAATATTGTTTGTGTGTCAATGGAATTTAATGATGGTCTACTAATACACATTATTTCTTCCAAGATTCCATTAGTCATTCCCACAACGCGTGGGATGATGACAATAATTATACGTAGAAATGTGACGAAATGGTTTGACGGCGATTCATTTATGAATGAAAACAATGAAGTAGTAAAGATTCAAGTTAATTTGGACGGTATACAAAACAAGTATAAAGTTGCAAAATAATAAGTTAATAAATTACAGCAGGAGCGAACTGACACATTATTGGCCATTACGAAATGCACACAAAATGGAAACCAGTTGGAAATGCCAGCGCAGAGGCAGTTGTCTTTACGTTTGTGATTGAAATGCTTTTATCTCGATATCTTTATCTATGCACGGTTAGAGGTTGTCACATTGTTAAGGATACTGATGAGACATTTAGGAATTCGCTGAATCACATTGCACTGAATAAGCAGCATCTAATGAAAATACAAGAGGTAGGAAATACCGTTACAAAATAAAGCAAGCTTAAATATTTGAGGTGCATACCGATAGTCGTTTGGACTGCAGCTAATTGTTTGAAGTGTGACTGAGAAATATGAATATCGTAAGCGAAACAAGTTATGTTAATTACAGAGAACGTGCACATAGAAGAGGTGGTCAAGCGTAAATGGTCCAAAGAAAAAATAATACTCATATTTATGAATGGCAGTTAGCAGACATTGGGTGTGAATGAAAAAATAAACACTTCACAAGGGTAAAAGCAAGACGAGCTTTGCTTATGTGACACTTATAAGTAATGTGGCCAAACACATAAGTAGTACAAATGTGCGGGCTGAGATCGCTGATACATCGGTAGCATAGGCATACGGAAGTGGGAACCCAATATGTTGGCTTCAAACAAATTTGTGTTCTATTATATATATTTTCCTCAGCTATATTTACATTTGAAAACTAGGTAATCATAACAAATGAATTTGTTAAAACTCATCATCATATTTTTGAACAAGTAGATAGGTAGGTACCTACAAAATTTATGTTTGAGATAGATCAACACAAGCAACAATTTCACAGAAATATAATGGCATTTAAAGTGCGCACTTTTATCGGGAGCAGAAGATGCTGTTAAAATAATATTGTACGAGAACAACATGCCGACTAACGAAACGAGAGTTATATCTCTATAAATTGTCTTAGTACGAAGGAACACGCATGTTTTCATACAAAGCGGCTACAGATTTACGGTCCTATTCGCTAGGATTTACGCAGGTTCGACACGTGTAAATAAGCTCACTAGTTAACATCGCCTAAATGTGTCAAAGCTGAACCAATGCCCACTGTTACGCGTTCGAGTTTCCAGAATGCTGGCCGAGATCTATACTATTTATTCCCCGAACACTATCCACAGTTGACGGTTCTTTTATTATAGCTATAAAAGTATTGGAGTAAACCGGAGATTTTCGCTGATTTATCGCCTAATATTTATTTTTCACGGTTTATTTGCGGGGCCCGCTTGTAAATATAGGACGAGTTTACAGTACGAAAACTGGGGTTTCCTTTTTATGTATTATGTCGGTGCCAAACAACGTGACTTGATGCGACGCGGACATTAATATAATATGGAGCATTATCGTAAAACAACGAGCTGTGGATGTTTCAGTATGTCGTGTCAGTTGGTGACTTTAATGCACCATTATGTTAGTTCAATAGAAAGTTTATAACCTCCGGTGTAGCCGTTTTATAAAGCCGTTCACGCAAAAATCGGTGTCAGAAGGAAGGCATAAAACTTCATAGTATAGTCGACAAATATAATACTCACAATAATAAAAAACCTATGAATCAGTTTGGGCGGGTGTTAAGGTATATATTGTGACATGTTGATATTCAACATATTGACTGGCATTTTTTCCAACTACAATAAAACCAAAGAGCGTCAAATGTCGACACCTACCATTCTCGAATGGGCTTCATATTCAATAGATGTCTTGTGGGCGTAGCTTATAAACATTGAATGACAGAATTATACCAATGACAAACTATTGAATAAACACTTTAACAACAATTTTAGATATTGTTTAATGGCGGCATTCAATGTGACACATTGTCGATCTCTTTTAACAACAACAACATTGTTCAATTCAAGTTACCTATTTGAAATAAAAATGTGGTTCGTCAATATGTAAAGTTGGATAGAGTAGCTCGAGTGCGTGTAGGTTATATAGCGGTTCGTAATTTGCAAGCGAGACGGATTGTTTGAGGCAAATATTTGACAATAGCAAGCCATGAGCCAGCAGTAAAGTACTTGCCTCAGACAGACTCAACCTTGCCGTTCATAACATATTGTTAACGCGGCTGGTAGCAACGCCTACAATGACACACGTGTCAAATTGCTTTAGAAAAACTTATTGTAATGAGCCGTCTCACTCAATCACACATAAGACACACTTCATGTGTAAACCACCTACGCGAACTATATTTCAAGTAGGTAAACATATGTCAATGTTTAATGGCCCACAAAACATGATTATTATTACCAAGTACCAACATTTATGGACAGTCAAGAATGATGTATTCCTTTTCCAAGGATTCTTCAACAATCTTAGATGCACAATGATTGAATTCAATTCAATTGCAATTCTTGTAATAATCGTAGGTGTAATCAAATACACGTAAGGCCAAGCTCGTGTTGTCGTTGCGAAGCTAATTTTGCTAATTAATTCTGTGTCCCTAACCTAATACAAAGCGAAGTGATGCCATAGACACCTTAATGGCTAGATACTAAATTGCATTCAAGATAATTCTTAATAACAATAAAAATGATAATTGACATGAGAAAGTAATTATTCAGTTACATAACCACAACGAAACAACCAGAATAAAAGCCATTAACGAACTAAGAGGTAAAATGTATAAACGTAGACATAGAATTAGTGCAATATAAAAATGCAAATGAAGCCCGAAGGCAAGAGAACTATAAAGAAAACCGGAAAACAATTGATATTCACATTAATGAAATAATTTCTTAGACAAGTTTTCCAATCTTTGCACGAACTACAACACAAAACAACAGTCTGTAATAGTTCGAAAAAAGACAGTGAAGCAATACTTCATTTAGTAGGTAGAACTACGGAGAATAGCAATGTCTTGAACAATAAATAAGACAGCCAAAGAAAGCTACGTTTCTCTATAAAGGCGACGGTAAAAAACTCGTTGAAAACCTTTATGACTTACGAGTCGCGGAGCTCTATAGAATTTCTCACGTCTCGAAACTAGTGAACGAAGCTTACCTGAAATAAAATATAGACAATATTAGCGCCATGTTAACTATTGATACATTGACTATATGTTTATTAGTTTGTGTAATTAAATGCTGCCTTCTATAACAATGAGCTATTGATTTTAACAATATCATTGAAGCAGGTTTCCATAGGGAAATATTGAGTAGGTATATGGCCAAGCAGCCGGTCAACAAACGATCTCACAGTAGTATCCCTACATATTATCTTATAAACTTCTTTTCATATGGTTAATGACTAACTTGGTGTCAGCGTATATGGGCGTCTGACTTGGATTTGGTTACACATGTCTTTGAGAAATATCTCTCAGTCATGCTGGTTTCCTCACGATGTTTTCCTTCATCGTTTTTAAAGCAAGTGATAATTATACAATATGAATCCGAAAACTCAAAGGTGCCTAGGGTTAGAATTAGAAACCTATGACTTTTCAATCCCCCGGTCACACTAACAATTTTTTCCCTTAACTGGCACTCACTCAGTTGAGAATAACTTTTATGTACTGACGGTCGATTCAGTAACAGTCACCCCGCGGAAACTTGAGTGAAGTGAACTCAATGCCTAGCATTAGTATGGATTCACAGGTTATCTGCATTTTCACGGAGTGATTTTTTAGAACAGCACTGCTATCTATCTTATAATACTATAATAATTTAGATCGGGAATTTTTATCGAAGAGTAAATGTCTTCCGACATGAGAGATCCCGTCCAAGAATAAAGACCAAAGAACATAAATATTGAAATTCGATGTTTAAGTTACCGCCAAGGGATTACTAGATATATTGAGATCAAGAAACGTCGCAATTCCTTCGAATATATCACAATTTTTACGCAGTACTTACCAAGTCAATTCTTACAATGAAATGTTCATAATGAATAATATCACAGCTTGGTAAGAGAACTCATGCGCATCAGTATAACTAATTCCATGTTCGAATATATTCAGACAACACTTTTCAGTGCGTTGTGCAAGACAGTGATGTTTTAGATATGTGACGCAATTGCACGTTCAGCTCTAAAATCTTTTGGTCTGACATTATTTACAAGGCGTAGCAGATTTCGATGCTACTTTTAAATAGTTGCATAAAATCAATATCGATTAACAGAGTCACTGATTCAGATAGCACTTTTCTATCTGAATAAATACTCTTAATATTAAATTGAACTTTTCAAAATATGCATACGGAATCTTATTTAGAGGTTTATTAACAATAACGTTCAATAGAAAGGCAGTTGACAACAAGAATCATACGAATATAGCAATGACATAATTTGCACATAGCATAAAATATGTTAATACCAATAGACAACCAATAACGAGCATTGTTAAGCGTGAGCACGTTCAGGGGAATAACGGCGCTCATAAGAAGAATCAAATGTTATATGATATGACAGATGAAATAATTCCGTTTATAAATTAATAGAGTACTCATTCATAGCTCCGAAACTCGTGTAGCGGTCACACGCATCTAGAGGTGATAGTCAGAAATAACCGTCTTTATTTCTTTGTGGATGTTCAGGCGTGAGACTCTTGGCACAGAGTTCAAGCACATGCACGCAAAAAGAAAACAGTGCAATTAAAAATACTGAAAAGAAAAATATTCTCGATAATCGCTTTGTTTTTTTTAAAAACTCGTCGGAGTTAGTGACGAGGCGCTACGGTGATGACACGCACGTGTATTTTAAAAGTTATCTTTATTCTTTACAAAATGTGATTTTTATGTTTTGGTTGTACTTGACGAAATTCTTTGAATATGTTTGTCTAATATAACATAATTTAAATCTTGGCACAGTACGTTTGTTGAATTTCAGAAGATTTTGTGGACTTATTTTATTCAGATCGCTTTCTGATTTTAATTGCTGCCGGAAAACATGTTAAAATATTGCGCCAAGAAATTTTAATCTCTCCGCCAGTACCATCATTCTAATCAATACGTCTCATTCATACCTATTTACCTATAATTATAATTTTATCGAATATGAACTAAATTCCACAAACTGCCACCACTCTAATAATTCAGTACCATTATTCATCATAACAAGCGGAGTTTTAGCGTAAGTTGAGCTCTTACTCGTATCTCTAAAAATACAGTGCCATGCGTGAATCCTGGGTGATACTATAATTTACCTTTCTACAATAAGTTTACTTTGTAGGTACTTATTTTAGTACTGTAGTTTTTTACCCTAGGGACATACTCATTATATGTATGATATTGAAGGTGGTTATCAACATTATATAAAAAAATATATTGTTAGAAATTTACTTTAAACGTGTCTTTCAGAAGACAAGGCAAGTAGAATTTATTTATTATACTTTTTTTAGAAAGCGCCTTGGTTTAAATGTCATATATTTGATTTTGTATAGACATGAAAAATACTGAATGTGTCTTCTTCACTAAAATGGATGTATTCTTCTCTGTGATGCTGTCCCGTCGATTTAACGGTAACATTTCGTTAGAAGTGACTTGAGAAATATGGTGTGGCCCTCACTTAATTAATAACAAGTCATTAAACTCTTGGCTTCAGACTTGGGAGTTACGTTGGGCCGGCTACTGTACTAGTTGGATGTGTCGAGATGTTAGTTAATCGTATGTGACTGGTCGAATTTAAAACTTTATTTATTTTGGCTGTTAACAGAGGTAGATGAACGCTAGTGGAAATTGGCCAAACTCCGAATCGTTATTATTATTTTAGTAGCCATTTCTATCTGTATCTATCATGTTATATTATATTTTGATTCATTAAATAATTATTGCTATAAAACATTAATAGATTCATTAATTTTAATGTTAAATTCTGCACATATGTTGTCATTAAATTAACAGGTGTGTAATTGGAAGCTATTTAAATGAAGGTACTCGTGTTTGCATTCGGAATTATTCAGCGACACACATAGAATTAGTGAAACAGGATTTTCCATGAATATTAAGCTAAGAATTTGATGAATGAAAATGTAATTGATTAAGAAACTTCGACGATCTTGAATACACTTACTTAATGGTTTTGTTTTAAAATGTCTACTAAAGTTTTCGTTAAACTAACATAGTCAAAACGTTAGCGTTCTACTATAACACTGTACCAAGCTGTTTGGGAAAGCTAGATTTGCTAGCGTCTGTAGCCAATTACAAGCATGTTTTTTTTTTATAAAATCCGTATGTTATGTTTGGTATTTGCTATATTTTTTAAAAAAAAATTTCAATCAAGAAAGACCAATACAAACCATCACGATTTTAACAGCTCAGGTACATCAATGTTTATGTGATGCAGTTTATGGTTAGGCATCTTATTGTCTTTATACGTTCGGTTAAGACAAAGCTTACATCATTGACGATAAAATTACATAAGGTAACATCAAAGTATACTGCTTGCCGTTTTAATGTTACATTGTCAGAGGTCGCAGCTCAGTACTTAGTTAATTATACGACTCCAACGACTAAATGTCACAAAAATGACGTGTTTTGAAGTAAAACTGAGTTTAATTGCAATTTGTTGGGTGTGCTCTTTTAAATTGTTCACGGATTAGTTTACATTAACAGCGCTTATTATACATGAGACACAAATTACTGAGAATATGAATATGAATGGGTAAAAAACGAATTAAAAAATACTGATGGATTGTGTGAATAAAGATGTATGAAGAATAAGACAGATGCTGCGTCGAATTTCAAGCAATTGGGTTAAAGGTAAACAATAACAACTGTACGGGCAGATTAAGCTACACCTCTTCGTACCCCAGAAAGCACGATAAACCGTTGGCTTAGGATGACATACGTAGATCTTTTTGACCAGCGATGTCAACATTTATCATTTACTGGGTTGTGGGAGAGGCAGGTAAAATACAGGAAGCCGATTACAACATGATTGGAAAAGGCCAGGCAGAAGATAATGTAGGTACCTATGTTAGTACCAATAATTTTCTTTTATGCATGATATTTACAACAACTTTAACTTTTCAATAGTGTCAATTAGAGACACAATAGAAAGACAATGACAGCGCCGACACCGGTGTCCTCTCGGGGTTTAACGAATTAATATTGCAATTTAGCCGAAGTAAAAAATATTTAAGTATCGAAACGCTCTCAATACAACATTCTTTTATTTTAAAATGCAGAGTATGTACAGACGCCAGCACATCAAGTTACCCTAATGTGTCAAAATTTTCCCAATTGAAGATGAACCTCATTCTGTTTCACATAAAGTTGAAAAACGATCAAAGAAAGGACCATGCAAAAGATTGTATGGGCGCTGTCCCAACCCACCAACAGACATGGGACTTGTTTCAATATTATTATGAAGTGTCATAAAAACACAAATAACAATTTTTAGTCCGTAAATATATGGGGTACCTAATTAAAAAAAAAGTGTTTACTTAAAAAGGGTGTACTTATTTTGTTTTAAATAACCTTGTTTTAGACATTTTACAATTAACAATTGATCAACTAAACACTTTAGGTTTTTATAACATTTATAAGTATATACATATTTATGAAATAACAGCATTTTGGGTTGTTATTGTTCATGTACAAATATATTTATGTCAACAGAACTGTTATCCAGTTTGGTAAGTTAGTAATTATTCGTCTATCATTATAGTAGATAGCATTTCTGCCGGCAGATTAAATTCAGTGTGACGACCTTTCTCCATATACAAAAAAAATGAGACTATACAGGGGACTCATTCAAATCGGTCAGTATGGGAAAGTCTGATACTATAAGACATACGAAGATCTGTTCTGAGGAACCATGTCATCGATTTTAATAACAAGAAAAACTGCATTCACACATTAAAAAAAAACATCTGTACTCCGTTCGGGAATCGAACCCGGTTATTTTGAAAAAAAAAAAACCTATTCTATTTCTATTTAGATATCGATTGTGTAGGTCTTAAGCAGTAAATGTCTGTATGAAACATGATGTCTAAAATGAATAAAATGCATTGTTTCCACATACTTTAATTTATTTTAGTAGGTGCTCGAAGTGACCATGTTTACAATATTACTACAATAGTACAGATGTTTCTTAAAATGTATGAATGCAGTTTTTCTTGTTATTAAAATCGATGACATGGTTCCTCAGAACAGATCTTCGTATGTCTTATAGTTTCAGACTTTCCCATACTGACCGATTTGAATGAGACACCCTGTATATTATGCGCACCGCCAGACTGGTTTTTTATATCCTGTGCATCTCACGGCTGTTCACTATCAATAGTTTTTTCATAGTTAAATAGTGTTCCTGTACGTTTTTTTTACAATTTACTGTACCAAAAAGTGTGTAAGTACCTATAGAAAATATGTTTTTGCGCGATACCCCCATGACTTACGGAGATGTCGTCATAATAAAAAATGATCATGATGCTAAGATGAATTGATTGAGATACGTTTGAAATCTGTTGGTGGTATGGGACGATTTTTTGCATGGTCCTTTGACACATTGGGGCAACTTGACGTGCTGGCGTCTGTACAGTAGGAAGAGAAGAAAATGTGCTGAAAAATTCGCTCAACTCTGAAATAAATAGACGCAGTCAATTTGTAGACGGGAAAATCTCTTGTATTCTCGGTTTTCTGTTATCTTAAGAAATGGACTGTACTGTTATAAGCATACCTATTTATTTAGCGTGTTTAATGTTTTACGTATTGTTATGATAAATCTTACAGAATGGAAATGGTGAACACAATTCTGTAGGAAAGGTTGATTTCAATTTCCACGGAAAAGAGTTAAAATTTTTGTAAGGTTAATTAGAATATAATTCAATCTAAATGAAATAACGTACTTATAGGATTATGGAAATATTGGTATAATTTATACTCATTATTGATTGAGAAACTTAAAACCCCGGTGTTGTCTTACAATAAGTGTCCGTCGTGGATGAATGAGCAAAAATATAGCCATGCGTTGCATTCATTGAGTTTTTACAACGACAAGTTTAGTACTATATATCTACTTTTATCAAGCCGCAAATTTGGTTCGTCTGCTGGGAAAAGGTGTTTAATTTGCGGAAGACGGCGTAAACGTATGTCTCGGTAAATAGAGAAAGTATACCATATAGGTAAGCTTGACTTCATCAAAAGATATTCCGCAATCGTCAACACATTTCATTTCAACATCTCTCCTAGAATGGTTCGTCTCATAAATGGAAACGGCACGACAATACATTCATAATAATCCTACATAGAAAGGAATGTGATCTTAACACATCTGCGGATAATAGAACGAGCACAATGTAAGTTTAGCGCCGGGTTACACGATATCCATTACAACACGAGTACCATCTAACACTGACTCCGTCAAAACGTCACTTCAACTGACATGAACACTAAAGGCGCATTTTTATTGATTATAGGGCAAAGAAACACATCGGACCACCCACGGAGGCCTAGCATCTAATTGAGCGTCGAGCCCATTGTGCACGCGACAGAAAGTTCAAAGGTCCCTAGATTAAATATCAATCAATGAGGTTTTTTTTTCGTAAAATTCGTCATCTCTTGTCGGAAGAATACTTTGTTACGGCCAGTGGTTTCATTAGTTGTATTCCAAAAATATTATATTACATTAAATTAAAGTACCTACAGTGAGAAACAGTTGTCAAGAAAGATTGAGTTTGCTCTTTTACTTCGCAATTTTAATAATTGTCTTAGAAAGATTGAGTTTGCTCTTTTACTTCGCAATTTTAATAATTGTCTTCACAAATAGAATTGTATTTTAATTTCTAGTTTCGTTCGTACCAGTTATCACCGCTTAAATTAAGAAACGACAAATTAGTTTCAAGCTAAGTCAACGCTTAAGTTAACTTTAATTAATGATAACTATAGTTCTTCATCATAAATATTATATGACAAGGCACGATAAATACACCTAAAGGGACACTGACGAGCTGTTAATATATTAAGCAATTAACTTCATAAAGTACATAATTACACGTCTTAGGTTGCCCTATAATATTTTACGAATTGATATCAATCACGCAGGTGATCAAAATGTTGAGCCACAAAAGGGGTGAATGAAAGGGAAGTTGAAATGAGGATGATAAAGAGAATATGTGGTATTCCACGAATGCATAGAATAACAAATGAGAATGTAAGAGTAAGCCTGAAAGTGTTGCTTGTAGTTTAAATGTTGAGTGGAAATTTGTTGTCATAGTACGAGCAAGTGTCGCGGAAAAATGAACATAATGTTGTAAACAAAGCTTGGAGTATGAATGTGAAAGGTTAAGGGGACAGTCCTTGCAAAGCGTCAAAACAGGGGTTACGGTTTGCAAGGTATCTAAACATCTAACATACCAAATATTATCAAAAAATTATATAAGATACTTATTAGATGTATCACCAGTGACACCGTGTGATATTTTTTAAATTATCCTAAAATGTCTGCTAAAAACATGTCAATATTTCATATTTACATCGAAATCAGCACTTACTATTTGCACGTTTTCTTAAAATGTAAAGCAATGTTTATAGATATTTTTCGTTAATTCATGACACAAGTGTATGATTATGAGGTTAACCCTTTTTAATTTCTAATAAAATAAAATCATACACTAGTAATTTACGTCATAACATTCTTAATATTTTTGCGCAAAATGTTTTCCGTTTGCCATACATTCTAGTATGGAGCGTCCCCCGTTTCGTATTTTGTTTTATATTCGAACATGCGTCGGAAAACAAATCAGTGCCGCCCTGGAAACCAAGGTGAGAGCATGTCAGTTTGTAGTCCGCGCCGAGCTCGATAAACGTCAACTCATACATCCACACAAATAATAGGGTGGGGTGCAAGTTACACGGTGTATCTGCTAATTTTTGCACTAGTATTATTGCTCTAGCTATGGAAGTATTGAAATTAATTTCCTTTTAGATATTTATTTAAATAAATAATATAACTTTAGAGGATTTTTGAACTAATAACTAGATTCCGTCATTTTTGAGAGATGGCATTAGTTTTTTTTTAATGTTTATTACTTGATATTTTAATGATAAATTTAACATTTACTCGTGAATTTTAATAACTGGGTTAAAGCCCAAACCAAAGGTGTGATAATAATTGATGTATAAATAAAATTTCCATAATTTAAATACTACATCATCTTTTATAAAATGTGCAAACAGAAAGAAAATTCCCGACAAATCGAAAAAAAAATAAAGGAAAATTAAAAAAATAGTACGTATCTTTTATTTAAGAAATTTTGCCGACGATAAAACGTGGGTTATTAATAACCTTTTGGAATCAAGCTCATTCGACCAGTTCCCTCCAGGATGGCGGACAACACTTTCTTTTCGTAATAAAATAAGAGTGTCATTTCCAAGGTTTTTCCGGGTGCATAACCCGTGATTACGAAAATGGCAACCATTTAAAAATCAAAGATGTTTTTTTTTATTAATAGAATATTACGTTGTTATTTCAAAGCAGTAAGCGTTATTTTCATTGTATAAAGTATACATATATATTTATATCGGTGACATGTTTAAAACACACAGACTGTTCCTTAATGATTACATGTTTATTTTTAGTTTGCGTCCAACTAAAAGCCAAAACGAAACTGTGAGAGTGTTGTTGTTGTCATAAAAAATAAATGAATAGCTACTTAAACTAACCGTTTAGTTTAGTTTAATGTTAATGGTTAAAATGCTAGCACTACTTCTAGAGCATGAGGTCCTGGGTTCAATTCCTGGGTTGGACAAAGTGTTATCGGGTTTTTTAATCTTAAATTTCTCAGTAGCTACCCGGAGTCAGGATTTGTACCTAGTTGATGGCGATGAGATCATCCCCTATTACATAAGTCTTAAAACATAACTGGTGAATTATGGGTAGGTATACACCACTGTCTAATTCTTCGGGGAATACAGGTGTGATATTATATGATGCTACGTTTATAAACAAAATTATAGTTTCAGGCTATAGCGTGAGCATTGCTATGTGCCCACGATCACGTCCGCGTGTAAAAGTATGTTTTTAAGAATAATACTTATTGTACGTATAAATACTTTAACCTTTCAATCGTGACGATTAGAGACACGATAGAAAGACAATGACAGCGCAAGCGCTTGGGGTTTAATGAATTAAGAACCTTTTGGCAGTGTTGCACTGCAAACCTTAAATATTAAAGTAGTAGGAATAATAAAATATGAGCCTATGTTTAAAGTACATTTTTATAAATTACTTTTGTTTGTTTTACCGTGCAGGGACTCTTTTAATTGAAATGGCAAATCTGTCGGAATTATTGGAATACGGGTAATCAAGACGTTTTCTCCTTCTGCCATTCCAGCCATGATTGTAGCCTTTATAATTTTGTGCCCCATATGTGTAATTTGTAGTCGTGTACCGTTGCACCGGCGCGTCAAGATTTCTGATGTACAGGACTGGAACACCAACTTTTAGCCTCTTGAGTAGAGAGTCTGAAAATACCCTATGGATATGCTGTAACTTGTTCAGAGTCCATGATATTGTTCACTGAGGATTCGACAACATCTCCTTCAACGTTTGACACGTTTATCTCGTTTATTTACTCCCTTAACGATCAAATTGTTACAAAATTTAATTATAGGTATCTATTTGAATCAATAGCCAAACGCAAAAGATTTATCGTTCTAGCTATAAACATATCGATTTTTTTCATTTATATACCTATTATTCCTTATATTTATTTTACACCCTAAGGGTAACATTTTTACAAAATTTTAAAGCCATACTTATTTAGTAATCAACTGCCTAAAATATAAATTGCATGCTTTTAGCTTTGATAATACTTTCATACATCCTTTCATCCCCCTTTTCTATCCCTTACAAGCCTTTTCGCGAATCAAAAAGTAGCCTGTGTCCTTTCTCAGGCTTTAGACTATCTGTGTCCCAAATTTCAGTTTTACCAGTGCAGTAGTTTTGGCGTAAAAGCGAGAAAGACATGCAAAGTTACTTTTGCATTTATAATATTTCAATATAAGGTAAAGAAATACAATTATTTGTTGTTTTTTAGTTAGTCTTTTTGTTCCCTTACGCCATTCATATATTTACCACAAAATATCAATAAAATATATTTAGTATGCATGTACTTATAACAGTTTCAACAATCAATTAGAGTATTATTATAATAAAATAAAATTCTAAATTACGAAGTTATTAATTACATTAAAGAACACAACTAAAAGAAATAATAATTTTATCAATTAAATTGTAAATCTCTGTTGCACACTGTGACCCCACCCTTTCGTGGCTACCAAACAATATCATAAGCAAGCGAGCATCGCGATGCACTAAGTCAATTGTTATTACATTGCTTGTTTACTGACGCATTATTACTAGCTCTTTTATTTCGAACACGCATTGAAAAAATAATTTTCCCGTCGTGTCGTACTGTTTGTTGTTTGTTTCTGGGCAAGTGTTAATGTGTGTGTAAGTTGTGTAGCGCGTTGCTCTGTGTAAGTGGAAAATGTCAATGTATGCGTTCAAAAATAAGTTCCCACGCTCGCAGACTTCCCTCTTAAAAAGTAGAGGAAGACCAAAGAACCAATCGATTGATGGTATAAAAGATGATTAGCCTAAGAAGGAAGTGAGTATTGATATGACAGCAAATAGAGATGTGGAAGAAGACATGCTGCACCGATCCCATGAAATGCAAGAGGATGTCGATTTACACGCAGATTTTCAGAGACTCCATACCTTGTCCAACAAACGTTTTAAGTCATTTGGTAGTGTAATGTTCAAAACAAATGGGTAATTTTTAAACATTGATTGATTACTTGGCTTCTTGTTGCATGACAATTATGTCATCTATTTATAAATAACTATGAACTATTCGACCGTGACTCTCGAAGGTACACATAAAGCTCTCGAGTACCTACGTACTTTAAATCTAAATTAATGGTAATTAAAATAGCTGCACCGGTACCATGCAACGCTCAAATAGGGTTGGGCATCTTGTTCTTGGCCATGTATAATTTTATTCTAACAAAATAACTCACATCGTGACATTTAATAGTGTTGAATCTGATACTAATACAATTATTTAATACGTGTTATATTTATGTAAATTTACTTACTTTAATAATTATCGACCACGACATGTTGCTTTTAACTTACCACAATATATTAACTACTTACTGGCCACAGCCACGGCGACAAACTAAATAATAACTATTATTGTCTTTATAATACTTTAGGATAGCTTCAGAAACATAATTTTGAGCTTTATTCGAATATGGTGTGCATATTCTGCGTACCAAACACACTTTATTTTTTATTATTAAGGCAGTGTGTTTGGCGTTTGATTCAACACATTGTTATTGCATGATTAGTGTCTGTTAAAACGACTTATGCGCTTCCAGTCTTAAAAGCGTTTGAATGTATGACAAATTGCAACTTCTAATTTCCAATAATTATTAAAAAAAAATGGGGTTATTAGGTGAAGCTTAGTTTACACTTTCCTCTACCCTCCAAAAAATATTGTCGGTCCGTGCGCTAAAAGTCCAGTACGACAACCCTAAAGTAACATAGATCCATTACTTAGAAGAGGCTTTATCTCATCGCGGTAGCAGAGATGAAATAAACCGAAAGATTGTTCGGCGGTGAACCAAAATGATAGGTTACAAACTCGATGAAAGCATAATTCTATGCATTGAATAATTTCCAACTGTTCTATCTAGCCATTACTTTGGTTAATGTTGATATTATCCACTATCGTTGTATGCTGATAATATTATTTTGTAAATCATTTACAAAGCGAGATGTGTTTATCTTGGCAAATTAATGATTAAGGGGTTATTTTTAGCCTTAATTACATAGTGGAAATCTAACTTATATCTGAATCTTATTGGAAGGCAACCTTAGTACATTGGAATAGACCAAGAATATAATAATCCATTTGGATGAGTAACTGACGACAATCATTAACAAGTAAATTTGAATAATTTAAGCATTTGCTTATTTAACTGGAGCCATTCATTTACTGTGCAAAGAAGGTTACTTAGATGTCGCAAGTGTAACGTAACGCAATAAGGTTAAATAAATATCTAATTTGTGGATTACTTTTGTCCAGTTATGCTTAGTCATTAGCTCCCACGTCGGCTTGGAACTATCATTACGAAATCGAAACAACGCTCTGTTCCTAAGTATTCTCAAGTTAAGATGTAAGTACCCACCACCTACATGGGATAAGATAATCTTTATATCGAAGGTGAATCGGCCGCCCACGGCAGCGGCAAAAAGTATAGTCATCAGCTTACATCTAACAAAGGTAGCCGATTCGCCGGCCGTCTTAGTCAGAACGCCCATAATGACGAATATGGACATTTGTACAGCACTGTGTAGGTGGCACTTAGAACCCGGCCCCTGCCCTTATAAGGCGCCATGAAAAGTTCTATCGATATACGCAAAGGTGGCGGCATAAGAGACCAATTTGGGATTTCACGATTGTCGTCTGTCAAAATAATACAGGTCAAAGTGATAGCGTGGAACCGAAGACAAAGTTGCTAATAAAATGTTAAAATACAAGTAAGTAATCTCCAATTATCGGCAATCATAGTAGTACTAGGCTAGATAATCCTATCCCTAACCTTCTAGATTTACACTAGAATTCACTGAACAAGAAAAAGCTGAGATTGACGTGGAGATCGAAAAAATGGATTTAATTATCGCCACATCATAACTGCGTTGTGTTATTAGAATTTATGTTCGCGTCGCTTTGGTTTAATCCGAGAATAATGGTGTAACGGGCATTCGATAAAGGCCGTCGATGGTAGGCGAGAGCAAACTGGTAAAATAAATAGTTTCGGAACAGCTTCAGTAGATGTAGATTGTACAAATGCTCGTAAAGAAATGATACCAAATTTAAATAGGCACACATTGTCCGCCCTGACCGATGTTTGAGCAAGTCAAATGCCTGCTGGACTATTGCCGGAGCAAATAAAGTCAGTACAAGTAAACAGGTTAAATGCAGGGATTTAGCAAAGCTCATTGGGAACTGGTACATTTTAATAAAAGTATTTGAATAACTAGTTAGAAGCAAGTTTCAAAATCTGCCGTAACGTAGGTAGGTACCTACCTAATCAATACCGTTACGGGGTTGATGTAAGATATTGGCATGGTGGTTTATAGACAATATTGAACTCTGACGTTAAGTTGACTAGATCTTTAAATACTTTAAAACTAGTTTTTTGTTTTTACTTTGGATACAATGAATACTGTTACAGCTTGTTCACCTTCATTTAGAGCTTTCATTTTGAAGGTAAAATTTATCTTACACTCATATTTGAAATAGGTGTACCACAGAAATCTTAATTTTTGTCGATATTACTACCTATATGAAACAAACACTTTAAGTAGTCATAATAAGTTACATCTTTATTCTAAATATTTGGTTATTCAGTCCAGTCGGGTGGTAACATTTCCATTGATAAACTGAACTCGCACTGTCCTAACAAACTCAATTACAGCTGTTCAAATACCAGCCGGGCCACGACTTTCCTTTCAAATGACACTTCCATTAAAATTCCCAATTTGGCACGATTATGAACGTTGAAATATTAGATTGGATTATATGAAATATCGATGGCAAGTACCAGATGTGATGGATGTAGCCACAAGCCCATATTTCATGCAATGTATGACCCATTGTATCTAGCCCTGTGACAAATTACGACTGCTGGGCATACAAGTTTCGATGACAATATTCTATATCGCAATGAAATCGGAATTCGCATGGTAGATCTTGTAGTATTTAGGTCACAGAAAACAACTGAATATCAGGTAGGTACTGTTAATGTTAGATTGCATTTGATTGGGACAATTGCGTGTTTTACAGATATTATATAACGTCCGGTAGCAGTATAGCTAATACGTACACACATTGCAAATTATTAATTCTATAAATACAATCATGGATTGTGGCAAACTCTTGAGCATATTGAGTGAAGGAACAAACAGCTATTAAAGCAATGTTATCCATCATTGTTTGATTTACATTTTTAAATTTCATTGTGCTCAAAAGACTGATAGAATACTTAATGCAACAAATAGGTCTTTCAGATAACTTACATTGCGTATATCCTTCCTTCAGTTATTAATCACTGGGCGCCATGATTCTTGTCTTAACGGTCCCGTTAACCTTAAGACCTGCCTTTGAATTATGAGTTTTATTCTGTGCTCTAAACAAAATACCAAATAAATGGCGTCACAAGCAAGTATCATAACGAAGATAAAAGGATCAGTAGCTACACAAGGTCGCATATTGTCAACGTTACGCACAATGTTAGCCACGAAACAGCCTGGCATGTTTTTAATTTCAATAACCACTTATTTACCTTTCTTGTTTGCAAGCATTCATGTTTTAAACATATCTACGTGTGGACAGTGTTGAAAGTACACTGTAACCTCAAACGCGCCCAGATCTTGTCACGAAATTATGGACTGATTTTATCCTAATGGTCGCCAGTTCACGATCTTTGAAAAGTACATTTAATTTGTATTAATTAATAAATGAACTTAAAGGAATTTTCTAACAAGATTGACATCGTCAAACAGAATCGTAATTTAAAAGTTACGCTGAGTAATTATTTAAGTCATGAATTTTACCTCCACAAAATTGTCGATGCATTATTTTATACTGGAGATTGCGAAACTGACTACACAACACAGTTTGTCCTATTTAACATTACAAATGGCATCCATAATCCTAAGCAAACAAATATGCAAAATCGAAGTCGCACCATATTTCGAAATTATGAATACAAATAGGACTAATAACAATGGTCAATGGTAAACGTCTCTGGCAAATTGCAGCTGTTGGTACAAAGAGATAGATCATTGACGCTAACACCGAACACGCTTCTGAAACACGAGATCTCTGCAACCACTCCGACGGCCGGCACACTTAACGTGCTATAAACAATCGAATACCTAAAATAGATTTTATTACCAGAGCAATTGAATTCAATGTCGGTGCAAATGATACTACCTACACTGCACAATTGTACTTTGTGGAATGTTTTACTTCATATGAGATTCTAAAAGGAGCTTGCTTAGGCTTATTGTGCATTGATAAATAATACGTTCTGTGAATGAAGGGCTTGTATTCTACTTGCGGTTAAGTCATAATATAACAGTTATTTTATTGTCACTGATTTAGTTTTTAGGTCACGCGCACTCACTACTGTTCTACATCTAAACAAAGTTTCCATGTATGAGGCACTTGTGATTCGGTGACTCAACTAAAGGCCAGATGACAGCCATACCACGAATGACCTCTAATTCGCACCGCCTGTGTCAAAGGTCTACCAATTTAAATAACAGATCAATACTCTCAGCTCTGTTATAGCGAAGACTTTACATAAATGAACATTTGATGCTTTGAAGTTGCGTTTTAACATGTTTCTTAGACCAACCTATTGTCATTAACATTCTTTAGTATGCAACAATAGGCTGTTCATTGGTAGCAAATGTGGAACAACGACAGGAAACAAGAGAAACGTTTGTTAAGACTACGCATCGCATGGGACGGACAAAAAAGGGGAAAAAAACAACTAACGGGCAACCCTTTGTCTTAATGAGTAGAAGAAATCATTGAGTAACGTGACGATTATTTTGCAAGATAGGTACAAGATAATACAATGAAAACTGCCTACACTTATTTGTATGTTAATAAATACCTGCTCATTCAATGATTGCTTACATACATAATGCATTTTGCAGAACGTTTGTGAGGAAATGAATCTTATTATAGGGCTTTTAAACACGTATATTTTTACAAAGGAGATCGATAATATTTTTGAAATGAGTCATATTCACGAGTCTTACAGGGTTGGAATTTGGCAAGCCCTGTGGGTATCCGAGTTTCATCACAAACATTAGAATAGTTACCAAAACCAGTTGACGCTGATTCTTCGATTTTTAAAACCTAACCGGACATATCAAGAGGAAATCATGGGACCAAATCAATCAAAATCAAATAAAAAAGCTAGTCAGGTATAGAAATATAGCTCGATACAAGAAACTAAAGGCAAAAGTGCACTCTGTCAATGGGCAGACGATAAAAAAAGATTGTGAAACGAATGGAAAAGAGACACGAAATTGTACTGTTGCTTGGTTTTACAGTAACGGGTCGACGTTAACCTAATTAAGACAAGTTCTCGTGATCAGCTGATTCTAGGTCACTTACCGTAAAGTGAACATTTTCCTGGATGGTTATGAGGTATGTATCACTTAGTAGTAGGTACAATTAAGTTGTATTTTAATGGAAGATTTATCACGTCACTTTCGTAGGTATGTACCTACTTGTACAGTAAACTAAACGTCACAAACACTTTTATCTTGGCTGGCTCAGAGTACTTTTATTAGATGTGCCCCCTTAGGTTAAAACGAGGATATACACCCCAAGGTATAGGTGCCCCTATAGTATCTACTCCAGTTTTATGAAGAAATCGCTTTACGTTTTGTGAAGAAAAGGTGCCGTCAAAATCTTCATAGAATAGGGGTCCTGTTTCTCTCGTATTAGAAAACCCTTATACTCTGTAAAGAATAGATATCCTAAATGTTGGCTCCGCAAAAATAGCTAAAACTCTAGAAGTATCAAGGACATTATTTTCTAGTTTTCATAAATTTGTTGATATAAACCCTTTGGTTTATATCAACAAATTTATGAAAACTGACTTGACTGACTAGTACTTTTACTAGTCAGAAATACGTAAACATATTTTGCTTTATAAATGAGATGTTAAATCAATTTGATTTGAAAAAGCGTTGCATCTATCTCGGTTTTACCATATACTGATATATCACCACTAGCGTGCGGTCTATCATACTGCTGCTGTGAACATTTATAAATGAGCGTATCGTCATCGGCAGGTACGTCATGCCTCAAGGCATCTAAACCTCTGTTAACTTGCCTAATTCCATGCGAGTGAAGGTTTGGTTTACCATTAATAATTTCAATAATTTACGAATTTCTTACTTGTAAGTAGGAGTAATTTCATACTAATTCATGTTTTCTTTCAGGCCCATTTTAAAACCAGTAACCAAATCTAGCATTCGATTATACCTACTGTCGCTTTGGCAGCATTGCCAGTGCCCTACAAATCAAATATTCTGTGTGCAACTCAAAACAATCGTCGAATTTCAATTAATTGATATGTGGCTGGGGTTCGAACAGTCGTAAAATCCGTGACATCACTGGATTTTATAATCAAGACAAGCTTAAGTAAAATTAAAAAATAATCTATGAGCAATGCGATTCCGTAATCCTACATCTCAATAAGGCAAAAAAAAATATTACCAACCTAACACTTTTTATAAGGACGTTTGAAGATTACCTCATATATATGTACAGCGGCGCCCATTGTGAGAGCTGACGTCATCAACAAAGGAACTGCGATTGAATAATAGGGGTCCCTTTGATAAATACAAAAGAGAACCTGCGTACAGGTACGGTTATAAGCCGACAGGTGGAACTTGTTCTTCTTTATATTACTAATAAGAATATTTGAATATTTTCTCTATTTGCATAGCCTATGATTTAATAAAAAAATATACATCTTAGGGATTTTTTTAATGATTCTTACTCTGGCTTCACGGTGCGCGGTGATGAATTTTATTAACTTAAAGTGAATTAGTGAATCTTGCAAATTACGCCTTACTTAGGAAGAATTTAGTAGATATTTAGGCTTATGCACCATTGATTAATTCAAGCACCTAATCTGCGTTCTCTCTGCATTACAAACTTTATCCAGACAGTCTTCGCCTGGGTTTCCGGTCATAGATTATTTAAATTTATTACTCACTAGATATTTTGGATCCCCTTTCGATATAGTAAAATAAACATGTTCTAATACTGCTTATAAAACGTAAGACACACTGTGTTTGTTTACATTATTACTAATCTTTTAGCGTCCGAAAAGTGATATCATCTTCCAGCGAGCGCTAGCTTCAATTCGTCGAGACTAAGCAGTCAGATGACGTAGAAGTAGAAAAACTCATGAGAATTGAACATTCAATAAGCGTAACTCTGACTTACCTACCGCAAAATTAGCGGCATCTGTCGCTTCGGAACAAAATACTATATTTTATGCGCGGTTGTCGAGAAACAGATTCCGCCTTTACTAGATTTATTACGGAATCTTTTATGAACGAAACAAATCACTTGTCTTAGTAATAATTTAATGTCCTGTTGTCTACTTTAGTCGAAATATGTATAATCAATCAACACTCCGAATTCGTTGCATAGTGTAATGATAATTTGCAATTAGCACTTTATATTATTTATTTATTACTTTGGAGAAAATAAGAATATGTTTGGCACAAAGGCGCATAAATTGATTTTTCAAGATTTGACGTATTAATTGTATGTGGTTTATTTTCACTCCTAATTAAGTAAGTTAACGATGACTACAAAAGTTAAACTGAACTCTAGTTAGATCCTTAAACTATGTCGTGTTCTACGTCACGTTTAGAAAATGCAGCGACCAATGTGACAATCAAACGTGACAACCGAGTTAATATTATAAGCAACGCTAATTTACATAGACTAATTAAATAAACTAAGGCTTCGGTAGTCGACGGGGGCAAATTGATTAAGACGGCTCCGAGCGTAAACGGCGTCCGGCGAATAGGTATTAACTACCACTCGCTGGTTGTGTGCGTGCGCGGCGCACACTACGGCAAGTCTCCCGCGTCACGAGTGCATTTGCACAACGAAAGTAGACAACTTAGGATTTTTAAAAAAAATGTTGTTGCGTTGAATGACATGAAAAGACGAATACTGTTTACTTACATGATTTTATATTCGTAACTCACTAAATAAAATCGAATAATCTATTATTTATCTATACTAAAATATTATCAAGAGTTTGTTTGTTTGCTTGAATGCGCTAATCTCAGGAGCTACTGGTTGGAATTGAAAAATTCTTTTATGTGTTGCATAGTCCAATTATTGAGAAAAGTTAAAGGCTATATAACACCACGCTACAGCCAAAAGGAGCTGAGCATAAATGAAAAATGTTTCAAAAACGAGATAAAATTTTCCTTTTTGAGAGCTTCCGTAGCGTGCGCTGCGTAAACCGTTTAAGTTACGCAAATTTCATGTACGATGGAATTGTTCCTCTTAAAAAGTTCTAAAAAAAAGTCCGCGACAGCATATGTCTATCAGCGACGGGTACGCCACAATAACTGCTTTTACTTTTAAAATTTTCGATTAAAAAGAGTGATTTTTTGCGAAGGTTATTAAACCCATATTGTATGAATCTATATCTATAAAAATATGTTCGTTAGAATGGAAATTTAATATAGAATATTTGTGCCCTTCAGTCTATATAGTTTAAATAAATATCTTAGAAGATATCACAATATGAAAATATCCGCGCGACAAAATAATTACGCGCGCGGCAGTTATTTGGTCCGTCCGGCTCTCGCGTTGCTATGTAGCTAGTGGGGATTCTGGCCTCTGGGAAATTCAAAATATTATTTCACCATAATGTTTATAAGTACAAGGTGATAATGACAGAGATACCTCTAGTAATTCTCACTATAATATAACCTAAACTAAGATTATAAAGAGGAAAGATTCGATTTTTGTTTGTTACGATTTAAGGCGTGATATTATAGATACGTATATTATTCACCCGATTGCGATGACGTTGTTCAGTGCATACCCAGGATATTTTCTGGGTATGTAGGTAAGGTAGGTATGTTAATAATAAAATTAGTCTGTAATAAAAGTCCAACAATTCAATAACTTGTTTATTTAACAATTTTTGTAGGTAGGTACCTACATAAAAAAGGGTAGCAGCTTTATACGAGTAGGTATATAATTATATAGTTAAAATCAGGCAGTCTGTTAAACTTTTTATCGTTTTATTTACCTACTTACCTAAAACCAAGTGCTTCGTTAGCCACAATAAACTTGTAAAGGGCTCGGCCTATTTAAAAAACGAAGTGTTATGTTATTATCCAGGCAAGGTTTAACGAAGATTTCGAAATAAAAAAAAAACATTAGTTTATTGCACCCGTGTGTAACCACTTGTAATGACATCGAAATCAAATGACAAACACTTCACACTAAGAGAACGACATACAAAGCATCATATTAGAAAAAAAAAACTGGTTATTTTTGTAATTAGCAGAAAAAACTACAAGGTTTATGTAGTTTTCAATAAAAATAAGAAAAAATACAATAATAATAATAATAATAATCATTTAATTCAAGAAATTAATCCCATATTTCACAAATTTATGAATGGTTAGTAAAACTTACAACTATGTTAGTAGGCACTGACACTAAACATAAAACAATAAAAACATAACACACAAATACATAAGTAGTAGATCACCGTCGCGGCACCCCATGTGAAACTGCGCAACAGTGACCCACGTACAGACAGTCAAAGCGACTAGAAATCATGTTTAAGATACTGTTGGAGCTGCCCCACACCCTACGCACCAAGGAAGAACATCTTTTACGCATGGTGGCGAAAAAACACTCAACACGCGCATCAGCGAACATTCCTGAGGCGCTACAGAAGCGAGGCAGCCCCACCAGCATCCTAAACGCATTATTAAACTGAACGCGGAGAGCGTTGTACGATCTCTGCGTATATCTTGCCCACAGGCTGCACGTGTAGAAAGAGGTGCAGTAGGCTCGAAAGAGCGTGATTTTAACTGGAAGTGAGCAACGTGCAAACCTGCGCACCAGCATGTTCGCTCGAACCGACAACGCCCTCCGCTCCCGTTCAATATCATCATCGTCTTTAAGGCTAGGAGTCAATATATGACCAAGATATTTGACGGTCAAGACCCTTCTCAAAGGCATACCGTTTAAAAATACATGTGGTACCTGACCAGGACTCTTACCCCCAGCCTCAAAGACCATGATCTCCGACTTCTTGGAATTATATGCCAAGCCATGCATTCTTGCATATGCCTCACAACGAGCCACAAGCTTTCTAAGACCACATATTGACGCGCTCAGTAGCACCATGTCGTCCGCGTAACTGATATTATTGACGCAGATACCGTCAATGTAACATCCAACTCTGGTACTACTGAGCTCGCCAATCAGGTCGTTCACGTAGAGGTTGAACAGGGTTGGTGAGCTCAACCCACCCTGCCTCACCCCACACTCCAACCCATATGGACGAGATAACGCCCCAGCCCAACGTACAGTGTTGATCTGGTTTCCATACCAAAACTTTAAAATGTTCACTAGCTCTGTGGGTAAATTCAACCGCTCTAATTTGGTCCATAAAACATCATAGGAAACCAGATCAAATGCCTTTGAAAGGTCCAGGAAGCAAGCGTAAATAGGCGTCTCACGCTTTACATAGTACGTAACAGCATGCTTAACACACAAAACTGCAGTCTCAGTTGATAATCCAGCCCTAAAACCGAACTGGTTGTGATGCACGGTTGTTCCTCTAGTCAATTGTGCATTAAGCATGCTGTCGAAAACTTTAGAGATAACAGTAGCCAGAGAAATGGGCCTATAGTTAGAGCTGTCGGCGAGGTCACCAGTTCTGTTTTTAGCGATTGGCACAACTATTGTTCGCATCATTTCACTCGGCAGGTAACTATGACTCACACAGAAACTATACAGCATAGCAAGTACCCTTGGCAAGTGCGGGCCAGCATATCGGAGGTGCTCGATGCTAAGCCCGTCATGACCAGGGGATTTACCTCTTGACATGCCACCAATTGTCCGAGTAATCTCTGGCGACTAAAATTTAACCCCTAATTCAACACCAGGCGTAACATCGGGCACCGACCGTGAAGGTCCTAGAGGAGACCTAACAAAAAACGCCTCTTTAAAAAGGTTGGCAATATCCTCTGGCTCACTCATACCACCGACGCTCACAGGAATTCCCGGTTTCATTCTTAACTTACTGGTGTGTTTCCAGAAACCACGAAAATCGTTTTTCGCGTGGTGTGAGGCCAGAATATCCATTTTAACTTGGTTTTCATGGTCTTGACACCATTTTAACCTGGATTTAAAGACTCTCCTAGCCTCACTCATGCCTTTATAAACTATTCCAGTGGTTGGTTTACCATACCACACCCACAATAAATACTTCTGCCTAGCCACCCTGTGAGCCTCGGCAACATGTTTGTTCCAGCCTACTATTACCCGCTTTGAGCGCCTATTTTCGCTTCCCCGACTTACAGAGGCAGCCTCACTTAAAGCATGTACGATTTCCGCATAAAGGTTGTCAATAACAATTTTGTGACTGAGATCGTCACACATTCTATCACAACAATAACCAAGTTCGTGTGGGAAGTCGATTAACTTTAATCTTTCACGACACTTAACCTGATAGGTTTTTATTTGATTTTGACTTCTCTCCCCCCACACTACCTTGTTTACACATTCAACATTGGCACATTTCTTCGGCCGTACTACATCTAAGTCACACTCGACCACAAGAGGCAGGTGGTCAGACCAAAGCACGTCATAAACTACATACACATTCCTGACGGAGGGCACAGCTGCCTCTGTCACTAGACAGTGATCGAGCCACCTCTTTGACCCGTGCGCCTCACTCAAGAATGTGTATATCTCTGAACGTAATCCCAAAAGTTTAGTATCAATACATGTCCATGTTTGCTCACTACAATAACTGGAGAGCTCTGCATAAAATAGCTGAGACAGACAATGATCGGCGACCCAGTGATAATCGTCACATAGATATGACAGATACGAACCTAAACTAGTCGATTATCGATTTCCAAAGGCCGATGTAATTAACCTTCCCCAATCTGTCAAATTTTTCCTATCGAATATGAACCTTCTTCTTTTGTGATAATGTTGAAAATCTCTTCCACCTGGCATTAATCCCGGCTATTGCCAGGGTCCGCCTTCCGACTGAGCTTCTTCCACTTTGCCCGATCTTCAACATCCTTTTCGGTCAGGCCATTGGCTCTCATGTCGGACTTGACGACGTCCAGCCAGCGTTTGCGAGGGCGACCACGGGGCCTAGCCCCAAGGACAGCCATATACATGCATCTCTGACCAACGTACTCGATAGGGCGGCGCATGATGTGTCCATACCATCGGAGACGACACTCTTGTAGTTTTTCTCCCACGTCGCGGACACCAAGGCTACCCCGGATGAATGAGTTGCGTATGCGATCGGATCGCGTTACGCCGCTCATCCACCTAAGCATCTTCATCTCCGTGACGCGGAGTTCCTGGGTGTGTCTACTTAATGCTGGCCAACATTCGCCGCCGTACAGGAGGACAGGCCGTATGATGCATTTATATATCTGCCCCTTGAGCTTCGGAGGCATTTTGCGGTCGCATACAACGCCCGTTACCTCGCGCCACTTCGCCCAAGCTGCGCCTATACGTGCTTGGACATCGTAATCCACGTTGCCAGACTCGTGCAGCACGGATCCAAGGTACCTGAACTTATCGGACTTAGAGATCAGGTCCGAACCTATTCGGATGGTATTTGAATCCGTGCTGCCATAGGACATGTACTCAGTCTTCGCCACATTTAGTCTCAGACCACCGTTTTCCAGCGTATCCTTCCAAGTATTGACTTTGCGCTCAAGATGTGATATGTTCTGATTAACGAGGGCAATGTCATCGGCATACATCATTAGCCATGGAGGCTGATCTTGGATGTTTGCCGTAACTACATCGAGCACTACGTTAAACAAGAACGGGCTAAGAGCCGAGCCTTGGTGAACGCCAACAGATATTGGAAAGCCTTTGGATTCGCCAACAGCGGTCTGGACAGAGGACACGGAATCGCGGTACATGTCTCTGATAATGTCAATATAGACTTCGGGAACGCCCCTGAAGCGAAGTGCCCACCAAATGGATTGCCGAGGTATACAGTCGAAGGCCTTCTGCAGGTCTAAAAAGGCCATATGCAGAGCTCTCCTTCTCTCTCTGTAAGCCTCAGCCAGAGTCTGTAAGGCAAACACTGCGTCCATGGTACTGTTACCCGCCCGGAAGCCATATTGACACTCAGAGACAGTGCACTCGCTACGGAGCCGTGTGTCAATGATGCGCTCGAAGAGCTTCATGGTGTGGCACATGATTTTGATACCGCGGTAGTTACTACAATCCTGTACGCTACCTTTGCCTTTGAAAACAGGAATAATGAGGCTATATCGCCACTGGTTCGGCATTTCCTTGGTGATCAGGATGCGGTTAAAAAGATCCGTCAGAAGGTCCACACCATGTGGGCCCATCGCCTTCCACACTTCAATTGGCACATTATCAGGTCCGATCGATTTCCGGTTCTTCATGCGGCAAAGAGCAATGCGGGTTTCGTTGGGGGAAATAGGGGAAATAAGTCCAAGGTTAGCAGGCGGTTCGGGAGGAAGGTTATGGGGATGCTAATTGTTAGACAGCTCCGCAAAGTATGTGCACCATCTCTCCTTAACAAGGGGAGCATCGTAGAGCAGCTTACCCTGGGCGTCCCTTACACAGAGACATTTGCTAATGTCTCGTGTAGCTTTTTCCCGGGCACTCACCAGCTTAAAAATAAGCTTTTGCCCCTCCGCAGTTTCTAGCTTGTCGTATAAGGGCAACAGACTTTTGCTGCGAGCTCTGGCTACAGCTTTTTTGCAAGCGCGCTTAGCCGCTCCATATGCTTCCCTGTCATACGGAGAGTTGGACTCTTGCCATTGTTTAAATAACCCCTTCTTCTTCCGAGTCGCCCCCTGCACCCCGTCATCCCACCACCACGTCTCCTTGTCTATGGTGCGGCCACCACGAGAAGTGCCAAGGACGCGCTTACCCGCAGCGGTGATTGCTGAATGGATTCTACTCCAGATCACTTGAGCGGACTCATGCGGAGCACTAACCTCGAGATGCTCGACTTCCGCGATGAAGTCCGACTGTTTAGGACCATTAAGCAACCACCACTTGGTGCGGGGTTTGCGTTTCTCGATTACTTTCTTTGTTGGCACGACCGCAAAGTCCAGGACAAGGAGGCGGTGTTGAGCCGTTAGGCTTTCGCCTGGGATGACTTTGCAGTTGGTAACCTTGCCAATGTGGCACCGTCGCACCAGCAGGTAGTCTATTTGGGTTGAGTAGGCACCACTACGGTACGTAATAAGATGCTGGGGCTTCTTCTGAAAGAATGTGTTCGCGATGGCTAGGTCAGACACAGCGCAGGTCCTGAGTATGCTGACTCCCTCTGCATTTAGTTGACCATAACCAAAACCACCGTGAACACGTCCGTGCTCTCCAGCAGACTGACCTACGTGACCGTTGAAATCTATTAAATAAATTTGACAGATTGGGGTAGGTTCAATTTCTTGATTTGTGGAGGGGGGTGTAAATCTATAAATAAATAAAAAATATCTTGTTGTAGCGCAAAATTTTCAAGAAAATAAACAGACTTAGGTAGGTAGTAAGGATAATGCTGACAGAAGGTTTGCATAGATGTATGTAAAGTTGTATTCACCATCTTGAATGAAAATGCTTTATTTTTTCTGTTAACACTCTACTGTATGTACTTTTTGGAAATAAAAATATTATTATTTATTATTATTATTATTATTAATATTATTAATTGGCACCTCAAAAACCTATTAAACGATGAAACATTTGAGGAAAAAAGGATCCACCATCTTGGATTTTAAAATTTATGTCAGATTTGCAATCGGCACCCCCAAAAACCAATTAAAGGATACCCATATCAAACATTTGACAAAAAAAAGCAACCGCCATCTTGGATTTGAAAATTAATGTCAGATTTGCAATCGGAACCCCCAAAAACCTGTTAAACCATACCCATATTGGATATTTGAAAAAAGAACGTATCCGCCATTTTGGATTTTAAAGTTATGGTAGATCTGCAATCGGAACCCCCAAAAACCAATTAAACGATGACCATATCGAACATATGAGAAAAAAACGCATCCGCCATCTTGGATTTGAAAACAAATGTCAGATCTGCAATCGGAACCCCCGAAAACCAATTAAACGATACCCATATCAAACATTTGAGAAAAAAACGCATCCGCCATCTTGGATTTGAAAATTAATGTCAGATTTGCAATCGGCACCCCCAAAAACCAATTAAACGATACCCATATCAAACATATGAGAAAAAAACGCATCCGCCATCTTGGATTTGAAAATTAATGTCAGATTTGCAATCGGCACCCCCAAAAACCAATTAAACGATACCCATATCAAACATATGAGAAAAAAACGCATCCGCCATCTTGGATTTGAAAATTAATGTCAGATTTGCAATCGGCACCCCCAAAAACCAATTAAACGATACCCATATCAAACATTTGAGAAAAAAACGCATCCGCCATCTTGGATTTGAAAATTAATGTCAGATTTGCAATCGGCACCCCCAAAAACCAATTAAACGATACCCATATCAAACATTTGAGAAAAAAACGCATCCGCCATCTTGGATTTGAAAATTAATGTCAGATTTGCAATCGGCACCCCCAAAAACCAATTAAACGATACCCATATCAAACATATGAGAAAAAAACGCTTCCGCCATCTTGGATTTGAAAATTAATGTCAGATTTGCAATCGGCACCCCCAAAAACCAATTAAACGATACCCTTATCAAACATTTGAGAAAAAAACGCATCCGCCATCCTGGATTTGAAAATGAATGATTTGTAATCGGCATGCGGCACCCCCAAAAACCTAAAATCATACTCATATTGAATTCTAAGAGAAAATTATATTGAAGTAGGTACATACTTATGAGGTCGGCTTTTTTCCCGGAAAAGAGCGCCACTTTTCTTCTTATAGTATCATTCCTTTCGCATTCCCATTTTTACTAAAACAAATCCTTACTTGTTTCATTTACTAAGAAACTCAAAAAACAAAAATTATGACTTACCTGATTTTATCTGGTGGCAGCACGTATGTGTACACAAAAGATCGCGATTTGTCGTTTTTGGTGCGTCGCTCCGCAATGAGACGTGACCACTCTCTGAGCTCTTGTGGGCGACTGAATTTCCGAGCGGTGTACGTTGCTTATAATACAACGTCCCGTGTCCATAGAAAATTTGTATGGCGGATTTGAGATGCTTTAAAAAAATGAATATACTAAAATAACCAGGTGACACTTTGAAAATCTAAAAGTATCGAATTGTAGAATAAACATTTGTGATTAATATGAATTTAACTCTGTAAAAAAAATCAACAGTTTAGTATCAAAATTCAACGAAACACCAACATGCCATTTTTAGATATTTGTCACAACTTTACGTAACTTTATTTATTTAACTAGAAAATATTTCTTTTTTTTGCTTCGGAATAATTGTAAACACATTCTTTGCGGTGTTCATAGCATTTCTTTTTGGTTAATTATTGTAATAGTATTGATCACATCAACCCTTATCGTGCCGGCCGTTTTGGACTGTTTTGGTCGGTGCCGTCTTAAATAATGAGGAAACGAATTTCTACTTCATTAGCATGTTTAAAATGAGTCTAAAATCATAGGTAACTGAATTAAGTATTAGCGATACCTATATGCAAACGAAGTCCACGCGATCGGCAAGTTCACGGCTTTTGGAAGCAGACACAGGCATCCACTGCGTTCTTATATCAAAGTAATATAACATCGGTCACAATCGTAACGAACCGCTTACGATGAACGTTTCAAAACTGCAATCACATTGTTACGTGTCGACGGACGGCAACAACCTGATTGTACCGTTAAGCGAACCGCGCAAAACTGACCTAGTGCCGGGAAAGTTATCAGGGACGACTGTGTTCCGTTTCACGACTCAGCCGAGCCCAGCAATCAGATCACTCAAAACTACTTCGTAGTATTTCCAATTTTAAACAATTCTCGGAAGAAACACATAAAAAGATTCGAGATAAAATCACGAGTAATCAAACTGTTAATGTCATGCAAGCCATGCAACAGGACGTTCTAATGGCAATTTAAGTAGACCAACCTGAGACGCTAGTTTTATTATTAGTTATAAAACGGCCAACGGTGTCATATCATTCTCTGTTAATGAACATTAATTCGCTGCAAGTGGAACTGATTCAATTGCTATCACCCATGAAGAAATGGCATTGAACTTTGTCGAAACAAATTGTATCAGTCGACTTATAAGTGTGGCATGTTCAGACGGTGAGTTCAGCCAGTTCTCGATACCTAACGGAAAACATTCAAACCGGAACATACTTCGATAGCTTCCAAGTTACCGGTATTATTATTCGTCTTTGTAAAACCAGGGAATGAAAGACGCAGTAAATTGTTCTGACACATAATTTTCTCTACCGCAAAGAGAACCAATTAGAGAAAAAATCCTGACCTGTTAAAGCTAAAATAAATTAATTGAGCGATCGATTGTTATTACTGAAAAATTAACATATTTCATGTAAGAAGTGCATCAAGGATGTTCTGATGCATGGATAAGGAGTGTGTTGTATATTTATAGTTGCACGCGGGGTCGACGTTCCTCGTGCGTCTCCCACGCCGCGCTTGCCCGGTACGATGGGATCTACAAATCAGTTACACGATGAAATACATTGAATCTATTCGCATGCAAATTTTAACTATCTACTACAATTTTTTGTTTTGTTAAATTTTCTGCAAAGAAAAAAAGATTTAATAAAACGAAAAAGTTGTGAATATTGTTGATAGAATGGTAATTCATCAGCAAGGTGATGTAAGGTCACACAAATATTATTAAGCCCATTAAAATTCTAATTTGTCATTGCAATTAAGCTCAAGATTTAGTTTAAATAAATTTGATCTGATCGATGGCTAAATATGGATTCGAAAACAAATAGGTCTTGTGTACATATAAAAGCTTATTTGGCATATCAGTTAACAATGATATATCTTATTAGATTACTTGAGAACGAACATTATTCCGACATAGGGGTTTATGATACCAGTTGCGCACAAAATAGAGCACATAACTTTTAGCTGTCAGAATAAAGTAAAAGATATTTGCTATTGTAAACATAGAAATTTGTTTGACAATAACAGAAACGTAGAACCAGTGACTGAAGAACGACGTCTTTGATTATTTTTTTACAGAATAATATATTATTCCGAATGCCTATGAAACATATTTGAGTAAGATTGATAAAATATATCCCTTCCCGTCATGACTCACAAACAACATCTAACTGGGTCATTCTACACTTCTTCAGAATCCTGATTATTCTTAGCCAAACCCCACTTTGATTCTGCTTAATATTGAAACAAAAAACTGTACTCGCACTTAGAAGATGAAAACATGTGAGAAGCGGCGTATAATTTGATTCATGTAAACACAATAACAAGTATGTTGATGGTGCGAAACTGGAAAGCCGTAAGAAGGTAAGTGGGTTCGTTAATACAGCTACGTTCGTGCTTTGCCTATTGCGGTGTCCAGTACAGTGGAGGCACCTTATGTCCAATGGCCCCAAAATGTAGATTACATCATTGTACGGACAGTGTGGACGTCCAACTCCTAATACTGAGTCATGAAATAAAAAACGAATATGCAAATTACAATGTTTCAAAGACAGAATAGGTGGAATAACACCGTACTGAGTACAAAATGGCAAGAGCAATTAAACAACAGCACGTAAGACGAGTTTTGAATAATTTGGTCACACGGATATTATGGCTTTGCGTGCTAATGAATTAAGTAGTATCTCCAGCTTAATAATATATCTACGAAGTGACACACTTGAAAGAAATTTCAAGAATTTTTAATAACTCCAGACGCACCCGACAACGAATAGATTTAGTGGAATATATTTAAAACGATAGAATGCGGATCCAGTGTCATTTGTAACGTCTCATTCATAATTTTAGAGCTAGGATTAAAATAGCAATCGTATACGTCTACGACGATAGTGAAAAATGAAACAGGTGATGCGAGGAGTTGTGAAGACACGATGTGGGATGACAAACAAACCTCGGTCATTCAACTCTACAGGAAGAATATGTTTTCTGGCGGCTGAATTTAATACAGTAATGTTTATGTTACAGCTTCAGATTCTCGAAAAACGAAGGGTACATCAGTTTGGATGTCTGGATGTTTTCTCATCATCATTTAATTTTACAATTCATGAGAATATCCGAACAGAAGTGACATTAGTGTTTCATGATGGTTAAAAGTCACGTTTGTCTTTCAAACATATTCGTGGATAGCGAAAATAAAGTTACACTGACTAATTACTGCTTGGACAGAGTCCCAACCAGATAAACACCTAAACCTCAGCCAAAAATACACAAGATGGCGTCGAGTTCATAATAAAACAATTTAATGGGCCAGCGCGCTTTCCGCGGTGACGAAATCTGCGCCGACGCATTCTCGTTGCGTAACTTGAAACGCGATCTGTGCAAGAGAAAACTGTGTAAGGTCAAAATAATTGTAATTTATCTGTAGCCTGAATAAACCTAAAATAAAGTCCATAACGGATTTAGCAAATTTTAAGTTCCCATGCATATTTTTTTTTATCAATCCGGAAAAACGCCACCCGCTGTTCCAGATCAGACCACATACGTTATATGTTAAATGTCCAGTTTGATGAATACTATTTCAGATGACTATACCTACGTTGCAATGTGTGTTACATTAAGAATTATAGGCAATGACTTTAATAACTTTTTATTGATTGCTTTAGTAATAGAAATCAGTGGGGGCGCTGGATAACAAACGAATTTGACGATTGTTTACGCGCCAGCGCAACGGGACGGGCGCGGCGGAAGCTTGGCGGAACCTCGCGTCATTGGCTCGCATCAACCGTCCCAAAACTTGGCCACCATCGCCACGCCACGCTTCATTCATGGCACATATCATCTACTAGGCATACGTCACAATCAAGATAACTATCATAATGAAAATAGTAATAAATAGCCAACGAAAACTGCCGCTTTAACCAGAACTTAACCAGTCAAAAATGTTAACTTTTTTCTACACTTAACTCTCGCCTCGTATTCTTGTTATGTAATATACATACAATTGTCGAAACAAACACCATTATTTTATCGAAAGCTTTAGATTTAATGAGTCGACCAGATTTATCGTGACCGGAGACAAGTAAGGAACCATTTAGGCACTCCCATCCTGAGCGTCTTGTAATTTTTATTACGCAGGCAACCCCGCCCCGCATTGTTGTGGGGTTTAATGAGCGTTAGCTCGTGCCGGCTCTGTTCCTGTTGTGTTAGCGAGTATAAAAATATATTGGATACGGCAGACTTTATTTTCTGAATTCTTTTACCCGATGCCGAGAGGAATTAGTGTAGTCTGTTAATACTACCATAATGTTACTTTACGAGATAAAAATGAGGACTTCCGAGAGCTAGTTTCTATTTTAAACCTAAACAACGAACCTCGCGCCATTTTGTCTGATTTCTGCATGCAATAGGAGATGGCAGTGAGTGACATTTTCTTGTAGACATGGCTTTGATTGAAGGACATTGGTGAAGTTCATGTTGGTGTGTTGTGCTATACATATAATATGTGTGCTTCTACTGACAAAGTACGTTTAATCATAAGTCAAAAGTGACCAAAACCGCAGATTTATTCTAAGACTTACACTGGTGGGGGATTAACAATAGCTAAAATCTCAAAATGTACACGGCAACATACCTGAAACAAGAAAACATTAAAATTACATTTACCCATTGGGATCGCAACAGTATTAGTACAGTTCCAAATAACGCATCCGTGAAATAAAACGCCTCCAGATGGTTTAAAAATACACAACGCCATGACATTAAAAATATCCAATTAATTCGTATTAAGTCCTATTTGAAAAACACATTCAAGCGAATTTAGGCTTTAATAGTAGGCTCATAAGTTACGTTTATCGGATGATGCTTTCAGAGATATCAAGATGGCTGTGTAAGTCGTTACAGGGTTCCGGGCTAGCGTTTGATATTTTTGCTCTAAGCATATTTTTATTTAAAGCATGAAACGATACAGCAGCCTAATTATATTGTAGAGATAAAATTTTGCAAGTAGCTCAAAGTTATTTTATATTTTCTTAGAGCAAACATAATATTAGCAGACGAGAAATAATTTATAAAACTACTTACCACAAAATATTTGTTATTCAAAGGGGAGAGTTTTATCACAAAGCCAATTATAAAGTCACCGTTAACATAATGGAATGCAGGATAGATCGATGAGGACTCATGCGGGTTGAAAGCAAAAATTAATAGCTATAGCGTAGCAGTTATTTTTATTATTACTTAATGGGGATTTCTTTTTTGATGGCACGTTTATACTATCACTATTTAGCTAAATAACAGAATTTGATATAACGAGATATGTAAGAAGCTCCTACAATGTAGCCTTAGTTACAAAAGTACATAACTGAATGTCAAAATTCGATGGAATGATAAGGTGGAGAAAAACACTGAGATGGACAAGATAGGTACGTAAACGAGTGAAGAATGAAAGACAAATGAAGTACTTAAACGAGACACAAACTGGTACCTTAAAAATTCAGAAAGAGACAAAGATACATCCATCTGTAGACCAAAAGACGAAACGAACATAAATAGAAACATAATAAGAGTTATATAAGGCAAAAGGCACAGCGAAAACGAAGGACATATCGCACACCTTTCCATAAGTTGCCTGTGGCTTCATAATAATGGCTGCAAGGGTCGAAGGTTAAATTACGCTTACTGAGAGCGAGGATGGGTGACCATTGATAACATACCGTGTCTCGAAAAACACGCTAAATTGTCCTCGGTTACCTTTGACAACCAGATAACGTTGTTAGATAGCCATACCAAAAGGGTATCTATATCTATCCCTAAGGGGAGAAAGTTTAGGCAGCCGATGAGGATTTTATCTTTCTTAAAGATACTGGAGGTAATGATTTTTATTACATGCCATAGAGAAAAGAGTAAATTCATTTTTTGGAGCAGATAAACAAGATTTAACGGTGTAGTTTGGTATTATCTTAAGTCAGATAATCCCTCATAATTTATATTAAAGTCTACGGAAAGTATTCGAGTAATTCTGTAATGCATATAAATGACCCAATTAGATGAAGTTGGCCAGCATCCAGAGTACAAAACTGGATGCAGTTCCCTCTATTTAAATGACCAGTTTACTTACATAATGCACCTACTTCTCTGTTTTGTAACTCTAGCTTCGAATCACAGTTTCACACAGTACCTACTTTAATATCCATATTAAGTGTCTTTAATAACCTGTTGATCGGTACCTGGAGAAACGATATTATCAACAGGATCATTATAATCATTAGTACAGAATTACGTAAATGACAAATAATAAAATTGACATTAAACATACTTAGAGACTACCGAGTGACCTTAGATTAACACCACAATCTTCTCATCTATAAGCAGGTTCGTTAATAAGATAAACAGTAACTTTATATGCATTATACAAGTGTTATTACAATCATCCTAACCTACATCCAATGCCGCTCAAGGAATTCATTATACGTAGATAGGCATTTCACAATGCAAATATTCTATGAATTGAGACTGTTCTGTTATTTGAAATATTCAATTAGGATAGCATTTCATCGCGCTACGGCAAAAGTCTATTAAAAATAGAACAAATTTGATTCACCCAAGCGTGTTTCTTGGGATTTAAAAATTTACCTCTGCGGGGGAGTATCACTAGTTTCACTTACTTTTACGTGTTTTAAAAAGTTGAAGAGGTTCATTATAGAAAGCAAAAGTGAGCATTATTTATAAGGAATATCATGAACATTTGTAAATGGTACAAAGCAGAAGTAATTAAATTAACAGATGACGTCGCGTAGGCGAGCCAGCAAACACGTGAAGTGTTGGTTGAGTTAGAGAGTGACAGATATATCCGTAATGGGCGAGTGGGAGTGAGATCGTAATAATCTATCAGCATCTGAAAGTAGATAAAAACATAAGCAGACGACTTCTCGCCGCTGAGTCATGTCATCACGACCTTTTTATAAACGATCTAGAACAGGACATTTAATCGATTCAGCTGATATCTGTACATCCTGCAATAATTATAATGCTACTATAGTAACACTTCGGATTAACTCAATGTGGATTTCCTCTGCCCTTGTATCAATGATCCAAACGTAGCAGACAATGTCGTCACAGCTAAATTAAAAAAAACCACAATATCCAACAGTAATCGGATATTTGTAGGTACAGTTATCGTGAGTGTTTGATGTGTGCGGTATAAATCACATATCAACAATTGCACAACCGCATGAATGAACCGGTAAACGCTGTGCGTTCACCAAATTGCTTAATGCGAAATGAATGGGACCCTTAAGCCGTCTACACTAGAACCGACGGCAGAGCGGCGCCTGCGCATCCCACACGTGTGGCGCAACGGAGGCACTTTTGTCATGTTTGTATTACTTGTTAGTAACGCCTTGCCTATCGATTATAGAAAGCGAATCTTAGAAGTCCATGTGAAAAACTGGCCATGCCTACTCAGTGCTGATGTCATACCCTTTTTTTAGGTTTCGACTAACAAATACTCATTAGCATCGCTTGCTTTGAATACATTACTGTTTGGACATTTTACGGAGCTCAATCTCAGAGCATAGGAAGCTATCTATTATGAACTGCGTAACAGCATTAAACTGTCGCCGATCGACAAGTCTCTAAATGTCGACTGTCCGGCGCCACCTACGTCGCTATCTACTTCTGTAGAAAGTTGAAGAACTAGACCAACCCAGTTTGGACGAATTACGAAGTTTATAAGAAATTACGCAGCTACGTTTACTGCGACCTACGAAATAATTATAAAATTAGAAATGCTTCGACGAGCCTTTATATCGAATTCCAGTACTTGAGATTCCGGGAGTACCAGACCCAAAATCGTATTGACCGCTGATGTTGTTTTCACATTTTCAATCGTGAATAAGACCAGCTTTCAATAATTGACAATCAATAGCAATGCCCGATACATACATACATACATACATACATACATACAATGCCCGATATTTTGACAATTTAACAATATTCATCCGTATTTCTGCCTTTAATCACAAATTATTCAAACATATAAAGCAATGGATTATGAATTTGGTTAACAATCCTTGGGATTCTAATAGTAAGCTTGTTAGGCAATCAGGGTGCAGAATAACAGGCTTGGACTATATTTGGATAATGAGTAAGTATATTTTTTCCATCCGTTGTCGTAATTTAAATTCGTAACGTGACACACTGTTTCACTATACTTGCATTAATTATAATAAAAATGAACACTAACATCGATAAAATGAACTAATAATACCTAATTGGAAACTGTTGTCAATGTAAACATTAAATAACAGGTCAGACAGCGTGCGCCTGCGATGCATGGATCGCGATTAGTGTGGAGCGTGAAGGCCGGGCAAGCGTTATCGCAACCACAGTAATAGGGTAAACAATAAATTTCACATTTTTTTAATGAAACTCTAACTAAGTATAATCTACATTTGGGTTGTGGAGTAGCGGACCTAGAAAAGTAACATATTGTTACGTCCGTCATTAGCTCTGAAAGCTAGCTAGCTTATGGATAACAAAATAATTTGTACATAATTGAGTAAAACGTCATATTATTCGGATAAATAAGCAAGCAGGCGTCATCAAAAAGAATAACAATGGTAAGGAAGACTCCACTGATTCAAAGCATGCCACTAAAGAATTTATCACTTAACCTACTAATAAAATTAAAATAATGTGTTTTGAAAAATTTACCTCTACAAATTAAAAGAGGAGTTATAATTCTAACATCTGAATGTAAGAAGTAAAATTATTTGACATATGCCATGATATAAGTGCACGTCTATAAATTAATCGCATCAACTGACATGCCTTTGTACTGTGACTTAGTCTGCAGCAGTAATTTATTATAATAAATATATTATTTTTATTGCCTTATTCAATAGGAATCATAAGCATTACACTAAATTTAAATTCATTCGTTGTAGTTTATATAAAGTATGTACGTAACTAACTGGTGTTCGAGCAACATTTCTTACAACAATCCTATTCCACGGACCAGATATCTAATGGGATTTTCCAGATTATGCAAAACTATTTGTAGTTTACTTGTCTTTGTTTCATTAACCTTGAATTCTAATCTCATTTGATGTTTAGAGAGGAAATGTTGTTTTTTTATCTCTTAGTGGTTATTGGGATCATGCGTTGCTAACAGCTGCTTTTAATAAATCTGAAGTAAGAGCGTATTCAGGTTTTAGTTTAGTAATTCCAACTCAAAATGCAAGCTGTAAAATCTCGAAAGATTCAACTTCTTCTAAATCAAAATCACGACAGCTTGGCACAACAAAACTATTTTACAAAAAAACAACCGACTTCTTAAAGAAACACTAACAGGTGAAAAATAACTCCATTTTCGGAACCTGTGACTTTGGTGGTTTTGTTTCGTTCATTATTGGCCACCGACTTCCGAAACTGGAGTTATTTTTAACCTGTTAGTGTTTTTTAAGATGTCGGTTGTTTTTTTTTTGTAAAAAAGTTTTATTTGGAAATTTTTAGTTTCTTAGTATGTTAATAAGGTCTTTTAAAACTTCATGGAATCATTGAAATTGGTTAACAATTGCTAAAGAAGTTCTTTCTAAACATTAATCTGTACATCTCTGCCGGGCCCCTTTTAAAATAGACAGGCGTAATGATATGTTATGGAAATACAAGAACTCTGCATAGACATCTGACCATAGCAATCGCGAATAATAAGCTGTTATGCGTTGAAGAATTCCGTCGCATGTCTTCTTCATCAGTTTTTCTACACAAAATTATACTTTCTAAATGAAAATGCTGGATTTGTTACTAAAAATGGAAAAATCGGTAAGTGTGCACCTATATTTTTTGAAGAGTTCCCTCAATTCCTCGAGGATCCCTCATCAGATATGAGTTTTGATAAAAATGGGACCAATCTGTTAGTATACCCTATCAAATAAAAAAAGAACTTTGAAAATCGGTCCATATATGACGGAGTACTGAGATAACAAACCCTAAAAAAAAATACAACCGAATTGAGAACCTCCTCTTTTTTTGAAGTCGGTTAAAAAACTAAGTAGCAACCTGGCCAAACCTATATTATTATATCTTTAAGCCAACCCACATAAATGAAAATAGAATAAACGTTAGTAAAATATTCAATAAAATTGAATGCCTACTGTAACTACTGTTACGCCAATAGGAATTGTATGTGGACCAGAGGTGCACTTAACCGAGAATCAATACTCAAGTCGGCTCACCTACAGCAAAAACCTTTTTTGTCAAAACAAGAAGATTTATAGGCCTATTGTCCTAAGTGGGTCAACGATTTTCCATCTATCCATGGAGTATTTACGTTTCCCACTAACAAAGTAGATATGTTGTAACTGTTAATGCATAAAACCAGTAACAGTTTCTAAAGTCTAATCAAACATTATTGTTAGTTTCGGTTAGTTTCACACAGAAAAGTACGCTGAGCTTTGACAAGCAAGGTGTCCGATAATTATGATGTCTTAACTTGTATCTTTGGCAAAAAAAAACATTTTAATTTGCGACACGTACATCTTAATCTGCAGATTGTCGAGCTTAGCGGTTTTGCAGGTCAGATGGTGATCCAGACAAAATTCTACATGAATTGAATGTTATCTCACTAGGAAGTTAAGTAAAATATTTGTATAAAATTACCTAGAATCTGAGTTCTGACATTTGATTTAGACCTGTTTGTATGCTTATTTTAAGAGGCTTGTAGACAATCATGATAACTTGTATACAAAACACCGATATATATCAAGCCTAGATACAATTTTACGCAGACCTTAAGTTGCAAAAGCAAAGTCAGCGAAACACAAGAATCATTAATTTTATTTAAAATGTAATTTACCTACCGCTTTAAAAACCGAGTTAATAATCGAAGTCTCGAGCGGCGAGGACCAGTTCTCATAACACACCCAAATTGAATGTTTAAAAGAGATAAAGAAGACATCCGCCGGATTGTGTGAAGGTTCAGGGAAGTTATTTTTGCTAAATGACTGGTGTTTGCTTAGACTACAAATATTTAAGTGAAGGTTCTTCCATTCTCAGGTTTTACTTAGAGCTTACTTATTCCAAATTGTCTGCAACATCATCAGTTAAAGCCATTGCTGCAGTCGGAATCAAGTCACGACTTTTACAATTAGCAGTATGCTGACCTCTGATTGTCAAGCATCTAGTGATACTGTAGGCGTTGAGGGCCACAATCAAACAAAGCAGGTCCACCCAAGTTACCTCTGTTCGTGGGTTGTCAGCTCCCACGCTTTGACTCCGACCTTTTTGTTTAGGTACCAGTTAGCAATCCGTCTTATTTAAATTCGTGTAGCTAAGTTGCTGAATATTCACGTATGCTAAGTAGTGTCTTAGAGAGAGCACATAAACTTTAAATTATGATTAGATAGATTTGTCGTACCGGTGCAACTCGGAAGGTGAGCTAGCTTTGTTCATATCTCAAGTTGATACGGAACTTGTCTTTGTGGCTGAATAAACTGAACTAATTGATTTATGGAAACTGATATCAGCTATTTTGATTTATGATCGCATTTCCAGTTATGTCTGCTTTCTATTTCGAAAAATAAGCGGAAATAAAATTTCTAAACGTACGTAGACTCAATAAATCACATGACTCGCGTAGGAAAGCCAAAATGGTGCGATGCCGATGATGGTGATATTGTGGAACCGAAATGTAAAAGCGATATTATAAGGATTGTTCGGCCCTTCGCGTAGGCCTCGGTATACCGCCCACAGGACTGGTTCTCTCGGCATTCTGATGCGATCGATTTTCATTTCAAATTACAGTACTCACGCACAGCCCACGCGTTCTTTACGAATGTGTTCTTTGTGCTTACAAGTACACTAACTATGATGGCCATCTAGTTTTCATTAACGTCCCATGTAGATGTCACAGTTGACATACAGGTACCAAAGAATTGTCAAATGAAATCCAGGGTTCTAAAAACCAAAATATGTAATATTTGCTTAAAATAATGACACAGCTGGTTTGTAACCGTTATGTGGTTCAAATAATAATTTTTCACGGCCTCAGAAATATACCTCTCATTAGCAGAACGATCACGTTGCTTTAGATAAAGCGTAGATAGGTACTACAGAGGCAGTGTCGTGGGAACGAGCGAAGAATAGACGTCTCGTATGATCCAGTTTTCTACAGAGATGCAGTGTAGCCTTATCGAGGTCGACGCGATAATGAGGCGCGTGTCAATATTTGCTCTCTGTAACATTTTCTGTAGTACCTCATACAAAGGAAGTAAAAAAGCAAGTGTTTCCACACAATCCACGTAGGTACGCGTTCATGTATGCTTTCTCTCATCCGTGATTCAACTATTTACGAATATTGTGGAACACAACTTTTTCATCTTCATTGCATGTTTCATGTAGTTCCACACTGTTCTTTAAGTAGACAGGGTTTAATTAATTGACACGACAACGTCGTCTCTGTGCTAGCTAGAAGGGTTCATTAAAGATTATTTGTAATTGTCATACTTGGGTAGTCTTGGGCTTTTGCGCTGCACTATCAACGTCAAATCTTTTGATTGCCTTGCGAAGCATGCAAATGACAAAATTTTCCGAGAACCAAACAGCTAGTCTAACGCCTCAAAGCCAATGTTCCATAGTCTGATGAGAGCCTTTGGTTGACCAATTGGTGGAACAAGTTTCTAGACTAAATTAATGACGATGTTGTTCTGTTCAGCAGTTTAGGCCGCTTTTGTTGGTCTCTATATGGAGCCTTCGGGTAAGGTTGATTAGCAGTCAAAATTGATTATACAATATAACATTGACGACTGTTTTGAATCTCTGCAATTAAGCAACCCACAGCAAGTTATAACGTGTCAGAAAGCGACTGGAACAACCTTGGCTTCTACACCTCCACGCTACCCACGGCTACCCTCATTTGGTCATCGAGTAGGCGCACCGCCTAATCGCATACTAAGCAACCTTATAATGACCTAACTAAGACTCACTTTTGCTACAGGGTTGCGGAACTAAGCGTCGGCATCAAAGGTAGGTGGCGCCTACGCATCAAACAAAACGCAATTATTGCATTATTAAGTAGATATAACCAGCTCGGTGTAATTCGATTTAAACAGGGTCACTGGAACTTATATTAAACAATTTTGCAGCAGCAGCAGCATCAGGGAACTTGCAAGCCTTCTGTTTAATGTGCTAAGTAGGTATCTATAAGTTAGCATAAAATTACTTTTTTTTTTCACAAAGCATTCTCCTCTGATATTTTTCCGATAAGAACAATGCTTAAAGGCTATTAAACTCGTTTTTTTATCTCTTATCGTGGTTTAATCTGCAAATCAAGTGTGTGTAACATGTTTGATAAAATTTATCTATAAATCTTTTCTTTTTATTATCCACTTATATTGTTCATATCGGGAATGATAAAATTGTGAACCGATATTCCATTGATGTCTCTTTATCTTGTAATACATGTCCAACCTTTATGTTATTATCTATTGGTACCATATTAAATGTTTTGATTGACGACCTTGTATGTTTACTTTGGTTAGCGCATTGTTATCTAGCGATGCTTACTGTTCTTCTTGGAATGCAAACAGCCAAATAGTTGATTCGATATGTAAACATTGATCGATCGATATTGTTTTAACTATCAAATGCTGTGTTATAAAATGTCAAAACATCTGGAGAACTCATGACATGTCTATTAAAGATGAACTTTAAATTCCATCAGTCGAAACATGGTCTTTATTAGCATTTAAGAGTCTGAACAGAGTATTACTTTATGGTTAGGTGCCAACCTACTCTTGCAATGCAAAGCATGTAATAGTAAGTGTTTGTGTTCTCGTTGGTGGTTCGAAGACGCGTTGAAATCTTTATTATGCCACATAAAAATGTTGAAATTGTGGTGAACTATATATTTTTTCTCGTATGCCTAATATTCCAGCGTCTAACGAAAATAGCTGTCGTAATTTCTTAGTTCGGCGTAACGCGATACGCCACGCCTGTCGGCTGTCAGCTTGCCGTCGATATTTTCGTCAAGTCGTCAATGCCTACCATGGACCGGCGTGACATGTCAAATAAACCATAAAATTTCAATAACGTTGCTGAAGTAGACCACGTTGACCAAATCTGTGACTGGACACAATCATAAAAATGTTGAATAAACCCTGCCGTTTCCCAATCTACCTCGGGTGAGTCAAAACAACAATCTTATCAAAATGAAATTAAAGAGTGAGTCCTCGATTCGAGAGCTCTTGCTTTTTAAGGCAAATGTTAAATCAACAAGTTTTCGAATATGATGCAAGCAGAATATTACTTCAGCCACGTGTTTTAAAATATAATTTTAAGTGAGTAGAAAATAACATGAGGGTGGTTACCACTTTTAATAAAAAAAAATTGCACAAAGCTTTGGATTTGGAATATTTCAATCCTTGGTCTCGGTAAGGCCTACCGAGAACAATCTTATTAGATTCATGCGCCAGTGACATTATTTCGTAAGTGCTCATTTAAATGCGAGTAAATATTGGACAATATGAGACCAATGAGAACATGAAGACATCTGCTTACGGTTCAATACAACAGAAACTGTTTGCCTACTTCATATTTGCGTCTATATTCAGAACCTCTTCCAAACAGAATTGACAGTTTGAGCTAGTTAAGCAAATAGCTAATATAGAATTGATGAAATTTTCTTGTGTAGTACCTACTTATGGAGGTACATGCATTAATATTCATCCATAACCATTCACTTATTACAGTTTAAAAAATTCATATAAAATTCTAACTCTGACCGAAAATTGAATTTAGACTACCAACAAGATTCTAAAGGTATGAAACAGCCATTGCTGTTGATAGATAAGTAGCTAAGGTGCTTATAGTGTAAATGATGAGCGGATTGCGTAAAACTTACTATGTATTCATACCCCTTAATCCCAGAGGGCAACGCTAACAGTAAATAGTTATGGCGACGACATTATGATATGTAGAAGTATCGGTCGAATGGACCTTGCTTTGCACCGAGACGTGACTCGAGTCGCTAATATGTTTTAAAGTAACACGTCGTCTTTTCAATGAATTCCGTTTATGTTTCTAGGCTTTGCTCGTCTTAGAATGTTTATTAGTTTAAGAAATTGTTTTGAATGGATATAATAATTTAGCTTGATGTGGTCTGTAGTTAGGTATTACAGAAAATGGCAAAAGTTTCCTGCGGACTGTTCTCAAATACAGATTTTATGATTGATGGTTTTATCATCATCATTTTCACCTTTTGTATTAACCATTTGATCTGTCTTTAAAAATGGAAGATATTTCGTATAGTAAACCGTACGCGGTGAGAATACCTCAAGTGATGTCACTTGTGGTTAATCGTTTCTATGGGGTATTTGTTATTACGTTTGTCTATGTATTATCCTTATATTTTTCCTAATTCTGAGTTTTATTACCAGCTCTAATATTGTGTAAAGGTAGGCACTGCAATATTGCCGGCAGAAGATTTTATAGGTAGGTACTTACTAAATGGCCGGCTTTCTTATCGTGTTCTGCTGATCAACCGGCTCTTAATATCAATTAGGGCTTATGTAGCGAACGGGCATAGCTACCTATACATGTACCATTCACTTATTATGGTGCCAAAGTGACTGAAACCTGTTTGTTATTGAAATATCTGCCTTAGAATGTTCACAGTTATACTATGAAGTTTGGTATCAGTATAGGTACCTTCCCAGGTTACTTTAATGATACCTACTAATAACTATGTAATTCCGGATTGTAGTCTCTTCCCATTACAATCAAGGAAAATGGTCACAAAGCTGCACTAATCATAACAACAAATGGTAACAGAATATACAAACTAAATATGTACCTATTTAGTTCACATAAAATACTGGAATGTGTTAAATATGGGCTAAGCTTGCTTACGGCAATGTTAAACTTCAATCTAAAAATACATAAAAGCATTTATTTTTCACAATAATTGGTAGATACTTTATTTAAATAAGTCACTAAATACATACTAGCGAGGTACTAAACATACTATCAAAATACATTCTATATTCAAATCATTACAGGACTCATTTTGCAAACGTCAAGTGAGTGCACTCGGTAGGCGTTCACTAGCAAAGATAAGGGCTACAGAGTATCCATGGACTGGTTACGTGTGGTAAGAAAACGAGGCTATACATCGCACAAGGAGCGCTGCGCCTGCGCCGCGCTACGTACAAATCTCGTATGACTGAGAATGGTGGCATGGTGGACGTACGGTACCTACACAGAGTGGCGACATTCCACCAACTCGCACGGAATGCAAGAATACGGCCCTGCGAACAGGTTACCTTTAGGGCCTGTGATCCTACATCTCGCGCGTCCCCATTTAAAATATAACCTCAAAATCATAACTTGACTAAAGATTTATTTACAACAGCTGCGTGGACAGCGAAATGAGACACATAAGCGTAGTCACCAAACTCGTTTACTACATGTACATTTCACCGATCTCTTTCGTCGGCGACAATCTAACGACCGCTGACCGCAAATCGGCACAGAGACGGTCTGTTTTACTTCGCTTTTCGAAATGAAGGATCGCATTACAAACACCACTGGACCATAACTCGGCGGGGCGAAGACAAAAATAAACTTAATATCGTTTGCGTTGTAACATTTGTCGACGCATCCGATTTATGATCGCCTCGGTGACAAGCATCGACAATAGGAACTAGTACTCTCGGCTGCCGATATATTATAAATAGTTCGACATGATTTTGACCTACCTTCATCCAGAAGTCGCTCCATGTGCATGAAAACATTCGGGAACGCAGCCAGTTGCTTCCTGTCTTTGAGCAACTGAGCTAAGTAGTCCGCTATACTTTGCGTCGAAGGACTGTTATTATCACACATCATGAGTACTTTTTATACAACTAATGACACGTTAAAAGTTTATCCCAACACGATCAATTAAGATATTGTACTTTAGTTACTGATTATTGTTATTTTTGTGAGATTATGTTAGAAAAGTTAAATTCACTTCCACACACATCGAAGTTTCGAACACCACTAGTTGAGTTGACCGAAGTGAAGTTGTGGGTGAATATAGCACTGCGCCCGCGCTCGTCGAATGGATTTTTTGTGAGCGCGTGCGACGTCTGTCCACAGTGTAGGCGTAATAATAACATACGCTGCTCTCGCTCGCACTCGATATACTTCGCACTATGTCTGTCTCACTCACGCACCACAGAAAATAAATGCGAATCAGTCGCCATCTAGCCAACCCAGTTACAACTATAATGATATGAGTTGACAACATGACTGTAACTATACTGTTCACAACAATATTTTCATCTATGTAGAACGAAGAAATAAAGAATTATTGTTTCAGTATTTTTAAACGCATTTAAGCATGTTCTCTAAGAAAATATTTCAGCTAAATCCTTTTCCGTAAAGTAAATTAAGCAGATAGGTACTGCAGGCCGAAAGTGAAAAAAAAACCAGTACAAGCTGACCTCTTTTTTATTGAAACTTTGTACTGCAATAGACCACCGAAGTTTAAAGTGTAACCACCGGCATGCGGTCTACTGTGCCACAGATATATGCTTATTTATTGCATTCATAGTATTTTAAAACCACTATTAAGTCGTGTAAGTAGTGATAAAAGTTGGTACGTTGAACATTTTCAATGCCTATTCTGCAGATTATTTTAAATTAGCCAACGTAGGTCCGATTAATTCACTGGAAAGATGACCAAAAGTACAGGCAAAAGGCGTGACAAAATGCGTCTTTTTAGTTCACCATACAAGGGCCACGACACCAGTCTTTGAAGTCAAACTTGGTATTGTTTAACAAGCTTACATTCCACTGACACTTTAATAAAAATTTTACTTGGAATACCTACTTATGTATTTTTCATAAAAATAATATTTAAGTACTGAAACAACGTAAAAAAAAAATGTGTGTCTAAATAAACAGCAAAAGCAAACATACAAAAGAAAGAATAATATAATTAAGTAAGTTCTAGGAGAGATGAAAGAAAAGTATACAATATCTTAGCGACCGATATATCATTACGTACAGACGCCAGCACATCAAGTTACCCCAATGTGTCAAATATCTTTGATCGTTTTTCAACTTTATGTTAAACAGAATAAGGTTCATATTCAATTGGGAAAATTTGACACATTGGGGTAACTTGATGTGCTGGCGTCTGTACCTACTTACTGACTCAATATAAAGCAGTTACTTAATACCTACTCAATAAATGCTTCCACATGTGAACTAGGTGGTTAGGTTTTTCAAAAAAAAAAAGGTTGATGTTGATGTGCAACAGACACAACAGTTGTCAATCATGAAACATATTTATTGATTTATTCGATTTTCCCTATTTATCAGTCGACCCGACTGTTAGATGCCCGCAACCACTTCGGAGTGGTCTACTTCGAATAACAAGATGAGTCCTATGTCCTGGCACTTCGCAAACACAATTTGACTTTTGCATAGAAATCATGGAGCAAATAGAATCTAAAGCTTAGAATAATAACCTAAGAAACTCAAACAATTTAATTTACTAAAATTCACTTGAGTGATGAGGTTAAGCAATAAAAGCTCCTCCCCACAACGCCTACAGACAATATTTCATCAAGTTAGAGATGATTTTTTTTTCTCTTTTACATAAATGGAAACTGTGGGCGACTTGAGAATTGTTTTTCATAACTATTATAAGACTAAAGTTACTATACGGACAGTGATTGCTCAATAATTTAATGATTTATGGCTTCAGATTATGAATTTAAACTGAGTTCATGTAGGTAAGTTTACTCTCGGAAGTAAAATACTTATTCAGACCCCGTAGATAGGAGTGGCTTCTCTGAAATTGCTTCTGACAGAAACAATAATTAAGAATCAATCAAAACAACTGTCATTATGCCAAACGTTAACGTGAGCTGAATATATTTTCGGTAGGTAGTTTTTCATGTTTTATGGACGAAAACATGAGAGCAGCTGGTACCTACTGAGTACCTATAGGAATCTAACGTTCCCGAGGTACCAAGTTTGCAATGAAAGCCGTATTCGAATATTTATCCCATATATAATATTTATCAATCTAACACTTCTTCTATTCAGTTCTTCTTCTTCTTCTTAGCGTGTCGATGGCAAACAAAGTCACTAAATTCTAAATTGAATGTTTAGCCCAGAATTCGGCCACCGCAACACCATGTTTATCAATTAGGGTGAATCTCACAAAAGACATTTATCGTTATCAATAGCGCTATTACGCATCTTCGTTGACAGTTATTATTTTATTTATTAAAAACTAGTTTCAATGTTCTTAAAATAAACAAGGCACACAATTTAGACCTCTGGGGTCTACCTTATGCCATGCCATGGCCTAGGATTTGATCAACGCGCTATTAACATAGTTCATACCCAAGTAGCACACTAAGCTGCTTATCAGCCGAATAACCGATTCCCACCATGCTTAAAGCTGAATAAAAAAGCTACACAAGAGCTGTATAGGGCCGTATACAGCTCTTATAACTCTTAAATGGGCACAAATTATTCAGCGTTAAGTTCACGGTGCTGCTTAGGAGCTGTGTAGCAGCAATTCAACAGTGTTAAAAAGGGTAACGACAGTACTGTGCGCTGAATATCGACTGACTAAGAGATCACAAATTACTCTTTATTCAGTAAATATGTCACATCTACGCTCTTAAAAGATGTCTTAATCCGGGAAAGGCTGCTTGCCACCAGTGTAAAAGTGAAGAATAGAAGGAAACATAACTCTACAAGCTGCTAATTTAATTGAACACTTGTTTCGTGGAGTGAATTATACGTGGATATTATATTCATATTCTCTGGTAAGTACATTGTTTTACATGTTAATAAAAGAAAAATGATTGGGAATGTAATTTCACTGACATTATATATATGTATTGTCTAACAAAATTTTAGTGCGCCACGAAAATATTCTGTTTTTAATTAGTTTTATCACATAAATAAGCCGTGATGAAAACTTGAATAAACAAGTTTTGGTGCTTTGAAGAGAATCATAAGATAAAAAGTTATTATTATGGTATTCGGAAGTAAAAACTAATACAATACATTCCTAATTCATACACAAAATATCATAAAAGTTGAAAAATTAATCAGTATATTTATAGGTTATACAGTATAATGTTAAACAGCGACGTGAATAATTAAAACTCTTATTTGCTGCAAAAGGTTGTGTAATAGTTCACTAGTGTACTGTTTATCAGCAAAAAACTGAATAAAGTTACACATGTGAACTGTATGTAGCTATAAGCTGTTTTCTTAACTTTTAATGGTCCACAAGCTCTACCGTTAGCCATATTGTGAACCATTAAACAGTTGTTAAACAGACTCTTTAGGGATTCGTAGTATTATTTCTAAAACCACCGTATGGATAACTTCTAGTTCAAAATTGTTAATGTGATAATATTCTGAATTTTGTAATTCGCGCGCTAGATGCGCCTGTTTTATAGTGCTCAGTTGGCTCTCAGTACGCACGTTCACCAGTTGCTTGTCGTCGTTGCCTCCTGGATGATCGGAAGGAACGTTGCGTACTCTTTTAATGTACAGACGCCAGCACATCAAGTTACTCCAATGTGTCAAATTTCTTTGATCGTTTATCAACTTTATGTTAAACAACATAAGGTTCATATTCAATTGGGAAAATTAGACATATTGGGGTAACTTGATGTGCTGGCGTCTGTACCTATAACTAGTTCTGTTTTTATGTCTCAATTCGCAATAACGTTTACGATTGACATAAACAAGCAGGTACCTACGAACTGTTAAAAGCTTATGCAAACAATACTACCTACCTACCCAGATGATACCATTGTACAAGTTATGTATTTATTTCTTATAACTAAGTGATTGTTTCATTCCTTTATTACAGAATAATGCCTTTTAAGATCGTTAGTACTTCAGAACCGGATGGTGATCGATTGAGCGTTGTACCAGCCTTTAAAGAATAAAAACATTTTGAAGCTGATCAAGGACGAACATTCGAAGCCGAATCATGATTGGAAGAAAATGAATTATGATCTAATAAGGCTAAAATTTGTTATCGTACCAACAGGCAGAAATTGAATTAGAAAGTATGGAGCGAAATTGTTTTCATGTCATTAATAAAAGCTTCTAAGTAACCGTCCAAGTTTTTTGGTTTTCCAACTCCACACACCAATAATGAATGGCTTTATGCCAGTATTTTCGTGGATGTTACATAAAATTGGCAAAAATTCGTGTTTAGAACTTTTAAATATTGGCAATCCATCAAAATTAATATTTAATGAAATTTCGTCTAGAGCTTCATCCCAACTATTCAAAATTTTAATCACAGAATTGGCTATTCCATTGTCCTAGTATTCCCCACATTCGACTTATTTTTTGTTGACATTTCGAGGAGTTGCTAAAATTGTCCTTGGATCAGTTGGTAATATTTGCGGGATCAAGTTTTGATAATTGCTGCTAGATCTTTTAAAGCAACATGGTTAATACTCTTTTCTATAGCCCATATTCTATTTTTTTTTCTAAACAATGAGTGATTCACATCATCGCTATAGTTGCCGTCGTCATCGTCTTCAGAACTCGATATTTTTTTTGAGTTATAATATTGCCGGTGTTTAAAATTGAACAATTAATATTATCACCAAGGTTACTGGAAGAAGAACTTGGACACACATAATTTGTTGAATGTGCAACATCTTCTGAGCTATTGCGACTAATATTTTGTACGGAACCATCCTGTTTCAAAATACTTGTCACGATTTGAGTTACTTCCCGACTTGAAGTTTGTATTTCTTCTGTCTTTTCTAATTCTTTGGTACTCTTTTGATAATTTTCTTCGAATGCCTCCTGTTCTTGCTTTCATTTTCCACGAATAAGTCGAATTCATATTTATAAAGCAATAAAATATATACGTCAGATAAATTGCCATCATCAACTAGACACTGACTGATTACAGTACCACATGTTACTTTCTGTCGTCTGATTTAAAGTACTTATGTGAACCACTATAAAGTCGAAGCCGTTAATTAGATACACTAGTGAGTCTCTAAGCAGCTGCAAGGCATCTAGTGAATGTTTAAACAGCCGCTACGCAGACAATATCAATGGCAGTATTAAGGCTGATTAGCGGTAGACGTATTCAGGAATAAGCTGTTATAAGTGCCACAAATCATCCAATATACAGCTATGAACGTCATAATAGTTCACATATGCCCTTTTAAAAAGTCAGTGTAATAGGAGTTCACAAAAACCTTCTTATACAGCATTTGGCGTAATTACATCCACTAAACAGCCCTTACTACGGTTAAGGCATTAGAAAAGGTTAAAAGCTAAATAGAGTCGTTGAAAATATACCTTTATAGCACTCTTAGCATATTAATGTTAGTTTTGTCGGTCTTAATCAGCCTTAATGCAGCTCTTAATCAGCCTAAGCTGTTTAAATATCACTGACAGCTATTATGCACCTGTAGGATCACCAGTGTACTCTTAAAAGAGTCCTAATAAGCATAGAGTTTCAAATAGTTCTAAAAGTGAGTAGTTATACAGCTATCTGTGCTACTTGGGTAGTGATGATCACTGGGCTTGGGATCAATAATTTAATTAACTGTCAAACAGCTAGTTTCGTATTGGCTATTATCAGTGTGTATCTTAGGATGGGGTCTTGCGCACTCGCAGAGATGTGACGAAGAGCACAGGAGATACCCCGTCTGATAGTCACCGTAACTTGAAGTCCACTTATAGTTCAACTAGCAGACGTCACGCGGTTTCACCCGCGTACTTCTTGTTCCGTTGGGATTACAGGGATTAAAAGTCGCCTATGTCATCCGAGAACAGTGTAGCCTTCCACCAGTGCAATAATGTTTTAAATTGGATCATTCGTTCCGATGATTACCCCCTACATACAATCTTACAAACAAATTTTACCTCTTTCTAATATTAGTACATATTATAACATATTTCAGTTCTGTGCCTTCGGCTTGACCTTTCGGAGATAACTATTCCTACATTAGAGTACACACATGCTTACTACTTACCTACTTTAGTCCTTGAGTGAGCGATATCTGCTTGGAGGGCGTGACCTTGCGGACCGCGCATGCGCGGAGCGCGACGGCGGCGGCGGCAGGCGCGTGAGATGCGAGCGGGCTTATGTTAGTACGCTATTTCCACACTTAGCGTGCGCACGTGCTACTATTTTACGTAATAAGATACGCGAAACGAGATAAGAGTAACGTTGTTGTAACGTTTGTGAAGTGTCAAGTGACTTTCCAGTGGATTACAAGTAAATGTAATGAAATGGTAAGTTTCTAAGATATTTATTTTATTCTTTGTGTGAGTGATTTAAATTTTCTAAAGGAATCTGCTGTGTGTTTATATACCTAATTATACTTGCTGCGCATGGCCAAGTTGCATATTTGTTCGCATGTCGGTTCGCTTTCGCAACCAATGCGGTGAGCACCCTGTCGGATATCTCATCCACAAGGTGGGTAAGGTACCTGTACTATACGATACGTCATGCACTCATGTCGGTTCGCTATCGCAACCAATGCTAACCACCCTGTCGGACATCCCATCCACAAGGTGTGTAAGGTACCTATGCTATACGACACGTCAACTGCACGCACGCGGCGTTCGTTATCGCAACCAATGCTAACCACCCTGTCGGACATCCCATCCACAAGGTGCGTAAGGTACCTGTACCATACGAGTTACGACACGTCAGCTGCACTGCTACTGTCATAAAACTCAGGTACTCGCCTCGCAGCAAGCTCCTGACAAGCCGCATGCCTCGTAGACTGACCGGTGCGCAAATATTGAGAGGCGCGGCTCGATTTGGTGAGCCGCGCGGCTCGATTTGGTGAGCGGCGCGGCTCGATTTGTTGAGCCGCGCGGCTCGATTGTTTGAGCCGCGCGGCTCGATTCGGTGAGCCGCGCGGCTCGATTTGGTGAGCGGCGCGGCTCGATTTTTTGAGCCGCGCGGCTCGATTCGGTGAGCCGCGCGGCTCGATTTGGTGAGCGGCGCGGCTCGATCTGGTGAGCCGCGCGACTCGATTACTGAGCGGTGTGGCTCGAATGTAGGGTTACGCAGCTTGATTGTTGAGCAGTGCAACTAACTTATAGACCATCCAATGATACGCCTGCGTCGACGGCTACTGTCGGTTATGGCTTCGACACGAACGTTGACTTGCTTGACGGCTTGGTAACGATCTCGTTGCTTGCTTAAAATGGCGCAGGGAGTTTATTTATTTATTTATTTTGGGAAAACAAACAGCTACACAAATATAGTAATATACAGGTAGTAAACTAAAATTACATTGCATATATGTGTTGAGTTGCCTACACAACGTGTACGGCTACCCTTAAGTATGTCACGTAAGGCCGCATTACTGTAAGGGTACGACAGTACATAATAATAATAATTGGAAAATTAAGGAACCTACCAAAACCTACAAGCCTAACAGCCCTATAAGCCGTTCAGCCCTACCCTACCATATACCACCACCACAGTGAGGGGTAATGAGACAAGAATATAAAATTCAAATCTGATTTATTTACAATAAGTTACAGCTTATATACTACTTTTTCTTAATACACACTATTACATATGTGTCCTATGCGTGTAAGATGCAACTTAATCATAATTTTATCTGGGCCGCGCCACAGCCGGGCAGAGTGCTGAGTCAATGTCCAAAGGTAACATTGAACACAACGTTTAGGGATCTACTTAACGAGAGTGGAGAAACTCTACAAGGTGAGGTGATTTTGGAGTACGTCAAGCTCTTGGCACAAGCGTCTCTACCTAAGGTTGGACTCAGTGGGAGGTCATCAAAGCCTTAAGAGGAGGCTTTCGGGGACAAACCTGAACCGACTGTTTTATACAAACTTATGTTCACCCTCCTCATAGTAGGCTTAGTTCGAGCCTTTGACCCGGAAGCGGATCATCTGACAAGGGCTATGGGGAATAAGGTGCACGTTACTAGATTGGGCCTTTGCACGCGCTCTCATACTAGGGCCACCCTCGATTGCGAATCGCATTAGGGGGTCAGCAGCTCGCTCTGAGCTTTTCAAACAATCTGTATAAGATATACGACCCTTACTTCATACCGTTGTGAGGCAGATAAGACTCTGTCGGGGAGCCTCTCGGAGTCAGCATGTTTTCTCAAAGTCAGCAACAGTTTGAGCCTGACTCAGACAAAGAGAATTATTTATTCAGATTCGGAGAATCAATCAGGTTCTGAGTCATCTGGTGGTTGCTCTTGGAATGCCCCTAAGATGGATAGTTTTTCGAACGCTCCAGAAATGTGGTCATCCAATGAAATTGAATTTTGACCCAGGATAAAAGAGGTCGCTTTTACCGGAGCTTACTGAACCGATTAAGAAAGAGGACATCAAATGTCAAAGACTGGGTTCTCAAGGTTGGAATCGAATCCGATACAAGGGAGAAAGTCTTTCAGGCTGCCCCTATTTCAGTGCTTTCAAGATTAATATACAGCTTGGATGCCTTATAAATCATCCATCCCTTTTCCTGGCTGTTTTAAACAAGAGGGTGTGCTCGGCACTATTAGCCATGGGTTTGCTCCTACAGAGGAAAGCACTGTCTGATAGGCTGTTTGTTATCGTGCTGGTGAGGAATTACGTAAGCTATTAGCTGATGATTCCCAATTTAAGGTCTTGTCGGATGTTTTGCTGCAGTTTGTTGGTGCTCATCGTGCAGAAGCTATAGAGGCAAGACAAAGGGCGTATAAATCTTAAAATGAATCGCTTGGTGCTGTTTTACACAGCATCCTACCATTACGTCCCACCGGAACATTTTTGGGGGATAACGGTGGCCTAGCACAGATTTTTTCCTTCCATAAACTGTTGTTTATGCTGTTGTTTTCGGAACCTTTTCGCAAACCAACTGTACCTTCTCACATATCGAGAAGACGACAGCAATCCTGGCGCGGTCATCCTACAAGGTTATCACACAATGCATCAGCCCAGTCAGCAGCGCGCCGGTTGTCGGGAAGTTCAAGGCCTTCTAATAAGCAACGAAACCGATCTGGAAGGGATCAAAATTTACCTAAGCGCAGGGATCGACAGTTTCATGGGGGGCAATGGTGGAATCTCCTTGGCAATGGGAAAAGCTAGGAGTTCCAAAGAACATCCCTCCGGATACACAATACCGTTTGTAACCCAGCCGCCATCTGTTACACGAAAACTTAGAGAGATTTACGACAAGAACCTCAAATGCGCTAATGCACGCTGTGATTATGTCTATGACTATTTCTCTGAAACCTGTGAAGTTTCGCTTAATGAACCAGAATAACGTCCCGAATTTTCTGCAGAAGAACGATTATTCAGGAAAGCTGGTTATCAGTCAGAAATATTTTCATATCGTCATAAACAAAAGTCATCGAAGATACCTTGCCTTCCCTTATGCAGGCGAGCTCTTGCAAAATTAAATGACGTCCCTTCCATTTGGACTATCCAGCGCGTCGTTAGCGTTCTCACTAGTCAGCAGGTGGTTAGCGAGCCTTCAGAGGGAGAGAGGATTTCGAGTGGTCGTACTTAGACGACTTTCTGTTCGTGTAAAAGGTCTTATGAGATATGCAGTAAACCTTCTGCAAGATCTTAGGATGGTGCGTGAATTTACAGAAGCCGGTTCTAAATCCCAGGAAACAAACAGAGTTTTTAGGAAACGTTTGGGACGCCGACATAGATTGCCACGCGAAAAGATAGTTCGATCACAGGCACATATAGGTTTACTACTAAGAACAAGGCGTTGGTCTTGGCGGTCATGCACAGCTCTGACAGGAAGACATGGTTTTGCATCACTGGTAACCCCGCTTGGCCGTTTACATACTCGACACCTTGAAAGAGCTTGTCGAAAATTGACACAGGATCGACCAAGTCAAAAGGTCCCAATAACGTCGCTGGCACTAGACGATTGTTCTTGGTGGATGAAGAACATCATAATTCCGAGCAAGATTTTTGTGCCAGAACCAACGATTTTCATAAGCACGGATGCAAATGCAATGCATGCATGCAATTTCCATGCATCGCATGTCAATTGCGTGCACGTTGTTTCTTTAATTGATTTTAGTTATAAGAATTCAAACACAATGTAAAAATTGTTATTGAATAAATAAATTGAATTGAATTGATGCCTTCAACGAAGGCTGGGGAGTACAGCTGAGCGATTACCACCGCTCAGGAACGTGGACAGACGAACAAAGGAAGTGGCACATAAACAGAAAGAAATATTCACTGTTTAGACTGTTTACATAGCCCTAGTCGAGTGTATTTATTTATTTATTAAAGGTAAACCAACAGCTTCTGTATACAGCATTACATAATAATAATAGTAAAGAGTATCGGACTTATACAGTCGCCAATAATAGGTCGACCAACATTCAATCAAGAGTTTCAGGATGTCTTGAAAGACCAATCTGTTATGATAAAATCCGACAATCGAGCAGTATTATCTTACCTGCGAAATCAGGGAAGTACAAGGTCGGTGCTGCTCATGGAAATGACAAGGAAAATACTATTCTTTGCCATCATAATTTAACTGTCCAGACATTTTATCTATCAGGATATTACAATTCAGTAGCCGACAGCCTGTCCAGAAAGAAGACTTTACCGATTTGACATCTCAAGGAGGCATTCACTCGCGAAATATTCTCGAATTGGGGCACCCCTCAAGTAGATATGCTGGCCACAAGTCAATCAAGAGTAGTTCCGACGTATGTCTCAAAAGAAGCAAGGGATCCCCAGGCTCTTTACAACGATGCATTCAGCCGAGTTTGGGAATACCATTTAGCTTGGGTGTTTCCCCCTCCTCCTCTCATACCCAGGGTGCTCCATTATCTCAACAGAGCATCTGGGACGTATCTAGTAGTGGTTCCTCGCTGGGAGAAAGTGTTCTGGAGAAACGACCTCAAACGCAGAGTATCAGAAGCTCCCAACCAGATATTATACCTGAGCAGGAATCTAGTGGACTTGTCAACCAATCAACCTTCACCAAAAGTAGCAGAGTTGTTCTTAGAGGTCTGGAAGATACGGAGTGGAGCAAACTGGCTTGGAACCTAAGAATATTGAATTAATTTAGTCTGTTTGGCGTGATTGCACATGGCGAACATACGGGGCAGCGTGGAAACAATGGGTCTCGTGGTGAGACAAAATGGGATAACACCTAGCGGTCCTCGACCCCAGGAAGTAGCAACCTAAAAGGGTGCCTCTCACGCATCAGAAAGTTAGCCCTGCTACAATTCTAGTGCGCAAATCAGTAGTAGTTACCTTAGCAGACCCACTCAAGAGTATCGACTAGCTAATAATCCTATAGTGGGAACCATTCTAAAAGCAAAAAAAAAAAAAAAAAAAAGCAAAGCGACGCCGTTAAAGTCACAGATTTGAAAGGTCCAGGATTTAATTCGGTGGTTAAAAATAACGTACCTGATAAAAACAGTATTTATCAAGTCTCTCGGCATTTAGCCTTACTTCTTTTGCTGGCATCATGCCGTCGTATTTACGACCTTACTTTTCTGAGTATTGACGATGGACACTGTGAAGGATTCGGTTCAACAATAACCTTCTGGCCTAGATTTGGCTCAGAGACGCGAAATTTTGCCAATCAGGTTGGCAGCTAACCTGTTCAGGAGATCCAAGTTTAAGTTTAATTAAATGGGTAAATTGGTTGATTGATTTATCAAGTAAGAGAAGAATGCCACAAACTGATTTGCAACGTTTGTTTATTACTATACATGAAGTAGTAAAAGCGGCCTCACGAGCCGCTGAGGCCGCTGAGGCCTGCGATAGTGATCGCAGGTTGGTTAAAGGTGCCGTTAAAAGAACTAGGATTAACCACTAGTCCAGGTTCGATTCGTTCAGCTGTGGCCTCAAATGATTTTAAAAATAACCCTCTTGGTGGTTCATTTACGATGTAGTTGTGCTTGTTACTATTTAGTTGATTTGTATGTCATTCGAATTAAGACTGAATATTACTGTTTGATCTCATCATTAAACTTATATTAAAAATTACAAGTTCAGCTGTAAGTCAAGTCAATTTAGAGAAGAATAGTTTTTAAGTTTAGTTTGCTACATAATATAAAAGAATTGTCAGCTTCGCTTATGACAATAAGTTTCTTGCTTTTTCTTTTGTTAAGATACGTTTGTTTTATTTTGACACACATTATCCTGTCACAGTACGCTTTAGGGCGCCGGCAGAAGATAAACACTTCTCCGAAAGGTCAAGCCGAAGGCACAGAACTGAAATATAACCGTTTTCCCCCCAGAGGGAAGAAAACGAGTATTTCAGGTCTTGCCGAGGCTTGACCTGAGCAAGTCCTTGCCGGCTTTCGGAGCTAGGTACTAACATAAGCCCGCTCGCATCTCACGCGCCTGCCGCCGCCGCCGTCGCGCTCCGCGCATGCGCGGTCCGCAAGGTCACGCCCTCCAAGCAGATATCGCTCACTCAAGGACTAAAGTAGGTAAGTAGTAAGCATGTGTGTACTCTAATGTAGGAATAGTTATCTCCGAAAGGTCAAGCCTCGGCAAGACCTGAAATACTCGTTTTCTTCCCTCTGGGGGGAAAACGGTTATATTTTTGTAAATTCTCAGTTGTCATCATAGTTCGGTGTGCAACTGGATGCCAGTTAGTCTGGCAATGAAAAGATAGTCAGTAGCCCTGCTGGACATCTAAATGCTTTTAAGAGCTCTCAGTCAGAGAGCAGGGACTATATAGTATACCTACAGCCGGTCGATTCAGTAAAAGTCACGCCGTGAAAACTTAAGTGAAGTGAACTGTCAATGCCAAGCACTCAGACCAATAAATTTTATTGGTCTGAGGCCTAGCATCAGTATGGAATGACAGCTCAATTCGCCCTCACTGCACCTACATTTTCAAGCGGTGATTTGACCAGAATCGCACTGCAGGATTTAAATGTGATGAAGTAACATGCAGTCTGAACATGCGGCGAATCGCTGCGCAGTAAGTACCTAACAATTTTTTTTTAAAGCGGGGCAAGGGTTCTCCCTTCTCGCAATCAGCAGCGAGTAGGGAGTTTTGTACTCCCTGCTTTTTGGTGGAGTACCACAGCCACCGAAAAGTTTAATCCTAACAGTACCTACATGTGTAGATCGTTTTCAGTTTCATTAATTAAATTCGCTTTAAGCGTTTATTTCATGACATATCATGACATATCTTTAAATAAATCCATGGATGTTGGAGGGTTCGACAGTGGTCAGTTTTCTTACAGTTCATTAAGCATTTAATAAAACGCCACTAAAAGTGAATAGTTGATTTCTATTTCTTAAGTACTTAGGTACATTACGAAAAGCTGAGACTTGGCACCAACTGGATTACTGTAAACCTTTATACGCCTTGAAGCGGATTTGTGGAACGAACCAAGTGTTCCGTTCTAAATACTTACTATCTCTTATTTTTTATGCAGACAGAGGAATTTAACTGTGCCATGCAAACCATACCCATTTGCTACTTATCTTGTGCAGTCTTTGTCACTAATGGCGACTTTAAAACTTATTTTAGTACTATAATCGACCCAAAATTACCTATTTAGATCTGCATAATAGACAACATTCTGACTGAACATTCTCAACTAAGTACCTATGTATCTGCTTAGCTCTTCCAAAAAATACAGATCAAAATAAAATAAAATACACACATCAAAAGTGTCTAGGGATCAACATATATTTTTGCAATAACTTTTCTCCTGATTGATATTAAATAAAATTTTCTTTAAGGATTCATCAAATAAAGTGTTTTCGTTTGTCACAGTAACGATAAACCAAGTCACCTTTGCATTAATAAAGAAATTTGCCATTTTCCTAATAAAGGGATTTTTGACATTTGAACCACTAACATTAAAGTTCGAAAAAAAGACTGAAATAACAGTTTTCTTTAAAATTTTATTGGGTAACTTAAACAATTAATAATCCGTGTTTCTACCGCGAACACTAACAACACAATTGGTTTGGCATACTCAAAATGAGTTCATCCAAATCACGCTGTGGAATGGCCGCCCATGTTCGTTGCAACAACAAAAAAAGGTCTTCTTGCGACTGGATACCCCCCTTATTCGGCAGAGCTCTTCTCTGTAGCATATCCCATGCATGCTCAATCGGGTTCAAGTCTGGCGACTGAGCAGGCCAGGGCAGGAGATTGATGTTAGCTGCGGCTAGAGTCTGTCTTACAACTCTTGCGGTGTGCGGTCGTGCATTATCATGCATTAACTGAAATAAGGGACCGATTTGCACTTGTAGAGGAACGATGACGTCTGATACAATCGTCTCAGCATAAATTTGAGCGTTGAGGTTGCCTCTGATCCAAATCAACTCAGTTCTTCCGCCGATCCAAATACCCGCCCATACCATGATGGTTCCACCACTATAAGGATGGACTTCCTGGCAGGATTTTAATCGCTGTTGGCGTCCAGGGGTTCTCCAGTGTCGTATACGTCTTGTATCCGGTCTCATACCAAAACGAGACTCATCAGAAAAGCACACGAAACGCCATTGTTCTTCTGCCCAATTTCTGTGTTCAAGAGCCCATTGATATCGAAACCTACGATTGTGCATTGCTATAGGTGGTACCCGTAGCGGTCTTCGGGAATGAAGGTTCACTTCATGCAAGCGGTTTCTGACTGTTTGGTCGCTAATTAAGTTCCCTGAAGAGTGATGAAGCCTCACGGCTAACATCATGGCGGTTATTGTTGGAGCTCTTCGAGTTAAGATTTGAATGTATCGGTCTTGTCTCCGTGTGGTGCAGCGATACCGTCCTCCATGGCGCTCAGCCACGGTACCAGTGCTTCGGTAACGTGTCCAAAGTCGACTGATAACTCTCTGACTTGTATTCAGAGCTAAAGCCACAGTACGTTGCCGGGAACCAGCTTCTATCATTCCCACGGCTCTGAGCATTTCTTCCCTGCTTAAATGACGTCGCCGCTCCATAATAACGTTGGTTTTAATCAGTAGTAGGGAAACAGTAGCACTAATAATGTCTTCAATGCGTTGTATGTTTTTATAGGGAAAATATTGACAGCTGATTTTCATCTTTTACTCGAATTTGATTCACAGTTCCTGATTCAAATTATGAAATGCACCAAAAAGGAACCATATAAATTTATAAAATCATAAATTTATTACAAAGCCACATCTCAATCTCAAGAAATCCGCATAAAAATGCTTGATCCCTAGACACTTTTGATGTGTGTAATAAGCTACTTGACTTCCCTACCAGATAGTTTTAGTAGAAAGTTCCAAATGTCAACATTACCAAATGTGCTGCAGGCCAAATATCCATAGAAAGCCAGATAGTTTATGAAAACCAATAATTATCTTCTTAAACACCAATTGGTCAGATAAAAAATAAACTTTATACCTACCACCGTCGAAATTCGTTTTTAACAAAGCCAGTACATTTGATCAATTAAAATCATCCAAGTTAGTTACGTTTTATCAATTCCGTTAAAAGGATAAATGGATAATTGACCCCTATCCGATGTTCTTGTGGATCTATTGAATTAAACGGATTAAGCACACAAGTTCCACGCTCTATATTCCGCTATTATTTCTGAATTGAAAGCTTTATTACGAACCTACATCTCAAATAGAAGGGTCATCTGTTATACCTTTATATCTGCCACAGACAGAGTTTATAAATACCTACTTGCTTAGAGTTAATGCAACAGAATCCTATTAGAAACAAATCGCAATAGACACTTATTAGCATTAATCCTATTGAACAATCTGTTGTTTCCCATAAAATAAATCTGCGAAGACCACATGCATATATTTATTGCCAGTGCCTAGCTGCGATTAATTACTATTTAGGTACTCATTGCAGCAACGTTTACGTCATACTGAAGATGGTGGCACCTTCTCATTTAGAAGATATTTTCCTTAAATAAGTAATACCTACCACAAAATAAACTAACAAGGAGGTTGCTTAGAGTGAATTAAATGTGCTGCAAAATGCTAAAAGTATTTAAAATCGTTTTATGACAACATTTTTCACCGATACACGGGCTTGACTACCATAAAAGCATCTTGATTATGCGGCCGCTCCGGGTATGGCAGCTCGTTCGGACTCTAATTATCTAGGCGCTATGGAACTTGGATATACGAAGATGGTGACCAACTAATGCCGCTATCAATTAACTAACTCTTTGCCAATAATAAAAACATTAGATAGCAAACAGCAATTGCAACCTCTAGAATATTCTAATAGGAACTTGGCAATCGCTTTGTTTTCACAGCATAACTTTAGATTATGATCGTGTAATTTTACACGTGAGAGGATTAGAATGTACAAACATTGAACTTTTTTATCGCATCTCCATAAAATCTATCAAAACAGGCGTTAACAGCAGTAACACATACAAAGGCTAGCAATAAATATTTTTGAAGTTAATTATTGATCGACAACGTATCGTTAAAACGTCGGTATCACAGATCACGGCCATTACCCATTGTGTTCTTTTTTCAAATAAACAGCATGTGGTGTACAATATGATATTAAAATAACGTCAAGTCCGCAACAATTTTTATGTTCATGTATGTAGGTTGGAGTGCCGTGCGCACAGCTTTGCGTCTTGGATATCTACATGTCCGGCTTTCGGCCTACGATTTGTGCGGCGAGGAAAACATTGCGTCACCCTGCCATCGTGTGACCATTTACTACAAGCTTCCCATCTTTGATCTTTACCAAACGATGACACAAAAATGCCTTGTCGGGCTCGTAGACTACCAAGTTCTTCATATTTATTCGTTTCACATCTATGTATATACTTTCTTCCCCATTTCCTGTTTTCTGTAAATCAACGTCCCATTTAATTTTATGAGACAAAATATGCCCACTAGTTTAGAAAAAGTTTTGAAACCATCTAGACGATAAAGATATTTTATTTTGACAAGTTATAAAATATTGAATTGCTAAAACGGTGATCAGAAATAATTCTGAACGTAAACTTTCAGCCGGATAAAGTTTATTATTTGAATTGAAAATGTGTAAGTTTTTAATTTGATGATATTCTTTTGACTGAAACCTATACTTTGATTGATTTGACATTTTGGTTAGCCGACAAAGATGATGCAAAAGAAGAGCGGTTGGATATCTACAAGTATAGGCGTAGAGGAACTAAATCAGACCAATCTCAACCTGCACCAAGAATTGCCTCTGGACTCACCAATGTTCGCTTAGTAATCGATGAAAGCCATCGCCAAAAAACTTACGCAATATTACAAGAAACAAGATCTGAATTTTCCACAAACAGCAAATTACGATCAATTCTGTTAATTTATTCCAATCCAGCTTGGAAATTATTCATACTTACAACACTTTTCATTGCATACATTCTGGACTCTTGTGTCTATACATTCTGTAAACCAAAGGAAATACCGCTTTGGGCAATTGTCATTTTACTATGTTTCAATTTCATATTTACTTTTGATGTCGTCATTATCGTAGGCCTGAAGTTCTTTAAGAAATGGAGAAAAACTCTTAACCTTGTAGAACCAGATACATTTAAAGTTATTCTCAACATAATACTAGCAATTCCATATTCATTATTATATCTAATGGACGATAGTATTATACAGTTCAATTTTCATGCGATTGCACCTTTGATAGCACTAGTACGGGTTTATAGGATTATTGAACATTTCTACAACAGATCTTCACAAGCGGGCAGTAATCAGTGGACAACGTTTTTGTCGCAATATTTGATACTTTTCTTCTTGTCTGTTCATACCTGGGCGTGCGTGTGGTATTTGTTTGCCAACAGAAGATTTGACATACATAGAATTCGTACATCCTGGTCGCTAGGAGCAATATACTTACCAACAGAGGAAACACTTGATTGGTACTATGTCTGCACATATTGGTCAGTCATGTTTCTCACTACAAACGCCCTCGGAGACTTATACCCAGTCACAACAGCTGAAAGAGTCGTAGCCATATTGGCAACATTACTCGGCTTTCTGCTAACAACTGTTGTATTTGTGGGTTCCTTAACATCGCTATTTATAACAATAACAACAAGACGTTCCAAATATGTAAGGCAACTAAAGAAAATCCAGAACCATCTGCGATTGATTCAAATGGACTCCGACACAACAAAGCGTATTATCGGGTAGGTAACCTTGCTGTCAATTCACTTTGCTGCAAAAACTTTGCTGGTATAAACAGCGAACTCTAGAGATTATAAAAATTTCTTCGTTTACAGGTATTATGAAGATCTTTGGTACCAAAAATCTGGTGTTTTTAAACCTAAGCTACTTGGACTCCTACCCTATCCTTTACAAATGGAAATCTGCTACGACTTGAATGCCGTTCCGCTTTACAGCTCCCTGATCTTTAGGAGGTTACCGGAAGCATTCCTTAGGAGGCTATCTTTAGACATGACGCACCAGTTTTATCTACCAGGAGACGTTGTATATAGCCATAACCAGAACAAGACTATTATGGTAAGGCTGCATGCATATTATCTGTTTAAAATATTAATTAGATACCTAGGTATTTGTTTGTCATTAAGATTATTTATTAATACCTACATCACTGTTGCAGGTATGTGTCACTAGTGGCGTATTAGAATTATTATCAGACGAAGACGATGAAAGTCCAATGATTTCGTTTGCAAAAGGGACTTGTTTCGGTGAAATTTCTTTAGTCTACAATATACCGGGTAAATACTTTCAGAAAATGATTTACATTTACAAAACCTACCCACCACATTTATAATGGAATATAATCATAATTTCTGTTTGTATTGTCAAAGTAACAGCTTATGGCTTAATGCGTAATAATTTGCATAGTATAGGTAGGTATAGCATATACCAGCCTTAAATCTAAAACATATTAGGACTCCGCGCCGATATATTTTTGAAATCAATTTCCCCTTTTAGCACGTTGCACAGTTAAAGCGGCCACTTACGTCGAATGCCAGGTATTAGAAAAAACTAAATTCATAAGACTGATGATCACATATCCAGACCTTGTTAATTGCATGCGCACTGAGATACAAGAACGAATTAGCAAGAGTCAGCTACGGAAGATAAAGCAAGGGAAAGAAGCTGAATTCTCATTGAATATTTACGCATCTAAAGATCGAAAGAAGAGCAGTATCAAGTGTTTAAAAGATAAATTACGATATATTCAAGGTATAAAAAAGGATCTTGCAATGTGTGTAACTGCTAGTTTCGAATCTTACAAGGCCACAATGAAAAATAATAAAATAATAATATCAATAATATCTCCTAGAAAAAATGACCACATTAAATTTATCACATCCACAGGCAAATCAGAAATCGATACCTTAACCAAAGATGATCAACTTGATGAAAGTTGCTTGGACCTTTACATCATTTCGGAGCACATTAAGAAAAAATCTGCTATGTTCACTTGCATCAAGTCCAAGTTTCCTTGGATATTAGAAGCCGATTGTCCGCTCGTCAAATTCTGGGAACTGTTTATGCTTTTCATAGTTTTCTACATTTGCCTCGTTTATCCTTACTTAATAGGATTTAAGCGAATGTTTCCTGATGGAGCATTTTTCTATGTCCAGATAATAATAACCATCATGCTGATATTAAACCTTTTTATGACATCTGTAACCGCAGTTAAGACAAAAAAGAAATATATAAAGAATGTTAAAAGCATAATAGCCTACAGGATGAACACTCTTGGCTTCTATCTTGACGTAGTAGCAATAATACCGTTCGAATACATTGTTACGATACATCAAACTGTAAAATATCATGATAACTACCGAGACCACTTATTCTTTTTATGTAAAGGAACTAAGCTCTGTTTAGTATGGAGATTATCAAATTTCTTTGAGAATTTGGAGAGAAAATTGCTATTGAATTCTCTTCTTGTCAAGGTGGGAGCATTATTTTAAGTTTTTAAGCTTTCATTAGTTACTTGCCTTTTTTATAGGTGACGATTGAAATTTCTAGATTGTAAAGTATTGCGTTTATATCTGTTTGCTATGCTACTGGTCCGGCGTCATACTTTACATGGAGTCCTGTTTCGTAAATCGATGCTCCGAAAACTCATGGTTTAGTAGAGCAATTATTTGGGATGACCAGAAACGCGGATATAGATCTACCAAGTAAGTTCCACATATTGATATTTGTTGGTTCGAACATCAGACTGGTACCTGCTAATCTGGTATTAGTATCGTAGGTGTGTTTTGCTTGTTAGGTATATGCGTGGTAATGGTGAAATCGAGCTTTCACGATTTCTTAATGAATGAATTTATTTCAATAAAAACATTGCGTAAGCCGACTACTTTCGGGTACAAATGCAATTTTGCTTGAAATTCACAAACTACGTAGGTAATAAATTATATCAGATCGGGGATTCATGATTCATCAAGCTTACCGTATTAAACTTTTCCGCTGAATGATTTATATTTATGACTCATTTTTAAAGACAGCAGTCATTATAAATTCTGACGACCTTCGTTACCGCGTATGGTTTCTGAGTGAGTGACCGGTGTACTGTTTGTATTTTTTATTTAACCGCAAAATCAATGTTGCATTATGCACACGTATCACCGTAATGCCCTGCATTGAAAATGGCAAATTTCTAGGAAGGTAGGCTGTGACATCAAGTTCGCGACTGCCTAATGTGTCACCTCCTATTAACTCTGATTTTTTTACTCTTAATATTAAAATGATTAAAATTACTGCAAAGCTTGTATTTAACCGACTTCAGGAGGAGGTTCTCAATTCGATCGGTTTTTTTTTTTTGTACACCGATTACTCCGAGATTAATGATCCGATTTACGTGATTCTTTTTGAGTTTGATGCGGAATAGCTGCCATTTGGTCCCATAAAAATATAACATAGTTTGACTCGGTAGTTTTCATTTTATGAACAATTTTATGAAAATTTAATTTATTTTTAAACACTTTTTTGTATGTATGTTCACCGATTACGCTGAGATTTATGTACCGATTTACGTGATTCTTTTTTAGTTTGATGCGGACTAGTTTTTTTATGGTCTCATAAAAAAATTACATAGTTTGGTGGTAGTTTTCATTTTATGAAAACTTTTGTTCATGAATTTTACTTTTTGATTTCATCGCGAACAGTTGCTGTTTATTTGTTTGATTGTAATATGTAAATATGTGTTGTAGAAATGGATAATAATTTATCATCTAGCTATGTATATAAAAATAAAAACTAAAAATTGTTAAATATCTAATCATTACCTCTTAAGCTGAGTAACTTCACCCAAGTTTTCATGGAGAAAAATTGTTATAGTACAAATAGTAGTAATTGTCGTAGTAAATACTTCCACACTCTTTACAATCGGAATCCTCGATATAGGGTCTTTTTCGTAATTGTTAAGGTATTACCGACGCCTAAAGACCAATTGATGTGTCTACATTTGCTTCTAGGACTAAATACCCAATAATAACGTCGGTATACTTTGCCACGACAATCCTGCTTTCTGTCGGCTATGGGGACTATACGCCTGGAGATATATACGACATGGCATTCATAGCTTTTCTTAGCCTTTATGGTGTTTTGCTTTCCGGATACTGCGTGTCCGAATTTTCGGCTGTTGTCACACATTGGTCAAGGTATTTGTCAAACACGTTTTAAAAAATATGAATTAATGAATTAAGGAAGTACCTAGTATCAGTAACGAATGTACTTAGATGTTTATTCGAACAGCAACACAAACACAACCCCCTAACACTAATGAACTTTTTGACTTCAGAACAAAAACAGCATTTCTGGAATTGATAATAACGATTGATAAGTTCATGAAAGAAAACAACATGCACCCAGCAATCAAAAACCGCATAATGGCTTTTTATGAACTACAGTGGCAATATAATTCGGTAAAACATGATAATATAACTTAGTAGCTATAAAACTACGTGGTAAGTAATATATTTTTTACAATTCAGGGTGTAGAATTAACAGATGAAAACTGGTTAGAGAAGACGGTGGTTCCTTCAGAACTAAGGAAGAAAGTTTTGCATCAAGCTAGATTCAAAGCACTGACATCTATAAAGTTCTTCCAAGTGAAGAATAAGGCATACATTCATACTCTGACAGAAGGTAAGAATTCTTGTTCAAATAATAGATGAGACAGTTTTTCAATTTCAAATAGATACTCATTCCAATCTTTAATTGACAAAAATTATTTTAACTACAAATGACTCGGAAGGAACTAGCCAACACACGAGTTAATTAGTTTACAAGTCAAGGCTATAATTGTAGACAATACGAAGTCCTACGTTTGATATTGAATGTGTGTTGATATGATAGACGATTACAATAACTACAAATTATTTTACAGCCGCAAGAGACATCATTTTACCGCCAGGCGAAATAGTATTCTACGGAGGCACAGTAGCAAGGGAGCTATACATAATAGAAAGCGGTTACTGCTTAGTAACTTGCAATGAAATGAGGGAGAACAAAACCGAACGCGTCATAGGCCCGGGCAGTCATGTGGGGTTACTTGTCCTTTTGTACGGAATCCCCACTCTCAGCACCGTGGTTACATTGACTCATTGTAAGGTAAGCTAAACTGTCCCCGCGACCTTTTACAGGTGGGTTGGTCCAGTGGGTAGTCGTCCTACGCTCGTTCGCTGCCATTCGACCTTATTTAAGGTTATTCTATACGATTGGATCTTTGTTGCGACAAAGGTGCCCGTTATCACGTAAAGTGAAGCGGGTCTGCTTGTAAAGATTTGGCTAGAAGTACCCAAGGGGCTTTAATACTTGTTCGTAATCTGTTAGTCAAGAATGTCTGACATAAAGTATACCTAACGCTAAGTATAGGTGATATAGTTGTAAGTATAATGTTGAGACAGGATAAACTATAAAGATTGATATAGTGATTAATTTTCCTGAATCGCCATTTAGAACTAGCACGGAATTATAAATAGTAGAAGACCATATCAAAATGGAAATGTAGGAAGTACTGGTTGATTAATGTCAATACCAAGTTAATCAAATTAGGTGTATAAATTGTCTTCCCACATAAAGGCGCTTTGGGTTTAAAAAAATAAAATAAAAAATTATATAGATCTTAGAATTTCAATACATATATGTGACAAAATAATACAGGTACTAAAAAAATAAATAAAAATGCGCCATCTTACAAAACATGATGCTACATCAAGACTAGGTAGTACTATAAAACAAGAAATATCAGAGTATTTTTTCATTTTTCAGCTAGTAAGTGTAAGCCACTACGCATACACGTCGGCACTGAGTCTATTCCCAGATATGAAAGAGCACGAAGGGCTGATGAAACCAGAGGAACTGCAAACAATGGAGAACCAAGCTAAAGCTCAGAGCGCTGATTCATATTTACAGCATTACAATCGATTGACAGAGAAAAAACAGAAAGTCAAGATCACCAGTATTTTACAAGAATTTTTCAACAGTACCTACGTTGTTCTTTTTATCTCTTCTGTAAACTTTAACTAAGCAATAGAGTACTATTATGCGACTATGTTACCATCATTCTGCACGAAAAATTTGCCTGTCAGTACACGCTTATTCTTGGAAATAGAACACAGAAATGCTGCTTGTACTTATTTACCTTATTTCGGACGAGCAAACGACATTATCGGGTTCTACAAATCAATATTTGAAGTGCCTCGATAGTCAAATGTATGCCAGCGCTACACTGTTGAGCACATATCTTGGGCTTTCTAAGTCAAGCAAAGCGTTATTGGGTTTTCTATCTAGAATATCATAGTAGCCCTCGAGTCCAGGTTTCTTTCCGGGTTATAAGCTCGTCCCCAATTAGAAAGGGAACTAAAACATGTCTGGCGAAATTTGAGTGGGTACCTACACCTTGACTGACACTTTCTTTCTTTTTATTGCAGATTCTTTCATAGACCTCTCAGCAGAATACAAGAAAACCAAAGATACATATTGGAAATCGTACAAGCAATTTCGAATACTGAACAACATCGCTCCATATTTGCTGATGCCCATTGTCATACGACCGGACGGTATATTCTTGAAAACGTGGGCGATTATGCGATTAGCCACTGCATTTTTATTGTGTCTACTCATACCCGTAAGTTTCTATTTTGATACGTTTTATGACACCTATAAGAATTTGTCTAGATTTGGAACGTCTAGACGAGTTTATCAAATGTGTTGTTATTTATATATCCTGAAAATGGAGTTGTACAAATACGGTAGGTTAAATTGTTTTGAACAATGTCATGCATTCTGCACTGAGTCATCATTGCGTTTTCGATAAGACAGAAAAATAAACGAATCATTTTTCTGGTCAATAGTTGGTACCTAGTTACTTCCGCCAATTAAACAAATTAAGCACCTACACAATCTGAAGACCCGTGTAGGTACTTTTAAATCTAGGTGGGTGTCTATTTCGACACAGTCCAACTTAACGCACACTTAAGCTCATAAACAACTTCCTTTTTCTTGAAACTTCAAGGTGATTGTATCTATGGCGCCACAGTTTGGAAATTTCAATGTGACACTTGTGATTTTGGAAACCATCTGCTACATAGATATGTATTTGATGCTACATGTGGCATACTACGGCTCCAAAAACCAGTTGATATACCATCCTTATATGACAGCAAGGCACTACCTTCAGGTGAGCCATATAAATAAATAAATAAATAAATATTCCACAACTTTTCACACAACGCCATTTAGTCCCAAGTTAAGCTTGAGAGCTTGTGTTATGGGTACTAAACAGCTGATAAACATACTTATATATTTCTAAATACATACATATTATAGATAAATTACACCCAGACACAGAACAAATGATCGTGCTCATCACACAAACATTTGTCCTGGGTGGGAATCGAACCCACGACCTCCGGCATAGCAGTCAGGGTCACTAACTACTAGACCAACAGGCCAGTCAAACATATACCTAAACCTTTTAGAGAAACAACAGGACAGAACACAGAACAGAACAGAATAGTATCAGAATAGGGTTCTTCAAAAGGGGAGTAAATAGGTTTTTAAAGGGTCGGCAAAGCGCGTGTGGCGCCCCTGGTGTCGCATGTGTCCATAGACTACGGTAACCGCTTCCCATTCGGCGGGCCGTAAGCTTGTTTGCCACCGTCGTGGTATAAAAAAAAAACATCAAGGGAAATAAAAAAGAGTTAAAGAACGGTGGGAACGTAGTTCACCTTGTGCGCGATACAGGGTGTTTTGAGAAATTCGCGTTGTTGCCAAATGGGTTGAATAGGAATAAAACTTTGAAGGGGATTTTCAAGTTTACTCCATATTATTTGTAATCAAAGACATTCAATACTTACTATAGATGGGGCATCACGAACATAATTATTATCCGATACTTGTGTCCGAGTGGACACAAGTTTATGAGTTTAATTTAGTACGCTCCACTGCCGCTCCAATATTGCTATATTATTCTAGATGGCGTTACTGGGACATAAGATCACAGATTTTCTTTGACATATCTTCGTCCTCTCTATAGTATATTAAATCTCTTTGTTTGTAATGCACATACATGCTGTGAAAATACCACTTTTAGCCTAATCGAAATAAGAGTTGACACGGATATAATTTTTAATACATAGCAATTTTTCTTCGGAAATAATAAGGGGTTTTCGATATTCTAACCCTTTAGCAGCCGTGTGTACTTCTTGCTATGAAAACAAATGATTAATTTCAGGGACAATTCGTGGTTGACTTCATAACATGTTTCCCTTGGTACGCTATATGGAAGCTATTTGTCCCAAAACACAATGAGAATCATTCCGAGGAAGAACACGAGTATAACCACCACATGTTCCATTGCGCGTTGAGAATGATTAATGTTTTACAAATTATTAAACTGTATGCTGCTTCGTGTACTGAATCAATTGGTGCTTTGAGAAGAGTAAGTCATTAATTAACTATAAGATTTGGTCTAGGTAGACCAATGAAATTGTCAAAGTCACGGTTAGTCGCAGAAGACCAAAGGGATGGGACTTTCGTCGGGATTGGCCGAACGAATAAACCACTTTAAATCTATAGATTAAATATAGTGCGGATGCAGTTTAATTTTTTTATTTTCACAGAGTTTTTGGTTCAAAAGAGTTTTATGTAAATATATGTATAGATACAGGACACAGGAACAGGTGATAAGACGATGCTCGGAAGAGACCCTAAGTTTTTTTGAGGACATCTTGTTTTGGATGAATGATAAGGATGACATTATTTTTAGGGTGTCTGTTAAGAGTCACCTGACCGCAGTCCGCAGTTTTTATAAGAGGAAGTAAATGATCACGCATGCAAGTAGCTCTTTTGTTTATCAGTCACCAAACAACCTCGGGATCGTAAAGATAAAGATAAAGATAAAGATATTTTATTTGCATAAAACACGGTATACAGGGTGTTATTAAACATTTTAGATCAGCATGTTTGGCCGTAAGATGTCTGGCCTGTAATAGTATTTTTGTTACATTTTTTATTAGCTTTGGCCTCCAAAGTGAATAGCACTATAGCAACTTTTGCGTGTCCTTATGCTTGGAAGAGACCTAAGTCTTTTTGAGGACATCTTGTTTTGGCATTTTTTTTTTCTATTCTTATTATTTTAAGTAATAACTTAAAGGCAGTTCCAGTTTTTTCAAAGTAGTCATTTCTTTTCAGGCATATTTTATGAGCGTGGTCCATTTCCTACTTCTGACATTATTTTTCTTGAACCTCTATACTTCGCTGTTGGTTACACTATCCTGTAGATACGTCAAGGCCGATGATCCAGAAGATTTTGAATCCAAAATATCCAAACTACCGCAGAAAATACCTTATTTGAAAACTGAATTTCATCCTGATGGCAATATGATTTGTCAAGAAGGCAAGTAAAATATAGAAGTGTTTTATTTGTAATGTCAAAATAACAGCTTTTCATTCATGCATTTTTTCACTATTTCACAAAAGCCAAAATTTCTTTGATCGTTTTTCAACTTTATGTCAAACAGAATTAGGTTCATATTCAATTGGGAAAATTTGACACATCGGGGTAACTTGTTGTGCTGGCGTCTGTACCTAGTTTACACCGAAATATATCTTTTTTTTATTTGTCTTGTTGTCTGTGCATTCGTATGGGCTATCTCCGAAACGGCGGGACCGATTTTGAGCGACCGCTTTCTCTGACAGAACAGTCGATATTTTTAGGAGTAAGCTTTTAATTTAGATCTATAGTTTAATTCCGTGCATAAAATGAAACCTAAATTCTGTGTCAACGCAGTTGCAGGCATCAGCTAATATCCAAAGAAAAAGAATCTAAACGGCATATAAGCGTCTTTTGTTACAGGGTCTTGGATAGACGGAGTAATCATAATAAAAGGCAACCACATGCCTCCAATAAAAGTATTCCTTCTGGCTTATTATTGGACTGCAACAAGCTTCGGAGGCGCCGGCTTTGGCGATATCACTCCCCAGAATATAGTCCATATGATATTGTGTATTTGCGTTAATATACACGGTGTACTATTTTTCGGGTGAGTTCGTTCATTGTTGTCTTATGACAGTTATATTTTATTAATTGTAAAGTGTGAGAAGCACTAAACCGCAAATTTGGCAACATTTTCTAAAAATATATAAATGAGTATTCACACAAACAATGATGACGATATACAAAACCGTACTAACCAAGTTTATCTTTTTCTAGATATGTGTACGCAAGAATTGCATCACTGAAAGCCATGGCAGATCAAGTAGTGACGAAGTTTCAGGAAGATCTGAAGCATTTAGAAATGTTTCAGAATAGGGAGATGGTACCAGTTGCACTGAAGAAGACTGTCATAGAATACTGGAAGTACCAGTGGAAGCGAACAGGTGGCTGGTCGGTACGTGTAACATCTTGTACCATACGCATTTATCGGAGAAAATCGATGGTATAAGAATGTTTACTTCGAAAATGCAGTGGTCGATACAGTAAATGTAGGTACAACAAACACAGAAAACATAATACGAAGTTGAGAAAACAAGTCTATAAAGAAAAATAATCTAAATCTTTTCCGAAATATAGACATGCTAAACTATGAAAGACACAGCCAGTAGGTACTTTATTTGTCGATAAACACCAACTAATATTCTGATACCTGTGATGCTTTGTCTATCGAGTTTTTTTTTTCTTCTTTTCAGTTTTTTTCTTTTACTTATCAGGCTCCGAGCGGAAGCCGGCTTCCGCGAACAATAGGTTATTAAATTGTGTCTAGAATTCTTGTAATATTCAAATTTATGATATTTTCTATCTTAACCGGTCAGTTCACATTTAAATTGAAAGCTCGTAAACATATTCTTAAGATCTTGGCAGTTTCATCACAGAGGTGGTTGTTTTTCTGTATCAACGTACTTTTATCTCTCTTGTGTTTGTAATTATTTTGTATTTAATCTTTTAATCGTGTTAATTAGAGACACAATAGAAAGACAACGACAGAGCGGACGCCTGCGTCCGCTTGGGGTTTAATGAATTAATCTTGTTACTAATATTACTTTAATTAGTTATTTTTTGTTCGTATAGGTAAACAAGAGGGTTTACGCTTAAGCTTTGGACTTCCGGAGTTATAGTACCTACTGTGTATGCTGCAACTGACCGGAAACAATAAACCTTTACTCTAGTGTATCCTAAACCAGTCGACCAAGACCAACAGACAAGAGACCAATTTTTATAGGGTATAATATAATACTTGCAAATAGACGTCATTAATCCATTTTTTATCTGCAGCATCAATCCATACTGGGTAAGCTACATGCAAATCTAAACGAAGACGCAGTTCTCTACATGTACGAGAAAACTTTAAGAGAAATCCCATTATTTGAAGACGTCGAATATTCTTTCTTCAGGGCTTTTGCAAAGAAACTAAAGGAATTCTACTTCCTAAAGGGATACATGGTTATGAGATCGAACGAAGTTATTGATACTATGTATATCATTTATAGAGGAAAGGTGAGAAACTTAAAATGTGGCTTATTAACTTTCTGCACATTTTGCAGATTATTTATAGGGCTGGAATAGTTGTTCTATTTTTGGCATGCTAGATAGTACTTATTCGTGGGCTTGTAACTCAATAATAACAACTGTATTGGTGAACCGAAGGGTAAACTACGGTTGCAGAGGTTGTTGTGATGATGGGGCAGAAAACATGTTAACCTGTTGACAGCCACGCCAGAAAAACAAAAGCATGCTCGGTGCCATGCTACGAATTAATCCTTTAAATTCTTCATATAGTCGTGAACTCGTGACGTCTGGCGTGCTGGTCACATTTGAGTTTGACATATTTTGTAAAAGGTACTGTAGTTACGGGTCGTCAGAGTTCTGAAAGCCTGAAAAGCAGTCTGGCCAAAGGTATGGCCAGTTCATCCCAGTAACTTGGATGTGCATATTTTGTGGGCAGTCGCTATAAGTAAATGTAGCCGGTATTCAGCTGCATCCGATTGTAGAAAAAGCCAGATTCAATAAAGTAAGCAAAATTATACTTAATTATTACTTAATTGTGATTCAATTTAATAATGTTTTTATTATCCTTGAGTTTATGCTAATATATTAAATAATAACATAGTGATGACGCTGTGGCTGACAGGATCTAAAGGTTTCTAAGGGATCTACAGGATCTAAGGGTGTTAAAATCCATGTTTTTTTCAAAACAGGTGGATATAACGTCAAATATAGATGAAGTAGAGGCATGCATGGGTCCAGGAGGCATATTCGGGAACATAAGAGGTGCCACAAGATATTTGAGTCTGTCAAATGTTATAGCAAGTCGTAACATTGATTTACTTTGTATTCAAGGGAGGGATTTTTACGCACTGTTGAAGGTATTTGATCAAACATTAAAAATTGCAAAAATAGAGTGGTACAAGACCGAAAAATTTAACAAATACCGTCTAAATTTTTTTTGGTATTAGAAGTAATGGCAGAAGCTGTCTTTGTAAATGTTTTGCGAACATAGTTTGTAAGTAAATTATTACTCGCACTAACTTAATCCTCGAAAATGTAATGTCAGTGTGTTAGTTGAATAGTAATGTGGTACGAGTCTTATGCCTATGTTAAAAGTTGATTTATTAAACATATTTTTACAGAGCTACCCATCAGTCCTAAAAAAAGTTAAGCGTTCAGTTGCATCTGCGACGAAAGACTATGTTCTACCGACTTTGGTATCTGAAAGCGAAAGGACCAGCACGGAAGTAAATGTTTTAACATTTTCAATTATTTAGTACTTTAAGATTTTTTTTTAATTTCAATTATTTAGTTTTTAAAAGGCAAACCTTAAACAATATCTACAAGTCAAGGCTTGGGGTAATGCAGAGCAAACAGTCCGTTCTAGAAGTTGCAATTGCAAAGTAAATCATTAGTCTTTTGCTACCAATAAAAAAACACAGTTATCTACTATAAAATTGCCTATCACTTTTATCGTGTTTGTTTGTTTATTTTTTCTCTTTTGTCTTTTTTATCTGGTAAAATCAGCCAGTCGTGACCACGGTAAACAAATAAAAAAGAAATAACAACAATTTAATCTACCTACTCATTAAAATATGATCACCCTGAAATACTATAGTAATATATTAACTGGAGTTAAGCCTTTAAACCTGTAAACCATCGCTTGGCAACCTTCAACGAGATTTGAGCATAATGCTGAAAATGTTTAAAAATGTTTCTTCCCTGACAATATTTTTTTTGTATACGAGTAGGTAGGTACCTATTATTATGTACTACTTAAAAGATAAAGGTACCGGGCTGGTATCCGCAACTCCACATCAAAGCGCATATTTTGAGTATGGGCCATAATCTACCACGCCATATGTAGGTACTACTTTTGGCTTTAATACAGGAGACAATAAAACTTTATTCTTTATTATATTCTATTGCGTAAAAAGTGTAGGTACAGACGACATTTCTTCCCATGTCCTTTCTATGGTAGGTATCTTAAATCTCTTTGTACAAACGCCAGCATATCAAGTTACTAAAATGTGTCAAATTTCTTTGATCTTTTTTCAACTTTATGGCAAACAGAATAAGGTTTATATTTCATTGGGAAAATTTGACACATTGGGGTCTGTACAAAGATATTTAAGATACCTACCATAGAGAGGACAAGGGAAGAAATGTCATAGAAAAACTGTGATCCCATGTCTCAGTAACGCCATCTAGAATAATATACCAATATTTGAGCTGCAGTGGAGCGAGATACTTAATGAAACTCATAGACTTGACTCTTTTATTATCGGATGTAATTTTGTTCGTGAAGCATTGTATGTCTTTGGGTTCCTAGGTAAACTAATTGAATGCGTGTGTTATATTTCTTGCGTCCGTTTTTAACTCACCTGTATTAACTTCTGTGTTGGAACAGCAGGTTACGATCTTTCCACTGACGTACGAAACTGGAGAAGAGGAGGAAGAAGAATTTGAAAAAAATGCTAATGACGTATATGTAGGTAAACGTTCGTTTGTTTCACAATAGGTAAACAAAATGCCTGTTCTAATAACATTTGAAACAGATCAATTTGTTTAAGCCTAAACATTAGTCTCCATAACTAATCTATTGCAAACAGTAACTGTACCTATAAGGATTTGTTCCCAACGAGTCACACTGTAACCTGTAACAGTGTGACTCGTTGGGATTTTTTTTCCCAACCAGTCACACTGTTACTCGTTGGGAAAACTTTTTAAAGTTCGCTCCCAACGAGTCACACCGTAACGTGATACAGTGTGACTGGTTGGGATTTTTTTTTAAATTGTTCTCCCAACCTTTCACACTGTTACTCGATGGGGCAAAAAATTAAACAATGTAGGTAAATAATAAATGAAGATAAATGATATATTTATCATCATTTATAATTTACTCACATTGGTAAGTCGTTTCTGGCACTCGCCGGCCGCTACCGCGGCACCGCTCGCTTCGCTCGCTCGGCTCGTGCGTAGGAGATCACAGTTTTAACCTAACCTAACCTACCCATTTTTAAAGGAGAAATTAACCTAATCTAAACAGTTGCGTTCCGGGTAACCAGTCCCAAAAGTTGCCCCATCGAGTACTTAACAGTGTGACTCGATGGGAACGAACTTTAAAAAGTTTTCCCAACGAGTAACAGTGTGACTGGTTGGGAAAAAAAATCCCAACGAGTCACACTGTTACAGGTTACAGTGTGACTCGTTGGGAACAAACGCCTATATGTGTAACCTTCATATAATCCATTAATTTTTCTAGGTTTTGTTGGGCACAAGTCAAAACTTACTTGTTAATATCGGGGTTATATTGCATCAATCTTGCTAGTTCAAAAAAATTAAAAAAAACTGACGTGAACTTACTGCTTGTTCTAATAGCGTCATCTACATCTATATCATCTTAAGGTACGACCTGCTGTCGCCAGTTTTTTTTTAGTTGTTTCGTTTTGTGTGTAGGTAACAAACATATTAGTAAGTCGTAGGAGTAGGTACCTGCTTATTTGTTGCGGTAATCTGCATTATACTTGTTTGAATGTGGTCATGAAATTTCCTGAAAGTCCACCCAATTTGTCCATAAATAAAAACTGTGAGTGTAAACGACTTGTATTTAATGGCAAAGTGTCAAATTGATTGGTTTTTGAGGCAATGTCATGACCGACTCCTGCGACTTACCTATTGGCAAGTAGACCATCGACGCCATCTAGCGGGAAAATAGGCGACAGCAGGTCGTATCATGTAGCACCTTAAGATGATATGAAACAGTTAGGAAAAACTGTGAAATAAAATCAAACCGTAAGCCGATACAAATAGAGTATGAAATAATTAAAAGTGCGTGGGTGAGTACGCATGAAAATGAGGTCCGACCCTACCTAAGATCGAATCTTCACAACTAACTTCAGTGTTTTCGACAGCTAAATACTTGAACCTTTTTATTCCTTTTTAGAGTCCAGATAAAAGCATTGCAGAATCACACGGATCAAAATCTATCACGTCTTCTGGGAACCTAGATTATACTCCAGCAGCATTTTTGTTCTTTAAACCTCACAGGTTATTTATTACTATATTACATTTTATTTTAATGGCACATCTTGTACCTATTTTGAATGATATTTTTCTGTTTTTCAGATGGTTCCGTAGCAGTATCATTCCGGATAGTAAATTGGTCACATTTATGGGTGAGGCATTGTTTTCAAACAAACATAAATTATTTTCAAGATTTTTAGAAGAACCTTCGGTGCATGAGTCGGTCTCGCACTTGCCTGATTTTTATTTTTTTAACCCTCGACGCAGAACGAGGGGTCTTATAAGTTAGACTTGTGTATCTTTATTTGCGTGTATCAATGTCGAGATGGCTACTAACTTAAGGCACCTCTCATGCACGAGGTTGTTGGCTCAAATCCGGGCAAGTACTTACCAAATATGACTTTTACCATTCACATGTACCTACCTACTTTATCCTAGACATTATTAACATCGGTGAAGGAAAACATCGTGAGGAAACCTACACTTGTATTTAACACAAGTTTGGAATTGCCTATTCGCCTTGAGCAAGCGTGGTGATCAATGCTCGTTCCTTCTCTGCATGAGAAGAGGCCTTTGTCCTGCAGTGAGACGGTAACAAAGTGGAATAATAAATAATATTATTTTATTCCAGAATATCTTATTCTCCTCTTATCGTACTGTGATTTCATGCTGCTTGTATACCAAATGGCGTTTCTCTCAGTGCCGTATTTTTTCCACGTTTGCATCATATTTGACATTCTGTTTCTATTCAAAGTTTTTCTGGACTTCCATAGTGGTTATATGAATAGATACGGAGACTATGTTTTGAATCCAAAGAAAGTCAGAAAAATGTAAGTTTTTATTGCTATTGTCCAGATTTTGAAATTATTAGTCTGTGTATGTTTTTTTAGTTTATTAAGGGACTTTCACCTGGATTTTTTCTGTACCAGCCCAGAGGAAATTTTTGTTTTTTCTACAGACAATGTGTCAAATTTCTTTGATAGGTTTTTAACTTTATTCTGAACACAATAAGGTTCATGTTCAATTGGGAAAATTTTATAGTTTGGGGTAGGTTGATATGCTGGCGTCTGTACATTTATGATTGATGGAAAAGGATCACCCTCTATTACTTGGGACTTAAACATGACTGCTTTAGTATACGAGGATTACTGTGGATGTTATGTTATATACTTAATCTAAGTATTTTTTTTATATGTAGGTAGGTATGTAATATCTGAAACTGTCCATCCGATTTTAAAAATACTTTTACTAATAGAACGCTGCATTATCAAAGAATGTTGCTAAGTGAGCATATGTTTCATGGAATAGATAATATACCTTCACACGAAAGAAATCGTGGTCTTTACCTAATACCTTAGTAATAGTTTGTAATCTTGCAGGTATTTTTCTAAAATATATCTCCGCAGAAGAGACTTTTTAGCAAACTTTCTGATATGCTACTTAGTAATGGCCTTTTCTCTGTCTAAGCCTCTGAAAATGGCTTTGTTTTGCTATGCGCGTTCGCCTCAACTAACAAGAATATCGTATTTATTTACATATCGAACGCATAGAAAATCGAGTATTGGTTCAGCGAATTTATTGTTTAAACTGACGTAAGTATCCATAGATATTTTTAGGACAGCTATTCCTATCATGCCAAAATACAGAAGGCTAGTCAGTCCAGGGATAGTTACACCATTCTGCGAAATGGTCGACCTGCAGAAGGAGGCTGCGTAATGGGAGAGGGAGATAATTCCACGCACCCGGCCCGCAGCAGACGCACCGGACGCAAGCCGAGGGCGTACAACGCCCTTTTGCATGAATCCGCCGCCCTGAATGGGTGCAGGGGCGACGGACTCGGAAACATCCACAGCCCCTCACGAACATGGACCCGAGGTGGCGGCGCGTCGTGTTCACGCGCGCCTTTCATAGACATCGCGAGGGGAGTTTAACACCTCACTCCCCTCGCTGACTTGGCGAGGCCCGGGGCCGGGGGTCGCGGAAGTATCTTTTATTCCCGTAACCCCGACGCAGGTGTGCGTCGGAACACGGGATGGTTTTTAGTCAGTACCTAAGACTCTGACAGACCCCTCCGCCCTCCCCGGGACGGGGGACACCCATGAGGGTTTACCACCCAAAAAAAAAGGAAGGGAGCCGTCAACGGATTCATTAGAGCGATTTTGTATGACTGCCTGGTTTATTTCGTCACGTTATTATTTATAAGACTTCCCGAACAGAATGAAGAGCCATAGCAGTGGCAGCCCGAGAGAGAGGAAGGTTTCATTTATGACACTCTCAAACATCACAATTGTACACATCAAGTCGACTTAAACTAACTTCAACTCGACTTCAAATTGTCGTTGTTTTGAATAAACATATTATTATTACTATTTATTATTATTACTTAGGGCCTATTTTTCTATCGTTCTATTGAAAAATCAGCTAGACATTTATATTTGTTGCGTCATTTTTGTTTTTTATTTATTTTTTAGCAATGCCATTAATTAATTTACAGTGAATAACTAAGGCTTTGGCTGCGACCTCGCCTTTCACAGTGACCCTGCTAACAGTCGGAGGCGGACTATACGTTTAATATGACATACACTTAATTTATAGTGCTGTTCATTTCCAGAACAATAGCCATATGGGCATCGATACTATCTCACGTAAACGCTTGCCTTTTCTTCAAGTTGTCGTGTCTAACCCCTGTGCACTGCACTTCGGCCAATTGGATGTCAAAGGAAGCTCTTAATCTGAGAGCCAAATATTCTGAGGTTATTATTTATGCATTATGTTAAACATATAAATTTCGAAGATGACGAAAATCGTCGGACATAACGAGCGGTTAGCTGTGGCCGCATTCTAAGTTTATTTTATACATCATGGAAGGAAAACATCGTGAGGAAAACGGGCCTTATTATAATTAATATAAGTCTGTTATTGGAAAACCCCCTTGAGCGAACATGGCGATTAATGCTCGTGCCTTCAGAGGTCTTTGCTCTGCAGTGGGACAGAAACAGGCTTGGTGTGACCGCAGAAATGGGTTACCTGGCTAAGATGTAGTCAGAATAAATAGTGTAAAGAAAGACATAGGGAAGTCATACGGGACGTGCCTAAGCCGTACTATTTGTTAGAATTCCATTATTAGAACTATCAAAAAGGCGAAGAACTATAAGCTATATTGTAAGCACAACTTGAAGTATTTTCATCAATATAATGATCCAATTTTTTATGTTTTTAGGGTAATTTCTTTGCTTTATACGTAGCAGCGCTGTGGTATATGATTAACCTGCTAACGATAACCGGCACCGGAGATGTGTCTTCACAAAACAGTTTTGAAGTTATCGAAACTATTATAGTAATAATCGTCATTAAGTTTTGTACAGGTACATATCCCAGTTTTATTTTTGTTTACGTGTACATACATTCTATTATATCTGGCATTAGCGCTGAAATTAACCTTTTAGCGCAGCTGTGAGATAACATTTTTGTATTTTTTTATTACCTACCAACTTATTTAGATAGACATGGTTTAAGCGTGCGTGTTTTAATCTGTTGCCTGTAAATGTTTTTTCTTCCTTTTTTAAGAAATTCTACGACGAAAAAAATCAGTAAGTAGTTAAAAACGAGTAGGTACAGACGCCAGCACATCAAGTTACCCCAATGTGTCAAATTTTCCTAATTGAATATGAACCTTATTCTGTTCAACATAAAGTTGAAAAACGATCAAAGAAATTTGACACATTGGGGTAACTTGATGTGCTGGCGTCTGTACTTATCTTCAATTTTTAAATTATACTTGTGACGTTCACTTTGCGTCAAAAATTCGTGCTAGAGATACTCCTCGATCATGAATACTTTATATATAGCGTTTTAGCAACTCCTCTATATATTTTCCAGGCCTTCTGATATCAGAAATGTCAGCAATGATCACGGCACATTCCTCTTCACGTATAGCATACGATTACGACATCAACGAATTGAGAGACGGACTTCGGGACATGGATCTGAGCGCCCATCAGATGAGCAAAATGTGGGATTATGTGCGCGAGCTATGGAATAGGCAGCAAGGGAAACAGGTAGCCATTAAACCTATTAACTTGAGACGAAAAGACCAGCAGTGCGATCCTGGTCAAATCACCGCGTGAAAATGTAGGCGTAGTCAGCGCGAATTGAGCTGTCATTCCATACTAATGCTAGGCATTGACAGTTCACTTCACTCAAGTTTTCACGGCGTGACTTTTACTGAATCGACCGGCTGTATTATTGGCTATATTTATATTGCCAGCGACAAACAGCTGGCGCCCAATTACACACCGAACTTTGAAGACAACTGAGATATTACAAAGAAATGGTATAACGTCGCCTTAGAGTGAAAACCTCGTAAGTGTAAAAGTCAAAGTCAATTCTTCTTCTTATCGTGTGGTTAGTAACTAACCAGCTGCTTTATTCTAAACCGTTCGATTGGTTTCCGTGTCGGTAAGGAACCGTTTTCGACAATCTCATTTCCGAGCCGAAGAACTGCCAAAACGCTATTCACAGATCCGAACGGATACGTTTTTTTTCTATACGATTGATCATTGTATTTATGGGGAAGGCTACAAAATGGTAGTAAAAAGATCAGCGTGGTAGAAAATTTAAAGTAATAAATAAAATGGTTTATTTGAATGTTTCGATCCGTTTAATTATAGAATATACAGCTAGTAATTTAATAGACAGCAAACGGTACAAAATGATTTTATTATTAATCAAACAAACTTTATTTCGAACAAACTTGCTTTGTAAACAGCCGTCTGTCAAACTGGCATTGCCAGTTTGACAGACTTTTTTACTTTTTAAACTTTTTCCGCATTGCCAGTCTTGCAATGCGGAAAAAGTTTTTATTTGAAATAAAACTATGAATTTCTTTTTATTATAACTTTGCTAAAAAATTACTGTAAGTATTTGATATCAATACACAAATCTTGCTATTTGCTCATTGTCAAACAATAACACGTACAACTATACGAATAAAGTAATTCAAAGTGTAATTATGTAGTTCTACATAATTACATTTTGAATTTATGTAAATGCGAAAGTATCAATGAAATACGGTCAATACAATAATAAAACTTCATTTACTTAAAAGTGCAGTGTTTTAAAGGTTTACAGTGTTTATATTTCTCTGAATTAAATCGTTTAAATGTTGTTCGGTATGGCTCCCGATAGCAAACAGCTGTCGGAAAGATTTGAGTCTTCTTATCGAATTTGAACTGTCCAAAAAAAATTGTTTTCGGATTTGTGAATTGCGTTTGGATGACATCTTCGACATCTTAGACGTTCGATTCGGTACGGAATCTAGTCGAATGGTTGTGAATAAGCCAGCTGGTCTCAGAGTTTTAATGCCGCCCATGGGCCTCTGACTCGGCTAAAGTCAATGTCAAACCATTTATTTCAATTAGGCCCAGGCACTTTTGAACGTCGAACAAAAATTAACTTTAAAAAATGATTCTAGTTGCCCCTTCCAAAAAGTAGATTTGTATGGAGAAGAAGTAACTTTTCAGGAGGAAGAAAAAACTGCGTGTCTAACTGACAGATGCGAGTATTTACGAGGTTCTCATTTACTGCCAGAGATGGCGCTGATGATCAAATGAACAAATTAGTCACAGAGGTGCGTTGCGAGGTTTTCTTCCTAGAAACGCAATAAAATAAATTTGAGCAAAAATGCACTCCCGAGGTTTTCACTCTAAGGCGACGATAAATAAATAAATTAAATAAATATTCCACAACTTTCACACAACGCCATTTAGTCCCAAGCTAAGCTAAGAGCTTGTGTTATGGGTACTAAACAGCTGATAAACATACTTATATATTTCTAAATACATAGGTACATGTTATAGATAAATTACACCCAGACACAGAAGAAATGATCGTACTCATCACACAAACATTTGTCCTGGGTGGGAATCGAACGACCTCCGGCATAGCAGTCAGGGTCACTAACTACTAGACCAACAGGCCAGTCAAATATAGGTCTATAACGTCGCCTTAGAGTGAAAACCTCGGGAATGCATTTTAGCTCAAATTTATTTTATTGCGTTTCTAGAAAGAAAACCTCGCCACGCACCTCCTGGTGTGACTAGTTTGTTCATTTGATACTCATAGCGCCATCTCTGGCAGTAAATGAGAACCTCGTAAATACTCGCATCTGTCAGTTAGACGTGCAGTTTTTTCTTCCTCCTGAAAAGTTACTTTTTTTACACTTACGAGGTTTTCACTCTAAGGCGACGATAAGAGTTCGAACCATTCATTAACTGTCATTGCAACTACTTTTAAACATTACAGATGCCTGCCTTAGTCCACAAACTACCGTTTCGACTTCGATGCCAAGTAATGCAAGCGGTATACGGATCCCATATCCGACAATCTGTCATATTCAGCAAAACTGATGACGACTTCCAAAGGATGTTAGCCATGTGGATGAGACACTGCGTGTTCTTCCCTGGCAACTATATCGTGCAATGCGGTGACTCAGACCAATGTATTTACTTCATACATAGAGGACAGGTACTTATAGAGGGTGAGGTAATCTCACTCATCATATATCATTGACAATTGTAATGGCGCTAAAATATTATTATACTAGCCACTAGCTGTCTCGAGATTTTCCAATTATATCCTGAGATTTTTTTCCATATTTAGTTTACTTTCCCTAATTTGCGTAGGTCTTTTTTCAAATTTTGGTTGTTGTTTAATAATACATAGCCTATGACACTAACAAATAATAGCTCTCTATTGGTAGGTACAAGAATCGAAATCAGTTCCGAAATCAGTCCAAAGATTACCTCCTACAACGTCATAAACTCACTTTACTGTAATATTAGTAAATAAGACATTAAATTCTCAATTCAGATTATACTTAATTGAAAAGATCATGAGAACGTTTAAATGAAAAAACTGTATTTGCTTTCAGGTCGAAGTGCTAACGGTGCATCCGAACTTGACTGAGTCGATTTATGACGTCTTAGGACCGGAAGATAGTTTCGGGATCGCCCAGGTACCTTCTTTTGTTTTATTTTAAATTAATAGTCGGTAGGCAGGACAAGTCTGCCGCATGTGGAACAAAATGTAAACCAGTAAAGCGGCAAAAGACGAAAGAGATGGCAATCAGCAGGTGGATTCAGTAAAAATCACCCCATCAAAAACTTGAATAAAGTGAACTGTTCATATCTGGCAGTAGTATGGAACAACAGCTCAGTTCATCTTCACTTCGCCTACATTTCCACTAGGCGATTAGTACAGAATAACACTATTGGATGTCTTCGTAAAAAAATGGATTGAAGTACCGCAAAATCAAGCAGAGGAACCAGCAGTGAGACAGTTCAGTAATACTAACAGTCGGTAGGAGATGATGATTTTAGGTAGAAAAAAATATCATAGACACAAAATCCCATTTGTTTTTAAAGCAGAACGCTGTCTAACTCGGTGCATGTTGTGGATTAGCTCTAGACTACTAGAGAAGTAGCTATGGCTTGTTACATTTCCTGTGCATGTCCCAAATAAAAGGTTTTTTTCTTTCTTTAGACTAAAAATACAAAGAAACTAATTGCGTTTTTCCTAATGCTGATAAGAATAATTTTTTTAGGGTTTGTTCGTGGGAGTTGTGCACCATTTTTCTTTCCGAGCACGCACTGTCGTTGACATCGTATATTTAAGGCTGGACCAGTGGAAGTATCTCCTGGATTATTACCCGAAATCCGCCAAAATCGTTCAGAGGAAAGTTGAGAATGTATATTTAGCCATTTGATATGAATTAATGTGTCGTTTTCGTTAATTAGAATAATTAAATTAGTTTTAATTTTAATTATTGTTTTTATTTGAAACCGAGAAATAACATTTTTGGTACAAAATTATAAAAATAGTTTTAAGCATTATGTATTAAAATAGTGGTAAATTATTGAACGAGGGCAAACATGATACGAAATTTACGAAAACACTTTGGAATGTCAGTGAGATAGCCCTAATAATAAACAAATAGATGTGTCAAAAAATACATACTATAGGCGTAGCGCTTAACTCAGTAGGTTCCTGCGGTAGCTGCGCGGTGCGGGGAGGGTGACGGTTACGTTACGTCAAATATTAAGCATTCAGTCAGGCGTCAGTATCACTGTTGTTAACAGGTCAAGTTATTTGGGCACTGGTCGCTAAAGCGCACACGAGTATTGCTACTAATGAAGCATCCTCCAAATAATACTACAAAATCTTAGCGACGAGATCATGTATATTATTAAATTACATAATTATACTTAAACGAGATGGGATGAGACAGCGTTATCGATTCAGCTTAATTTGAATTGTATTTAAAATCTCAGCTGTATTCATTCTACTATTATTAAAAAAAGTTTGTGAGTATGGATAGATGGATGGATGGATGGATGGATGTTTGTTACTCTTTCACGTAAAAACTACTGAATGGATTTTAATAAAATTTGGTATGGAGTTAGCTGACACCCTGGATTAAGACATAGGTTACTTTTTATCCCTGTGTTCCCACAGGAACGGGACCTACGCGGGTCTGCTAGGTAATCATAATTATTGTAACATTTTTTTTTGTTGTTCGTATTGTCACACGCAATTTTTACCCAATTTCACTTGTAAACACACACTTGTACATATTATGAGATATATTCATTGAATTCATTGAGTGTACAGCGACTCAGTTCAGTAACTTTAATCCCCGCCCCCCCTCCCCCTCACCCCGCAACGCACCTACCGCAAAGACCTCTTGAGTTAAACGCTTACGCCTGTATATAACTAATCTAATTCTACAGTTAACTAAACAAAAAAAACAAATGTAACATTTACAATCAGGTAACCAACCTTACTAAAGAGAAATCATCCACCACAGCGTAACACATTAAATTTGTTGCTTTCGCTTCCTCATTACTCTTTGTGTAACCTTGGGTACATCAGTAACTTCCATGTTTTCAAACGACTCTTCAATTTCCGTTACAGGTTCCTCTTTTATATTACTTCTTGTAGAACGACGTGTAGTAGTGGCTTGTGTTGGCTTTGCTACTGCATCTTTACTGATAGAACGACGCGGAGTAGGTACTTTTGTGGGCTCTGCCACTACATTTTTGTTGATAGAGCGTTGTGTAGTAGGGGTTTGTGTAGACTCTGCCACAATATTGTTTCTGACGGAACGACGTGTAGTAGGTACTTCTGTTGGCTCTACAGCAGCATTTTCGCTGACAGATCGACGTGTAGTAGGTGGTTCCGTGCTCTCTGCCACTGCATTGTGCCTGACTAAACGATGTGTAGTTGGGGCTTGTGTAGGTTGTATTACTGCATTTTTGCGAGTTGTAGTAGGAACTTCTGTCTGCGGTACTCTGAAAATGATATACACAATCATTTTAAACAAACAAACACAAAATTTTACAATTAGTAATATTTACAAAGATTATACAGGGTCATATTCAAATTACTCTGAACACTCTTTACAAATAGATCACATTTAATGTTTATTATTTTGAATTAATACTTAAAGTTGGCAGAAATTTGGAGAAGGATATCTAAGAATAAAAAAGTGATCCTGTTATTTTTAAATAAAAAATATTAAAAAATTTAATTGCTTTTTTTTTAATGTTCAAACTGCAAACACCCTAGGCCAACTATGTATTAATCAATAATAGTTCAGTAACATTACTTCGTTGTTATTCAATGATGTTATACATATCCTTAAATAGTTAGATTAGATACATAAGCAAAAAATGCTGTGTAACTGTGTGTTATTAATTGTTTTATGAGATTTATATTTATTGAAATGATGAAAGTATGTAACCGAGGTGGTATAAAATGCTAATGGTATCTAGGTATGTGTTCTACATAGAACAGAGTTTTTGCTGAATGTGATTGATTATGACATGATGGCCCAGTTGTCAATGCATGAGGCAAAATGAGGATGCATTATGGATGAAGCCTAGAACCCTCTTAACCCTTGCGAAGGTTTTAAACCAAAGGGTTTCCTCCTAACTGTTTAGAACATTTTTATCTAGTTACAATTACATAAATGTACTGGCTGAACAGTTGACTTTTATTCACAATTTCAGTTTCATGTAATAGTAAAAGTTGTTCATAACAAAGAGTACAATGACCCTATTTTAGGTTGTGCGTTTATTCTGTTATATTTTGTATTAAACACAACAAGCAACTAAGAAAAAACTGTATGCTCTAAGTAAGTGCAACTACAACTACTTCTTGCAACTTTTTATTGGAATAAAAAAAGTTATAGAAAATGACCGCATGATTCAATAGTCTATCTATCTGCCTAGCCAGCAGTCCAGTTTAACCAGATGCAGCTGAATACCAGTGTTTAACATGGAGCGACTGCCTGTCAGACCTCCACAACCCAGTAACTGGGTAACAAGATACTCCTTGGTTAAACTGGTTGTCAGACTTTCGGACTTCTGACTACAAGTAATGACTGTCTAAGATCTACAAATGACAGCCGGGACCAACGGCTTAACGTGCTTTCCGAGGCACGGAGGAGTCTTGATATGTAATAAATGGTGACCCATCCACGGATCGACCTCGTCAAGCGTAGCTTAACCTTCGATCGACCCATGCGGCTGTTATAATTTAGCCACAAGCTCCTACGCATGATTCAATAGTACGAAACTACAAACCATAAGTGTCATCTAAAAAATTCAGAATACTGCTATATTCTACAGGGTGCTATTAATGACAAATGGATGACCTTACCGAACCACAGTGATTAAGCATTAGCATTATTATTATTTTACGTTTGCCGCTTTCGCTTCCTAGTTACTCTCTGTGAGATTTCAGGTATGATGTCTTGGGTTCCATCCATCATTTCAGATGATTCTTGAACTTCTGTTGATTGAGGTTGCTCAGTATTGTTTTCTTCTGAATTCCGAGTAGTATCCAAAAGTTGAGTAGGTGGTAACCTGGAACTGGTTAAGACATTAATTGAAATATCAGTCATTGAAAACTCCACTTAGGTGCAGCACAGACTAGAATCATTTTTATATTCAACTAGCGGACGTCATGCGGTTTCACCCTCGTAGTTCCCGTTCCCGTGGGAATACTGGGATAAAAAGTAGGCTATGTCACCCGGTGATAGTGTAGCTTCCCAACGGTGCAAGCACTTTTCAAATCGGTCCAGTAGTTTCGGAGCCTATTATTGAATAGGCTGAAGGTTAATGATATTCTATTCTATTCATTGTTTGTATTGACAAACAATGAATAGAATAGAATATCATTAACCTTTCAATCGTGTCAATTACAGACACAATAGAAAGACAATGACAGCGCGGACACCGGTGTCCTCTTGGGGTTTAATGAGTGAATGAATCAAATCTATCTTCTTTATAATATTACTAGCAGACGTCACGCAGTTTTACCCGCGTAGTTCCTGTTCCTGTGGGATTACAGGGATAAAAAGTAGCCTCTATGTCATCCGGGAATTGTGTCGCTTTCCACCAGTGCAATAATTTTTAAAATTGGATGATTAGTTCCAAAGATGACCCCCCTACATACAAACTTACAAACAAAAAACAAATACATCTTTATAATATTAGTATAGATTTAACTTAGTATGATTTTTTAAATAAGTGATTCGTGTTATACGCGTGCTGCTTATAATTATATGCATAGGTTCTAATTTGACAGACTAATAAGTGCGTCACAAATTGTCTGTCGTCTGCACTGCACCTAATGAGCTAATCCATTCCTAAACAAAATATTACGCGACAAACGACTTTACGGTATCTCGTACAGTAGGTATGTACAGACGCCAGCACATCAAGTTACCCCAATGTGTCAAATTTTCCCAATTGAATATGAACCTTATTCTGTTTGCCATAAAGTTGAAAAACGATCAAAGAAATTTGACATATTGGGGTAACTTGACGTGCTGGCGTCTGTACAAGTCAGAGGTCCAATGCAGTCGAGACCATAATCAAATAAAAAATGACGCTCATTTCGCCGTTTTTGTTTAAGTTTTAGTAATTTATTTTGTTTGAATGGGGAATGCACGCGTTTTTAGACTTATGAGGCAAAATTGACGCTTCCATTCCGCGGTGGTGTAAATTAAGCCTTTTTTTATTTATTTGATTAAGCATAGGAAATCAACAAATGACACCTCCTGTCCTGAGTGAAGCAGAAGGGAGTGTCAGACTCTTCCTGACTCTTCCTTGCGTTCCAGTGCCATGGTGACTCTTTCGAAAAAAATCTGCAGCTCAAGTGTAAATTGAGCTTAAGGATCAAACTCCAACAAACAGGTAAGTGTTTGTTGGTCTTAAACAGTAAAAACAAACTCACCCTTCATTGTTCAAGCGTTCAAGTTGTTCATGCTCAAAATCTATTTTGCAGCATGGCCACTTTTGGACCTTCTCTAGATACCGCATCAGACATCTTGTATGGATAGCTTGACCACATCCTGGACAATTGTAGCCCTGAAATAATTTAAACCTAGGATTTTAGTATGGTTGCTGCCAGCTCGATTTTTATAATCACCATAGAAACGGTCTATGTAGACGGTAGAAGCGACAAAGTAATAATAATAATATTAATCCACAACTATCAATTAACGCCATCTAGTTCCAAACTGAGTAGAGATTGTGCAATGAGTATTATACTCCATTTATAAGAGCATAAGAATAAAGAGGCTCGTAGAAGCAGGAATACAGAACATTTTATTTTAAAGATAACTAAAAACAATTTTTATTCAAATTGTTTTAGGTAAGTATTTCAAATTTAGAACAATAATAGTGAAACTAAGAACGTGTCCATGTATTGTTCATCTCTGCTTCTTTTAGGTTTTTATCATTGACACTACAGATTTCAACTAAAATTAAAAAATTCCACATCATTTTGTTGCAATGGTTACAACTAAGAGTGACAACTGCTGTGAAAATAGATTACAATAAACTCGGCGTCTATCGTAGGTAATTATATACTATAGTATGTAACATGCTTAAAAATGTACTTTCGTTACAAAGTCTGCATTAAAAATAAACTGTATTACTTCTGTCTAATGCTAATTCTAAATGGAGTACAGATAATTGATAAACATACTTGTATATTGCTAAATACCTACATACTTACATATTATAGAATAGCGGGCGTTACGTGGTTTTACCCACGTAGTTCTCAATCCCGTGGGTATACAGGAATAAATAGCAACATAAATGTCACTTGGGGATAGTGTAGTTTCCCAAGGGTAAAAGATTTTTTCAAATCGGTCCAGTAGCTTTTAAGTGAGTTTGTTACATACAAAAATACACATCTTTTCTCTTTATAAAATTATTACACAAGTATAGACAAATAATGCACATCGCACCATCTCACAAACAATTGCAGGTAGGAATCAAACCCAGTCTCCGGCATAGCAGTCAGGGCCACTATAACCACTAGACCAACAGGCTAGTCAAAGGATTTCGTGCTATCCAGTTGATCCATGTAATTCACTAATATTCAGCTGCATCTAGTTAGACTGTATGCCAAAACAACATCGTTGGTAAAATAGCTACAACATTTTAAAAAGATTTTTTGAGTTTTGCTACTAGTGCAAGAGACCTCTCAGATTTTCTGTTTTATCCGTCCCCATGATACTATGACCTGCATTTTAGTAAGTACATTGATTAGGCTTGTTGTAGCATTTAATGACAGAACCACTTTCAGTGCAAACATCAGTTATTAGGTCCAAGGATCTTTTTGTGCCTCAGTCTTTTAACAAGAGGCCATTAGTGATTAGCAACCTTGCAAGACTGTTTTGGTGCTTGAGAGGTCATTATATTATATTTTATAATGGGCTGGTGCCCGCAACTCCACTAGTTTATTATTTAATAAATGTTATATTATCAGAGATAACTTGATTTGCCATTTCAGGGAAGTATACTTTGATAAAAGATAACTGAAAAACCCACAAACTTACTCTGAAAACAATATGTTTACAAAGGAAACATTCTTCTACAGCATGTTCCATGTTCTGACGGAAATACCCTTCAAACTCGTGGATAGCTCTTACTCCTAAGGCATAGTTATCCTGTTCCTTATCAAAATATCTCATCCTGCACCATGTGTTCAACACTTTCTGGAATGTTATAAAATAGTTTTGTTATTTTTATTGATTCAATATTAACTAGGGTAATTAGATACAGGCACACCTAAATCCGTTGAACCCCATAAGGTTTTGCTTTGACCACAAACCTATAGGGAGCACAAAAAAACACCAAATGTTAATTCAATTGGTTACGAAAAAAAATAGTTGCAAGTAAAGTACCTAAGTATATTTTATTTTGCAAATATGGGTATTGTACACTGTTAGTACATGATAGTAAAACTAATAAGAAAAATGTTTAACCATATTTTATATTGCATTTGACAGCCTACTGGTTCAGTAATGTTATATTAAATATATGCTAATGGACATCAAGCTATGATTTTTAAAAGTAATTGATGATGTCATGTGACTACCCGTGACTGTATTTTCTGTGTATTGCGCTACATGTGTACATAAGATCGTGCACTTTCATGCTATGCTGCCTAATGCAATGCTGTGTGTAAATTACCTTACTGCTTGAATTAAATGAAAAACAATACTTACTTGTGCATCAGTTTTAGTAAAACTGGATTTCATGCTACTAACTAAATTCATTGCATTGATTCCTGTAATCTGCCTTGATTCAGTACTCATGATCTGTTCAATGAGAACCCTGAAATATTCCAGTTCAGTTGAAGAAAATATATTCTGGGCTTTAGTTGCTACATCATCCGCCACAGATAAAAATACAATAACATCTTCATTTGTGACTTCATCTTTGCTCATCTTTATTTCCTGGCTATATGGCCTTATTTCATCATTGATAGCCCTCACTAAGTCAGTCACTGATAGTTCTTCTTCGCCTGAAAGTGTTTAAGAAAACAACACTAAAGATACATTGAACACACCTACTATATTAAACATTCTAACACAACACAAAACAAAATGATGACCGTAGTAGATGTTCAAGCCACTGCAATGTCTTACGTGTGTGTGACAGTAGAGCCAGAATAATAGTTGGTAGAGAATATTGTTAACATTTCCACCGTGTCAATTAGAGACACAATAGAAAGACAATGGCAGCGCGGACACCGGTGTCCTCTGAATTAAATAGGTTTATAAAAAAACACTCATGTGGAAAAAGAGAAAATTTCTGTTGTGAAACTGGTTGGTGTCACTATCTGACTGCTCTGAGAAGAAACATTGAAAGAAACTCAGAGATCACGGTCAATTTTAAAATATAGACAGGACTTAACAGGACCATGCATTTTTGGGTCTAAGATAGTCGTTTTTTTTTGGTTCATAACCCGCTGACTTATTATTCAGTGGTCAGAAAACAATGTTGTGTGTACATATACATACACATCGTTTTCATTGGATAAGCTCAGCTCCTCCCATCATCACACACAAATTCAACAAAACAATTTAATCTATCATTCCCTTACCGCATCACTGGCAGCTTGGTACAAGATAAAACACTATAATAATGTATTATCTTCAAAGTATTTGTAGATTCTTACCGTTAAACCTTTCCAAAACTGTCTGTGCTTCTGTTATTGACAAAACACCTTGGCTTGCAACAGTTCTAAGAAAAAATCTATGCATTTTACCGTACGCCATGGTTTACACTACAATATTATTCTTTTCTTGAAGCTTATCAAACAGTGTTTGTTTTGTATTTGTAACAATTTTTACTATGCTGTGATACTTTGACTACTGAACTGAATATGAATACTATGAATAGGCGGCAACCGCGGCAAGCAAAGTTAGCAAAGCAAAACACCAAACAACAAAATCTCGATTTGAAGTTGGAAACGTCACTGTCATTTGTGAAGTACTGAAGTTTGTAGGGATGCTCTTAGCGATCATTCAATTTTTATATCGAAACAATCGTAAACGATTCAAGCGAGTGTCGAGTATGCATGTGATTAGATTAGCTAAGTAAGGTTTAGGCAAGTGCAATACGATTAAGTACTTCGATCCGTATTGCATTAACTTATAATTGCATTATGTTGGCTATATAGATTAAACATGAACCAGTAGGTGTAAAGTATTTTTTTTAATTTTACACCTTTTGAAAATAATAATAATAAACTTGAGACAATTTAAGACGTCCGGCGTCCCCAGGGTGCCTTCTCCAAACCAAAGCGTGCAGTTAATTGAGCATTATGAACATGGGCGTACCCAACTTTTGATCTAGGGTGGGGAACACCTCAGGTTTTTTTGGGAACTATTTTTTTCAGCTGTTCGAGATGTTACTAAGATCAGTAATTGAAAAACATATTGAGCAGTTATTTAATTTAATTGCGGTTGATTAATTATCGCGTTAATAAAACATGGACTGGACAGTAATAAAAAATCAATTAGTTGGTTATTTTATCATACAATGTCAATTCTAAAAATAATTGAGCAGTCGCGATAAAATTGATGGCATGAGCGGTTCGATAAGTAAATAGGTCAGCAGATCATAGCGAGCGCGGTGACACCCGAACTCAAATTCATTGAGTAGGTACCTACAGTTTTAAGGTGCGTATTACAGATAATCAACCTATGATGGCTAGCTGCTAGTTGGCAAAAACAACTTCGGATAACGACATGGGCACCGGGCCGTAGGCTGACGAAGGAGGCCGGCGGAGGCCCGGCAACTCGGGGACAGAAGATATTCCGCTATATCTCGAAAACTACTTTACTTACCACCACATTGTATATAGAATTGCTTAGAATGAGATTTCTTACCAACAAATTCCGATGTATTACTGCTAGTGATGGGCAAAGGATAAATACTCGAAGGATAAATACTCGAGTATTTATCCGAAGTGGATAAATACTCGTTTTTACTCATTTTTATCCGATATTTACCCAAAATGATGGATATTTATTATTTTGCATGTTTTTTTTATATTGATAGGCTAGTTTTACTATTAAGGCTTTCGAAAATACTTAATACATTATTACTTTTTCAAGTTCTGATTGTAAAGACGAAGCAACGTGTTTCTAACCGCACCGCACTATATCCCGGCCTCCTTTTGTCCCATTCCTTTTGTTTTATTACCTTTCCCCTCACACCACCGCGCCTGCGCTGTGCCAAGGTATGTGTCTTAGATAGCGCACGCGCGAGTGCGTTTTTAACAACAAAATAATTATTATAAGGTGATAGTGTTCTAGTTTTATGAGACATTTAAGTGATTTTGAAGTTGGATTATAGCGTTTCAAGGTATGTTTTAACAGCTGAACCTTTCTTCGTTAAAGGTTTAAACACTGAATAAAATTGGCGGATAAGTAAACTACTAAAAATAAATAGAAAAGTGTAGTTTTATTATTGTTGATAACGCTAGAAACCTACAAAAGACTGAAGAGTCCCTTGTTTTGAGTGTTTTGAAATCTCAGTGCGTCATGAGCCAGCAAATTAATAGTGTGCTGCGCAGTACTAAACTAACTTAGTAAAAAAAGTTTAACAACATGTTGTGCCTCTAAACTGCTAGCAGTGCGTAATGAGCTAGCACACTCTTGCTAGCTCATTACGCACTGAAATGTGAAGTTTTCACCAATTTTATTAAACTCTGCATAGACGTCATCATCTGCCTAGCCTTTTCCCAACTATGTTGAGGTCGGCTTCCAGTTTCACCGGATGCAGCTGAATACCAGTGTTTTACATGGAGCTGTCTGTCAGACCTAAACAACCCAGTGGCAAGGCAGTGAACTGGGTAACATGATACCCCTTGGTTAAACTGGTTGTCAGACTTTGGACTTCTGACCACAATTAACGGCTGTCAAAGATCTACAAATGACAGCTGGGACCAACGGCTTAACGTGCTTTACGAGGCACGGAGGAGTCTTGGTATATAATAAATGGTCATCCATCCACGGACCGACCACGTCAAGCGTAGTTTAACCTTCGATCAACCCATGCGGCTGTTATAATTTAGCCACAAGTTCCTCCGACGACTCCTCTGCATAGACGTAATAAAATCTGTGCAAAATTACACGCGCTCGGGCTATACTTTATTTTATGGGCCATATAGTTGGAAGTCCATTTTTTTTTTGTAGATAGTACTCATAAGCAGAAGGTTTTTTACATTTGTTTAAGTTGCGGAGACTCCCAGTTATAATAAAATAATAAAGAGAAACCGCTTGAGAGGAGCCGTGCCGTGCCCTCGTCTCTGGAGTAGGCAGTGACTTGTCGCTGCCGGCCGTGGTCGAGAGGATGGCCGGCAGTGTCGAGTCCTGGGACGCGGTGGTGTCCTTCTGCGAAACGGTCGTCTCGCAGATGGAGGCTGCGGAAAGTAAGAGGGAGAGCAACTCCACTCACCCGGCCCGCAGCAGACGTACCGGGCGCAGGCGGAGGGCGGATAACGCCCTCTTCCAGCCCCCCTGAATGGGTTCAGGGGCGACGGACACGGGACGTCCGCCGCCCTCATGTACATGGGACATGGACCTAAGGTGGTGGCGCGTCGTGTTTACGCGCGCCCCTCTTAGACGTTGCGAGGGTTGTCTAACACCTCACTCCCCTCGCTGACTTGGCGAGGCCCTCGGGTCGCAGTCAGTCGGGAGTCGCGGAGGTATCTTCTGTTCCCGTGACCCCCGGCGCAGGTGTGAGAAGGAACACGGGGTGGTTTTTAGTCAGTAAGAGTCTGACAGACCCCTCCACCCTCCCCGGGGCGGGGGACATCCATGAGGATTTTCCACCACTAAAGAAAATAAAAGTAGCGGGGTCGTAGTGAGTGAGCGAACACAGACTCCTCTCCACCTCCTTCGTGGTTATTTTTTTAAACCACCCAGAAGTAGGAGCGCCGCCAAGCGGCTCCGGCGACATCTTGGTAGGTAAGGGTATAAGAATAATAATATTCCTTGTGCTTTATTCAACTTATCCGAAAAATACCCGAAACTAATTTCAAAATGTTAACTTTTAAATTTTAAAATACGTATATCTCCGTAACCTTGGGGTTCCGCGGGTTGGAGATGGTACAGGAGGTAGGCCCCTGCCACCCTCGCCCTCCCCGGCCCATAAATATATGGAAATTATAGTGAAAATAATGGAAATTAGTGTTTTAACCTAACCTCAAACTTTAACAATGAATATCTCCATAACCATGGGGCTCCGCGGTGTGGGAATCCGACAGGGGGGTAGCTCATCTCCCCCTCCCTCTCCCCAGCCCCTCTCCGATCCATAAATCGATGACCCATAAAGGAAAGTATAACCCAATTTTTTTATTATTGTGTGTAATCATAGGTTAGACAGGCTTGTTTGTTTAAAACTTCTTAATAAGTTTTTGAATTTCACTTAATTTCATCCTTTTTTTCGTAGATATATAAAATTTCCCTTACTAAAATCGTGTATAATATTTATCCGCCGTTTTGGATAAATACTCGAGTAAAAACGGATATTTATGAGTATTTATCCATTTTGAGTATTTATCCGGATAAATTCCCAACACTAATTACTGCCCACACGTAACCGCTCGTTCAAAACTTTTACCGCCCGTTTAATTATTTTCCTGCTCATATTTAAAATATTCACTGATCCATTTCATTATTTTTTATTACTCATTTTTGTTTACCTACTTTACTGCTTAGTTTTAACTGCTGAAGTAGTTATTAAACGTGCCATTTATAATTTTTCACTTACCAAAACCGGCTTTACAACTGCCTCTTTAAATCAGTGCCATTTTTTTTCATTTTGATCGTCATATTTATGACTATTTATTTATGATTCTTTCTTGATATAACAGCTGATTCATCAGCCATAATGTAATGGAAATAAACTTGAGCGAGCGGTGCGATCTGGAAAATTTCTAGCACTACCTACATCTCATATAGATTTGGAGAATTAACCGTCTTAATGAATTTGACGTACCTACTTATCTCATTGTTCATCGCCTGGTTTTTAAAGTAGAGTTTGAGCTAAAAAGTTGTAAATATTTTGTTGTTTATTATTATTAATTAATTATCATAGACTATCGCCCGATATTATTATTCTATCTCAATCGAAATCCTTTGTTTTTGACGGCTGCTGCTGATTGGACATCTTTAAGACTCGGATAGGCGAATTCGATCGTTGATTGGTTACAAACAAAGATCGGGATCAAGATAGCAACCGAGATAGATTAATAATATCCAGCGTTAGCCATTCAGGGTGTCAAGTACAGTTAGTAATTGTTATGCTTCAAATTAACTTGGCTTCTTATACACGTCCTAGTAAGTTGCAGGGTGTGCTAAATAAAAAGACGTTGCGGTACCTACTTACTTAGGTAAATTCCTAAACACACACACTAAAAACCGTAAAAAGCATTATCTACTAGTGTCTTATTAAAATATTTTTCTTCTAAAACTAATACCCCTTAAAACCGAGCAGGGCTGAACCGCAGCTTTTCAAATGTCACTAGCGATCGAGTACGGCGTTCAATTACTTACAGTGGTTAATTGCTATCGTGTTCGTGATCGCTTCTTTTATTTACCAATGTTCCTATATTTTGAACTCAGTGGTTTTTCTGTATACTTAGGTACATAGTATCAATACAGGTACCTACAATGATTAAGTACCTATTATAAAGTTTTATAATTGTTTAAATTAAACTAGCGTCCCTCTCTAGCTTCGTATGCAATTTTTTATTGAGATTTTCATTCAAGTTTGCGGATAGGTACTTACATTATTATATAAATCTGTGTATGTAGGTACCTTAGCTTTCTTTTGAGTCATCACATTTACCTACTTAATTTGGGTAGGTACCTATGTATCTATATTATGTATATGGTGTAAATTGTCCAAAATGTAGGTAACGATAAATGAAGGACAAAATTGTGCTATCTGCGAGATATTTTGACTTGAGCCCCATAAGATTTAAGATAGGTACCTACTATACCTAGAGGGGACATGCGAAGTAGGTACCTATACAGGGTGTCTCATTCAAATGGGTCAGTATGGGAAAGTCTGAAACTATAAGACATACGAAGATCTGTTCTGAGGAACCATGTCATCGATTTTAATAACAAGAAAAACTGCATTCATACATTTTAAAAAACATCTGTACTCCGTTCGGGAATCGAACCCGGTTATTTTGAAAAAAAAAACCTACACTATTTCTATTTAGATATCGATTGTGTAGGTCTTAAGCAGCGGTAAATGTCTGTATGAAACATGATGTCTAAAATTAATAAAATGCATTGTTTCCACATACTTTAATTTATTTTAGTAGGTGCTAGAAGTAACCACGTTTACAATATTACTACAATAGTACGATGTTTTTTAAAATGTATGAATGCAGTTATTCTTGTTATTAAAATCGACGACATGGTTCCTCAGAACAGATCTTCGAATGTCTTATAGTTTCAGACTTTCCCATACTGACCCATTTGAATGAGACACCCTGTATAATGTCATAGAAAAATTGTGATCCCATGTCTCAGTAACGCCATCTAGATTACCTAGTAATATACCAATATTGGGTCGGCAGCGGAGCATACTAAATTAAACTCAAAGACTTTATTTGTTTCCACTCGGACACAACTATCGGGTGAAAATTTTGTTCATGATGTCCAGTCTATAAGCGTAGGTAAGTTTTAAATGTCTTTGCTTGAGCTACTAAAACCGTCAGTAGATCACAGTTAGTATTCCGTATACGATTACCTAGGTATAATTACTTATATAGATACTTATAGGTACTAACAACTGAACTTAACTAAATAATAATAATAATACCAGCCTGTTAGTGTCCCACTGTAGGGCAAAGGCCTCTTCTCATACAGAGAAGGAAGAAGAAGATAATGAGAGCAGCAGTTGTCACTTGACCTGTCTTAGTATTCATCAGACGATAACCCTTCTGATAATCTGGATATCCAATAAAAATCATCGGTTCCGTCTTCATGTCCAGTTTACGTCTCTATTGTTTTGGTATCAATCTATATGCCAAACAACCAAATATTTTCAGATGACTGACATCCACATCTTTTCCAGAAGAACTTAGCTAAGAACAGAAAATTAATTTTTAAAGTGATTCTAGAACCTACCTATATTCAAATTGATTGTTGGTTTCTAATAGTTCCCTTATCAAATTTGAGCGCGCAACAAAGCAACATATAACGTTATTAAGGAGCAAACGTACGGCCCGCGAGGCCGCGAGCATCGTACCTACCTACCTACTCCTATTAAAGTCGTAATTGCTTCCCCGTTCCCTAATTACTGCGTCCTGTGTCCCCACGCTCTCTTATCAATTATGGGGACCCATCCCCTGTGAGATCACCACAATTTCAAAGGAAAAGTTTGCACACTTATAATAGATATCTATGTCAAAGTAATCTATAAACAATTTCTTGTTTCGTGTTGGTGAACTATAGAATAGAAACTGGTGTTCTATTTTGCCACTAATAAGTATAAACGAGATAAAAGTCTGAAAGCCAGTTTACCCAAGGTACCTACGTGTTACCTAGTAAGTAGGTTCTGGACTGTGGAGGTCAGATTGGCGGTCGCTCCATGTTAAACACTGGTATTTAGCTGCATCCGTTTAGACTGGAAGCCGAATCCAACATTGTTGGGAAAAGGCTAGGCAGATGATGAATCACAAACCAGTTCATATTTTTCGTTTATTATCATAACGACATCTAAATATATTTTAGGTACTACAACATTATTTTAGTACCTACCTACCCACTCAAAACCCGAATACTTAGAGGTTATTTAGACCTAGGTACTCAGCAAGAATCATAATTATCTGCAAAGAGCATATCTTTTACATACATACATACATAAACTCACTCCTTTTTCCCATGGGGGTAGGCAGAAACTACAGAGTGCCATAGGCTACGGTTCTTAAATACTTCTTTTGCTTCGTTTACATTCATACATGTTGTCATACTGTATACAATATCTTCTATTATGGGATAAACCCTGAATAAATCAGCTGTTCCATACATTTTGTCGCTTTACGTGTATTTATGAATGAACAGCTGATCATGATTTTCGTTGTACAGAATATGTAATACTTGGTCAAATATTAATTTATATATATATTACACGAGTTAAATTTAAAAAAAAAATGTTTTCATTCAGCCCTTTTACATGGTACTATGGTGGCTTTATAAAATACCTTTTCGTACCATTTGCTCAAAAAAGTGACATTCTATGCCACAAAAAGCGAACATAACAATAGTCATTTTTAATCTGTTTAAAAACAGGGAAAGAAAATTGTACTGGATTTCATTCATCCCAAAGAGATTTAAAAACTATAGAGGGGGCATGCGAAGAAATGTCATACAAAAACTGTGATCCCATCTCTCAGTAACGCCATCTAGCATTAAATAGCGATATTAGAACGGCAACGGCAAACTCAAGAATGAAATTGACTAAAATAATAATTCTGGTTGGTGGCCACCAAGCGAGATATAGCCGAATTAAATTTTAGTGTTGTCAGATCAAAGGAAAATGCAGGAAAAATAAAAAATATTTCAAATCAGTTAAATAAATAGGTATTAAAACTAAACAAATTAAGCCAGGCATAAAAAAAGAAACACATTTGTAACTGAAATTAAAAGAGGACCGTAATGAGAAAGTGATTATCGTCTTACCTTAGGTACTAATTACAAAACTATTGACTTAGAAAATAAATCCAGTTTCATTATTATGCTTATAATAATTAATATGGTCTGCTCACTATTACGACCTTGTGTTTGGTTCAGCGCTGGCGCCGTATATTGTAGAAAATTATTAAAACTTCCTACTTAATAGCGCAGTATTCCTTACGTATGTTCTATTAAAAAATAAACCACAAAATATAGATTATGAATCTTATACGTATACGTTTATGATATATCCGAAGCAAGGTCGAAAATACGTAGATAAACGGATAAATCGTAAGTCTGGCAGTACCACGTGCCGTAAAGTAGAAAGTAGAAACTTGTGATAGGGATGTTACCATCTAGATTAAGGTATCGATAATATTGATAAAAGTTATAATATTTTTTTCACTTCAGTAGCTCAAACATGTAGGTTTTGCTGCTTGAAATCAGTGAGACCAAGTAACTTTTTAATTTTAGTTTTAGAGCCGCAAATATCTTAATCAGCCTCGGGTTAATCATACTATTTGAAACATTCACACTCTATCTCTTTCCCGCCATTAGAAAGAGAGAGAGAGAGAGACAAAGACCAGCCCTTTCGAAGTTCTGATTTTGAATTCGACCTCAAAGACAAACACGTTCGGAATTTCGTACTAACTAAAGAAATTTTGCAAAAAGATAATTATGTCTTGTAATGTAATTTATAGAATTATTAACTTATTGTTGTATTTAAGCGAAAATAAGTATCTAATGCAAATACAACTGATATTTAACCTGTAAATATTTATTTCTAGTTTCAATAATGTTACGTAATATATTTTGAGTACTTAATAAAATATCATGGGTGCTATTTCCAAACACGTCTTAATTTAAATAAAAGAGCGGGAATAAAATTTCTTGGCTGGCGAAAAGAGTTGAATAAGTTAAAAAATATTAGAATAATCGTAAATATAAGTGAAACTAGCGACGAGAACAGTATTATAACACCGGAAGAGTTGAAACAACAAGTTATTAATGCAGAATTAAGTTTCCTACCTGAGAAATATCTGAAAGCATACCATGTCTTCAATGAATGGAGACTTACAAAGGGTGCAAGCAGTTTTCAGGAGACTGTGTTGCTATCTTATTTTTCAGATTTATCATAGACGAGGCGATCATCTGCAATGTGGAGTATTTACCCAATTTTTGAAAGCTACTTTAAAAATAAAACATAACGTGCATATTGAAACATACGCAAAACTCTTATCTTTACTAAAATTAATGCATAGAAATAAGAACATAGAAAAAAATTCTAATTAAGCTCCGGACTGCAATTTTCTTGCCGCTAAAGTAAGTGGTGCCTATGAATCACAACAATTTTCTTTAGGAAACCTTAAATAACAGAAACCTATTTGAAATGTTCATACAGTATAATATTTTAATAAATTTAATTTAATATTGTAATATTTTGTTGAGTTATCTATTTATTACTATTTTGACATTTATCGATAACAGAATCGATGAACTTTATCCCATCTCTACAAAACAGTACTTTAGCTACTCAACACAAGAGGGCGTTAAATACAGAATTGCCAAATGTTCTAGAACAATCTATGAAAATGATTTAATTCTAATTACTAAATAAATATAAAGAATACCTACGAAAATAAAGCGTAGCGACGTCCATTATTTTTGTCGTAACGGGTTTTGCAATAACGTAAGGCGCAACCATGCATGTTTTCGTGGAAAATAATATTTTTCAACTTTCCACAAAGTTGACACAAATGCGTCTTGACAGGCAGATGTCCTACGTAAGACTATGTGTCATCTGTCCGTTCGGACAGAAGTTACGGATGAAAATTTTGTTCGTGATGTCCGGTCTATAGTTTATTGAATGTCTTTGATTCATCCCCTAGGGAGAGAATGTGATTTAAATTTGGAATACCTAACTTACCGAAATTTATACTGAACTACATCTGTGTCACGTACACCATTGAGTTTGTATTTATAGCATTATACATCTTTTTGAAAAAGGAATACGCGTTTATTATGCAGTTATGATTATTAATTAAATAAAATTACGAAAACTGACGAGGCCGTATGAGCTCAATGCCTTTGCTTTTCCGACAAAAAAATATAAATCTAGGAATATGCCGCGTTTTTGTTTTCTTCAAATATTTAAACGTTAAGTTTATTTTAATTTATTTTTATAAATAAGTTAATGTTCTAAAAATACGTCTACTTTTAATTGTCATCATTTTTAATAAATGCTTATCTCATGTTATTATTGTGTTATTTTTTTCGCAAATGGTACGAAAAGTAGAGTATTTTCCTCGGTGATAAAGCTGTCTTAGTCTTGGGTGAAATTAAATCCTTCGCTACACTCAGGACTCGTCTTAAATCCCTCGCTTCGCTCGAGATTTAAGTTTTTAACACCCTCGCTACGCTCGGGAGTAAACCTCGAGTCCTTCGTTACGCTCGCGATTTAAATCGTCACCCGCGACAGAAGACACTGCTTTATCCCCTTGGTTAATAATCTACTATTAACTATGTATAAAATATGAATCTCTAAAGCGACAGTTTGAAGAGCTTATTCTTTTATGGAGACCGACAGTAGCTATGCTATCTATACGTTTAGAAAGATATCCGTTGAGTGGAGACACAAGCACCATTTAAGCGATTGGATATAAAGTTTGAGTACCCATCAGCTTTCTCTACGACATTCATTTTGGCAGTTACAGTAAAGTCGTATCCACCCTTACAATATTTTGTTGGTGAATAAATAGAGCCCTTCCGTGTACACGTGACAGACTTCAACTTCGACTTCAGACTTCGTGAAAGTCTGTCAACCCACAGTCTAAAAACCTACAGTCGTCCGACGTACTGTCTAAACAGGGCAATCGTGCGGGGTGGGAGGGGCGAGACGCGGAAAAGCCGCTCCCGCACTGCAAACAAAACGATGTTCGTAGTGCGGGAGATATTATTCAGGGCTAACGAGTGTAGACGTTGTCGGCATTTTTCCAGAGATCAAAGGTGTCGTACTACTGTATTAATATTTATACTGTGGTCAACCAGTCTAAGGGGTATTATGTTACCGAAGTCACTGGGTTGTAGGGGTCTGAGAGGCTGTAGCCCTATGCAAAACATTGGTATTCAACTGCATCTGGTGGAAGCTGACCCCAACATACTCAAGAAATGGATAGGCATGGATGGGGATGAAGTATATCTGTATATTACAGACATAAACCCAGGCATTTTCCCATGTGGATAGATAGAAACTACGGAACACCACCTGCAAACTCTTACTTACAAAATTATTAATTATGATTTACGACTAGTTGCCTGTTGGTCTAGTAGATAGTGGCCCTGACTGCTAAGCCGGAGGTCGTGGGTACGATTCCCACGCTGGACAAATGTTTGTGTGATGAGCATGATCATTTGTTCTGTGTCTGGGTGTAATTTATCTATAATATGTATGTATTTAGAAATATATAAGTATGTTTATCAGCTGTTTAGTACTCATAACACAAGCTCTCAAGCTTAACTTGGGACTAAATGGCGTTGTGTGAAAAGATGTGGTTTTTTTTTTTTTTACTGTAAACATAAGGATTTGTGATCTGAAATAAAATATTTAGTATTTTTTACTATAATAGTACCTATAGTTTTCTTGACATAGTTTTTAAGAACACTGTGTACTAACAATTGGGCTTTGCTTTAAACAATTATTGTATTCCGTCGTTTACGTTTATGTATCACTTTCCATTAACATCTAGTAGGTATTAGGTATATGACTACAGGTTTTGACTGGCCTGTTGGTCTAGTAAATAGTGGCCCTGACTGCCAAGCTGGAGGTTGTGGGTACGATTCCCACGCAGGACAAATGTTTGTACGATGAGTACGATCATTTGTGTTGTGTCTGGGTTTTATTTATCTATAATATGTATATATTTAGAATTATATACATATGTATGTTTATCAGCTGTTAAGTACATACAGCGCCCGAACGCGACGTACCCGTGCTGTGTGTGTCTATCGCATCATGTTGTAGGTATGCTTCAATGATATTTTATGTGAAAAGCTGTACTTAGATAGGTTACACGGGCTCAGCAAGTGACATGCTAAAATGTGGGTAACTAGCCACACTTCACCGCAGTGTGGCGTCGTTAGTGTCCCATTTTTGAAGATCGAATGTTGCTTAAGTGCCTATCTACACCTTTTACTTAGAATATCATTGCTATGCTTGATTAAATTGATTGTACCTACTATGAAGTGTAACAATTGTAGGAAGGCGTCGGCCATAAGCTCTGCTTATCTTGGGACTAGATGGAATTGTGTGAACATTGTGGATTACTATATTATTATTATATCTGCACCCTGAAAAAGACTACTGCCTAATAGAAATACTTAGGCATGAGTGGGTAACAACTTGAACTGCCTAAAACATTAAGCTTCGAATGAACAAAGTTAAGTACGAAAATATAAACACAAACATAAATTCATTAGTTTTCAGTACCCACGTATGCTTTTATAGACGGCATAACTCTCTCAGTAAATTATCTAAGCTACGAGCGCTTTCAAAACTTTTAATGGAGTCAATTTGGCCTCGCATTCAAAACACCTAACGTACTGGATGCCGAGGAAGGCCAGGTAAGTACGATTTATACAAACATTAGTGCCGAGCCTTTTATGCGAGAGCCAACTTTTCTTAGAATTTTGCCGCTTTTTGAATAGCGGGATGGCACAGTCAAAGAATTTTATTTCCGATGAGCAATATACTAGGTATATGGAACATTAAACAAAATTCAGGTTAGACTTTCATTAAGTACGTGCACCTATGTATGACAATTTCTGTTTCGCTATAGTTTTAATGTTTTATCAAATAATAATAATAAAAAAAATCGTCAGACGATGGGTCCTTAAAACAACGCCAGCACACACACAACTACACATAGGTGCAGACGCCAGCACATCAAGTTACCTACCACAATGTATCAAGTTTCTTTGATAGATTTTCCACTTTATCGTAAACAGAATAAGGCTCATGTTCTATTGGGAAAAATTGTCAGTTTTGAGTAGCTTGATGTGCTGGCGTCTGTAAATAATAAGTAACACATATCTAAAGAAGCATACAAAAATTACACAAATTATACATACTCGAACTTAATTACAATCCAAAAATTTATAAACACAACATTTATTTACCTGCTCATCTTTTTTCTTCTTCACTATCAAATCCATACAAAGATTGTCTGTAAGAGATCGCTTTTAGTGATAATACCGCCCATTGTATCACCCTATGTAGCCCTTAAAGTTATAATTTATAAAGAAAGAGAATAAAGAAAATTCTATTCTTTTCTATTGAACATATTTAAATGAGTCACGATGAGTTCGCCATACAGCACCACATCATCGGGCTGTCCATCATGTCGGCCATGATAGTCACTAGGGTGTTGGATCTTTGGAGCTTTATATTAAACAGTATTCCTGTATTTTATTTAAGTACGGCGCTGATCTTCGCACCGGGCGGCCAGTCCCACCCTCGTGTTATTTGCCCCACACCTCTCTGTGAAATTCGTTCAAGTGCATCGCATGCATGACTAGAACGAAAAGAGCGACTGCATGTTTTAATAGTACTACAAAAAGTGGATAATAGAAGCGATCCGTGGCAGACACGCTGGAAGTTTGAAAGTGTGCCAAATAGTAGTTAAAGTTTACCACTTCCAGTGTGTATCTAGTGGATGATTATATTGCTTTAAAAAGTTATCATAGCTGCCTCTGATAATAAGAAGCTACTTTGTACTCTTTGTTTTACCAATAACTTATGTTTGTAGGTATCTCGGACTGAAATCCATGAGGTTTTATTATTTATTTAATTCAACGCATGATGAACGCATATCATGCACATCAAGCTACTCCTGTGTGACAGGTTCATGTCTAATTATTGGGAAAATTTGTCAGTTTGGAGTAGCTTGATTTGTTGGCATCTGTACACAACCAGTTGAGTCAACTGGTGAGTGAACATGACCCTGAAAGGATACAGCAAGATAACTTTAAACTAGCTTAAGATTTTTGTTATTCACCTGTTAGTCGGTGTGCGACTGCGCATGAATATAACTATATTTCTACCTGCCTTGCCTAATGACCAAAACAACAGAGCTTTTAGTATTTGGGACATTTTTAAAACACGAATTTATAATCACTTTTACTTTTTTATTTATTTCAACCCAAGGAAAATGGTTTCGCTTTGAGGTGTCAGAAAAATACAAGATACAAAAATGAAAAAAAAAACGTCACTCAAACAGTAACACAGCGGTAAGTCTAAAGGTTTTTTCAAGAGACAATAATGCGATGTTTAATGACTATACCTGTCATTGTCCAACATTCAGTAGTAGGCGAAGCGTTAACAATTCGGTTTGAAGGCAGTTACAGAACTTTTAATGGAGCAATTTGGAGGTGTATTGAAAACAGCCGGCTCTCGGAAGCGACAGAATTGAACCAAGCGAGCTTCCACCTCAGCCGATTAAGAAAACCAATTCTAATTTCCCAGTTTCGTTTTTGTTTCTAGTGTAATTTGTGCATTGTTACTAGGTTAAGGTGGGTATAACGCCGGCTACGATGTTGGGATTAAATTCTAATGTACTTTAAAGTAATGAACCCGGAATCACGGTTGCACAATGGCGTGTGAACTGTATTATAATGTGGACTTGGTGTATTAAGTTATTACTTATATTATTATTATTCGAAGACATGTGACATCTACCAATTCGCGCTGGGCCCGCGTGGTAGATTATAGCCCATACGCAAAATACGCGCTTTGACGTGGAGTTGCGGATACCAGCCCAGTATCTTTAATCTTAATCTTTAAGGTATTACTTATTTTGTTAACAAACTATTCTGTTATGTTATGTAGATATTAAGTAGATTTTAGTGTTGACTCTCTTGAACAAAAGTTAAACATTACCTACTCTATTAGGTACATAATTCCATGTTTTTTCTCTCTTTTAAAAATAAAAGTAAGCAGTAGGCACGGACGGATATGAGTTGCATACGATACTTCCATACAATTTTAAAACGCATCGAGTAAACTTATGTTTTATGAACTTTAACTTAGTACCTATTTATCTTGCTCTTTATTAGAGCTGTAAATATATCTATATAAAAATTACAGCTCTAAAAAGGGCAAGACACTAAAGTTTAGTTAAATTATTGAACAAAGAAGTCGTCACCATTGTGAACTAAATCTTTAAATAATTACTTTGACACAATAATTTAATTAAAACAGAAGACGGGACACGCTAACCGCAACAGATAACTAATTTAATTAAAATAATATCGACTCCTTACTGTAAACATAACTCTGACAGCCAAATAGATAAACTAACTACGACGAGGGAATTTTCAATAACAACTTGTATTAACTTCCTAAATTACAATGTTTCAAAATTACTTCTCATAATTCCCTAGATAAAGGCGAACTATACGAATGCGATGTGTGCTAAGATTTTATAATGTATTTCTGCATGAAATGACGCAGTTTTGCATGGAGCTAACTGAATGCAGTCCATTAAAAGTTCTAGCAACATTCATAACTCGGTTCTCGAAATTTGGTCTTAGCTAACAGTTTACCTTCAGTTATTTATGATATAAAGCAACAGTTTCATAATAGTTGACGTCGGAGGATAGTTTAGCTATCCGCATTTAAGTATTTTGTTCTGAGTTTTTCAACGCTTGTGCGCTTGCTTATGAAACTGCATGTGTCTATAGTGTCGTACACATTCAAGAACACTGCTTTTGTAACCGGATTTTCGTTTGAATTCAATTGTTAACTTAAAGGTAATTTATAAACGAATAATTTCATAAATATATCAATTGATCAATTGATATATTGATTAATGATTGATTGATTGATTGATTGATTTAATTGATTGATTGATTGATTGTACCTGTCATTAAAACAATTGTTTTTTTACTTGCCAGAACACTGCACGAATTTCTTACTAATGGGTTATTTGACAAAATTTGAGTTTTTAGTCCCTTATCTAGATCACAAGAAAATATTCGACACATATTTTTTCTTTTTAAACGTCTCATTATAAAATAACGGCGATACCTACATCGAGTCAAAATGTCGCATGACGTCACTAGCCAGTATAGTTTATACGAGTAAATGACGTTACAAGTCCCTTCTCCTCAACTTTAATGCACTTACCTAATCTAAGCAGTTTTCCATCAATTTGAAAAAAAAAATAATAAGTACGTGTCGAGTATTTTCTTGTAATCTAGATGAGGGAATAAAAACTAAAATTTTGTCAAATTGTCATTGCAATTACTTTTCTCTTGTCTTATGGTACCTACATCTCTTCTTCTTTTCGGTGTGGTTATTGACTAACCTGGGGCTCGAGTCTGCTATTGCAATCGTATCTCAATGACCGGTCATTGATCGAATATTTGACAACTTTGACAGTTTTTGTATGGGAAATTTGTCATAAGTTCGACGTTATACGTCACAAATAGATCATTGACCGGTCATTGAGACACGATTGCAATAGCAGACTCGACCCCCTAGTGTTTAGAGTTTTACGCTACAAATTGGCTTCTGACTCGTTTTCACGAGCCGCGGCCGTCGAGAAATATCTCTCAGGCATGCCGATTTCTTCACAATGTTCCTTTACATCGTTTCTGAAGCAAGTGATAATGTACAGTATTTTTTCACTTTTTATCTTCCATTGCGAGAGTTTTTTTATATAGGTTTACGTAAAATTCGGAGTAAGTAGTACACCTGTCGTTACTGTTGCTACGTCCGTGTGCTACAAGTTCATACACAATTTAACAGATGGAGTTACTGATCGCTATTTTCCGGGCGCTGAAAAAGTTTTACAAAAGTTATAACAACTAATATTTTCACAAAATAGTGTCTATAAGACATCATAAAGCTTTGTTTAACTTTGCATAAGTTTCTCAACTGAATTATATACTCAATCTAAATCGTAGGGATTGCAAGTAGCAATGTGAATATATACAAGCCGGAATAAATAGACTTTCTAAGTTTATCTTGGAATACACTGACATTGATGTAGGAAAAACTTCATGAGGAAACCTGGACTTGAGCTAACGTGGGGACCAATGCTCTTTATTAGAAGAGGCCTTTGCTTTGCAAAGGAACAATAATAGTACAGTATTATTTGTTAACAAGGTGGAAGGGAAATCATCGAAAATCCGGATACGATAAGCTGAGTACATGATCCTGAACCCCCGTTCAGTTTCGTCGGTTTTTCTTAATTTTCGAGATTGTTTCTTAATTTCGTTTTACTTAAAAAAAATAAATTCATGATTTCCATTGATCCCAATGAGACTTTTATTGAGAGAGTGACTTATTTACCTACTTTTATTGAAAATTATTAAATGGGAAAAAATGTTTTTCATAGTTCTTTACACTTTTAAGCAAACATAAGATCAGAAAGAAGGGTTTTTTGTTTTTCGAAAATACTAGCAAAAAAGTTTAACGTTATGGAGTTGAAAGTCATGTACTTACACAACTCATTGTATCAATATGTGCGACGATGTCCCTTCCACCCTGTTATTACACTCATCTTTGTGTTATTAAAGATTTTCAAGTCGGCAGGTGTCTTACCACCTGCCTGCGTAGCATGAACACATTGAACACCGAAGAAACGGCCTTTGTCTACAGACGAATCGGCAAAGTGACAGATTATATAGACAGGAACCTCAATCTGTCAAATTTCTTTCAATAAACCTGCCTGCGTAGCATGAACACTTATTTTCTTTTCTTCCGAGACACGACAAAGACCGTTTCTTCGGTGATCATGCTACGCGTGCTGTCAAATTTCTTTCAGTACACCTGCCTGCGTAGCATGAACACTTAATTTCTTTTCTTCCGAGACACGACAAAGACCGTTTCTTCGGTGTTCATGCTACGCAGCACACAGTTCCCAACCAACAGTTCATCTGAGGTGAAAACAGAGTAATACCTATATTAAAATTTCCATCCTCCCAGTGACTTAACTTTAGTTTCCGTACGATTTAATTTCTCGCATGTCTATCTACCAAGTGCCGACCGCCGACTGGCTTAAGGCCGAGTACAGAATAATTTCACGGATGCTTTACCGACTACCCGACGACAGTGATGTATGAAATTATTCACTTGAGTGTTTTTTGACTTTATAATAACCAAGTTTATGGAGGTGAAAATTGTATTAAACGAAAATGTGTTCGCGCTGTTACATTAATGTTATGTAACTCAATTATTATTTCGTGATTCTTCATTTAATTAAACTACAGGCTTTACAGATTTATCTTCAGACGAACACAAAACATGAGACTTGCTGACTAGACTGGGTGAAAATCTACATCGTTATGATTATTGAAGCTGTCTTTAACGGTATAACGGTAGAATAAATTTTGAAAAATTATCTGATCATCATTTTGATCGTATCTATATGCTGATGTGCCTAATAAATTGTGCAAACATGTGTTTGGTAACTAACGTCTCTAGGCTTTGAGAATAAGATTCATGATTAATAGGGAAAATTTGACAGTTTGGTTTAGTTTGATGTGCTGTCGTCTATACCTTACTATGATTGGAACATTTCTAATGTATTGATAGTAGGATTTATAATGAAACTAAGCTTTTCATTAAAATTCCTTCAACTAACGGCTTTCTATCTTAGTATTTTCTATTCTAAAGGGAAAGGCCCATTTTCTGAGGAAACTTTGGTCAAGTTCTGCACATGTAAGAAACAAAAATTGGCATTAGGATTAAAATCACAGATAAAGATACAACAACTGTTTTTTTACATAAGACTCGGTAGGACTTTCTTTTATAAAGAATTGCAATCCCAACTTTGTTAGTCAGTATCTACTAACAAAGTTGACTAATATTTTCACATAGATGGGTAAAACAAGGCCAGAAATATGCATTTTCTTTCGAATAAGAGCCAGCTGATCTCATAACATGCCATTATCTTAAAAAACATCATCAAGGTACAAAATAATTGGTTCTGTATTTGCAGTTTTAACACGTATCCTGTTTAGATACTGTATAGAATACGTGTTGAAAAGGCAAATCCAGAACAAACAAAAACAGCATTGTCCGTTCAAATTAACATGTTATCGTCGGCTATGACAGCTCAAACGAAATAAACTAACATTTCTACATTCAATATATACATTTAATTTGAATGCTATTTATACATGAGTCCTTAAAGTAAACCTTCAACTCAAGAATGAACAACATAGAATTAAATCAATTCAGGCTGAAGTGGTTTCTTTGTTACCTTACAACTACCTTGGTGTACAACCTACTTGGTAATTTCATGGTACCGAACAGCAACGGTTTGTCTCGATCGCCTCATTCTTTTTTCAAAGTGTATCGAATGAAATGCCTAGTTACGGTGTTGCAAACCTTTTTTTACTGGGTTCCGTCGTGTGTACAGATCCAATTTGGCTCATATTTGATCTGCATTGAGTAGTCACGAATTCGGCGATCGAATACATTACAGATTCTGTTTCAGAATCGAAACGCAGCAGTGTTTAAAGGGAAAATGTACTAGTGTTTATTTTTGGGAATGTCAACAATAAACATGGCTATCAGTAAAATGGAAATCGTTATGGATATTCATTTTTTTGTTTTTGTTTTGTGAATGTTGCCACATGAATAGCTTTAAATAAACGAACACTGGTACCCACTCACGCTGTAATTTATTGCAATTATTCGCAATTATGCTTAGGTTTGATGATGAAAATAAATGATGTCCCATATGGCCATATGGCCCTGCCTCTCATGGTTGTGGGTTCATTACCACCAGTGCGATTTGGTCAATTTATTTTTACCTATACGTACGTACGTACTGACATCGGTGAGGGAAAGTATTGTATGGAAACCGACTTTTAAATTAACTACCTGCCCGACAAACTCCGTATCGCCTTAGAATCAATTTATGTCGTGTTACTTTTATTAGTTTTAGTCATAGAAATAGAGAATGGACTGAGCAATGCCCGCTCAAAATTGACTATACTCCCTACAAAACACAAAGGGACTTTTTTTCTATTCCACGACGGTGGCAAACAAGCTTACGGCCCGCCTGATGGTAAGCGGTTACTGTAGCCTATGGACACTTGCAACACCAGGGGCGCCATACGCGCGTTGCCGACCCTTTAAAAACTTATTTACTCCCCTTTTGAAGAACCCTATACTGTAGCCCTCTGAGAAAACCTCGGCAGGGAGCTCATTCCACAATCCAAGTGTACGCGGGAGGAAATTCCTGTGCGGCCTATGCCTGTGCTGTGTGTACATGTCTCTTTCCTGCAGGTCTGTGGTTAAAGAAAGAAAGAAACAACTATTGGCTGTACGTTCGCTTTATCTCTATCACATAATCTTACCAGAATTTACTTCTCAGCTGGATAAGGAACACTCAGTCCATTCTCTATGTCTGGTTTTAGCCAAAGATTTGTCAAATATCAAATTGTGATTTGATAATGGACTTGGAAGACATTTGTCACCTACCAATCATGCCATTCAAGTTGGCGCTGCATGGCGCTGAAAGAATTTTCTTCATATCTTTTTTGTTTTCATATTGTTTAAAATAGACAAAAGATAACCTATGTCCGTTTCCAAGATATGATTTATCTCCTTGCCAAATTTCATTACGATCCGTTCAGCCATTACGTCGTAAAAAGCCAACAAACAAGCGAATACAGACCAAAGAACTAGAGTTACATTCCATATTTAAATAATAGTATGAATATGTGTACGTCTGAAATTGCCAGCACACTGAGCAAGTGCGGTTGCTTATACTCGTGTCTTCTCTGTAAGAGAAGATGTCTTTACCCTGCGGTGGTATAGTAATATTATAGGCTTGTATTATTAAAATGCAGTGAAAGGGTTTTCATTTACTTCGATTATTAGGCATCACTCTTTTTGAGCAACTGTACATTTCTCCCCTTACAATGAATATTTACGTATATCTTCCTATTTTAACTTCATTTATACACATTTATTTTCGAATAATGGCTTTGTATTATAATAAAAGTGTTATAACTTAGTATAAAAATGTTACGAAACTTGCCGCGAACTGCTCGGCCGAAAGTAATTCTAACAAAGTAGATAAAAGTTGCGGCGCTAAAGAAGCGATTAAAAGAAAAATTAGCATTCTTTCAAATTAATTCCATAATAAAAGTTTTTTTTTATGGGAAAGTATAATCCTAACATTTGTCTTTTACGTTAGATATTATCTGACTTATTTTGTATCATGATTGTAATAACTATGTGACCCTAGGGCGTAGCCACTTTAAAAGGATAATCTATCAGTGATGACGTCGCCTGTCAACGTTTGGTTTGTAGTTCAAAAATCTCGAGACGTTGGTGCTGTTTTTGTTATTAACTGCCTCATTGATCTGATGGTCTCAAGCACAACTGCTGAGCATTGAGGTCCCGGGTTGATCCCCGGGCCAGGCAAAGCCTGATTGAGTTTTTACATATAGAATTTCCCAGTTTCAGTCCGGAGTCTACATTGTTTGGCCTGATTGATGGCAATATGCTAGCCCCTATGACATGAGACATGGACTGACGAAATGTAGGTGTACTACAGAAAAAAAGTTGTTTTCTAGACATTGGTAATTTTTTCATTGTTTTTTTATCTTCATTTATTACAATGGAGGTCTACTTTGGATGAAGCATCTAAGTGTTGAGTTTTTTATCAGTATAGAAGGACCATATTCATATGAGTTGTCCATACATCGTTGTATTGTGAAATTTTATATTTAACATCTTCGATAGGTAAATACTAAATACATAGTCTCACGCCTTTTTCCCATGAGCTTTAACTAAAATTACAAAACGCCACTCACATACTACTTTTGCTTCATTTACGCTCATTCACTCATCGCCTTATAAGGGCACCAGTTGGAAGTACTACGCTCCTGATCTTTCTAAAGTAAATCACCAATAAGGTTAGTGTATTTCTTTCCAGGGTTTTCTCACCCACTCACATCTGCCTTACAAATACCATTTTGTAAATCCTTTTAGCAACCTTTCAATAATCTTCTCAGTATCACCAAACCATCTAAGCAGGTTCTTTTCTTTTAGATAGATACAAACAGACAAAATAACGAATGTCCTACAAAAAGCACTCTTAATTAAATCCTCTCATTTGCAAATATGTAAAAAGGCAAAGTCAAAAAGGTAAATGTTCACTCCACGGTACAATAAAGCATGAATTTAAATCGGCTAAACATTGGCGGGTAGTTTTGAACGGTCCCTAACTGCTCTATTAATTCCCAGTTAGTTTCTTTCGGGCCGGATGCAGGCTTTTTGCTTTTCCTATCGGTTACTCGTTATGTCGGGTTTTGCCAGTTTTTCTCGTACTTTTGGTCGGATGTGACGCCCTGTGGCCCGATCTAGTTTTTCGTGTGTTTATATTAACGTTGTTCCAAATCTGTCGACGGCTGGTTGGGATATCGTAACCTGACTGTACTAAATATTGCGTTACATTTTAGATTGTATTTTAATGTTGATTCTGTTTGTAGATACTGATAGTTATGCATTTTGCTGGCGAGCTTTGATTTTATCGATACTGAATGCAGCTACACTAAATTCCGATGTTACCTACAAAATGTTACAAATCTATTAATCATAATCAGCGACATTATCAATGTTATCAATTTTATTCAATGGATTTTAATTTAAGTGCGGTCTTTCTGTTATCAAATCACCAATATAATATCATTTTTAATTTCATGCTTGTTTTATATTGTTATTTATTTATTTATTTATTTATTAAAACTTTATGCACTAGTAAAATAAACTGTACAAAGGCGGACTTAATGCCTTAGGCATTTTCTACCAGTCTACCTTAAGGTGGTGCAGAGACAGAACATGGTAGGCGCAAGAAGGTAACTAAAACTTGAAAGAAAAAATAAATTATTATTTATGATAAATACATATATACATACATATTATATAAAATCCACCACATACATCCATCCATATTACATATTATATAATTGTTATCACCGTCAAAATATTTAACAATTTAAATTTAGTTTTTGTCACTTCTGTTTTCCACCAATTGTATATTGTTTTAATTCAATTTATTAAATAATGGTGTTTTTTTTTACCCAGTTAGTTTTTTTATTGTTTTGTGTATGTAGCGTTTACCTGTAAGTAATTGTTGCGCTGTAATCAATTGATTTTAAAGAATGTATAAGTAGTGTCGCTGTTTTCAGTGTGAACAATTGTTGGTAAACCTAATGTAGTAAATAAACAAATAAACATCGTGATAATGTAACACAAAACAAAGAAGTTTCAAATTATTTCTCCCGTCTTTGTAGATCTAGTCTTTGTTAAACTTCTAACGTTTTTGTACGCACTGAATATGGATAGAAACGGATTCACCAAGGCTTTTAACTTCTCTCGGCAAGTATTAGCTTAGCTTCCCGAACCGGACATGCTTCGTCGATGTTTACTTGCTGTTTAGTTTTTCTTTAATTTTGTTTGTATTCTTCACATGCCCGCTCAGTTTAGTGGTTTCCACTATCTTTTGTTTTATTTGCACAAAGGAAACGTTTCATGTAGGTCTTAACTGTTTTATATTATCTTTAGTTTACGTTGAAAAAGCTTTTGCATTTAATCAAACGGGTCTTTTAATTTTGTGCTTCTGAGAATTAAAACAATTAACTTTATTTTTAAGAGGTGCAATCAGTTAACTGAGGGTACTTACCTCAAGGATTTAATTGCAAAACATTTGTGTTTTTTTGTAGTAGTATGTAGGCACTCTGTAGTTTCTACCTACCTCCATGGGAAAAAGGCGTAAGTTTATGTATGTATGTTTGTATAAACAGATATATTTCTGTGGATATTTAGTAAAAAAATAAGATCGTTGGTTTTAAGTTATTTTATTACATGTAGCTGTATTTAGTGATTTTTCTTTCGAAGTAGTCACCATATAAATCGGCAATTAAATTCTTGGTTATGATTCGGTAACTTTTGCCTGGCAGACATTGTTGCCCGAAAAGCCGGATTTATATTTACGCAACTTAGTGGAATTGCAATTTTTACGACTTTATTTGCAGCGTAAAGTTGCAAAGGATATAAAAAATCTTAAATAGCTTTATACATATTATACTGTTTTACAGACACATAACGAAGAAAATGTAAACATTGTTTATACAATTTTTGGATCACATTATTGTAATTATTTACAGAGTGGAAAAAAATATTTGGCTCTGAAGGGAAACCACGTTAAATCCATGAGACAGATAATTTTTCTTAAAGGTATATTGCTTTATTTCTAAAAAAAAACTAAACAGCATTCATAGAGTTGTTTACAAACTGACCTAAACAAGGAATCGATCCAATTAAAAAAATAAACACTCGAATTTTATTTCGCTAATACGCGGTACAGTAAATAGGCTCTTAATAAACTAGTGTGTTTCACCATCATTGATTGTTGTTATTCAAAAGGAAACAGTTCCAGTCTAGGTAATCTTGTGTACCTACCTACTAAATATCATATTTCATTAATATCTTGTACGACAGTACGAGTAGGAACGAGTGTAAGACCAAAGGTTTCTTGGAGATTTTTTTAAACATTTTTTTTTCAAACATAAACTAGGTCTTGACTTCAATCCTACCTGATGGAAAGCGATGATGTGGTTGACGATGTAGCAAGCACGCTTGCCTAGATGTAACCTATTCACCCTTGACTTACCTAAATTGGTGTAGTGTATTGATTGTAATTTAAGAATTAATATTTAAATAACTGGTAACACCATTTAAGGTAAATTAAAAATGTAGGGCTTGCAACCCACACACTCCTTTTCTCCGTCTCCGCTTCATTGTATGGAAAGTAAAATTAAAACATATTTTAATTAATCAAGTATTTTATTCCGTTAATTGTTATACAAGGCGTATACACATCAATTGGGATAAACCGACGAAAACTTTTCACTATAGTCGATTGTTGTTGTTATTTAAAGGAAACAGTTTCAGTCTAGGTAATCTTGTGTACCCACTAAATACATTGCATAAATATCTTGTACAACGGCACGAGTACGAGTGTTAGACCAAAGGTTGCTAAGAGTTTCTTTTTACATTTAATAAAAATATATAACAAGTTCATGACTGAAATCCCACTTGATGGTAAGCAGTGATGTGGCCAACGATGCCTAGAAGTAACCTATTCACTCCTGACTTAAATTGGGTTAAACCGAAGAAAACTTTCAATGCTAAGGTGTTCAGTTCAATCACTTTCTTATCTTATGGTAGTTATCTGTTGGTCGTCGGTGTCTCTTCCACCCTGTATTCCGATGTTATTGTGTAGTAATTTAAAGCGATATCTGCGCAAAGCCATTCGTCAATCTCACGCGTCAGCGGCGTCTTGACAGCTCCTGTCATGAACTCTCGAGGCGTGAGCGCCAATATGTTACGGACTTTGCAGATACAATAGGAAGTAAGTACAATACAACGTACCTACGTATGTGGTCGTATGTGGTCGACACCCCATAGATATTATCCCAATGGATAGTAAAAATCACCAGTGCGTCCTGGCTACGTTCTGGCACAACTATAGTTTAGGGCGCTGTTTTTTATCTTATGTCCGCTGCATATGGTGCTTGTGTGTAAAACTAGTGTACGCTAAATAAGTATGTGGCTTACCGTAGTTCCTATCTAATCACAGAAAGGCCTACAACTTCTACATTAACTGAACTATTTTTATTAGTCGATGGATCGTACGGACGCCAGCACGTCAAGTTACCCCAATGTGTCAAATTTCTTTGATCGTTTTTCAACTTTATGTCAAACAACATAAGGTTCTCAATTGGGAAAATTTGATACATTGGGGTGGGTAACTTGATGTGCTGGCGTCTGTACATGACAATGTGACTTTGTCTAGACGTTCCGACGTGAATTTTCCTCGTTCTAGGCAAGTAGCCTTACATGCCTAGAACATTGTATTCGATATCATTACCATTCCTAGTCAGGGAGTAATGCAAAAACAGTGGTATCAGCTGCTTCCTAACCGGCGCAATTTGTCAAGTGACGGTGAAGTATATGCTAGCACCAGTGGTTGTTTTTACGCTAGAATCTAGATACTTATTTACCTATATAACTTTGAAGTTTAGAGTGGTCTACCTAGCGACGTTCAACGGTTTTTCAAAGAGCAGGATACAGAAGGCAATAGATTGTTTTAAAATACAATATGCCTACTTTAAGAACACCAAGAAAAAAATAACTTAAGTTATTATTCTAACAGTATATTGTGTGCCTCCTTGCGTAAAGCTTGTGGACGAGCTTGTGGCTAAACTATAATAGCCGTATGGGTTGATCGAAGGTTAAGCTCCTCTTGAAGAGGTCGATCCGTGGATGGGTCACCATTTATTACAGACCAAGACGCCTCCGTGCCTCGGAAAGCTCGTTAAGCCTTTGGTCCCGGCTGTTATCTGTAGATCTTTGACAGTCATTACTTGTAGTCAGAAGTCCGAAAGTCTGACAACCATTTTAACCAAGGAGTATCTTGTTACCCAGTTACTGGGTTGTGGAGGTCTGACAGGCAGTCGCTCCATGTAAAACACTGGTATTCAGCTGCATATGGTTAAACTGGAAGTCGACCCCAACATAGTTGGGAAAAGGCTAGGCAGATATGTATGTTGTATGCCTTACGGTTGCGCCAAATAGGCCCACTTCAGCATAAATACCATACAGCTAGTGACTAACGCAGGTTTCCAACTGGACCTGGGGTTTAACCAGCAAGACCTATTCAGTTTTCATCATCATCAGCATTGTCATCTTTTTTAACTGGCCCGTTGGTCTAACAGTTAGCGCCAATGGCTGTGATGAGCAAGATCATTTGTTCTGTGTCTGGGTGTAATTGATCTATTTTATGTATGTATTTAGAAATATATAAGTATGTAAGTATATCAGCTGTTTTCCTATAACATAAGCTCTGCTTATCTTGGGACTAGACGGCGTTGTGTGAAAGTTGTAAAATCTTTATTTTTATTTATTTTATTTATCTTCTTAGCCTTTTGGCAACTTTGTTTAGGTCAGCTTCCAGTTTAGCTGGATGCAGCTGAGTTTGTTTTACATCGAGCGTGTTATTAGCAAATCCTGTTCTTGTAGTAAATAATGATTTTGTCGCTAAAGTAGTCAATGAACTGTCTAACCTGTAAAAACAAAGTACGTATCTAGAAACCTAATAAAAATGGTAAAATCTTCTTCATTCATGCTCCTGGTCGAGTAACATCTTATTTACACTTTTTGTTTGAAGATACACGACACAAGACAAGACAATCAAAATATATCGTAACTTTTGAGAACGTACTAAACTCGGTGATATTACGTTTGACAATTGTAATCGAGGACCTACCAAAGCTAATGCGAGCGCAACCCCAATAGTCTGTTACGTTAATTGAAACTGAGTAAACCCACAGAAGCAATTTATGACGGCTAATAAATGGCACAATGTAGTGTATTGTGTACAGTTTGCCAAGTTGTTTGTTTAGCCGTAATGGATTATTAGAATGTGTTCGCTCCGTCAAAATGTTGGACGTGAAAAATTAATGTGTGTTTTTTTGGGGTTCGGTTCGGCTATGATTACCATAATGTTTGTTCATGTTACGTCTGGTTTTTTGTTTAGTTTAAAAAAAAAAAAATCTAGTAGGGGCCGAGTGCCCTTTAAAAGAAAAACTAAACGTTTTGTTCATTTTATCCGTGTTGTGAGGTAAGTAAGTAAGTAAGTAAGTAAGTAAGTGAGTCTGAGTTGCTTGATGCCCATGATGATGTGCCTGTGACTTGTCTAAACATACCGTCGAAAATTATTTCCCAGGCATACCGGTTTCCTCACGATGCTTTCATTCACTATTTTTGAAGCGCTTTCCTTGACACAAGGGATGGCCTTTAGCATGGCCAGAATGTTTCCATTGCCTTTCAACGTGGCAATGCCGCCAGTCTTCTGGCCACTTTACTAGTCTAATGATTTTACACGACAACGCTTTATTTTAATTAACTTTTAGGTTCAATAAGGTTAATATAATAGTTCATTGTTCTTTTTATCATTTTATTGTAATAATACTATAATATCATGTTTTTGTTTCAGGCTTTTCGTGTTCAAAATATGTGAATAGCGTAGTTGCAACACAAACACGAACTGGAATTCATATTGTCTTGTATTTGATTTTCAATATGGAAGAGAAAGATAAAATAATGTTACACAAGTCACAACCGTATCAAAGTACCAATGTTGCTTATTGAATTCATAATGTGTATTTTCTAAATTTATCTAAGTTAGCACTACATCACTGACATCGTTGCAGGAAAACATTGTGTGAAAATCTGAACTTTTAGACAATTAAAAATGGTTTGAAATCGCCAACTCGCCTTGAACAAGTGTGCCGATTAATGCTACTGTCTCTAGTGTTTGAGAAAAGGCGATATACGAAGAGATAAATGTAACAGCCACTGTCTGAACCAAAATCACACATCTGGTACTGACTAAAAATATGTCTATTGGTTTTTACGCTAGAATCTAGATACTTATTTACCTATATAACTTTGAAGTTTAGAGTGTTCTACCTAGCGACGTTCAACGGTTTTTCAAAGAGCAAGATACAGAAGGCAATAGATTGTTTTAAAATACAATATGTCTACTTTAAGAACACTAAGAAAAGAAAAACTTAATTATTCTAACAGTATATTGTGTGCCTCCTTGCGTAAAGCTTGTGGAGGAGCTTGTGGCTAAATTATAACAGCCTTATGGGTTGATCGAAGGTTAAGCTCCTCTTGAAGAGGTCGATCCGTGGATGTGTCACCATTTATTACAGACCAAGACGCCTCCGTGCCTCGGAAAGCTCGTTAAGCCTTTGGTCCCGGCTGTTATCTGTAGATCTTTGACAGTCATTACTTGTAGTCAGAAGTCCGAAAGTCTGACAACCATTTTAACCAAGGAGTATCTTGTTACCCAGTTACTGGGTTGTGGAGGTCTGACAGGCAGTCGCTCCATGTAAAACACTGGTATTCAGCTGCATATGGTTAATAGCGTAGTAGTAAGTGAATAGCGAAGTTGCAACACAAACACGAACTGGAATTCATATTGTCTTGTATTTGATTTTCAATATGGAAGAGAAAGATAAAATAATGTTACACAAGTCACAACCGTATCAAAGTACCAATGTTGCTTATTGAATTCATAATGTGTATTTTCTAAATTTATCTAAGTTAGCACTACATCACTGACATCGTTGCAGGAAAACATTGTGTGAAAATCTGGACTTTTAGACAATTAAAAATTGTTTGAAATCGCCAACTCGCCTTGAACAAGTGTGCCGATTAATGCTACTGTCTCTAGTGTTTGAGAAAAGGCGATGTACGAAGAGATAAATGTAACAGCCACTGTCTGAACCAAAATCACACATCTGGTACTGACTAAAAATATGTCTATTGGTTGTAGATGTGTAGATAGTTGAACACAAACGTTGGCTCTTTGCCATTCAGCCGTTTAAAACCTGTGGGAAACTGCCTTTTCATTATTTAATTCAACAACCATCGTATTTGCGCCAATGCCAAAATATATTGAGCGAATTCAATAAAAGTTTGTATACGTGCTATTAAAAGCCACTGTGAGCGACGATATTTATGATACTGCATAAATGCACGATGCCGACGCCTGATACTGTAAAATTTTATTAAAATCAAATTCCTTATTGTAATGTATGAGCCTATGTCCATTAAGTAGTCACTGATTACATTATCGGGGGGATCTAAATGTGGGCTTTTTGGAATTATAATTGTATGTAGATTTAAGTTTCACTTAAGTACTAGGTAGAGTTGTAGGCATGCAAGTAATATGAATAAGAAATAAATGGGCCTTAACGGGAATGCACTTTAAATTCTTAAAAAAGTTTACTAACAGCAAACAATGCTTTATTTTTTTAAACAAACTATAGTACATTCACAGATTTCTCGCCAAACTTCTCCTACCCGGGAATTAAATAAGCTGAAAATTAAAAAAAAAACCCTTTTTAGTTAGTTAGTTTAGTAGATAAAATTTCTCCAAGAAACCTTACATCTAAGACTCATCTGTCGCACAAGATTAGACTGCCCATTGTTACACAGTATGTACCCCTTAAAGTTTTTATTTATAAGCTTTTATGGTGCAATAAAGTGTATTTTATTCTGTTCTCTTTTGTAGGTAATATTTGTCTTGTCATTAAAGTTGTTCAAATAAACATGAGTAGGTAAATTGTGGTAAAGATACCTTAGCTGTGGTAACGTCACTAATAAGACAACGACAAATAGAGATTGTATGAAAGAGAAATACATGATTTGTCGACCCCTAATAAATTATGATACCTAAGAGCAGCAAAATTTAAATTAAATTATTCTTTCTCGGATTCAATTTAAAAAAAACTATGCATGTCAAAAAATTATAATAAAAATAAGCATCTTACGCTTCTTTTGCCGCAAACCAGAGCTCGTTTCTCCCTAAGATACCATTAGACAACTTGTAACCCCCCCTTGCTTTTTACAGGCTGAGCGCCTTAAGTGCTCGCCTGCTTAAGCCCAGTGATGCTATAAAGGCCGGAACAGGCCAACAGCATCTGTCCATTCGAAAAAAGGAAGACAATAGACGGCATACTAATGTACCTTATACAGTGCATTAAACGTAGGGTACGGCTTTACCACTAAGTGGTTAAGGATTTTTTTGGTGAAATTTGACGTCAAATTTCGTTTTGTGGTCAACCCTTTCTTTTTTGAGCGTTAAGTCTTAGGCTTGGTTCCGTAAGAATTTGTTTTGTTTTTTTTTATTGTTGGGTGGTTTCACTTCTAATTGTTACCCAATTCGGTTTATTCGGTTTATTAATAGTGATTTGACTGCACGATTGGCGCAGTGGTCGAACGATTGGCTGCTGTGATGTCTATCGTTGATTCGATACCCGCGTGGAACTAATATTTGTTTCCGGGTCTGGTTTTTTGTGTTAGTGAGTTTAAATATCTATACCCACGACACTAGTCTAGTCACTACTCTACTAATCCTTCTTTAGGGAAAAGTTAATAAAAAAAAGGAAAATAAAAAAATGTAAACAAAACAGGATTGCAGTTTATGGGGCACAAGTAAATCTGAATAATACTAGTCTCTTAATGGGTCAATGTTCTAAAAATAGAAATGAACAACACAAGCATTTGACTGGCCTGTTGGTCTAGTGGTTAGTGGCTCTGATGGCAATGCCAGAGGTCGTGGGTTCCATTTCCACCCAAGGCAAATCTCTGTGTGATGAGCACGATCAAGTGTCTAGGTGTAATTTTATCTATAATATGTAAGCATGTATTTAGAAATATATAAGTATGTTATCTCGTGTTTAAAGCACAAGTTCTGCTTAGTTTGGGACTAGAAGGCGTTGTGTGAAAGTTGTGGATTATTTATTTTCCACGCAACGTTAAATAATCGTCTCCATCATAAACACGTCGAATAGTTCCGTTGACGCGACACGTTCCATCGAATTCCTCTCATACAAGCGGTGTCAATAAATTCATTCTCCATATCGCGGTTAAAGGATAATTCGCATAGTCTGAATGTCAGCGCAAGACTAACATTGTCAACTAGAAGGTTGCGGTTGCGACGCCGGGTTTATAGGTACCTACCTATATGCTACACAGGCTATGCAAGTATTCGGAGCCACCGTTCCTGGAACTTGGCATTTACCACCACCACCTTTCTGTAAGCGTTTCAGTTGGATGGCATGCCACGTATTTACTTGGAATATCGCAAATAGTGCTTTGATGTTATTGTCTTGCGGATGTGTCTGCATATGTTTTGTTTTTTTTGAGGTTCCTGTGATAGTTAGCGAGAAACGCCACTACGCAACGTAGTCTCACGCTCCTCAACTCACTTATAATTGCACAAGATGTAGACCTGTTTACCGATAGTATAAATAAAATTGTATCTGCAGCTAAAATTCACCTTACATAATATTGTTAGTTTATTGTTAGTTAGTAAGTCATATTGTCATATAGGTAATACATATGTTATAATTCCACAAGTCACTCACTACGCTTCGTTAACTGTAGGTATTTTGTACGCCCTCTTTAATTCTTAGTTATTACCTACTTATCTTTAGCGAAAATGTAAAAGCAACTATACTTGTTTGTAGACGTCTTGGGACTCCTGTTAAGTCTACAATGTATTTTATAAATAAATAAAATAAATAAATAGTTGATAATTGACTAATTGAAGGAATTTTATTGTAAACGGTGACCGGTGGTGGTCTCAAGTTCGAACTCAAGGCACGCATCACTGACTTTTCGGATTCATGTGTGTATTGTGTTTGTGAGGAAATGTCTGCGAGAAATTTCTCGACGGCATGTGAAGCCAAGTTAGAGGCCCATGGGAGGCACACTCTGAGTGTAGGTTAGTCACTAGCTAGACGAAAAGAAAATCAGCTTTAACCCAACATCTTACACGACAGTCCCATTTTAATTCTCAAGCAACCCCAATCTGACAAATTTATTTGATTGATTTTCTACTTCATAATATGGTCAGGTAATTTATTAAAATGAGAAAATATTACAAAAAAAGCCAACTTACTTAGCGTTCAAAGTCTTATTATATTTCCACATTTCCACCTAAGCGACGAAAAAAGTTAACATGTAATATATAATTAAATAACAGAGATTAGACTGCCGTCGCGCGTCGTTACGACAATGTACAATGTATGTACGGTCAGCCTCAATTCTTAAGATTTTAATCGCTTTCAACCGGCGTCCAAACTCACCGCTTAACCCTGTTTTGTCGATACTTATAACCAGCAGGCCTAGCCATATTACAAATTCTATTTCTATTCTATTCCTTTTATAGAAAGAAAATGGCTTTTATGGAATTAGCTGTTTGTCAACTGACAAGTGTCAACGAGTAGAATTTATAATATAGCTAAAAATGAACACTTGACAGTGGACAAACAGCTGATTCCATATACGCCATTTTACAATAGAAATAGAATTTGTAACATGGCTAAGTCTGTAGATCAAACCCGTGTACCTGACGCTTTTCAAGGCAGACACCTTGGTATGTAGGTACCTCGAACTGATATTGCTGTGCTGCAAGAATGTTGAAATTTTCTAGATTCTACAATATACTTATGTGTACAACATAGGCATAAAAAATAAATGAAAATGATAGTTTTCTTACTTGTGGTTTCCAACAAAGATATTCCAATTGAAACAAAAACTAAGTTACGATACGATAAAATAATTTATTACGAAAAATATGGTATACCTAGATAGGTGTTATTAAAGCATAACAGATCATACATGTTTGCTGAAAAATAAAGCATGCCAACTTCAACAAATAAACAAATTAGAATTCTCAAACATTATAATTTTAAATTATTAATAATTCTTAATATTAGGATTTTTATTAAGTATGCTTAGATGGTTTGGTCACGTTGAAAGGATGGATGAAAGGCCACCAACGATTGGTATTTACAAGGCAGATGTAAGTGGGAACGCTGGTAGGGGACGCCCTAGAAGGACATACATAGACCTTATTGGTGAGGTTCTTCAGAAAGGTCAGGTACGTAGTACTCGCAACCGGCGTGTGTGTATGACAACATGTAGGTATGAATGTAGACGATGCAAAAAAAGATTCTTAATCGTAGCATATGGCGCTCTGTAGTTTCTGCCTACCCCCATTTGAAAAAGGCGTGAGTTTATGTATGTATGTATGTTATTAAGCAATTTATATGTTTAATTTTGAATAACCTGCTATACCTGCCAGAAAACTAATTTAAAACTTTCGCTTCCCCCTTTCTAAAACTCACAAAATGAGAAGTGTCATTATTAATTTCAGCGATGTATCCCGAAAAATATTTCAACAACAACAAAATAAAGGTACCAGGAACAAAGCGAGCGTAACATACGAACTCGCAAATGATAAGTGACAAGTTCGAAGCCAATTCAAAGTGAAAGATAAACAGCCCGAATCTGAACAGACAAAAGCAGACTTCTGACAAATTGCTCGTGTTAGCAACTCCATTGGTTCTTAAAGAAAAAATATAGCTCAGGAAAATCATCAGGAAGTTGAAACAGGAAATATCTTGGCTCTCCCACTTTTGGGCCTTCCCTTTCGACGGATCATTTAACACTTGATTTGATTAACGATATAGATGCTCGAGGCAAGATGCATGCTGATAAAGTTACTGGTCGCTTTTGTTTTATTTTCTCATTAATTTCAGTCATCTATCAAAATTAACAAATGAAGTGGATAAATAATGGTGTTTTTACTGAGATATATGGATTTTGTGTATTTGTTTAGTTTTATTACAATTACGTACGTCCTAATTAACGGTTCCTGCAAATTATTATAAAACTTCGTCAGTGTTGCAGTATATAGTTTAATAAAAGTTAAAACCACTATTCTGTACGCATTCCATAATCAAATAGTTCGATAATTTTCGATTAAAAAAAAAATTAAAGCACAACATAAATAAAATAAAAGACACACCTGCCAGTTATATAAATGCGCTCCGTTCTCTTTGTTTGTTAAACAATATTTCCGTCTGCCTTTCAATACAAAAAAGGTCTTTGCATAATGTGTTTAACCTTTGTCATAATTCCCATATTGTGCACTGAGGAATGCAATATTCAATATAAGCACTTCCGAAAACAGAAATTTTATTTTTAATTTGGCTTTACTTCTTCAGAGCTGTGCAGTTGTGCTCACTATCTACTGTTCATTGTTCGTCGTCAGCGCACCCATCATGAGGTTATAGTATCAGGACTAATACTTTGAAAGTTCTTAGAAGCAAGCCGAAGTTCATAATCGTCAAGTAAGTTACAATAATTAGTAAAATTGCTCATATTGCCTATATGATACACTATAGCTAGGTAGGTATGCTCTAAACAAACTATCATATTTTGGAATCAGCAGTGCTGTTTTGTAAAAATCTCACCGTAAAAATGTAGTTAAGTGAAAGCAAATTGAGATGTTCCCATACGTTTATTTTTTTTTTATTTTATTTTAATAAGGACAACAAACAGCAGTAACTATATTAAATATTACATATTATGATTGGAGTGCTGAAATAATAGAGTTAACAAATACACCACTCACTGCGTTATCCACAGATTACCAAACAGAATACTACTACATACTAATGATGCTAGTAATGATAAGGATTGACGGTTCTCTTCACGCTTATCTCAATTAACCTTTCACGGAGAGTTTTTTACATTATGTGGGATCCAGGGTTCTTCAAAATAAAAATGCAGTCTTGATATTAACTCTTTTGTTTTTTTTTACCGTCCACCGACACGTCTTTTTCATTCCTAGTCCTCAATACAATATGGCGTTCTTCCAATCCTCTTTCTTCACGTCTCTCGCTCTCTCCCTCACGCATCACTTACGTTCCTTTTCTCTTAGCTCTTACTTACTTACACTCCATTTCCCACAATTATTTATTTAAATTAAAGCCAACCAAACCACACAAAAACCTAGTTCGTAAGTACAAAAGTAATGTAAGTAGCTCAAGTCCTGTGTCCCGTTGTTTCTGGAGCAATTTATTTTTACAAGTTTTTATATCAAGCAAACGAGCTATTCATGACAGGGCGGAAGCCCGTCTTATCTATAAAACAAACTTTGCTAAACGGATCGCCTAGAAAAAGTTTCGGTGCCTCGAAGACTTTGCCACATCAAAGATCTTGGCGATCTAAAAACTGGAAAGTGACTGTTTTGCATTTTGACAATGATAGCGTTATAATGGTGATGACAGTGTTGTTATTATCTGGATTGACGATGTTATGAGTATCGGGTCAGCCTTGTGTTTGCTGCTGGATTATGAGGAGTCTTTTCAATTTACTCCACGTGTCATTCAATTCAAATCAAAACGTTTAATAACCAGGACTGACTTCTTTAGGGCATTAGTACGTCAAAGAGTGGCCTTTCTTTTTTTAAGTGAGGTGTGGGAAATCCTCATGCATGTCCTGTCACATTTTTACTGACTAAAAACCACCCTGATGTTCAGAAGATCCTTCCACAAACCTCGACTGGTGCCAACCCTGTGGGATTAGCCAAAAGAGCGGCCTTTATCCCCCATAACACAATACCATATTGCATAAAAACAAAAGTCATTTATTCAAATTAGGCTGAGGATCACCACTTTTTGAACGTCGAAATTACATAAGACAGTCCCCCAAAAAGCTCACCCTTCGCCACTTCCTAGTTGTTTTGCTGGGAAGAAGAAGTGACGGAACAAACTCCCCAGCAACACATCAGTCTGATAAGTTAGAAGAACTTAATTAAGATTTTAAGAGTTAATTGTCCAGTTGCGAGTCCTGATATACCGTTCACTAGTCCACTAAAGGCTTTAAAGGTGTATAATATGTTTGTAAAATATGAAATAGCACAGAGTTAATACATTTGCACTTTAAAAAATAATGATTTAATATTCTTTATAAGGTACGTAATAATATGGAATGTTTCTATTCAGATATTATATTCTATATTATAAATGATTAGCCTTCAATCGCCCCGCGTGGCTCTTATTATTTAGCAACGAGCCTTCATAACCAGCTTTAATAGTAACGATATAAGCACCAAAACTGGAATGTAACCCGCTACATTCTCCCACATTCTCGACAGCAGGGCACCGAAATCATGTTATAACTGAAACGGGCTTTATAAGCGCATAAATTGGCGATCAGCCATCGTGCGGTTCAAAAACGGCTGTAATTGGCGCTACCATAATTTAATTCTGCTAACGTAGTGTTTGAGCTGATGCCAGCAAGCTCAAATTCAATAAAAATTCAAGCCAGCTCCCGACCGAATCATGGGCCATCAATTTTGCTTCGATATGCTCGTTCCTATCGATATCTGGTACACAATCGATGAAGTTACCGAGACTTACACCCAGTTTTTGGAACGAAAATTATCGGAAAAGTGTGACAAATTTCAACAGCTAGTTATACATAGGTACATGTTTGAATGCATTTTCAAAAGCCCATTTCGGCACTTGATTAGCGTTTAATTTGTGACGCGTCATTCTTGATTCTTGGCACTAGGTTTGTAACTCGTAACTGAATATTATTGAGAAAATAATATAATTTAGATTTTGCATAGATTCTTCAATTTCGTTTCTATTAAATAGGTACTAGAGCAACAGGTAGGACTATGAATTAAGTTCTGAGATAATTAAACTAGGATAACAAAGTTCTGAGTGAGCGAGAAATAGCTACACGATTGCTGACAAATGCGTACACTGACTCCAATCTTCGATTCTTCGCTCAAAAAGTAGCGATCATCGAACTCGCGTTGTCGTCTGCGATAGTTCTCGCTGTGATTTGTGCGGTCCTCAAGATAAAGATAATAACCTTGAAAACCTGTTTTCGCAAGCAATAGATTTTGAGTTTGTTTCGCAATTTCCTCTCAAAGTAGTTAGCTGGAAAACATCGACCTCATCTAGTTTTAATTCTGTTTTTGTGCCTTATAGAAGTATTTTTTTAAAACCCTTGAACCCCCAATCAAATTTAACGCGAGTTTTCGTATTGTATGTTAAGGATTCAAACAAGCGCGTGATAGATTTTTTCATTATTATTGATAGGGTCGCGTTTGACTACTATCTCACCTAGGTAAGCGATGAAGCACGCTTGCCTAGAAGTAACCTATGCACTATTGACTTAAAGATCCCCAAGTTGTAACTATCAAGAAACACAGACTCCAGCGGAACGTTAATACGTAATAATAAATTAGCATTTATTTAATGGTGCTATACCAGTGCCTATCGGTAATCAGAAAAATGGTAAAAAAAGTTCTTTAGCAAAACGTTGAGACATTTTGTCTTAAATGATTATTTTTTTTTATTGAACATACAATATTATAGTCACCACACTGCCTGTTTCTCATTATTACGTTCTACTAACCTACATATTAAATTATTCGGGAACAAGAATTCATAAGGCGAGAATGAAGAATGCATATCATTAAAAAGTTTAGCCGCACGCCGTTGAGTTAATAATAATGGAAAGAGTAATAGAAATAATAATAAAACACAATAAAACATTACCCATTCTCCTATTCCCATTACGCATACGGTGTAGGCAGAGGTGTTCCTATAGTATAAACACATTTCGCCAGTTATGTTTAGTTTAAGTATCAAGCAACAGGGAGCGAGGCTATTGCCACTGATCCAGACTACGGGTGGGCTACCAATGATATTATAAGTAAAAAGGTGTAGATAGGTTATACGCGCTCAGCAAGTGACACTTTAAAATGTGGCTAACTAGCCACACTTCACCTCAGTGTGGCGTCGCGCCCCAACGGACGCGTGCGTGCGTTAGTGTACCGTTTTTGAAGATCGAATGTTGTTTAAGTAACCTATCTACACCTTTTTACTTATAATATCATTGGTGGCTACAATGAAATTCTAGATGAAAAAACACATCAAACTGTTTTCGACCCGGGAATCAAATTCAGGACATCTAGACGAACGACTGAAAACCACCTTTCACTTCGGACCGAAAATCTTTCCCATTGTAGTATTACCTACTTGCTCAATTACCTACCTTTTTGTTTCGATAAACACAAATAAAAAATAAGATTAACTTTAGATAACTATCAAAAGTCACAAAACTACTAACAACTAAAAGATTTGCAGCAAATAAAACGAAACATTATTTGTTTTTTGTATAAGAAAATGTAACCTTTATTTTCTTACAGAAGTTAGTCCCCACTTTTAGAGAAACTTCAGCGTCGTTCCCACATCAAACACCGAGCAAGTTTGTCAAGTTTTTAACACAACTCTTCTGACTTGTGGAGTATCTTGAAGTTAACATTGACATTTATTTAAAGTGAATCTGAGGATGCTGAAGTAAGTATATCTATGACTTCGTAAGAGACTTCGATTAAAAACGTCAGCTTAATCTTATCTGAAATTTTTTGTTCCATCGGGGTGAGAAATATATGTATATGTATATGTATGTATGTTTTTAAAATTGACGTGGTGACTGACATTTAACGTGGTGGTACGTGGTAGTCTTTTGGCATTGGATTTATTCCGTTGACAGCGATCTTTCCTTTCTTTTATCAGTGTAAGTACAGACGCCAGCACATCAAGTTAACCAAATGTGTCAAATTTTCCTAATTGAATATGAACCTTATTCTGTTTAACATAAAGTTGAAAACGATCAAAGATAGTAAGATAGTACCTAATTATTATGGAAATAAATAATTCAATCATTATGTTTATCAGAAAAATCGTTTAAATAGAGTGTAACAATAGGTTTCATGACGGGAAAGTAAGTCGTTTGAAATCCAATCTGCGTGATTTCTGATGACTTTTGTATTGAAATACTTCATTGTAGTTTTAACGAAAGGTCGCAGAATGAAAAACCAAAACAATTAAAAGCTTCAATAAACAAAAGTCCCACATCCCACCTACATAAATGTAAACGAAATTCATGTCAGTTAAACAACATTTTAAAGTAATAAAACAAACATTCTGCCTTCAGCCCGTCGACCGCAAAACGTTTCCCGTCATTACCGTCGAGTAAACGGTAATGAACGATTTAAAAGATATTGCGACGCTATTAAAAATATTCCTGCTATCCCAGATAATGTTCATACTTTCAGAAACACGATAGTTTTACCGGCTAGCACCCGGTTAAGGCGAGGAACACACGGCCCGATCTCCCCACAATTCATTTCTCATTTCCGTAACGTTCGCCCGCCGCTGATCCCCGCTCGGTCACAAACTCTCATCTTGTAACAGGTAATTTATTTTACTTAAAACGCCTTCCATTCCAACAAATAACGGTTTGGAGAATGGAATGAGCTGGATAGTTGCAGTTTTAACTAAGGTTCTCTAAAATATTACTCGATTAGACTTTTCCCGCGCATGGATTCTAAGTCTGTGCATTTCCAAGCGGTAGGTATTCTTGTTAGGTAGCTTGTGGCTAAATAATTACAGCCACACAGGTCGATTGAAGGTTTAGCGAGATTCACTACCTACATAAGCTCTTTTTATGAGCACACAAATAAAATATGCGTTTTAAAAACAAACAGTAGGTACTGGTAGTAGGTAGGCCTCCTTTTATTATATCAATGGTATGTACCTACATAATATATTATGTATCTGGGGGCACGGTAGTGCCCCCGCCAAGACGAGCCAAGCGAAGCGCAAGGGCACTACCTACCTTTTCTCGAAGTGTTTCGTCGTTTTTTTTTAACCCTCATAGAGTTGGTTTCCGATGTACCAGATAGTCCATATTTTCAGGATATAATTTCAATAATAGACTAATTAAACATACAAAGTCTCAATTGAATAGCTCTAATATTTTAGATTTTATTGATATCTAAAATATACCTACTGATTTCGTCACTGACACACGGACACACTGATGATCATCGAAATGTTTGGATACTTGAAGTGCTAGAAAGCTGAAAATCGGTATGTAATCCATGTTTAGTATATAACCAACAAAAAAAATCATAAACTTATAACTTTCGCCATCTATCCACTAAAATGGAGGGTAGGGAGTTTGTATCAAATCAAAATCAAATCAAAAGTCATTTATTCAAATTAGGCTGAGGATCAGCACTTTTTGAACGTCAAATATTACATAAGACAGTCCCCCAAAACGCCCGCCCTTCGCCACTTCCTAGTGTTTTTGCTGGGAAGAAGAAGTGGCGGAACAAACTCCCCAGTAACACGTCTGTCTGATATGTTAGAAGAACAGTTGAAACAGCATTGGTAATTAATAAACTTAATCATTTAAATTAAATAATTTGCTACATGCTAGCTAGCATACACCAATGTATGCGTATGAGATAATGTAATCGCTTAAGAGCGAAAAATCGCCCTGATTCAGTAATCAGTAAACCATGGGAATGGGCTATGAAAACCGGCACTGCTGATGTGCAAGAAATACACTCCACAAAAAGAATAAAACAATAAACACTAAAAAGACTGCCTAGCCACATAAAAAAGAACTGAAATCTCACCAAAAACATTTCATGTAAAATGTTGCCAAGACGAACACATAAGGTTTGCCCTGTGAAAAAGATATCAGATCTCATGTAGAGCCAAGCTTCTGAATCTACACAGCCTAACTCTACCGACCCTAACTTCACAAATTCTAATCAGTATCTTTATCACCGGGCAAACCTTATGTGGTCGTCTTGGCAACATTTTATATGAAATGTTTTTGGTGGGATGATATTACTTCATTATAACTTAGACTTATTACTGGGACATTCTACAATGCAATTATAGGTACTTTTTTTTCACGAAAAGGGTTGGTAAGAGGGATGTAGGTTTGTACTGCTACATCATCAAAACAAAGGGGTTTTCGAGCCTCGGAAATTACGTTGAGCAGCTGCTGCTGGGCGTGACTGTCATTTGTAGGTAGATCTTTGACAGTTGCGGGTAATCAGAACCCTGTTAGTTAGACAACCAGTTTAAGAAAAGGGTATCGTGTTACCTAATCAAAGGGTTGTGTGGGCTTAGAAAGGCAGTCGCTCCTTGTAAAACACGGATGATTATATTTCGGTATAGCGTTTCGTATTGCAACGACTTATAAACAGCAAAAAAAAACTCTTTGCTTTATGAACGGTTCAAAAAGTTAAGCTGTAAACGTTTAAGCTAGATGAATCGACTCTCAGAGCTGTCGATCCGCACTTGAATGGAATGTCGTTAACTTTGACGATTGAACTCATGCACTGCGTTTTTATTGCTATAGGTTTTCTGCGCAATGGATCTAAATTGAGTTACATTGCTGTATTAACACAATTAAGCTGACATGATAGCGTAGTATTTTGTTTGAACTGGGTATTCTCAGGAACAAACATGAAAGAAAAGTTAATGCATTTAATGGCTTAATTTTTAATGTATTTCTTTGATCGTTTTTCATCTTTAATACAGAGAGAATAAGGTTCATGTTCAATTGGGAAAAATTTACAGTTTAGGGTAGCTTAATGTGCTGGCGTCTGTACCTCATTACTGAATTAGAAGCATTAGAGTAAAATCGTGGGACAAAGTTTGATTTTTTTTTAAAAGAGAGTACCCAACTATGACTGCTAAAACCAAAACGTGTAACATAAAAATATAGTATGAAACTAAACGGAATTTATTACTCTGAAACAAAGACATTCAATAAACTATAAATCTCTTTACTCTGAAATCAACAAACAAATTCGATGTGACAGATGTCAGTACAGTAATTTGAATTAATGTTTTCAAAACAACCGTCGCATTGCATCCAAACCTGCCTGGCAATTAAAATGAAAAAGTATTTTTAATCATAAACGAAAACATAAAATATTAAACATGTTATTCTATTACGTAGGCACATTTATATTTCTAACGAAATCAGCGTTCCATTAGTGTTTGTGAAAAAAAAATACTGATATAAATTAATGGAGGTCTATTTGCTGAATTGCCTTTGTAGTGTATGCAAATATACTTATGATTTGTCTCAGGCGCATACGTCACAACGGCACGTAGTGCGGACCATAGTCTATACAAAGTAGAGCGCACTGAGTGGGAGGCAGTCGCTGTCCGACCGTCAGTGAGGAAGCACGTGGTGGTGCGTAGGCGAGCCAAGTACAATTATAGTGTTAGTGATACTATGTGAACACTACAATGGCGACGAGGATAAAACAGGAAAAAAAACCGTAAGTAAAGTGATTTTATGAAAAAAGGTTACGAAAGGGAAGGAATCGATAAAATGTGAATAATAAAAGTAGGTATAAAACGTTAAATTCAAACGTTCACCGCGAAAGCAATTCACGATATCTGTTACTTAGACATTACGAGACTTAAAAATACTATTATTGTTCCTTTCGTAATGACGCGATGAGACTTTTTAGATCGTATGCGTCTTCTTCCTTTGAAACGGTGGTAAATCTAATTTGTTAACGCTAAAATGCAGCTGCACTTAATTAATGGATTACAGAATATTGTTAAGACAGTTGAGAGCAAATGTTGTACTAGGCATGCTGTTTTATTTACAACTGGCGGTAGGTTGTAAATTACGGATAAAAATATTATTTTGAAATCTGAGTAAAATATTATAAAAACCTACCAGTGATCTTGAAACTATCATAGTTTTATGGTAGGTAAATCTACAGTTGAAGATTTTCTTTTATAAACAAATTGAGTGAATATGAAAAACAATCACCACACCTCTAAGACATGGTAAAAAAATAGGGAGTTTTTGGTGATTTTGTTATTATGAGGGTAGCCGTACAAATATTAAGCTTTCACTCATCATAGGAACAACAACAGTAAAATTTAAATGTTGCGGTGTTTACTTAGGAATATTTGAAAAATAATGATTGACAGTCTAGTCGGTCAGTCAGTCTATTCATATAAGCTGGCGTAGTGCCTGGCCAATGCATAGAAAGAAAGGATAACTTTGGAGTTTTGCTTAGCAGTACCTATATGTAATTACACAATAATACTGATAATGAAATTGACACTAATATTATAAAGATGATGAGGAAGAAACAGGTCGTTAAACCTACTGTTTCACTATGTACAGAGGGTAATCTGAGAACATATTATAGATATAATAAAATTCCATTATTTTGATATTAGAATCAAGCTGCTGTGGCGGTTTACAATTAATTAGAAAGAAATAAGAGGGGTCAGTTGATATTTGATTTTCCGTTAAGTTTTGAGGTTGGTTATGTAACAAAACTTTCACATTAACTCAAAACTTTACAGCAAATGCCGAACAAATGATTTAGGGAGGTTAAATCGGCAACACTGCTTTCACTGAAGAACGCAAATTAGTGAGTGTGCAATACTATCGAAACTATAACTAATTAACACCACATACTATTTTGATCAAGTGAACTAAGAAAAGTTGTAAAAAATATCTTATAATTTTTTATTACTGTAATATAAACCAGTTTTGATAAAGATAAAGAGATAAGGATAAAGATCAATTTATTCGTTTAACATGAGTAGGTTACAATACAAATAGATACATGCAATGGTGAAAAAATTAGTATGTTAACGAGCACAGCTAATGGAACATAGAGCATAGGTACATTATAAATACAGGTAGGTACAAAATATTATATTAATTAATAACAGCCGTACCTACTGGTTCGACCAAACACGAAGCTACGTTGACAAGGTCGGTCCGTAATGGGTAGCCATTCGTAACATATCGTGTCTAAAAAGGCAAGTTAGTCCGTGGATCTCGGTCCTTGTTTTTGGACTTGGACTGGATTTTGGACAACATGAGTCTGACAACCAGCTAGCCAAGGCATAAAGCATTGCCCGGTCACTGTGTTGTGGCAGTAAAATGGCAGGAATATTATTAGTATAATGGCCAATAAGGTTGGAAGGAAAATAAATCTAGTAGTGAATATAGTGAGCTATACTAGTACATTGGCAACTATTATCATTGTGACCACCTATGTATTTATACCATGTTCCTGGCAAATAAAATATTCTATTATATTCTATAAATAGATTGAAGTATCAAGAAACTTGGTAGAAGGACTTAAATTTACTTGGCTTTAAGTATTAGCCTCTATTAAATTGGGAAACTTACTTGGCTTTAAGTATTAGCCTCCATTAAATTGGGAAATTTACTTGGCTTTAAGTATTAGCCTCCATTAAATTGGGAAACTTACTTGGCTTTAAGTATTAGCCTCCATTAAATTGGGAAAATTACTTGGCTTTAAGTATCAGCCTTCATTAAATTGGGAAACTTACTTGGCTTTAAGTATTAGCCTCCATTAAATTGGGAAATTTACTTGGCTTTAAGTATTAGCCTCCATTAAATTGGGAAACTTACTTGGCTTTAAATATTAGCCTCCATTAAATTGGGAAACTTACTTGGCTTTAAGTATCAGCCTCCATTAAATTGGGAAACTTACTCGGCTAAAAGTATGAGCCTCCATTAAATTGGGAAACTTATTGGCTAGTAGTATGAGCCTCCATTAAATTGGGAAACTTACTTGGCTTTAAGTATCAGCCTCCGTTAAATTGGGAAACTTGCTTGGCTTTAAGTATTAGCCTCCATTAAATTGGGAAACTTATTGGCTAGTAGTATGAGCCTCCATTAAATTGGGAAACTTACTCCTTTCTTTCTTTTTCTGTTTCTCGGAAGACCAATATGACAGGTCACTAGCAAATATAAGTGTTATGAAAGTCGACTGTGATTGTGAGTTTGTGAGGTCAATATGAGAATGGCCCTGTGTGAAAGGAAGTCAACGAGACAGACTTGCAATGAAGTGTTAAAAGATTATTGTTGAAAGGTCAATATCAGCGACATTGTCGTGAATAAATAGTCAATAAGAAAGGCTACGATATAGTATTATTGAAGGATCTTGTCAATATGAGAGACATGGTCGTGAATAAATAGTCAATAAGAAAGGCTACGATATTGTATTATTGAAGGATCTTGTCAATATGATAGACATGGTCGTGAATAAATAGTCAATAAGAAAGGCTACGATATTGTATTATTGAAGGATCTTGTCAATATGAGAGACATGGTCGTGAATAAATAGTCAATAAGAAAGGCTACGATATTGTATTATTGAAGGATCTTGTCAATATGATAGACATGGTCGTGAATAAATAGTCAATAAGAAAGGCTACGATATTGTATTATTGAAGGATCTTGTCAATATGATAGACATGGTCGTGAATAAATAGTCAATAAGAAAGGCTACGATATTGTATTATTGAAGGATCTTGTCAATATGATAGACATGGTCGTGAATAAATAGTCAATAAGAAAGGCTACGATATTGTTTTATTGAAGGATCTTGTCAATATGATAGACATGGTCGTGAATAAATAGTCAATAAGAAAGGCTACGATATTGTATTATTGAAGGATCTTTAAAAGATCGTTTTGGTTAATATAGTCAATATGAGAAACTGAGACGGTCAATAAGATAGATCGTACTGGTTAAGCGAAAAGGTCGTGAATGCAGTAGTATATCTACTGGTCATTAAATTGAAAAGTCATCAATAAAGTCAGTAGTCATGTCAACTAGTCATTTGGCATGTCATCAAGGAATAACACAAAATACAGAAGAAAATCCAGAAGAAAAGAAGAAGAAATCCAGAAGAAAGTAAACAATAAGAAAAAGAAGAGTCGAGGAATTAGAAAAAGAGCATTAAAGAAGAAGAAAAAGAGGAACAGAAAAAGGAAAGAGTAAAGGGTATTCTTTTCTATTCTATATGCCTGCTGATAATTTAATTAACATATATTTTAATTTCACAGGTTTCACCTTGTAGTTGATTGGAAAACCAATTCGACTGAGTAGTTCTACGTTCCAAGTTATCTTATAAAAATAAATAACCAGCAGTTAATTCGAACACAAAGCCAAAATAGATTTCCATTACCGTGTACCTACAGACGATCGAATGGATAAACTAAATGACCACCTTAAGGTAGACTGGTAGAGAATGCCTAAGGCATTAAGTCCGCCTTTTTACAGTGTCATTGAATAGTGCATAAAGTTTTAATAAATAAATAAATAAATGGCAGTCTACTTTCCTAGATTCGTGCAAATAGTTTTGAAATGTCTGGATATATTAATCAGCACCAAGTCCATAATTATTACAAATACAGTTTTGTAATCATTATTATCACAATAAAATGTTTTCAGGATATTTAAAACCCAGTAAACAACAATGTCCCGTAGCATCGTGGTTGGGTTACCCCTGGACTCTGCTTAACAACGATACTGGTCGCTTATGCATGATGGCATGGAAGCCGTCGACCCTGGCCTTCACAAACTTACCAAAGTGTACCTAACCTAAATCTTCAAATTATAATACAAGATTTAAATTAGTGTTTCCTTGCAACATTAAACACAGTAGGTTGAAAATCATACATTGAAATAATATTATAGTACCTTCCTGGGTATATTAAAAAAAAAAGATTTAAGGTCAGCGGAAAGTTAATGTTATAGAAACCAAGTAACTCAATCCAGAAAACACGTCTACTTCAAGTAACAAACATTAAATTAAAATATGATTTAATTAAAAAGAGAAAGGGAAGAGAAAGACATAGACACAGCAATATATATTATATTTATATAAAAAACCTATTAGATTGAATAAAAGAAAGTTAAAATAATTATCTCACTCGTGATTATTCGAAAAATGTAGCACTTAATAATACACAATGATAAACAACAAATTTAATTAAACTATTTAGTTTAACTAAATGATAACAAAAAAAAATGACAATTCATTAATGAGCGTAAAATTGTAGTATCTTAGAACTATTTGTAATGTCATAAATACTTTCTAATAAATGCATACGTTTATAACGTATTAATACCTGGATCTATAACACGTAATAGTTACAGATTATTTACTTTTAAATAAAATAAATTAAAACAAGGAAGGGATGTAGTGTATGCAAATATACTTATGATTTGTCTCGGGCGCATACGTCACAACGGCACGTAGTGCGGACCATAGTCTATACAAAGTAGAGCGCACTGAGTGGGAGGCAGTCGCTGTCCGACCGTCAGTGAGGAAGCACGTGGTGGTGCGTAGGCGAGCCAAGTACAATTATAGTGTTAGTGATACTATGTGAACACTACAGCCTTCTTTATAAATCTTTGCTAAATACCTAATAACCCTGGATGGCATCTATTGAACATTATCCTCGCTTGGTTCTTTCAAACACTCGTTTTTCTTTAAAGTTTATCTGTCTCCGATAATTTATCCTTATCACCACGCCAGGGGGTCGAGTCTGCTATTGCAATCGTGTCTCAATTACCGGTCAATGATCAATTGTTGACGTATAACGACAAACGTTTGGCACATTTCCCATACAAAAACTGTCAAAGTTGTCAAATATTCGATCAATGACCGGTCATTGAGACACGATTGCAATAGCAGACTCGAGCCCCAGGTGTGCAGTTAGATGTTTTCAAAACTTTTTTCTTGTCTGGCATGTTCCAGAACTAAAGATTGGAAGACATTTAGTGGTTACTCCCTCTTACGGAGAGTATGGCTGTACTCTATAGGGGAAACTTTATAACCTTAATCTTGTATAAGCACGAGCTCATGAATAGAGAGGTCAGACGAAGCAGAATCTGTCTCGCTTCCATGTTGACAAGCAAGGGTAATCGGAACTAGCTGTGACTATTCTTGACATTTTTGAACCAAGTTTTTTTTTTGTTTATAAAACTAACGGCGATACTTAAAAAACATACATTACAGCTTATTTGTATAAGTTTTGGATGGCTAATAAAAGGATGTCCTGTATTACTAGAATTCTATAAACGAACGAACTAACAGATAGAATTGAAATAATGACAGCAAAATCACTAAAAGTAGTAGGTACCTACTAAGTTATGCTTAGAGTAAGATTATTTTAAAGTGATTATACAAGAAAGAGAGACTGAAATATTTTAATAATAGTTTATTGTTACTGGCTTTTAATCACATCTTAGTCTTAGGATTCGTTGTCAATCAGTCTATTGCTTACAAAAATCTAATTCGTCTGTTTGGTTTGGTTGCAATTCCGAACCAAGTTTTCGTTTACCACAGTTTATTTTGTACGTATTTGGAGCGAATGTGGTGAGACTAATTTCACGCCGACTTTGAAAGAGAGCCAGTGAGAATCAAAGCTCAGTTTACCCGAAAAATATATAGCTCTAGTCTATATTTTGGGCCGGTAGTTGAGCGTTATTTCAGTTACCGTGAAATATGGCACTCGGCTCGGACAAAAAATATACTTTGTCAATTTGATAAGTCGGCAACTTGTAACTAACAGCTACATAGAATTGTATTTGAAAAAAACCTTGTTTAATGGCTGAAAAGAGTGTTGTATTTATTTTTCGTATTCTGTTTGTATTTACATTTTAATGGATATCATCAAGTACACAGATAATCGATAGGTTCATACTGGAATTACCAAACACGAACACAACATGATTATTATATAACTTGGTAGGTATTTTTTCAAACAATAATTTGTATCGTATTTTAAATTCAAATGTATTTTGTATTATAAATATCGTTATACGTTGGTACTGGTACATAGTTTTTGAATTTAACCTTTAAGTAGGTACAGTAAGTACGCCGTCTTTTCCGAAGAGTTTACCTACCGGCGCGGCGGCGCAGTTGTTATTATTTAGTGGATACAAAAATTATACAATAAAATCGCATCGTTTCTCTCAACAAAGTCGTAGGACATACCTAAACTGTGATTTCGTTCACGAAACCTAAACCAATCAGATGGATTGTTTATTTATTACCCTACTCACTTTATTGGCTCCGGTTATTGTCAATTAAAGGTAAAGGTTTTTAATTGAAGCCAGTATCTCGTTGCAAAGTAAATCAATTAGTGCAAAGGGTGTTGGCGGGGTTCGCAAATTGATTCAGTTTGCCCAACCTCTATGGGCTTGTGTCACACTCATTTAGACGTTGTGTAGCTAAACATTTTTTTCAATTACGGTGTGAAAATTTAAACCGGGACCCTTCCCATTTGCACCCACACCATTCTGTACTGGGTCTTAATAGGATGAACGCTAATGTTAGGTATTAATAGGTGTAGTCATTCAGTTGATTTTGTTAATGAACTTGGGAGAAAAGCATTTATTTGAATAGTGATATTAATCAGTGCAAGCAAATTAGATGAGTAAAGCGCTTAACAAAAATGTGGAGCTTGATTTGTACGGAGTAGGTATTAGAATACATACATACATAAACTCACGCCTTTTTCCCATGGGGGTAGGCAGAAACTACAGAGCGCCATATGCTACGATTCTTACATACTTCTTTTGCTTCGTTTACATTCATACATGTTGTCATACACACACGCCGGTTGCGAGTACTACGCACCTGACCTTTCTGAAGAACCTCACCAATACGGTCTATGTATGTGCTTCTAGGGCGTCCCCTCCCGGCGTTCCCACAATATCATTTCATTTTACCCGAATTGCTCACAAGTGATTTTTTGCATGTGCAATCGAATGTGGTTTTTACATATTGTAAAGTTCGTAACATATAAGTGCGCCAAGACGTGCGTGATATGACATCTAGTTGCGGAAAAACATAGGTACCTACGATTCTAAGATTTAGAAATTTTTAAAAACACATGTTTTGTTAGTAAGTTTTAGTGTTACTCGTCTAGGGATTGACAAAAGATAACATTATTACAATCATAATCGAAAATCAAGATTATTAAGAGGATCAACCGGCTGGTGTCCCCGAACTGAACCCTTATATTAAAAGTATCATGTATTGTATGTAAATGAGAAAAAAGAGCATTGTTATTGGCAAACTTCCAACAAACACCATGCGTTGGGTATGCTTCTTCAATCCCTGTATATTCATATTAAAGACTAGGTACTAAAATAAACAATGCGATTATCTGAGCTTCGTTCCAGTTTCACCGGAGGCGTCCAATGGTTGTGTCACTGCCATCATTTATGTAAAACTGTGGTCCCTTTAATAAATTAATCAACTGGTGCATTTATGGGCGAGTGCGACAAATTGCTCAATAATGATTTTCATGGCACAGCTTGTGCAAATTTATAATTTCCTCACATACAATATATAACCTAATTACGGGCCGTTGAGTGGTGGACGGAAAATTATTGGTATCAGCAACTTGCGCTCGCAAATCACGAGAATCACGAGTTTAATTTAACTTTGTTTTAAATGACAATCATATGTTTCATGGTGAGTGAAATTGTTTTTATTCTATCACGGTATCGAGTTTGTATTTTATAATAATAATGAACACAACTGTACTGAAGTAAGATTCTTAGTTAAAACACAAGCCAAGAATGTTATTTGCTTCATTGTCAATTTACAAAGAGTAATGTATTTTTCATAACCCTTAATTGTCACTTTTTTTTTAGAAATCTCTACGCTTGCAAAATACCACCGAGTGTGGAGGTTCAACCTGTACAGGAAAACGATACTACAATACAAAGATTTTCTGCTCAAGAAATTTTGACAAAGATAAAGTCCTTAAAGAGAGAAAAAAGCAACGGTCCAGACGGCATACCAAACGAAGCCATTTTAACGGGAAAATTCCTCCTAGTACAACCTTTAACCACCCTGTTCAATAAAATACTAAACGAAAGAAAAATACCTATTGAATGGGCGAAATCAGATATAGTGCTGCTCTACAAAAAGGGAAACCCTACTGACATAAGTAACTATAGACCAATCAGCCTACAATCTAATCTCTACAAGCTGTTTGCTTCATGCCTCGAGAAACGGCTTGTTGAATATACCGAAAAGTATCAACCAGTAGAGCAAGCAGGATTTAGAAGCACGTACTCAACTGTAGACCACATCCACGCACTAGTACTAACCATAGAGAAGTACGAAGAAATGAAACGCCCGCTCTACCTAGCGTTCATCGACTATGTTATAACATTTGACTCCATATCCCATATCAGCATGTGGAGAGCCCTACAGGAATGTAATGTACCATCAGAAACTATAGAGCTCAAACAAGATATATATAAGAAACGCACAAGTAGAGTAGTATTAGACAAAACAGGTACAGAAATAGATATTCGAAGAGGCGTCCGTCAAGGCGACCCCCTCTCTCCCAGAATTTTTATTACCGTTCTGCAAAACATCATGAGCAAACTTAAGTGGAAAAAACAAGGGTATAGATATTGATGGTCATTTTCTAAGCAATCTCAGATTCGCCGACGACATCATAATCTTCGCGGAAAGTTCACCACAATTAGAGGCCATGATAAATGAAATTCACAAAGTCAGCAATGAAATTGGCCTAGAACTAAACACAACGAAAACAAAAATTATGACAAACAGCATAAAAACACCATTACATGTTAACAATGTGTTATTAGAATATGTCCAAGAATATACGTACCTGGGCAAATGAGTTAAAGAGAAGAGTAAACATGGCCTGGAATAAATTCTGGAGCCAGAAAGAAATTCTCAAATCAAGTATGTCGATGAAACTGAAGAAAATTGTGTTGGACTCCTGCATCTTGCCTTCCCTTACTTATGCATCCCAAACATGGATTTTCAACAAAAAGACCATAAACAAAATAATAACAACACAAAGAGCCATGGAACGGAGCATACTAAATCTGAAGTTGAGACACAAAAAGAGAAGCACGGAGATAAGAAAAACAATAAATGTAATTGATGCTCTGGAACATTGTAAAAGACTGAAATGGAAGTGGGCCGGCCATATTGCACGCATGAAAGAAGACAGATGGGCCAAAAAGATAACTTCATGGAAAGGACCTTTAGGCAAGAGAACCAGAGGTAGACCAGCAGAAAGATGGCTCGACGAGGTTCTGAAGGCGGCGGGAAGGGAATGGATGAGTAAGGCGAAGGACAGAGTTCTTTGGAGAGGGATGGAGGAGGCCTTTACTCTACAGTGAGGTCCTTAATAAAGATTAACAAAGATATTGTTTTTTCGAAATTATTGCATGCTAATTGTAAATTTAATTGTTAATTGTTTTATTAAGGAAATAAAAAGGCTTTATTATTATTATTATTAAACGCACCCACGATACAGAAGAAATTCTTAATGTAGGGCAACTTTTTTATAAACAAAGGAAATAAAGTGGGAAACATAAAATTCAGAAAGACAGTGCCTATATTCAGAACTTCCTATTTTCTACATTTTCACTAGCCAACAGTATAGCTATCAAGTTGATAAAACAAACTAAGTGTGCCGATATCGCAACCGCACACTTTAAAAGCCCATGACGAAGGTACAAACAGACACTAAGTATTCAAACTTGGTATATTGCTATCATTGTTTTGCGGTCTTAGGGCTATACCCTTGTAACGCGAAACACGTATTTGTGGTTATCAAAATGTCCGGGGTCGCCTTGTCTTCAAAGTGCTTTCAATGTGACAATACAATTGATTTTATAGAATAAACTGGGACTGCCCACAGCTTATGTCCGCACTGGTGGAATTTGGGAAATGAGGGCCTGATGTGGAGTAATCGTCTTACCCAGTTACTGTGGTCAGATAGGCGCCGCCGCGCCGCCACCGTGCCGCTCCGCTCGCGCTCCGCTCGCGCTCACTTCGTGACCGTGGCGTTAGAGTAATATTATAATTTTATTATTATTTTGTACTATGACACTGTTCTCAATGTGATAAAAGGTATTATTTTTTAAATTTAATGATGTAGTTATCCTTTTATTAAATTCTATTGTTGCTTTTAGTTAGGTACTGGCGTGCATGAAAGGAGCCTTCCCATGCGACGTATTCTTCGACCTCTATACAACCGGCGCACCCTGGGTAATCGACTTATGTCGATTGGCTAATCCTTTCACCGCGATGACAAATTCAAGCTCTATTTTTTTGTAGTTGTTTCGTTTGCCATCAATATATGCTTAGAAGAAGACACAAAAGATTTACAATGCAAGAACGTCTAATATTACATTATTTAAAATCTATATCAAAAGTGATATACCTACGTTTTATATGATGTAATATTCACACAGTGTTAAAAATAATTGTTGTTACTTTTGTAAACGTAATAGATTTGTCGCTTGTAGGCGCTCTTATTCAATTCATAAAATTAAATTAAAAATTAGTCTGGAAGAAACTAACTAAACTAAAAAAAATATTTACTGTTGCATACAAAAGTTCAATAGGTATTCGACCGAAATGTAAATATAAAAGTAAATATTTTTTTCGAGATAGACGACTTGGTCCCGTAGTGAAAGTTGTTCATATTTATGAATAGAAAATCCTGTGAAAACTTGGCTGGTGATTAAAAAATAACCCTGTATATATATTATGAAATTTACGTAAATTTTCGACATGAAATAAAAATCTTTTCTCAGAATTGCAATAAAATTGTATTTTCACGGATTTTTTGCTTTTAATTTTGCTTAATTTATTTTCGCAACTGTACATAGTAGGTACTATTTGAAATGTTCACATTGCATTTTGGCATACGAAAATGCATCACGTTATTGTCCATTCTGGGTCGGATTGAAACAATTTTGGTACACACAGCAAACAATATATTGGTATCATTTCAAATGATTAGTATCTAATGTTTTGTAAGCTCCCACATTTAGCTAGCGGTATTGGACAAAGCTAAAGTTGTATTGTATTCAAAATTAATATCTGCCTGTTAAACATGAGTTGATGTTAGTTTGATTTCTTGCGCTTATAAATACAGCGAAGTTGTTTACAATGGGCACTATATATTATAAACGAATAATAATATTATAGATGAAAAAATGAAAATGAAAAATGTTGAATTAGTTTTTACGATATTGATGTTGACTTCTCCTTTTAAGTGTAAAAACACCTGTGCCAGGAGAAGCCGCACTCCCTTAACTAGATTACATTAAATTAGCTTAACTATAAAACATATATTTGCCTAAAGTGATTACACAATTTTATAAGTTTATGTATGTTGCACACCCGCGAGCGTTCGCCAGTGTGTGCGCATATGTGTATGTGAGTGTGTGTGTGTGTGTGTACGTATAGATAATGTTGTTTATTGTTGTTTGTGAAACTTTAAGTTCATGACGTTTTTGAAGATCACCGTCCTATTTTTATCCAAATACATTTGGAGTCGGCGCAGCACGTTTTCTTTCATATATTCTATTCTCCTATTTTTTTAATTGTTTATTACCAGATTAATATCCAAGCAAATAAATATTTAACACACATAGATAACAAAAATAAAAAATAAAATACAACAAAGTTTCCTACTGCAGTGCAAAGACTTTTTCCTACACAGAAGGCACACACATAAATCACCGCACTTTCTTTAAGCGGGGTGGCGATTGGTGATAAGTGGATTATGGAAGTCAATAATAATTATTCAATAAAAGTATTAGTCACTACAAAATAATCAAATCACATCAAATCACTTGACAACAATTAATATTGTTGTCAAGTGATTTGATGTGATTTGATTTTTGACGTTTTCATTCCATTTATGTTGCTTTTATCTATTGTATAAAAACCACATCATAATCTAAACTTTTATAAACAGTACTGTCTCAAGTTAAAATGAATGATGTCAGTGACCTTTTTACCGAAAACCTTCTAGTAAATATTTTACCAAATATTAATTTCTAATTAAATTGATGCGTGTGCTGATATAAATAAATAAACCCAATAGGAACGGTAACCAACAAAAAAATTAATTAGTATTTAATCATTAACAATCTTTTTCTTTAACAATAAAGCACCATTGAAACCACGATTGTAATAATAACATTACACATTAAACACACTACACTGAACAACTTTCATCCTCATAATAAAAGTATTAAAACTAATTTCGTCTGTCCACGCGCTACACAATAATATCAGCGTTACCTATCTATTGTCAATGGTCATATTCCGTCGAATAAACGACAAAAGAGACTGAATACAATGTGACGAAAAGAATTACTGTTGAATCAAGCGTTATTATGGTCACAATAATAGTTACGTTAACTGCCTATAATATCAGTGTGTTATTGTCCTACACAGAGCCCAAGGCTTTTTTGTGGCGAGTAGGATTCTCCACCACTCATGGCCACTGTGAATATGGGATTTGAGATATTTTGTAGGTCTAGACTTAACTACGATGTTGTTGTGCCTTTTAAGGTCAGGCTAGTGTCCTGTATTCTATATTAGATATTTGATTTTAGATATTTCTTTTTATTTATTTATACCTTGTTAATTAAAACGGCACAGGTCCAATTATATTAATTAACATAAAATTATAAAAAAAAGTTAAACATGTTCATGCACAATACAATGAAATAATAATTATTTGAATACCTACATGGTTGAATAAATTGAATACCTACATCATAAATTAACACGTAATAGTGGACACCCTCGCATATTGTCTCTCACAGAAAACCAGACAAGCACGCATTATCTTCTTCCATTCATCAGCAAATACATCACATTCAGGGTCGGCAGTCAGGACTTTTATGGTGCCTAATGAATACAAGCCAGTTATTATCCCCACAGCCAGGACACAGACTTCTTCTAGAACAGTGTTGGTACGAGTATGAATCACTATGCTTGCTCAGGGCGGGCTGGTGATTACTGATAGCTTACATTTATCATACAACAATGACCTAGGAAACTTAGAAAGATGGTACAAAGCGGTCACATTGATATTGTGCCTTCTTCACCAATGGTTTCGTGTATTAAATAAAAAGAAGCAAGGTCAAATACTTAATCCCTGGCCCATCATGACATACCACATCTTCCTTACTGTTCAAAAAGTACCAATGTTGGGCAGATTTCTTTGATCATGTTTTATAAGGTAGCGTTTTAAAAGCTGGGTCACTGCGATGAACGTAAAGTAGGTATCTCAGGGCTCCCACACAAAACTGCGATGCGATGCAATGCGAATTCGCATCGATACGATTTCGTCCGGTAAAGCGTTGGTTCAGGTGACCATACTTCGCAGATATTTGCGATGCGTTGCGAATTCGCAGTTATGTGTTGGAGCCCTCAATGTGCTAAGATGGTGATGACAACGCGTGTATTATTAGATAGTCCACGTTTGAATCGTTTAAACAGACCGACCGGCTTGCGTTTGTTGAGTCGCTAATCATCAGCGCGTTTGAAAAACGTCGTGTATAAAGCCCCAAAATGGCTTTGTAAATCATAATCATTACAGTAGACTAACGACCTTATTACACTATCTTATCTAATAGGTATATTATTTGACAAATAATGGTCTCGATGAATACTGAATTCGTCCACATTCGAGATAAGCTTTGTGTTACGAGCTTTAATTAGGTACTAGAATACGCTTGTTCTATTGATTGTTCAAAGCCGCTTTCTAAGTAAGTAAATACCAGGATATACCTGATTAAGTTTCAAAGTAAAAACAGCTATATTAGTTTACAATCTTTAGTAATATAATAAAGGAGGGTTTGGTTGTTTTTATTTTTGTTTCAACGCGCTCAATTATTTGGAACTACCGGTACAATTTAAAAGCACTTTTTTGCTTTTGATAGCCCAATTTGTGAAGTTATTGGCTATTCAACATCACGCTTCGACCCTTTGGAGCGATTGAAAGCGCGGCGCATAGCTAGGTACTTTGTGAGTTTTATGTTGTAACGGAGATTTTTGTAGAGCAATTTATTATTGTATCTACAATATACAATTAACTACATAATATATGTAGATTCAAGTTGACTACTCACAAATTAAAAAGAGGAATACATCAAGAAAAGAATCTAAATTAAGAAACACTTCGGAGTCTAAATAGGTACTCCTCTCCATTGCTGACATCCGGAAAGGGGTACAGAAGACTGGCAGCATCGCCACGTTGGATAGCAAAGCCAAAGAATAAGCCACCACTCTGATCACGACATGTCTCATAAAAAAACATAGCAGTACAGATATAAATTTACATACATCTAAACACGAGAAAAAATGTCAGGGAAAAACCCGTCGAAAACCGACCAAAGTTCCCAAGACAATTTCAAACATTCTAGAGCAACGGGCGGAAACTTCGACCAACAAAACACAGTTGTTGCTCTTGCTACAATCAGTTTCACAGATACCTAATTCAACTAATTACAACTAACAGTTGCACTGATTACACAATAAGTAATGGCACAGCACTATTGTAAGGACGTTGGTAATTTGCAATGACAGATATGGACACATTACATTTGCACCACACAACTGTTATCACCAGAAATAGATAGTGTCTCATCCAATTAAACTTAATCCTACTATCCTACAAATGCGATAGTTTATAAAGATTTTTGGATGTTTGGATATTAAGATTTTTGTTAGGAAATGGCCTATCTATTAATATGTGCCAAATTTTATCCAAGTTTGTTCAACAGTTCACGCGTGATTGAGCAACAAACATCCACACATCAAAACATTTTCACAAACTTTTACATTTATAATATTAATAGGATAAAGCGTCTGTCATTAGCGTGTACAAAACTAATCTGCTCAGACTAAACTAACGATTCGTTCTATTTTCAAACTATTCTAAAATCGTTTGTGGGAACTATATCCAGCCAAGACTACCTATATCTTATATTCTGCATGCCTGCATGCTGCAAGGATCTCTTATTTATAATATCAAAAACAAATTCCATGCTAATACTGTCTCGCTGCAAGGCAATGGCCTCTTCTTATACAGAAATGACACGAGAAATGATCGAACGATCAATTTCTAAAATCATTTGAAACCAAGGTAGTGTGTAGCTTGGTATGGGATGATTTTAGGAATTGAAGCATGTCTAAGATAAACTTAAAAAGTACATCATTCGGCTTCCAGGTCAGCAGCAGCAGCAACAGGGTGCAGCTGATTACCATTATTTAAAAGAGATTACTGCCTATTTAGCCTTCATAACTAAGTGACTGGGTAACCCTATAACACAGTCTAAAAAACTTCAGTTGTCCAACGAAGCTGTCTAGACAGGGTAATCGTGCGGGGTGTGAGAGAAGAGACGCGGGAAAGCCGCTCCCGAACTGCGTACAAAACGATGTTCGTAGTTCGGGAGGTATTATTCAGGGCTAACGCGTGTAGACCTTGTCGGCATTATTCCAGCTTAGAGATCAAAGGCGTCGTCCTACTGTATTAATATTTATACTGCGCCTATACCCCTTATTTAGACTGGTTGTCAGACTTTCATATTGGTACTTACCCGGATTTGAAATCTAACCTTGTGCATGATAAGTCAAGTCTTAACTACTGGGTAGTCACAATACAAGGTTCCCGTCTTCTTGTTGCTACTGAGAAACTCCATATGAAAAAAAAAAACAATAATTCCATGTTGTACAATTAAATGACGATACGATGATTATGTAATAACTACTTCGAATACGCTCTTCAAAGTTTTCTACATGAAAATATTCGAAATCTACAATTAAAGTAATTTTCTTTCATAGGACAAGTTAGAGTGATAACTAGTTGGTAATGAATTCTAAAGCATCATTTAGTGAACATTTCACGCTTGAATAAGTGCTCTTTGAATGCTTAAATAATATAACAATACAACACTCTTGTATTCTCTAATAGGTATGGTAGAGGCAGACACCATTTTTTCCAGTTTTACTAAAACAAATGAAACATTATAAGAGCTTAAGTTAACCTGACATTATTGCTCCTTAATCATCACCTATGTTCTTACAAATCTAGAGAGGTAGGTACGTATTCTATGTCTTAGTCATAGAGTGAGTTAGTACCTATGGAGCTAGTAGTTGTAAAATTATGTAAAAAATAGTTCCTAACTTGACTTGGTACTGTTACTTTGGACTCGGACTTGGTTTCAAAAAACTGCCTTAAGTTGTCCCTTGTATAAAAAAAAAAAACATTCAATTCAATCCCCACCCACTAATCATTCATTCACATCAATACAAACACAAAAAATAATCACCACCCTCTTCGTTTCAAATAATAATCGGACTGTGTAAATACACGAGTGCGGGCGGGCGATACCGATAGCGTGTCCAAACGATGGCATATTGCTCGGGATAATCCGACGGAGCTATCCGATGACGCGTACCGTGGAGACTACACATCGTGATTGTGATCGGCATTTGACAGTTTCGTGATTAGACGTAATTAGTATTTGTAGTTGGTGATTTAGGGTTGGCACAGACAGAGCGGCGAATTACTTCCACTCACCCGGCCCGCAGCAGACGCACCGGGCGCAGGCGGAGGGCTGACAACGCCCTCTTCCAGCCCCCCTAAATGGGTCCAGGGCGACGGACGTGGGGATGTCCGCCGCCCCCACGTACATGGACCCGAGGTGGCGGCGCGTCGTGTTCACGCGCGCCCCTCTTTGACGTCGCGAGGGGAGTCCAACACCTCACTCCCCTCGCTGATCTGGCGAGGCCCGCGGGGCCGGCACCAGTCGGGGGTCGCGGAAGTATCTTCTGTCCCCGTGACCCCAGGCGCAGGTGTGAGAAGGAACACGGGGTGGTTTTTAGTCAGTAAGAGTCTGACAGACCCCTCCGCCTCCCCGGGCGGGGGACATCCATGAGGATTTTCCACCCCTAAAAAAAAAAAAAAGACAGAGCGGCGAGATGCTTGACCATTTTTGTTAATCAGTTACTGTTAATAATCAATGTCATCGTCATCACCTTTATTAGCTCACAATAGTCTACACCTGGTTTATTTGTTAGAACATGGTCTAAAGATGTTAAGGCCTCTATAGATATTCAAAGGCCTCTTCTAATGAGTGCCAAAGCACCTTGTCTTCAGCATGCCGTATTCAGCATCTGCTAGCAGTCTTTTGCAGGTCGTCTTTCGACCTAGCCGGAGGGCGTCACTTACACTACGTCTGCCAAGCCGCGTTCTCCTCTCAAAATGTTTACTGCTCAACGTAATCATTGTTCTATATGACTTGGGTTTTATGTAACATGTTCGCTTCTTCCATTCTCTCTTGTTAACTGTGTCGTTATACACTAAAAAGCTACTGGAAATGTGTTCGGAACTTTCAGAAGATATTACTCTGCGCGAACACCCGCGAGTGTGCTCACACATCGGTATTTGACAGTTTCGTTATTCAAAGTAATTAGTATTTGTAGTTGGTGATTTAGAGTCAGTACTGACAGAGCGACAAGACGGTCGACCAAATTTATTTTGATAAATGAGCAATCACCGTAATCATCGTCATCTTTATACTCTTGTTCTATGATACTTGAGGTTTACAGACCATGTTTGCTTCTTCTTCTTGCTTTTGCTTTGCGTGACGTAATGAATATAAAAGCTACTTGTAAAAAGTTCAAAAACTTACAAATTATAATTCCGCACGAGTCTCCAAAAAAACTTAGCCGAGGTTATATTTGTGTTGATTTGATTAACTTACATTAAGTGACTATTAAAAACACGCAATACCTCTGTCTTAAAACTAGGAGAAACATGATAAAACAATTGTGACGTAATTAACTTAAATGCCACTAGAAAAGAGATAAAAATAGTTAAATGTTATTGTGCGTGAGCACCCGCAACACTGCTCAAGCGTGCAGTTCTTTGTACACCCGCTACACCTCTTAAAATAAGGCGCCCGTGTGCTTAGTTTGTTACCGCTCCGTCTGTACCGACCCTTAGGATGTAGTTGGTTTCTAAAGTGTCTGTATCTAAAGCCTGTATTACGTCATTAACCTTTATGGATATTACATCACCAAGTAGAACCTCCTTTACACTATTGTCATTTATATACGTCACAGTATAAATAATAAATTGATATTTATCTTTGTTGCTGAGCCTAAGATTTGATTTAATACTGGATTTTCCATAACTGTTTAACAAAATAAATGGCTGCATAACAACATTCACTCAGATAAAGTGCATAATAATAATATGCACTCATGCAGAATACGTACGGCACGGTTGCTTTATGTAAAACAATTAATTCGTGTCACCATGCGCGAAAAAGCTCATCATACGCTGGCTTAGCAATGCGAGTGTTTACATCGCATTATTTTTATCCTATTAAATTAAAATGTACCTCTTTTGTTTAAAATGAAAGTTTAGTCAAAACGAAGGATGATTACAAAATAATAATATAATTATGTAGAACGTCGAAGTAAGAACACCTTATCATGTTGACATAACTAAACCTAGGGCGCATCCGCAAGGCACTTATTTATTATTATTTTGTCCGTTTTTTTTTGTTCTTACTATTCATTAGGCGATTGTAGTAAATACTTAATGAAAGAAAAAAAAAACGCAGATTTGGAAGGCCTCCCACAAGGTGAACCGACGACTTGGTGAGGGTCGCGGGAATACTTTGGATGTGAGAGGCAGCAATCGTTGTGGCGACACTTGGGGGAAGCCTAAGAATGTCCAGCAGTAAACGTCTTTCGGCTGAAATGATGATGATGATTTATTTATTATTGTGTGTTTTTGTACAATAGATCTTTAATTTTATTGTTCTACCTAGTGCAAAAGTAACATGGACGACAGGGCACTTAACATAGTGTCCTCAAATTGATTTAAAACCACGACTACGTGGGGTGTAGGTACGTTAATTATACATCTGTTATAGTAATATGTAATCATTATACGGTTTTAACCGTTTTAGAATTGTTAAACGGGTTTTCTAAGTATAGTCCTAATCCCTTCTCGACAAAGGAACTTGGACTTCGAATAAGATGCTATAAGTTCTGTAGAACCTAATTGGTTCTATAGGTACCGGCTATGTTAATTAAAGACTGAAAAATTATATAACTATTTATAGAATTTATTCGTGTCAAGCTACTTTGACAATTATTAACAGGTTTTCATATTATCTCATTTACGTGCATACGCTTGAAAACTCAAGAGGGTTCTTCAAGTTGTCAAAAAGCCTATTTGGACTTATGTTTCGGTGCTTTTTTTCGATATTTTGCTTAAAACAATAATATTACTAGATGTCAATTTTAATTTAACAATTTTATAGCTTACTGTAGACCAGCTCTCCAGGCTTACATAGAGTTCATTTGATACGATTAAGCTGGCGACATGACTCTTGTAAGTTAGTTAATCCCAATGTGATTCACTTACAACTTATTCTTGTCCACTTTTATTACATTAACACATCTTTTCAACTTTGATACTGGGTCGCAAACTTAATTATAGAATTTCTCTATTGGGTTAGTTATTTTATGAATAACGCTGCTTAAGTTACAAAAAACATACATACATAATCCGTTCATACATCTGGTCATATGTACAGACGCCAGCACATCAAGTTACCCCAATGAGTCAATTTTCTTTGTTAGATTTTCAACTTTACTACAAACAGAATAAGGTCCATGTTCAGTTGGGATAATTTGACAGTTTGGCATAACTTGATGTGCTGGCGTCTGTACAACAAGCACGGTGGTAGAGAGAAGTGTTAATAATGAGTCTTATACAAATCCTACTTAGAACTTGACTGCTGTGACTTTATGAATTCATATGTAGTGTGTTTGGGTAGACTGTGGATAGTCAAATTGAACACTACTTTTAAATAAAATATATAAAGTTTATTAGCACAGTAAATAGTGAACACTAAAACAAAAGCGCGGCAGAGTAACAATAATCCGGCATGCGTTCGCCGTAGAGGATTGTAGCGGACTCTGCCGCGCTTTTGTTTTAGTGTTCACTATTTACTGTGCTAATAAACTTTATATATTTTATTTAAAAGTAGTGTTTAATTTGACTATCCACAGTCTACCCAAACACACCAGTGGTGACCCCCGACTAAAACACGTGCTTCAGTGTTAGTGATTTGAATGAATTATTTTGAATGAATTTATTTATTTAACTTCAAAAATCTTATAACTAAGTACAATGCCCCACAAAACTGCTGATACCTATAGCTTCAGTGCGGTGCGGAGTATACGGACTCGAAACTCAACACCTGAACATTTCCTTCTCAAGTGATACCGAACTGGTCATGGAGGGAAACAACCATCCCGAATCAGCCGCGCCCCACGACGTATTTCGTGTCGGCGTGCGGGTCCCGCCATTTTGGCCCGAAAAGCCCGCCATTTGGTTTGCTCAAATAGAGGGTCAATTCGCCATTTCAAATATAACGGCGGATACTACAAAATTTTACTACGTGATTAGTCATCTCGATCCGCGATACTCTACAGAGGTTGAAGACATAATTGTCAATCCACCAGCGGTCGATAAATATATTAAATTGAAGACCGAACTCATTAAGCGTCTATCCGAATCCCGTGAGAAGAAAGTCCACCAACTGCTGACATACGAGGAACTGGGTGATAGGAGACCGTCGCAGTTTCTCCGACACCTGCAACACCTCGCCGGTCCTAAAGTACCTGAAGAATTTTTAAGAACAGTATGGTCGAGCCGGCTGCCTAACAATATACAGTCGATAATCGCGTCGCAAGTATCTACGCGCCTCGAAGAACTAGCCGACCTCGCCGACAGAATACACGACGTCGTGCCCCCAGGTCATCAGATAGCTTCAACATCAGCTAATGCGGTGAGTGACATAGACACCTTGTCCAAAAACATGATAGAATTAACGAAACAAGTGCAAATACTTACTCAAAAAGTTAACGGTATTTCCCGCGCAAGCCGATCAACTAGGCGCGAAGAGCGCGATGACCGACCAAAATCCCGCCAAAGATCTCATTCACGCATTAAAGAATATCCTACATGTTGGTATCACTATAAATTCGCAGCGAAGGCCACCAAATGTTTACAGCCCTGCGATTTTAAGCCGGAAAACTGCAAAAGCAGTCAGTAATGGCGGCTGATGACTGTTCTACCTGTAAAGGCCGCCTATTTATCTCAGATAAACGTACCGGCATACAGTATCTTGTAGACACAGGTTCAGACGTGTGCGCCTACCCTAAATCTTTATTACGCAATCAGCTGAGATATAATAATAATAAATGCAATTACGAACTTGTCGCTGCAAATTGTACTCCAATACCTACCTATGGTACCTACCAACTTAATCTTAACCTTGGATTACGACGTGAGTTCACTTGGAAGTTCATTATAGCAGATGTCTCAAAGCCCATAATAGGCGTCGATTTTTTAAGTTTCTACAATTTATTAGTCGATTGCAGACGACAACAGCTGATCGACTCAATAACAAACCTTACCGTCGGCGCAGCTTCATCTCACGAAATAACACACGAACTGCTGTCATTGAAAACATTTACTGGTAATTCAACTTATCTCAACCTACTACGATGTTATCCGGAGATAACCAGACCAGCTGGTTCAAATAGTGTACCAATACATAACACACAGCATCACATCAGGAGAACATCCGGTCCTCCAGTAACATCACGACCGCGTCGTTTGGCACCAGACCGTCTGCAGATCGCCAAGAAAGAGTTTGAGGAGATGCTACAAAATGGCACAGCTCGTCGTTCAGAAAGCCCATGGTCATCTCCACTACACCTGGTACCTAAAAAAGATGACGGCTGGAGGCCATGTGGTGATTATAGATCATTAAATGCACGAACAATACCTGACCGGTACCCAGTGAGGCACATTCATGACTTCGCATACCAGCTATCAGGATCCACTATATTTTCAAAAATTGACCTTGTAAAAGCATTTAATCAAATTCCGGTATTTGAAGACGATATTAAAAAGACAGCGATCACGACACCATTCGGACTTTTTGAATTTACTGCGATGACCTTCGGCTTGAGAAACGCTGCACAGACCTTTCAACGATTTCTCGACGAAATTCTGCAAGGATTCGAATTTACGTTCGGATTCTTAGACGATATCCTTGTTTTCTCGAAAGGGGAGACTGAACACATCGGACACCTACAAAAACTTTTCGAACAACTGAAAAAGTATGGCGTGGTAATCAACACAAATAAGTGTGTATTAGGTGTTACCGAAATAACATTCTTGGGCTATCATGTGTCTGCAGCTGGTATACGACCCCTACCCGAAAAAGTAAAAGCGATCCAAGAATATCCCCTCCCCAAAAATGCTAAGGAGTTACGAAGATTTTTGGGGATGATTAATTTCTACAGAAAATTTCTTCCTGGCGCTGCTCAAATACAAGGCCCGCTCAATCAAGCCTTAAGTGGTCCGAAAATGAAAGGCAACACGCCCATCACTATAACACCTGAGATTCAAGAAGCATTCGACGCATGTAAAGCTAACTTGTTAAAAGCTACCCTCATCTCGCATCCTGATACACAAGCCGAATTAGCACTCTTCACTGACGCTTCAGACGTAGCCATTGGAGCTGTCTTACAACAACGCCGAAATAATGACAGCTGGCAACCACTAGGTTTCTTCTCACGCAAGTTATCTCCTGCTCAGTCGAAATATAGCACCTACGACCGTGAATTGCTCGCTATTTACGAAGGAATAAAATACTTTAGGTACATGGTCGAAGCGAGAACATTTCAAGTGTTCACCGACCATAAACCCATCACATTCGCCTTCACTTCAAACAGAGACAATTGTTCACCTCGTCAACACCGCTATCTCGACTACATCTCTCAATTTACAACCAACCTCAACCATATCTCAGGAAATCAGAACGTGGTCGCCGATGCATTTTCACGTCTGGAAAGTATCGACACCACCATAGACTACAAAGCACTTCAATACGAACAAGAAAATGACCGTGAGCTACAGAGTTTACTAAATAAGAACACAGCGTTAAAGTTAGAGAGAGTAAAAGCTATGGACGCAGACATATATTGTGACCAGTCAACTTCTCGTCCTAGGCCATTCATAACACCAAGTTTTCGAAAAGCAATCTTCAACAACCTGCACAATCTCAGTCATCCAGGCCCCAACGCAACATCTAAACTAGTATCAAAACGATTTGTGTGGCCTAAGATTCGTCGTGACTGCAGAAAATGGGCTCAACGATGCACTGATTGCCAACGCAACAAAGTAACCCGTCATACCCAATCTCCTCTATCATCATTTCCTGTTCCTTCCAACCGTTTTTCCCACGTCCACCTCGACATAATAGGCCCTATGCCACCTTCTTCTGGTTACAGGTACTGCCTCACAGCTATCGATAGGTATACTCGATGGCCAGAAGCCTACCCTCTAGCAGACATCACAGCGGAGACCTGTGCTAGTGCATTTATTTCTGGCTGGGTCTCGCGCTTCGGGTGTCCAGAGAAGATCACAACTGACCGCGGGAAACAATTTGATTCCCAACTATTTCAATGCATCTCGTCGATTATAGGCGCCTACCATTGTCCCACGACAGCTTACCACCCACAATGCAACGGTCTCGTGGAGAGAATGCACAGACAACTCAAAGCCGCCATTATGTGCCACAACAACGCGCAATGGTCGGAGGTACTTCCTCTTGTACTCCTGGGAATGAGGAGCGCCTGGAAAGATGATCTCCAAACTTCAACAGCTGAATTGGTGTACGGCGAGCCACTTCGATTACCTGGTGAGTTCTTAAAACCATCTTCCAACCACGACACAATAGACGAAGCAAATTTCGCAGCACGACTAAGAAGACACATTTCTAATCTATCACCTGCATCAACATCCACGCATGGTGAGAAAATGTTTTATGTCCCTAAAGACCTAAGTACAGCCATCTACGTCTTCCTCCGAAAAGGACCGTTGAAAAAGTCGCTTGAATCACCTTACTCCGGTCCACACAAAGTCATAGAAAGAGGACCAAAAACATTCACAATAGACGTCCAAGGAAAACATTCAATTGTAACCATTGATAGGCTCAAACCAGCGTACATGGCTAACAATAATGATGGCTCGTCTCATAAAACACCACCACCTGCACTACAAGCTCCACCAGCACCACCACAACCATCGACGGCGACGCAACCACCATCACCTGAAATTAAAACCAGAAGCGGAAGAACCGTGAGATTTCCGCGCCACTATCGCCCGTGAACCGGTCTCAGCAGGGGAGTGATGTAGGCTACTATACCACGCGCATGCGCGTGGTATAGTAGCGAAGCGTGCGGCACCGCTGGCGGATTCGTAGGCCTCCGCTAACGGCGCGGTGGCGCACAGTGGATAAGGCTGTATACACGCTAGAGTTGGTTAGGCCGTGTGCGCACGGTTGTGTTCAATTATCTAATATTATTATTTTTGTAGTGTTTACAAATATGTATGGTATGGTTTGTGTTGTGTTTATATGTATGTACGTGTTGTATGTAATATGTATGTATTTGTTGTGTATAATGTGTAATATATGTAGGTGTAGCCTACACATATTACTGACTTTCTGAGTTTATTTTGGACTTCACTGATATCGGTGAAGGCCAAAAAACTTAAGGAAACCTCGATCAATGCTCATATTTGCAAATGCGAAGAGACTTTAACCGTGGAGTAGAAAAATATAATAGAAAGAGAGCGTTATTTTAAAGAGAACCAATACCATCCAAATCACGATTCCTGGAGGCTATCAAAAATATAGCATCCAATTTAAATGTTTACGTAGTTGGTAATAATAATAATAAAATAAAATAGATTTATTGACATAATGGTAGGTTGATAAAACGATTACCAGCGTTGCAGTATACTGTGACGTTGGTCTTGTAACTGCAAAAGCTACAGCTGAAAATTAGGTATTGGGTTCGACTTCATTTTTAGTTCGTTCAAGTTCGTTGAAGGTTAAGAAAAATTCTGAGACACCTGGGAATGCAGTTTTATTTCTCTGTTTATAAATAAAATAATGTTTCCTTGTGGTTAATTTATTTCATTATTTAATACTTTAAGCACACCAATGGACAGAGGAGGATTAGATGCCTTAGGCATTTTCTACCAGTCCACTTTTAGGTCATTCGGTAACAAACAGTAGTACGTGCAATTCCGTAAGAAATATGAAAGATCCAGGCCCAGATATCTCCATTGCCTACTGATTTGTTTCGCCCTGTATGGTAATAGGAGAGGTCCTCCTTACAGCTGAAAAGACCTTGGAATATAAACCCTTGTAAACACAGCCATCACCATTAGTCACAGTGCAACCATTTGACAAAGAAATAAACAAAAAAACCTTCGAATCTCGAAGTCATTTATTCGTATTCCGTGCAGTCATTTGCTTGTCCTTCAATATTTTGTAGTCACATAGAAAAACGATCGCTCTTTCATCCCGCAGCGAGTATCGGCGCCGTGATCTATTTGTTGGGCCCAAAACCCAGGCACTTGGAAAATGGTATGTAGTCACGACACATCTTGACGTTTGAGTGATGGTGACTCGCGTCGGCTCCTTTCACGCTTGGATTGTAGCGAAACTCGTATACAATTGTAGCTATTTATTGCAGGCCTGGGAAATGATTTGCGGGAATCGACGTCCGCCTCATCTAGTTGGGAAAGAAAGAATTTTAGATATGAAAATATGTATCGCGAATGTTTTTGCCAGATTTGTGGGAGCTATGAGTTGTTCAACCGTGGCGTATAGTATTTCGTTCAAGGTTAAATTTTATGATGAAACTCGAAGACCTTTATACTTGCCCAGTAATTTACAGAGTAAATAGCTGTACCCTGCCACGCTTCGCTGTGACACATTGTGATTGAATGGTTAAAGAAAAAAGAGAAAATGACGTGTGGCACTCGCAGACTGCCGCGGTAAACCTATTGCATAGCATTTTTTATCAACCCCTCTCCCCCTCCCCTCCCCCTCTCCCTCCCTCTCCTCCACACCGCCCACGCCCGTTCCCTCACCTCTCCATCCCCCTCCCCTCACTTTCCCCTCTCTCCCCCACCCGGCTCCTGCCTTTTCCCATCCCCCTTTCCATTCCCCTCTAACCTCACTCTCCCCTCTCCTCCCTCACTCATTCCCTCCTTCTCCACCCTCTTCCTTTGTCCTGAACTCCCTCCTCTCCCACTCCCCATCCCCCCCCTCTCCCCCTCCCACTCCCCTCACTCTATTTCAAAAAGTCATTAAAAAATCTGCTATGACTATTAAATAGCAAGGGTTGGTGATAAAAAAGTGCAAATTTAGAGTTGTATGTATTTTTTAATGCCACCTAATAAAAAAATAAAAAAAATAAAAATTATCAAAAAAATAAAAAATATTTTTTTGGGGTGAACACCCCTTTTCACTTACAGGTTAGAAAAATAGATAGTAGCCGATTCTCAGGCTTACTGAATATGCATACAAAGTTTCATGAGAATCGGTCAAGCCGTTTCGGAGGAGTATGGGAACGAACATTGTGACACGAGAATTTTATATATAAGAAGATAATATCGACAGATCCCGGTTGTGATTGGGTCAAACACATACTTAATCATGTTAGCAAATAATGAAAGACTTCTTTCTTTTAGGTAATCTAATCTTTCTTCTAATCTAAGTATAAAATTCTCATGTTATAGTATTTGTAACAAAACTTCTCTGAAACGGCTTGATCGATTGTTATGAAATCTTATGTCATCAGGGGGGTCCGACCTATTTTTTTGTGTAAAATTTTCTTATTTTATTTTTTCCTTACATTTTTAGATGCACAACATACATTATTTCTTAGGTGGAACATATTTAGCCGGGGCAGCTAGTTTTACTTAAAATTTTTATATAGATCTAGTTTTGAAATAATAATATTTACTGTTCTTATTCACGACAGCATAATATGCAATATACTCGTACGTAGTATTTCATTAGGGAATTCTCAGAGTTTCAACCGTCTTGCTACGTGATAGATTTGAATCGAATATTATTGGATAGCGCTTTAACATATACAGAAATTACGCTTTAGATCGCAATAATGGATAAGTGGTTTCGAATCGAGAATTTATTGTTTAGCTACGGCGGCGTCTTATTTCCTATGTTGTATAGCATTTTTGTTAAGTGCCGTAGACCGTCTTGTGGGAGCACCATAAATATTTACTCATGAGTCCATTTCAGGTATTTTTTTTTTAATAATATAAACTAGTGCTTGACTGCAAGCCCACCTGAAGGTAAGTAGTGATGCAAACAATGGTTGTGAAGCGCACTAGTTTATTAAAAGCCTATTCACTCTAGCGGGAAGACCGCAGCAGGCAAGTGGTTCCAGTCCTTATCAATCATTTTATTTATTCGCATTTTTTTATCAGGTCTGCAGTTTAAAAAAAAATCTAATAAATGTACCACAAAATATATGTCATACTGGTCCCTAACCTAGTTTAGATTTCGACTTTCACAAAAGTTGATTGGCAACATTGTATTATGAGAGTTATTTTTTTTTGGATTTTATACTTTTATACTTTTATTTTTCTGAGTTTGATTACCGGACCGGACAAAGTTTTTTCAGGTTTTCTATCTAAAAAATCTCGATCGTGTAAGTCTGTATTTATGCCTGGTGAGAATTTAAAATGGAAATGTGGGTGTTCACTATGGGTTCGTTAAAGTTTACAGTCGTGATTTTTTGGCCCTTGTCTGGTCTGATACTAATTAGCATTTTACAGGTACTCAAAAAACTCACGCCTTTTTCCAATGGGGTTAGGCAGAAACTACAGAGTACTATCTGCTACGATTCGTCATTACTTATTTTGCTTCCTTTACATTCATGCATGTTAAAATTGTCATACACACACACCTGATCTTTCTGAAGAACCTCACCAATAAGGTCTATATACTTATGTCCTTCTAGGGCGATCACTCCCCGCATTTCCACTTACATTTGGCTTATTTTTAGTCGCCTTTCATTCATACTTTCAACGTGACCATCTAAATAATAAACCATTTAAGCATGCATTTTTTCAATGTTTGTAACTACATCTTTCTTTAAACCACATTGTTGCTTTCTCACATCATTCCTCAATCTATCATTAATTAAAAAAAAAGAATATCGGTCCTTAAAATCAGCATTCACAGTAACTACCCAGAGTCAATGCTGCAAATTGCATTTAAAATTAAAATATTAATTTTCATTTGTCGAACAACGAGACGCGACGCCGACGGGGTCCAACTAATAATGTAATTTTAATTTGCCATCGTAAATACGACCACGTGAAAATTCACCCATCCATAATTTGTATTGACATAAGTTGATTGAATGCGGCATTGATATTTGTATGAGTTCGCGGTTTTCCCTTGTTGGAGGACAACTGTTACTAAAACCATATCGCTTTTGTGAGATATTGCAATCGGTGATGCGTGAAGAGCACTTGTATGAAACGCTGTTTTTATTTGTGAAGGAAAAAATACAGAATTGTTGTAATAATTTTTGGAGTGAATGAATTTTTGTCAGTCGAATAGTTTAAATTGGCTTTATTTTATTCTTTTGCATGCATTGTTCACTTAAGACTTCGATTTCAATGCAGATTACTTCTTTATTTTATCTAAATATCTTATCACTAAGTAATACTAGGTAAACTCCTTATTGTACAGACGCCAGCACGTCAAGTTACCCCAATGTGTCAAATTTCTTTGATCGTTTTTCAACTTTATGTCAAACAGAATAAGGTTCATATTCAATTGGGAAAATTTGACACATTGGGGTAACTTGATGTGCTGGCGTCTGTACCTATTAAATAGTGAGTTTGTTTGTTTGCATTTGAAATCATAACATTGGTTGGCCGTAGAATACTTTTAGGGTTTCTGTTTCTAAAGGGTAATAACGGACCCCCATTGCTAAGAATCCGCTGTCAGCCTGTCAGCAGGCTGTATCTCATGAATTGTGATTCCCAGACAGTTGAAAATTTCACAAATAAATAATTTCTGTTGCCGCTATAATAATAAAACTGAAAACAGAATGAACTAGTAGTACAAAAAAAAATATTAGTAGTAGTAGGTATAGTGGGGTTCCCACAGAACAAACGTGATTTTTTTGCCATTTTCGGCTACGTATAACCCTTCGCGAGTCTGAATCGCAGTCTTTCATTAACTTATACCTACTACCTACTGCTGAGTGCTATAGAATAATATATATTTTCTGATATAGTTGACTTCAGCAGCTGCCAAAAGCTTGTTAGCTTAAAAACACGACTACTTATAGCATTTTAAATATGCAGGAATAAAGTTAAAAGATACTAAAAATAAAACTGTCGACGTCAAAAAAACCTTAAAAATTCCGGTAGAACCACCTCAACAGGTTAAAACCAATTTAGCGTCATAAAGATTGGACGTTCCAACAAGCGGATCATTTTCTGCTCCATCATTCTGGAGCATCAAAGACTCTCAAATTAAGCCCGCCGAGAACATAAGTGCCTACTTCGGCGAGAAGAAGTTTTAATATTTTCAGTGATCTGACAACTAGGTAATGATGAGAACTTCGACGTTGAAGAACACTCTAAAAAATACTTTTATTAAGGTGAATATGCCAGTTTCGCTCGCAAAATTATTTTTTATAGAGAGGGCATGCGAAGCGAATGTCATAGAAAAACTGCGATGCCAGGGTCTCAGTAACACCGTCAAGATTAATATATCATTACTAGCAGACGTCCCGCGGTTTCACCCGCGTAGGTCCGTTCCAGAGAATACAGGGATAAAAAGTAGCCTATGTGTTAATCCAGGGTCTCGGCTAACTCCATACCAAATTTTATTAAAATCCATTCAGTAGTTTTTACGCGAAAGAGTAACAAACATCCTCACAAACTTTCGCGTTTATAATATTAGTAGGAAGTAGGATTGGAGTGACAGCGGAGCGTACTGAAATAAAACTCACAGACTTGTGTCCACCTGGATACAAGTATCGGATAAAAAATTTGTTCCTTATGTCCCGTCTATAGTAAGTCTTTGTGTTTTTTTAACCGACTTCAAAAAAAGGAGGAGGTTCTCAATTCGACGGTAAGTTTTTTTTTTTTTTTGTGTATTTGTTACGCGGGTATACTACCAGGTTGGTCCCTTTAGTATTAAACCTCAGATCTGATAAGGGACCCTCGAGGAATTGAGGACTCCTCAAATAATATAGGAAAACATGTACCGATTTTTACATTTTTGGTAACAAATCAAGCATTTACATTTAGCAAGTATCATTTGGTAAAGAAAAACTGATGAAGAAGACAGGCGATGGAACTCTTCAACGCATAACAGCAAATTACTCGCAATAGCTACAGTCACATCATGTCTGTGCATGGTTTATGTATTTCCATAACATAACATTACGCCTGTCTTTTTAAAAGGGCCCGGCAGAGATGTACAGATTAATGTTTAGAAAGAACTTCTTTTGCAATTGTTAACCGATTTCAATAATTCTTTCAAGTTTTGAAAGACTTTCTTAACATACAAAGAAACAAAAATTGCAAAATAAAAACTTTTTTACAAAAGTCGGTGGCCAATATTATAATGAACGAAATAAAACCACCAAAGCCACAGACTTCCGAAACTGGAATTATTTTTAACCTGTTAGTGTTTTTTTAAGAAGTCGGTTGTTTTTTTTTTGTAAAAAAGTTTTTTGTAATTTGCCGTTCAGTGTCAGGTTGTATATTGATGAAAATATAATTCGCGACAGTAATAAATATGGTTTATCTGAGTTATAATAATTAAAATCACCAATCACCAACAACCCTCTAAGCAATCAAGCAGCAAAAATTTTAATCCCGTTAAATTACTTTTTCATGTAATACTCATTCAATGGTAATGAATTTAGGTTGCCTTAATGATTTGAATGATTATAATTCTGTAAACGCATGTAAACGTCGGTCGCTCCCAAACACATTTTGTTCAACATACGGCCGGACACTGAACGTAGAATTACAAAAAAAAAAACTGAGTATTTGAATTTCACGGGCTATTCTGGCGTTTCCACCTTAATACGGATATTTTTAGCAACCATCTTCAGTCCTAATATAAAACAGGTTCTTAAGTTTAGAAATAGATGTCGACTTTAGATTGTGATTGGCTGCAGCAAACATACTATGTTCAAGTATTCAACACATACCTCTCTAGACAAGAATGTTTAATACAATAAAGCACAAAGTTGCGAACAGAAACTACACTAGACTGAATAGGTTTTCCGAACACGATACTGTGAAAAACGAAACAGCCAAACGCGATTGAGAGCACAAAGCGTATCACACGTCGCTAGACAAGGACTGAGTGACAAAAGATAAACTTTATATGAGACAAGTCAATCTCAGTCTCCCCAAATACAGATAATAAGTTGAAGATACGGCAGTACTGAACACAGACAATAAATCCACTCGTACAACTCCACATAAATAACCAGATGTTCTTAATAAATCGCATAATTTGATATTGTTGTGTACACGATATTCTGTAATAGGGGCTAGCAAAGGGAAAAGAAACAACAAAATTTGCTTGGCCCAAGAGTGATGGACAAATTTCCTGGTAAACGGCTTCTTCCGCGCCGGGACTATTTGTCTGAATTTGAATCGCATTTGTTTCCAGGGAAATTTGTCTCCTAAGCCTCGGGAGTATATCCTGGGAACGGTTGCGGTGCTTCGTCTCTTTTAATTGAATAAAGACCTCTTCATTCGTTCCTTATTGTGTAATTATCTACATACACTGTATCCGTATTTCCGCGAGACGCCCGACTTGATTTTATTTTTCCCATAAAGCTTTGCTGTAAAATCACAGTGTAGGAAGTCAGTGTTTACTTTCTAATTTTCCGGTTGTCTTCACGAGGTCTGAAGGCAGACGGGGCGATGCCTGGCATGTTATATGTGACAGGAGTATTACAAAACCCTCCTGATAGATGGTATTTGTATAAAGAGGAAAAGCTCAATGCAGATTACAATACCTTTTGTTTTATACCGTGTTCCTATTACGCGAGCAAGTACTTAAATTAGTAAGAGAATTTCCTTAAGTTTATCTTAACGACTGGCTGATCCTATAATGGGTCATATAAATTGCTTATTATCGGTACGAGTGGTCATTAAGAGGAGATACGAAATCCTCCACTTAATGGTGGAATAACACTTGATATTACGCTTCATAGATTTGTTATTTGAACCCATAAATTCATGATGACGTCCTAATCTTTCATCAAGAATATCGCCATAAGTGTTAAATGATCTTGTTTATTTACTTCTGTAATGGTTTAAAAAATTCTTTAGTACATTAGATATAATTATAGAAAAATCACAGTTAATTTAATGTCACAGCGAACTCTTCAACAAACCGATCTTCAATTAAAATCAAGGGTGGTGGATTAAAAAAAAAACCTTGAACGGGTCCATTCGGAAATAAATTACTGCAAAGAAAAGGATTACTCGCCAATTTTAGATGTCTTTCAAAAAGCTCGAATACCGCGAAGCGATGATTAAGTTCTAAAAGTTTGCCTAATTTCTTGAATTTATTATCATTTTATTCTTTTACAGACTCTTTACTGTGTTCAATGAGTATGAAAATGTTTGAATCGTAATAATCAGAGTACTTTCGATGAATTTGAAATATTAGGCCAGAGAAATGTTTTGACGCCTTTGGGTTAAAATTATTTTATATTTATTAGGCAGTATAAAATAGTGTCAGTGTTCATAAATTGTGTCTTATAATACAAAAAAAAACCTCTGGGCTATCCCGACATTGATGCACACACAAGTTAAACGTATGTATAGGATCCCCCTTTTTGCTTGGGCGTTAAAAATATTTAAATCCCGACAAGTTCGCCTCTGACTCGTGCATCAAAGGTTCAGTACAAACCCTTACTAAAGTTCATAAACTATGAAAGCACTGAACAATAACTCCACTGAAGATAAGGAGGATATAGGAAGAAATTGACTGAGTTGGAACCGATTCTCCTTATAAGAACTCTGTCTCTGTCTGTGCAGGCAGATGTTGAGGCGAACGTACCAGTTCTTTTGCACAAGTTCCACATTTATAGGCGTTCTGTTACAGCTCTACTTCAAATCACTGAGCTTACAACTTTAGTCCGTAGCTATACGGCTTTACCCCGAACACCCGTGCCTACTTATATTACGAAGCGTAATAAGTTTAAAAATGAAAATAAAACCAAGAAAACTTTATTTTCTCCAAGCAAGTTGTACAAGCCGACGGGAACTATTACAATTTTCAAACAGAACGCATGCAAGTATTTTATCGTAAACGAGAGAAAAAGAAAGAAAACGTATTTAAAAATAAAGTAAGAAAACAAAGGTTGTCGTACTTGTATAACTTACACTGTCGTCGTGTAAAACACAATTCATATTTTCTTTGTAAAGTACTTTTATTTGATATTCTTTAATAATTGTAAATGTAAGGACAATATCGATTTTTTTTCCTTTCTTTTTTATTTTTAACGTTTTTTTTTAACATTTTGTCTGGCACTTTGAGTATATTTTTATGCCACCAACCCAAATGTTCTTTCTTTGGTATTATTCGTCAGGACGCAGAGCTCCTCAAGTTCCGAGTTGAGCTCACGATAACTGACAAATGCCTGCACTGACTGATCTGGTCCACTCATATCTGTGTGGTTCTTCCCTCAAAAGACCATTATCAGACACAAATCTGCATGGTCCTTACATAATCTGACCAAGATAATGTCTGGACTTTAAAAGAGACTGTGACCTCTGAGTTTCTTTCGGTGTTTCTTCTCAGAGTAGTCAGATAGCGAAATACCAACCTCTTCTTTTTAAAAAAAATGACTTGAAAAAGTGTTTATATAAGTAGGGTGATTGGTAATTAGTGACCGATACTTAAACACGTGATTGTATTCACAGATACGAATAACTTTCCGAAAGAAACTATTTTTTATACTCATTAACTTTCAATTAATTCAATTACGTCAGTACTGAACAACGGGGGCGGTGGGGTTGGCGGGGGAGCGTTTGACGCTACTACTACTAGTATATTTTGCCTTTCCCGAGGTCAGATTATCAGCTGATGCTACTTTGATCGATCACAGCGCCAAAAAAAATTGGGAAAGTCTATTGAAATCATGAATACAATCACGCGTTTAAGTATCGGTCAGTAATTACCAGTCACCCTATATAAACCCATTTACAGAAATAAATATCATTTATCATTTATCAACATAACGCCTGAATTTCTCTAAGAGTTAGGCAGACGTGTACACTCAGTACGGTACCATATTTTGCCAGTTATATTTGCGTCTCATGTTACAGAGGGCGAGCTTATTACCATCACAAATTCAAAGTATGGGCTCCTAGTAAGAAATCATCATCTGACTGGCCTTTCCCCAACTATGTTGGAACTATGTTGGTGTTGGCTTCCAGTTTAACCTGATGCAGCTGCATACCAGTGTTTTACATGAAGCCATTGCATGTCATACCTCCACAACCCAGTACTGGGTAACACGTTAAACTGGTTGTCAGAAATTAGGGCTACTGACTATTAGTAACGATTGACGACAAGTTATGGTCGGACCAAAGTGAGTGCAGGCAAGCGCTTCCCGCAATTGATAGCCGCTTCACGAGACAGGTTCTCCGGCTGACTAAGCAACAGCTGCGTCACTCACAGCTGCCATAACAGGCCACGGGCCATTTAACAAACATCTCTTTGTATTAGGAGTTGCAGACAGCCCACTTTGCAGAGCTTGTGTCGAGGTGGACGAGACGGCATCGCACGTGCTTCTCAACTGCCCAGTGGTTGCCGCATACAGGGCTATAAGTTCTTCGGAAACCCAGGTACCCTCCGAGAGATCGCCAGTAGCGTTAAACCGATGCTGGCCTTCCTTGAGGAGCTAGGATGGATGGAATAGGGCATATTCTCACCCGTACGCAAAATACGCGCTTAGTCGTGGAGTTGCGGACACGGAGGAGTCTTGATATATAAAGAATGGTCACCCATTTACGGATCAACCTCGCTAAGCGTAGCTTAACTTTCGATCGACCCTGAGGCTGTCATGTGTGACCACTAAACCAACGAGAAAATTAAACAAAACCTGATTAAAACATTCCCAAAAGGGTCTATTTAAGGAACATTTCAAACAACGGTGTCCGACCTCATTTAATAGATAAAATAGTCTTATTCTCTTAAATAAGGAAGTGATTTCCAGAATTATTATTCTCATTCCGCAATAGAGAACTTTTAACAAGAAAACTTTTCAATGTTCTTCGGCAACAATGTTCCCGGGAAGTTATTGTCGGTACCAGGGAATAAATTTTGATCACTCTATTAAATCGATCAGGAGACACCGCTTAAGTAGGTACTTTTACCTGTTACCTTATTTAATTTTATTCTTCGTAACTTTTGAATTTCAGTGTATTGTTATTTATGTATGCACTACATTATAAATCTAATTACAATAACGCCCCAACTAACTACATTGTGTAGATATACTAAAACAAACTAAAAAAAAAGTAGAAAAGAGATGTTTATCTATACCTACTTCTATTTCCATACAAAAAAAATAAAGATTTCTATTTTCGTATGTAATGAATAGTCTAATAAACTACTGGACTGACTTGAAAAAATATTATACTGTTGGAAAGTTACACTATCCCCGGTGACATAGGCTACTTTTTATCCCCGTATTCCTACGGGAACGGGAACTACGCGGGTAAAACCACGTGACGTCCGCTCGTATATTATATTTCTTCTATACTCTACTTAAATATTTCTAAATGTGTGCAACATATTATAAATAAATTACATAAGGACACAGCCTATGTTACTCAGGCTGAATGTAGCTTTCCAATGGTGAAAGAATTTTATTTTTGTAATCGGCACAGTAGTTTTGTGAGTTAATTCATTACAAACATACACACACACACACATTTTAACTCTTTATTATCTTAGTAAATAGATTAGTGTAGATTTGTCAGGTGTCAAGTACTCATACTATACTGGACATATGGACTCGCTATGCACATACGCACTAGATGGCGTTGTATAAAGTTGTGGAACATTTTTATTAATTCATTTTATTAAACAATTATTATCGCTCTTATTCGAATGAATTTGGGATCGGTACAGCATTTGTCTTCTTTTTACATACATCTCTATTTTCCGTCAAATGAACGGTTCTTCCTTCAGCCAAATCGACTTTCACACAATCCATGCATCGTTTGTGTGCTAATCCTCTACTTTTGTAGCCCTTCTTCACATTCAAACGCAAAGCTTTTCTCACAATACCTCTAGTCTCGTCTCTATGTTACTTAATAAAATTGGTTATATACCATTTTAAATACTATATAATAAAAAATATAACTTGATCCGCCCACCTTTGCATCATATGCCTATACCATGAAAACCGATTAACACACTACTTTTTAAAAGAAAAATGTTCCAATAATTTTAATCAGCAGTATAAAATCGACAGTGCGAACCTGTGAAATCTCTCCGTGATAAATTAGGTGAAGTGAAGGCGAAGTGAGCTAGTCATCCTATACTAATGCTAGAGATTGACAGTTGACAATTGTTACTCATCCGTCACAAGTCCCAAAGGTTCATTTGAAAATCAGCGTCAGCAGGATCTCAGCATCTGTCTGGCATTACCGCTGAAAAGAACCTTTTGGCGCAGCAGTGAGACATGCCATTTTTTGTCTCTTTTTTTGTGTTATTGTGTTTTTACTGTGCGTGTATCCAGCTGTTGCCAATAAATGTATTTTCTTTCTTTCTTTTCTTTCACTGCAGCATCCAAGTTGTCACGGGATTTTTACATTATCTACCAGCTGGATGCAATAACGAAGCTCCTCCTGTCATTTTAACTCTATTCATTTGACTTAAAATTGTTCACAATTAGATATTCAAAATTCATTGCAACCGCCATTGCGGAACGTCGTAAGGTGCAAAGTTGGCCAATACAACTTAGTTCAGACTTCCTTTGTTTATATCGTTTGCCCTGTTTTACTGAGAATTTCCGAATGTATGTAGGTAAGTTGCAAAGTTGCTCTGTGGTGCAGAATGATATTGGTGTACGTTTGGATAATGGTACAACTAAACGCATTTGGCAAGAATATTATAGGTAAGACCATTAAAACTGTGGGTAAAGAGTACCTTGCCTACACTTTATACTTTATGTAGTCTGCAGTCATAGGAAAGTATAGTACCTACTTATAATAATAACAATACATTTATTTCAGTAACTATATAACTTCTACAATATACAATCTTACATAGTACTTCGTCAAAAACTTCGCTTCTAACACCAGCCTATAACTATCTCATTGTAGAGTAAAGATCTCTTCTCATACAGAAAAAGCACAAGCATTGATTACCACGCTTGCTCAAGGCAGATTGGCCAATTCAAACTTACATTAACTGTAAGTCCAGGTTTCCTTCACCGATCTCATTGATGTCTAAGATAAACCTAGAAAGTATATGTGAATAGAATAATGTCACATTATTATCATTTGCTGCAGTTCTTTTCTGAGGGGTTTTTCTTCTTTCACAGTGACGTAACTGGCAAGACATAATGGTCGGTTTTCGCAGAAGCATCCTCATACCTGGAAAACGATGCAAATTTATATTAATCTCGAATATCGCCTGGAATTGAGCATTTCCAATTAAATTGACACAGTGAATGTTGATATTTTTTTCGTGAAATCCATTAGTAACTATATAGACCATGACCTACATAATTATTTACTTTGCAAAGTTTAATAACATAATTATTTTTATTTTAACCATCGTGATTTTAAGGACATTTTGTGGGTCATAACTTTATAGCATGATTCTTTTGTTTCGATTTTTGTAATAAATCGATTTTGATTTAAATTTAAATGAAAATATCAAATCTTGAGGTCGAGGCTGCTCATGCATTTCCAATAATAATAACTTTGAATTTTACTAACATAGTTATTAGTATGAACTTGTATCATTACCCTGTGCTTGGTCTGAAATAAATATCACAATTTCAATTATTTGTATGCTTATGTACAGACGCCAGCACATCAAGTTACCTCAATGTGTCAAATTTATTTGATCATTTTTCAACTTTATGTGGAACAGAATAAGGTTCATATTCCATTGGGAAAATATGACACATTGGGGTAACTTGATGTGCTGGCGTCTGTACTTTTTTAAGTTAACGTAAATGTCCTTGGTCAACACCAAAGTAACGACACTTAAGTAGCTCATTACTAGAGCAGTTGAGTTCTTTACTGACTAGACAGGTCCACTCAAGTCTGTTCAGTTTTGTGTAAACTTCTCAAACAATTTTACCTCTTTCCCAACACGTCGTCTTATAATATATCGTTGCTGTACGAGATAGTTTAGTATTCATGGCATGACTTGTAAAAGTATTTTTATAAACCAATTTACAGATATAAATATCATTTATCAACATATAAAACTCATTCGGTGTCGCGGCAGAACTACATATTATTATTATTGTGAATTCGATACACACATTAATATGCCAATATGTTGGGTCATAATTAGAGATAACATATTCCAACGAGAATGGTACCGATCTTTATCATTCGAACAGTTAATAAGGAAAGGCGTGACTGCTATCGACGACCCTTTGTTAACAATTCCCAAATGATATCTTATACTAAACCAACTCTTGATACCTTTCCCATCTTTTTAATATTATACACTCGTGTATTGGATATAATTTATGTAATCGATTTTTTTATTGATTAAGAATTATAATTGCATTTTATGGGTATAACCGGCTCGTTGGTACGGGATTGAAAGCCCTGATCTGTGTTGAGTTTGCCACCTGAAATTTCCCGTAGCAGCCCGAAATCAGCATTTGAGTTCAGTTGGATTCGGTTTGATGGCAATAGCCCCTTATTTCTTAGGACTTAAATAATAACTGGAGAAATGTGAATTACTAAGAAGAACAGAAAGGATTAATTAAATATGATTCGAACGGGTTAATTACTTAAACTAAAGTTACAAAGATTTTTATATTGACCGGGAGCTTCTGAAAGAATATAAATCCTAAAATCACCCCTATATTCCCCAAAGGGTTAAGGAGAGTTGTATTTATAGTACACCCACAATTCACCAGTTCAAGAAAGACAGAAATTCCAGTTGGAAATCTCTAGTGCTTTGCATGACCAGGAAAACAAACTTGGGACTTCATGCTCGCTTGCAACCACCAGGGCTCACGAGGCGATTTTTTTGGCACAAGATCGGACAAGCTGCTACTAAGCAAATATAAAAAATATATATACAAAAGTATATTTTAAATGTTAGATATTTAGCAATCCAAAACGGTATTGAAATAACATATAGGTACATTCTGTTTCACAAGACAATTGACATCGACGAAACACGATGTCTAACCATCAAAAACCCGGGTACCGCCACAAGACGTCGGATTGCTCGCAGCCACCATCAGGAAATGACTAGGAAATTGCCCCATTATGCTTGCAAGTCGTGAGCTGCATTCGAATTACTTCTTTGCTTGTAATTTTGCATAGTATGAGGGACGATTGCGCTTAAAAGCATCTACGCACGATGGGAAGTCTCTGGAGACATAATAGCATGCAATTCAGGATTATAGCCACATAGTTTGTGGGTAGCGAAGGACGATTTTATGCTGATATTAGTATGCTGGCAGAGTCATGAATTTATCAAATGGGTGATTGTTCAGGTATAATACTCGTACCAGTCTGCTACTATCCCACTGCTGGGCAAAAGCCTCTTTTTGTACAGAGAAGGCACGAGCACTGATCTCCACGCGTACTCTGGACTGGTGATTTCAAACTTGTATAAGACCAGGTTTCCTTACGAGTTTTCTTCACCAATGTCTGAGATATACTAAACAAGTAGTCATGTATTGAAAACATTGGTACTTGCCCGGATTTGAACCAAAATCTCTTGCATCGAGGTAGGTGCCTTAACCTCTGGGCCATCAATATAACTCATTGTTTTAGGCATTTAGTAGTAGGTGATGTACGATTTAACTTGTATTAAGATTTAAGTGAACAATGTTAAATTCTTTAAACCTACAAACACTATAAAAACTTGCAGGGTTTTTATACAAATCTCATACATAAGCGTAATTAATCCGGTTCTTTATAAATAGCATCGTCAAGCCAAATAAAACTTTATTGAACATTAATACGGTGATATTATCACTCATTGATTTTTAATTAAAACACCATGCAATTGTATCGGCTGTACGGTGGACGTATCTACGTACGCCGTCAATACTGTGAACTTTTGTGCATTATCTGCATATAGGGCAGTCTCAAAGGTACTTTTAAATTCAGTTAATTAATAGTTACAATAGGGTGTTTGACAGAATATGAACATCAAAATATAATTAGTCCACCAGTTAGATTAATTATTTTATTTTTTACTTATTAACAAGGTTCACCAACAATTGTGTATACATTTAAAACAAACAAAAAAAAATAACAATAGTGCAAATAACGAAATAACAATGCAACAATTACTTAAAGGTAAACTCCACATGCACTTCTAGACAGTAACGTACCTACTTTAAAATACTAATAAAGAAGAAGAATTAAAAAAAAGAGGGTACTTTTTATTTTGCTGAGAGTGTCGTGACTTAGATCTATTTTGTCGCTACATTCATTTATGACTTTACAAAATCTTGAGCAAGGGGAATTACTACCAAGCATCGTTTTTAAAGTTATTAAGCGTATTAAAGTTGAGGAGAGGGGCCTTGTTACGTCATTATCTAGTATAAACTGTACTGGCTAGTTACCTCATGCGACATTTTGACTCAATGTGCCGCCGTCATTTTTTGATTACGTGAAAAAAAGAAAAAAATGTGTCGAATATTTTAATCTAGATGTGGGACTAAAAACTTAAATTTTGTCAAGTACCTAGTCCATTTTGAAAATAACTCTACAGTGACTTTTCATTTGTAATCTGTTATGTTTAAATTGTACAGACGCCAAAAAAAAAAAGAAAAAAAAATCCCCGTTGAACATGGACCTAATTCTGTTTTTTCAAGAATTATTCACTTACTCCTATTATTAAAAAAAATTGACACATTGGAGTATCTTGATGTCTCTACATTTAAAATATATCAGGTCATAACTGAATGATTTTTTTATGGTTCTTAACAGTTTTAAACAAAAAAAAAACGTTTGGAAACAAAACCGAAAATTTTCAAAGGTCCAGGTCCAGGATCATGAACAGAACTCATGGTAGCAGTATGTGCGACGATGTCACTTTCACCCTGTAGAAGTATGTAAGTAGGTGATACATAATGAAGCACAAAAAAACAAACGTCAAACAATACATACTAGGAAAATAAATCTTAAATAAATGGTAGTTAGGTTCACTTTTTCCGGAGATTTATGAGAAAGGCAAAGTGACTTTAACAGAATCAGACTGGCTGTTCTCGTAAGATTGCTTTGATTCAGGACACAATCTTCCTAAATTCCTAATTGAATACTGAATTGTCAGGTAAAGTTAGAGTCAAATAGTTTTTTTTAATTAGGCCCTTAAAAGGCAACTTTGAACATCACACTTACAAGTTAAATAAATTAAGTAAATTAAATTTCCAAAACGTATGGAGAAGACTGGACAAGAAACTTCATACATAGCATTCTCATACCGAGTGTTTTTACTCGATAGATTAGTTCTTTAATAAGTGTCCCTGTAAATTGTATACATTAAAGTACAGACATGTTTAATTGCTAAGCTGATACATAAATTGACAAAATTTTGTTACCTGGTAATGAATATTTTTAAGTGTAAAAACTTGTACTACTTCATGCCATATACTAATGGCCAAATCTGTTAGTTACCAAACACCTCCAAAACGGATTGACCGATTCCTATAAAATTGTGGGTGTATAGTCAATAGGTCTGAGAATAGAACATTAAAATATTGTCTGTGAAAAAAAGGCGGTTGAGGCAGCTAGTAATTCATATAAGAACCTCGAGTACCTACAACATTTGATGCAATAAATAAATGAATGAATGTGAATATACCGATAGTCAAGGTAGGTCATAAACACAAGGTCCTTCAAGAAGATGAAGCGAATTTTAAGTATATTAAGTGAGATGCCATGAAGCAACCCTATTAATGCAACGCATAAAATCGTGCCGGTTCATTCGGCTCCCGCATTCATGCCTACTCTATACAAATTATACCGTTTAATGAGAATCACTTCTGACTACCAAGTTGAATTATCTTTTAAATACATGGAATTCCCAACTCAAGTACATAAATAACTACTGCCTATAATAGATTGACTATCTCTACCGTGTTATCAGAAACTGATACAAAAGCCTACGGGTTGAATTCGTAGTATTACTAGGCGCTTTCCTTGACGTAAATTGTCATCTAGTACTTATAGAAGTCGGAGAAATATGTAGCAACACTAACAGTGTACTGCAAAAGCTTGCAAAAAGCAAGCTAGAAAAAAAAATGAATTTAAATGGCACAATTCATGCGAAAAATATTAAACACTAGGAAAAAGTAAACAATTAAATTCAGAGACAAATTTTCGTATAGTAGGACCAGTAAAATCATTATTATTTGTTTAAATGGTTTACACAGATAAGGCGGTCAAACTTATAACACCCCTTTTTTTGCGTGGGGGTTAATAAAACAACTGACTTTAGAAACTAGACATAATTCTATTAACAGTCACGGACTACAGATGATAGAAGAGGCCTTACGTGTCATAATGTCCTATTTTACTTGCCGTTATGCCACAGTGCAAAGGCCCTTCTAGTGAGATTATTTTGCTGCATGTGCTAAGGCTGGTAGCCGGTTCCAACATAGTCAAGAAAGGGCATCTCAAAATCAAAATCAAAAGTCTTTATTCAAACTAGGCTGAGAATCAGCACTTTTTGAACGTCAAAAAAAATACATAAAGACAGACCCCCAAAAACGGCCCACCCTTCGCCACTTCCTAGTGTTTTTGCTGGGAAAGAAGAAGTGGCGGAACAAACACCCCAGCAACACGTCTGTCTGATATGTTAGAAGAACAGTTTAAACAGCATTGGCAATCAATAAACATACTCACTTAAATTAAATAATTTGAAGAACTAGGTATACAAAGAATCTATACAATGAAATGCTCAATAAATAGCACTCAAGTTTATAGACTTTGTAAAACATTACATTTCAGAATGATTGTCACGTGTTAACTAGCACACTCCAATATACCGAGATTTAAAAAAAAGTAAATATAAATATTCATATTAACATTGAAATCTAAACTCAAGCAAAACAACTACAAAATTAAATTAAAAATTTAAAATACCCCCACCGCAAAAAAGTAAAACATTTAAAAAGTAAAAAATAACACTTTAGCCATGAAATTTTACTTCACATCGGGGTACCGCTTAAGTGAGGAATGTTCCTAGTACTTGTAGGTATGTAGGTACTTATTTTAACGGTACCCCGACGTTACGTAAAATTTCATGGCTAAAGTGTTATTTTTTACTTTTTAAATGTTTTACTTTTTTGCGGTGGGGGTATTTTAAATTTTTAATTTAATTTTTATTTTAAAATTTTTAAACGCATTAATTTTGTTTTATAGAGTTTACAGTTATGAGAATTTTTCAGTGCATTGTATGTAGAGTCAAATGCTGGTTAAAACGAATCCAAACACGACATATCTGCTATTATTTTGTCAAGAGTCTACCTACTGGTGTGCTGGATAGCCTGGCTGCAGCATCAGCTCATCCTGTTGCCATCAGTGCATTGTGTTTAGAATCAAATGCTGGTTGAAATGAATCCAAACACGACATATCTGCTAATATTTTGTTAAGAGTCTACCTACTGGTGTGCTGGATGGCCTGGCTGCAGCATCAGCTCATTCTGTTGCCATCAGGGCATTGTATGCAGAATCAAATGCTGGTTGAAATGAATCCAAACACGACATATCTGCTATTATTTTGTCAAGAGTCTACCTACTGGTGTGCTGGATAGTCTGGCTGCAGCATCAGCTCATCCAGTTGCCATCAGTGCAATGTGTGCAGAATCAAATGCAGGTTAAAATGAACCCAAACACGACATATCTGCTGTTATTTTCCCAAGAGTGTATTAGTCTGCTAGATATCCTGGCTGCATCTGACCAAATACACCATAATGTTGCTTATTAATATTACTTACACACATGGTTCTTTGAAGTTTTAAGACACACATATGTTTGTAAGTAAAGTTAATACCCATAGACGTCTAAAATAGGAACGGTAGCTAACACAAAAGAGCTGACAACCTTGAAACGGCTGAACCGATTTTGATGAATTATGTCTAAGAACCATCGCATGAAACCCTGCTTTCAAATAAAAAAAACCGCATCTAAATCGGTTCACCCGTTTGGGCGCTACGGTGCCACAGACAGACAGACAGACAGACAGACAGACAGACAGACAGACAGACACACACACATAGCGGTGAAACTTATAACACCCCTCTTTTTGCGTCGGGGGTTAAAAACTGAAAAATAACAGCCTCCAGGTTTAAAAGGCGTACCCGCTTACATGTGCAATGCTGGCTTATATTCATAAGGCTGTGACTCCAAGTTTAAAATGATCATCTAGGACCAATCTCAGGTAATAGCCCCTTTAATATGAGAAATTGGCAGTAAGGATCTCTATTGTAAGAAAAGTTTGTCCGATGAATAGTCTCCTGAACAGTCGATGTAAATATGAAAAGTAAATACGTCATACTTGAGATATTCAAAGGCAGGCATACCAAGTCACTGAGTTTTGTTGTCCAAACTAATGAAGCAGAAATCAGTGCTAACATTAATTATTAATTTCATTACTACATTAATTTTTTGATGGAGATTAAACCGTCTATTAATCTGAAATTATGCTAAGTTATAAATAAATTATGGAGGTTAATGGTCATACCAATTTATACACTTTGAATTTAAATTACTTTCAAGCTATTTTATAACGTGTCATCGCGCCTATATTCCAAGAAGGGAATTTGCCAGTTTTAATGATAAGAAAACGTAAATTTCATACCAGGATAATTTCATAACTATGTACTAGTTACAAACTAATACAAAAAAAAACACGTTTAAGTATTATAAAACCAACACTGACACACATAGATCATTCAATTACGAACTTCGGTCAAGCAGCAAAAACTAATGCTATGTATTACGTAAGCATATTGTCATCGATTATATTCCAATCCTGGACCTGGCCTGTTGGTCTAGTAGTTATTGGTCCTGACTACTATGCTCTAGGTCGTGGGTTCGATTCCCACCCAGAACAAATCTTTGTGTGATGAGCACGATCATTTGTTCTGTGTCTGGGTGTAATCTTCTTCTTCTTATCTTATTAATTATATAAAATTCTCGTGTCACAATGTTCGTTCCCATACTCCTCCGAAACGGCTTGACCGATTCTCATGAAATTTTTTATGCATATTCAGTAAGCCTGAGAATCGGCTACTATCTATTTTTCTAACCTGTAAGTAATAAGGGGTGATCACCCCAAATTTTATTTTTTTATTTTTTTGATAATTTTTATTTTTTTTATTTTTTTATTATGTGGCATCAAAAAATACATATAACTCTTAATTTGCACTTTTTTATCACCAACCCTTGATTTTTAATAGTCATTTTCATAATTTTATCATTTTCTATCCCGCTCGATAACATCAGTTATAATCCGCATCAAGGATGGTTCTTACATATTTTTTTTTTAAGTTATTGCATAGCTTCTATCGCGGGCATTGAGCGTGGAAACCGAATACAGAAATTCCGTAACGAAAATAACCTAACACAGGCACTGCGGTGATACTTTTTAGTTTTTGGTTTTGCCATCTATCGATGAATAGCTGAACTTTTAATGACTTTTTGAAATATCACGAAGAGAGGGAGAGGGAGGAGAGTGGGTATATTGTGAGAGGGTAGGGAGGGGCAGAGAGGGGAAAGTGGAGTGGGTGGGGAGGGGGGTGACAGAGGGAGGGGTGGAGGAGGGTGAGGGGAGGGGGGTAATGGGTGGTCAAGTGGAGGAGGGGAAGGTGAGGTGAGAGAGGTGGGGAAAGGGGGAGGGAAAGAGGTAGTTGTCGGGAGGGGGAGAGAGAGGAAACTGAGAGAGGGGTGAGGGAGGGCCGTGGGAGGTGTTGGGGAAAGGGAGGGGGAGTGGAGAGGGAGAGGGAGGGGGAGAGGAGAGGAGTTGACAAAAAATGCTATGCAATAGCTTTACCGCGGCAGTCTCCGAGTGCCACACGTTATTTTTTTTCGTTTTTACCATTCAATCACAATGTGCCACAGCGAAGCGTGGCAGGGTACAGCTAGTTATTCTATAATATGAATGTATTTAGAAGTAAATAAGTATATTTATCAGTTGTTGAGTTCGAACTCGAGACCTATGAATTGGCAATCCACCGGTCACACCACTAGGCTATCACTCCTGTGAACCCAAGGCACGCACCTCTGACTTTTCGGATTCATGTGCGAATTGTATAATTATCACTTGCTTCAAAAACGGTGAAGGAAAACATCGTGAGGAAACCGGCATGCCTGAGAGATATTTCTCGACGGCATGTGATGCCAAGTCAGAGGCCCATGGGCGGCATTAAAACTCTGACACCAGGTTAGTTACTAACCACACGATAAGAAGAAGTTGTTGAGTACCCATAACACAAGCACTGTTTAGCTTGGGACTAGATGGCGGTGTGTGAAAAAAAAATCCAGACTACAGATTATGGCTACTGAAATATTGCAGATGTATAAACCCAATAACGTTTTGCCTAACTTGGGAATCAAAGTCAGATTTTCATCAGTCGGCTCAGCAGTGGCTGCAATCAGTTGAGTAAGTTTTGTATCATTACAATTCGCAAAAACTTTGTTTCTATATGTTGCTTACCCAGGCCGTCTTAACGTGTACTTGCTTTCATTTCAATGTACCCAGCGGTTTAACTGTGAAAAAGAAATTAAAATAAGCATATTACATTAGCTTAAAAGATAAAATAAAAGCATGGATTACGAAACTAATAACATTATACAAGTATTATATTAATTACCTGAAAAACAGAATTAAACCAAAACACTGATATTGAAATTGCTTATAAAATATACAAAACAGCTATCAGTCACTCAACCTATATTATAAACTACTAGCAGACGTCACGCGGTTTCACCGCGTAGTTCCTGTTTCCGTGGGATTACAGGGCTAAAAAGTAACCTATGTCATCCGGGAATAGTGTAGCTTTCTACCAGTGCAATAATTTTTAAAATTGGATCATTGGTTCCGAAGATTACCCCCTACATACAAACAAATGTTACCTCTTTATGGTATTAGTATAGACCAGGTACCAATAATCAAACAAACACGAACTAAAACGCTTCTCTCACACAAAAGAAATTGTGACCTCTTTCGCTCTTTTATTCATAATCGCGATCTAAAAGCAAATGTAATAACTCGCTGTTACCAGCCAATAATACTCTGGAAATCGAGGGGTACGCACGAACAAAGAGCGGGACTAACCCGACATAGCCCGCACTAGGGGGGTTAAGTGTGCTACAGCACTAATCGCCTACAAGTGCCCCTTTAGAAGATTCCAAGTGTTCTTTCGACGGATCACTATTGCCGGAGAAACACGTCCCGATGTTAGATAATGAATTTTCCCTAATTGGATTAGCGTATTGGGTCCAAGTGGTGCCACTTCTATCGTTTGTTTATGTAATCTAGAATGCATATAATTTCGGGTTTTCCGATTCGGGTCTAATTAGGGTTTAGCGTTATATTAAGGAGTCTCGTATTATTACAGCTTATTGCGGTTCCGTTAATTCCCAATGTAATTGATTAGTCCGTTGGGTTTTCTTAATGTGTTTGTGAGGGATATTCAGAGAAATTTTAATTTTAAAATGTGTTGTTGTAACGAACTTTTGTTGAAAACTTGCCTCCAGACATAAAAACAAAAACCAAACTGACTATCTCCTGCCTAGTCATTTAGTAAATATGTTGTATACATATTTAGCTTGGCTTTAGCTTGGAGGAGCTTGTGGCTAAATAATAACCGTCTCACGGTTCGATCGAAGGTTAAGCTACGCTCGACGAGGTTGGTCCGTGATGGGTGTCCATTTATTACATAATAATATCAAGACTCCTCCGAGCCTCGGGAAGCACGTAAAGCTGTTGGTCCCGGCTGTCATTTGTAGATCTATGACAGTCGTTACAGATAGTCAGAAGGCCCAAAATCTGACAACCAGTTTAACCAAGGGGGTGGGTGTTACCCAGTAACTAGGTTGTGGAGGTCTGACAGGCATCTGGTTAAACTAGAAGCCGACCCAAAGATAGTTGGGAAAAGGCTAGGCAGATGATGATGTTGTATACTTAATTAGCATGGAGTAACTACCCATCTGAACTCAATCCCAACCCTTGGTCAGACTGGTTCAACAAAAATAAACTTATCTGATTTTGGGTTCGGTACAGCACATCAGTCACCTCCTTCCTAGCCATTTCATCTTTCACACAATCCACCTATTGTTTCCTTGGTCTTCATCTACTCTTTCAACCTTCAAATTCATACTCAAAACTTCTCTGTCACCATGACCCTCATTTTACAGAATCAAACTATGTGAAAAAAAAAAACTGCCAATAGAAGGTGTCTAGGTCATTCGGGTCAAACAAAAATTAATTTTATGTAAACGTAAATATTTTTCGTGCATCTCAAAACAGTTTAGTTATTAAGTTACGACTCTGTTCTTGTGTAAAGAACCGTGTAAGGTCTATTAGCATAGATATGCTATTATTAGCATACACACATGAATATTCACTAAGCCAAACCCAAACGCCATTAAGTCGTTTAAAAAGTCGCCTGTATTTTCATGCGTAGATAAAAATAAGATAAAATAAAAACATAAACAAAAATATCTGCCAAGCCAATATGCATCTTATTAAACTTAAACAAAAGCCTGTTTCTCCATGTTTGTAGAGTTTGATGTGTCTCTAAAAACGTCTTTTGAACTTTGAATAATAACAGTCGAAAAATTTTCATACGTTTGAAGTGTTTCTTTGAAAACGTGGCTTTCGTAAGGAGAAATTAAATGAATTTTCGTATTATGTTTCGTTCACCAGTGTCATTTGTCACGCGTATGAAAAGAAAAAAGATCCTTAATTTCTTATAAGTTACATCAAAGATATCGTTTTTACTGCTTTTTGAATGTCTGAATAGAATCCTATTGAAAAGATTCTGTTAAGTATTATTTATTTTTATTAATTCAAAGCTTCAATGGATATTTCGTGACATGAATATTTTAACGTCAACCCCTCTATATGGTTGAATATAATTGGACCTATACAAACAGCTCCTAATTCGTAAATACTATGTTTATCTTCAACTGCACACCCTTGCATATTTCAAGTGTGGGCTGTACATTTGCATTTTCTTTTACGTGTATTTAACAATCTTTACAACATACCCACGATACCATCTGTTTATGAATATTATAAATATAAAAATAATTCATTATAAAACTTTACAAAAGTAAAAACACATACGATTTAAGTAGTAATAAGAAAGCAGCGGTGGCCCAGTGGTGGCGGCCCCGACTTACGAACTGTAAATCGTGGGTTCGAACCCAGGCAGGCGCATTACTTTGTGTAATTTATTTCATCACCACTGCTCTCAAAAACAGTGAAGGAATACATCGTGAGGAAACCGTCATGTCTTGAACCAAAAATTCGAAGACATGTGACATCTACCAATTCGCACTGGGCCTGTGTGGTAGATTATGGCCCTTACGCAAAATACGCGCTTTGACGTGGAGTTGCGGATACCAGCCCGGTACCTTTTTTTAAGTAGTAATTATTACTAATCGTAAGCTTTTTACGAATCATGGGGAACGAATACAATACTCGTATAAACCTCGTGCCTTTTGCTTGTCTTGACCATGATAATAAAGAGCGTTAAGCACACGGCGTTCTTATAATCGCGCGCCGCGTATGCGCAATTGCGCATACCAAATGCTCTGAATTTTTAAGGCACAAGGCGCCTCATCAACAACACATATGTGAAATACTTGTATAAAATCAGCCCATAAAACCTATTACTGAATTTAAATATATAAACTCTACCACAGAGTTTAGGTATTATTAAATCTGATTTATTAAATAACGTTAGTAATTACCTCAACAAACGACATTCAAAAATTGTAAAAGGAAACCCAAAAGAGTTTTCCTGCCTTTAATTTCAATTATGTGCGTAACAAAACAATATTAACCATAATGTTGTGCACCCCATAATGTTGTCCTTACTCTACTAATGATATCTTTGAACGGCACACGCGTGGCATACAAAATGTTCGCCGCCCCTGTAAATTTGCCAAGGCTTAATGAAACCGAGAAACGCACTGTCGAAGTCTACAGATTTGATAAGACCGGCACGCGAAACACGTAGCCTGTTATGTTCATTTGATTAAATAAATGTTTGATTCGGAATAGTTTGCTCAACACAGAGCGTCTGGCGCTGTCAAGAAATTAGATGCGCTAAGAATTAGTAATTCGAGCTTGAAGCAATTTTAGGGTCTGAAATGTTTTAGTTGTTGACAAGGTTGAACTGGCTAACAGTCTGTCACCAGTTGTCCTTTTTGATATTCGTAAACAGAACACGTTTTCTTCCATATGTCTTCAACTGTTGTGGTGGTTCAAGTCGTTGCAGATGTTGAATGCCAATTTACTCATAAAAGAAACTGAGCCAGAAGGTTTGAAATATTCCCTTATAACGTGTTGTAAACGTGGCTCATTAGTGCATGATGCTAAGGATCTAAAAGTATGTAGTTGATAATTATAATAAAGTAATTTATGTATAAAGTGTATGTATTTAGAAATATATAAGTATGTTTATCAATTGCAGCTCAAAGCACAAACTCTGCTTAGTTTGAGACTAGATGACGCTGTGTAAGAGTTGTGGAATATAATACCTATAATATTATTGTAATTATTGGAGTATAATTCGCAGATTAAAAAAAAATTAAAATGGAAATTCCTGAGGATTGTGGAAAGGTGTACCTAAGTATAATTGAAAAATGTGCCTAGCAAGAATGTTTCATGTCGTTTCGAAGGATACTATTTAAAATTAATGAACGAATACTTGTATTTTTGATTTGAAATTCGTTTACTTCAAAAGGGGTGCTGTTATCTTTAAAGAACCCTTAACATATATAACTAGACCGTCTGGAAAAAAGTAAAGAGAAAAATAATAATATAGATTTATTGACTACACTATATTTATTTATAAATACAAACACACACGTACAAAATACAAACACGCTAGATTGAAACTTTCCAACAGAAGCACTACTACGACGTAACATCGTGGGGTACTTGATTGCTGGCAGTTATATTCGCAGATGACGACATATAAGCAAGCACTAAAAATATACCTGTTAGGAAATTTTCAAATTGAATGCAACATTGCATGGCTCCCGGAATGTCCGTGTACAAGGAATTCCATTCGAGAATTTCTGAATAGTTGGCTAGGGTTCCGTAAATCAAATCCGTAATATTTTTTGTGATCTTTCTTGTTTATATATTTATTTAAAAAATAATGTAACATAATATTACGTCTGTTATCCCCGAAAGTCTAGGCAGAGGTGTAACTGTATTGCCCACCTTGGGATTGAATTGAACCCAAAACCAAATTATTATGCTAAGCAATAATTCATGCGACCACTATACTGAAGAGAATGAATATTAAAAGTGAATAAACTCCAATCTTGAACATGATGTTAAAGTTATTTAAAAAAAATGGAATAATAATAGAACAAGAATAAATAGTTCCAGAAAATTCTCCTATCTATTCTAAAATGGCTTGGAGAATTTTTCGCGAAATAATAAAGTCAAAATTTTATTATTTCGCGAAGATACGTAATTAAGGTTGACTTTTTATCAAAGAAATGAGTTAATGATGCACCGAGGAAAAAAATTGCGATGTTTTCGAACAATAAGTAAAGACCGAACAATAAACCATGGTCTGACTTCTATACTAACCACTTAAGGGTTACACTTAAGCTAAGAAAACGGACTCACAGATGTTCATGAAAACATCTTGAAGTAAATGTTTTCAACGATGAAACCTCTACTCATAATAAAATGTTAAAATATGAAAAATAAGCAGCTCACCACAGTTGCTTGTACACGAAAACTTTTTTGAGAGTTTTTTTGACTATGTTGGATGATCAATCATGAAAATCAAGCAGAAAAGGAAAACCATTTTTTTGGTGCACAGGGAAAACCGCATCAGGACTCATGTAAAAAGTATTGGAAAGAAAAGATAAATCACGTCAAATAGAAACGAAACTACACCATTCAAAAGAAACCATTAAAAGTAAGTCCTGCAAAATAAATACAAAAATCAAGTTGATGGTTTTCAACTAAAAGTTTTCCAACCAAGTTTCGTCGAAGCCTAAAAACCGTCCTGCAGAACGAGATTAGGCCCGCTATTGCAAACGCATTCTGCTTTGTTCCTTTTCTATTACGGAAAGCTATGTTAGCCTAACACCGATTGAATTTACATGAAACTGCATGAGAAAAGAATTGAATGGAACATTGTTTTCTCTAAAATGTATTTTTTACCCAAGGGATTTTATGGCAAGGAAATGTATGTGTTTAATCCTAAGTGGGGTCTGATGTGTGATGCTCTGTCTAACTAGTGTGTGCGTTTCAAAAAAACGAAAGAAAACAGTGTGCGGAAACCGGCATGCCTCAGAGATTTTTCTCGCCGACCGCGACATTTGAAGCCAAGGCTCATGGGCAGCAAAAAACTCCGACACCAGCAGGGCTAGCATGGGCTGGGGATATAACTTTTATCCACCGGTTATTTCCACTGACAAGGGATACAATTATCAAATCCACCTGCCAAAGCACGGCAACAGGGGGAAAGAGAATTATATCACTTTTTGACATTAGACGTGGATACTCATCCACGGCTTATAGCATGGCGACTAGTGAAAGATTTGGCGATTCGAGCGATTGCCAATTGACAACAAAACAAAACAAATATCCAGTACAGATGTAATAAAACGATGAAAGTACTTTGGTTTACATGACATTCTCGACTATTGTGTAATTTCATAAAAGTTTTCTAATTTCGAGAACAAGCGTTTCCCCTGGTTTATCCCCGTGAATAGTTTATCCACCCAAGTCGCCATGCTCGGAGGGTGGATAAAAATGACAGAGGGGAATAGTATTTCATCCTCTCCCCGTGGAAAGAATATCTCCGGCCATGCTAGCCCTGCAGGTTATAGTCACTAACTACACGTTAAGGATATGAAGATGACCAACGTGGGGTGTAATAGTTGGGGAAGCCTCCACATCAAAACATTTACACTATCCTATGTCGAGGTATGTAAAGCACCGTCCCCTTACTCGTATAATGAATAGGCGTTTCTGAAGAGATGTAAATGAGGAGGATTTTGATTGTTTCATGATACACCACTATTTTTTAATTAGTACAAAAAAAATGGGTTGTATCCGTACCTGTTACTGATCATATTTGCGTAATCAAAAGTAAAAAAAAAACGAAAATATTTTTTAAATATAAATAATTATGAAATATAATACTATTTAGTTGAACTTAAATAACGAAAACAGCTGTTGGAGGCGGGGCATGCTTGAGCGAGATAACGCGAACGTGATGAAAACTACTATGTCATGAATAGCCTGTACAATATTTCCATAAATTGGGTGACTTATTGGGATATAAACAAACGCTAATGACTTTGCTGTTAATTAATATTATTTATTGATACTTTACAAATAAAATGAGAAGACTGTCTCGAATAAGCCCTTTAAGTATTTGTACCAAATAAAAATTAGTGGTGCATACTTCTGAGGTCACCAAGTCCAAAGTAGGTGCTTAATCATATGCCAAAAATAACAAATAATGTATGTGTTTTGACGCCCAGGTGTTCTTGGTTTTATTTATTTTGTAAGCAAATGTACTTAGGCACTTTTTAATTATTAAATCAATAAAAAAAAACTAACATTGTTACGGGATACTTTTATACCTTTGGGAATGATTAGTGATCGTGCCCAATGTTTACAGTAATAAAGTCAAGTGTAAATAAATGCGTCATAAATCAACCCAAAAACAACAGAAGCATTTAAATTTAGCCAATAACAAAACCCAAATGTATTCCCATATGCAAGTGTGTAAACCCACAATCTGTTATCTGTCGCAGGGCCGCGGGCGCAGTCACCACTGTCAGTAATACAAAATACGGCGTCATCAAAAATGCAACGAAACAGACTGCATGAATTATGGTTACAACGCTTCAATGGAAAATAAATATGGAGTTTCCGACCCTGGGTACCGTCATTTCACATTTGTCGTTGCGGTAATTTTAACGGAACGATTTCAATTGACGGGGTGAACGTAAAGGCGGGGAAAAATCAAAATTGCCAATCATAAATTTGTTTTTGTTTTATAAATAAAATAGTACCAATTTAAATAGAGTGGAAAGGACATCGACGTACTGGCTGAAAACATGAGTTCAGTTCATGATTGGACTTGGACCTAGCAGCATTTTTTTCACTGATGTTTTTTACATAATAAACCGGCCAAGAGCGTGTCGGGCCACGCTCAGTGTAGGGTTCCGTAGAATATGTAAACGAAGTTAAAAAAAAATGTTTGCATATACGATTATACTACAAACTTAATCCAGAAATTATTTTGTACAACTTTTTGTCTTTTTTGTACAAAAACTGTTTCCATCCAAGTTAAAAAAAAAATCCTAGAAAGTCCTTATAAAGTTCTACTTTTCAGATTTTTTTCATATTTTCTGAACTTATGGTTCAAAAGTTAGAGGGAGGGGGGGGGACACATTGTTTTTTACTTTTGGAGCGATTATTTCCGAAATTATTGACATTATCAAAAATGATTTTAGTAAACCCCTATTGATTTTTAAATACCTTTCCAACAATATATCACACATTAGGGTTGAAATTAAAAAAAAATCACTTCTCACTTTACATATAGGGGGGCTATCCTAATAAAACATTTTTTTCCAATTTTTATCCAGACCAGACCAGAGAAGGTACATACCTTCTCTAGTCAGATCAGGGATACAGGGTGAAGGAAACATCGTCCGGACACCATAAGTTCAGCTCATTATCCTGGAACCCACGGCGTCAAAATTTTTCTTCAGATTTTTATAACTTCCATTCCGTCCTCATAATTATAATTATATCCCAAATCTAGAAAATGTAAACCCACTCGTGATTCATTTGTTTATACGGATTTTTTTTATGAACTGTTGTTATAATTAGACGTTTCTTTGTATTACAATATTTCGTAACGAGTTAACAAGTTTTAAACCCCGAAAGAGATTTTCGAATATAACCGAAGGCTGTTCCAAGAAAATTCCCGTTTGAAAATTGTCAAATGAGGTATGATATTTCCAATCCCTTTGAGTTGTTTTTAGATTTAATGTTTTCGAGAAGAAACGTGAATTTTCCCTGCCATGAAAACTGTTAACCAATTACCCCAAAATAAATCAATGCCGCCGTAAAAAACGATGTGATTCATTATTTATGGACGTTAAATCGACAGTACCTACGTGTCGGGCCAGCGAGGGAGCGTATAAAGTGCAACGTTCGCCTCCCGCGTCATATTGTTACGGACAATAACAATAACTGTCTCATTAATGCATTTATACCGCCGTGATTTATTCACAATTTCACATGGTTTTTTTTCAACAACATGTAAACGTTTTGTCTTGTTAGTGATCCTCATTCTGACGGTCTTTGGTTTAGTGTCTGACGTTCATCACCCAGTTACTGGGTAATAATTATGATACCTCTTGGCTAAACTGGTTGCTAACCTTTCGAGCTCTGACTTCCCGTAACAACTGTCAAAGATCTATAAAATGGCAGTCGAGCCTTATTTAACGTGCTTTCCGAGGCAGGGAGGAGTCTTGATACAGAGATATTGAATGATTCCTAATCTACTAAGCGAACTCGTCAAGCGTGGCCACATATGGGCTGGTGCTGCCAAATGCCATCTAGCAGCTTTGGACTCAGTGGAGAAGCGAGCGAATAGGCTTATTGGTGACCCAGATTTGGTTGAACCAATCTGCAAAGCCCTAAGCATAGGCGTATGGTAGCTAGCCTTTCGGTATTCTGTAGGATACATTTTGGAGAGTGTGCACGGGATTTACATGACTTGATTCCGCCATCACCTTTCTACCACCGGACAACCCAGCACCATCATCGTACATCGAACGACTGGAACAACTTGCCTGCTGCGGTCTTCTCGTCCGATTATAATTTAGGTGTCTTCAAGGCTGGAGTGAATAGGCTCTTAATAAACTAGTGCGCTTCACCATCACTGATTACATCACTGCTTACGTGGGATTGCAGTCAAGCACTGGTTTATAATATTAAAAAAAAAACTTAGATGGTACAGCTTTTATTATTTAGCTAAGATTATACACCAATAGATACGTTCAACACAATAGAAACTGTGAGAGATGAGTCCTGTGACCGGCGAACTGCCAAGTCCCGAGGTTGAACCCAACACACGCACCTCTGAGTATTCTGATTCATGTGCGTATTGTATTATGATATGACTTTGTTTTAAAAACGGTGAAGGAAAACAGCTTGAGGAAACCAGAAAGTTTTTTTTTTTAATATTATAAACTAGTGCTTGGCTGCATTCCTACCTGATGGTAAGCAGTGAAGCAATCAATTCGAGAGATATTTCTCTACGGCATGTGCCAAGTCAGAGGCCAATGAGTGGCATAAAATAAGAAGTTCGTCACAAAATTAATAATAAGTCTTTATTTCTCCTCACAATACCATCATACAAGTAAATTAAGTACATACATATTTTATGGAACATCAATTTAGAATATGATAAATGTATATGAGAAAGTGGTGTCCGTTATACGTGTAACCCTGTAGTACAGACCACCAGGTCCTCACCCCTTGGAAAGTTGGTAAAACAATAATTATTCAAATCATCCGAAAAATCTAACCTAAATCTAGTCAGTACTAAGTAGCCTAGTAGAATTTAAACAGAAGTCTCAGAGATCTGGTCACGTCTTTGAGTGACCGACTACGAGCCTCACAAGTTTCAAGTTCTTTGCATGTAAACTTAGTTGAGACCTTATCGGACCCAGTGGAAGCATACTCCTTAAGTTCGACGACGAATTTACATATGTCTGGCGAAGTTTAGTCTACTTGTAACAGGAATTTGTTTTGTGTCACTTTCTTTTTGATTGGATTTGAAAAAAGCATAATTATATCTTTAGTAGTAGATATCAAATTAAAGTTCGATTTTTAAATAACAAGAGAGAGAGAAAAAGAGAGAGAGAGAGATAAGAGATTCGGAAAATTGTTTTTTTTTGGCTGCTTATACTTTATGAAGAATTTAAATTTATAGAGAAAGCTCTAGACTTTTAATAAAGGAGTGCGCTTCACCATCATTGATTGCATCACTGCTTACCATCAGGTGGGATCGTAGTCAAGAACTAGTTTATACCCGCGTTTTGCTGATGGGGTTGCCCTGGCATTGCAGTGCATCTGGAATGTTTGCGGCGGCCCGTGCGGATTGCTTTTACACAATAATGCGCACGCGTGCAGCTGCGATAGTGGCGCGAGTCATGGTCAGCCCCAACAGGGTTCTGAAAATGATTGCTGACAGAGTGGACTGTCCGTACCTGCGTTCACTGCTGTCAGTTACATGTGTCACTGTATCGTGTTTCCTACTTAAACTTAGTTTTTAAGGAGTATTATTTATTTTGACTGGCCTGTTGGTCTAGTAGTTAGTGATCCTGACTGCTATGCCGGAGGCCGTGGGTTCGATTCCCATCCAGGACAAATGTTTGTGTGATGAGCACGATCATTTGTTCTGTGTCTGGGTGTAATTTATCTATAATATGTATGTATTTAGAAATATATAAGTATGTTTATCAGCTGTTTAGTACCCATAACACAAGCTCTCAAGCTTAACTTGGGACTAAATGGCGTTGTGTGAAAAGTTGTGGAATATTTATTTATTATTATTGTTAAAAAATAAATAATAAATAAATTATGTCCGAGGTGCGTCTTGGGTTTGAACTCGAATTCCATGAATTGGAAGCCGTTAGCCGCTCACACCACCAAAAAAATCACTGAGGTCGAAAAAGAAATAGACTACTTATTATGGAAAGATAAAAAAAATGAATATTATAATACTTGTAGTTTCTGTGTTTTTAAGAGTTTGACTGGTGTATGTTTGTATGTGTATTTTTTAATATTTGTAAACACACCAACGATACAGGAGAATTTCCTAATCAGGCAAATCGTAAAAAAACCCGAAAGTATATTATTGTAAACCACTTAATCGGTAAAATGTACAAAGATGTAGGTATATCGCGTTTAATTTTATGAACAGAATAGCCATAAGGAAAAAAAAACAGTCAGTTTAAAACAATAACATTAAAATTTGGACGGAAAAATACCGACCTTACAAAATTGAAAATAGGACAATAAAAATTAAAAATGTAACATTTAGCATAATAAATGTTTGTATACAACCATTTTCCCTACTCAAAGTCCAAGTTAAGGAACAACAATATTTAGAAGTAAAGTTAAAAGTTTATGAAAGTTGAGAAATTGCACATAACGGGGTCGTATCTTGGAATTGGCTATTTATACAAAAACGTGAAATTCATTTCGTTATACTGTTCTCAAAATAGCGAAAGAAATATGATGGAAAGTGCTTAGCAGAGTCCCCGCACAGTGCTTTGACTGATATAGTAAATTACCTATTAAAACACATGTTCGTCTCCAGACATTTTATTTGGAACTACATTCACATTTGAATCATGACAACCAAGTCACTATGTAACAGATTAAACACATAACGGCCAGTATCGGCAGTACAAACAAAGTGTTTTTTTTAAATATTTTGTTGGAGTTTGATACAAACTCCAACAAAATATTTAAAAAAAACAGAAGCTAGGATCAGAAACTTCATAGATTTTTTTCAAAGTTAGGTACTGTCGAACTATTAATATAGATTAATATAGTAATAAATAGACAATATTTTTAAAAGTACTTAATTAGATCATATGAGTTTACCTGGCTATTTATATTCGTATTCATATCATTTATTAGCATTCCCCAATGTATAAAAGGTATTAAAATAATGCTTAAAACTACGCACAATCATGGACCCTGTAGGGGCACAGCATTTTTTTTTATGAAATAGAGTAAAATTTTAATTTTTCTCATCCACATACTTCAAGGAATATTCCAAAAAATAATCATTCTTATTAGCGAAATCGGTCCAGCTGTTCTCAAGATTTGCGCTTAGCAACACACGCAGCGATTCATTTTAATATTATAGAGATGTAAGTTTAAATGTAGGTATGTAAACTCTAACACTCAGAACAATATACGGAAAACTCGTGTGGGAGAAAGCTTTTGTAAAGTCTATAAATAAACTTTAGAAATTGGATCAACCACTAATTCTATAACCTCAATGTATTCGAGTTTCATATCACTGCACAGAAACGTTACGTAAAGCCACTAGCAATCTATACTAACCTACGCACTGCATGCTTATTCATAGAGGGTACTTCCACATTCATGAATCCTTTCATACATAGAGCCGTTTGCAAGTGCTACACCTGACCGAATCGTAGTTTCTCATCAATATGGGCAGCACAGTCCTTATATGGGTTTCTAGCTATTCAACATACAAATAAGTATAGTATCGAATGTTCCTATTCATATTATGTTAACGAGAATTACAAGAACATGTTCAGTTACAATAATAGTAACATTATAAAGATACTCTTACCGCGGTAAATACTTCCCAATAACACTTATAATAAATTATGTATTTGCTCTTTTTAACCCCTGACGTTAAAAGAGGGGATGTTATAAGTTTGACCGCTATGTGTGTGTGTCTGTCTGTATGTCTCCGTCTGTCGGTCTGTCTGTCTGTCTGTGGCACCGTAGCGCCTAAACAGGTGAACCGATTTAGATGCGGTTTTTGAATTCCGCAATTCTGTAAAACTGCCCCTTGAAAATGTAGGGGTGAAGTGAAGGTACATTTAGCTGTCATTTCATACTAGTCATTGACAGTTTACCTACTTCATTTAAGTGTTCACAGGGTTAATTTTACCGAATTGACCGGCTGATTCCAAATACATGACTTTAATTATTTAGCTATAGTTTCTAGGTACAGACGCCAGCACATCAAGTTATCTCAATGTGTCAAATTTTCCCAATTGAATATGAACCTTAGTCTGTTTGTCATAAAGTCGAAAAACGATCAAAGAAATTTGACACATTGGGGTAACTTGACGTGCTGGCGTCTGTACATGCAACATCGTACGCTTGAAATAAACTTAACAAATGAAATATGTACGTACATATTTCCGTACGCAAAATACGCGCTTGGCCGTGGAGTTGCGGACACCTGCCCGATAAACCTAACCTATAAACCTAATATACGAAATAGCATTCGGAAAAAGTTTAACTTTTTATCAGTAAATAAATTTCATCCCCGACGTAAAAATAAACAATTCAATTTTACCTCTTTAAAAATACTAGCACGGACAAGATTTCTTCTCGCACCAAAATAGCACAGACGAATTGAAAAAAATCCTCCTTTAGATTAATATTAGATTTTTTCTAAACAATTTGGTGGCTAAACGACTGTCGAACAAACACCTTTTCTAGTAGTTTTGTTATTGTAATATACTTACTCACAACATGTTATTTTTATCTTCACATTTTGTTGCAACATTTTCATCCAATTTTTGTAGGATGTTATTTATAACTGTTTCAGTCACGCAAAATCGTGGGTCTGATAGGGGTCATAAATCTTTACATCGTTTGGTAATAAATAAAGCAAATAAGACTTTTATTAATCAACGTTTGTGAAGGACGTCATGCCTTTTACAATAGCAGAAATGTACTAACTTTTAAATAAGATAACTAATTTATTTAAATTGTTTAAAATTATTAAGTAGTTTTAGAAGAAATAAGCTGTGTGCTTCAGTAAAAGTATAAGTGTAGTTGTCAAAGTAAATAAAACACAGCTGCATACTGAAGTGCCCCGACGTCTTACTGCTTTGTTTTCATTAAGAGGGAAGTCTGCGAGCGTGGGAACTTATTTTTGAACGCATACATTGACATTTTCCACTTACACAGTAGCAACGCACTACACACCCTACACACACATTAACAATTGCCCAGAAACAAACGACAAACAGTACGGCACGACGGGAAAAATATTTTTTCAATGCGTGTTCGACAAAAAAGAGCTAGTAATTATGTGTCAGTAAACAAGCAATGTAATAACAATTGACTTATTGCACCGCGATGCTCGCTTGCTTATGATATTGTTTGGTAGCCACGAAAGGGTGGGGTCACAGTGTTCAACAGAGATTTACAATTTAATTGATAAAATTAATATTTCTTTTATTGTTGTTTAATGTCTTCGTAATTTAGAATTTTATTTTATTATAATAATCCTATAATTGATTGTTTAAACTGTTATAAGTACATGCATATTAAATATAGTTCATTGATAATTTTGTGGTAAATATATGAATGGCGTAAGGGAACAAAAAGACTAACTCAAAAATAACAAATAATTGTATTTCTATACCTTATATTTAAATATTATAAATGCAAAAGTAACTTTACGCCAAAACTACTGCACCGGTAAAACTGAAATTTGGGACACAGATAGTCTAAAACCTGAGAAAGGACACAGGCTACTTTTTGATTCGCGAAAAGGCTTGTAAGGGATAGAAAAAGGGGATCAAATGATGTATGAAAGTATTATCATTTTCAAAGCTAAAAGCATGCAATTTATATTTCGGGCAGTTGATTACATATAAATAAGTATGGCATTAAAAATTTGTAAAAATGTTACCCTTTTAAGGGTATAAAATAAATATAAGGAATAATAGGTATATACAGTATGAAGGAATTCGATATTTTTGTAGCTAGAACGATAAATCTTTTGCGTATACAAAATTTAAGTATCGGTATAGGTATAGGTATCTATTTGAATCAATAGCCAACTATTTATTCAAATAGATACCTATAATTAAATTTTGTAACAATTTGATCGTTAAGGGAGTAAATAAACGAAAACAACGTGTCAAACGTTGAAGGAGATGTTGTCGAATTCTCAGTGGACAATATCATGGACTCTGAACAAGTTACAGCATACCCATAGGGTATTTTCAGACTCTCTACTCAAGAGGCTAAAAGTTGGTGTTCCAGTCCTGTACATCAGAAATCTTGACGCGCCAGTGCAACGGTACAGGACAACAAATTACACATATGGGTCACAACATTATAAAGGCTACAGTCATGGCTGGAATCGCAAAAGGAGAAAACGTCTTGATTACCCGTATTCCAATAATTCCGACAGATTTGCCATTTCAATTTAAAAGAGTCCCTGCACGGTAAAACAAACAAAAGTAATTTATAAAAATGTACTTTAAATATAGGCTCATATTTTATTATTCCTACTACTTTAATATTTAAGGTGTTTGCAGTGCAACACTGCCAAAAGATTCTTAGTTCATTAAACCCCAAGCGTTTGCGCTGTCATTGTCTTTCTATCGTGCCTCTTATCGTCACGATTGAAAGGTTAAAGTATTTATACGTACAATGAGTTTTATTCTTCAAACATACTTTTACACGCGGACGTAATCGTGGGCACATAGCAATGATTTTGTACATAAACATAGCATCATATAATATCACACCTGTATCCCCGAAGAATTAGATAGTGGTGTATACCCATAATTCACCAGTTACGTTTTAAGTCTTATGTAATAGAGAGTGATCTTATTGCCATCAACTTGGTACAAATCCTGACTTCGGGTTGCTACTGAGAAATTTAAGATTAAAAAACCCGATAACACTTTGTCCAACCCAGGGATTGAACTCAGGACCTCATGCTCTAGAAGTAGTGCTAGCATTTTACCCATTAACATTAAACTAAACGGTTAGTTTTAGTAGCTATTAATTTATTTTTTATGACAATAACACTCTCACAGTTTCGTTTTGGCTTTAAGTTGAACGCAAACTAAAAATAAACATGTAATCATTAAGGAACAGCCTGTGTGTTTTAAACATGTCACCGATATAAATATATATACAGCGTGGTGACGACAATGCGACAATAAATGAAATCACGGACACTGCTAGTTCCTAGGAATAATTCTAAACCATCAAAAAAATCCTAACACCAAAATTAAAAAAAAAAAAAATCAAACAAACTAAATGGTATAAAACTGAAAACAAAATAGAACGCCCTTTAGAAACATAAGTTCACTAACCTGTGGTAAAAGTGGCAACAGCGCGGTCTTGCAGCGACTTGATCCTTTGGCGCAATTATTAATGCTCAGTAAAAACAATAACACTGAATCACAGATTATTAACTGAATAATCAGGTAGGTGAGAGCACCAGGGCGTCATTTATTAATCAAATTATTAATCACAATCAGGATCACTATTCAATCACATAACTCAGTAGGTAGGTAGGTACCTATGTCACTAAATTTTTCGTTTTTCGATATGGCCGCCATGAATACGAATACACAAATCGCACCGTCGGAGAAGGTTATTTTTAACGTTTGCTAAGAGGGCACCATTTGCAGCCATGTCATTTAATTTATTAACAGACAATATTATCCTATCTTTTAACAAAAAACACGAAAACACAATAAAAACTAAGCGTTTAATTTCGCACATTCACTTAACTATTTAACTAAGTACCTATTACTATTATACGTGTCATAATTATGATCTTATCACTAAAATAAAGCGTTCAATTTCGCACTTATAATCAGTCGTTCGTTACAAAAACACACGAGCGGCGGCGCGGCGGGCAGCGCGGGTAGGTACTTGAAAGGCGGCGGGTAGGTACTTCAAAGGCGGCGCGACTCGCGAGCACCGGTGCTCCTGCCTGCCTGCGGCACTCGTGAGTCGTGCGCTTGCACAAATCAATGACGCGTGGATCGTCACAGGATTACGGCGATACACTGACCAGTGACCGTGACCTAAATTTGTAGTTGCAAGTTTCGACAAGAAAGTGAAGTAATAAGCAAACGAAACTAGATTTATCTCTTTCGCACACACTAAATTTTCTATTAATATGAGTGCATAGCAACTTACTTCCGCGTGCGTTATTTTCTTATCGAACTCTGATGACATGACACGCTTTATGACTCTTATGACACGGGTTTAAGGCAAAATTTTCACTAAATTAAATTTAAAAACTGATTTGGCGAAAGTTTTTAAGTAGGTTGCGAGTTGGCCACGTCACCACGTGTCTTTAATGTTTTGATGTTACCGATGCGGGGGTCGTTAACCTGTCAGTGCTTCCGTATTTACAGATACATCATGTAACAAATGTTAAAAAAGTAAAATCGCCTCCTGTGACTAAACTACTGGATATTTTCAAATGATTTTTTGTATGTAGACTGGGAACGTCCTTAAGTATACGCAGTTTCATTTATTGTCGCATTATCATCACCACGCTGTATATACTTTATACAGTGGAAATGACGCTTACTGCTTTGAAATAACAACGTGATACTCTATTAATAAAAAAAAACATCTTTGATTTTTAAATGGTTGCCATTTTCGTAATTACGGGTTATGCACCCGAAAAAACCTTGGAAATGACACCCTTATTGTATTACGAAAAGAAAGTGTTGTCCGCCATCCTGGAGGGAACTGGTCGAATAAGCTTGATTCCAAAAGGTTATTAAATAATAACCCACGTTTTATCATCGGCAAAAAATCTTAAATAAAAGATACGTACTATTTTTTTTAATTTTCCTTTATTTTTTTTCGATTTGTCGGGAATTTTCCTTCTGTTTGCCCATTTTATAAAAGATGATGTAGTATTTAAATTATGGAAATTTTATTTATCCATCAATTGTTATCACACATTTGGTTTCGGCTAAAACCCAGTTATTCTATTTCATGTGTGAATGTTAAATTTATCAATAAAATATCAATGAATAAACATTAAAAAAACACTAATGCCTTCTCTCAAAAAAAGTTATTAGTTAAAACTCCTCTTAAATTATATTATTATTTATAAATATCTAAAAGCAAATTAATTTATATACTTCCATTCCAACTAGTGCAAAAATTAGCAGATACACCGTGTAACTTGCACCCCACCCTATTACTCGTGTGGATGTATGAGTTGACGTTTATCGAGCTCGGAGCGGACTACAAACTGACGTGCTCTCACCTTGGTTTCCAGGGCGGCACTGATTTGTTTTCAGACGCATGTTCGAATATAAAACAAAATTTGAAACGGGGGACGCTCCATACTAGAATGTATGGCAAACGGAAAACATTTTGCGCAAAAATATTAAGAATGTTATGACGTAAATTAATAGTGTATGATTTTATTTTATTAGAAATTAAAAAGGGTTAACCTCATAATCATACACTTGTGTCATGAATTAACGAAAAATATCTCTAAACATTGCTTTACATTTTAAGAAAACGTGCAAATAGTAAGTGCCGATTTCGATGTAAATATGAAATATTGACATTGTTTTTAGCAGACATTTTAGGATAATTTAAAAAATATCAGACGGTGTCACTGGTGATACATCTAATAAGTATCTTATTTAATTTTTTGATAATATTTGGTGTGTTAGATGTTTAGATACCTTGCAAACCGTAACCCCTGTTTTGGCGCTTTGCAAGGACTGTCCCCTTAAGTTAATCGATTTGTATTCATAAACAAGTTATGGGTACACACAAAGAAATCAAATTGAAATGTTTGTTTGTAATATCAAAAACATATTTTACTAGTGTAAATTAAAGTACATACGGGACTGTTATGCAATATATGTATACATAATATAAATAAAAAAAAACAAAATGAAAATGAAAATCGTTAGTCATTTTCAAATAAGCTTGAGGCACTTTTTGAAAGAAAGAATATACATTTTTATTCTAAACTTATACAATACTAGCTTCTGCCCGCGACTTCGTCCGCGGAAAATTTCTTATTTTAACATAAGATTACACTCGATTGATATTACTTATACGTATTTAATTTTATTAGTAAAATATTTTTTGGAATCAGATCAGTAACTTCAAAGATTACCGAATGTTATGGCATTTTGCCTCGCTAGGCAAAATGCCATAACATTCGGTAATCTTTGAAGGCTCGCTCTTTTTCGGCTTTCTTTTTCGGCTCGCTAGCCGCTGCGAGCGCTCAGCGCTAGTCTCCGTATCCCTTGTTTCAGAGACATGCTGCCTTAAATCAGATAGACGCTGCGCACGTTCAGCGCTAGATTCCTGAGCACGGGCCTGCGATGTTATGGCATTTTACCTAGCGAGCCACTGCGAGCGCTCAGCGCTAGTCTCCCTATCCCTTGTTTCAGAGACATGCTGCCTTAAATCAGATAGACGCTGCGCACGTTCAGCGCTAGATTCCTGAGCACGGGCCTGCGATGTTATGGCATTTTACCTAGCGAGCCACTGCGAGCGCTCAGCGCTAGTCTCCCTATCCCTTGTTTCAGAGACATGCTGTCTTAAATGAGATAGACGCTGCGCAAGTGCGCACGTTCAGCGCTAGATTCCCGAGCACGGGCCTGCGATGTTATGACATTTTGCCTACCAAGCCGCTGCGAGCGCTCAGCGCTAGTCTCCCTATCCCTTGTCTCAGAGACATGCTGCCTTAAATCAGATAGACGCTGCGCACGTTCAGCGCTAGATTCCTGAGCACGGGCCTGCGATGTTATGGCATTTTACCTAGCGAGCCACTGCGAGCGCTCAACGCTAGTCTCCCTATCCCTTGTTTCAGAGACATGCTGCCTTAAATCAGATAGACGCTGCGCACGTTCAGCGCTAGATTCCTGAGCACGGGCCTGCGATGTTATGGCATTTTACCTAGCGAGCCACTGCGAGCGCTCAGCGCTAGTCTCCCTATCCCTTGTTTCAGAGACATGCTGTCTTAAATGAGATAGACGCTGCGCAAGTGCGCACGTTCAGCGCTAGATTCCCGAGCACGGGCCTGCGATGTTATGACATTTTGCCTACCAAGCCGCTGCGAGCGCTCAGCGCTAGTCTCCCTATCCCTTGTCTCATAGACATGCTGGTGCGCACGTTCAGCGCTAGTTTCTCGAGCACGGGCCCGCGACGTCCTCACATTTTGGCCAGCGAGACGCTGTGAGCGCTCGGAGCTAGATTCTCTAGCGCGTGCTTGCGAAATCTTTTCTCTATTTCTCGAGAGGAGCTGCTCATTTTCAGGGGCAGATTCTTTCGTACGGCGTACCTACTCGAGCGGCTCTTGTCTGTGATGTCTGCCGGGACAGTTGAGATTTACTTTTAGGCATGGTCTCAACAAACTACGCACAGACTTGAAAACAATTATGAACAAAGGGAGAGCGACTCGAACACCGTCTGCCTTTACAAAACAAAACAATCGTAATATCGAATAATTCGCATCGATTATTACGATAGAACGAAGTACGAAACTACGAATATTTTCGATTATGAAGTATCTATCAACTACAACAACCATACGAACGAAACAACCGAAACCAATAAGCAACAGACCGACATGTAATATTTAGAACTCCAGAACTAACAACAACGTGGGCATAAAAATTCGAGAGAGTCATCAATCCACGGAAAGTCTTAACGACGCGATTCAAAAAAATTACGTAATTGCAGAACGCCATCTATGGGCAAATAGGTAAAACGTCTGCACAATGAAAGTTATGCTAGGGCCTGGGCATTTTGCGTTTTAGTAATTTTATATTATCTCCGAAACTGTATGACCAATTGATATACTGTAAATGGCAAATCTTATCTGTATGATGTTCTTGTGATACTGAAATAATTTATTGTCATAAGAATTAATATTTTGTTGCTCAAATAATCAACCAAACGTAAGTATGCCCAAAAAAAAAATTTTTAATGCAATAAAAGAAGTATAAAAGCTAAAATATCAAAGATAGAGATATGGTATTGCGGAATTTTTTGTAGAAATAATTAAGACGAACCAGGTAGCCATACATTGTTTTTAATTTTAAGCAACTGTTTAGGCAGCGCACGCAAATAATTCTGTTTTATGAGGTATTTTTTTCCGACTTGCTAGACAAAAGTTGTGATAGCTCGGTTAATATACATGTTATAGAAACAATTTATAGCCTATATCACTCAGGAATAATGTAGCTTTCTGCCAGTTAAAAAAAAATTAGAATTGGATTATGAGTTCCAGAGATTACCCCCTACATACAAATTTACAAACTTACAAACTTACAAATTTTACCTCTTTATAATATTAGTATAGAATAGATGTGTGTCTTATCTGTGCGTTGCTGTCCCGTAAAATGCTATTTCAATTTCATTTTAATTGATCCTTTACTAATTTTTCCCTGTTCTCTCAATAAATCTACTTCATTAAACACTTTAGGTACCAAATATTTAGATGTTCTCTTTCCATAATAATTTGTTGTCCGTGGTTGAACCAGTTTATACACAACTTCGTTACTACAACTTCATATGATTAAGTACTTACAGTAAGAATTTATTGCATTCTGCAGTCAATTAAATTTCAAAAAAAGGTGATATTGTGGCTGCTGTGAAGATATCCTGAGTCAAGGACGCTATGTTAAACGAACTTAGGTTATCGGTGTTAGTACTAAGTCGCCAACTATATCTAGGTCACTGGTGTACTCGTACTATATACTCATATTGCATTATAAGCATCCCTTTTTATGAATAAGGTCACAGGCTATCGGCAATCACTTTATATAAACTCGCAAGACCATCTCAGCATCTGCTGCATCACAAGATCGATCTGGCCAAGATAACGGCTGGACTTTAAAAAAGACTCTGGCCTCTGAACATTATGGTACAAATGCGCCTCACTAGTTTTAAAAATATTTTGATGAGTTTGTGTTTATTTTTAACCTTTACATTTTCAGAAATAAATTTATTATTTACTAGCTTTTGCCCGCGGCTTCGCCCGCGTGGATGTCGAACTTCCGTCCCCTATGTTTTCCCTTTAAGGGTTGAATTTCCAAAAGTCGTTTTATAGTGGATACTTTTCACTAAGAACACCCTTTCAAGTTTCATGTCTCTAATACCAGAGGTTTGGGTTGTGCGTTGATATATAAACGTAATCATTTTAGCAGAATACTTCCGGATAGACTACTTTCAAAGTTGATCCTTCCGGTATGTATGCATAAAGATTTCTGGAACTACTGACCCGGGAAAGAGCGACGTACAACCGACCATGTGTAAAACAACTGAGACTAAGATCAACCTGTCCAGGCGTATTGATTACAACCGTACCAAGTTTGGTTAAAATCCCTATAATGGTTTTTGAACTATGTGTGTACCATACAGACAGACAGACAGACAAAACATTTACTGATTGCATTTTTGGCATCAGTATCGATCACCAATAATCCTCCAATATTAATTTTGAATATATTATTTATTATCTTAGTAGTGTGTGATAGTCCATTGAATTTATGGCGAACTATATTGTATCTTAAGATAAAATATTATACTATCTTAGCCGTGTACAGCGCCCCTTGGTGAACTCCACTGCGGGTGACGTAACCTACGACAAACTTATAATTTGCGGTTGGTACAGTAGTCAGGTCTAGGCGTCGAACCGCAAAATTAAGTTTGTTTTTTATTGTATATACTTTTCCGGGATAAAAAGTACCCAGTGTTGTGCCCAGGATATTAAAGAATATGTACACCAAGTTTCATTGTAATCGAACCGGTAGTTTTTGCGTGATACCTGAACATACAGACAGACAGACAGACAGACAGACAAAAATTTTTTTAATCATATTTTTGGGTTCGGTGTCGGTCTAGTAACACCCCCTGCTATTTATTTTTTTGATATTTTCAATGTACAGAAATTTTACTTCTACAGATTTATTATATGTATAGATTTTTATCCCATTTATAACTCCTGGACTATAACCTCCTTACACTTTGCTAGTTCCGTTTAAGTCCCATAATACTTAATAGGGGACAAGCCTATTGACCGGGAACAAATAAAAACTCCGGGCTGCTGCTGAGAAATTCCTAATAGTCAAACCCATTAACAATTTGTTCGACATTTGCACACACTTATAGAGCAACTCATTATAATTCGTTTGTAAAAAACCGTTGTAAAAGACCGTCTTAATATTCTCTTCGTTAATATGCTGGTTAAAGACACCCGGCGATTTTATCTACCGAAAAGATACATAAAGGCAACATACATTTTATATTTATAACGACAAACAGACGTGCTGTTTACACAAACATTTTGTGTAGGTAGCGCCTTAAAATTAATTAAATGTGTCCCAAGCAGACATTTGCGTGTGGTAGAAACGCGTCTCTTGAAGGACTATCACACTTAATCTCCATACAACACATACTACGCGGCTTTTCATACGAAAACGCGACATACGCCTTGAATTTTACTCTTGTAAGAAAACATATTTTTGAATTTTTCAAGAAAATAAAATTTCTAAACAAAACCTCATTTATAGCCTCGCACTTATTAGTTATGGTTATGTTTGGGTAGGTTTAATGTGTAAGTGTTACTAATGTAGTTTAATAAGTCTCTGTTACTAACACTATGTGGGTTGCGTGTATTTTTATGTATGGTCCGCAATAAATATTTTATAAATATGTAATTGTCAACAATTCATTATCAACCTGGCATTTTGTGGTGTCTGGTCCAGTCTCACTGGATGTAGATGCATACCAACCAGTATTTGACATTTAGCAACTACCTATCTCACCCCCGCAACACAGTTTGTTTTTTTATACATAATGGGTCCACTCTTGACCTCAATGTTGTCCAGCGGTCAGAGATAAGGTCGACGAAGGAACGAGCTTACCCAAAAGAAGCTTATCAACTCGCGGCTTAGACAGAATGGGGTCGCAACTCAGTTCCTGGGTAAAACGTTACCTCTTGGTAAGACTTTTTTTTAATATATAATGGGTCTACTCTTGACCTCAATCTTGTTCTGCGGTCAGAGATGAGGTCGACGATGGAACGAGCTTACCCAAAAGAAGCCTATTAACTCTCGAATTAAACAGATTGCGGTCTTCCAGGACCTCCAGGGAACCAGGTCTTCCAGGGCATTCCACTCCGTGCGCACAGCGTGCATAATGAAGGAACAGGCAAAGCGTTTCGTACGAATGTGTGGAACATCTACAGGGAATGGGTGATATCGTGCAATGCGTCTGGATTCCCGATGGAAGAAAGGAGATGGTCGCCAATCTTTCAAGTTTTTGACTACCCGTAATGACTGTCAAAAATCTACAAAGGACAGCCAAGAGCAGCAGGTTCGCGTGCTTCCTAAGGTATAAAGGGGGCTTGATGGTCACCCATCTACGGACTGGACTCAGGAAGCTCATTTTTAACGGGCACGGCTGTCATTATTTAACCACGTTCATAGCTCTTAGCCAACATCCTCAAAGACAAAAATAAATTAAAATGAGTCATTTACCGTCAGGACGAAAAAGAATTATGAGTAAAAAATATAAACGACAAACAACTTTAGCAAAACGAGCTCATAGCTAAAAGGACCACTTTTTATTCAGCTACTAAAGTAAAAAGACAGTCAAGAAATATAAGGATCGGATGTGCATCAGAAAAACATTACTCTCTTTAGATTTTAACTATAGTAGAGTAAAAAAGTTTCTTTTTTGCTTACAATCCAACTTTTATCTTTTATCTTTCACTGTGCGAGTATCTTCTCAAACGCAGACCGTTTATATTTATGATTTGTTTCCATTAAACAATTTCTTTTGGTCCGCATCATTAAAAAATAGATGAACAAAAGCAAGTTAATTAGCAATGTCTTTATTGCGTTATGATCTGCTGGTCTTAGTATCAGTGTTGTAATCAACTTCTAGCGTATTTTAAATGTTAAGTGAGGAGATCCAATTTTGTAACTTAAGAGAGGTCTATCTAGAAACGTTTGATCCTCAATGTAGTTAATTCCTGAGCTAGGCTATCATGGGCGTATTACTATATAGCGCTACAATTATGCATACCATCTAATCAATAAGCCTCCAAAATCTATTACCCCTCTAGGGAATACCGCACAGCAACATTGTACTGTTGCAATGCGGACAAGTTGTCGGTCATTGGACATCAGACGTCGCCTACATTAAGTATCTACATGTAGCTACGCAGATAGGTACCTGGGCACCACCTTCGCGTTGTCAAGCACCAGGTGAAACGGTTCACAGTGCGTTACTAATGCATAATTAGTGGGACATTGATTTGGAAATGTAAACCTTAGTAAGCAGAAATACGATAGATGATTAAGCTTTAGATTAATTATCTTAAATCAGTTTCACAGTTTCAATCCTGGTAAAATCGAGTAACTGCCAGACGCAACCATTCACATATGAAAATTGAACTAAATGGTACTTTACACAATGGCTAATAACTTTTTCATTCCAGATTAAATATAACTTCTTAGTTGAAAAAAGTCATTCCACCTCTACATGGTCCTAAGAAAAATATCTTGATAGACGGATAGAAGTACAGACGCCAGCACGTAAAGTTACCCCAATGTGTCAAATTTTCCTAATTGAATATGAACCTCATTCTGTTTGACATAAAGTTGAAAAACACTCAAAGAAATTTGACACATTGGGGTAACTTGCGTGCTGGCTTCTGTACATCAATAACTATAGGGATCCGTTTTGCATCTGAAAGAAAGGTATTACAAATAGAATTAAAGATCCCCGTACAAAAATAGCATAGCTTCTACAGAAATAATCTCGTAAAGCAATGGACACAGGAAAGCAATTGTCGTGCCGTACCGAGCGCCACCTAGCGGCACCTGAGTCGGCGCCATTAATCCGTGCCCCATCGCAACTGGATCCTTTCAAACTTTATTCATTGTTTCAGTTTCGCTGCACTGCATCCCGCCCGCCTCCCCGCTTCGGTTTACTTAGATTGGATTTGTCTTTTATACACTCACAACCTAATTCTGGGATTTTGTATTTTGCATTCAACTTTTACATTGTTGGACAAGCATACACAAATTAGAAGATTTGAATATAATCTTATCTAGTTAAATCAATAAAAATAAGGCTTAGTTACAATGAAAGTAGATTGTGTGAATAACTTGTGATGAGCACGATTATTTGGTCTGTGTCTGGGTTATTTACAAGAGTTTTTATTTATTTAGAAGATTACTTAGGTACAAGAAAATATAGGACACATATTTTTTTCTTTTTCAAATTGATGATAAACTGCTTAGATTAAGAACATTAAAGTTGAGGAGAGGGGGCTTGTACCGTCATTATCTAGTATAAACTGTATTGGCTAGTGACGTCATGCGACATTATGACTCGATGTATCGACATTTTTTTTTGGTTACGTGAAAAAAGAAAAAATATGTGTCGAATGTTTTTTTTTGTAATCTAGATGAGGGACTAAAAACTAAAATTTTGTCAAATAGCCCATTTATTTATTACATGTATGTATTTAAAAATATATAAGTATGTGTATCAGTCATCAAGTACTCGTAGAACGAGTTCTGGTTAGTTTTGGACAAGATAGTGTCGTGTGAAAATTGTGGAATACTTATTTATTACAAAAAAGTATCGACTTTATTTGTTTTATATTCCTTTCATAAAATTAGTAAATAATATCTCCGCATAAAATGTACATAGATTTCTATGATAAGGGAGAGGGCACTGGTTCCTGTAACACAGGTATTTCACCTAGCATGGGAGCCAGGGACTTCATTTTATTGTACCTATATTTTATGCCAAAAAAAAAAATAAAAAAAAATTAATGCTACATTCCACAATTTATTATAAGAGACACTAGTTAGACGAGCGTTTTTGAGAAAAATCCGGTATCTAAAAGTAATCGATAATGTGAAAGCGAAATAGTACAGTATATTTTTTCTTTGTCTGCTTTTAACACTGCTGAGCTACTATTCAAGATAAATACTTAAAAGTATTAAAAAATTTAGTAAAGTTCTTTCTAAAAAAAAATTTAGTATATTATGCGCTAGGTACCAACATAATCCAAATCCTTTATTGACAAAAGCAATACTTACTTGCCTCCAAAACTATCGCCAATTGTACTTCGATCGTTATTCTAATGAGTTACGCAATTGAAGTAAGTTTTCATTGGCAACCCAACAGTTCTACTAATAGAGCGGTGCTCACGTTTCGACATATTAATCGCTCGGATAGGAATTGTACCCACTTGCCTATTGTGGACGTGTGCCGTAAAGTGGCGAGTTACTAACTAATTGTCTCTTGTAAGCTGGATTATGTAGACACTTATGTAGCTATGAATCGTTTTATGTAGGTATACTCTCTGTGTATCTTCCACATTTATCCCGTCTGCCTAAAAAAGTAAGAGTTATCAGACATCTTTTGGGCAAACTCGTTTCATCATAAAACTTAGCCATCGCTTTGCATCAAGCATGATTATGGTCAAGAGCAGGCTTAATTAGTAATCAATAAAATAAAATACAAATATAACAATATTGAGTGCCACGTTGGTCACAGTGCTACTGCTGACCTCGAGGCATTGGGTTCTATCCCCGGGTCAGGCAAAGCGTTATTAAGTTTTAAAATCTAGTATTTCTTAGTAGCAGCCTGGAGCAGCGGGCAAAAGGCTCGCCCCCTATTACATAGCTGGCGAAATATGCACAAGGCGTAATGTTATGTGTATTGTATTGCAGTAGCTAAGGTGTTATACTAACAGATTATGTTGCTGCTAACTGAGCACCACCCGGCACTTCAATACCCAAACAGACGACTGTGCCTACTCAAAAGGCTGCCCAACTTGAATGGAAGTAGGCAGGACATGTCTGCCGCATGCTGAACGATTTGTGGGTCCATAAAACACGAAGTTGGTGTTCTGAATAAGCGACACGGGCTCGCGGCAGACCACAAGGTGATTTGGATGTCTTTTTTAAGAATTGGACAGAAGTTAAACGAGCTTATTCGGTCCCAGTGCTGGGAAAAAGCCTCTCTCGTATTTTATTTATTGATTAAAAGTTTATATACTAGTAAAAAAAAAACTGTAAAAAAAACTGTACCAAAGGCAGACTTAATGCCATAGGCATTTTCTACCAGTCTACCTTAAGGTGTTGCTGAGACAGAAGCCAGTAGTGAGACTGAATAAGCAAATTATTAAATCATAATATTTATTACGTATTATAGAAGGTCTATCTCTCTTTAAGACCTTCCACGAGTACCGTTTTAGAATTAAAAGGCGTACCTATTCAATATATTATATAGCATTAATTCCTATTTAGCTACTTAAATTGTATTTAATTCATGACACACGCCTCTCAGCCAACTACTGTCTTCATTATTTTTAATACAAACTAATTATATCTTTGGTGTTGTAACTTTTAATATTAGCTGATCATAAGGTCGTAGGTCGGTTCCCGGGTCGAAAAAATTGCCTGATAACATGAGTTCGAAACATGGTTAAACTTTTTAGAACGAAGTCCGAACGACGAAGTTATCGCGCGTTGCGAAAGGGGGCTAGACGGAAACAATTAATGCCAAAAGTTGTAACGACTCTTTTTAAGACCAAAAGTTGTAACGACACTTTTTGCTATAGTTGTAAGCGTGTTTCTCTGTCTATCTCTCTCTCTCATAGATAGCATAGCAAGCATGAGAGAGAGAGAGAAAAATAAAACCAAAAGTTGTAACGAAAACACCGATTGATTAGAGAAAGAATTGTAAAATTCCTACACTAATCAATCGAAAGGAACTTCGTTCCATCCGGGTGTTCCTTGACCTCTCAAGTTTTTTTCTATTTATGATTTGCACTTCCAAAAGTGAAAAAAATCACACGTTACGTCACGCCTGTAATCCTAAAAGGTTAAGCAGAGATGTACCTGTAGTACACCAACATTTCGCGAGTTATGTTTAAATCTCATGTAACTTACCACCTAAGTACAAATTGTGGAATGCAAATCAGCAGGCCTCGCCATATTACAAATTCTATTTCTATTCTATTGCGACAGTAGAAAGAAAATGGCGTATCTGAAAAAAGCTGTTTGTCAACTGTCAAGTGTTGACGAGTAGAATTTGTAATATGGCTGAAAATGAAATACACTTGACTAGACAAACAGCTGCTTCCATATACGCCATTTTCTTTCTATTGTCGCCTTATCGATTACGATAATAGAAATAGAATTTGAGGTTTAAGTTTGAGTTAATAGGGGGCGAGCCTATTTTGCCATCAATCGGGCACAAAACCAGACTGAGAAATTCCAAATAGATAAACTCAACAACTTTTTGCCAGTTATTGAAACCGGGACCTCGTGGTCAGCAGTAGTGATTGCTACCGCTAAACCAATGAGGCAGACCAACTATGAAATAAAAGTATCCGAAATTTAAAAGGTGATAATTCACTTCGTTCGTTAAAAAACACATTGACGTTAGAAATAATAAAACAGTAGTCTACTGTCTGTACTTTACTCATGGTGGCCCTTCCACCCTGAAGTATTATTCTTGCTTATTTATATTGCAGTTGATATTATTCAAAGAAGATTACGCTCAAGATTGGAAAAAGCGATCTATATCGATTTTAAACCAATGAGAAGACAATATTTACTTTTCAATATTCGATGGCAATAGTGTACCTATAAGTCATACTGCCAAACTTGTCAGCTTTATGGCAACACTACCTTATGTCTATGTTGTAAAAGTGAAATATGTATATTGCCTGCCAGAGAGAGAATATATTTATCGTGGCAGTAAAGCTGAAAACATCAGATTTAGAAACTCAGCTAGAGATTTGTTGAACATTTGAAAATGTTTTCACAGGTTGTTGATATTCTGTAGGTGTATGTAAATTTTTTGGAGATAAAGTCGATCCGCTTATTTTATTTTAAGTGCAAAAGATTGTAGAATTTCTTAAGATTTTTAGGTTTATAAGCAAATGGTAAACAAACACATTGTCAAGGTTCAGATACTCGTTATACAAGTTCAACTTCAACTTCAACTTCAACTCTTATTTATGGCGTTTGTGGAAGAGGGACACCACAGTTTTGCCAATAACACGTAGGTAATATGATAGACCATCAAACGCTGGAGATGAAATCAATAATTATTGTTGATTTAGCAAGCTAGTAATACAAGGTCATCTGGTCAATTCTGTAAACCGTAAAAAGTAAAGTGACGTGAACTGTTAATGTCGAGCATTTTTACTTTAGATGACAGCTCAATTCAACTTTGTTGTCACGGGGTGATTTTTACAGACTAGTTCTGCTACCGGGCGATTGAATAAAAGTCAACCCTTGTAAATTTGAGTGAAGTAAACTGTCAATGCCTAACATTAGGAATGACAGCTCAATTCGTCTTCACTTCACCTACACTTTCAAGGGATTTTACAAAATAGTACTGGAGTAGGTACATCTGAAACGCGATAAAGAACTGTCACAGTCAATTTTCTACTAAAATAATGTTATTGATCATGATTTATTTCACTGGTCGCATTGAAATTTGTCCCGAGATAAAGCAGTTTAAGAGACTGATTCAAAGTCTAAACAGAATAATCCCAATCAAGACCCAATCAGTGTTGAATAAGTCAATTTGCTTGCATTACACTGTACTCTGTGTACGTTCGTATAGCCACCGTAAAGACAATTAGCGCTTACGAACCTTAAAGGTTATCAAAGACTATTAATCAAAGCTCACACTGGCCAACCAGACAGCACTCTTTAGAGCAAATTCTGTGTAAAAAATACTATTGGAAAGCAATTAATTTGGGAATTGGCCAGCTCCACGGTTGTGGTGCGGCAACGCGCGTGGATCCCCGACAAATGGCGCACGTCATTTAATTCTGCCGATCTCATGTTTGTGCGCCCTGCCATCATATTTAAATTGAATTTTGGAATACGTAGAAATGCAAACAAAAGCGGATTATTACAGCGCACAGTTCGACTCAACAATTTCAATGTTCATCTTCAAAATTAAATCTGATATTTGACGTTTATTTTAATAAGTCAATATCAATAACTGTTATTTTAATATAAGTATTAATATCACAGTGCGATTAAACAATGATGTATCGTTTTCATAAAGTTTATCTACAGTTAAAACGACTATTTATAATTGGCTTGAAATGTTAATAAAATTAACTGCACGGGCTTAACTATAGTTAAACTTAATGATAATTATCGTTCATTTATTTACATTACCTACCATTCTGTTGTAAATTTATATGAAGTAGAGCTTAGGCTTGAATAGTGAAACAAAGAGTAGAAATATAATAGCAACATATAAATGGTAATAAAGATGAATGCTCAACTTTTGTCTGAATAACAAAAGTGCCGAGTCTTATTTAATCGTATATTTTGTCATCTGTGTTTGTATGTGACTGTTAAGGTTAATATTTATGCTACTCCACGTTTCGCTTCGCATTGTTCAACGAAAGTTCATTCGACGAAAGTTTTGAATTCGTTGTTAAAATTATTTTTTATTTGCTTGCAACTTTATCTTTGAATTTAAGTACCGATCATCCTTGTGATGTATCATGTAATGTAATAGGCAAATCAGCGCAAAATAAATAAATTTTAGGGTGCCGTATCACAATAATAAAAAAGGAACATTAATACTGCGACTTCGTCCGTATTTGTGTCTATAATAGGTGCAATTTCAGAACTAATGCTATCATCTTACTAATTTTTTTTATGTTACTTGTACTTGACTAATAATAAATAATAATAAAACATCGTTTATTCTGGACCAAACATAAAGTACGTAAATTACACCCACCAAACTGCGTAACAATTTGTCGGTGGGACTGCAATCGCAGCTGATGGTAAGTAGTGATGCTGTGGTATGTGTGTATGTGTGTGGTAGTTATATTATTGTTTGGACACATATATACATAGCAAGTAAAAGAAATATAGGAGCCATATTTCAAATAGAGGTAACTAGGCTAAATGTGACCTTTGAAAAGAATGACCTTTATTTGCACATCATATTTCATAGAATATTTTAATTGTCACTTTTCGCAGCACAGTCTTTGTCTTTTCAGAATAGTACGGAACCTTCGATGGGCGATTGCGAATCTCTCTTCACTAGACAATATTCAAGTTCGTCTTTGAAACAATGTTCATTTAAACTACTAAATCAAACGTGTAAGTGTGTTCAAATATTTAAAACTCACCTAACGGAACATAAACACGAGAATTTTCTAAGAAAAATAAGTACAGTACAAACTGCATCCTTACTAAGTTTACGTCGAATTTCTTATAAAAATGCTGGTAGAATTTTGACGTAATAATCTTGTGAGATTCATGAGTAACCCGGCTTGTCATTACATGCAGGATGTCGTCATGCTAACGAGCTGCGAGCAAATAACTCCTCATAATACAACCGAGAGGAGGTAGGTATACTTGCCATAAAAAGGATCGTTGGAAATATAATGCTACTTGAGCGAGTTAGGTATGATAGGAGTGTTTGCTTACATTGTTTCTTAAGTGGAAAGTGGTTTTAGTATCTTGGTTAAGAATAATTAGAGGCTAAATAATAAAAGCTGCAGAGGTCCAGAGGTTAAGTTACGCATACCGAGGTCGGTCTCTGGATGAGCGATCATATAATTGGTGGAAGAACTGTTAAACGAACTTTCCGAGGCACGGAGGGGTGTCACTCAGAAAGCACGGTAAACCATTTGTCCAGGTTGTCACGTGTAGATTCTTGACTCTTGTTACGGGTAGCTAGAGTCCCAAAGGACTGACAACCAGGGTATAGTATTGCCCAGGCACTACTCCACTGTGGACTCCACTGACACCCTGTACTTTGTATCCCTGTATTCCCATCGGAACGGGACCTACGCGGGTAAAAACGCGGGACGTTTGCTAGTTTATGAAATTTGTTAATTATAAATTATTGTATAATTTCATGATGCCCCAGATGTCCCAGATGTTAAAGTGACTACATCTCATGCACAAGGTTGAGGTACAAATCTGGGTAAGAACCAATGTGATTTTTTCTTTTCATATGTACTTTCTTAGTTTATCTTAAAGGAGGTGTGCTACATACCAGCGCATTATTTGGATGCTATCCATTGTTTTTGGTACATCCTTGTTTGGTTACAAAAAGTCATTTGCGCTATTGAACAAAAAGCCGTTTCCTCGTGCAACTATAACTGGGTCAAGATTGTGGTAGAAAAGCCTAATTAAATAAAACAGAGCACACCCACAAGACTTTATAACTGTAACTGTGTGTAACAAAAAATAAACAAACCTAACCTTGGTTAAATACTAACCATCTCGCATTTTATCCTCTTCCCTATCTTGTTATAAGGCTTCAACTTAAAGGTACAGTGCGACAATGACATTATTACATTCTAACCACGCTGTTAAAAACTTTCAAAATATGATGCCACGATTTAAATTACCACTTCATAATCATATTTTTTTTAATAAAAATACGGACTTGTTAATTTCTTTGTAAGTATTAAATGTTTTTGGACTAAGCTTTTCACAATAAACATTAGTTCAATTCTGGTTTTACGCACGTTGCACAAATCTATTTTGGCATGTGTCGTGCAAACCTTTCTTGGACGAATAGAATAAAGTTATTAAACCAAGTAATTACTACAAAGTCATAATATCCACTGGCACGTGTAAACGGGCACACACTATCGCGAAGTGCGGTCGCTTACTCTAGCAACACGCTCGCTCTTATTAATAAACCTATATTAGATTAAAACTGGCGTAACAAATTACCTTACATTGTTTGAACAACTATCAGATTTTAAGATTCTATTTTAGTTCATACGCCTTTAAATATTCTATTATTCCAGCTGTCAATTAAATGGTCTACTGTGTTTGACAGTTTGCACGTCATAATTGTTTTTATACGTGCCTATCTGTCTACTAAAAGATAAAGCTTCCAGCACACTTGAAACACCCGACGCCATCCCACATTGGTAAAATCTGAAACGTTGCTTATTGTAACCAATGAGAACACTACATTGACGTCGCGTTGCATGGTATGTTATAAGTCTGCTGCCAGCATTATCTTGTCATGAACAATCTTGATAGTCAGCCTAGTTCTATACATTTACATTAAATTTTATGTTATTTAGTTTTAAGTCTATAGCATGTATGGGAATCTATTGATTGTAATTAAACCTACTTAGAAGCTCATTATACTAAGTATCTATAATTCCTTTATGCATATTTTCTTTTATTTTAGAATCTTTAACTCAGAACTCTGAATTCAGCCGACATCAGCTGATATTAGGTAACTCGTTCGTGAACTTTGACCCTCGTTTGTAAGTCAATTTTTGATATTAGCATTTAGTGCCATTCTGTGATTATGAGGCTTGGCACGTTGAAATTGTTACTTTATTTAATATGTAATACCTGATTGTGACTACTTCTTATTTTCAGATACAACCTGTAGGTAAAGGAACTTCAATTATGTACAAAACAAAAAGGCGTAAAAATTATAGCACCACTTGATTTTAGAAGAACCATTACGTGGCGTTATATTTCAACAATAATAAAAGTAATTGAAATAATTGTACTGTACCACTGCAGGACTTTTCTCAAACAGAAACTTGGAATAACTATTAAGTTTAGGTTCTAACAAAGTTGATATAAATGTAAGAAGTCACAGTGGTGCAGACGCAAGCACATATATATACCAAACTGTAAAATTTTCCCAACTGAATGAACCCTATGTTTTAGTAATAAAGTTGAAAAACTACCAAAGAAATTTAACACATTTGGGATTTGAACCCATTTCAACCATCCAAATTATTATAATTTTAAGTAAGTCTAGGTTAGTACAGTTACTGCTCGCAGATTCAATGATCCGTTAATCCCCTTTTTATGAATTAAGTTTATTTATAGCTGTAATAAGTTTTCATTTAAAAATCAAAAAGGGATTACAATAAGTATCTTAAATGGTAAGCAAACCATATGTTTGCTTACCATTTAAGATACTTATTGTAATCCCTTTTTGATTTCCGAATATTTGAGTTATATTTTGCGTCGAATAATGAATAGCCTTCAAAGAACTGCGTGGGAACATAATTATAATCCGTGGGTACTGAAGTAGTTTTCTTATTCGTATTAATACTCGGTTAAACAAATTGTAAATCAGTTACAAAATGTAAATTTATTAGATTCAGATCACTGCAAACAAAAACAGAACAGCAAAGTGGCTAAACAGAGTTACCAATTAAACTACAGCTTGCTTAGAAATATTCATAACAAAAATCAGTAGATATAATTTACCAGTTTTGATTACATATGATGATCCAAGTATATGATGGTTTAATTTAAATATCTACTTCTAATTTAATTGTATTTTATCCCAAAACTATTTCTTTCATAATAATTAAGTTGAAATAAAGGTCATTTAAACATTTTTGTAGAAGGAATGTGCGACTCAATCAGAATTTTGACGAAATCACCAACCGAAGTATTCAACACCTTTGTTGTGACAAAGAATATAATTCATACCGGATGATTGTTCCCGTGTTATGATTTCCAACCACACGCGGATGAAGCCGCGGGGTTAGAGGCTAGTAAAAAATAAAAGCAATAAAAAATCACAGACTTCAAATATAAAAAAAAAACAGTTGCAATTGTTTTTATTTCTTTTACATAAGGTTGAATCACTATAACTGTATTATATCACTATGTGTATTATATCCAAACAGATTAAAAATACTATAGAGCAAGGAAAGGAAATGGTGACCGTCAGAATGACTGGACCAAGTGAGATATGTCCTTAAGACCATGTGCACTATTTAATACCTATTGGCTACTATTTACTACCTAAAGTGAAATATTTGGTACCTTTGCACAAAGAAATATATCAATGAAATAAAGTGGCCAGCCATCCTGACGTCAGGTTGCCTGGCCACTTCCAAGTTCTCGTAGAGTTATATTAACCGTGTTGTTAATGTTAATATTTACTCCCTATTTGCTACCTTAACATATATTTTTTACACAACTCTAAGAAGCACGTCTCGGACACAAGTTTTGAATGTAAATTTTATTTGTGATGTCCCGTCTATAGTAAGTATTTGAATGACTTTGAATAAATCACTAGTGTACAGACGCCAGCACATCAAGTTCCCCATTGCGTCAAATTTTCCCAATTGAATATGAACCTTATTCTGTTTGACATAAAGTTGAAAAACGATTAAAGAAATTTGACACATTGGGGTAACTTGATGTCTGTACCTTTAAGGTATGTAGATTATTGAGGAACTATACTCCATTTATTTATATTATAATAGCATTAGAAAAAGAGGCTCACAAGAGCAGAAATGCAGAACATTTTATTTTAAAAATAAATAAAAACGATTTTTGCTTATTTAAATTATTTAATTTTAAATTTAGAAGAATAAACGTGAAACGCACATAATGCGTCCACGTATTTATTGTTCATCCCTGCTTCTTTGAGGTTTTTATCATTGACACTAACGTTCAACTGAAGTAAAATAATATAACTAAATTAATGAAAATAAATTAACTATTTGTGTATGACAACATGTATGAATGTGAACGAAGCAATAGAAGTATGTAAGAATCGTAGCTTATCATATGGCGCTCTGTAGTTTCTGCCTAACCCCCTGAGAAAAAGGCGTGAGTTTATGTATGTATGTCAAAGAGATTTAAAATACCATAGAGCGGACATGCGAGGAAAATGTCATAGAAAAACTTTGATCCCATGTCTCAGTAACGCCATCTAGAATAAAATACGAATATTGGAGCGGCAGCGGAGCGTACTAAAAAAAACTCATAGACTTGTGTCGAGCAGGACACAAGTTTCGGACGAAAGTTTTGTTCGTGATGTCCGGTCTATAGGTGGTCTTTGATGTATGTATAACTAAATGAAATTCACATAATTTCTTCAAATAAATAGTTGTCATGGTTACAACTCAGTGTGACAGCTGCTGTGAAAATAGATTATAATAAATTCGGCGTCTATCTTAATTGTAACATGCTTAATTATACTTTCATTACAAAGTGTGCATTATAAATAACCTTCTACTCCTGTCAAATGCTATTGTAAATGGAGGATTAGTATTTATTATTAAAAGTAAATGTAAAATGTACCAATAATCACACCAATTAATCAATTTGGATTATTTATGCTTGTAACTGTTTAATCACTTCATTGATTTTTTTCTTCGAAGACACTTTTCTTTTATTTTTACTTAGGTATACAACATATAGACCCACTTTTCCGTTATACGAGGTCACAATAACACCCTTTATTATTACGGTATAAAACTCCTTGAAAATCGGGTGACAGTATTAAATTGCGTTTTACTGGCAGGTTTATATTTAGATATGAGTATAATCTTTCAAGTCGACTCTCAAATATAGATGGTTAAATAAATGTTTATTACATTTTCCTGGTAAGACTTGCTCCTACGTTTTTTTTTTCGTATCACATGACATTATTACGTATTTTTCCATTGCTTACGGTTTGATAAATACATCTTTCTTACTAAAGTAATGCATGAAACCAAATGTTCTTTTAAGAAATGAATAATTTAAAACCAAACTGCTGCAGTCTCACGACTGACACCTCTTCTCATACAAAAAAGGCACGAACAATCGTGCATTGATCAGCCTGTTTGCTCAGGGTGGGTTGGCAATTAATTTAGGCCCACGGTTTATTTATTTAGTTTCCTCACGATATCGCTGATGTATTTGACGATCTTAGAATGCGTTCACATGAATCGAAAAAAGATTACACAGGTACTGGTCGGGTTGATTACACAAACTCATGCACGAGAGGCGAAGCCTTAACCACAAAAGTACGGAGGCCAGCACAGCAAGCTACCTTAAGGTGTTAAATTTAAACTAGCAGACATTACGCGGTTTCACCCGCGTAGTTCCTGTTTCCGTGGGATTGCAGGGATAAAAAAAACTTTCTTGCAAAAAATAAAACCGACTTCCAAAAAAGCACTAAACGGTGAAAAATAACTCTAAATTAGGAAGTCTGTGGCTTTGGTGGTTTTGTCTTATTCATGATGGGCCACCGACTTCCTAATTTAGAGTTATTTTTCACCGTTTAGTGCTTTTTTTGAAGTCGGTTTTATTTTTTGCAGAAAAGTTTATTATTTTTCAATTTTTAGTTGTTCCCATACAAATATTTGATGACTGAATTGATTAAAACATGAATTAATTTTATACTTATTGTTAATTGTTAACATTACATGTCATGATAAATAGGGTTATATCCCTAATAAATGAAAATTAACATACCTAACTGTCGAAATCTAGGTATATTGTACACATCTGCGTACCTCTCAGAGCATACAGGCGTGATAATACGTCATGATGTTGTATAAACAATAAACATCCAAACGATTCCAGCAATCACGACGGATTTGCCGTCTATTTTTGAAGAGTTCCGTTGTATATCTCCGAAGATCAGCACCAGATCCTCACCAAATTCAAATGGGACCACCTCGGGAGTATACTCTTTTAAATAAAAAGAGAATTTTGAGAATCGGTTCACAAATGGGGGAGAAATCAGGTAACAAACATAAAAAAAAAAAATACATACACACGAACATAGAACCTCCTCCTTTTTTGAAAGTCGGTTAAAAAGTAGACATCCGGGAATAGTGTAGCTTTCCACCAGTGCAATAATTTTTAAAATTGGATCATTATTTCCCAATATTACCCCCTACATACAAACAAATTTTACCTCTTTAAAATATTAGTATAGATAGAATAAGGATCATGTTTAATTGGGAAAATTTAACAGTTCGGGTTAGCTTGATGTGCTGGCGTCTGTTCCATGATATATTGATACACGGCAGCAAAGCAACATGATTTTATTTTCTAAAATTATAAATCAAGTCTTTCACGCAAAGCGAAATTCAATAACAGACTACGTAACGAACTCAACCGAGAAATTATTGTTTACCTCTGTTCCGGTTTATGTATACAAAACTACCTCATAAACTGAAGCAACGGACGAACCTCTAAACTAAAACATTTACTAAGCAAATTGTATCGAGCGTCATGGTTCGGTGGATGGTGGAACTTGGTTCTGGCGCAGTCCAAGACTAACCGCAAGGACTTCGTCATTACTGAAGTGCCTTTAATTGGAACTGAAGAGCAAGCAATTATTATGCATAACTTTACAAGAGCCATCGTCTCTCTCGACTTAATAGAGGTTCTATTAATTGATAAGAATTGATTTTCCAATGCAATTATAATTGTAAATTTTCACATCTTCCGGCAGTCATGTTTCATTGGAAACAGCTCTCTCATTCACTGGAAGGCAGCTAATTAAAATCAGAACACATAAAAAAAAAAAAATATCTTTACTTGTAGATCCTACTACGAGTAATATTATAAACGCGAAAGATTGTGAGTATGGATAGATGGAAGGATGGATGTTTGTTACGCTATCACGTAAAACTACTGAATCGATTTTAATAAAATTTGGTATGGAGTTAGCTCACACCCTGGATTAACACATAGGCTACTTTTTATCCCTGTATTCCCACGGAATAGGGACCTACGCGGGTAAAACCACGGGACGTCTGCTAGTCCATAATATATCGAAATATGTCTCCGATGGTAATTAACCAGGATGAAATGTTTTAAAATGACGTCCTATTTGACGTCACGTGAAAAGCAACAAAGTTATTTATAATGGGGTTATTTCTTGAAAACAGTACAAAAGACAGTGTCTTTTTTTCACGAAAGCAATGAATACCTCGTGAAGACTGAAAAAAAATTAGTTTCCGCTTTCAAAGTGAGTCCCTTAGATTTTAATATTTATAAAATCCCGTTGAGGACCGGAGTTGTGCAAACTGTCTTCACTTTTTTTGTGAGGACCCCAAAGTTGGCGTTTTCATAACTCTTTCTTTGGTGGAAGGACTTTAACAAGTTTTCCGCTGACACAACATCCCCTCTCGTCGCTTTTGGGGACGATAAATAGAATGTAAACGGTTTAGTAAACCTTCTATTTGAGAAATATGTTCGCAATAAAGAGATTTAAGACTTTCTAGCTCACCAAGTATGCTTTGATTTACGAGCTTTGCTGAATGTTAAAAAAAAATGTAATGGCCGAAAATAAAGTCGCTACATTTTTATTATTGTCTGCATTGACTTTAGTGTCTTCAACTTTGAATTTATTTTAGTGCTTGCTAGACTTGATAATGCTATGACATGAAATATTACATTTATTCGTTGTAACAAAAAATAAACTTTCGACTTTTTAGACGAATGAAGTGGTCTGTTTGCTTCTGCAAGTAAAAACGTTAAGAACTTTTCTGATAGTAATAATATTTTATGTGTAAGGGATATCCATAATTATAGATATTTTTGAAACATTTTAAGAGACTACCATGATAAACGTATACGAAATCAAATAACATGTTGTGTCGTTTAAGTTGGTAGAGAGGTTTCAAACGCTTTGGTGAAGCCCGCAAGGCCGTACCAGTCGGGGGTTGCGGAAAAATCTTCTGTTCCCTTGACCCCCGGCGCGGGTTTGAGACCGAAAACTCTGGTGATTTTTATTCATTAAGAGTCTGACAGACCCCTTTGCCCTCCTCGGGGCGCAGGACTTCTATGAGGGTCTTTTTACCCTGCACCAAAAAAAAAGTGGTTACAAATGCGGGCTTGAGCCCCAGGACTAGTAAAGCGATATTGAGTGAACTACATCTGGAATTTTTCAGCATCAACCCGCAGTCTGGATTTATTCCCGGTTTGTGGCATTACGTTCTGTTACATGTAACATGAAAATTAAAGGCTTGATGTTGTGTTATATCGGTATGTATTTTTTTTGAAATTATCTTACTTACAATCATAAAATCATCGTCTATCAACTCTATCTCCGTGACAAGTTGCCGAAAATATTTATCCCCATCAAAATTTTTCCACCAAACTCCTTCGTATTTTTAAACTTCCAACATATTGAGAGCGTTTCGTGGCGACAGTCAGTAAACAAAATAATATTTAGATATAAAGTCGTTATCTGGGGTTGAACTCGCGAGTGTGACAAAGTGACATCTATAAAGGCGGTTGAAACGGCAAAACACTTGAATGTCGACCTCAGAGAGTCGCGAAACATGTGAATTGAATCAGAAGATGCGGTATTGTGGGGTTAAGGTGTGGATTGACTTTATTTTTGGTCGATATTTGACCTTATATATATGTTAATAGAAAATTACACATTTAATACTTTGCTTTGAATTTCCGTGTATGTCAATGTCAACAAACTGGTATTTGCCGTCATGTTTCAGTTGGTTTACGAAAGGTTGATCACTACGGTTACGTTATTTAACTTAATGTTGGCAGAATTAATAAACGTCTAAAATAAAAAAAAACATTGTAAGTATTAGTAATAATACTTACAATGTTTTTTTTTTATTTAATTTTTAATATTTCAAATGTATAAAATAACACTTCTCCGCTACAAAAACTTTCACCATACAAAATTTTACTCTTTGTTGCGCCGAAATTTCTTAAAAAGGGATCCAATGATTTCGCTTAGCGTATTAATAATATAGATATCACAGATAATATTTTGAAACCCTTCGTTCTAAAACACTTTATTATAGCCTGTACTAGTTTTATTTTTCAAGAAAAATAAGGCCAAAGACTTGGAATTTACTTATAACATAATGTTTCAAGTAGGTGAAAGCTGTTTATGAAAAACGGAGATAATAATATCTTCAAATTGTATGTAATTATGATGTAGAAAGAAATTCTTTGAAGTTTTCGTGTCAAACTGGTGGGTGCATAACGGTTCATGAATTTTCAAGAAAGGCAATTCACTGAGGATTAGTTTGGCTTTTAAAGAAGTTGAAGATTGTTAGCAATCTTATTGGAAAATAGTGACAGTATGTTGATAGAACTCCGCCGTCCGCCTTCGTACATTAGTGTGCTTGAAGTATTAAATAAATAATAAATAAATAAATAAATAAATAACTCACTAATATAATGGGCTATTTGACAAAATGCTAGTTCTTAGTACGTCATCTAGATTACAAGAAAATATTCACCATGTATTTTTTTTCTTTTATAAATTGATGGACAACTGCTTAGATTAAGCGCATTAAAGCCGAGGAGAGGGGGCTTGTAACGTCATTATCTAGTATAAACTGTACTGGCTAGTGATGTCATGCGACATTTTGACTCGATGTATCGCCGTTATTTTTTTATTACGTGAAGAAAGAAAAAATATGTGTCGAATATTTTCTCGTAATCTAGGTGAGGGACTAAAACTTAAATTTTGTCAAATAACCCATTTTTTGGCTAGAAAAAAAAAACAGAAGATAAAGTTATAGGTAGACTATCCTTTAATAATCAATATTCAAAGATAAAGACGAACATTGTGATTTTATTGAATTCTTTTTGAGTCACTTGAACATAATCTATATTTAGTCTTTCATTTCTTTTCAATAGTCCTTTTAAAACCTATTCCAGAAAGGGCAGGTCCGTAGTATTCGCAACCGCCGTGCGTGTATGATAACATGTATGAAAGAAAACGAAGCACTAAAGAAGTATGTCAGAATCGTAGCATATGGCGCTCCGTAATTTCAGCTTACCCCCATGGGAAAAAGGCGTGAGTATATATGTATGTATGTATGTATATCAAATCAAATAAATCGATCTAACATTCCAGATTTAAATCTTAGGACGCAGTTGGGCATATCAGTCTATAAAGTTACAACCATTTGAACAAAGGAATCGGGGAATGCCCGCTGGCTATGGTCACACGATAGGTGCACAGGATCTAACATTTGCATTGGTTGAGTTGATATAATTTAAGTTCCATGGTTTGGAACCTTTAAAATATGGTGCAATAAATAAATTCTAAAACATGACATTTCAAATAATACCTATGCGTCGGTTATTTCGTTACCCATCGAGTAGACAAATACGATTGTCAATTTAGTAATGTGCTCTATTTCCTATGTTATGTTCTAGAAGAAATAGAAACTGGTTCATGTATATTAAACATTAATTTATGTTACTATACCGAGGATAAACTGTGTGTAGAACTTATATTTATATAAATAAATAAATAAAAAATATGTTTTTAATCATTAAAAACACATTAAATGCATTTTCATACACAAAATTGAATCCTTAAACTTTCCTCTCATCATAATATTTTTACCAAAGAGATGCAATAATACACAATATTGGTGCATCAAATGCTTGAATTTTTAATTTTAGTCCGACTCCGATACTTGAATTAAACATCTCTGCCCACTCAAAAGAGGTAACGCACCGCCAAACAAAGAGAAAACAGTGAAAAAAATCTACGGCTACCCTCGAAGTGGCAACGTTTCATTACATTCGGTTTAATTCATCATTCGTAACTCGTCGTGTCGGTATTGTTCGTGAGTTTGGGCACTTCGAAACAAACTTCTACGCTCAAGTGTTTGCGTTCCTGGCTCTTTAGTAAATTGTTATTCATAGCTTTGTATAAACGCCGCCCTCGGAAAGAGTACTTCACTCATACTCTTACGCTCTTATCTCCCAGTTAATATCATCCCCAGTTGTAAGGAAATTATTTTTCCTTAGTCCTTTGTTTCCTTTGTAACTAGTTGGAGATTGCAAGTTGGGACGTTTCGCTTTGATTCTGATTTTGTCACAAAAGTATGTCTTTCTCTGAAGATAACAATGTACAGCTATTTTATATATTCACGTAATTATTTTTATTTACCTACTTATTTTTCATAGCGTATCAACATAATCGACGATAACACACTCAAGTATTCATTGCTGAAGTAGCTATAAAACTCGGAGGTATATGCTAAACATTATGCAGTGTAAAATGTTATGAAATAAACACACCTGATCTTAGAATTTAATTCATACTTTATTTATAAGTTGCTCTGTTCTTATTAAGGCGCCCGACTTTATTGCTCGTAAAATATCGCAGCGTTCACCCAAAAGAAAAATAAACAAAGAAATGCTAGTACAAGTTGAAATATAACTTAGTTACCAAACAATTTGATTAATTATAAAAAGCCACCAAGATAATATGCGAGACTCCAAACAGAAACTTTGTATATTCAAAGTGAAACTTATAGAAAAATAAGGATAGCAATAGTTTTCGTAGTTTCACGATCATGAGATTGATAACGGACATGCGCAATTCTGCTTTGGCTCTGTCTCTGAATGAACACTACTTGTTTTAAACATAGAAAACAGAACCTTATACCATCCGATTATGTTACAAATTTCTTTAGTTAACTTGTAATTGTGTGCACCAACGCATTGGCAAGTTCCCATGAAGATGCGCCTTGAGCGGTTTAAACTCACATATTCCTATCAATGCACACACCAGTACATTATAGAGAATCTCGACAACTCGAACTAAGTTGTTGTCCGTGTGTGTAGGTACATTTCTGTGTGTATATAAATGTTCGTTAAAGCAAGATAGGGCAAAAGGAAAAGCGCCCGTAGTAAAAGCGAGCAAAACGACGGCGGCCGGGTGGCCGGTGACAGTTGTCAGTATGTTGTGGAGCACGGTAAGGGATGGTGGTCTCGGGGGAGGTCGGTTTTGGCGCTAAACACTTCGATTTCCCGCGCTTTATAGCCCACGTGGACTGTACCGTTAATTAACTTTATAATGACACGCTGTCATAGTTTACTTTGATAACTTATTGGAATATTGTGACGTCGAAATGAACTCGTGTAGTTTTACAAAAGTAACTTTGAACTCATGATTGTGACGTGCCATATTGGTCATTATCTTCTATCGTATGAGAATGTAAGTATTTTAAATGTAATTTTCATATTTTTTAAATCATTTTGATGTTTTATGCAAGTTCCCGTTACTCTATCTCATTATTTTATTCACAAATTATAATAACCAGCCATAACGAATATTTCAGCTAATGTGCTAATAAATTTATCCATTTATACTAAAACTTTGATTATCCGTGAAAATTAATTTTAGTGCTCAATGGGGCAGAACAAATTCAAAATACAGTTAGCACTCATGTAATTGTTATTGTTTTTACAAACAACAATTAATTTTACGTAAATCAGTATCCGGTTATTTAAAACATTGAAACAAATATTTTGCTTTCAATTCTTCACGAAATTGAAAGCTTTTTGGCAACTTGAAAGCGAAACAAAATCACTTTACAAAAGTTTATAAGTAATCTTTCTGATTAACATTGATTCTTGGTTAATTTTTAAAATATCAAGAAAAGAGCTTCAAAGAATTCTGTTTTTAAACAAAATAGCGTAATTTGTTTCACGGCTTCCGCTCAACTTTGCCAATAAATATAATTAACTTAACTTTTAGTATGAACTGAAAGCGTCACGCACAACACCCTTTGGGACAGCTATTATCAAATTATATTATATTGTGTTCATTCATAATTCCAACAATAGAAACTTTTGAGTCATGTTTATTTACTTTTATGATGCTCGTATAAGTACTGTACTTCTATTTAGAAGTTATTTAAATTGAGTTTTAAAACTTTTTATAATACATAATTTAATTTTTAAAAAAGGTATTAGTATGAAATTGATGTCAACATTTTAAGAAAAGTATTTATAAAACAAGCTATTTAGACAAAGTCATATAATTAAAAATAGTAGAATAAAAGTATTTGTATTTGAATGTAAATTGAAAAGTTTAACAACAGCTCAAATATACTGTTTGTGAATAATAATATTGTACTAGTCATTGTTATTTTGAGTAGCTCGATAGTCACTCTTAATAACGATACAAGAAAAGGTTATCAATGTCAGGTGTTATCATGCACCAAAGGATTACCAAAACAAAAAACAATCATTGACAACAAATACATTGTTTGTTCCAATAAGAAAATTAAAAGCCAGTGACTGAAACTTAAAAATAAAAAAGAGACCGAGCATAAACAAGCCAGACCGTTGCACCCTGATAGGTTGATGTGCATTAATTATCTGTGGTCTTGCTAAATGAGCCAGACTTTACCCTCGGGAGCCGCGACACAGAACGTGTTAGGATTTAAACATCTACATTGTATGCCAGATGAACCTCCGAACTTTAGAGCCACGTATTCATTTATTTTAAATGTTTATGAAATGATTAGTTTGTTGCAGCAGCGTTGGTTGTTCGTTGACACTGGTCATTCTCTTGTTGACAAGATAGACTAAAATTAGGATAGTTTTATATGTATCTAAGTATTTTGTATCTTGTTAAAGAGTTCTCAATTAGAATGTGGCTAAAGTATCAATAGAAACTTACGTCGGTTGTTGGTCGTCACTGGTCCGATTTTCTTGCTGACAAGATAGACTAAAATTAGGATAGTTTCAAATGTTTCTATTTTGTATCTTGTATAAGATTTGTCAATTAAAGTATCAATACAAACATTTTAGACATCTCAGAGCACTGTTATTCAAAACATTAACTAATTTGACATCTCTGAGATGGTTCTTATCTGTCATCAGCTATAAAACCGTTGTCAATTCTTTTAGTTATGAAAAAAAGGACCGGCGCCATTTTCAATAATTTAAATGTCAGACGAAAATAGAAGGGTAATTTGAGTACTTAGTTCACAGATAAAAGGAAGTTTCAGTTGTCTCCGATTTCTGGGAAATTTTCTCAATTACAATTATTTTGTTTGAAATCGATACTTCGAGGAAAACACTGGTATGTGTTGAAGTAGTGTGTTTCGTCGTCGACAAATTTAATAACCGTAATTCCAATGATTAAGTGCATATAATACTTTAATGTATTTTTTTATAAAGGTATTATGTATATTAATAGTTTGTCTCTAGCTGCACCGTGCACCGCGCACACCAAAATAATTATCTTAATTTGATCCGACTTATTTGTTTTTTTTTATTTGTTATGTTTTATTAATTTACATAATAGGTACCTCTTTGAATTGTAGACTTTATGTATTTTAATGTATATGCAGCATAACTCTAAAGTTTAAATAAAATTCACTCTCTAGTTTTAGCTTGAATGAGTTAAAAACATCACACACAGACTTACATCCATTCTCAGAAAAATTTGCATTTATAATATTAGTAAAAAAATAAAACATTTTCTTACGAAGTTCCACCTACCACAGTTTATTATTGCAAAATCACTAAGGTACTTAAACTATTTAAAAATATGATAATACAGATTAAAGTTCTCTGGAAATATTTCCCAGATTTCTACCTCAGGTTTACTTATTTAGATAAGTACGGAAATGGGAACGTGATTTCCCAGATCCCAGTTAACGATTGGCAGCACTAGCAACTTCCATAGAGAAGTCAAATGAGCCAGAGCTCACCCGGGGGGGTTACACGTCAATAGATATGAGGATTTACATACGAGTATCTACTTCGAACGTTAGATGAAGCTTGAAACATTAGTGCCGCGTCGAATCGTACATTCTGGATGTTTGTTGGATGATTAGTTCTGTTCTGTGTATTTGTTTATACAACCTGTTTTTCTTTAATCCATATTTTGAGGGTATGAATGAAACTACAAAAAAAAGATTAAAGATACCGGGCTGGTCAAAGCGCGTTATTTTGTGTATGGGCTATAGCCCGTCATCATCTACCACGTCATTACACATGTCTTCGAATTTTTGGTTCTAGGACTTGCTGGTTTCCTTACGATGTTTTCCTTTACCGTTTTGAGAGCAGTGGTGATGAATTAAATTACACAAAGAAATGCTCCTGCCTGAGTTCGAACCCACTACTTACTGTTCGTAAATCGGGGCCGACACCACTAGTCACTGGTCCACCGCTGCTCTCATGAATGAGATAATACCAAAGGTTCAATCATCATTTGTCTAGCCTTTCCCATATATATTGGGGTCGGCTTTCTGTTTAAGCGGATGCAGCAGCAACAGCAACAGAAAACACAACCAGTGTTTTACATGGAGCGACGTCACAGTTCTAAGCTAAGGCACGCAAATTCTTGACTTTTTCTACATTACCATCCACATTTTAAAATTACATTTCTCCTGACACATTTGGTTCGGTGTTAGGTCGTAAACTCTCTTGAAGGAGAAGAAAAATATTAATAATGGTTACAAATAAAATCAAAAGTAATTTATTTAAATAAACACTTTTTGAACGTCGCCACTTTCTAATGTTTTAGCTGGAAAGAAGAAGTGGCGGAACAAACTCCCCAGCAACACCGCTACCTGTTATGTAAGAAGAACTTGAATTTATACACTATAATTTGTTAACAATAAAAATAATTAAAAATAAATTATTCTTATCATTCCAATACATATTATAATCACATTTAAACTAATAATATCTTCAAATACAAGATAACTAACGCAAACATACAACGTGTACACATAAGGTGTTTGATATTATCATTAGGGGATTTAAATAACTACACCCACCCTTACCCACAGACGGAAATGCTCAAAGTTTACTGTCATACAGAAGTTATTAATATGAAATAGTTTTGTAACTAATTTCGAGGTAATTAATGATAATCTGGGCGACTGTATTTAACATCTGGCATTCCCTTATGAATTTTAATGGAAATATTATTATTATTGACTGCCTCGTTGGTCTAGTGGTCGCAAGCGCTACTGCTGAGCGTGAGGTCCCGGGTTCGATCCCCGGGTCGAGCAAAGTGTTATTGAGTTTTTCCATCTGGGATTTCTCAGTAGCAGTCCGGAGTCTGGATTTGTGCCCGATTGATGGCAATAGGCTCGCCCCCTATTACATGGGACTTATTATTTAAACGTAACATCACGCCTGTTATCCCTAAAGGGCTAGGTAAAGGTGTACCAGGTAGTACACCCACATTTCGCCAGTTACATTTAAGTGCCATGTAACAGGGGCGAGCATACTGCTATCAATCGGGCACAAATAGAATATAATAGAATACTCTTTAATGTACACCATAAAAACTTACAAACGGTAATTTTAAGGGCTACAAACGGTGTTACAATGGGCGGCCTTATCGCTAAAAGCGATCTCTTACAGACAACCTTTGGATGGACTTGATAGTGGAGGAGAGAAGATGAGTAGGCAGTGTGCTGTTAGTACTATTTACATAAATATATACCATACAAGACTATTTGAATAGACATACCTATATAATTAGTGTAATGTATAATTAATAAGAGAAAAATAAATGAATACTTAAATACAAATCATTTGCAGAGTAACGAACAGTTATATAAGACGTGTTAGGAGAGAGGTAATAATTTTTACAAATCCAGACTCCGGGCTGCTACTAAGAAATTCCAGATGGAAAAATTCAATAACACATTGCCCGACGCGGGAATCGAACCCGGGACCTCATACTCAGCAGTACCGCTTCCGACCACTAGACCAACAAGACAGACAATTATTATTATTACCATCAAAAGACTCAGCTGTCTCCTTTTACTCGTATTTTTATTCATTTTATTTGCTGAGTTTCCGTAAATAGTAGTATGACAAGGGCACGACTGTAACATATATTCACTCGCTATGAGTATAACCTCTGACATCGTGGAAGCTATACAAAGAAGCCGGTCATAAGTTTGTCCAGCGCGCTCATTTGTTTTACCCTGGTCTTCCAAGGTCTCACATACTGTTTTGTGTGAAGATAAGTTTTAGAGGTGCCTGCAGTTTTATACGATTTGACGATGACGATCGTAATTGTTGAGATCGTAAAGGTGTATTTCGAGAAAACCTTTAGGCACATATTATTATAGGCATAATAATAATCTTACGGGATTCGCCTTACCCCGTGTAGACGCATGGTAGTTACGTGTAAATACAAAATATTGTAATTAAACTCTAATGAGGTTTACAATAAACTACGTATCAAACAAGCTCCAAATTTTACGCAACATGATCATAACCTAGAGAAACCAACACACCCACTGATTAAATCCATAGATCACATTGTAAGAGATGGGGTGACATAAGCTTGGCACCATACTGTTAGATTTGCATACATTATTAATATATTCAATTAATGAAGTATATTATATAATTCATTACTGGTATATTCATTTGCTTATAATTAATTATTTATTTGTACGGGGCAAACAAAGCTATTATATTAATAACGGTAATCCACAGTTACACAGTAATTGAAATAAAAAGCTACGATTTCCGTAGCGCGTCACGTAGCGACCGCTACGCCGTAGCACGTAGGTATGATTGCGTCCGCAGTACAAATAAAGATTAGATTACTACCTGTGTTCATTGTTTAAAAAGTGTTATCGTTTTAGTAGAAGATTAAGATAATAAATGTTTCAATGTATGTGTGTGATCGTATATAGGCTGGAAAAGGCATCGACGTTGAACCCGAAACCATGAGATCGGGACATGAAACTGGACCTACCAGCGAAAATGTTTGTCGGATTTTTCTAAAAATGAAGAAAAATTTCGACGCCCGGAATTATATACAAGACTACCTGAACTCATAGTATCAGTTTGTCGATATCCCTTCTATCCCGCGTTACTTGTTTACTTCGAGTTTTTTTTCAAAATGCATTTTAATAAAAAACAAAAGTCATTCATTTACATACAGCTGAGTATCAACACTTTCTAAACGTCAAAATTACATAACACAGTTCTCCAAAAAGCCCGCCCTTCGCCAGTTACTAGTGTTTTTGCTGGGAAGAAGAAATAAAAATAAGTAGAATAAGTAAATTAACTACTAATTATCTATACTCCATTTACAATAGCATTAGAAAAATGAGGTTCGTAGAAGCAGGAATGCGGAACATTTGATTTAAAAGTGAAAACATTTTTTATTAGAAACTTTTTTCAATGAATGAATTGTTTTATTTCAAACAAGCTGTACCCTGCCACGTTTCGCTGGGGCACATTGTGATTGAATGGTTAAAAAAAGAAAAAAGTAGATAAAATCAATCCTTGATGCGGATTATATATCATGCTAAAATTTCAGCTCGATCGGTGCAGAACTTTTTGAGTTTTTGAAGCGTACACAAACCAACATAACATTTTTATAAATATAGATAGATTTAGAAGAAAAAAAGTAAAACAAAGAATGTGTCCATGTATTGTTCCTCTCTGCTTCTTTGAGGTTTTTATCATTGACACTACAATTTTCAACTAAAATGAAATAATATTACTTAATTAAATCTACATTATTTCATAAAATAAATTGTTGAAATGATTACAACAAAGTGTGACATCTGCTATCGTAATTGTAACATGCTTAATTGTACTTTCGTTACAAAGTGTGCATTATAAATAACCTTTTTTAACTTTTGTCTTATGCTATTGTTAATGGAGTATAGCATTTATATTATTTTATAGATTTCAACGTTTGTTGTAGGAAATTCACTCTTTACTCAATGTTTCAAAACTCAGAATTTTATTTATTTATTTCAAAAATCAAACAACTATTATTACAGTAAGCCAATTCGATAGTGAATAGCCCAGTAACAGAATTAGTACTGTTAACTAAATTACCACGATAAAGTATTGTTATCCTCTTCTTTTTGGGTAGAGAATGACTTGTCAGAGTTTACGCCGCCCATGGGCTTGTGACTTGGCTTGATATCTCTCAGACATGCCCTTCCCATTCCCTCACTATGGTTTTCTCCTACTATTTTTTTAAAGCAAGTCAGTTATGTCTTGGCAGGCCAGTAGTTAGAGGCCCTGACTTGCCGAAGGTCGTGGGCTCGTTTTCCACTCAGGACAAATAATTTTAAAAAAATGTGTGATGAGCACGATTATTTGTTCTGTGTCTGGGTGTAGGCACTCCATCAATTAATATTATGAATGTATTTTGAAATATATAAGTATGTTTATCAGCAGTTAAGAACCCATAACACAAGCTCTGCTTAACTTGGGACTAGATAGCGTTGTATGAAAGTTGTGGAATATTTATTTATTTAAAGTATTTTTCATATTAAAATACCATGCAAAATTAATATTGTAATTCAAGTAATAGAAGCTTTTAGACCGGAGCGATTCCTTAACGCTGTCCATCGAGCTTCGGAAGCCGTCTAATGAGTAACATTAGATAAGTTCACGATTGATAGTGGTTATATTTCGTTAGTCACAGCGAAGTTTTTATCTTCTAATCGTAAATGGTTTTATTCCTCTACAACTTCTAGGAAACAGTCATTTGTTTCACGGAGACAAGTGGCCACTTATTTCGTTTTGCGTTTAGATTACATTCACTATTGAAAATGTTGCGCTGAATACAAATATATGGTTTCATTGTTTAATGTTTTAAGTGGATTTTGATATTGAATGGTAATGTTTTGTTACCTTAAGTGGTTTATTGTTATTGTGATAGTTGTGATAGTAATTGGGTTAGGAAGAGTTATCCTGACGGAACTCATTAGGAGATGAGCTTATTATTATCAAACAAACACAAATACAAACACCAAGATGCTACTAAAAAATCCGAACAAAAAAAGCTAGCTGAAATTTGTCCTACCAAAGAACTCAAAACTTCGTCATAAATTCAATACCTGACAGTCATAAATTAGATCGATAGGTAGATAGATAAAACATTTAATTAGTACACACAAAAGACACAGACAAACACACAATACAAAATCAAAAGCGATAAAACAATGAGCGATGAATGATACAGTGTGCGGTGTGCGTCTTAAGGCTGCACCAAATGGGAGTAAATTCAATAACTGACAGTCGATTTAATCTTGCAACAAATTATTATTTTATTTTATATATACAATACTAATACTTATACTAATACTAATACTACTACTAATGCTAATACTAATACTAATACTAATACTAATACTAATACTTATACTAAATCAGTTTACCTAGAATAACAGACAGCCAGGATCAACGGCTTTCCGAGGTGATCACCCATCCACGGATCAACCTCAGCAAACGTCTGAATCGTTCTATCGATCCGTGCTGCTATTATTATTTAGCCAAAATTCCCAGATCACATACATTCGTACATACATATTTAAATTGGCTCGCGCGGAGATCCGAAAAAACATTGGGTTTTCCTTTGTGGCTGTTATTACATTGCAGTTGCATTTCATTCCCAAATGAAAATATGACGGTCTACAGTGCACAGTGATTCAACGCGATCATATTTTTAGTTAACATTGCACTACCTCTATTTTATGTCAGGTGTAAAATTAAAGGATTTATAGCTTTCGGTACAGAGTAGTGCTGAGGGAAGGGACTTGTGACTTTGCTTGTGTTTGAAAGACATCGGTTGATCGAAGGTCAAATTGCTTAATTACCGAGCAAGAGTTTTAAAGGACATGTAATTTCCAACATGATAAAATTATTCTATTTAAAAAGCAAGAGTGTTTTAAAATAGAATGATTGTATTTTTTTTTATTAAACTCGTCACTAAAAGGCTGAGTAGTTTTTTCAGTTGACCAGGTGCTGACTATAATATGAAATTAAGGCAGATTAGCCTCCTTCCTCGCTTAAGGTATATGAGGTACGTAATATACGATCTGCTGTCGCCTTTTTTCCCGCTAGATTAACATGTTTAGTTTATTTTGTTTCACTTAATCCATGAATAAATTCTGCCGTTAAATACCTGTCGTTAAATACACACACAGACTTTATTTACGGAAAAAGTGTTAAATTGGGTGGATTTTGATAAAATGTTACGACATAATTTCGATAAAGTGTAATGTCAAACTACCGCATAAACTACTTCTACGACTTACTAAATAATGTGCCAATTACACAAAAAACAAAATAAACCATTAATGTTTACTTCAGCGCCATCTAGCGGGAAAATGAGCTACAGCAGGTCGTATGTTTCAGCTTAAATTATTACCAATGAGAAAGGGAAAGGCTGGAGAGTTAAACATGTGTTGTCATAATGATTTTATCTTCGATTACAGTTACCTAACCGTTCCTCCATTAGGTACTGGTATAAAACTTTATATTTCTACACACTTTGTCATTAAAATAAACTTCAAGTCTTACATCCTTCAAATTCCTGCGACGCATAAAGCAGTCTTCCTCAGTACTGACTTTTGGCCGGCTGGAATAGTTTTCAGACGCTTTAGTTAAGTACATAAACCGAGTGTGGTTTGAATAATATTTTTACTCATTATTACTGTGCGACTTGCTATGGGTTTTTATAACCTGAATTAAAGATTATTATTATTTTTCAAATTAAACCTTAAAGATAAATGGCATTGCTCCTCTATCCTACATTCAATTGTTTCAACAGTAAAGTCAATGGACTAGCTAATGTCGGCGGGACTGTTTACACGCGTAGATTACGTGTTAACGCAACAGTAACAGAACGGATCGCAAACAATTAGTTGCTCATTATGGTAGTAGCCTAAAGGTACTGTCAAACACAATAAATAAATAAATAAATATTCCACAACTTTTCACACAACGCCATTTAGTCCCAAGTTAAGCTTCAGAGCTTGTGTTATGGGTACTAAACAGCTGATAAACATACTTATATATTTCTAAATACATACATATTATAAATACATTACACCCAGACACAGAACAAATGATCGTGCTCATCACACAAACATTTGTCTTGGGTGGGAATCGAACCCACGACCTCCGGCATAGCAGTCAGGGTCACTAACTACTAGACCAACAGGCCAGTCGACAATGTTTGTTTGCTTCAATTTTTGATATGACGTTACGGTTGACTGCAATACGTTAATATGTGGCAAAATGACGGATTGCGGGCAAACTCTACGAAATACACATGCTTTATTCATTTGAAAATTTGGTTTTACAATTTTTAGTTTTTCGTATATGTGGATATTTTTTAGTTTTTTTTTTTTATATTAGAACCAAGTTACGAAACCAACGTTGATGTTATCCAAATTGGACAACACGGGAAGTATATTCTCTCAAACAAAATAAATATTTTTACGCTCTATAAATGACGGAGTAATAACTAAATTGAGAACATCCTTTTCTGTAAGTCGGTTAAAAAGAAGAACTTCAATGGTGATAATTTATATGCCGTTCTTGTTGGAGAACTTTGTGGAGAGCGTGCTTACGCCTAGAGCAGCAGGCATTAGACTGTACACCAGCTGGCTAATAGATGCTAGTGACGGCGCCGAATAAGTGGCCATATTCAGGGCCTACCTATAATTTAGATTGCCATCTATACGTCAAAACAGACAAAGGAACATATTACATATCAGTGGCATGAACTCACTGAGATAAAATATTATAAAGTACCTTGAAAATGCAATTGTTTTTTTTTAAACATTTATCAGTTCCTCAAGACAAGACACTAGTGGCCAAGCTTGTGGAGAAATTGATTAGTCAGAAACTTCATAAGTTTTAACGAAGAGTCTAAAGTTAAAACCACTTCCGATCTAAAGATGACCGACTCTGCTCGGTGCATCCTTAACTTGCAATTATCCATGTTCTTATTACAGAGCTTGATTGTGAAAAGAGTTTTTGAGTAAAATTGTTTGAGTAAAAATCTAAAAGCCAGCAAGAAGTCTTCATTGTTAAACAAACGTATGTATTATTACAGCAACTTAGTGAGAAACAATAAAACACAGTTGTTATGACCGGAGGAACAGCCCCATGCATAATGTATACATACATCACTATACATACATATTACCCAGGTGTAGTGCCCCGCAATTCAAACATGACGTGTACCGGTAGCAATATTTTGACTGTGACATATCTTTACGACTATACAACACAGATATATGTATATGTACATATATACGCCAGCAATAATGTCATTCCACACATTTCAGGTAATAATATACACCGCAGAATCTCATATTTCGCAGTCTACGCCGACACCACATGCTGGGCCAAATGTCAAATAAATATTGTAAAATCTTGGTACCGCTCTCTCATAAACGTGTAATCTTTAGATATAAACATGTATCATATTTTCGTATTATTTTCGTTCAAGTGACTATTTTGAGTTCAAAATTCTTGAAATTCGTTTTCGTGTTAAATGCTACAGCGTCTGGTCATGTACCTTAACCAAAGCAGCATACTTATTAAGGTTTTCTAAGTCTAAATGATCTTTTGTTTCTGGTCATAAAGTTAAAAACTAACTAAATAAACTTTAAAATATGCAGGCGTCTAAAAATTCATCCGCATCGATGTCGGTTGGAAGTATACCCAAAAGACTGGTGGCACTGCAACGTTGTATGACAATGTCTTTCACTAAGGTAAAAGCCAGCTTGGTTCACGGGAAGTGTCAACTCAGCGTTTTGAGAAATTCTTTGTTCTTAAATTAAGTAAATGTGTCATAATGGCAGTTCCAGCCAAATATGGCGAGACAAGCTTGATTCTGAGAGACGAAGAATTAGACCACGCTAAGACTATACCTTTTAAAATAAAATTAATTATATTTATTATTAAGTAAATCTTTTTCATGTGTCTATGGGGCCATAGCAGTTTCTACTAAAATAACTGTGTTATGCAGCTGGCAGTTAGGTTAGGTTAGGCTCACTAAATTAAAAAAAAAAATAGAATTATTTTACCAGGTACAACTTAGAGAGGTCGAGCAATATAGCAGTCTGTGTTAGATTGAGTTAAAATGATAACTAGTTGCACCCGTGTATCAACTGCATCATGCAGGTAGCAATTAATACCTCGCCTTGGGCTAATTTAGGTAATAGTGTGTTTACGTAGCTATGCTATGCTATGCGACAAACCGGCTTGATATTTGTGTAACTGAGTGTAGTTTTGAGACCCAAGCTTTAATTATGTGAAATTGAGGCGCAGACGTTCAAAAGATCCCATACAATGAATGCGAACCAATTACTTTTTACCAGGGCAAGAATAGAACTTTTTCTGTTAATTTTTATAAAAATAAAACCCTCAATTTCACGCTTAATAAAATTTACGCCCACTAGATTTTTTTATCTTCAACTAACAAACGAAAATGAACCTTCAATTAACAAAGGCTGAAATTCTATCTATAGTTGCCTTAATAATGCCTTTTATCAGTAATGTTCAAGAGTCATTATTACGATTTCTTCAACCTGAATATATCTATGTTACACAAAAGCCGGCTCAATTTACTCTTATCATTTATGCCAAATGTTCGGTGCTACAACAAATCTAGGACAACAAATGGACCTAGAACGCCCTACTTTTCCATTAAAAGAACTAATGACTGTTAATTTTATATTGTTCTACGCTATAAATGTTAAGCCCCTGCCAGTAACTTCGTCACCTCCACGAGCTTCCTTTGTTTGTCCACTACTAAATATAAGCGGCTTTCAAGGAACTGTTCACGGGCTATCTATGCAAATCACATCAAGTACTTGAACTCAAACAAAATAAACACCAAGTATAATACGAGGGTAAAGTTAAACGCTGGTACAATTATTACGGAACCCGTCGTCTTTGTAAATAGAACGTCACCTCACCAGCCGTTTCGTGTATTTGAAATTTTGAGCTGCATTTGAACACGAATGCTTTTGTCCGTGAAGCGGAATGGGGAACAAAGAACTACACACGGCTTCAGTGGCTGAAGTAACGTTCAATAAAGTTCTATTTATTTCAAAAGGTGCGAATATCTGTAATGTTGAATTAAGTTACGTGGAAAGTTATAATAAGAACGTATTGTTAAACAAATATAGACGTTTGAGGCTTTTTATTTTTAACGATGGCACTCTTTATCATTATTATTTGGATACTCCCACGTGCATGAAATAATGTTTACTCAAAGCTAAAGGTGATGGGAGCGCAGGAAACACTTCGAATAATATTGAACATAACACATACCTAATCGATTACGCGCAAAACATCATCAGTTATGTATGACATAGAGTTAGTTGGGTGCAGTCACAATAAAAATAAAGGAAAAGTAAAGGAAAGATCCTAACGATACTTTTCCGCGGAAAAGAGTCGCAATCAGCTGTTAGATAAAGTTCGAGTTGGCTGAGCGCGCAATCTAGAATTGGCGAACAGTTTTAAAAGTGTATCCACGTGTTTTACTTCGAAAGGAGGAACTTTTTAAAATATTCAAGTAGGTATGTATTAAGCAAATAAGTATTATAAACTTGGAGATTTAAGTCCCGGTCTCACAAAGTTCTCATACCTTCTTATACTATTTGTATGCGGAAATTTTCCTAAGGAACTCCTCGGTCCACTTATTCTTGCGTAGGTGCACAACTTTTTTCTTAAAGAAAACATGAGATGCATATTGTGTTCTATTATATTCTGTTTGTTACAATTTACAAGTTGCAAACTTCTATGAACTAATCTTAACACTATTAAGTACTAATAATATTAATACCTACTATACTTTTACTAATATACTAACAATGTTTTAAAGAGGACAGATTTGTTTGTTTGTTTGTAGCTATTTAACTGAAAAAAATCTGAGCCGTTATTAAAAATCTTTCCCCCATTAGAAAGCTACATTATCACCGAATAACATAGGCTATATTATATTTTCACAACTACGAGGGATTCAAGGGAATGTCAAACTTTTAAGGGTAAAAAACAAAATTCGTGCGGACGAAGTCGCAAGCAAAGTGGTAGTGAATGATAAAAAATACACACATCAAAAGTGTCTAGGGATCAAGCATTTTTATGCGGATTTCTTGAGATTGAGATGTGGCTTTGTAATAAATTTATGATTTTATAAATTTATATGGATCCTTTTTGGTGCATTTCATAATTTGAATCAGGAACTGTGAATCAAATTCGAGTAAAAGATGAAAATCAGCTGTCAATATTTTCCCTATAAAAACATACAACGCATTGAAGACATTATTAGTGCTACTGTTTCCCTACTACTGACTAAAACCAACGTTATTATGGAGCGGCGACGTCATTTAAGCAGGGAAGAAATGCTCAGAGCCGTGGGAATGATAGAAGCTGGTTCCCGGCAACGTACTGTGGCTTTAGCTCTGAATACAAGTCAGAGTGTTATCAGTCGACTTTGGACACGTTACCGAAGCACTGGTACCGTGGCTGAGCGCCATGGAGGACGGTACCGCTGCACCACACGGAGACAAGACCGATACATTCAAATCTTAACTCGAAGAGCTCCAACAATAACCGCCATGATGTTAGCCGTGAGGCTTCATCACTCTTCAGGGAACTTAATTAGCGACCAAACAGTCAGAAACCGCTTGCATGAAGTGAACCTTCATTCCCGAAGACCGCTACGGGTACCACCTATAGCAATGCACAATCGTAGGATTCGATATCAATGGGCTCTTGAACACAGAAATTGGGCAGAAGAACAATGGCGTTTCGTGTGCTTTTCTGATGAGTCTCGTTTTGGTATGAGACCGGATACAAGACGTATACGACACTGGAGAACCCCTGGACGCCAACAGCGATTAAAATCCTGCCAGGAAGTCCATCCTTATAGTGGTGGAACCATCATGGTATGGGCGGGTATTTGGATCGGCGGAAGAACTGAGTTGATTTGGATCAGAGGCAACCTCAACGCTCAAATTTATGCTGAGACGATTGTATCAGACGTCATCGTTCCTCTACAAGTGCAAATCGGTCCCTTATTTCAGTTAATGCATGATAATGCACGACCGCACACCGCAAGAGTTGTAAGACAGACTCTCGCCGCAGCTAACATCAATGTCCTGCCCTGGCCTGCTCAGTCGCCAGACTTGAACCCGATTGAGCATGCATGGGATATGCTACAGAGAAGAGCTCTGCCGAATATGGAGGGTATCCAGTCGCAAGAAGACCTTTTTTTGTTGTTGCAACGAACATGGGCGGCCATTCCACAGCGTGATTTGGATGAACTCATTTTGAGTATGCCAAACCGATGTTCTTGTGTTGTTAGTGTTCGCGGTAGAAACACGGATTATTAATTGTTTAAGTTACCCAATAACATTTTAAAGAAAACTGTTATTTCAGTCTTTTTTTCGAACTTTAATGTTAGTGGTTCAAATGTCAAAAATCCCTTTATTAGGAAAATGGCAAATTTCTTTATTAATGCAAAGGTGACTTGGTTTATCGTTACTGTGACAAACGAAAACACTTTATTTGATGAATCCTTAAAGAAAATTTTAATTAATATCAATCAGGAGAAAAGTTATTGCAAAAATATATGTTGATCCCTAGACACTTTTGATGTGTGTATTATTATACTCAACCAAAGAAGTAGGTATAGCAGTTGCTGGGTACTCGTCTAGTATCAAAGCCTGTGTCAATATTAAATTTACTAACCCTTAGTCAAACTGACATCCAACCCGAAACTGCCACATATACTAATTAATCAATATTGGTAAATGCTCCTAAATTATGCATACGTAATAGAAGGCAAAATTTAATTCACATGTACCAGACACAGTGTCCGATTTAATCTCGATGTGAATTCGGTTCGAGTCACAGTGGTCGAGACCGACAGTGCTTACTCTGAAGTTTGTAACTTTGCCCACTCGCCCCATTCGCCCCCTTATGCCCTAAGGATACGTCTAGCTAATATGTGGTTGAATTTTGGGGATTCCAATTTAGCCCTATTTATGCAACACCTTGGCTTTGGACAGAGATTGGAACTGGTAGTGCAGTTGCTATTGATAGTTAGTTGTTTGGTTCATGTATGGGTTTCGTCTTGTCGAGAGCTGAGATTAGAAAGGTGAGTGTTGTTTCTGAAAAGGTAAAGAGTTTTATGAAGCACTTATCTAATACTTCAATCAATTACTAGCACCGATTTAAATGTGACTTATGGAATGAATAAACATGTGATAATCACATCGCCGCGTCAAACAATGAAGTTAAATTAGTAGACTTTTACCAGATTTAGACTGAGATTGGAATTCAAACGTTTCTAAAAATATGGGCACACTCAGTTAAATAAAAAACACTCGCGGTTTGCAGTTTGACATATGCGTTTTGGGCTTGTATTAATTCAAAAATAAATTGGAGTTTTTTTGACACGTGCCAGAAAATCTACTATCATTTCAGCGTATAGGTATCATAGGTATATTTGTACAGACGCCAGCACATCAAGTTACCCCAATGTGTCAAATATTCCCAATTGAATTTGAACCTTGTACTGTTTGACATAAAGTTGAAAAACGATCAAAGAAATTTGACACATTGGGGTAACTTGATGTGCTGGCGTCTGTACATAGGTCAAATAATATACCTACATATTTGCGATACAACATCGTGGTATAAACCGTGTGTACTTAGGTACAGAGTTTGTAACACTGTGCATTAGGCTCAATTTTGTTAACAAATTCAGAAGCTGTATAATGTATACCGGTATAAAGATACAACAAAATGTTAACTTTTGTTTTTCCAAAAAACTAAAATAGCTCCTTCTTTTCATGTCGACTCTAAGTAGTACTAAACAGCTTTATAGTTGGCTTCGATTAAATCTTAATTTGTAATAATTACTAATCATGCATGACTCATCCAAAACCAAAAATAATTCTTTTCCAGTTGTTTTAATCGTTATAATTTAAAGCTAAAGAAGGATTATTATTTAGCCGAATACCGCATGTGTCTACTGTATATTCGAACTGTTTACCAAAAGTAATTGCCATCCCTCAAATTGTCTCCAAAACTCAGATGCCAGGGGCTGCCAATCAAAGAAATGTTTTGTTTTAGACATTCAGTCTTCATTAGACCGTAACTGTCTCGATTTTTCTGTTTTGTGGCTTAATTAACAACTTCTGCCTTACTGCGTTCTTTGCCAGGGAAGGCAGGGTAATGGTTTTGTAGGTAGGTAGGTAGTAGTAGGTTTTGTATTATTTTGAGATTCCACATGGTAGATGAATCTTGTCATATTTAACTTTCCACAAATTAAACAAAAAATTCAACTTGGTTTAAGTTTAGATAATTATATTCTTTTTCTTATTGTGTGGTTTGTGACTAATGTGGTGTCCGAGATTTAATGCCGCCCATGGGCCTTTGACTTGACATCACATGCCGTCGAGAAATGTATGCTGGTTCTCTCACGATGTTTTACTACACATGACGGTATTGTCCTTTCCTGTGTTACATGCATTGACAAAGATTTAAATCGCTTAAGTAATGCTTTTGTTTCGTGCCAAATACTGCAATTTTAACAACAATAGGAGCAATACAAAATTCTGAAGTCCAATTAAACATTTAAACAGATCCACAATATATATACGCCCGCCCAAACAACTGTCAGTCAAGTGGCATGGCGACGCCGCAGTGCAATCGCGCGCATGTTGCAATCACGGCGCGCATTGTTGCCGCTCCGTGCAGCGCTTATTGTGCGATGTTGCACCTGAGCCACCGTTCCTCTTGTTCGGAACTGGAGCACACCGCGCGAGCGTCTTTTCACTGCAATTGTATTACGCGCCATTGTCCCGTTTCATTTATTCATAGCTATTCACGGAGGACAGCTTTCCCTTTCTAGATTACAGCCGAATATGTGTTGTGTTGAGGATTTTCATACGTTAGCGAGTGTTTTCTGGTTTAATGTTTCGTTGATTTTGAATGGAAAGCTGTTTTTTAAATTTAATAAGCGTTCATGTTCCTACTTATAATACCAGCCGGTCGATTCAGTAAAAGTCAAGCCTTGATAACTTGAGTGAAGTGAATTGTCAATGACAAATTGTGCTGTCATAATAATATAATAGTGCGGAATGACACCTCAATTTACCCAAAAATTTCACGCGGTGATTCTAAGAGAACCGCACTGCAGTAGTATTAAGTACAAATGACACATGTAATTTTCTAATACTCCATTTTAAGACAGTGATATTATGAACGATTTAAAAGAAAATAAATACTTAATAGCCATATTGGTCATCATTTAGATAGGCATGTTCTTACTAAACAAAAACCGAAAACCAGTAAAAATATAATTGGGGTAAACAGAAAATTGGTCCACTTATCGAAACTCGATAATTCGAATCATTTTCATCGTTTATTTACCATGTTGGTTACCACCAAAAAAAAAAAAAAAAAAAGGTCAAATAGTATTAACAATGGAACATTACACGGAAGATTTCCACGAGGCCACTGCTATCCGTCTATCCATCTGGTTGCCGGCAGTTCGTGTCTCATGATCCGTAATAAGAAAGTCAGATATATTTTTACAAGATTTGTATTTACATACATATCATAAACATTCTTTTTCCAAAAGGAGATGGTGCTCTATAATAATTTCTGCCTACCCCTATGAATTTCTATAATTATAGATAATTTAATAAAATAATATTTAAAATTGAAGAATGAGGCCGGATACTATACTTTTTTTGTCTGTGAACCACCAACACAAGAAACATGATTTTTTTATCGTTTTTGATCGACATCGCACTTAAATTAGCTAGTTTTTAACATGCATTTTTTTTTATTCCACGACGGTGGCAAACAAGCTTACGGCCCGCCTGATGGTAAGCGGTTACCGTAGCCTTTGGACACTTGCAACACCAGAGGCGCCACACGCGCGTTGCCGACCCTTTAAAAACCTATTTACTCCCCTTTTGAAGAACTCCATACTGTAGCCCTCTGAGAAAACCTCGGCTTATAATACCTACTGAAGATGGATAAACAGAGATGCGTAAGCACTATCATATTTCACCAGTTATACTAAAGTCCCATGTAATTGAGCCAAGCTGAATAAACTAAACTTAATAAAAATTATTACACATGAAGTCGTAACGCACCTGACCACAAAGGACAACTCTAACTTTCAAAAGTCATGAATTGTTTATGAAACTGTATAAGTGTATAAACTCTCGGGTCATGGGGTCCGAGTGCTCATAGCTTGTACAAAGATCTTTCAAGATAATTAATTGGCACTTTGCGTGACCTGGCTGGTTTTTTCCTTGGTCAAAGGATAAGCATTGCCATACAACGTGGCAATGCTGCCAGTCTTTAGGGTACACTTTTAGCGGACAGCGATGCGGATGAGTTTTTTGAGGCCATATTTTACAGTTAGTTTTTAGATTTTATTTTGATTTCTAGTGTATAAAGTTAAGTATTTATTTCAAATCAAAAAATATTTCATATTCCCCATTTAAAGAAATAAATATCATTAACTATGTATATAAGTACCAACCATCCAAGATCTCAACCTGAACTGAAAGCTTTCGTAACGATTTCTCTACAACTATCTAAGTATAATGCTAAGCATTGCTATTCAACATGGCAATCAATTCCACAAGTCTTTTGGTCACTAGCTGAATTTTTAAATGCTGCTTGTAATTAGATGCTGATTTTTAGTTTTGGTTAGGAAAGTTCATTGATTTTTTTAAGTTTTTATTGATTGAATATGTGCCTAAAGTTCAACTATAAATAAAGGCGTTTATTCAGTATTCAGCGTCAGGTATTACAACGTGATCCCCAATTTGATAACACGAAAAGTATTTTACGAAACATTAATTTTAGACAGGTCAGTTTGACTCGTTATTAGATGTTAAAAACTGTAATTAACAACTTCGACACAGTTTATTAATTACTGTCTACCGTTCACGCTTAGTGTTTTTCATAGACGTATGTAACTGTTGAGGTTTGAATAAAATAAAAGCACTTACTAATTTAAAAAAAATGTTTTAAGAGACATTGTTTCAATTTTTCCGTCACGTCAGATGCCATTTAATTTTCATGATTTAAATATTAGCACAGACTGATTTTAAACACCTGTCAAATCTTTTCCTTAGAGGTTGGGGTCGGCTACTAGTTTAACCAAATGGAGCTGAATACCAGTATTTTACGCAAAACGACTGCCTATTTAAGCTCCACAAGCCGGTGACTGAAACACACGATACCCCTTGGTTAGACCGGTTTTCAGTCTTTCGGGTTTCCGACACCTCGTAGCGAAAGTCATACAGAGTGCAGTGCTATTGGGTTTTACCATCTAAAATTGTTCAGTAATAGGCCGGAGTCTGTGTTCATACTTACTCAGTTAGTGGCAATAGACTCGCCCCGGCCATTACATGGGACTTTCTACGGTTATTATTTATAACTGGCGAAATATGGGTTTATTACCAGATACAGTTCTGCCTGTTACTTCGAGGAACACGGTCGTCATGTTATGCATCGTAAATGAATAGACATTTTAAATTCAATAAACTCTGATTTCAAATACAAAGCAAAGGTATAAAGATTCACAATTTCCTTCGATTTTTAAATGATCTTAAATTTTAAAGGAGAAATCCCTATGATGCTTTGCAAGACACCCCTAGGTGACTAAGCTAATGTGGCTATCCTAGGTGAGTAACTATTACTACCAAGTTCTTCGGAGCAGTAGGAGTAATTTTCAGTTATAAAGCCGAAGTATACCTACTGGAGTTTGAAGTCATGTGAACTGCTTGCGCGGTACTCAGCTTCTTCTCAATTGAGTTTTGTAACTTAGAAACGACTTAATGTATTTTTCACTTATTTATTTTTTTATTGCAATAAGTGTAGTGACATATTCACATCTAACTTATAATCTGACCTATTATGTAACAGAAAAAGTCTCGGACGAAATGATACAAAAGGCGGTCCGGGTGAATACACTCAGTGAACAATAAAAACAGTAAATCCGTTGTGAAATACCTCAGTTTAAAAAAAATAGAATACAAAAGAGTATAGTAAAATAAAATGTTTTATTAAAACCGAGAAATGAGTTCCTAATTCATCAAAAATGCAAGCACTAATTCTATTTCAACAATTTTGAAACTTACCCAGCAGGCCTAGCCATATTACAAATTCTATTTCTATTATCGTAATCGATAGGGCGACGATAAAAAGAAAATGGCGTATATGGAATCAGCTGTTTGTCTACTGGCAAGTGTTGACGAGTAGAATTTGTAATATGGCTGAAAATAAAATACGATTGACAGTTGACAAAAAGCTGATTCCTTAAACGCCATTTTTTTCTATAATAGAAATAGAAAAGAAATAGGATTTGTAATATGGCTAGGCTTGCTGGATGCTAGCTACCTACATTTTCGTGTCCGTAAAACGTCAGATATGTGTAAATGCAAGTGTTCCATCCCGGATGTGTGGCTGGGGCATCTGCCCATCTATCACTCATATATTGCGTATGCCTGACAGATCTGACGTCCGTTCTGGTTTTTAGAATTCCGTCAGAGCCAAAATCCTGTTAACGAAGCTCTGTTTTATCTAGCTACGCATGTCAGTTATGCTTACAGAATTTAAACAAGTAATGTTGCATTTTTCTAGCTATTTCAGAAGTTATTCTATCATACAATCACTCATATAGTAATTGTAGATTATAAAATAGTCTAATTGTTAAATTGTTATTATTATTGTTATTAGAATATACTTAGTAATTGTAGTAGGTTTAGAATACTGTACGTGTAGATTTTGGGAGTGATCAGTTACGTCCAACTTTTTAGACATACAATACTCATTATTTATGACCAGCTACACGCCCCCGGTACCAGGAGTACAAAGTAATACCACAGTATAAATATTAATACCGTAGGACGACGCCTTTGATCTCTGGAAAAATGCCGACAACTTCTACACCCGTTAGGCTTGAATAATACCCCGCACTACGAACATCGGTTTGTTCGCAGTGCGGGAGCGGCTTTCCCGCGTCTCGCCCCTCACATCCTGCACGATTGCCCTGTCTAGACAGCTTCGTCGGACGACTATATATTTTTAGACTGTGGTAATACGGAGCTTCCATTTTCACCTTCAAGTATATGAAGTACATACCTAAACCTCAATTCTAAGATTCAGCTTTTTACTAACTACTGAGTAGTTTTGGCTGTGTGTTGATTGTCAGTCGGGGTAATTGATGTTATAAGAACAGATTAACCTATGTTATACCGGAAACGTGGATCCACGCGAGACACAATTAATTTTTAATTGTTTCTATAATAACGACATACGAGTGTTTAAGTGTCACATGAATTTTCATTTTCTTAGTCTTACTTTCTTTTATTATCTTAACAAACCTATTAAATAAATTGAGGTATTTTTCTTTTTACAAGAGTCTAAACATAAATTAATATTGTACTCCAATTGTTTACTTATTTTATTTCAAGCAATGAGACCAGCCACAAAATCCTTAGTATTCTTGTACAGACGCCAGCACATCAAGTTACCCCAATGTGTCAAATTTCTTTGATCGTATTTCAACTTAATGTTTAACAGAATAAGGTTCATATTTAATTGGGATAATTGAGACGATTTTACTTTGTGAGTTGATGACATTTGATGTTGTCGATGATAGGTACACGACATATATACGCTTCTCTATGTGCATATAGGATTTCACAACGCTGATATTAAAAGAATAATACACGTTCATCGTAAGCAAAACGTTTGAATATCATATTGTTTTAATCAACGTCAAGAGTTTCCGCAGATCGTATTACATGCGGACTTCTATCATCGATTTCTTTCTGTATTCAGTATTACAAAACAGTGAAAAACTTACTGTAAAATATGAGTAGACTATAAGAGTGAAATAGTTTCTACACCCTTATATTATGAAGAAGAGTGGTTTGATATTGTGTTTGTTTCTAAGATTTTGAATTTGATTGAAGGCACGAATTATTTATGTAATTTTTTCACCATTTCGTCTAGAATCTCACCATTAAAGTTCGTTGGGTGAAACTGGCTAAATTATATTTTTAACACTACGAGAGGTGGAGAGGATAATAATTTCAAAAGCAACAGTCCGAAATTGATGCGAACGAAGTCGCGAGTAAATTCCATGCCGCCCATGGTTGTATAGCCAAAAATATCCAAAAGCCTACTTAATAATCTAAATAAATATAATTTTACTCCCCAATAATAGTAGTGAATTTCGATGTGTGTCAGTCCATGTTTATATAACTGGCGGTATTTATATCCAAATACATGGGTAGATTAATAGATATTTCTTGAGCGTGTTTGTGAAGACACACGTAAATAAATAGCTAGCTTAGCCTTTAATTCAGTTTATATAACAAGCAGTCTAGTTCTACTTACATTCATCAATTTCACGTGGATGCGTTTTAGTGTCAGGGAAGTATACACACGATAGTGGCACTTAACCAGTATTGGCGGTACCCACGATGGCGGTACCCATTCTCTGTCTTAGGGCGTTTGTGCACTACACGGAATTTTACCATCCGGCAGTCTGATTTACATCAACTTTCATTAAGAATTCATTGAAATTCATTGACAATTGTAAATAATCGGACTGCCGGACGGTAAAATTCCGTGTAGTGCACAAACGCCCTTAGTCCTGAAATTGGTAAACCGACGTCAAGTGCCAGTATTGCGGTGGCAGGCAAGTGGGTGGATGACTTGCTTTAGCTCACCGTATTTAAAAAGAAAAGCTTGCTCACCGGTAGAAACACCGACCCTAAAACGGCTGTTATGTAGGTAGGTACACCGTTTCATATAGCGTTTTAAGAATATAAAAGGGAAAAGTAATTTTGCAATTATTTAATTTTAACTAAAACAATGAACAACAATATATTTCTATACTATACTTAATATTATAAAGGAGAAAAGTTTGATTGTTTTTTTGCATAAAAAAAGGCTTAGAAACTACTGGACCGTTTTAAAAAATTATTTCACCGTTGGGAAGCTACACTATCTGTGACCTACTGAGGCTACTTTTTATTACTATATATCGTATAAACATAAAACCAGCAGTCACCGCCTTGACTGTCTCGTTGGTCTAATGAAGGCAAGAACTACTGCTGAGCATGAGGTTCCGGGTTCGATCCCCGGGTCGGGCAAAGTGTTATTGAGTTTTTACATCTGGAATTTCTCAATAGCAGATCGGAGTCTGGATTAGCCACCATCAATCGATTGACCTATTTGGCGCAGCCGCAAGGCACATAATTCTTTATTTTGTTTATTTTTATTGTTATTTTTTAGTTTAACTCTTTTTTTCTACCTATTTTTGTTTTTAACGTGTGCCTGCGTCGTGCCAAATAAATGATGTCTTCTTTCTTTTCTTTCTTTCTTTTGATGGCAATAGGCTCGCCCTCTATTACATGGGACTTAAACATAACCAAAAAATGAGGGTGTACTACCAGATACACCTCTGCCTAGCCCTACAGGGGTGATGTAATGTTGTTATATTAAATAAAACAGGGACGGTAAAAACATTATTCTCGCTTCACATTTTTCGTAAAAAAAAGTCCTGTAAATTACTTTTCGGTTCACATCCAAAAAAACTAAATAAAATGAAATATAATCCCGATGTATCAGCGTATCTTTAGCGTCCATTTCCAGGCGACTGGTCACTTACAAACTAATTCAGGGCGTAAACAGACTGTATGATACGGGCACAAAGCTGCGGTCATCCGGGACTTGGGATGACTGTCATCAATCATGCTGATATTGCGTGACGCATCAACTTGCGAAACGGACGGACGCGGACCGATGGACTGAGGACATTTCTCTTTACATGTTAATCTAGATATAGAACGTTTTTTTTTATAGTGGAGTTAATGAGGTGGTTTTTAGTTTTGTGGGCTGAATAAACTGTTGTTCATGTTATATCGCAGTGCCCATGTTGCAGATTAAATTGTTCAAGACGTTTAGGTTTATTCATTTTCTGTTTTATAAGTTTTTGCCACGCCTTTGGCAAAACCTTTTTGACAACTGAAAACATAACACTGGTAGAAAATACCTATGGCTTTTAGTTATTTTTTCATAAGGTTTTAATAAATAAATAAAACAAAAGTCACCTTCACAGCAAGAAATGACAGGTACAAAATAAATGAAAGGCATGCTTAGATAAATCTTGAGTATAATGAATGATTTAACTACAATTAATTAAAAAAAAATAATTCGCAACTTTCACACAACGCCTTCTAGTCCCAAACTAACCAGAACTTGTGCTATGAGTACGAGATAACTGATAAACATACTATTATATTACGAAACACATACATAGTTTATATATTACACCCAGATTCACAATAAATGATCGAGCTCGTCACACAAATATTTGTCCTGGGTGGGAATCAAACCCTTCTCCAGCATAGCATTCAGGGCCAGCACAATAACTAATAAGTCAACATTTTCATTAGGCAGATCATTTTAAATCGTTCTCATAAAACCAAGAGAGAGGCTTCAAGCATGATGACATTTAAAACAAGTGATTCACCATCGAGCATCCGACTTCCACTTCCCTTGCATAACCTTTGCAAGTAAGTCGGTAAAGGAAGTGCAAACACATATTCGCATTTCGTGTATCAGCTTGCAAAGCTCGTATCGAGTCGCAAATCATAATATTTGCACGATACGAGTACCGGCCGACAGCAAACGATACCGAATGTGAACTGCATTTGAAACTTTAAAGCGTACGACGAATAAGTGTGATGTTTAAACTTGGTACGGAGAGACACCTATGATATTAAAATGCACACTAATATGACTGTTTCGTCAGTTTAGTGCGCGCAAGCATAAGCTCTCAGGTTCGATCCACGGGTCGGGTAAGGCGTCAAAGAGCTTTTCCACCTGGAAGTATGACAGGTAAATGATAATAAGTTCCACCCCCTACTACATGAGATTTATGTAAAGATATCTATAAAATATAAATATTTAATAGTGTACAAAATTGCTTAAATTGTCCCTTTCGTAGTTATAAAGAGAAATGCAGTCACACACACACACACACAAATGCATATAACAAAGTTTTATTTGAATCATTCAAATTTCAAAATTCAAATCAATTTCACTGTTAGCTTATTTAATATAATTTTATTTATTTATTTATTTAATACTTCAAGCACACAAATGTACAGACGCCAGCACATCAAGTTACCCCAATATGTCAAATTTCTTTGATAATTTTTCAACTTTATGACAAAAAAAATAAGGTTCATATTCAATTGGGAAAATTTGACACATTGGGGTAACTTGATGTGCTGGCGTCAGTACATAGGCGGACTTAATGCCTTAGGCATTTTCTACCAGTATTTAATTGCATATGGCACTCGTGGGTTGCAGCTGAAAATCAGCGTCAGATAGATCCTGTGTTCTCATCTGACATTATGCTGAGCTGAGGCCCTTTTAGCATTATAATCTCTGTATTTTATAGTTTTAAGGTGTATCTTTGTTGTAATGCCAATAAACGCATTTTTCTTTCTTTCTTTGCCCGCGTATGTCCCGTTCCCGTGGGAATACAGGAATAAAAAAAGCCTATGTGTTAGACCAGGGTGTCAGCTAACTCCATACCAAATTTTATTAAGATTCCATTCGTAGTTTTTACACGAAAGAGTAACAAACTATCCATACTCATAAACTTTCACGTTTATAATATTAGTAGGATGTGTATATGTGTATACTACAGCTACACATTTACCTAGTCTATTGAGAATGACGGGCAGTTGTGACAGACAATATTAAACACTTTTTTTTTTGTTTAAGCTAGTGAATTGTCCTATCTTTTACGTAGACCATAAGTGACCAGGTAGGTAGAAGAGGAAGCAGATAAAAATAGATTTGACTGGCTTTGGTTGCGACGTGGGAGGCAGTAGACCTACTCAATTAAATGTCAGGCTTTATAGTGGAAGCGACGCACCCACGCTTTGACCATAAAACCACGTGACAGAACACCAGGGCCCTATCCAATAAAGCTGACAATCCGACATATATGTCAAAAAATGACAAAATTGTAGAATTGTCGCGCTTAAGCTGTTTAATAAACGTGACAAATATGTCAAAAATCGACAGGTGAAATCTTGACATGTTTTTAATGTAAAAACACGTTTAATAAAACTCGACATATCAAAAAACCACAGTCACAATATTTCTGACAATTGTCGGTGACAATATTGTCGGATTGTCGTGACAATTATGTCGACTTTTGACATATTTGCAAAGAACTTTGTTTTATGAAGCTGGATGAGGGTAAAATTGAAAAAGATATTATCAAAGTACAGATGCCAGCACATCAAGTTACCCCAATGTGTCAAATTTTTTTGATCGTTTTTTAACTTTATGTTAAACAAAATAAGGTTCATATTCAATTGGGAAAATTTGACATATTGAGGTAACTTGATGTACTGGCGTCTGTACAAGAATAAAACAATCACTAGTGCAACTGTTCTTCGATTGTGTTATGATCGCGTGTAAGATGGAAATGCACAGAAAACTTACCATTTTGGGCCTTATTTAGGTACGAAAGTAAAAATATACTTTTTGGGAAGTTTAGTGACCAATTGACCCACGATGTAAAAATAAATAAATGGAAGGAAATAGCCGAAAACTTAAGAACATTAGGTATTTTCAATAAAGACTGGAAATACCTTCGTGACACTACATGGCAAAATTGGCGCAAAAGGACCATGGTAAGGTTTAGTTTATTTTAACTAGTTTATCCTTGATCAATCCGTATTTTTTATTTATTTATTTAGTATTCATCATCACTACTCTCACTGCTCGATGTAAGTACCATTTTTTTGTAATAAACTTTTTCAATACACTTTTTTACACCTTCAAAATTCAAAATATGGTTTCGCGACAGAGGGTAACGCGCCTGTCAGAATTGTCGGACAATTCTACAAATATGTCAACATGTCATGACAATTTTCTGTTTAATAAAGCAGATTTGACAAGTTTTTCACGACAAATTGTCACCTGTCACCTGTCGCATATAAAGTTTTATAAAACAGAAAAATGTCAAGAAAAAAAAGGATCCGACATATTTGTGAATTTTCCACCATGACAATTTTGTCGCCTGTAAGTTTTATTAAACAGAAAAATTGTCGAGTTGTCACTTTTTGACATATGTCGGACTTGTCGGATTGTCAGCTTTATTGGATAGGGCCCAGGCAGATCTTAAAATAGGTTCGGTGATAAACAATATTCTGTCGAAAATATTGTTTGTGTATCAGAAGCGAAATAAAAGTCAATAAATTTGGTTTATGCTTCATTTTTTTTTTTGGTACGGTTACTGCGTAGATACCTTAAGGTAAGAAGTAGTCATGTCTTTGATCTGCCAATATAATCTTTTTTATTATAAACTAAATTCTTTGTTCAAAACAAAATTGTTTGTGTGTCAGAACAGCAAATAAAATCATAAATAAAATGCAATATATTAAATTTTAGCTTCATTTATTGTAGGTACCGTACCTATGTGTGAAGCATCTTCGATCTGTCAATATACTGTAAAAAAAGAAACTATTTTTTTTTGTTTAATATAAATAAAATAAAAAATATTGTGTATTTGTCGGAAAAAATAAAAATGAGAAATAAAATACAATGAATGAAGTTTTAGCTTCATATATTGTATTTTTTTTTCTGATTTTTTATCAGTTGTGGTCACTGAGAACTTATGTGTGAAGCAGTAATGTCTTTGATCTGTCAATATATTCTTATAATAGAAACTAAATTCTTTGTTTAATATAAAATCGAAAATATTGTTAATGTGAAACGAAATAAAATGAGAAATAAAATACAATAAATAAAATACAATATTGGCAGATCGAAGACATGAATGCTTGAGAAATAAAATACAATAAATGAAATACAAATTTGGCAGATCGAAGACATGACTGCTTCACACATACGCAGTGGCAGAGGCACTCAAGCGTACAAAATAGAAAAGAACTATAAGAAATAATATTCAGAATCTATTTTCAGAAACCCCGAAACAGCTTTATCAAATACCGTTATTATTCTACCTGAAAAGAAAGACGTTTTACCTAACAAATCACTTAGTCTCGGGTCTATTTGTTCGTCTTGATTGAATTACTTGCTACGCCAGCCTTAATATTAATATTGATACATCCTGAAGTCCATTAATACTCGCTTCTTCGAGTACCTTGCTTCATAGTCAATGAAGAAAAGAAAGGAATGGTACTGGTTAGTACCGGTTCAAACAAATGTACGTACCTGTAACGAACGAAGACAACTTTTTTAAAGTTATTATAGATGTAAAATTGAGCTAAAAGTTTGTTTGATCCGGACAAAAAGAAATAATGTTACCTAAAATTAGGCAGAGGTGTCCAAAAAAACCACGTGTCTACATTATCATCTTAAAATCTTTTCGTTTTATTCCAATACTAGCTGTGTTACCTTTACGGTTTTCGCAGCACACGCTAAATATCAGAATGGCAATATCCTGGAAATGGCAGAATTTAATCGGACTGATTTGAAATTTTGGTTCTATTTTAGACAATTTGCAGTACCATATTTACAACTTATCCCACACGTTATCTGGATGTGTAAGCTACTTGTAAGCTATGTATTAGTGGGTAATAGTTCAATTAAATTCCATTGTGTATTTTTTGCAACCTTTATATTTATAATATTAGTAGGTTATAATATGTCTATTTCCGATGACTTTGTCACAAAAAAAGTCTACGTCGAATTTTTGAACGAGCTCTAATGAGGCTAACAATACATTTCACAAGGCGCTTCCTCAATGGGCTTTTAAACCTAAGTGGGCAGATAAGCAATTCATATAGTTTATATTTTCCTCTACGCCCACTAAAGGAACAGCGTGTAACGGGAAAAATATAAAAGCGTTTAGCACGAACATATCCCACGTATTCAACTAAACAACAGTTTATCGTAAAAATCTGTATGGCAAAGAAAATGGTCAATTTTATTTATACGAAGCTCAAATAAAGGCAACAGAAAGGTTGGAAGTGAACAGGGAGGGTCAATATTTGCTTCTCGTCAGGCAAAATTGTGGGTGAGCGCACTTGACACTGGACTAGTGGAAATCAAATAGATCGTGGAAAACTTTGCTTCCTTACATTTTTGTTTACAACTGTATACATACCTACATTGCCCTATTGCTGTCGAGAAAACTCAAAATATTGCTGCATTTAAAGCGAAAAGCCATGGACAAAAGTAAGACCCACTTGTCGAGTCTTATTATTAACCTATTGGTAATCTGTATAACATAACGTTCAACATAATTATTATCTAAACCTATGACTATTATGTAAAAATACGTAATAAAGAAAGAATAAGAAAAAATCTGAAGGGGAATGTGCTCAAAGGACTGGCGACATTGCCTAGTAGAATGGCAATGCAGATTCTCTCCCTAAGAAAAGGTTAGCTCTTTCGTCAGATAAAGAGTCACCTAACCGCTAAACTATATCGCTTAAAATTTAATGGGTATATAGACACCATAGCCTTAGCGTTATTATTCTTCCTGAATCGAATACAAGTCTAGCTTGAGTACTAAACTAGTGATGACGGCTCTTTAAATGTTACTCCTGCCTGTAAACGGCAGATTATAGTAATATTTTAGTTTAGTTGGAGCTCGCCAAGTCTACGCAAGTGTTACCATCTTATCTTAAGCTGCACTGAAGAATAGAAAGTTCTAATACCCTGGAAGTCATGAGAACATAAAGGTTCAAGTTAAGTTTTATATTCCATTGTCGACTTAGTGACTTTTATAAAACGTCTTATAACATGTTTTATTTGAGGTAAAATTAAGTAGATGCTCTAAAAGAATATTGAAACATTTTACGCTTTTAGAAAATGGCTCCTTTTATTTTTATCTTTTTCACTAAAACAAACTGAAATCGTGGAGGTTTAATATTGGCTTACTAAATTAAACGTCTTGTGCTTTTAAACTTAAAGTCTTCTAATAATCATTTAGGAATTAATATGTTAAATAACTGTCAAAATAAACCGGGACTAAAAAATGTTTATCTATCACATTGTTGAAAAACTATTCGATTTTTTTTCTGTTAATGTTACCTGTGAAAATATTTGTATACCATTTCGTACCGACGACGGCGAAACATGATTGGACTCTAACACTGTAATATCTTGCACATTTTTTTTACTTTACAATGTAAAAAAAAAAAAAATAGGTATTTGTCTTTTAGAGTTTTTATTGTATTTTTATTTACCTACTCAATACTCATTCAGACTATATGAGAATGACAGGATTACTTAGTCACGTAAGTTTTTATCTATGTCTCTCAACAAAAAGGCCTCAGGTCGCAAACGTTAATAACGGTAAAATTCATATACAAGTTCAACTCAACTATTTGTATCTATTATTAAACCCAGCTACTGTAGGTGAAAACCATGCACTTAATGTGCTTTGAGAGAAATAAAACGTCTCGTATTTTATTTGCAGTGTCTTCGATCTTAGTTCTCTTCCTGTGCGAGCAAAGCGAAACTCATCGCGACGTAAGTGTCGCACACTTGTCGCCATTTCCATTGTGGTTTGAACACAGACACAGAAAATAGAGCTCTCTCTAAAGATATTAAAAACGTACATACAGACTATTGTTTTGGCACGAAACAGAATATAATAGAATACTCTTTAATGCACACTATAAAAAAAATATAAAAACTTACAAAAAGTACGTTTTTAAACAAATCCAAATTCCTTAAAGTAATTTATCATTTATTATTAAAACGGATTAATGGACTGAGTGCAAAAAAAGACAAATTGTACCGATGTTTTATTTTACATTTTTTATCAAAGTAAATTTTTTGTGGTCTTTCCTTCGGTGTCATCCCTAATTTAAACTTCCGATGTCTCGTTATCATGGTGTTTCTCCAATTAATATTAATAGGGGGAAAAAAGTTTTTGGAATATGTCTAATTGGTCCTGTCAAACTTGACAAGACTGATTTTGTTTAAATTTGTCATTTCATGCGGGACTGCGGTAGGTGTCCTGTTCTAGGTAATATAAATTCATTACGTTTGACCTCGATACAAAGTGATATTGTGACCTTGTGTAAGTTTAATTGATGTTTTTTTAGACTTATCAACTATTTGGGATACTCCTAAACAGGTTAAGGTTACGTTTCGAAGGAGGATTCCGTACCATCATCTAAGATTCACCTTATTGTACAAATAGCACATCAAGCTATCCCAATCTGTCAAATTTCTTTGATCTATTTTCAACTTTATATCAAAATCATAAGGTTCATATTCAACTAGGAAAATTTTTGCTTGAAATAACTGGATACGCTGGCGTCTCTACTTCTTGATTTTTTCTACTTTTTTCTTCTTTTTGTTTTCTTTTTTTTCTTTTTTTTTTTCTACTTTTTGATAACTTTATTTTATTTTTATTCTTTGTTGTTACGTCAGCACTAGAAATACTTTGTGATATTTGTCTACCTAATACGGTTACTAAGATACAGCCCACTGATACATGGATGGACAGCGCAGGTTCAATAACAAAATTCCATTGGCACCCCTTGGGTTCTGTATCCTAAAAATCGTGATGGAGTTTCTCGCATCGACGCGTCGGCAATGGAGTTTTTCGACGACTAGTTTATTTGACTAGTATGCCAGTCAAGCATGAGAAAGCTGTTTCGTGTATTCTGTTCAGGTAAGGACTGTGTTGACGTGGGACGTTGACAGTTGAAACGGGCGTGCAAACAACATGAACAACTCACTAAATGTCTGACTCCAAATAGTGTTGTATGGTGCTCATAGGCATTTGTTTTAAGTCAAAAGGCAAATTCCTGTTATAAAAAGCGTTTATAATCTAATCCTTGTCTCGCCTCATCGATAAATAATATTTAAAACTGGTCAAAGCTGTAGGTTGCTTACTAGACGACTTATTTGCAGAATTCAAAACAAAGTTCTCAAAAATATGGGAATCGCCGCACCTCAGTTCTGCACAGGAAAATCATTTTATGTTAATTTAAATTATTGATAAGATAGCAAAATTTTGGCAAATATGCGCATTGAAACTTAGCAAAAAAGAAAGTTCAAAGAAGATCCTGCCCGTTTTTTGAAGTTTATGAAAGGCCAAAAGACAGTTTTGTGTTTGTCAGTCCCATTTTGACTTTAAGTGAGTCTTCTACAGAGCCCAGCATATCAAGCTACTCCAATTTGTCCAATTCGTCACATTTCTTTAATAGTTCTTCGACTTTACTACGAAAGAATAAGGTTTATGTTTAATTCCAAAATTTGATACTGTCTTTGGAATAGCTATAAGACGTGCTGTACCTCTCATCACAAAACGTTTTAAAACTTTGAACCTTTGGATCGATTTAAATATTTGAGTTTTATAGTACGCCAAGAGATGGCTGAGACAATGACTGTGTATGTAACGAATAAACTTAAAAAACACTGGACATATTTGAAAAAATCTTTCACCGTTGAAAAGCTACACTATCCCCGGAAACATTGGAATAATTTCGATCACTGTTATTCCACGGGAACGGGAATTACGAGAGCGAAACGCATGACGTCCGCTAGTGTGATAAAAAATACATTTCATTTTTATTAAAGTGTGAAGAGACAAAAATGCGTCACTCGTTAAAGAAAAAGATTCCATATAATATATATTATTTCTAACCTTTGTGATAATTTGCTAGAATGATTAGACGATGAAAGTCCCGTGTCAGGAAAATTGGTATCGGGCTTTCCATCTGGAACGTCTCAGTTGCATCTCAGACTCTGGATTTGACACCAGTAGATGGCAATAACCTTGCTCCCTGCTACATGGGAATTAAATACGTTACCTAACTGGTGTAATGTGGGTGTACTAATAGGTATACCTCTGCCTGATGTTATGGTGTATGTTATTGATAGTGTCATGATGGGTGATTTATGTGAATTAATTTAATATACAACATTACATTACTATATCATTATCATTTTCATTCGACTGGCCTGTTGGTCTAGTAGTTAGTGGCCCTGACTGCTATGCCAGAGGTCGTGGGTTCGATTCCCACCCAGGACAAATGTTTGTGTGATGAGCACGATCATTTGTTCTGTGTCTGGGTGTAATTTATCTATAATATGTATGTATTTAGAAATATATATAAGTATGTTTATCAGCTGTTTAGAAGCCATAACACAAGCGTATTTTTTTTATTTTTTTTATATCATTTAGCCTCATGGGTCGATCGAAAGTTAATCAACGCTTGATTCGTGGATGGGTGACCAATCAATGCATATTTAGAAAAGCACGTTAAGCCGTTGGTCTCGGCTGTCATTTGTAGATCTTCAAATGTTTAAAAACCAGTTAAACCATGGGGTATCGTGTAAAGTCGCTCCATATAATTGGTATTCAGATAGATGCGGTTAAACTGGAAACCACCCCTAACGTAGTTGGGAAAAGGTTAGGCAGATGAATGAAAGCCCTTACAACTACCCCAACACAGTCTATATGCAGTATGATACCCCTTGGGTAAGACTACTGGGTGAACAGAGCAACTATCTGTTACCAAGACACAATGGACCCATGACAACTCCTTTAAGTAAGCAAACAGGGCTGTTTTGCTGTGCACACCTAAACAGCGGTCAACCGCTGTTTGAATTGAAATGTGCAACGTTGCGAACCAATCAACACACGGAACCCAAAACGATATCCTGCTGCACGTGTAATCTAGTTAAAATTTTGGTGTATACGGTTACTGAAATCCAATTACAGAAAGTAGTAATGTGTGTGTGACAGACCACTTCTTATAATTCTTGTAAACTAGCAGTTCACCCACGACTTCTTCCGTGTGGACTATACGTACTTTTTCTTTAGAAATTTCACATCTCTTCTACCCCACGTAATTTTTCACATTAAATATAGCCTGTTTTCTTCATCTTGTGTCATTTTTAACATTAAATATAGCCTGTCTTCTTCATCTTGTGTCATTAATGAATAAACTTTGGTGTCATTGCTTTTATGCCACTAATAGGCCTATGATTTAGCTTCACATCCTGCAAGAATATCTATCAGGCATGCCGTTTCCTTACTATGTTTTTCTTGGCCGTTTTTGCAGCAAGTGATAAGTATAACTTCACAACTTCTTATTTCTAATATTGTTTGCCACGACATATACAATACGCACAAGAATGCAAAAACTCAGACGTGAGCAGCCTATTATAGGCTGCGCACCTATGTATTTTAATGTAGCTTTCCATTGGTGAAAGAATTAGCTACAAAGGTAGGTACTAACAAAAGTAATTCGTTCCTCTATATAATATTTAAAGATAAAGATGGCCGGGCTGGTATCCACAACTCCACGTCAAAGCGCGTATTTTGCGTACGGACCATAATCTACCACGCGGGCCCAGTCCGAATTGGTAGTTGTTACATGTCTTCGAATTTTTGGTTCGAGGACATGCCGGTTTCCCTCACAATGTTTTCCTTCACCGTTTTTGAGAGCAGTGGTGATGAAAATAATATGTATTAATAGATATACATATGTCAAGGTACTTATAGATATGTGGCAATGAAAATGGAAAGGTGACCTAAGAAAAGGTAAGTTCAAACCTCCATGCATGAGCCAGTCAAATGAGGCGTGGAAGATTATACAAAAAGTCTTCGGCAACAGCGGTTTCATGTTTTTACATATTCCTATTTTATCGAGCAGATAAAAATAAAGATAGCCAGTAAGTGTGGCAAGGATTACGAACAATATATTTATACAAACCATGCGCTTATTTGCGGTCAGATTTGTTAACAGCTTGCCGTGCAGTAGGTAATTTATACGCAATCCAAAATTGATTAGCGATTTCAGGATTACAATAAATTATATATGAATCAAATACGTGGTTACTTTAATTCCTGCATTTAGTCGTTACTGCATCACAATTGCAGTAATGACTAAACTATAAATTACTGTTAGAAACTTGAATGAAGGTATTTAGTTTATAATGACATCATTAATACCTACCGAAATATACCAATTTCACTAAAATGGTGCAATTTAAACAAATCGAACGTTAACTCTGTACCAATGGTTACAGTGTTCCATATTTGGATACAAAAGTGTTCAATTGTTTTGAACTAACCTGCCTAACATTTAAGTTTCCACAATTCACTTAATTCTCATCCAACCACTCTCACAGGCTGCAATTACGGATCTTCATTTTCATTAAGAGCTCAAATGTTCAAGATTCGGTTTAGATATTACCACTATGGTGCTGTAAGACGATTATGTAAACTATAATGCCATTACTGGCGCTAGGTATGGTGGCTTTGCGTAAAACGATAAGCTTGAGGTGAAGCTGCGAGCGCTGATACAACCCAGAAAGTAAATTTCAAAGGAAAATTCAAATAAACGGCACGCGAGAAAACGTATTCGGATGTGTTTAACGTGGGTAAACAGAAGTTTTCATACAGAGAGAACGGTATATAATTGAGTATTAGAATTATTAATTCTTGACTTGAAGCTTATTTTGGGACTGACGTGTCGTGTCCTCATTTTAGATTTATCACAATGTGACGTAGGTAGCTTTAAGTTAGGTACAAGTATGTATTTGTATATACGTAAATGAGTTGATGATGAAAATCGTAAATGAGCTTTAAAAACTTTTACACATCGTAAATAAAATAAATAAATTAGAAATAGATTAGGTCGATGTTTCCTAGGTACTACTCTGTAAAGAAATACATAAACAATATACGACCTCAACGTCATAATAAAGACCATGCAGATTTGTGTAGACACTAGTGTCGGTATAGGTATATTAGCATAACTATGCCAAATTTCACTTTTCGTTGTAATTAGAAAAAGCCGTTGAAAACTATAACGTTAAGTTTGGTGTCCCTTTTGCCCGCGACTTCACTCACTTTAGTTTGAAATTTGACAAACAATTTGGGTTGTACTCTACAATCTCCATAGTAATCTAAATTTCTTAACATAATAACAAAATGGCACCGCACGTTAAATAATTACTGTTTTAAGGTAAAATCTTCGATACTTTGGGTTATATTATTGTAATTTAAGTTGGGATCTCTAATTTATGAACTACAAGCTAGGTTACTTGTGGTTTATGTAGATTGAATAAAACTAATTCAGACGTTTAGGGGTGAAAGTGTAACAAACAATCTCATTTGTAATAATATTGTATAGTCCATCAGACCATCTCAATGTCTAAATAATATAGTGTAATATTTTGAAAATGGTAAGGGTTTTCTGTACTTAGCCCCTGCTGTTCCATTGCTAGGTAATGGCCTTTCCAATCCTTCCAGGAATGCAGCCACGCCCCACCTTGAACCACCTCAGCACTTTAACCAACTTGACATTTTTATTGCAGTTGTCTACGATTTCAATAAAAGAATCATATTATAAGAAAACAACTATAAAATGTGCACTCTATTTTTAATAAAAGCCGAGTATCCAGCTCTGTATAGACTTTAATAAAAATATCAACCTTTTGCAAAAACAAAATGGTGACCAACTCCATTTATTTATTTTAGACAGCGTTTAGAGCGACCTTAGAATTAAATTCAACAACGTTTATAAAAGGGATAATCACTGACACCGACAAGATTTCCCACAACTTTTTTTTTATTTTTAAATATACAGTCACGTCTCCAGCCGGCAAAAGGGTAGGGTTCACCAATGACAGTATTAATGTCCGACGTGATAAAGGGTGAACCTATCGCCATTTATCGGACACCGGTCCAAACCCAGGTCAATTGAGAATTTTCCAACAGGAAAATCACATTATCACTTTGTCCGAATGTGGGAGCGCAGTACTTTAGAAGCTTTCGTGTTTTGTTACCACTTGAGACGGATTTCTTGTAAAAGGTATGTTAATATTATTGAATTATAAGTGAAAACATCGGCACGATCAACTACTTGTTTAATTTGTTAAATTGTTTTTCATAAATCAATTCTTATCATATTCAACTTCATTCGGTTTATAATTCTGTAAAAAATATTCTGGGAAAATATCGGATAAATGGCGGCGAATAAAGCTGTCATTCCATAATATTCTATTGGCAAGTTTTTAGGCGGTTTCTATACTGAATCAACCGGCTACTTAAATCAACTGTATCAATTTAGTCAAGACTTTTATTTGTGATTTTAGTTGTTTTAACCGACTTCAAGAGGAGGTTCTCAATTCGTTTGGTATATTTTGTATGTTTATGTATGTACAGCAATTACTCTGAGATTTAGTTTGATGCGGAATAGTGTAGCCATTTGTTTTTATTAAACACACTTGCTTTAAAAAAAAACTACGTATAATAACTTTTTATTGAAACTTGTTTTTTTATTTAGTTAATGTGATAGTTTGAAAAACGCAGACAATTAATTAAATTTCATTTGTTTATTTGTCACTTCTAGACACTAAAATTTAATTTGAATAAGATCTTGCTTTTTAATTCAGTTTAGACACTGGCAAAATAGTGGATATTGGCATTGTTTGTCATAACAAAAGAAAAGTTAGAATAGAGTGGCTGCTTAGATAGTCAAACTAATTATTGAATAAGTACTATAATATAAAGTGTCAACACTTTCTTATTAAACTTTCTCCAGCTCAACTTAAAAAAAAAACCGTTTGGTCAATATTTAAACCATACTTTACTTCATCACCAACGAAAGATAATTTAGCTAATACCTACACGACAACTCTTAAGTCCGGTGTTCAAAAAGCCGATTTGCATTTGGTGACAGTTATAAAACCTACCTACACATATGTATAAACACAAACAAGTAAATGTTTGCTCAATGTGATAGCTTTTGATCCTGTTTTATGCGTTCACAGTGTATACGAGAAATTAATTACCCAAAATACTAAGGTATTGCATACGGGTATTTTTGAACAATTGGTAGTTTTCAAGGTTGCGACTGGGTAAATTAATTAATTCCGTAATGAAGTTACAGGTACGCTTTCAATCCTCGTTAATGTTTCGGTGGTAAAACTTTTCTAATTATTTCATTAGTGTGTGTTTCTGGTTTACACACTAGGTATCTACGTACTAGCGTTTTATTAACGTCAGCTCAGCGTTAGGTAAGTAATTACTCAAATTATAATGTTACTGTTAGCGAAACATTAAAATTACAAAAAAAAAATTGAGAATGTGCTTAAATTTAATTCTGTAAATAGGTTCATACAAACACTTTGACATGTAATTTAATTTTTAACTAGAAAGTGAGGTCGGTGTTTCACTATCTGAGTATTCGGAGAAGAAAAACCGAAAGCAACTCAGAGGGCACAGTCTCTTTTAAAGTCCAAACCATGCATATTAGTGTCTTAAATGGTCTTTTGAGGAAAGAACATTTATGTATTTCGGAATATTGAACATTATCCGCCACAATATGTTGAAAGGGTTCTCAAATGAAATTTAAAAACCCTAAAACAACATAAAACGCTAATGTGAAAATTTACCGGAAAAATCTGAAGTTTCTTAAAAGTGTCAAAACCATTATCTGCTCGACTTATAGGATATGAGAGTTTGTGCAGTTAAAAACATTTTGTTTGAAAGTTCCTGTTCGTTAAAATACACAACCTGAGATTCTTCAAAGTAAATTTTGGTTTGTAACTTAATTTTCCGAGTTCTGGCGTGTATTAAGATTTAACTAAACAAGTTTTCTTGAAGGCTATCTTAGACATGTTTAACACTTAAGATGAAAATAATAATGAAAAATGATATCTTTTACTTATTTAACAAATTATGCAAAACAACAAATCATTTTTAAAATTTACAATTCGATACAATTTCATAACTATGAGTAGGCAGAAACTAGAGGTCTGCTCCTAATCTTACGAAAGACATCTTAATAAAATACAATACTAGGTACTACCTATTCCTTTGTGTAAAAACCCGGATGTTAAACGACATACCGTACCACTGTCGAATAAAAAACACTAACACTATATTTTAAACGGTCTACAACCGAATTATCCCTGGCACGACCCAATGAAACAGCCATAGAACCCAAGGAATTGGCAGTTTGCGGGTAAAACCGAGCAAAAAGGACGTGTGATAGTGGGCAGTAGGGGAACGACACCCATTCTCGTCACCTGTCGCGCTGTGAATTGCAACGTCCACGAAGTTTTGCGCGCAAACAATCCTGCGTAGGTACTGCGTCGCGACGCGAGTCGATGTCTATAGAAATGGTCTATTAGAAATGTTGAAACATTGATCACAACTGTTCGATGTCATTCTTTGTTGCAGTTTGCAGTTGTTTTTTTTATGTTTTCTAGTTAGAGACGTTTAATTTTGAATGTAGGTATGCTTTGGTTTCGGTCAAACGAAATGTTTGCTGTAATAATTTTAGGTGACAGTTATGTCTGTTAAAACAAAAAAAAAGGTTTAAAACTTTAGCTCGACTACTAAAACACGCTCTAAAAAGTACGAACAAAAAATGTATTTTTATACGTCATACTGATAAAGATGTGTTTAAAGGAAAGCCGTGTTCGTCTGCCTCTTTGATTTTATTTTATAATGAATCTGCATTGGCTACAGTAGGTTATTTGTCTAATTATGATAACTAGTTTAGAAGTTATGAGGGAATAGATGAACATCCATACCCACATTACATACATACATATAGGTCTAAATCATAACCCTCCTTTTGCTTCGCCGTAGTCGGGTAAAAATAGCAAGCTATGTAGTATGAACGTAGGGTGCATTCTATAAGTTACGTGAATAAGAACAGTTTTAAAATAAATATTTATTGAACCAAATAAATATTTATTGAGTTCCAAGCTTAATTCACATCTGTACAGAAAAAGTTTCATCCATACTTATTGTGCTTGTCGCATATATTTAAACCCAAATGTGTAATTTTAGTTTAAATTAGTAATACTAGTTTTGCTGTTCGTTCCACATAATGCAAAAGTACAGAGGACTGCACATCAAGCTACCGCATTAGGTCAGTTTTTAACAGATTTTCAACTTTATTAAAAAAAACACTAAAGTTCATATTCATTTGACGGTCCTGTTGGTCTAGCAGTTAGTGACCCTGACTGCTATGCCGGAGGTCGTAGGTACGATTCCCACCCAGGACAAAAGTTTGTGTGATGAGCATTATCATTTGTTCTGTGTCTGGGTGTAATTTATCTATAATATGTATGTATTTAGAAATATATAAGCATGTTTATCAGCTGTTTAGTACCCATAACACAAGCTCTAAGGTTAACTTGGGACTAAATGGCGTTGTGTGAAAAGTTGTGGAATATTTAAGAAAATTTTACAGCCTGATAAAGCGTGATGTGCCGGGTCTGTACACCAATTAACGTCCTTTTAGCACAAAATATTTAATCTAACAGTAGTGTTGAAACTATAAACCAAAAATAGCCACCAACTATGACAGACAATCATCCCTATATTATTATGTAAACCAACGCAACCACAATTCCCTCAGACCACATACTGGTCCATATTCTCTGACGAAATAACCGTAAAATGTTTGAGTTCCATTAATTAATATAATATTATATTATATTAAAAAGTAGTGATTCCGTCTAATGATATTTTAGATAGTACGAGAGTTTAAGTCTACACGTGGGCGGGATAAAGGGTACAGGGTACTCAAGGTTTCGTTATTAATTGTCTAAACCTTCATTAATACAGAATTATTTTCAACAATGTAATAGTTATTGTTCGTTCTGTCAGAATTCAAGGATTTCTAGCAACCTCAACTGATATAATTGGACCAAACTTATTTTTTTACAACATAATGTCCAACATCATAAAACAACGCCTTTACCATCACCACCAACACGACCACAGGGGCTTGAGTCTGCTATTGCAATCGTGTCTCAATGACCGGTCATTGATCGAATATTTGACAACTTTGACAGTTTTTGTATGGGAAATGTGTCATAAGTTTGACGTTATACGTCAAAAATCGATCATTGACCGGTCATTGAGCCACGATTACCATGGCAGACTCGACCCCCTGGTTTGACTCCAAGTGGTTTCGTGTTACCCAGTAACTGGGTTGTGAAGGTCAGACAGGGAGTAATTCCAGTAATCACTTATATTCAGCTGCATCCAGCTAAACTAGAAGCCGACCCCAACATGTTGATTATTATTTCATACTCGCTCCATTTTTCTATATGGGAAGTCAGAATCGTCGACAATCGACATGTATAAACGTAAAAGACCTTATTGGTGAGGTTCTTCAGAGAGGTCACATGACCTATCTGAAGAACCACACCAATTAGTTCTGCGTATGTCCTTCTAGAGCGCCCCCTCTCGGAATTTCCTCTTGTAAAACCTTTTGTAGATCGCCTTTGATTCATACGCACAACACGACTAAACCACTTGCCCTGGAACGCAAAAGGCATTAGTCCTCCTAATGCCTTTTGCGTTCCAGGGCAAGTGGTTGGAACACGGATGGGTTTTAGTCAGCAAGAGTCTGACACTCCCTTCCGCTTCACCCAGAGCAGGAGAAGTCGTTTGATGATCTCCCATCCTTAAAAAAAAGCTTTATTTCTAACACAGTTCATACTCTTATAAACATACATACATACATACTCACGCCTTTTTCCCATGGGGGTAGGCAGAAACTACAGAGCGCCATATGCTACGATTCTTACATACTTCTTTTGCTTCGTTTACATTCATACATGTTGTCATACACACACGGCGGTTGCGAGTACTACGCACCTGACCTTTCTGAAGAACCTCACCAATAAGGTCTATGTATGTCCTTCTAGGGCGTCCCCTCCCGGCGTTCCCACTTACATCTGCCTTGTAAATACCTTTCGTTAGTCGCCTTTCATCCATCCTTTCAACGTGACCAAACCATCTAAGCATACTCTTTTCAATTTTTGTTACTACATCTTCTTTTAAACCACAACGTTGCTTTATATCATCATTCCTCAATCTGTCATTAATTGTTACACCACACATACTTCGCAAGGAACGCATTTCTACAGCATTTATTCTACTTTCATGTCTCTTTTGCCACACCCAACATTCACTTCCATACGTTAGTGTACTCTTATATATTATATTAAAAAGCTGGAACAATTTGCCTACTGCGATCTTCCGATTATTATTGACGACTGTGACACAGTTCATACTACTACGGTCGTCGACGTATTCTCTTGTTTACATAATCACCCATTGTTGTTATTATATTTTACATACACTAAGAGATATTTGTAATACTTAGTTATTCAAATAAACTATTATTATTATTATTATTAACTTAGGTATCTTCAGAGCTGGAGTGAATAGGCTCTCAATTAACTAGTGCACTTCACCAACATTGATTGCGTCACTGCTTACCATCAGGTGGGAACGCAGACATACAATAGTTTGTACCATTAAAAAAAATGTGAACTCAAACCACAGACAGAGTGAAAAATAATTTATATTTTTTTTTTCTACATCTTGTTCTGATTAGTAACAACATTATAACAACATAGAAAAGATACTCATTCAGTTACCTCTACTCTTATGATATTATAAATGATAATTGTTTTGATAATATTTTTCTATGCTTGACGAAGACAAACAGACAGACATTGATCTGCTCTATAGAGAATTTTCAAGTCCATCAAGAAGGTTTTAAATAGCTAAAATACCTACTGTTAACGAGATGAACTGGTTTCTAAGTTATTATTGTGTAGTCAGTTTCTCTTGTTCACGAGCTTGGATATATTTAACTTTTGCTGTTTATTAAATTGGTAACGGACCGATACACATAAGAGCTGTAAATTTTAAGTATACCAAAGCTTTTGTACAAATATAGTAGACATTTCAGCAAAAAAATCACAGTGTGTTTGTTCGAAGTTAATGATTAGAAAAACAAAGTAAGACGTGTCAAAAAATTCTATGCCAAAGCATTAGGTTTTCCATGTCTTGTCGAACTGCTTGCCCTAAAAGTGCTATCATTTAGTTCTGTTGTAAATGAAAAACAACTTTTGCAATTTAATATACAAATTTTATCTTAAAGTAAACAACGTAAAATATCTAAATCAATTTAAAATAAGTATGAAAATCCATCCGCGTTTAATATTAACCGTCCTTTCAGATGAAGCAGGGATACTTCATACTGGGATACTTAATCAAGTATCTGGACGCTCGATTTATCACGTCACATCACTTTATTTTAAAGATGAATTAAAAATCTATTACGTTTAAAAAAAAATCCTTTTAGGGAAACCACAACAATTACAGCTTTAACTACAATTAATGACGCAATAAATCTTTTTACGAAAAAATTTGCGGCATGTAACGAACGTTTCCATCGACATATGCCTTCGGTGTGAAAAATGGATGATGTAAACTCGCAGTGGAACACGCTGCAATAACATTTCTGACCAATGAGATAGCTAAGCATTCGTCATCATCACATGACGTGACCCACACACGGAACACACACGTGCGTATTGAATAGAAAACATTATGACTTAGGAAACATTAAATTTATAGTATTTCGGCACTGAATCCGTTCACGAAGAATCCTATAAACCTTCGCGAATTGCGATTTTTTATTCATTATATTTCTTATTGTTTGTGTTTTCGTTTTAAATGGTCTGTGTGTGTGTACAAATAAATGCATTTCGTGCAAACAATGAAACAATTAAACTTATCAGCCCATTTCAATCTAGTTTAAGAACAGGATTAGTATTCAACATTTGTAACAAATGTCCCCGTGAAAAATTGTGTCAAATAAATAACTGTCAGCGTCACAAATTAATTACTCGTACTAATAAAAATATGCCTATTGATCATTTAATAATATTTCAAAGCCAGTTTTTAAGTTTTAAACAAACTACTATAATTGGGTAACACTGATAGTTCACTTCACCACTCATCGCACTCAAATTTCCCTGTTGTTTTTTACAGAATCGAGCAATAGATCGCATTTAGTTCAATTGGTGAATTTACCCTTTAAAATTAGTTCCAACGCTTTGTTTAACCATAATAATCTTCACACAAATGTAATAACGCCTTGAAAAGGCTGTCGATACAAAGCGAGCTTTTCCGTTCGCCTTTAGTAAGTTACGTAATTTTCATATCGGTTCAAAATATCTTATCAGTTTCATAGTTCGATAGGCAGCTTTAATTCTATCAAGTGTGTCCATCAAGTTCTCGTAACGGACCAAAGTTTATTCCAATACGCTACCTTACTTTGGGAATTAACAGACTGAAGAGAAAGGTGGAATAAATGGGAGTAAAAAACGTATGACCCTGTTTTTCGCAAGTGAACATCAGACGTGTTTTACACGTCCATCATTGAATGAAATAGTCCAGAACATCTCTTTTAAACTTCACGTAAAAAACTTGGGTGTCATAGACCTTTTTTCGACGCTTTTATTGCACGCTATGAGCAATACTGTGAATTTGATTCGTTTGCACTTTGCAATCGACAGGTACTGGATAAAAAAAGAGGAATCGTATTTCGGATCGCTTTCCATCAGAAATATGTATATTCGTAGTTGTTTCGATTTTAGAACAATAGTGTACAACAATAAAAGAAAAAACGCAACTCACAAAGGCACACTTATTACAAAGCATATTTTATGCCACTGGCAAACATAGAAGATAGATTTCAAATTTTGATAAGAAGGTTATACTTCAGGTTTATGGCCACAACACCGTTACCTACTGACACGTTCTATGATACCTATGAAAAAATAAAAAATATTCCACAACGTCATTTAGTCTCAAACTAAGTAGAGCTTGTGATATGAATACTAGACAGCTGATAAACTTACTTATATATGCAGTCTAAATGCATACTTATTATAGTTACAGAGAGAGCAGCGGCCCTGTGGTGGCGGCCTCGACTTCCGAACAGTACGTCGTGGGTTCAAACCCAGGCAGGCGCATTACATTGTGTAATTTATTTCATCACCACTGCTCTCAAAAACGGTGAAGGAAAACATCGTGAGGAAACCGGCAAGTCCTAGAACCAAAAAGTTCGAAGACACGTGACATCTACCAATTCGCACTGGGCCCGCGTGGTAGATTATAGCCCATACCCAAAATACGCGCTTCGACGTGGAGTTGCGCATACCAGCCATCTTTAATCTTTTGTATAGATAAAGATAAATGTCATCCAGACACAGAACAAAATATCGTGCTCATCACACAAACATTTGCCTTGGGTGGGATTTGAACCCACCACCTCCGGCATATCAGTCAAGGCCACTAACTACTAGACCAAGAGTCCAGATATGAAGGCTCATGTGTTACATCTATCCTGTTCAACCTAAACAAAAATAATTATTCTTTTGTAACGTTAGCTCAAAATTAATTACACGTCACTAAAACTCGTACCTCCCTAAACATGATATGTGTACCGTCCGGTGTGACCGTGTGTCCGCTATCCAGTGGGCGCATTAGCGACTCTGACAGTTCATTTATCTTATTTGCAGCTCGGTTAATTAAGTCCTCCCCACAGAGGTGTCGTAATTTCGTTGCTGATTTGTTAATTTTCTAAAATAATATGTTGAGAATAACACATTTGATTTCGTGTTTAGAAATGTCGGTTGTTAGACTGTTAAAAGCATGTAAATTTATGTGCGAAATACGAATTTTCAGCAATCAAATAAAATCAATAAAACTTAAGGTTAGTCAAAAATTTCATGCGCAAATAATATTTCAATGTATTTTTTGGCACTATGAAATTACTGATATTTTTGTCTATTAACCAGACAAAATAAGATAAGCCATTTTAATTCATATTTCGAATAGCTACATAGATTTCTCGTGATTTATCGTGTTTTAGCATCGCTTCAACAATTCAGGTTTCTTTTAAAAAAATATAAAGTAAATATAAAACGTAAAATATAGCAGAGATTCATAATTTTTTGTGCAAAGACGACTCGTTATGGCGGTCTATTGAAGTTCGTTCGTTTTTGCACCATTTAGTTTCTTTACTCAAGATGTTTTTGTGTTATGATTTGATGGAAAATATGTTAGCTGAATTCTTATGAATCTTTGTAAAACTCTGTGTTGATGCGTACAGTTCAGCTCAATTAACTAATTCATAAATGTATACGGATCAATTATGTGAAAAAACTCGCCTATTTCCAATATTAAATACCTACAATGGAAATGAATCGGAATAAAACAAAATAATATTACAAAATGCCACCGCATTTACAAATATCAATTTATTGTCCAGGCAACAACGTTAATCCAAAAGCTCAGTTAATCTTATATTAATACCTAGTTTGGTTATAAATAATTCAAATGGTTTGTTTGTTTGTATTTATACCACCAACGAACTTGAAGCTTAAATCATTAAAGATAGATGACAGCGATTGGCAATTATAATATGCAGATTCAAATATAGACCAATAGCTTAGAAGGTAAGTAATATACTCGTTATGGTTTTATTGTTAAGTACAACTTTAATAGTATAGAGAATACAGTAATATTGTTATTTGAGCCAAATTTTAGCAAAATTTTACCAATTGAACATGAACCTTATCCATTTGTAACTAGGTTAAAAATTTGACACATCGGGGCCGCTAGATGTGGTGGCCTCTGTACGGAAAGGAGAGCCGAATACAGGGATAAGGATTCGGTGATATCATTTAAGGCGTGAAATCTGTATATATCTATTAGACAAAAAAAATATTTACTTGGTGAAATTAAAACCGTACAATATAACTATGAAAATAAATTAAATATTTACACTAAAACTAACTGCAAATAAGGTAATAATAATAAAAAAAAACGAAGGAATACAACATTGAATAGGAAAAAAATATAGTTCATGAATAAATAAATGAAATAACAACAAAAAATTGTTCACCTTTACGGAAAAATATACAAAATAAGATTACAATGATATACTTTTACAATGAATTTTGTCATGGCTAACCCACTCATGGTAAGCCTCTTCATATCCTTTTAATAGTATATGAGAGTACTCTTAGCGGTTTCAGAGGAATGCGTTAGGAAAAAATAATCTCTTTTATTTATTAATATAATATTCATTTATGGTCATGATACCAAGCGTGTGTATCTAAGTACATAGTTAGTTTTTCTTTGCACTAGTCATAGTCATAGGATTAAATATTTTGCTTTTACTAATTTTTTATTTTTTTATATTTTTTTTTCACTACTTATACTATCGTGGTTATATATTACATATAAGCTCAAAAGCGATATCTTAAAAAAAATGGTTACGTTGTTTTTTCTGGCTTTGCGGTATCGTATTTAACACTTTTGAAAAGTTCAATCAATCTGTATAGTAAAAAGAAAACGTTAAATTCAAAACTTCAATTTACTTTCTGTGATGCCGCTTTTGCGTTTAGCACGGCAGTATATACGGAGGGCATCATATTTTTAATAGATTTTCAACATTGTAGTAGTATTATTAATAGTTGTTAGCTGTGGACCTCGGTCTGTAAGAAGTAAGAAGTACTGACTATAGCGCCAAATTATTTTAAAATTCCTAAACCCTTCTGATCCTGAAATATGCCTACTAAAATGGCTACGTAGATGCTGTGTATATAATATTATCACATTTGGTACTTGAGCCGACCACAGCAGAAACCTCAGCTTAAATACGTACTTATTAGATTAGGTAATTACGTTAGTATTCTATATTTAGCTTGAGAAGTAGGAACGGTGGTTTCAACTCCGGTTCTGAAGCGTATTGAACTCTTAGAATATGTATTTTTAGTTTGCCTGTTGTTACCAGGAAACCAAAAACACACATAAAACACATATACACACACACACACACACACACACAAATATTTTTAAAATCCACGGGCTGATTACTTTACCTAAAAAGAAATATTTGATTACCAAACATAAGATTAAAAAAATGTAATGAGCATAATTTAAATTCTTTTGTACAAACAATTAATTGGAATCACATAAAACCCGAAGAATAATTTATTGAGCATAAAGAATGAACTTTTAAATTCATTTCAGGTCTTTGGAAAGTATCAAAAGTTCTTAAGTAATCTCGATCCATGTCGAACTTGGTAATAAAGTAACAACGCTTAGGGGGAGAAGAAATTTTCGTTTATAAAACGATACATTTTTAGTAAGTTGTCCTCATTGATGTTAGTTAGGTTTAATGTTTTGAAAATGAATGATGGAATGGCTAGATTATTTTTGATTCGGAAACAAAAAATGCTATACAGTTGTTGTATTATTAAGTCCAAAAAAGTAAGAGATTTTTCTAAAACATGTCATGCATGATACGTGACGCAATTTGTATCTTCTTTCTAAGTTTATCTTAGACATCATTCACATTGGTGAAGAAAAACATGGTGAGGCAACCTGGACTTACAGTTAATATACAGGCCAGTCTGAATCGTCAATCCACCTTGAGCAAACGTGGTGATTAATTCTCGTGCTTTCTCTGCTGGAGAAGTTTCGTGTGTCCTGGGACAATTACAGGCTGACATTATTTATAAACATTGTATTCTATCACGATATTTTATATTTCTTAGGTCGAGTTGAAAACCAGCATCAGGCACTGATTTGGCGACATTTTTGCTGAAACGCGTGAACTGGATCTATTTGGAACCACAAGGCACACAATAAAAATATTGTTAATAATCATGTGCTATTTATTTGTATCAACAAATATATTTATCATTATTATTTATTGTTACATATCAATAAAATAAGTATTTTTTTTCTTTTTTTTAACTCAATGTTTTTTATATTTACCGTTTCGTACTCACTCATGCTATTCTGAGTTGCAATATGTTAAATCCACAGAGTAAAGGTAGTCGTACTAACATACCAATAAAACCTTCATTTCAGTGGCATTTATTCAGTATGGATTTTCTGACAGACACAATAGACGAAGCCGAACAGTGCGGTGTGTAATAATGGGGAGTGTCCACGCAGAACTGTGGCTTATTCAATAGACGGCTAGTCGGAGTTATGTTTCGTTCCACCAAGCGCAGTTATGTACGCGGTTTATTCGTTTGTGTATATGTTTTGGGAAACCATGAAAAAAAATCCAAGACCTTTTAAACCCACAAAAACCAGTGAAAGTCTATTGGCGCAATGCCAACTGGAACCCTATGCATCTGAATTTACGGATTCATAAGCGTCTTGTAAAATTATCACAAGCTTAAAAAACGGTAAAGGAAAACATTGTGAGGAAACCAGCAAGTCTGAGAGATATTTTTCAACGGTATGTGCAGCCAAGTCAGAGGCCCATGATGGGCGGCATTAAAACTCTGACAGCAGGCTGGTCACTAACCACACGAAACTAAAAATACCAATTAAAAAAATCTTTTATTTACAAGTATAATAATATTTTAGTATTTAATATTTTTAATAATTACAAATATATAAGTATGTTTATCGTCTGTTTAGTACCCATTACAAAAGCTCTTACCTTAGCTTGGGATGGCGTTGTGTTATTTTTTATTGTTTTGAATATGGCTTTTTTTTGTTTGACCACGTATAACTTTTTACAGTGTAGTCCGATTTCGATGTTGGCTTATTTTTTATGTTAAAAACTTACTACTTTTGAATTTATATTCTGTTATTTTAAACCCTTTGTATTTTATTTTAAAAGTTATGAAAAAATACCTTCTTAGAACGCAGTAGGTTTAACGTAAAAAAATAAGAAAAGATCGCTGCGTCTACGCCTCGTGCGATCACGTCATATATGTCGTATGTGTATTTTAGGAGCAATTTCCAATTTAGCTTCAGCTTCTGAAGTTTGTTTTTCATCTATTGCGATATAAACTTGTTGGATGAGTTTCGTATCTAGCTTACACAAATATATTTTGTTTCAAGACAAACTGCTGAATGTGCAAGACAGAGTCAAAGCTACGCTGAATCCATTGTTCTCTCGGTGTTTTGTCGTCAGACCATCTTGTTAATGTCTGAAGTCCTTGCCTTGATTTTAAAGGTCATTTCGTACTAAGAAAATATTACGTTTGAATATCCTGAATCCTACCTCAGCTCGGATATTGCAAATAAGAAGATGGTGAGCGAATAATAACATGATATTATAGCAGCCATTTATACTGATAACTGGAAGGTAACAGACGAAGGTCTACCAAGTAAGTGCTAAACACGGAAATTCAATTTTCATTCCCATTGCGTTTTTTTTCTTAATAACATAAATTCACGATGTTAAAAATGCCGCATTGTATTCTGAGACAACCTAAAACTTACCTAGTTCATTATCACTAAGGAGTTTCTTGTTGTTGTCAGGGTAAGAGGTACAGTTTCTTAGTGAACAATTGTTAAGTGCTTCGTCACCAAACGAACTTGAATGACACGTCACTACTTAGTTGATCAAAGCGCTTCCTATATAATTACTGTGTAGGTTAAATTACAGTTTGTAACTGCAACTACAAGTTGATGTATTCAACTTATACGTACACGTGTTATGTAGAAGTAAGCTTGTTCCAGAATTTCTGTGGGTGGTTCCTGATGGGTTAAGTTTATTTTATGTTTTGGAAACCGACGGCAATCCTGTCTTCGGATACTTATTTCGAACGAACTCTAATATCAGAAAATATAAGGTTCTTCATTTTCTTTTCGTGTGGTTTAGTAGATAATTTAAGAGGTTACTCATTACTAACCTCTTAAATTCTCTTAAAATCTTTAGTTTTTTAATCTTTTCTTGTTTTTTTTATTATCTATATTGTTGGTTCTTTTGTTTTAAGTCCTGTGCGTCGAAATAATTCTCTTTTTTTCTTCTTTGTTTCTTTCTTTCTTCTTTCCACTTTCACCCATGCGCCTCTGACTTGGTTGTAAATGCCGTCGAGAAATATCTTTCAGTGATACTGATTTCCTCACGATGTTTTTGAAGTAAGTGATAATTATACAAGAAAGAAAGAAGAGTCAGACATGCGTGCCTCGTGATCAAACTCAAAACCTAAGTCTCCATCGGTCACACCCCTAGGCTATCTGTGCTCTAACAATCACTCATACACACTCACTACTATAAAATTAAATTGATTGTATCGAAAGACAGGCCAGCCAAGAACAACAATGTACCATTAACCTTTATGAAGCCAACAAACCCACATTTATTTTTAACTAACCATTTTTATTTTTGACAAAAATACTACACCATTAATAGAAGCGACTGTTTATACAGCGTGTGCTAAAACAAAAAAGTATTTATCATTTATGGTAGGCTGCTGGTGACACGTGGGAAAATTGTCGTCATGAATAATGGTTAGCCGACAAGTTGTCAACGGACTGTCGTGCTAAGCTTCACTGACCCGACACTACGTTTAAATATGGCGCTCTGTGTCTTAATGTGTGTATAGTTGGTTATGTCACATATAAACTGATATATAGCAAGGATTTACGAATGCGGCTGCAACAATATGAAGGTCTAATGAGAATTTGTTTCCGTTTTTTTCCTGTTTGATTTTTTTGGACAGAGAGAGGGGGTGGAGAAGGAGGGGGAGGGGAAGGGGAATGGGAAGGGGAATAGGAAGGATGAGGTGAGAGGGGAGCGGAGAGGGGGAGGGGAAGAGGCAGGGAACAGGAGGGGTAGGGAGGGGAAAGTGAGGGAGGGGTGAGGGAAGGGGAGGGAGCGATGAGGGGAGGGTGTGGGAGGTGTGGGGGAGGGGAGGAATGGGGAGGGGGAGAGGAGAGGAGTTGATAAAAAATGATATGCAATAGCTTTACCATGGCAGTCTCCGAGTGCCACACGTCATTTTTTTTATGTATATTTGAATAACTAGCTGTGCCCGCGACTTCGTCCGCATGGAATAGTGACTTTTCGGGCAACAATTTGAATTACATGTACCGTCGTTTGGGTAGCTAAAAATTCACTTAACAGTAATTCTTCTCCGTATACGATATTTAATTTTGACGTAGGTATGGCCATCGAGGATGAAAGCATACAGGCTCCTAGGATTGCTAACCCGTGACAGAGCCACATACAACTGATCGTGCGAGAAACAACTGAAACTTAGATTCGATCTACACCCACAACTTTCAGCGTCTGACCTTGGGCTTTATTAATGGTCATCGCAAAACATAGGCTGACTGGAAACTGGACTCGTTTATAACTAAATGGAAAATTGAGTTATTTAGTAAACACGTACTTAACGTACGTAACACGCTTAAGTAAGGAACGTTCCTAATACTCATACCCTGACGTTACGTAAACTTTCATGGCTCAACGATAGGAAAGTGTTATTTTTAACTTTTTAAATGTTTTACTTTTTTGCGATGGGGTTTTTTTAAATTTTTAATTTAGCTTTTATTTTATAATTTTCAAACGCATTAATTTTGTTTTATAGAGTTTACAGTTATGAGAATTTTTCAGTGCATTGTATGTAGAGTCAAATGCTGGTTAAAACAAATCCAAACACGATATATCTGCTATTATTTTGTCAAGAGTCTACCTACTGGTGTGCTGGATAGCCTAGCTGCAGCATCAGCTCATCCTGTTGCCATCAGTGCGTTGTGTGCAGAATCAAATGCTGGTTAAAATGAATCCAAACACGACATATCTGCTATTATTGTCATCCTGGCTGCATCAGACCAAATATGCCATAATCGTGCTTGTTAATATAACATACTTGGGTGTTTGAAATTTTAAGCCACACATATGTTTGTAAGTAAAGTTAATACCCACAGACGTCTAAAATAGCCACGGTACCTAACACAAAAGATCTGATAACCTTGAAACGGCTAAACCGAGTTTGATAAACCATTGCAAGAAACCCTGCTTTCAAATAAAAAAAACCGCACATAAATCGGTTCACCCGTTTAAGCGCTACGGTCCCACAGACAGACAGATAGACACACACACAAAGCGGTTAAACTTATAACACCCCTCATTTTGCGTCGGGGGTTAAAAAATTTAAAGAAAATTAAGAAAAATCTTTTTTGCAATAAATAAAACCGACTTAAAAAAAACAGTAACCGGTGTTAAAAAACTCTAAATTAGGAAGTCTGTGGCTTTGGTGGTTTTGTCTCATTCATGATGGGCCAACGACTTCCGAATTTAGAGTTATTTTACACCGGTTAGTGTTTTTTTTTAAGTCGGTTTTATTTTTTGCAAAAAAGATTTTTATTTTTCCATTTTTAGTTGTTCCCATACAAATAATTGCCATGAATTTATTTTTATATTGTTATTTGTTAACAATACATGTCATGGTAATAGGGTTATCCACTTATCCCTAATAAATGAAAATTAACATACCTAAAAAAACATACCGTCGAATTGAGAACCTCCTCCTTTTTTTGAAGTCGGTTAAAAGAACCCAACCTACAAACCCTAAAATTTAAATAAATGAAATATGCAAACAGTATTCAAGTGAATCGCAATAATCGCGAGGCGTTTAGGTGCTCCGATAGAATACCTTAGCAAATGTTCGCCGTGATTCTTTAAATTGACATAACTTTTTTATTTATGAACCGATTAACATGAAATAAACACTAAATGTTAAGTGAAGCTTACTACAATATATTAGTGAAAACCGCATTTACATCGAATAAGCCGTTTCTGATATTAGCGTGCACAAACATACCGACAAACAGACAAAAAAACGAAAAAAATTCAATTTCGGGTTCGGCATCGATATAATAACAACCCCTGCTACTTTTTTTTTATTTATTTCCATTGTACAGACACCACTTTTCTACAATTTTATTATATGTATAGATAACAACCTATTTTATGGTTACATATAGGTCGCACTCCATCGTTGTCGGCCTTTATCAACTGTGTTGAGTTCGGCTTTCAGTCTAACTAAATGCAACTGAGTCAGGGAGCGACTGCCAGTTTGACCACTATCCACAGCCCAGTTACTGGATAACACGATAGCGACAAGAATGATCTAGTGTTCAAAAACCATTGTTTCAAATTCAAATTAAATAATTCAAGTTTAAATTGTTAAAATACTAATTAAGTTCCTATAAAAATTTTATGCGTTTTTTATATAATTACTTACATTCAATGGAACTTTTCTACTCTGTGAACATCATGAAAGCTTGTTATTATCCGAATATGTTATCTCAAATAAAAAAACCTGTTGGTGAGCGTGTGGACTGTATGATGGACGATTTAAAGGAAAATGATGGTGATTATTAAGTAGCTTTATTTTAGTAAGTAAAACTATGTAAACCAAATCTAGTAAGTTGACACACAAGACAAAGGCAAAAGTCACACTTTTTTAATATTATAAAAGAACTAACCATAAAAAAAACAAATATTAAAAAAGGTTTATTACAGAGTTCCAGCCAGTCGCCAACAAAACCTCTAGGCAAACCTAACATAAATTGCGTAAGTGTAACAAAAAATTATGTCTAAGCACAAATTGAAGTGTTATAGAAGACAAGCTAAACGCTCTATCTGTATGTCTTTGAGTCAATTACGTGCCCGAAAGCGATAACCTACTCCAGCATGAAAACCCCAAAGGACATATAGCATTCATGCGTTGTTATTATTAATTCTTTCGATTTACGCTGTAGGACCAAGGAAACTTGGAATAAGTTCGAGACCAAAGAAAAGAAAGAGAGAGGATAGTCAAGAATACTTAAAAGTGTAAGTGAACTCAGGTTTCGAACTAATCATAAAAGGATTACGGATAAACCCATTCAGGTAGATAAAATTGCATTGGAACATCTCTGGCAACATTTTTTCTTCAACATCGTTCGTATTTTCGCCGGAAAATTTTATTCAAGCCTCATTAAACCTTATTTAAAAGTACTCGGACGTTAAAATTGGTCCCCAAATTACAACATGATATCGTCCACAGGCGATCCGTTCCGTGTTGTTCGAACGATTTATTTAACAATTTATGGCGGCTAGAGAATCTGAGTCGAACCGGATTTATTAAGGTAAGCCTCGCAAGAATTTATTAGGCCGTTATGCTCTTAAACATTGAATGAAAGAAACCGTGTTTGAACAACAAATTTAATAGACTCGTTAAAACGGCTCGTTGCTTCTAACAAACTGTTTTATAATAAGTATATAAATCTTACATCGGAACTTCGAAAATTTTCTCGCGGAAAGGCAATTATGAGAGCCTTATGATTGAGAGCTTTTTGACATCATCATTAGGTTTATTTCGTTCATTCAATTAAGATTTCATAAACCTCCTTAATAATAATGATGCTTAAAAAATGCTGGTGTTCTCAGCCTTAATATACAGGATGAATTTTTAGTCACCGTCCAAATTTTTTCTAGGCATTAGGTATCATTCACTTAGTCCATTTTTGAAAAAAAATCGATACATAAAATTTTCATATTAAATCATTTTCTCGAAAAAATTATCCGCTCTGCGTGGTCACAAGTTAAACGTTAATAATACTACACTTGCCGCGCAAATATTCAATGAAAAAGGCAGCGCTCACCCCGCTCACCCCCACCCCGCTACACCTGCGCGACACATTTATGACATCTATCATCTATCGTTAGTCGGTCTCGCGCGCGCACCCTTTCGCGACGCAAGCGCTTACTTCCGTGTTCCCGGCGTTCCCACGCAACCCGCCGGCGCCGGCGCGACGGCGCCCCGTGCGTATCGTGAATTTATTTACAATGTCGTCGTATTCCCACCGCGAGTATTACGAAATGGTGCGATCCTACATACTGAGTGGTGAAAGCTTGAACGGTGCCCGGAGACTGTACGAAACCGAAAGTATTCCTCGCCTTCGCAATCAAGGAATAAATCCCTCATTACCAAATCGCCACACGATTTTGGCCGCAAATCAGAGGCTATTAGACCATGGCCAATTTATAGTACCTACGCACGCTCAAGGACGGGGCAGGCCGAGACTCGCAGTGGAGATCGAAGAAGATATCTTCGATTTCTTTGAACGGAGCCCTAGATCCAGTACGCGAGATGCAGCGCGGCGCTTCGGCGTAAGCCAATATGCCGTGTGGAAACTTCTCCATTCTGCCGGATTGCACGCGTACCATTTTCAAAAGGCACAGGCCTTGAACGACGCAGATGCAGTTCCCCGTCGAGCCTTCTGTGAGTGGCTGATTGCACACCCCGATGCTAACATTTTGTGGACTGACGAGGCCTTGTTTACTCGAGTGGGGCTGTATAATCATCATAATGAACATTGGTGGTCATTTCGAAACCCACACATGATACGAGAAACGTATCACCAAGTGCGGTTCAGTGCAAATGTGTGGGCTGGAATTGTCGGCAACAAAATACTGGGGCCATATTTCATTGAGGGACGGTTGACCGGGGGCACGTACCTAGATATGTTACGCACAGTAATTGCTGACTTCATGGATGACGTGCCGGTAATCTCCTATCGAGATTTTTATTTTCAACAGGACGGTGCACCGCCTCATTACTCCGCCGCCGTTCGTAATTATTTAAACATCGAACACGGTGATCGTTGGATCGGTCGCGGGGGGCCCGTCGTCTGGCCACCCCGGTCACCAGATCTTACTCCATGTGACTTTTTTTTGTGGGGTGAAATAAAACGACGAGTGTATGTGGAGGAAGCCCAAAACCTAGACCAATTAAAACAGCAAATTGTACGTGCATTCGACGAAGTTAAAAGTGACACTGTAGTGCTCAATAAAATTAAAAACAATGTGCAAAAACGTGCAAGACTCTGTTTAGAGAGAAACGGTATGCATTTTGAACATTTATTAAAGTACTGTTAATTTGATTGTTGATGATTTTGATTAAATTTTTATTATTTGTACATAAGTTGATTCAAATTTTTTAAATACGCCTAATAGCAAAACGTTTTGGCTCAGCTTTTATTAAGGTCTCAAGTTCTTATCTAATTAATTGATTTTTACTTTATTTATACGTACTTAATTGATTAATTAAGGGTTAGATTCTAATCATAGTGAACATAGCACAAACCTTTTGCTTATTGACGGTCCTAAGCCCGTGAAAGTATGAAGGGAAAATTTGCAACTTTGTTTGTATTGTGTTATCAATGAATTCCGGCGGCGCGCGGCGCGCGGGGCGGCCCGGCTCGCGTAGCTTCACCTAGCGCGTACGCACGGCGCGGCAGTGTCCAGAAACATAAACTTTTTATAGATAACTTTGTGAAGTGATATCTCAATATTTTTGTATTGAGTGATACTAAAAGAAAAAACACGTATTCAATGATTTTTGCCAAAGATTAATATATCAAAATTTGGACGGTGACTAAAAATTCATCCTGTATATAACTAGCTGACGTCACGTGGTTTCACCCGCGTAGTTCCCGTTTCCGTAAGAATTCAGGGATAAAAAAGACCTTAGTCACCCGGGGATAGTGTAGCTTCCCAACGGTGTTAGAATATTTGAAATCTGCACAGTAGTTATTGAGTTTATTCATTACAAACATATACACACACATATAAACACAATTTTTTCCTCTTTATAATATTAGCACAGTCTAAAAACCTACAGTCGTCCGACGAAACCGTCTAGACAGGGCTATCGTGCGGGGTGTGAGGCGCGAGACGCGGGAAAGCCGCTCCCGAACTGCGAACAAAACGATGTTCGTAGTTCGTGAGGTATTATTCAGGGCTAACGCGTGTAGACGTTGTCGGCATTTTTGCAGAATTCAAAGGCGTCGTCCTACTGTATTAATATCTATACTGTGATATTAGTGTAGATATTATACCTCGTAAAATAAATTAGTTAATTACTAACTAGCTATCCGTTGTAAACATATTTATTGACATTTACACAAAAGTTGATGTAGCAAGTGGTCCCCTTATAATAGAAATTTGCTTATAATCTATTTTCAAAATTTCAAAAACATCTAGATTCAGTAGAAAATATTAAACATACTTAAAAGGCTCCTGTCGGAGGATAATGCTTAGATAACATTATGCGGTTTTGTGTGTTTTTCGGCAAAGTTTTATATTAATAAGTATATCTGCCGTAGCTATGCGTGTAAACATAATAAACGTTTTATTAAATTCTTTCTTTGTTGCATTACAAACACAATTACATTATACTAGCCTTCATCACCACTTATAACAGAAAAAAGAGAAAAGGAACAGAAAACAATATCATAGAGAACGGATGACTTATCGTCACCTGCTTCCCGTTAATAATACATTATACTCCAACAATATAAAAACGATGAAGTTCGAAGTCATAAGTTAGAAGCAAAAAAATAAAAACGGATCGTACACGTACCCTTGGAGTTTTTAATCATAGTTTATGGAACAAAGTTTTAATTACAGTTCTGTTCCCGCGTGGCGATCGCTTCTAAGGTTTAAATCCTTTAATTGGAGACCTTCGTTAGCTATAATAATTCTCCGCAGTTTTTTTTTCTTAACAATAATAATTGTAAGATCCTTTTCGTATTCTGTTTTGTAATCCTTTGTTAGATTTTCGTCCGTAACAATTTTGTAATGATTAAAGAGGGCATTTATTTTTTGTTCCTCTGTAAGACACGAATGGGTTTTCCTTTTAAGGGTATTTTTTACTGTTTGTTGCTGGATATTATATTTAATTGGTTCAGAGTTGTCAAGACTTAGCTGCATACTTCGGGTTTACATACTGCTTTCAGTTGCTGTTTCATACTTCATTAAGTCTCTTTTCTTGTTTTGTAAGTTGTGACACTATCAAGATTCAGCTGAAAACCAGCGTCAGGTTCTACTTGGCATATGCTTAGCTGGGTTCCCATTTGAAGCAAACACGAGACCAAAGCCGACCAGAGTGATTGGGTTTGATTATCTATATTGTGTATTTTATTGTTACTACTATTAATATTGCCATTTGTGACTACTCAGGAAATATCTAATTTAATTACTATAACCCATCTAATGTGCTTAGACTATACCACAAAAATATAACGAAATAAAACAAGAATGATGAACGATAATCGCTTTTTGTGGATCCGGGATAGATAATTTACATTGATCCCGGGGTGTAGGTAGTATGCCATCAATACAGCTAGGGCTGCAATTAGTTCCCCCGGGATTCCGGGATTCTCCCACACGGGATATTTATTTCTTGGCCTATGTTTACTGATTGCCGTTCAGATCAAATGAAACTACATTCCTGCATCGATTTGCGGTTAAAAGAATTAATTGAGTTCAAATAGTTTTGAAGCGTGAGATTCAGCAAGGAAATTGCGTTTTTGTTTTAGAAAGTGGTTTTGAATAGTTCTCTGGGTGATTTTCTTTTCTTCTTTTAGAAATTGTTTGGTGGAGAGGGAGGCCAAAGGAAAGATGGATGGATTGTGTGCAGAGTTATATGAAAGAAAAGGAAGTGATAGCATAACAGGTGACAGGATACTTAGAATGGAAGAAAAAAATGACGTGTGGCACTCGGAGACTGCCGCGGTAAAGCTACTGCATAGCATTTTTATCAACTCCTCTCCTCTCCCCCTCCCCATTCCTCCCCTCCCCCTCTCCCCCACCCTCCCTCTCCCCCACACCTCCCCCGCCCCTCCTCTCACCACTCCCTCACTTTCCCCTCCCGACCCCTGCCTCTTCCCTCCACCCCCCTCCACATCCGTCCCCTGCCCCTCCGTCCCCTCTCACAATACCCTCTTCTCTCTCTCACAATCCCCCTCCCCCTCCCCCTCCCCTCCCCTCCCCTTTCCCCTCTTTCCACTATCCAATACGTCTACACAATACGTCTAATCGCACACAACGCCGAGTCGAAGACTGCCGAACTGAAACGACGTTAGACGATGCACGACCTTCAAGCCACACCTCCTTGCCCGTCGGAGTGGGGAGCGTGAGGTTATTTCGTTACGGAATTTCTGGATTCGGTCCCCGCGCTCAAGGCCCGCGATAGAAGCTATGCAATAGCTTTTAAACGTGATGCGCCGATCCCAAATAACACGGGACAAGGGCAGGAAGATGATGAGAAATTGTTTTGTGTTACTGGCTGAATATAATTATAATTGGCTGCAAATTAACTACTAAAACGTAGATGCGAATCAATATAATATTCCTAAGCATAGTAACGTACTTATTCACGTACATATGTCGGAAGGAACTCGAAGCGAGCAATACGAGATGCGGTAGTCCTGAAACGGCTTCAAGTTGCATATAGACAGTAATTGCAAAACTTTCGGAGTCACATAAATATAGGTAGTTGGTGGATTCTGTATTTTAAAGGGAAGATTTATGTTGATATACGAAAAGTCTTGGTGTTGTACATTAAAGTTGTTTGTGTTCTTATAAGGATTAGTCTGCATTATATCAGGATGAAAAGTTTTTAGAGTTATTCTTGCGTCTTTGAATTATAAATAGAGGTCATGATTTTTTCTATCATATCGTTTTATACATTTAACTCCTAATATCCTTTTGCTTCTTTTAAGTTCACGCATCTGGTAACACAAACACACTGGTTGCGAGTACGAGTACTAAATAAAATCTGCCATTAAATACAGGTCGTTTATACACAAGACTTTATTTATGGTTAAAGTGTCGAATTAAATAAATGGAATAAAATTATCTTCACAACGTCATCTAGGCGCAAGCTAAGCAGAGTTTGTGTATTGGATACTAAACAACGGAACTGTTTATAACTATACTCATATATTTCTAGATACAAACATACTATAGATAAATTACACTCATCACACAAACATTTGTCCTCGGTGGGAATCGAAACAACGATCTCCGGCATATGCAGTCAGTTCCACTAACTGCTAGACCAAAATTCAATCGGCTGGGTTTTGAGGCAACGTCATAGCCAAATTCAATACGACTTACTAATATGCCAATTAGACATAAAACAAAATAATCAAAAAACATTGAATTGAGCGCCATCTAGAGATAAAATGGGCGACAGCAGGTCGTACGTTTCACTTTAAGGCGCAATATTTAAAAAAAGTCGGGCTAGTGCGAGTTGGACTCGCCCACCGAGAGTTCTGAAAGTATAAGCATTATAAATAGTGCAGGAATTTTATCGCTCGTGATATGCTGTGTATAGTTTTTAGACATTTTCTTGTACTTATGGTTTATAACGATGTTATTGGCAAAATTTCACAGTTCTAGGTCAACGGAAAGTACCCTATGAATTTTGATTCCCTTGAGAGTGTGGAAATATGCGTTTTTTTTGCTAAATAAACGGCCGTCTCTTTTTTTACGTAAACTTAGACGCTTGTTTTTTTTTACAACTTCATGGGACGATGGGCGTACGATTTAAATTACAACTTGATATCTCCACGCATTTCCGAAATAAAGGGTATTGACAGACTGACAGACAGACAGACGAACAACAAAGTGGTCTTATAAGGGTTTAGTTCTTTCTTTTGGAGATTCGAACCCTAAAAAAACAATAAACTGTCACAATCACAACCTTTCGCAGCAGCGATTCAAATAAAAATAAAACAATTGCCAAATCGAATCACCCTTCACCTTCCCACCTGGCCGACTCGAATATTACAATAACTCAAGAAGAGCCCGTCCTTATTCTAGAGGTCCCCGGTCGTATTTCCCTTCGATTGCAGGCGCGGACGTTGGTTAAACTTCTGACACTACTCTTGCTACGTCAGCGCCCGCGTAATTGAATCTTGTGGGTCCGACGCGAGCGGCCCAACGCGACGATTGCTTATGAAAACTGCTCGCTCTGACTTTATCGTGAGAATGAAAAGGATTATTGGTTAGTGCGTGTTTTTCGTGACTGCGTGAGATTTTGATGGCGGAGTTTTGTGTGTGTGATAGGCAATGATATTATAAGTAAAAAGGGGTAAATAGGTTACCTTTTACCTTTATTCGATCTTCAAAAACGGCAATTAACGAACGCACGCGTCCGTTGACGGCGCGGCGCGACACTGAGGTCAAGTGTGGCTGGTTAGCCACATTTTAAAGTGTCGTTTGCTGAGCTCTTATCACCCATCTACACCTTTTTACTTATAATGTCATTGGTGATAGGGCCTTAAGTGTCTTATAAGGTAGGTTGAAATAAGTTCAGTTAGTAACAAGCTTCTCACGGCAAGAAAGGTCTTCAGTTTTTTTTTACATACAGACAGGTTAAAAGAATAATAAGTATCTAACTTTTTTAAACAAATTATCTTTCTGTCTTCAAATTACTTATTTTAAACAAACATAAAGCAGCTAAAACTTTTGTTTATTCAAACGCACTGTACCCTAGGCCTTATTAAACATGTATTGTCACAGCACAAGCGCGCACTTACTAGAAACAGCCCCACTATTTCGTAGCGACATCTATCTCGCTACATACGAACTAATGACCGATATCCTACATCGCGGTATCAGAGTTATCCGCGCAATTTTAACGTATACAAGTTTCCGACTATAATCGTCGGGCAGTAGTTAGCCCACCAAACACAACACTCGTCTGGTCGGAGAAACCTCCCTTTTCAATAGTGGATGAGGAACTTTACACCCTGTTCCTCATACCTCCATTTTTTTTTAACATTCCCATTTAAACTAAAAAAAAAAATGTTTACTTATGATTGTATTATTTCTATAAGTAATTAATAGCTTCTTTCAACAGTTTTGGCCCAAGATAGTTGAATTTTGTCTCCGGGATTCATTGAGCTTCATTGACTAACCGCTTTCCTAGTAGTCACTACTGTTAGTTTCGAATTTGCAGCAAAATTTGCCCCAAAAAAAGATACACACTAAAACCTACGTCTTATTCCTAAAATTAACAATGAGCTATTTGATAAAATTTTAGATTTTAGTCCCTCATCTAGATTACAAGAAAATATTCGACAAATATTTTTTTTCTTTTTCATATTGATGGAAAACAACTTAGATTAAGCGCATTAAAGATGAGGAGAGGGGGCTTGTAACGTCATTATCAAGTATAAACTGTACTGGCTAGTGACGTCATGCGACATTTTGACTCGATGTATCGCCGTCATGTTTTGATGATTACGTGAAAAAAGAAAAATATGTGTCGAATATTTTCTTGTTAAGGTGAGGGACTCAGAACTAAAATTTTATCAAATAGCCCATTACTGAACATCAAAGTCTAAAACTACATATAAGTAACTACTACGTGGAATAGATTTCGATATTTTACGGTCGTTATGGAAGCCGATATTCTATAATATGTATAGTATTTTAAATCTCTTTGTGTATAATATATTATTATTTATTGGTATAATGACAGCTGTCATTAAAATGAAATATAAATGTCTTAAGACATACGAGTATTGATTTTCTGACAAACCTAATTTGTATACGACTATTTACTTTGAACACATGACTTCCTCTGTACTTAAAAATAACTTTGAACGTCATTAATCATTATTGTTTTTGTTCCAATGAATTAAATGACCATACTCCATTTACAATAGCATTAGACAGAAGTTAAAGAAGGTAACTTTTAATGCACACTTTCTAACAAAAGTAAGCATGTTAAAATTATGATAGACGCCGCAATTATTACAACCATTTTTTACTGCAGATATCACACTTAGTTGTAACCGTTGCAACATTTTTTTTTTAAGAAATCATGAGGATTACATGTAGTTTTATTATTTGATCACATTTGACAACTGCAGTGTCAATGATAAAAACCTAAAAGAAGCAGGGATGCACAACACACGGAAACATTCTTCGTTTCACTTTTATTTGTCCAAATTTGAAATAAAACAATTTGAATGAAGATTGTTTTCACTTATCTTTAAAATTAAATGTTTTACATTCCTGCTTCTACGAGCCCCCTTTTTACCTAATGCTATTGTTAATGGAGTATAGGTCAATATTATTGGAAATTTGAAACTAAATGCTAACGAGATATACTAAGAATAAATTATTAAGTAAAACTTTAAGGAAAACACGAGTTAGAAGCGTGTAGTCACGTACACCACTAACGCTAGTGGGTTCAAAGTGAGCGGTAAACCACAAGTCTAGAAGAATGATTACTTGGTCTAGAATGCGCTTCAGTGTTTACTTTCAAGACACCGCTTGTAACCCAAAGTTATTAGTAAGTCGTAGAGATGGGCATTAGATTTATTATTGATTTGTATTTTTTTTAATTCCAGACTTAAAGACACAGATTTTAAAACAAGTGGTAACCCTATCATTGATAAAGTGGCTCACTCCTCAAAAATCCCCCAATTCAGTCCCCCAGGGGACTAAACTGCACTCAAAGTTCCACTACAGTCCCCTAGGGGATCATATACGATTAAAACTCTAATTTCTACTTCTATTCCAGGATCCCATTAAAATATTTCCCCTAAGGGTTGCGCAAAGGTGCACCTATAGTACATCCGCATTTAGTCAGTTATGTTTAAGTCCCATAATCCATATACGGGCCTATTGTATTGCTATATCAACCGGGAAATCCAGGCTCCGAGCAGTCTTCAATGGTTTTTGGTACTTTTTTTCAACATCCAACTTACTTCAGAAAAGTTAATTTACATCATTTTTGACCACATCATCGCTTACCATCAGGTGAGATAGTGGTCAAACGCGTGCCTATCATTAATAATAATAAAAAAAAATACCCTTTGTAGTCAGATTTTTAATTGAATGTATTGCATGTTGCTAGTGGCGTTTTTATTTAAAAGGAAAAAAAAGGGAGTAGTTCTTATTCCTACTTGGAGAATCCCCTGCGTAGGGGGATAATATTTCCCTACGTAGTGGAAAATTGAGTGCTTTCTAGTCCCCTGAAGGACTGGTCTAGGGTATTGAAGTGGAACGAGCCATTAAAGGCAGGTGCTAAATATGAAACACGAAATAACCACCAAAAATAGTAAACAGACACAGAGAAGGACGCCCCAGAAGTACATCCATAGACCTTATTGGTAATATCCTTTAAAAGGGTCAGATGCATAGTACTCGAAACCGGCGTGCGTGTACCATATGTATGGACCTAAACAAAGCAAAAGAAGTGTGTAAGTATAGTAGCTGGTGGCGTTCAGTAGTTTGTGCCTACCTTCATGGGTAAAAGGCTTGAGTTTATTAATGAATGTATACAACCTGTTTTTAGCTCTTCGATATAAATGAGATCATATCAAAGAATCAACTGATCTATGCATTTTTTTTCAATTACCTCTATTTTTTTTTGTTTTTATTTTTCATACAAAAGAATTTGATTCACGAAGTTCAGTAATTATTAATGTAAAACACTCTTACATAAAAAAAAATATGAATAATTGGTTACAATCAAAATTAAATACTCGTATTTATAAAATGTTTGTATTTCAAGCAAGATGTTAAAACCATTAAAACTGTCCGGCTATTGAGGTATCATTTTTTCATAGGTCCCCAAGTAACATATGTAAAATTTAACCTTTATCCTATAAAAGTATAATTACCTAAAATTTATTAAAGTTTAGGGGTATCTGGCAGGAGGTAAACTGTTATAAGTGCCTTGCAATGGATGATAACATTTCTAAAGTTATCCAAAATAAAATATAAAAAATGAGCTTTATACTTTAACAAATTTAAGGTACTATTTTATGCACCTTTACTACTTGTTACCTGCCAAAGTAACCACAACCCAAACTATATAGTCCATGGTCTTTCTTACCTGTATAGGGGACATGCACAAAAAAACTTTCAGCTTTAAAAAAAAAGAAAAAAAAATTGATAAAAACAATCATTGATGCGGATTATATATCATGCTAAAATTGCAGCTCGAACGGTGCAGAACTTTTTGAATTTTTGAAGCTTACACAAACCAAAATAACATTTTTATATATATCTATATATCTACATAGATAAAAATGTTATGTCGTTATTGCCGTTCTTACCTGTATAGGGGACAGCACCGAAAAACTTTCAGCTTTTATAAAATAACGAAGGTCTGGTGGGCCCTTGCTCTATTATGGGATATAAAAAATAAAAAATACAGGTTGTATGCAAAACTAAAACTGCAAAAAATAAAACTAACTGTTCCAAAGCCCAGTAGAACATCATAGTAAACTACATCTATCCTGAGTCACACGTAATACCGGAGTGTTCACCTGCTACAATCTATATTCTCTTTCATTCGTACAATATTGAAACAGCGAGATTAAAGTTTCTATGTGTTCACGGATTGATTTTTGAATTGAGTGAAGTTTCAAATAGAGGGAATGTCTTTCTGATCTAATATGTCACTGATAACTGCAGTGCTATTCTGAAATGTTTATTTGCGAAATCACTTCTGAATCCGCAGTGAAATAATGTGAAATTAAAATATCGTATTCTTAAATGGATTGATTTCGGCACTGGCGCCACCAAGTGGTGATCAAAGTGAGACAAACTAAAACGGGTGAGTATTTTGACGTTGACATGTGAATACCGAAACTTGTACAGGCGACATGAGAAGCGTAGTAAGTATGAATTTCGAGGTGATTATTGCGAAATGATTTTCGAAGTGATTTAGGTACCATTTACAGAATAGCACTGCTGGAGTTTATTTTCGGAGTGAATTCTGCTCATTATTCAATTTGTGAGATATTATGACAATACTGACTTTTAGTGACAACTAGGTAATACATGTTGTTTGTTATACAGGGTTTGTGATTCGACTATGAAACACCGTACATACCTTCACTTAGGTGAAAACGGCGGTCTCCAATATTGTGAGAACGGGTAAGTTTAGACTTACCCGTTCTCACAATATTGGACCTAGATATTTTTCAGCACATCGGCAGCATGATTGACATATATTTTTTTTATGAAGGAAAACATGTTTTTTACTAATTCACTTGCCCTTGCAACTTCGTTCTGCCATTTAAAAAAAAAATAGATAACATCCCATTCTCAGACCTACTAAATACATATGTTGTATATGACCTACAAAGTTTCGGAGAAGTTTTGTATCAAACACTGTAACAAGAGAATTTAATATATTAGATTATAAATCGTTGGTTAACGTTGATGAACTAGTTACCTCCAAACATTATGATTGTGAAGTCCCATCGCCAATACATAATTTAAAAACCAATAATCGTTTAATTTGACTGGCCTGTTGTTAGTGACCTGACTGCTATGCCGGAGGTCGTAGGTTCGATTCCCACCCAAGAAAAATGTTTGTGTGATGAGCACGATCATTTGTTCTGTCTCTGGGTGTTATTTATCTATAAGATGTATGTATTTAGAGATATAAATATGTTTATCAGCTGTTTAGTATCCATAACACGAGCTTTCAAGCTTAACTTGGGACGAAATGGCGTTGTGTGAAAAGTTGTGGAATATTTATTTATTATTATTATTATTATTATCAAATTGTTTTTTGAATATATATCATTCTCCATCAATTTCATTCATTTGCGACTTAGTTTGTAAACGATGTTCCGAAGACATTGTATCTTGGAGACCCAATTTGCTAATAAGCATTGTAGTAAAAGGGTTTTCACGTATTAGTATTCCTAATCATTTTAACTCCTGCAAGCCATTATCATCAATGACCACAGCCCAACCACAGCCCTGAGACAAAGAAGCTCCACCAGCCGCGGCAAAACGATACAACTGTTTTGAAATTGAATATACCTAGAATTTCTAAATACCGTAGGCCAATAGGCACAAATACACGTAACAAAGATAAACCTTATAACCAAAAAACACATTTTAAAATTAACACATTTCATGAATGGAGTAAGGGCTAAAAATAAATATTTTTGTTTAAAATTAGGTACGTTTAGCCACTTCTGTTTGTATCTATCCTACTAGCTCGTTTCGATAAGCTACAAAGAAAATTTTAGCACAAACAGTGATCACCCATCCCCACAATAAAGCGCTGCAGTCGCGGCTTAACCTCGAGACAGAAAAGGTACTGCAGTCATTAAGCTACGAAGCCTTCGTCCGATATACCATTAACGTGTCCGCAACGAATTGATAGCGAGGAACGACGACATTTGATATTACTGCAATGCAGCGTTGTGACTACAAGACGAACACAAACGTTGAAAATGCAGCTCGAGAAATTCTTTTGATACGGTCCTTAGCTATTGTGTGATAAGACGTGGTCGCACTAACCGCGATTTTGATGGAAACTTTCGAAGAATAGAAGAATTCGTTTAAGAAAATCAATAGTCGTAGCAGTTGCTACGACTCTGCAACTGCCTTAGCTCGACGGCTACGGCGTAGCAAAAGCGTAGCACTTTATTGACTACCAATTCAATTCAATTAATTCATAAACAATTCACATTGTGTTTGAAATAACAAAATTAATAATAATAAAGATAAGGTAAGATAAATAATAATAAGATCAAGGGCTTGATCCAGAAGGCAGTACTCCTGGACACGGCGCGCATTGTTAGGCGTTTCCTCTCTCAGGAGCCCTGACCACCGCTAGCTTGGACCCTGTTCCCGATACCGTGGGCTACTATTTTTTATATTTTTTAATGTTTTTTTAATTTATTTTTGTATTTAAATATTTAAAAATATAATAGATATGTATGTTAAGGAAAATAAAGAGAATAATAAAGATAAAAATATAACGTTCATAATTTAAACAACACATTTGTTAAAAATTAACCACTTATTTTTATCTCGCATCAACTTCAAAAATACTTATCGAAAAATTAAAATAAAAACTACATACAATAAAATTATTCCAAGTCAACTGAAATTTTATAAGAAAATTGAATAGTCTATTATCAGCATAATATAAAAATAAATAATAATACATTAGTCATCTCAAAATCAAAGTCACACTTGACAAAGAAAAATACATTAATATCAATCAATCAACCAACTTTACCTACTACTTAAACTTCCTTATGGAAGCTTACTTAGACGTTTAGAAGAAATTCCTATGTTGGGGGTTTATTTAAAAAATGACTACATTTTTAAGATCCTTTACCTCAACCTGGCCCTTACTAGGTGAGGATTTTAGAACATTTTTTCCTTGAACCAGTCCAATAGTTCTGATATTTACCTGTTTATCGACCTTTCAAACATTCCGACCATGTTAACATGCCATAAGGGAGCTTTACTATCCGCGTAGTATCATTGTTAGCCAGCTAGTTACTGCTAACTAACTAACATTCTGCCAATCAGTGTCCGGCGATATGATACCTGCACTCCCTTTCGGAACCTAATAATCAATTACTAAACGTAATATCTATACGTCAAACATTTCGTATACGTGGTATATTGAATTATTACATTCAGTTCATTCTACTTAATGTTTCTGTACAAAAAGAACTAGATTTAGTTTGGAGTTCGAGTAAATAGGAGTTAGCTAAACCTTTCCTGCCCATAACCTATTATATATGGGATATCTATTTATTTTTTTTAATTTATTATATATATATTTTTTAATAGTCACCTCCTTCTTTGCCATAAGTATATTTCACACAATCCAACTTCGTACGTTCTTCGTCACCGTTTTGTTTTTTCTTTTTAATTTTGTTAATCTACGTAGTTTTTTAAGTAACATTATCGTGTAATTTCAGTACTTAAGTGTACTAGATACAAGCGATTTGGTGTTTACTGTAAGCTTATATTTAGTTCATAAATATTTATATTATTCGTCATTCAATCATTTTTAGGTCTTCACCTAATCTTGTAACCTTCATTATTCATATTCAAAATCTTCCTTGCAACATGGTCCTTATTCCGCCGTATATAATTAATAGGTACAGTCGAGTTCATTAATATATTGGCCCTTTCAGGCTTCAAAAATATATGACCGTCAAAAAAAACATAACATTGTGACAACTAAAGCATCATTAAATTGTGGTCAAGATTTAGATTCATTAATATGTGACTGGTTTTTCTCAGTAACATGTATGTCAGCCAAAAGCACATTATTATATGAACAACATTAAGATCATATTATCTGAACATTGTAGGATTCACAATTATGTACCACACATCAAAGACATTCAAGAAACTATAAATCTCTTTGGCACACATAAATACAATAATATCTAAACAAGTAAATGTAATTCAAATTCAACCTTATTAATTACGTTATAAAGATAATTTTACTCTGAATGATGAATCTTAAAATTGCATGGTCAAGGAGTTTGCTACATCATTTATCACTGGCTAGATTAACTTCAAATGATGTTAAATGTTTTTCTAATAAAATTATAACTGACGCACATGTCATTCAACGATTGAAAGACACTCATTTAAAAAACAAACGCAAACGCGCTTAAAACAATGGAAACTACTGTCATTTCTGTAACAATGTAAACTAGATCTTATTTGTTCGAGCAAATAATTGACTTTCCCATGCATGTAGAGATAATTAAGAAGCTTTTCCTGCTCAAATATTATAAAAGCCAATACTATATTTTTGAAAAGGGTGATCACATATTTTTGCCTAATGCACAGCATATATTATTGAACCGTTCATGATCACATATTATTGAACTTTTCATGATCACATATTATTGCACAATGCACAGCATATATTATTGAACGGTTCACATGAGGACATATTTTTGATCTATAGGTTCTATAGAATTTATTGAGCTTTCCAACGCTCACAATATTTTGAATCCTTGACAGTGCCAATATATTAATGAACTCGACTGTACCTAACTGTTATTGAATACAAATAAAGTAAAATATTACCGTCATATTTTTCTTAAAACCTTGACTGTGTCAGTATCTTATCAATAAACCGGAACCACGCTCTGCTACCAGAATGGATTATAGAAAGCAAGTATTTAATATTCAATCGTGTAGTTTATAAAATAGTGTACTGTGACAAGGTTTCGAATGAACAAGCGAAGAGCGACACAGCAAAAAAACAAAGTGAACTCTTCGGTTGAGTTCCATTTCTAACAAGTTTTGATAATTTAATCTTTTTTTTTAAACCATAAAATACTCCATTGAATTTCTAAAACAATTTCTTGCTACTTATGTTTTGTGCCTGCTGCGTTTTCCGGTCCGTTTCATTTTTAGTTGTCTTCAAGAGTAGAGATGCTCTTAATAAACTAAAGCGCATTACCATAATTAATTGCATCATTACTTTTATCAGGTGAGATCGCAGTCAAGCACTTTTTTATACCAAAAAAAAATTGAATAAAATACTTTACACACAGCACGCATTTTTATCAAAACACATAAACATTAAACTTTACTACTTTAAAGAAAACACAAAAGAATACCTCACAGAGTGCTTGGTTTTAGGTTTACACCCTAAAGGAACAGAATATATTATACATGGCGGTTTTCTTTAACCAGTAGAAACCGTCGGGTAAGCGAATGGATTACCCCAGCATTCGTGGGCGGGAGCCTCTTCAGTATGTAAAGAAAGAGTGTGATGTACACTTATGTAAAAACAACATGAAATTCACCTTTAAATATTTAAACGTGGTAAAGGCTTCGGATAGTCGACCCACACGCTTCCTACATAAGTATTTTTTTAGGAAGACTTGTAACATGTAATCAATCTACCAGAAGAGTGTATGGAAGATTCTTTTTCGTGGAGTATCCTCCACATACAAGTCTTAACAATTTACTAGTACTTCGTTGGCGTGCATTTCGTATTTTGACATTCCCTTCATCCTTCTTAGTTTTGATAGTAAAATAAAGCCTACGACACTCACAAAGTGACGATCTATTGGAAAAATACTTATTTTTTAAATTAGGTTCAGTAGATCTAGAGATTACCAAACAAACGTCACAAACTCACCGAGTTTACCTCTTTATAATATTCCTTAGTTTATTTTATTTATTTATCTACTTACTACGGTAAAAAGAAACAAATTACAGTAAATAAACAGTAAAACACACACAGTAATTATAAGCAAAAAATCATAAAATCAATGTAAAATAAAATAAGATAAATCTTAAAAACTAATTTGTCTGGCATGCATTCTCCTCCCAGTACTTCAGACATTCTGACAAAGTATAGAAGTATCGATATAGATTAGTAGATACACTGAGCGTCAAAAATATTGAAACGAAAATACTGTTTAAAATTATCACGAAAACTAAGTAAATTAAACTTTATCTCAGTAGTATTAAGTTTTTGTCATAATGCCAGTTGTCGTGTATGCCTTCATTCTGAAATATTCCTTGTGTCATTGAGTTAAGACTTCATTTTCACAGTTGTTTAGTTAGATCATTTTGATAGTATTGACGACGACTGTACGAAGGTGCAAAATTAGACACTATACTTGACCAAAAGGTGAAAGTACATCTTCAAACTTCAGTGTTAAAAAGAAAAATTATTCAACTTTATTTCACATTACATTCTTTCGACAATTGTTTTTTAATTCAATTATTACGCCACAAAGTCTAAGAATATTGAAGATCCCTCCGATTTGTATTTGACTTACCAAACCGGTTTATTGTTTACAAATACAGAACATTATACATTACTTCTGTCGGTTCTTACATAGTTATACAGTTACTACTTCGTCGTGTGAAAAACTCATGAATAATTGCCCAGCCTTATCCTCACTATGTTGAGGTCAACTGTAAGTCTAACCGTATGCAGCTAAGTATCAGTATTTTACATGGAGTGACTTCTTTTCTGACCTCCACAGCCCAGTCTCGGAGATAAATACCAATAGGAAGTGTAAGTAAGTAAGACCATTAGGAAGTGGCGAGAGGCGGACTTTCTGGGGGACGCTCTTGGTAAATCTCGGCCTGATTGGAATAAATGAATTTTGATTTTGCTTTTTTTTACTAGTAGGTAGTCAGACTTTTGGTGTTTTAGGCTGTCTATGGCGCCTGTCAAAGGTCTCCTAAAAGGCCTCAGGGCCAACTGCTGTACACTAGGAAGTCCAAAACAATAAATAAAACCAAACCTGAATTGCAACCAAATAAAAGCTTCCACGTTAACATATTTTATTATCCTAAAATGAGTTTCTTTACAACCTGTTACTAACACAGAAAAAAAGCTTTTAATAAATGTCCCAGACACAAGTTTCCTTCGTAGACTTTTTTCCACAAAATGTACACTAAGTATTAAATTTAACTACTGTCTTAAACATTAAAGGAAAGCGTCGAACTTTAAAAGTTTTTAATTCCATTAGTCCAGGACTGACTGTCTTAAAAGCCAGGACTGGATGTTTAAAAACTTTGTATCTGCTTAATACTACCAGTAACGACACCATTAAAGATTGGCAGAGCAAAAAGGAAACTAAGGTAAATACATCAGCGAGGTACATTAAAAGTTGAAGACTCTAGAGGGGTACCTGGTTACAATGTATTATTTTCTTTGAAAGTACAATTTTTCAAGCCATCTGTTTCAATAAAACTCAAATTATCAACGCCGGGATCAACTCATCTCCTTTGAGGGTTGTTCATCCGTTTCCTATTATTTTCCGGAACATTTTGAGTGATTGCAGGAATATTTTAATATCGTCAGATCTTGTTGCGATGAAGATTGGAAGCAATAACAGTGTAATTTGTAATGTACTGTTAAGTATGCATTAAATGTGTTAAACTAGCTTCCACCTGCATAAGGTCCCGGGTTCGATATCAGGCTCGGGCTAAGTGTTAGGTATTAAGTTTTTTCATCTCGAATTACTCAGTAGCAGCTGGAGTCTTAGTTTGATACCTACTCAACCAAAATGTATGAAACTGCCGATTTTATTTTCTTGATTTTTCGAGTTGGTCCTGTGAAAATTTGTCAGACGACAAAAAAATCCCCGTGTATATCCAAAATGAGCGATGCCATTTGGTAATCCCTGCCGGTCGATTCAGTAAAAGTCACCACGTGTAAAGAGTGAAGTAAACTCCCAATGCTTGACTGACCTGTTAGTGTAGTATTTAGGAGGTTGTGGGATCGTGCCCGATAAATGGCAACAGGCTAGCCCCCTATTACATGGGACTTTAACATAACTGGCGAAAAGTGGGTGTACTACAGGTACACCTCTGCCCAACCCTTCAGGGATTACAGGCGTGATGTTATAATATTGTTATGTTAGCTTCTACTTACCTGCGAATCCGTTTCCTAGAAAGAAATTTAACATAATTATCTTAGTGCATTCGCTAATAAGGTAGCTTTCCATTTGTATTTATTTTAAATCGAATGAGTTACTTTATTAATAAACGTAAATTAAAACTATAACAGCATAAAATTTAATTTCAGTGCAACAAACACAACAAAATAAATAACAAAACCAACATTTAGTAGTTTACAGCTGAAAATTATATTAGGTATGATGCTTTTATGAAATAGTTTAGTAGTTTTAACATGCTGCTCAGTACACGTAATAATCAAAATAAAATTAATTACCCAGGTAAAACATGAACAAATACAGGGTGTTTTTTTTTAAATCTTATCTATAGGTAAAGTGATCTTAATACTGAAGATAGCAAAGACTACAAAAAAAACATTTCCTTATTTTGAACAGAAGTTATTTTACTTTTTTTCTTCAAAATTTGTGTTCTGAAAAAATAACATCCTGTACTTTTATGGCATCAGTCGATAGGCGATAATCTTGTCAAAAAAAAACCAAAAGGCGTGAGCTAATCAATCTCAGCTCGATGCTACGATATTTAATGAAAAACAATAAATAGGTACCAAAACGCTTTTATTCTGATAGGACACTTTTAAAACTAGACCCTTCACGAAGGCATAAAATAAAAAAATAAATAAAAAAAAGATCAACAAATTTTAAAAGCGGATATAGACCATAGGCTCAGGCGTCGGCCTGACGATCTAGAGGTCGTGAGTTTGATCCCCACTTGAACCATTTACCATGAACTCTTTTTAGTAAGCTTTTAAAAATATATTTAAAAAAACATACAACAAACATGATAAACAAAATGATAGGAAAACCACAACGACCACGACCGAATACCGAGATTTTATTGATATGAGATACTAAGTCGTAAGTGCATAATTATAGACCTTAAATTATTATCTGCTTGTTCATTACATCGAACAGTAAAAACTCATAAGAAAATTATCATTAATTCTACTATAACTCAATATTAATCTTATATTAATTGACGTCTATCATAATTCTTTTTTAGGTAAGGTTGAAATTACGTTATTTTGCATTGTTACGTCATTGATCTCCTCTTTTCATGTCTAAGGCCGCGTTCTTACTAAAGTTAAAAGTCAGGTGCCGACCGCAAAAAATATGCAAATTAAAAACATTCTAAACTGGACGGCTCATAGTCAGCGGCGTATTATACATATGCATTGGTGTGAAAGCATCTTATGCTTGCTCAACTTGTCTTCTAGGAAGGATATCCTAGCGGACTGAGCAAAATTCAACTTAACCGCGTAAAGTCACGTGCTGCAGTAACTTGCTCCACGACGATGCTCTTGCACCTATAATTTTGAAACAAGCATCGTCCAACTTGCAGGCTTTCTGACGTGAATCGAGAGATCTTGAAGTTAAATCGTATCTTGTTGAAAGTGCTTAGTTGAGCAACCATCGGACTTATTCAAGTGAACAGGGGTTTAATGTTCGTATCTTATATTGAGATGCGAATGTATGTTTATGTTAGATAGTTTGACTTGACGAGGTCGGTCTGTGGATGGGTGACCATTTATTATATATCAAGCCTCCTCCGTACCTAGGAAAGCACGCTAAGCACGTTGATCCCGGCCGTCAGTTGTAAATTTTTGACAGTCCCTATGGTTAGTCAGTAACCAGTTTCACCGAGAAGTATTTTGTTACCCAGTAACTGGGCTGTGGAGGTCAGTAGTAACTAGTAGTAATTTATATGATTGTCATTAACCTTTTAATAGTGTCAATTAGTGACACAATAGAAAGACAATGACAGCACGGTCCCCGGTGACCGCTTGGGGTTTAATAAATCGTAGAAGCGTAGATCTAAAAATGTTTGACAGCCGGCTCTCCGGTTGCGCCCGCGTACTTTGATTCGTCATAGACCACAGACAACGTGAGTGAAGAATGACGCTGAAGCGTAGAAGACGCGTTAACCTTTCAATCGTGTCAAGAGACACATTAGAAAGACAATGACTGCATGGACACCGGTGTCCTCTCGGGGTTAAATGAATTAATTCATTAAACCCCACTATTTACACCGTATGCTCACAGGTAATTGTTAGGTAAATTAAAAATCAACGTAACAGTCGGGTCTCTGGGTTTAAGGAATAAAGGAGTTGTTTTATTTTTATTTTATTACTGTTTGTTAATTATTTTCTTAATGTGTTATTATTATTTTTCTTGATTTATATTTTTATTTTCTGCCTCTTAGAAGGCTATAAGTATTGAAGGCGTGCTCGTGGCAACAAAGTGGGCCCAATCAAACTAAAAACGCAGCTATATTTATTGTTTTTCTTTAAATATTATGACATTGTGATGACATAGAGGCCTTTTTCGCCTTAAAAACAAAATACCTGTTTTGTTTTTCTTACATGTTGGATTTAGTTTTTGTTGTTACAATTTCTGTGCTTGTCCCAATTAAATGTATTTTCTTTCTGTTTCTTTCTATATTGTATGAAGTGTCTCCACATCCGAAAAAACCTACTAAGACTTTAGTGATACTTTTTTTTGTGTAAATATTGTTTTTAATATGTAATTAATAAAAAAAAGTAATGTACACCAGACGGTAAGCACGACATATCTAGATGAACTCAAATGAAATAATATTTATTTCTTTATGTAGATCTTTTCGGATACTTTTACACGTCGAGAAGACGCTGTAGTCTTTCTCTTCACAGATATATATATATATATTGTATGAGCCACATTTATACCCGGGTGCTATAACACCTATGTTTCTTTGTAACACACAAACAATGTCGAACACCTTTCCGCATTCGACTTACACGTTGAGAAATGACAAATTCGTAAGCTTTGTTTTCATTCCATTCGAGATCAACGTGGAAATATAAGTAAACAGGGATACAAAAATAAATCAACATCCGTAAGTAAAGCGTTAAGTAAATAGGCAGAACGCTGAGAAATTATTTGTATTTCTCTGTTTGCAGAAAACAAAGGTATATTACCACGTGTTATGATATTTTAATTTGACTTTGCTTGCGGTTAAAGATACTTATTTAAAAAAAAAAACAAATGAACTTTTAGAGGAAATATAAATAAAAACATATAATATAATGAATCAAATACATGAAGTTTGGCGGGGTAGCTAGCAGTATAAAAAATACCGAAACAGTATTCTAGAAATATTTTTTTGATAATACCTTTGATACTTGACTGGCCTGTTGGTCTAGTAGTTGTCATCCTGACTGCTTTGCTGGAGGTCGTGGGTTCGATTCCCACCCAGGACAAATGTTTGTGTGATGAGCACGATCATTTGTTCTGTGTTTGGGTGTAATTTATCTATAATATGTATGTATTTAGAAATATACAAGTATGTTTATCAGCTGTTTAGTACCCATAAAACAAGCTCTCAAGCTTAACTTGGGACTAAATGGCGTTGTGTGAAAAGTGGCGGAATATTTATTTATTTTAATTTATTTTACTTATGTTTGCTTATTCTTGTTTCAGACAAATCATCGGCGGACACATGTTTTCGCCGTCGTCGACGAAAGCGGCCTGGTGGCTGGCCACGTTTTTTAGTGTATTTGTAACTGGTGAGCATACAATGTATCTGTAATATGTTTCTACATTTTTGCCATTTTCGAGCCATGAATAATTTAAAGCTGGTCCAGAGAGGGTCCAGAATGGGTCGCGGAATTTGTTCGAAAGAGTCACCGCGGCCCTGGAACGCAAAAAGCGTTAGGAAGAACACGGATGGGTTTTAGTCAGTAAGAGTCTGACACTCCCTTCCGCTTCACCCAGAGCAGGAGAAGTCATTTGATGATTTATCATCCTTAAAAAAAAGGGGGTTCAGAATCGTGTAGAAAACACACGGTGTCAGGATGCGTATATACTGAACTTTTCAATGGTGTCAATTACAGACACAATAGAAAGACAATGACAGCGCGGACACCGGTGGCCTCTTGGATTTAATGAATTAATCAACTTAATTATTACAGTTACCTTGCAGTTTATTCTATTCAAATCGAGAAGCAGTACTTACAACTATTTCATAAATATATCAAGTCGATAAGACTCGTTCCTACCTAGTTTCTTATTCAAAACACAAAAGAGATGTATAAAGTTTCACCACAAGGGATTTCTTTTACTAATTGCGTAGGGAACCCAAAAAACTAAACAAGCAGTAAATAAGAACATGCCATTACTAAAACAAATATTGAACTTAAACCTCAAAGTGTTAGTAACACAGTTTATATTATACACCTGTATCTCGGCGGCTCTAAGGGCTCGGTCTCAAAGTCAGCGGGCGCGGTGCGTTCCATATAAATCTATGCAATGAAATGTGTCGCCGCCCCCTTTTCCCCCAACCCTTACTCGTGCCAGTTCGCGTCTTTAGATAGTAGATAAAATAAACTCGCTGCTCTTAAATAATATCAATCAGATCCAGCCTGCCCCATGCTGTCCTCTGCCAGCGAAGTCTTAAGCTGAGGACCGTACCACGCAGAGTGTGCCCTTAGCGTATATAGTCGCTTAATTTTTTTAAGTTTTCACTTTCACTGGAGGTGTTTATTTATTAAGCCATCCTCACAGGATCGCCCCATTAAGCAGTCATATCCTCCTATGAGGTAACTGCAAGATACCCCTAAAAAAACCGTCACCACCGCTGCCCCGCACCCGCAGACTTCAAGACCAAGGCCTAAAAGCGGCACAGGCCAGTATCTCGTACAGTCCAACGCCCAAGAGTACTATACAAATAAATTCCACTCGGTTGACCCTTACTACATGTATGGGACCTAAGCTTTTACATATTTTCCGTAAATAGTAAAAGCCTTGTTAAAATTCTGTTGTCTTCATTATCCGTTATTATGAGACTTATTTCTTATTTCTTTTCACCTAACACAAGCATCTTCTTGCTTAAAAGGTGATTTACAATTTATGTTTGTTAAACCTAATGAAATTGCAATAAACAAACTTTTTTTATTTCTAACACATTTCACGCTTGATGAGCTTATTGAATGACAAATCCTATGTTAACGGGTGAGGAAAAATTGTTGTTTTTTTTATTTTTTCTAATTGAAATTTGCCTCCCATCACTCTAAGTTATATGAAAGAAGAATAAGGTTATGGTTTACAAGACTTGTAGTAAACCCACATTTTATCAGTTGCAGTTGCATTTTAGCAGAAGCCACATGTAATAAGAGAGAGCCTGAGAAATTTCTGATGGAATAATCCAATATCACTTTGGCAGACTCGAGAGTCAAAACACAAATGACGCGACCAGTAAACTAACTAGCCAGTAACCAGTACTTATACGTTACTGCAGAAATCTCTCAAAAACTTAAATTTCTTGTAATATGGTTTTCAATGGCCACGCTCGCCAAAATAGTCGGAGTATTCATACCAACCATTAGGCCGTGTCCGTCCATTCCAATTTCAAAATAAAGTCCATACTTTATGATCACTCTCTCCACCCACCAAAAATCACGTCTCCGCTCTAAAATCACGAAATATGCTAATGCTTTCGTAAGAAACCTCTCTCGACCCGCACCTGTTTCTCACAACACTTACGTATTAACCCCTATTAGCAGAGTTTACTTGTTTCGCTAAATCCGACCGGTGCTACGTTACATTTTATCCACACCGCTCCACTGTTCGGTTTAAAGCCGACCCTTATTTAGAGTGCGCGGCTAATACTCGGTGACTGTAGCCTAAATAACTGGGTGCTTAGTTATGACCGCGGTAATGGATTTTGTTTGAATTCTGGTTGTGTTCGTTAAATTATCTTAATTTCTTAAACTGAGGAGAACTGAGGAGAACTAGTGTTTTAGTACAGGGTTGATTTCTATTTATTAAAAAATTACGCGCAAGTTAAAAAAAACTATACTTACACGGACTTAGGTGGATATTGGCAACGTTGCACGAAGAAGCAGTTTGAGTGTGTTATAATACCCTGCAGTTTTTGTATGCAAATCAAGATTCTTCATTTGTAAGATAAAAACCGCAGCACCGCAAACACAAGTAGTGATTTCTTATGAAACTGTTGAAAAAAACCGTTTCCAAAAACAAAGTACATTTTTGTTGTCTTTTAATAATATTTTTTTTTGCCACTGACTACCGAAATAAAAAAAATATTGTCAATGCTTTGCACAATATTTAGTCCGTCCAACAAAACTTTCTATAGGGTCAAGGAAATGTAATAAAATAATGACAGTTTTATTTACATCTACAAGAAAAAAGCCCTGAAGCATAATTACAAAACCCTGAAACAAACTTGTAAGGAGTTCATCTACAGGAAGAGGAATATAGTAAAAGAGTTGTTAACGAGTTGCTAATTAAAGTATACAAGATACTTAAAAACTTGTCAACACTAGACGTAGAACTTAACTATACAAAAGCTTAAAAATATCTCCAAGATTATCTCTGGTTAGAGCTTTTTCAGGACGCGTAGCATGACCACCGTAGAAAAGTTTTTTTTTTTTTGCATCTTCTAATTTCAAAATCTTGTCTGCTAACCAAAACATTAACTTATTATTTAAATCACAATAATAAACAATATGTCGGTACTTCAACGGCTTCTGAATTAAATATAATATTTATATATTAAATTATTTACAAATTGCTTCGAAAACACTAAGGCTAATGTCAGTGTTATTACAACATTAACATTGCGACCGCTAGAGGGCTCTTGAAGCTACTTAACTAAAATAACTTTTCGTTTCATCGACAATTTAATGCTCGTTTTAGTAAATAATTAAATAACAATTTATTCGAAAACTGTTTGAGGTGGACTAAGTAGTTTTTCGCCTTGACAAAATTAAGGTAATTTATATTAAAGTGGGTTCTCATCGGTTACGTTCGAAATTTCATAAAAAGTTAATTGAGCATTAAGGTTTGCTATAATGTGCTGTAAGACACAGTGACCTATCATCATAACAAAAAATATTTAGTTGTAGGTATCTATACTTATGTAGTTTATTAAGGGTGAGGTCAGGTATAAAGTTACAATAAAGTGGTTTACCAGAACAAAAACGCGCATATTTTTGCTAATGAATTAGATAAACAAAGGTTATTTTTTTAAGGTTAATAAGGTCTATAATGGAAATATTGACTTTACGGTCACAAAGGCAAAAAAGAGAAAAGAGAATACTGATAAAATAATATAATAATAACAATAATGTTATCAACATTGCAGCAATTCCCTCATTTTTTTTAAATCTTACCATTGAAAAAGTTAATAGAGAATATATACAACAGAACATCACAGCTGTAGTTTTATTGTAAACTAGCTGCTGCCCGCGACGTTGTCTGCGTGAAGGTTCTACAGCACCAAATATACCTACCTAAGATTCCAGTGTCGCTATAGCATTATAAGTTAACAACTTTTAAAATAGCATTAAAATATAAGTTACATGAAGAGAGTTTTTTTGTATTTTTTTTTTTATTTTGCAATTTTTAGTTTCTTTGTATGTAAAGAAAGTCTTTCAAAACTTGAAAGAATCATTGAAATCGGTTAACAATTGCAAAAGAAGTTCTTTCTAAACCTTTTAAAATAGACAGGCGTAATGTTATGGAAAATACATTAACCATGCACACTTGCACAGACATGTGACTGTAGCTATTGCGAGTAATTTGTTGTTATGCGTTGAAGAGTTCCATCGCCTGTCTTCTTCATCAGTTTTTCTACACGAAATGATACTTGCTAAATGTAAATGCTTGATATGTCACCAAAAAAAAATGTAAAAATTGGTACATGTTTTCCTATATTATTTGAGGAGTTCCCTCAATTCCTCGAAGATCCCTCATCAGATCTGAGGTTCAATACTAATGGGACCAACCTGGTAGTATACCCTATCAAATAAAAAAACGATTTTTGAAAATCGGTCCATAAATGGCGGAGTAATCGCGTAACAAACACACAAAAAAAACACCTAATACCTTATAACACTTCCCTATAAACTACGTTGATAATTATACTGCCAGGAGCCAAAATGTAAAGATAGTCAGGACTGGTGGCGCGGGAGCAAGCGACGTACAGGTGCCCGTGTGAGAAGCAACTCGTCCTGAGATCTACACCCGCTGCTCTGAGTATCGGCTCCTGCGATTTATTGATTGTCATCACTAAGCAAACACTCACGGGGAACTGTACGCGCACGAACTGGATCGGGAAGCTATGAAGTATAAGGGGAATGCGTTCTATAAATACTGCCTTGCCGACGCCACAACCCGTAATAATTTCCACCTCAATGGTGTCTGTGGAGAGAGATGACTTTAAGGCACCACCCGTTATACAACTTTGGAGGAGATTTGTTCCTAAAAAGCACAATCGGGACGCCGACCTTCATTCAGCTTGATGGTATGCGCTGGAAGTCAACTTGCTGACAGGAAGTTCAAAAATTCCACGGGATAATGTGTGGCGTCATCTTGCTCGACGACAGTGCTTATCGACGTATAGACCACTTCATTCCCCTCAATGTCCGAGAGAATGCATTCGTTAATTGCTGCAGCATGATCATTTTTGGGCGCCAAAATGGCCCTCTCACACGAATTCTGCTGGTGCGCTATACGACTGATGTCCACGTACACACAGCGAATGAGTTCTTCGAAGCTGGATATCACTCTACCGAGAGACTCTGAAAGCACCGCCTGTCCACTTCTCTCTTCTGGTAAAGTGCCTTTGCCAAGACTTAGAAGGACATCGGAGAATTCTTGAGCGCGTGCAATGCCGCCGAGCCGAGCTCTTATATTAATGGTCAAGCGCAGCGTACGAACTTGTGACCACAACGAAGATCGTTTCACCGAAGAATTCATCTCGTCAGCCCTCGATCCCCGCGTCAACTCGGGAAGCGTTTGCCTGAAATCGCCACTGAGCAGAACTGTGACACTACCCATCAAATGTTCGTTCCTGCAGATGCCCTGCAGGGTTCTGTCCACGGCCTCAACTGCCTTGCTTTTGAAAATCGTACACTGATACGATCCCATATGATACGATCCGAACTCTGCTCAAGATTTTGAGGGTTTTGTTGGAACTTCAATTTGTCAAAACGAATTATACGATACAACTTTTATGAAAAAAAATGCACAATGCCATCTATGAATTTTAAGAATAACTAACTACTAACCTCATCAACACGATCAAAATTTAAATTTATTTTCAAAAAGTGTTTATGTGTTACTTGATTTGATTTTTATACATTCTCATAGATGGCGCTGATTCCAAATTGTCTTTATGCTACTAACATTCATTAAACTTTGTTTCTCTGCCAAAGTTACTTATATGGCGTAGTTTTTATAGTGTAAAGCTAGATAATAGCATAACTTACTTAAAACCAACATTTAAATATGCGTCCTTTGATTACACGCTTCCACAGAATGAGTTAGAAGAATAAAGATTCACTGCTCCTCCCCCGTAGGTGATAGCAAACAGACAAACAGACAAAAATTCCAAAAAGTCACTTTTTGTCACCAGTTACGTTTTTCTAACAAAACCCACTTATTTTTTCTTGAAAATTCTCAATGTACAGTTTTTCTTTCGTTACTGTTTTATTATATGCAGATGAAAAAAATGCACAATGCCATCTATGAATTTAAAGAATAACTAACAACTAACCTCACCAACACGATCAAAATTCAAATTAATTTTCAAAAAGTGTTCATGTGTTACTTGATTTGATTTTTATACATTCTCATAGATGGCACTGATTCCAAATTGTCTATACTACTAACATTCATTAAACTATGTTTCTCTGCCAAAGTTACTTAAATGGCGAAGTTTTTATAGTGTAAAGCTAGATAATAGCATAGCTTACACAAAACCAACATTTAAATATGCGTCCTTTGATTACACGCTTCCACAGAATGAGTAAGAAGAATAAAGATTCACTGCTCCTCCCCCGTAGGTGATAGCGTGATAATATATAGCCTATGTGTTGACCCGACCTCTTAGTAATATTCATGCAAAATTTGAAGTAAATCCATGCAGTACTTTTTGAGTTTATCCCGGACATACATACAGACAAACAGACAAACAGACAAACAGACAAACAGACAAAAATTCTAAAAAGTCACTTTTTGTCACCAGTTACGTTTTTCTAACAAAACCCACTTCTCAATGTACAGTTTTTCTGTCGTTACTGTTTTATTATATGTATAGATGCTTGCGGCATGGCACCTGTGTAATTAGTGTACAGACGCCAGCACAACAAGTTACCCCAAACTGTAAAATTTTCCTAATTGAACATGAACATTATTGTGTCTAGAATAAAGTTGAAAGCCTATCAAAGAAATTTGACACATTGGGGTTGGTTGATGCGCTGGCGTCTGTACATAAAGTACCTATTAAATAAATACATTATCTCTCTATAAAATTCATCAATTAACTGCATTTTCCTTTATACCAGTAGTCATAACTCGCGTACATTGTATTGTTACTGTTAATAATTTGATCAGAACTTCCAAATCAATTTACCTACACATATTCAAAGTATTTCAATTTAAATGTAACATATTCTATGAAGCGTTTTACGATCTCCCTGAATATTTTTAATTAGGTATGTTAAAAAAGGCATATTAATCAATCAACGCCTGACGTCAATTCAAGTGTGAATTTTGTAAAAACACGTTGATACATATAACATTGTAAATCGGCATTATAATATATATTTTTAATAACAATAATTTATTTATAAAGAGAGCTTAGCCTAGATAAAGGCGCGGGCCCACCGCGGTGCACGGAGAGGCTACGCACGTGTATTAAGCTTCGCTTTGTAAGAAAATGTATGTGGTTGTGTTCACTGCAACCCACGGAGAGGCTACGCATGAATTGACGTCATTGATACACGCGTGGCTTGCTCGAATAGGCGGTTATATAGCACAACGCTGTCAACGTGGGTCTACGTTTCCACTGGAGACACGGGCACATAAAAAATTCTAAAACGAGTGTTTCGTTTTACGTTGCCTTTATGTAAGAAATTAAAAGTTATTTCTACAAATTCCAAAAAAACACCTAAAAGTAACCTTTGTATTAGAGTAACCTAAAAGTAACCAATGCAGTTCAAAAATCACCTAAAAGGTTACAAAAGTAACCTTCTGGCAACACTGTAGGCGTTGCTCGCTTTCCCGCCCGTCCCACCTCCCCACACCTCCCGCAGCGAAGCCTGTGTCTATGGATTGCAGTGGCATGTGCGTAGCCTCTCCGTGCGCCGTGCCACGCTATACATATAGTCGTGGGTCATATTCGTGTACTCCAGTGGAAACGTAGATCCACGTTGTCAAACAAATTAATACACGCAGCTAAAATGCGCCGCGTGCCCGTACACACCATGCGCCGCGGTGGGCCCGCGCCTTAACATCAATGTTGTCATTAGTCTATAATATTTAGTAGGCTATAACAAATTAGTAAGACCCTGTCCTACAAACTAGGATAAACCTGTAGGTATCTCAAAGGACACATTATAAAACACAATATCCATGTCATCATTAGCAGCTCGTTCTTCACTGCTGTGCCACTTTCTATAGGCTATCAAACAAAAGTGACACCCAAAAACCTGACGTTTTCGTAATTGCAGGAGAAATGCCGATCCAGGCGGAGCTGGAACCTGAGTTTCTTCAGGCTCTGGAGAACCACACAGTGACACAAGGACGGGACGTACATTTCACCTGCGTCGTCAACCACTTATCTAATTACAGGGTAAGCAAATATTCCTCCTCCTTGCGTCGTACTCTCAATGCTGAGGGTCGTGACCTCCCTGCTTCATCACCTTTTTCTTCACTATGTTCCTCCATCTGCTTCTGTCTCTGGCGGTGTGAAGGGCATCGTATACCGAAGAGTCAAGAGTGGTGCGGATCTGGTCGGACCAACGTATTGGGCTGCGTCCACGAGGCCTTTTCCCATTCACTTTGCCGGTCACGATGAGCCTTTCGAGATTACCATCCTTGAATACTTCAGTCACATAGCAAGGAAAGATCCTTGCTATGTGACTGAAGTATTCAAGGATCTCACGTAGGCACTCGGACGACAACCGCGAGGAGATCTTGAGTTCTCGCAATATGGATTACGTTGGAGCGAAATGCTGTCCAAGGGATTCGGAGCATCCTTCTCCAGCACCTAAGCAAAATATATTATTACGTCACTATTTTTAAACAGAAAAATTGATAAGAGTACCTATGCTTAGATGGTTTGGTCACGTCGAAAGGATGAAAGGTGATTAACGGCAATAAGGCAGATGTAAGTGGAAGCGCCCGGAGGGGACGCCCTAGGACAGACGTGAACCTTATTAGTAAGGTTCTTCAGAAAGGTCAGGTGCGTAGTACTCGCAACGGGTATTTGTGGTGTATGACAACATGTATTAATGCAAACGAAGCATTGTAGCATATGGCGCTCTGTAGTTTCTCCCACCCCCATGGGAATAAGGCGTGAGTTAATGAATATATTTAGGAATGTATTTTTGAATATTTTTACAAAATCACTTTGTTAAAAACCCATTGTCATGGACGCTGCTGTTGTGATTCATGTTGGCACAAAATGATTGACAGTCAATTTTTTTGTGTTGGCAACTTTTAATACGGTGTTCCATCAATTTTACTAGATTCAATATTAAAATTGTATCAAAACCAGCATCGCTCTTCACCATATAGAAGCTATTAATAAAAGTTGGCGAAAAATAAAATAGAAAAATACTCATTCATTTTTGTAGTGGTACTACACATGTATTGATGTATTCTACTCGCATTCTTGGTAATAAAAATTACGTTTGTTTTCAAACATCAATTGAATGGTGTTTTAACAACGTCAAACACGATGTATGTTGATAAAATAATCTTTTGAACTTTATTAAAAACCACTCATCAGAACTTGACTTTATAGAACTGATTGTACAGACGCCAGCACATCAAGCAACCCCAAACTGTATTTTTTTTTCAATAAAACATGAACCTTGTTCTCTTTGTTTTAAAGTTGAAAAACTATCAGAGAAATTTAACACACTATGTTCAGAGGCCTGCACCTCTAAACATAGAAAAATCGAAATGAATCTGTTAGGTCTGTTAATAAATAACGGAGATTTGAAAAGTAACACACAATAAAAAACATTCAGTTGGAGAACTTTCAATTTTCCTAAGTCAGTTGATAAAATAAAATAGCACTGCATTGGCACTTTAAGTTGCCAATGCAGTATGATGAAATCACATTAGATTTTAGTAAACCCATAGCTGTATATTTATAATGACAATCTCTGATATTTATGATGAAAGTTATCCCAGTACAAGTTATATCAAAATTTGCAATAGCAGCATTTACTTTGAACATGTTTAACCAATCCAAGAGCTTCAGAGCCAAACACAAATATGAATGTACAATATTAATACCAAGTACTTTGTGGTTAAGACTTGCGATGTAAACTATGTGTAACTTTATGTAGGTAGATATTGACGAAAGCGGTCGCAATCCTTTGATTGCGATCCGTCTTTCTCTATGCTTTCTGACGCTCTCAATGTGTTTACTTTGAGAGGGTCATAGAGGACATTCTGGAGGTGGGGGAGGCACAGTAAACTTAAAACCGATTGCACAAAAAAAATAGAAACCGATAAACAGTTAATTATTTTAAACTGGTAGTATTTTTTCTTAAATTGACAACATTTGAAAATTGACATGACCCTTAACAAAATTACCGTTTCTTCTTTTTTGTATGCTGAGTTCAAATATATATTTTTTAATTCTATTTATTGCATAGTTTCTGAGAAAAAAAATAAAAACTAAAAAATATGCGATGACGTTACTTATACGGTGAAATGAGATAAGTTACGTTTGCGTAAGCAAGCTATTTTTTAAGATGTAAACCATAATCTCAAACAAGACATATCTAATGTCAAACAAGACCTATCTTATGTCAAACAAGACATATCTTATGTCAAACAAGACATATCTAATATCAAACAAGACATATCTAATGTCAATGTATGACATTGACAACTGCTAAATGACAGTGACATCTAAGTAACAGTTTTTTTTGACGTATCACAGTAAAGCAAAGGAGGTATCGCCATTCCACCGCATGAATGACGTCATTTGGCGCTTACGTATTTTTAGAATGCACCAAATTTCAAAGTAAAAATTATGAATGAAAAGTACATAATTACGAATTAAAATAAAAAAATATGGGTCCTCTAGTTTTGGATTTACTTTTATATAACGTAATAAAACGTGCAGGTCAAAATTTGAAATGTTGTCAATTGCCTAATTTCAAGAGATTTGTCAATTTTGATGTGTACGATAGTAAAGTTTAGGGGTCATTTATTTCTTTGTCACATTAATTTAGGTCAAGTCATTTTACTAAAGTAATAGAATAAGTAGGTTTTATCTCTATAATATCTGCCGCATTAGTGTTTAATAGGTAAAGGTTTCGATTAGCAATACTAGTAGTTCTTCTCGAACGTATTTTTTACTTTTTTTCTAGTTGTCAACACCAATATTTTTCGCAAACAAACATTTTACAGCTTAGAACTTTTTCCGTAGCAAAATAAATATCGTCTCTTTTGCATTTGTACATTTCTGTTTACTCTATAACGTAGGATTTATGCCTCGAATCTCCTTACTTGTAGGCTACAAAAGAACGTTTCGAAGAGTGCATTGTGGCATATCGTTGGTTGAAAGGATTTGACACGGATTCAGGGCAGGAACTCGAATATCTTATAAAATCTCCGAAGGATTATCTTGAGAGGAAAACGGAGTATAAGACGACTGTGTGGTGAAATTGTTTCCAAAGTTTCAGGACAAATTCGTTGTACAGTTTTATAAGGCAATGTTACTTTGCTAAACGTTTTATTGCATTTAGAGGAACGTTAGTTATAAGAAGGTATTATTCCGGAGAAGATGCAGACTGCAGTGGTATTACCGCGAAACCGCAATGATTGGCCGCCACTTTTCTTATTTGTCCTCAAAAATTTTGTCTCACATGGAAATAAAACTGTAGGTCACACAAATATCCGTACAAATATTTTTTTCTGTTCCGTGCCATTTTGGAACTAGCAACGCGGCAACCAGTCACTTAGCCACTACGCCAACCGTATTTTCAACTTAACTTGTTATTATAGGAACATAGCCGCTTGCTGCTGCAGTTAATCGGTGACTGCAGATGGCAGTGGTTACATAACCAGTGGTTGACGAAGACGTATTTTTCTTTGTTTAATTAGATAGGCAAAGTTTAAAAAAAACTATCATTGCCTCTGTCAGTGCGACGTCGCATTTGGGATCCAAACTTTTGTCATTTTGCGGTCTTACGTCTAGTTTGCAATTATTAGTTCTGTGAAATTGCATGTAATTGTATTTTAATTATTAATACATACATAAAAAAGTATTAAAAGAAATCGTTGTAGCTTAAGCAGAAGCACGTTCGTGTGTTTGCTTATTTTATCAACAAATTAATATTTGAACAGAATACAACTGCTCATTTGTTTTTTATTGGCTGCTGTATTTAGATATTCATTTAATAGTAAATCAGATTACTGGCAGAACATTTGATAGAAACTAACAGTACACTTGAAAAATTAAATTATCATCAATTACTTCAACAAATATTACTCAGCAAATAGTAGTAACGAATGGCTCAAAAGTTATTTATTTACTTACTTCAAAGGATTAATGCCGTTGGTATCGAGCATTGCAGACTCAGAATTATTCAGCTATCTGTCTGTTTATCCGTCACAGATGTCTATCACTCCAAAAGCTTAGGTACAGTTTAACTTTACGAAAGTCAAAGTTAACAACCTCTAACCTTTAAGTTCTTGAAATCTTATTTGAAGAACAGATGATTAAATGGCATTACATTGTTGCATCAATTAAATAAAAGAGACATTTTAAGAGTATAAGCTGGTTACTGGGGAGTTTGTTCCGCCACTTCTTCTTCCCAGCAAAAACACTTGAAAGTGGCGGAGGATGAGCTTCTCCGAATACTGTCTCTTGTAATTTAGCATTCAATAAGTGCAAGTAAAGTGTTTTTGGCCTAATTAAAAATTTGGCTTTTAATTTCCATTCAGAAAGATCAGGTAGGTACGGCGTGCTTCTATGACCAAAGGGGTTATTCTCGACGTCCATGACAAGAATTGTGTAGATAAGTAAATAAAATAGAGATCGTTTTAATTTTTAGATGGTACGATGCTAAGTTTAGGTATGCTTGTCGAGAAATTTGATGAATGCAGGTTTTAGTTAGTAAAATAATCTATCTTATAAAAAATACCTAAACCTTCAGGGCCTATTGATTTTTTCCACTCAGTACCTATATGTCGTAAGCGACGGCTGAGCAACATTGATCGGGTTCGGTGGTTGGGCTTCAAAGCGTAGAATAAAAAGTGTCACTGCAGTGGCAACCTTTCTTCGTTAATCGTAATCACACTATACTCGTATATTTCAAATTGGTATACCGACAGTTTCGTTCTGGAAGAGTGTTTTCGTGAGTGCCTGCAGCCCAAGTAAGCTCTGCCTAGTACCCACTCGCCAAGACAACTTTGTGGACGACATGTAGAAGTTATCAACGTAATGACTTATTTTTTTTCACCACATTATTTGAATGAACGCATTTATATACCATCTCGAATTAGCGGGACAGGCTTACAATAAGCTCTTATGAGGCATATTTCTAACAAAACCCAACGTGCACCAGATGACAAGCCAAGCATAAAATAAGTGGCCCTCACTCGGCTGCATCCAACTGAAATGTACACTTCATCCATCATAAACTTTGTAATCTATGAAGCATTTTGCTCTTTACACTCGGAAGAATCATGTTTTGAAGAAGGAAAAAAAAGGAACTGTGAAGAAAGGTCTATTTTACTAAAACTCGTCTTGTACAAATTGGTTTTTCATTTAAAAAATATACTGTCCTTTAATTATTTATTTTATTTCTAGTTAGTAATACTCTGGCATGATTGATGCTCTTTGAAAATATTGGACTTAAAATTTACTGATTTTCTGAAAATTTGGGGAAATCTTAAATTATTTCTAGAACTAACAATTCCTAAAATAAGAATTATGTAATCCAAATTTGGAAAGTGTCTTATAAACGTAGGTAAGTCTTTTCCCCTTATTAATAATCTTGGAGTAATGTTATACTAAAGTATAAAATTTCCGAAAACTGTATTGTAGATCACGAGGTTTAAACTATTTTGACTGAACTTTTTCAATCAAAAACGGTGCAATGTTATCTGTGTCTTATGAGTCAATTAAACTAAATATCGTGGCATTTAAGTGATGCAATGCTTATTCTTGTCTCCTGATAATCAATATCAGGTATCATCTATGATAATATTATAAAGAGATAAAATTTGTTTGTTTGTTTGTCAGTTTGTATGTTTGTAAGTTTGTATGTAGGGGGTAATCTTCGGAACTAATGATGCTAACTAATGAACTAATGATCCAATTTTGAAAAAAAAAAAATACTGGTGGAAATCTATTCCCGAATGACATAGGTTACTTTTCACCCGCGTAGTTCCCGTGGGAACGGGAACTACGCGGGTGAAACTGCGTGACATCTGCTTGTTTGTTATAAAAAAGATATACATTTATTTCTGTAAACTAAACAATAATATACACAAAGTTTAACCCATCATTTATATTTATATGATGGAATCCTAGTAGACTATTCTTAATGAACTCTGTGACCAACGCTCGCGCTGTCTAACACAGCTCCTGGCCATAGTAATTATGTTGTAGATAATTAAACTACATATAAGTGGATGTAGTTCTGCTATAATGTACCAATTTATTTATTCATGAAGTTCAAGTTTATTATTGAAATGACAGAAAATAGAGATAGGATAGAACAGAATATTGTTTTATGAACACTCTATAGTGTTCATAAAACAATATTCTGTTCTATCCTATCTCTATTTAAACTGACTGAAGGCTGAAGACGACATGCCATAATGCAGAATAATTGAAATAAGGGTAAGTAGGAAAAATTTATGAAAATGAGTTGAGATTACCTTATTTCCACAAATCATGCAAGTTTATAACCTTTTTTTTAGATTTTTTTTAAAATAAAACCAAAAAGTTATTAGTAATTTTTAGTTTAACCATAAAACTGCTACAGCGGATTGAAACAAACTTTGAACAATGTAGAACTTCACGTAAGTCGCACAAATATACTAGAACGGTAAAATTGGTTCTACAGTTTTACGTTATTGATCTATAACTAGCGATTATTCTTTTTCCATTACCTATTTACTTAAATCTCAAAAAAAGTGCATCGTCATTTTGATTTTTTACTAATTTTATCATTTTAAAACAAATTTTATATTTTTGTGAACTGGTGCACTTTGGCAGTACTACATCCAATCATAATACAGTGTCATGTAACGTTATCTGTCACATAGAAACTATAGCTACAACTTGAGCACAGCGAATGCCAACATTCATCTTAATACAAAATGATTAAGTGTCTTAGTTAACTGCTCTTGGCGAGTCACCTGTAAAATTGGTTACATAAATATTATAAATGGTTTCTCTTTACGTAGTACTTAATAATTTTAATATTTTTTATTTATTGGTATAAGTAATTGTACAGACTGGTGACCTGTTATACAGGTTTTTATTACCTACCACAGGCACCAGTGATTCACAGCTATGTGTACAGACGCCAGCACATCAAGTTACCACAATGTGTCAAATTTCTTAGATTGTTTTTCAACTTTATGACAAACAAAATAAGGTTCATAATCAATTGGGAAAATTTGACACATTGGGGTAATTTGATGTGCTGGCGTCTGTAAACATAGTTGTGAATCACTGGTTTAATTTCTTAAACATTTTCTAAATGCAGAGTCATCTTGGATGACATGACATGGTCACAAATTATGTCTTCCTTGACCAATATCAGGTAATAATTTGCCATTTGAAAGTATTAAACAAAAACTAAGAAGGTACCACAAAATAAATTGATTCTAAGGCGGAAGCAAGTTTGCCGGGGCAGTAAGAATTAAATAAAATAGTAAGTACCTAGTGGCTAACTGGGGGAATATGGGTTTACCTAGACTCCAATGGAAAAACGACATCATCCTTCAGAATCATAGGCGTGTTATTATGTTTAGTAAATTCAAACAGTATTCAAGTAAAAATGATATAGTAATTAGGTACCGTAGGTGCCACATTTATCGTTTCCCACTAAAATAATTTCTTTGAAGACGGAAGTAGTATTATTAGGAGAACTTTGCTTTCTCTGACCGCTTTTACCTTGGTCCATCCATAATACTCGTTGTTTTTGAGCTAACAACACCCAAAATAAGTACGCTATTAATGGCAAAAAATGCTGCCACTGCGCGACATTAGCAAAAAATGGCATCCAATTTATGAAAATAGAAATAGGCGACTTAAAACGAAGTCTTAAAATTTCCTAATTAGCACGACAAAAGGATTCTTTGTACTTTAATATATAACCTTTCTTTACCGTAATGACAAACAATTTTTTTCTTTATAAAACTTTAGACTCAAAAACCAGATATTTTCGTTGTTATAAAATGAATAAAAACAACCGTAAGACACTTCTCGAATACCACTGTTTTATTGAAATTTTAATATTATGTACTGTGACCAAAAATCATAAAAAATTCAACCGTATTGGGTATTATATATTTGAGCCGTTTTGGGTTGAAACAGTACAACCAAAGGGCCCGTGTTCTTAGCCAAGCCGATGTAAGACTCATAACGTGAGCAGAAGGCTGGCCTTTTCTGAATAAAAAATCAGCAAAGCTGATTTTACAGCACAAATAAAGGAAGAAATCCATTAAATACTACTACACCTACATATACATCCTTCATGTGATTTTGATCTACCTTCCTGCAAAACTGTGTTCATTTTTTATTTTTTATCATTAGACATTTTATAACTAATTTATAATATGTATTGTTGGTATTTATCAAGCGCATTACTAAGCACGGAAGAATAAGTTAACTTTAGCGCTACAGCTAATTAATGAACTAAGTTAAACACATTGCAAACAAGAACCGCAAAACATAAATCGTATCTATAACTCAAATGAAACAGTATGTAAACATCTAACTATGAAAGCTTGTACTGGCAACAAAAAGTGGTAGTTGCGACAAGTGCTCGCATTCAGCCGGCAGCACTAGCCACGTTCTCGCTGAAACTCCGCGGAAATAATTCTCACAAACAATGAAATTGTTACTAATTTATTTTCCAACCGCAACAAAGCGAGATGTCACATGAAAAATGCTCGGGAGCGGCGCGGATGAGACACCGTGCATTCCTCCCGCGGAACTCTCCACAATTTCACGTGTCGTACCCTCACTTTTACATTTGCTACAGCGTTTAAGTCACATTAAGTTTCGTCTTCACTGTGAACAATACAAACGATTTAAAACTCGCGAGAGCTCCGGGGAAATGCGAGCGATTTATGACATTAATCCTAGATATAAAATGAAATTTCACGCTCGTATGCAACGGTACAGAACCGTTTTGTTTCGTAGACACCCCGCTCTAATTGCATTGTTAAATTTAGCTTCCGGGTGTTTCAGATATTCTTGACTTTGATTAAACTTCATGTGGCGCGTCTGTTTTATAAACGTGTACTGTGTCTGAGTCAATATGAAACCAATTCTGTCTGTATTGTCTCGTAGTCAATATTTATTTTGTCGCAACAGATTATAAGGAATCCAATAAGGATTTGGTCGGACTGTGAAATAATGGCAATATTATTTTAGGTGGCGTGGATTAAGTCAGACTCGAAGGCAATTCTGGCGATACACACAAATATGGTGGCATTGAACCCTCGACTGAGCGTCACCTACAACAATCACAACACGTGGAAGTTGCACGTCAGCAACGTGCAGGCCAACGACTCTGGCACCTACATGTGCCAAGTCAACACAGACCCTATGAAGAGTCAGGTAAGCAACACTTTGTCACCTAAAGCTTAGGTGTCTAAGTTTACAAAGTAACAAGTTATTTCGTAGAAAGCGCTCTAAAATTTAAATGTAACATTTGTCAACAAGATAGCATTTGTTTCCTTTTTAAAGAGAACGTTGTGAATATAGCAATACTAGTAAAGTTGTGAAACAACAAAAAGTGTTCAATCAAGCAGCGAGTGCTGCAAGCACTTATTTTAGTTTCCAATAAATTATAATAGAGCACTGTACAAGGGCCAGTGAAGGACTGATTAAGTGCTGTATAGAAATAGATAACAGTGAAGTTACAATAAAACGTTGTAGTATGATGATATTTAATAAGACTTCCGCTTCTTGAGAAGAATGTATGCTATGGCACTGTGCGTTCAAGAATTTTATCTCAAGAATGAATGGAAAATATGTTGGACAGTAGGTATTATTTTTAATTCATTGTTTGATTACTTAGTGTATCAGGACTCGTATATTTATTATCGTAATTTAATCAAATTGAGTATGTATTTAGACTATCTGGTTGCGGCTGTAGACGGATTAAATAGCGCTTTATTTTACTTTACAAACTCACGTACGAGGCTCACACATTTTACATGAAATACTTGATGTAATCCTATCCAAATATTTATGTAGGTAATTACTTCAGAATGTAGGTGATGAATTTAGGTGTTTACCAAATTAGGGTGAAATTAATTTTCACCGCAAACTCAATATCATTTGGATTTATGAAATTAGTCGTGGCTTATATCCAGTAGGTACAGGTTATATCTGTGTCGTTGTGCATAATAAAAACAGCACCCCAACCGTGGAATGATAATTAAGAAACGTAGAGTTTGATTTTTCTGTTTCTAGAACATTTGTTCTAAAAACAGAAACTTACGTATAGGAAATAATTAATTATTTAGAAGGAAACACGAATACACGGATTAATCTTTAAAATTAAAATTAAATATACACAGAGCATTTTGCATGTGATATTTGCTTTTAATTGGTTGTGCAGTGAGATCTAAGACACAATTACTTGGATGTTCCTATCTATAAAGTATCTGTAACAACTGTTGGGGAACCCTAATTAAATAAAAAATAAATAAATACTTGTACCGTCTTGTTGAAAACTATAAAATTAACAATACATTGAATCGAGGTAATCAGAAACCAAAAGAAAACAATTAACACAAATATCACGACTGTATCCCACTATCTGTGGTTGAGCTGTGATGTTTTTTTTTCTAATGTAGCCCAACATGTGGTACAAACTATTGTCATCAACAAATATGGGCAATTCTTGGCTCCCAGCTTCTACTAAGAAGTTCAAAATGGAAGAGCAATCGACCCGGTAATTGAACTTCTTGCTAAGCAAGAGTCAGACCACTCGACCAACGAGGCAGAAAAGAAAGCTAGAATAAATGTAGCGTTCAATTAACTAATCTATCATTCACCAAAGACAAACTCCTCACTCCACTGCCGGGCCAAACAAAAGATGCCACTAATAAAGCCTAACAAGCACAATTATTTTTGTTAGATGGGTCATTTATCCGTGGTGATCCCGCCGGACATAGTGGACAGCGTGACGGAGGGCAGCTCTGCGCAGGAGGGTGGCAGCATAAGATTGACGTGTACCGCAACCGGGGTGCCGCCGCCGACCGTGTTGTGGCGGCGGGAACACAACCGACCCATAGTGTTTAGACATGACGGCGGTAGGGAGAGAAAAGGTGAGTTCGCTTTAGTTTTACTTATATATTTTTAGTTTTTCAGACGTAGTTTTTAATACATACGCGGGTAGCTATGTATACTTATATCTACGAAAGAATCTACAAAGTGTCAGATTGTTGAAACATTTCTGCCGATTACAGAAGAAATACTGCTCATTATTGTAGACTATTTGTCGACTGAAGGATCGATACGTTTCTTCTCTTCATTTTTCACATTATTGTAGTGAAAACAAAAGCACTGTTTCTACAAATCTGTCGCTTTGTGGATTCCTCTGTAGACGAAATCCGTTTCTCCGGTGGTCGGTCATACTACGCGTGCTGGTCTTATATAAGTATATAATCTAAGCATATGTATTAGGCAAAATTCCGACTTACTTTTGAGTAGTCGTGTTGAAACACATTTTGCTTAATGTGTTTAACTTTACTATGTTCATGTATTTTTTGCCACCTACTCGTACTTATACAAAACACTGTCTGGGTTAGCTTACAGCTACTAAAAACATTAGGTGACTTAATAATTACGTTTTTTCCTTGTTGATCGAATTCATCGTGTGGAAATAATGAAGCCATAATTACCAATTTACTTACACAATTTACGACCCAATACTAATATTTAATTAATCATTGGTGTTAGATCGTTCCATATTGCCAATTGGCCTAGCTTTGTTTTGTGAAAATTATGTATCATTCTAATCTATCTACTACCATTCTATGTTCTTTTCTTATTAGTTTCGTTGCGGAATCCAAGACAGTTAAATCGTTTCTACGGGACGCATCGGGCTTTATTGACTCGATGCTTCTCTGCTGGGCACCACTGTTGATTATGACTTTTAGGCGTTGCAGTGGTTTAGGAATAGTGTGGTAGGGTGATCGTTAATAAAAGGTAAATGAGATGATGTAGATAGTTATGCATACCCCACCCTTACCTCATACTGTATTGGTAAACTAAGATCACGCTATACTACCCACATATTATACCGGGTGGCCATTTAGTTTACGATACAATTGTCTAATAACCTACTAGTAAATTAATGATTACCAAAATCATTGGACATCGGATCAACACCATGTACCTGCCAAAAATAATAATTTTATTAAGAATAAGATCGAGTGTCTGTTGCTGACCCGCTGTGAGGTCCAGCTACAGACACACATAATATGTGCAGGTCTATTTAATTATAATAATACTCCACAACTTTCACACAACGCAACGCCATCTAGACCCAAGATAAGCAGAGCTTGTGTTATGGTTACTAAACAACTGATAATAATTACACAGAAAAAAATACTTAGATGTTTCTAAATACATACATGTATAAGTGAATAAATCAGAGTTATTTAGATTTAGGCGTCCAGTATTATCAAGCTCTTGTTGAGCACATGTATAATAATAATAATAATAATGTATTTATTGACACACACAAGTTGGATAGCATACAAACATAGTAGAGACAAAAGAAAACATTTAGGTAGGGCAGAACTAGAAGTAGCCATTTTGTGGGTGCTGATTTAAATAAATATATTTTGCGTGTTAACCCTTAATTTGGCAACGCAAAAAAAGTTAAAAATGAATAAATTTTATTATTGTAGGGCTTTAGGATTGTTATGAAAGACCTTATAAAAATGTAAAAAAAAATCCTGAGTTTCCCACTACTGGGATAACTCGTGTCCGCTACAGCGGACAATGCCAATAACTTAGTAATCAACTAGTAATTTTGTATGTCCGCCACAGCGGCCTTTGCCAAATTATAGGAAATAAAAAGAGCACTTCTATATTTATTAATTTTATTAAAAAACAAGTACAAAGAAAGTAATAAATGACAAATTTAATTCAAAATAAACATTCATTTGGTGTGGAAATTTAAAAAACAGTTTCTTGAGTTTTTTCCCGTTACAAAGCATAATCGTATTTTGCATTTTATGCAATACACGACGGTCTTCTTTTGGCAATATCTACAACGACCTTCTTCTATTGTTGAAGGGAAATGACCTATATTGTCATATTTGACAGGACTCGATGGACGCGCCACATGAGGTTTAGTTACTTTTGCGACCTCAGTTTTATTTCTTTTAGAAAATCTATTTTCTTTCAACAATGATTCATAAATGTCATATCTGAATGCTTTTAGTGGTATTTTAGCTTTTGCATTGTTTGAATGTTTACGGCGATGCAGTAGCCAAGCATTATTTATACATATATCCACCATCTGCGCAAATATAGCTAAATACCATCTCCTGCTTTTAAATGGTGTTTTATAAAGGGAAATGAGCATATCAGCAAGATCAACGCCCCCCATATGTTTATTATATTGGCGCACAATCTGTGGACATTGAACGTCGACCCTTTCTTTTTGTTCTTTTGAATACCTGCGGATTTTTTCTACAGGCTCACTTGCCACAAAAGAACTAATCAATGTGACAGCTTTATTGTCATTCCAACGGACAATTGCTAGGCGATTTTGGTTACAAACAACCTCTGCAAAATGACCTCTAGGCTTCTTTTTCATAACCTTTTCAGCAGGTAAAATAGTTTCTGCTCCTCTAAGACGATTACCTCGGATAGTGCCTAGAGCAAAGATACCATAATTTTCTCTAAGAACGAAAAATAGTTCAGGAGATGAAAAAAAGTTATCGCAAAATACAAATGCTGGTTTATATTCAATACTTTTGCACAAAGCTATGACCACCTGTGCACCAAAACCAAGAGACGATTCCTCTTCGCTAAATGTATGGTAACGGAAAGTATCATCACCTCCATAAAGAACAAAGTCATAAATTATGCCTGAAATGCCAGCCCGTACATAATTTTTGAAACCCCATTTATTTGGCTTGTCTTTCATATACTGTTTTCTTTTACCTGCCTTTGACCCTTTGTAAGCTATCATCATCTCATCAATGCTATATTTTGTCTCTTTTTTTTGTAGTTTTAAACAATTTTGTCTTATTTGCTCTACAAATGGCCGTACTTTATAATACTTGTCACCATCATCCATGTTATTATCGACAAAATGCAAATAACGTCGTATTTGCTGATATCTTTTCACTGACATAATGTCGGAAATTTTGGCGTACCTGAATTTTTCTGACCAATAATCTAGGTATGACGGCATCACAACAATGCCCATAAGTATATGAATGGCCAAAAAGTCTTTAAATTCATCTTCAGACAGCTGGATTGACTTGCTAGTTTGCTGAACTGCGTATAAATTTGTCTGTTCTACGATGCTGGATATAACAGTATCAGAAAAAAAGAGGTAAAAGAAATTTAGAGGCGATTCAACATCTTCAGGTAAGTCCATGTCCCCACCTTCTTCATCTTCTATCGTCGCTCTGTGGCGGAACTTTGCTGCTTTCCATTTGTAAATTAATTTAAATTTTTTGGTCTTCTTTGCCTTTTTTGATGTAACAGCGAACGGCTTCCTGGACCTGGTCTTTCTAGATGTAAATGAGGAAGAAGCTATTGGTGTTATCGGGGTTGATGGCAGTGAGGGAATAGCAGATAGTGATGGAACATTTTCATAATTAGATTCTCCAATTTCGCGGACGATAGCATCGAGTATAGGGTTTGGTTCATCGTCTTCAGAGGTACTTATAGTTAAATCAGCAAGAGAAGCAGCTATTGATGGTGCAGGAGAAGAGAACGGAGAGGAAGTGTTAGAATGGTCATGCATTTCTGCTTCAGAATCGGATATTTCGCTAGCATCGGAGGGTGCATGTTCATTTGGGACTAAAGCTATTATTTTACTTGCACGATTAGGCTGTTAACAAAGAAAAAAAAACAAACTCAGCATCAACCACAAAAGCATCACATTCAAAAAAATAAACCCCCAATTTGGCATTGGCCGCCACAGCGGACATATTTATTAGTCACTATATCCTTATAAAATTAGCAATGTTCGCTGTGACGGACAAAGCACTTTGGCATCAAAAAACACCACGAAAATGAAAAGGAGCGTATTTATTTTTAGACTATATTTACTAAATGCATTATTTTCTAATAGATGAGTCAAGTTTTCAAAGAAATTACAACTCAAAAACAAACAAAATAGATAAAAATACCTTGAGAAAAACAGATGACCGCCTCTGCGCCGACATTTTGTCTCACAACTGACATATGCAATGTTGCAAGCGTTCAAAAAACATTGTCTACTATTAGTGTACGAAATAAAGAAATTTTTAGTCGATTTTAATTCGATAAAAATCGAATGAATACTTTGCAGGATTTTTTTTTATTTTATGTCCGTCACCACGGACCTTGCTAAATTAAGGGTTAATATTTGTCTAGATATAACCAATTAATCAGCCCACTATCGAAGAAGTGACTTTACAATAACAGCTTCACGGGTCGACCGCATTGGCGAGTTTGGTCCGTGGATGAGTGAGACACTTCCGTGCCATTGTCCATGTGCCATGCCATTAGTACATCTATGACAGTCGTAACAGGTTGTCCTCCTCCTCCTTGCGTCGTACTCCTCAATGCTGAGGGTCGTGACCTCCCTGCTTCATCACCTTTTTCTTCACTATGTTCCTCCATCTGCTTCTGTCTCTGGCGGTGTGAAGGGCATCGCATACCGAAGAGTCAAGAGTGGTGCGGATATGGTCGGACCAACGTATAGGGCTGCGTCCACGAGGCCTTTTCCCATTCACTTTGCCGGTCACGATGAGCCTTTCGAGATTACCACCGTCTTTCCTTGCTATGTGACCGAAGTATTGAAGGATCTTACGTAGGCACTCGGACGACAACCGCGAGGAGATCTTGAGTTCTCGCAATATGGATACGTTGGAGCGAAATGCTGTCCAAGGGATTCGGAGCATCCTTCTCCAGCACCACATCTCAAAAGCGTCAATACGTTTGCGGTCTGCAGTTTTCAGCGTCCAAGTCTCAGCATCATATGAGAAGATCGAGAAGACCAGGGTCCGTACCAGTTTGGTTTTGGTAACAGGTTGTCAGATACCCGAAAATCTGTCAACCAGTTTAACCAAGGGATGTCGTGTTACCCAGTACTGGGTTTTGGAGGTCCGGCAGGCAGTCGCTTCGTGTATAACCCTGGTAGCCAGCTGAATCTGGTTAAACTGGAATCCGACCCCAGCATAGTTGGGAAAAGGCTAGGCAGATGATGATATTGACAACAATAAAGTCTCGCATTGCTCGGTGTCGGCATCAAAACGGATCTTATTTCGAAGCGCCGGCGACAGAGTTATCTTTGTGTTGGAGTTTGATTGAACTTCTGTTGTTGTTACTTTAATTGGTTAACGTAATGCCACTGAAGGCGGGACTGTACGGAGAGGATTCTAGTCTTGAGCTACACAAATACCAGGGGTGGTGGTGCTACGATACTGATATATATCAAAACGTAACGTTGATTGAAATGTTTATAGTTATTGCAAGAATAATCAAAAGACTCAAAAGAGTCAGTAAACACAAAATATCATGTGATAAAATTACAATTAAATTCAACTTAATACTTTGACGCGTTTCTTAAAAAAAGACATTTGAGTAACGAACAGACAGCTAAGAGAACCTATAAGAGTTCCATTTCCTTTTGAAGCACGGGACCCTAAAAATATATACAAATACAAGTACCTACAGGAAACCAAATATATATAATATATACGTACGCATTAATTCTGGAAGCCGTAATTATTTGTTATGAGTTATTAATAAATGTATCTGTCAGTCCGCCGCTATGATCTTGTGTTATGTGGGTACACACCAATGTACACACATCAAAAGTGTCTAGGGATCAACATATATTTTTGCAATAACTTTTCTCCTGATTGATATTAATTAAAATGTTCTTTAAGGATTCATCAAATAAAGTGTTTTCGTTTGTCACAGTAACGATAAACCAAGTCACCTTTGCATTAATAAAGAAATTTGCCATTTTTCTAATAAAGGGATTTTTGACATTTGAACCACTAACATTAAAGTTCGAAAAAAAGACTGAAATAACAGTTTTCTTTAAAATTTTATTGGGTAACTTAAACAATTAAAAATCCGTGTTTCTACCGCGAACACTAACAACACAAGAACATCGGTTTGGCATACTCAAAATGAGTTCATCCAAATCACGCTGTGGAATGGCCGCCCATGTTCGTTGCAACAACAAAAAAAGGTCTTCTTGCGACTGGATACCCTTCATATTCGGCAGAGCTCTTCTCTGTAGCATATCCCATGCATGCTCAATCGGGTTCAAGTCTGGCGACTGAGCAGGCCAGGGCAGGACATTGATGTTAGCTGCGGCGAGAGTCTGTCTTACAACTCTTGCGGTGTGCGGTCGTGCATTATCATGCATTAACTGAAATAAGGGACCGATTTGCACTTGTAGAGGAACGATGACGTCTGATACAATCGTTTCAGCATAAATTTGAGCGTTGAGGTTGCCTCTGATCCAAATCAACTCAGTTCTTCCGCCGATCCAAATACCCACCCATACCATGATGGTTCCACCACTATAAGGATGGACTTCCTGGCAGGATTTTAATCGCTGTTGGCGTCCAGGGGTTCTCCAGTGTCGTATACGTCTTGTATCCGGTCTCATACCAAAACGAGACTCATCAGAAAAGCACACGAAACGCCATTGTTCTTCTGCCCAATTTCTGTGTTCAAGAGCCCATTGATATCGAATCCTACGATTGTGCATTGCTATAGGTGGTACCCGTAGCGGACTTCGGGAATGAAGGTTCACTTCATGCAAGCGGTTTCTGACTGTTTGGTTGCTAATTAAGTTCCCTAAAGAGTGATGAAGCCTCACGGCTAACATCATGGCGGTTATGGTTGGAGCTCTTCGAGTTAAGATTTGAATGTATCGGTCTTGTCTCCGTGTGGTGCAGCGATACCGTCCTCCATGGTACCAGTGCTTCGGTAACGTGTCCAAAGTCGACTGATAACACTCTGACTTGTATTCAGAGCTAAAGCCACAGTACGTTGTTGCCGGGAACCAGCTTCTATCATTCCCACGGCTCTGAGCATTTCTTCCCTGCTTAAATGACGTCGCCGCTCCATAATAACGTTGGTTTTAATCAGTAGTAGGGAAACAGTAGCACTAATAATGTCTTCAATGCGTTGTATGTTTTTATAGGGAAAATATTGACAGCTGATTTTCATCTTTTACTCGAATTTGATTCACAGTTCCTGATTCAAATTATGAAATGCACCAAAAAGGATCCATATAAATTTATAAAATCATAAATTTATTGCAAAGCCACATCTCAATCTCAAGAAATCCGCATAAAAATGCTTGATCCCTAGACACTTTTGATGTGTGTATTATTGCGAATTACTCTAGTAAGTAATACCTATTATAAATATAAAGAATCACTTAAAATATGCTACACTTGACGAATGGTATTTAAACTCTATGGCAATAGAGCTTATCCCCCAAACTAGGTCCTGGGTAGCTAACATTTATTTTTGCACTGATTTAATAAAATTGCTAATTTAATAAAATATCAGTATGAATATTACGGACGGACGGTTTTAAAAAAAGTTCTTTAGATGACAAAAATGATCGTGCTCATCACACAAACATTTGTCCTGGCTGGGAATCTAACCCACGAACTCCGGCATTGCATTCAGGGTCACTAACTACTAGACCAACAGGCCAGTCAATATGTATGTAAGAATCTTAGGATGGTGCTCTGTAGTTTCTGTCTACCACCATAAAAAAACGACGTGAGTTTATGTATATACGTATGTTTATAAATACATACTAACCATATACTCATAGATGGTACATGATAATTTAATTTTAGCCTACTTTTTCGTAACATTTATTGGATATTCGGTTTATTCACTTACTTTTCTAACAGCTTTTTCTAAATCGTAGTCAATACCAAAATTAAAATTCTAATACCAAAATAAGGTTAATAATTACAATATCATACTTCTCAAAGTACAAAACACATTCAATCAAACTGAACACAAGTTTCGCCTTATTTAAGACTGTGCAGACGCAATATAGCGGCATGTGTTTTATGCGTTCATGCGTTCATCGGTGTTCATTCCCTCCTTTGAACCAATGCGCCTGCTCAAGTATACAATCGACTCAAAGTATTCGCTATTTGGGTGTAACCATTGATAGAAGATTGTCCTTTGATGAGCACATTCACAACTTAAGTAAAAGGGTAAGGAAACTTACTTATATTTTCAAACAGCTTAGACAAGTAGCTAATGGTGATACACTTAAAATGGTTTATTTTGCACTTGTCCAATCCATACTGTCGTATTGCGTAACAACTTGGGGAGGTGCCGGGAAAACGAAAATGTTGGAAATTGAGAGAGCCCAAAGGTTGATTCTGAAAGTAGGCCTCTCAAAACCACGACTCTTCCCCACTACCACACTGTATCAGGAAGCCCAGGTTCTAACTGTTAGACAAATTTACATTCTTTTTACTATTCTGAGGCAGCATTCGGACCCAGCCTCTTTCGATCCTTCTAAATTAACAACGAGGAGGCACTATGCAATATGTAGCACCTTTCAATCTAAAAAAGGTTTTGCCCAAAAATTTCATACTTTTCGAGGACCGGAACTCTACAATAAATTAAATAAAGAATTGGGTATTTTTACTTTCAATAAATCTAAATGCAAACTGGTTTTGACAAACTGGTTACTAAAATTGAACTACTCAAAAACAGAAGAGCTACTAGTTATAAAATCGTAATGGGAATTAAATAATGTATCCTATCTTATGCCATATTTCTTTTACTTTTTCATCTAGTTAATTATGAACCCACTCACATACCCTCTCACCCTTTCTACATTGCACATGCACACACTCACACACATATACACACACACACACGCACACACACACACATTATACATGCTCTTTAAGATGTTAGTATTATGATTGTTTCTTCCTAGTTTTCAACAAACAGCATGCCCTCAATTGCTATAAAAAAAAAAAAAAAAAAAAAAAAATGTAAATTCATTTTTGTAATATTAAAATGTAACTTTACATGAATTTTAATTAATTAATTATGATTATAACTTTCAATAATTTTACTTATTTAATAAAAATGTAATTTTCCGCTTTTGTAACTGAAACTGTAATTTTACATACATATTAAATGAACTGTTTTCTTATTTATAAATCAATTTTAATTTTTATCAATTTTAATTCAAATCAAGACTTAAGTTGCCTATAGGGGGGAGTCCCTGGTGTCCTGAAATACAAGTTGCGGCTTAGTTTAGGCACCAGTCTCCCACAAATACATTGTAATATTTACTATTTCTGTTTTTCCATTTTTAAGTTTTAGTTATAAGTGTTTTTGTGGAAGAAAATAAACATTTTTATTTTATTATTTTATTATGTCTGGTCGGAAGTAATCAACAGTCTGTATTGTGGTGCATAATGAACTGTACCGCTTCATAGTTCCTCTTACTACTCTCAATATCATATCTGTCTTCACATATTATTTTAGTTAATTAAGTTTCTTGCATAGATATACATACAGGGTGTAAGGGACAGCCCTTCTCAAACTGATAGGGTGCATTTAGCTCGTGTTTTCAAATCATAATCCACCAAAACTTTTCTCAGGAAAAATTTCATTTTTTATCGTTTTTTCAGGTTTTTCAGTTTCATTTCAATGTATAATAACATTCCCTGAAAGTAGCACTCCATCTCTCCTCTTATGTAAATAATACGGCTAAAATAAACAAAAAACTTCAATGGATGTTGAAATACTCTAACGAACGACTTGACGGGGCGGGCGCGCGAAGGCTCGCTGCGTGCGTTTTGCCACGGTTAAAATACTTTGAAGTTTGCTTATGGTAAGGCACTACCCTTCCTTTGTTACATTAAAAAAAATCTAAGATACAGTTATTTATTTATTTATTTATTGAAAGGAGAACCAACAGCTGTAACATATGGGTAACAATTAAATAAGAAACACAAATAATAATAAATAATTATATTAGTTAGGTTAATCACCATCACACGAAAACAAGAGTAGAAATATTATGATAACTTACCAACTCGTCATCACTATCACAAAATGATGCCATGGCATTAGCCATTTGAATGAATTCTTACACTACAAGAATCACAGGCATAATCTTAAAGTTGATTTGTCTTACATTAAACAGTTATGAGTGGTTTAAAACAAAAGTGCTTTCGTCGGTTAAAATAGACGTCTCTTCATCGCATGTGTTTGAAACGCAATAGGACAGATAAGTTAAAAAATAATGTAAATCATAAATGGCACTTCACATAGTCAACTCTGTAAATGAAGAACAAAATGAAAATTAACGGAGACTGTCTCTTTTTTGGTACAAAGGCAAACACGAACTTTAAAATTCTAAAATTAAATTACCAGGTCGACTAAAACTGTAATAGCTTTGTCTGGAATTCTATTTGGTGTAAAAGCGTAACGAAAATATTCTCCATTTATTTGTGAAATATTCTTAGTTACACCAAACATTTTCAACGTGTTTCAGTTATTAAATTAAATAAATAGGTAATCACGCTAAAAACTGTTTTTGATAAAAATACGCCACTGTGAAGTTTGTAGCAGTCGTTTATTCAGCTCTGTTAGTCGCTAACATTTATAATTTCAGCGCTTTGAATTTTCGAGCTGCTTTTTTATTCATTTATCAGGGAAAAGTTCTATTTGAATGTACAAACTACTTGCATTTTTACATAAGCTTTGAGCGGCGAAAACTTTTTGTAAGTTGAGAATCAAATCCGGACATCGTGCGGCTGCTATGTTTTGACATTGATATATTACCATTATGACATCAAGTCTATATTTTCTGAATGGTTGGACAGAGGTTCACCTTATAGTACATCCACGTTTCACAAGTTATGTTTAAGTTTCATGTAATATAAGGTTACGACTGAGAAGTTCTTAAGGAAAAACCTCACGACTTGAATTGAACTTATGATCAACAGTAGTACTTACTTTTCGCGACTAAGGCGTCAAAATATACCTATAATATTGATTAATATATTATTGAGCTTACAAGTTAATTCCCTAGTTCTGGAAAGTATACAATAAAAAACATCACGCTTGTAATCCGCAAAGATTTCCTTAGAAGTGTACTTGTAGTTCAGAATCGGAATATTTGTAAAGCATAGTTGGGATTACAACAGAGAGAAAACAAAGCATGGATCTTCTTTGTTTTGCCCAGAGACGTACAAATGCGTACAATTCACATTGACAGTTTTTAAGCACAGTTATAACTTTTTTTCACCCATATTCACTTTGCCAGTTAGATTCGAAGTTTCAAGCAATAGGCAGAAGCCCATTGCCATCAATCGGGCACAAATCTAGACAAGATCCAATCCAGTAAACTTAAAGATAAAAATAGATTGTTAACTATTAGCTTCATTGTGCAGAGCGCCGGTGAGACGGGCCCAGACGAGCGCATCCAAAGGCAGTAATAGCTCGGAAAATATCGTGATTTATTCGCTTCCTATTTCCTTACTTAATACTGGCAATTTCAAATCTGATTTACGTCTTCACAGGCAAGGTCTGAAATCATTGAATTGGTCTTTAGTACTCGTTATGATTATTTTTGTTCCAGATAATAGATCCTGATAAATTTTAATTTCAATTTACAAGATGTTTTTGAATCTTAGGCTAAAGCTGTTTCTACTTGACCTGAATCCTCTAGCTCTTATCCTCACACATCAATATAATAACAACGTGTCACCAATTTTGTTCTCTTCCAAATTTTTTAACCATATATTAGGATATAGAGGTACTCGTATGTCACAACATGAGTATAAATCCTCCACAAATTAGCAATTTTTTTAGGTCTCCGTACCGTAAATTCGCCTTTTATAACACATTTGCTCGTAATGGGTTATTCCACCAAATTCAGTATCATAATGTAACTCATTACGCACTTGTGCGTTATGGTAATGTAAAACGCACGGTTTCACATTACCAAGATGCTCCGACTTAAACGAACTGCTGGTCGATTCTGTTGAAATCACCGCGTATAAACCTGGGTGTAGTGAGCACTGAAGTCTCTGTCAGTGTCACCTATCAGTTGCTAGGGATTGGCGAAGTATGAATCATAATCGAGAATCGACGTAACTTAATTATTTACATACAAACAAACTTAAACTCACGCCCTATTCCCATGGGGGTGGACAGAAACTGCAGAACGCCAGCCACTATAATATTGCTTCACATACTTGTTAATATTTTTTCTGTGCTAAGTATTTTATTTATTTTATGCTAAGTAAATTGAATAGGTGATAATTTAGTTCGAAAGCTCTATTGGATTTGAATAATTAATTAAATTAAATCAATTTAGGTACCTACTTCATACCTACATAAGGTATTACCTGCTGCGCTGCGCCGCCGATCCGAATCTATGAAAACGCCTTCACATCTTAGTTCACTGTAGACAAATAGCGTCCTACTTTATCTAGTCGTTGCCAAAAATATAAAGCATTTCTACCATCTCAGCACTCTCACAGATACCTACTTACAAAATTAATTCTTCTACGTTCGCATAATTACCAAGAGTCCACAATGACAGTTATACGACACTGACTCGGTGCTGTTGCCATTACAACGATACGACCACGCGATGCCGGTCGTGCTGTTGTCATGGAAACCACCGGGCGGGCGCCCGCCCGGTGGTTTCCATGACAACGCCGAGTGACTTCGATGTATCACGCGCGTGCGTTTGTCTTCATCTACCATTTTATAGATTATACGGTGTTTATTTCCAAAGATTTGAATGTCTAATTTCAATTTTTATTTTAACCATTCAACAAATATATCGTCATTGTATTATTTTGTCAAATATGTTACTTTTTTAACGTTCACATTCATCGAAAGGTACAATGATGCACACTCACGCCCGCGTTGTCACCATGACAACGCGAAGCGCGCGCTTGTGTTTTTTTTTTAATATTCATTGTTTGGAGGCCATGTTGTTGACGTATGAACCTGTTTGATTTTAAATAATTATTATATTTTAAGATTAAAAAGTCTAAATTTAGTAGTTGTGCCTAATTTTGATGTCCAAAATTAAAATAAATAATCGATACCTAGGTAAAATTCTTAACCTTAGTCTGTGACAGTCATGGCCTTTTTTTTTCGCGTAGGTACCTATTGTAGGTTAATTATAATGTCACCAAAAGAATGATCTTTGTTTTATAAGCATTTTAGAGGTTGTAATTGATAAAAATGCAGTCCGCCGTAGTTTTTTTTTATTAAATACCTACGTAATTTTCACATTAAGGGGGAAAACTAACTTCTAAGGAGGCCATGGTAACAACGTGCATATAAGAACAAAGACGTATCGATTTGTCATTGCATTCTTTAGTCTTGCACTTTGCAGTGACATTAGATTTTGATATTTTGAATGTTGTTTTGTTAGTAAGTACTTTTACGGATGCAATTGGTATGACAATTAAGCTGCTACCGAAGTTCCGCCCGTGTTAGTTAAGACGAGAGTTAAGTGGCTATTTACATTGACAAGGACGGAAACAACAATCAAGTGATATTCAATTAATCAATATTATAGGAGGCTCCTGTCTTTTCCGTAAGGGGATGGGCGTCGGCGTCTATGTAGCAACGGTACGGTATTATTAACGTCAGTGTGTTACTTAATCCGTGTATTCTTGAGAACTGGCAGATACCTACCTACTTACAAGCAGTGCAACTAAATAGGTATAAAACCTCTGCCTCGCATCGTTCCGACCTGCGTGCATTCATGCCGTTTCAATTTCGACTGTGCGACAAATAGAGGGGATTGGATTGTTTGAAACTAAGTACTAGACATGTGCAAAACAGTGCACTACGAAGTGATGTGATATGTCATTACATTTCGTGCCGAGTGATATTACATTACACCATCACAGTATCACACTAAACATCACACGTGATATTATGATGTATCGCCATGCGATAGCACACCATCGCGCGTTCTAATGTAGTGCAATGTTCTAGTGTAATAGGAATAGGACGTGTTATTGAAATAGTAACATTGCAGCGAGCGATACGATATTGTCCGCGTGTCATTATGATGATTCTTACATGAAAGAAATGAAAGATAAAGATATTTTTATTTGCAAATATGGGTACATGATTGGTGGTACAGAAAAATTAAAGTGATAAGTCAAGGAAGGACCCATGAACTGCATGACTGCGCTGCGAGTCATCGGAGTCATTGACATGTCACGAGCTACTGCGCTGCTACCGCGCGTGTGATGTTTAGTGTGATGGTGTGATGCTTATTTCAGTGGTGTAATGTGTGATGTTACAGTATGCGCTCGGGTGATATTACATGTGATGCATCACTCGCATTACTTACACATGTCTACTAAGTACCACTGAATGAAAACTCAGAAATGCTAAAATAAATTTACTCACATTCAATGAATGTTTTATTGTCCTTTTTCTGAGTTGAGTACCTACATTAGTACCTACATATTCATATTACCTACCTACATCATCCAACTAGAAAGCAAGATAAATCCCAATAAGAGGTACAAATTAAGGTAATACAGCATGTTTAGGTCAATCATTAATTTCATTTAACACTTCTAGCTACCCTATTGTAGGTACAGGGGCAGAATTCTTACTTAGTGTTGATAGTGTTTCCATCTCCAAGTCTCAATCCGGGATCAAGACTTGAATCCAGTTGATAGCAATAGACGCCCCTTCTTACATGGGACTTGAACATAACAGATACATACTTACTCATTTACATGTGGCCCACAAAACGTATACAAATATCATATTTTAATATAAATATTTAAGCAATTAGGACAACAAAAATAGTATAGGGAAAACAATAGCTTGTGTAGATAATACAACTACTATCCAGATATTATTATCCCACAAACTCTCTCTCTCTTGCTGTAGCAGTGCTTGGTGAGGTCAGAAATAAATTAATATTGCATAAAAAATAAGTTTTACTCATTTCTATCATGTTACAGAACTTTGCAAATTTATATTATAAATTTTCCGCTGCTGGGGTTCAACTTCTTGATACCGGTGGGGCAGGCAGACTTCTGTTTTGGATGTGTAGATACAAGGTGTGGCCCGCCACCTCCGTCATCATCTGGCAGGAAAACCTGCTTGCTGGAAGCATTACAGTGTACATTATTGTTATTATAGATATATTTATGTATCATTCTATTAATTTATCAGTAGCACAGTATAGAAAGCCTGCATTAACTGCCTAATGCAGGCTAATGCTACCTTTCTAAAAGTATAGCGGCATCAATGACATAGAACACCTTGTAAGGTGTACCAACTACCTATTATGAGTAATTGTAACATAACATCTTAGTTCCACAATCAACCTCCCTGTGTTTTAAATAATTAATCTGCTCTTTAGGAATGTTTAACAAACAAAAACTGTGTGTGTTAATTGACAGATACCTTCTTAGCTCAACAGCCACTTGGATTTGTGTGATTTATGCAAGTAGTGGTGATGAAATTTGTTTCCATGGTCGCTCCTTCAAGCAGCTGCAGGCTTGTAAAGACTCATCTGCTGAACGGTAGAATACATCAGATTAATAATAAATTGAGCTTGTTTTCATGCCAATAATTTACAATGTTGGTTACACTGTTAAACCGAGTTTAACCAAAGGCTGTCAAATATAATACATAACTTTTATATGTTCTGATGTAACTTTAAAATAATGATTAGGTAGGTACTTTGAGAATTTAAAACAGGATCCATCAGATCCAAACAGGACATAGGTACCTACTGTTTGATTTTGTATTAGGTACATACTACTTTACTTAACTTTTTACTGATAATGAAAAACATGAGAACACTATTACGGGATTGCTTAGCTACCTATATTGTAGTTATAAGTAAGTAGATTCCTACTTACTATCGGTCCGTTTTCGTTCTTGTTACGATCACAATATCCACATTACGTTATCACTTACGTTTCATACAGTGTTGGCATTAAATACTATAATATTACAACTAAAACTTATACAATAACAGTGCTAGACGTCATTAATAATTGTTTGAAAGTTTTCTTTTGTTATTGTTAGGTTATGTGATTTATTATTGATCTGACAGTTTGACAGCTATCCATCACATTTTTTTTTTTTAATTTTATGACCTGGTAACTGGACCTTTAAGTCAAATCTTATTTTATTACAGACATCACAAGACACGACGTAATTGATTATGTTGCGAAAGAAAATTTTGGTACTAATATCAGATAGGATAGGTAGGTACTAATAATAAATTAAACCTTGGTTTTTGGTGGCTAACTCGAAACACAAATCCAAATTTAAAATAAATCATTATCATAGACATTGGAACGAATGCACCAGCCAGCCCGCTAAATTGCCTTTCATGAAATTTATAATACTTGTAACGTTCAGAAAAAAAAGTGATAGTGAGCTAAAACAAGCAAATAGTAAGCTGTAAAAAGCTAAACAATCTTCATCTATTTTACTTGTTTAAATCGACTATTTGAGTTCGAGCGTTCTCAAATAGTTTCCGCATATGGCCGCGCGGCTGTTCACACGCATGACATAATGACATTTATTTCGCAATTCATCATCTCTTACGTCGTGTCTTGTGATGTCTGTAATAAAATAAGATTTGACTTAAAGGTCCAGTTACCAGCTCATAAAATTAAAAAAAAAAATGTGATGGATGGCTGTCAAACTGTCAGATCAATAATAAATTACATAACTTAACAATATATCCATTCCCTTCTCACTAACTTTTCTCCTAAACTGGTCCAACTCATGTCAAAATTTTTGAATGACAATGAAATTAAAATGTAAGATGGTGTGTAATTATAATTATAATTTTGTAAATATATTATGTAATACTATTAATATTTATGTATATTTAAAAAAAAAATAACTAACAAAAATAATTGTCTTGTCTTTCCAGCCACTAACACCGACCACAAAGTGCAAGGTTCGACGGCTCAATATTAATTATCTGCCGTCAATACGTGACGCTGGCAGAATAGTCGACATCGGCTCAGTTGCCAAAGAGGAAAAAAAAAAAAAACTTAACAATAACAAAAGAAAACTTTCAAACAATTATTAATGACGTCTAGCACTGTTATTGTATAAGTTTTAGTTGTAATATTATAGTATTTAATGCCAAACCTGTATGAAACGTAAGTGATAACGTAATGTGGATATTGTGATCGTAACAAGAACGAAAACGGACCGATAGTAAGTAGGAATCTACTTACTTATAACTACAATATAGGTAGCTAAGCAATCCCGTAATAGTGTTCTCATGTTTTTCATTATCAGTAAAAAGTTAAGTAAAGTAGTATGTACCTAATACAAAATCAAACAGTAGGTACCTATGTCCTGTTTGGATCTGATGGATCCTGTTTTAAATTCTCAAAGTACCTACCTAATCATTATTTTAAAGGTACATCAGAACATTTATAAGTTATGTATTATATTTGACAGCTTTTGGTTAAACTCGGTTTAACAGTGTAACCAACATTGTAAATTATTGGCATGAAAGCAAGCTCAATTTATTATTAATCTGATGCATTCTACCGTTCAGCAGATGAGTCTTTACAAGCCTGGAGCTGCTTGAAGGAGCGACCATGGAAACAAATTTCATCACCACTACTTGCATAAATCACACAAATCCAAGTGGCTGTTGAGCTAAGAAGGTATCTGTCAATTAACACACACAGTTTTTGTTTGTTAAACATTCCTAAAGAGCACATCAATTGTTTAAAACACAGGGAGGTTGATTGTGGAACTAAGATGTTATGTTACAATTACTCATCATAGGTAGTACGCCTTAAAAGGTGTTCTATGTCATTGATGCCGCTATACTTTTAGAAAGGTAGAATGCAGGCTTTCTATACTGTGCTCCTGATAAATTAATAGAGTGATGCATAAAATATATAGCTATAATAATAATAATGTACACTGTAATGCTTCCAGCAAGCAGGTTTTCCTGCCAGATGATGATGGAGGTGGCGGGCCACACCTTGTATCTACACATCCAATACAGAAGTCTGCCTGCCCCACCGGTATCAAGAAGTTGAACCCCAGCAGCGGAGAATTTATAATATAAATTTGCAAAATTCTGTAACATGATAGCAATGAGTAAAACTTATTTTTTTTTGCAATATTAAACTATTTCTGACCTCACCAAACACTGCTAGAGCAAGAGAGATGGAGAGAGAGAGATAGTTTGTGGGATAATAATGTCTGGATAGTAGTTGTATTATCTATACAACCTATTGTTTTCCCTATACTATTTTTGTTGTCCTAATTGCTTAAATATTTATATTAAAATATGATATTTGTATACGTTTTGTGGGCCACATGTAAATGAGTAAGTATGTATCTGTTATGTTCAAGTCCCATGTAAGAAGGGGCGTCTATTGCTATCAACTGGATTCAAGTCTTGATCCCGGATTGAGACTTGGAGATGGAAACACTATCAACACTAAGTAAGAATTCTGCCCCTGTACCTACAATAGGGTAGCTAGAAGTGTTAAATGAAATTAATGATTGACCTAAACATGCTGTATTACCTTAATTTGTACCTCTTATTGGGATTTATCTTGCTTTCTAGTTGGATGATGTAGGTAGGTAATATGAATATGTAGGTACTAATGTAGGTACTCAACTCAGAAAAAGGACAATAAAACATTCATTGAATGTGAGTAAATTTATTTTAGCATTTCTGAGTTTTCATTCAGTGGTACTTAGTTTCAAACAATCCAATCCCCTCTATTTGTCGCACAGTCGAAATTGAAACGGCATGAATGCACGCAGGTCGGAACGATGCGAGGCAGAGGTTTTATACCTATTTAGTTGCACTGCTTGTAAGTAGGTAGGTATCTGCCAGTTCTCAAGAATACACGGATTAAGTAACACACTGACGTTAATAATACCGTACCGTTGCTACATAGACGCCGACGCCCATCCCCTTACGGAAAAGACAGGAGCCTCCTATAATATTGATTAATTGAATATCACTTGATTGTTGTTTCCGTCCTTGTCAATGTAAATAGCCACTTAACTCTCGTCTTAACTAACACGGCGGAACTTCGGTAGCAGCTTAATTGTCATACCAATTGCATCCGTAAAAGTACTTACTAACAAAACAACATTCAAAATATCAAAATCTAATGTCACTGCAAAGTGCAAGACTAAATTTGAATGCAATGACAAATCGATGCGTCTTTGTTCTTAGAGGCACGTTGTTACCAATTTATATTGGCCTCCTTAGAAGTTAGTTTTCCCCCTTAATAAGTGGTTTGTTTTATATTTTGTTAATGTGAAAATTACGTAGGTATTTAATAAAAAACAACTACGGCGGACTGCATTTTTATCAATTACAACCTCTAAAATGCTTACAAAACAAAGATCATTCTTTTGGTGACATTACATTTAACCTACAATACAATAGGTACCTACGCGAAAAAAAAGGCCATGACAGTCACAGACTAAGGTTAAGAATTTTACCTAGGTATCGATTATTTATTTTCATTTTGGACATCAAAATTAGGCACGACTAGGTAGGTAGGTAGGTACTGACTTTTTAAATGGTTAATTTAAATTTAGACTTTTTAATCTTAAAATATAATAATTATTTAAAATCAAACAGGTTCATACGTCAACAACATGGCCATTAAATGAATATTAACAATGAATATTAAAAAAAAAATTCACGCGCGCGCTCTTCGCGTTGTAATAGTAACAACGCGGGCGTGAGTGTGCATCATTGTGACTCGATGAATGTGAACGTTGAAAAAGTAACATATTTGACAAAATAATGTAATGACGATATATTTGTTGAATGGTTAAAATAAAAATTGAAATTAGGCATTCAAATCTTTGGAAATAAACACCGTATAGTCTATAAAATGGTAGATGACGACAAACGCACGCGCGTGATCGAAGTCACTCGGCGCGGACGCTAGGTGGTTACTATGGCAACAGCACGACCGGCATCGCGTGGGCGTATCGTTGTCATGGCGACAGCACCGAGTCAGTGTCGTACAACTGTCATTGTGACTTTTGGTAATTATGCGAACGTAGAAGAATTAATTTGTAAGTAGGTATCTGTGAGAGTGCTGAGATGGTAGAAATGCTTTATATTTTTGGCAACGACTAGTTAAAGTAGGACGCTATTTGTCCACAGTGAACTAAGATGTGAAGGCGTTTTCATAGATTCGGATCGGCGGGCGCAGCGCAGCAGGTAATACCTTAGGTATGAAGTACCTAAATTGATTTAATTTAATTAATTATTCAAATCCAATAGAGCTTTCGAACTAAATTATCACCTATTCAATTTACTTAGCATAAAATAAATAAAATACTTAGCACAGAAAAAATATTAACAAGTAGGTACCGGTATATGTGAAGCAATATTATAGGTAGTGGGTGGCGTTTTGCAGTTTCTGTCCACCCCCATGGGAATAGGGCGTGAGTTTAAGTTTGTTTGTATGTAAATAAATAAGTTATGTATTCTCGATTATGATTCATACTTTGCCAATCCCTAGCAACTGATAGGTGACACTGACAGAGACTTCAGTGTTCACTACACCCAGGTTTACACGCGGTGATTTCAACAGAATCGACCAGCTGTACTTTTTTTTAATCTTAGCAAAGAGTTTTTATGTCGAAAAGTGGGTTAGTTAACTTTGGGAGATAAAATATAAAAAACTAGCTGACCCGGCAGACTTCGTACTGCCTAATTAAATTGCAATAAATTCCTGTCAAAATGATTTGTAATGTGACATTTTTTTTGTTCCTACATATTTTATAGTCGGGGCAAAAAATTCTCCTGAACAGAACCGTCACCCTGGTGATAGGGCGTTGTGAATAAGAAATATAATTAAATAAAACATATATGAGCATTTAAAAAAAAGTAATCCCTTTATTGTTAATCATGTGAATCATAATTATTAACAAAAATCAGTTTTATTTTCATTGTAGTGCTTTGTGATATACGATGTTTTTTGTTTGATTATCTGGCGCATAGACAAACAAATCTGATGGTTTCACACGGGAACAGGCAACATACAATTTACCACAGTGAGAAACATGGGTTTTCCAGATTAATACCACAAACACTTAATGATTGCCCCTGGGACTTGTTTATGGTCATAGCAAAAGCAAGCCGAACTGGAAACTGTAGTCGTTTAAAGTCAAACGGCACATCATTCGGAATAATTGAGATGTGCGGTATGAGAACGTCTTCTCTTTTATACTTTCCTTTCAGTATAGTTGCTTCTATCACGTTGTTTAGTATTTTTTTTTATCGCTAACCGTGTGCCGTTGCAAAGACGCGGTTAGTTGATATTTCGCAACATTATAACTACCGATCCAACCTTTAATTGAAGATTGTGAGGTGGCAATCCTGGCAAATCCAGCGAGTTTAAAAATTCTGGTGGATAGTTCACTACTTCATCTTGGTAAGTAGCCGAATCAACTGATTTATATGTATATCCTCTATTCGCCTGTAATTTGTTCCTGCATTTTTAAATTTAATTCATTTACATCTATGTTTTTTGCAGCCAATATAGCTCGTTTGCTCAACCAATCATGGTTCCTGTAATTTAGAGAAACATCTGGATCACATTCTGGATAAGTTTATCTTTTGATCGAGTTAACTGACAAAAACTTTGAGAAATGTTAATGCAGCCAGTCAACATGTCTATAGAAAATTTGCCACTACCAATGTCAATGAGTTGTTTAGAGAATATGTTTCCAGATTGGTAATTGTGCAATTCGACATGCATATTCTTGCTTAAATGAAGTACTTTGACATGTTTCCACAATTGGAGGACTTTAGACATGCATTGAGATTTTCGTCAAACATTGCCAGTGATTCCACGATCAACACCATGATCGTGGAATCACTGGCAATGTTTGACGAAAATCTCCTGCTAATGAAATCATTGCACCACCAAATTGGTTATGATTGCTCCGTAGGTATACCTATCTTTTAATGTATAAATTGGCCCTTTGACGTTAAGAACATACCTACATTGTTTAAACAACAGTGAGTGCTTGTAATTCAATATGAACTTTAAACAATAGCAATAAAGCTCATTGTAAAAGAAAACTTTTGTATGGGAAAAAGAAAACAGCTGTTTTAAGGGTTTTCCGGCAATAGGGTATATGCATGTATTTTTTTTTATTTTTAATTCACTATTTACAACGTTTTAACATAGTAAAAAAATATAAACATATTAAAAATTGCAGTAATGAAGCTTAAAAAAATATTTAAAATACAGAATAAATTTGAGCTGTGTGAACGCCGCCATTTTCGCGTGCAGTATCGATTACGTCATTTACTATGATCCTATTACTATTACTTAGGGTGTTTTCGTTCTTCTAACCATTTCACCATGAAAAAATCTCAAAAAACCAGTTTACCGGTATTGCTTGTACCCGAATACAATAAACATTATCAGATTGTGCTTTTACAAAACCATTTTCAGTAATTTTTCTTAAATGTTAAATAACCTCACTATGAAGCTAAAATTACACTTGAACATTAAATTAGTTCACAATTAACACACACGGCAATAATTATATTTTCGAATAAAAAGTCCATTATAATACTTAATGTCATACTTACACATTGTATGTTTTGTAGACGTTGAGTTGTTGTCGTAGTATTTGACGTCAAGTTTCGTTATAACCAATGGTGATGCGTTTCACAAATTCGAATTTCCCGCGCTTAATTCGCACTTTAATTTTTAATTTTAAATAATTATGACGCTATTAAAAAGTAAAATAATGATTTAGTTCATATTTTCTGCCGTTAAAGATTCGGAAAAAAATATATTCGAACCATATTTAAATTACATGCATATTCCCTATTATTCGATTTTTTCTCGCCGTAAAACCATCTTTGAACTTCAACAAACATTTAAATAAAAGAATTGGCCAAATTGGTCCAGGCGTTGTTGAGTTATGCGCTTACCAACACATTTTGAGTAATTTTTTATATTATAGATTAATAATGAATTATATTCAATAATATCAGTTATTAATAAATAAATAATAAAGTTACTCGAGAATATATTTGAAATAACTTATTTTTTTTACTTTGTAAGACTATGATTTTGCTGAAATAAAATATTAAATTTAATAATTTTCAACTTCAACTTCAACTCTTCTCTATGGCATTTGTGGAAGGGAGACACCACAATTTTGCCAATAACACGTAGGTACTATGATAGACCATCAAACGCTGGAGATTAAATTCTTAATAATTTTCAATATTTACTTTTTGGCTGACATTAAGTCAGTTGTCAATCTGTCATTTACTTTTCTCTAATTTTGTATCTTAGTTTTTCATAGTGACTATGAAGGTTGCATCTGATTTATGTAATTTAATTAATTTTTATTAGTATGTTAGCTCTAATAATGTAATTTATTGTCATTTTTCCTGAATTTTCTTTGCTATAAACCTCACGGAGCCCGAGACCTTTCCAACGAATGCAAAACCGTGGAAATCGGTTCGTGCGTTCTGGAGTTATAGCGTCAGGAAGGAAAACCCGACTTATTTTTATATAGTAGAAGTAGATAAACATTTATTTCGTTAATTAATTTTGACAATAAAGTACAACCTTTGACTTAAAATAAAAAAGTGCTGATGCGCGTCATCGCTAATTTGTGAACAAGTAAAAATTATTCCGCGCGCTTTTTCTTTTCGCTCTATTGTTTTTATTTGAAAATTTCAGTCCGACTTTTATTTAGTTCCTCGCAAATATGTTTTAAAACGTCGTATGAGATACTTGCGTTTTGATAATTACAGCCGAGGTCGTGGGTTCGTTTCCCACCCAGGACAAATGTTTGTGTGTTGTGCACGATAATTTGTTCTATGTCTGGGTGTAATTTATCTATAATATGTATGTATTTAGAAATATATAGGTATGTTTATCAGCTGTTTAGTACCCATAACACAAGCTCTCAAGCTTAGCTTGGGACTAAATGGCGTTGTGTTAAAAGTTGTGGAATATTATTATTATATTAATACATTTAGTAATGAAACTCACCATCGTTGTCATCATCAACCTAACTCTAACCAGATGCAGTAGAATACTAGGGTTTTACATGGAACGACTGTTTATCTGATAGCCGCCCTTTTACTAGGTAGCACAACACCTCTTCTTTAGACTGGTTGTCAGACTTATGCTTCTGACAACTCGAAATTATGATAAGCATTACGAGAACTATCACTTGTTTACGGTTCCGGAGAATCATGTTTTCGGCTATAATCGCTTGCATTCGGTGTCATTCATCAAGCATTCTGTTAGATAACTTATTGACCGCGAGTGGGGCCGATAGTACATTCACGTTTTTCTTAGTATTTTACCCGATACTATATGTAACTCTCACCCAATTACAAGAAAGTTAAGTCACAAGCAATATTATTAACCTGTTTTTTGAGGATTAAGTTTGGCATCACTTCATTTATAATGAGAGAGTTATAGTTAGTGATTCTTAGCTCACAAGTGTTTGGTGTCAAGTATGAAAGTAAACTCAGTGAAGCTTTAGTTTGTAAAGCATTTCGTCGAGCACTACTTACGAGAGATGTTAAGAAGCTTTTGTTTAGCTATTTTTCGCAAAAGGATGGGGAAGACTTTTATAATCTGCAGTCTCTAAAGTTCCTAATTTGTAAGTTAAGTTAAGCTTTTATTCAGACTTAAAAAAAAATAGATAATAATATTATATAGAGAGTAAAAAAACAAGAAAACTTAAAATTCCGTCAATAATAAAAGAGAACAGAAAGTCTGACAGCATTACCTCATTAGACGTCAAGTGCAAGGAAATTAGACTTTTTTGATAAATTAAGACGAAGATTAAAATTTGAACGTTCTTAAGAATACAGGAAATTGCTCCTCTGGTGTTTTTAAGAATAGTAATGGCTTCACATGCCGTCTAAAAATAGTTTCACGCTTTTCTCTAAGTCATAATGAAGCTAAATTAATTTGCCATTAATTAAACTGAGATGCATTCAGAAAAAAGTTAGTTGCGAAACATTTATTGGCTTTCATCGAGAATATCCTACTAATATTATAAACGCGAAAGTTTGTGAGGATGTTTGTTACTCTTTCACGTAAAAACTACTGAATGGATTTTAATAAAATTTGGTATGGAGTTAGCCAAGACCCTGGATTAACACATATGCTACTTTTTATCCCTGTATTACCACGGGAACGGGACCTACGCGGGTGAAACCGCGGGATGTCTGCTAGTTCTAAATAAAACTAGGGCAAAGCAAAACCTCACAACTGTTACTACTAAATACTTGAAACACCTCTCATGGGTTATTCTGCATAGCAGTTTGTTCTTTTTAAACGAACGTTCTCATTTGATCCTTTTCTGATGTTTTTATACGAAACTATAAAAAAATAAAATACAAAAAGGATTATTTTTATTCCGCCTTTGCTTATCTGTCTGGAATAGCTGCTTTTCTCAGAAACAAGTAATGCTAATAGCATTAATAGTTTCTAAGAAATGCAGCTATAAAATCTAAATACCTACTTGAAATTCGGAATAGCCTAAATTATGTATTTTTTTATTAAAAACAGTAGAAAAACTTTGAAATTAGCATTTTTTTTAAATATATTTAAAAAAAATGCTATTTTCAAAGTTTTTTACATTTGACAGCAATACCCTAAAACCAAAATTCAAACTTTGCGGAAAATATTTTGTTTTCGTTATATGCTTCCCATATTGTTCTACCTGTAAAATTTTAAAGGTTCAATAATAAAGTAATGCCAATATTGCGTATGAGTTAAATTAAATTATGGTGATGCAATGCAAAATGGCTGCGGTCAGATTAATGGCTGGACGCCGATATTAAAAACAAACTGTGACCACGAAAATAATCCAGTTTTAAGCGTACCTACCTATCTACAACTAAGCATGTACGCGTTGCTTGTTTTATTAAGTACTAGCAGACGTCACGCGGTTTCATCCGCGTAGTTCCCGTTCCCGTAGGAATATTAAGACATAATGTAGCCTATGTCACCCGGGGAGATTGTAGCTTCCCGACGGTGAAAGAATTATTCAAATCGGTCTTACAGTTTCGGAGCCAATTTAATGCAAACAAATAAATAATCAAATCTTTCCTATTTATTATATTAGTAAAGAAAAAATTAAAGCATTGTGTGTTGTTAACACTTTATCTGGAGAAAAAAGTTCCGCAACACTCTCTCGTGATAGGAAAATGAATCCGAAAGCTGTACTTTGCGACACTGCAAAGCGGCAACATCTATGGACACCGTTCTCATTGTGAACCCTTCAGAGCGAGTTTTCGTTTTCCCCGGGGTGCCGAAAGCCGCCATTCTGTTCAAGTCTTTTTTCCAATTCAATCTACTTTGCATTGTCCCCGACACTCGCATGAGGCATTACACCTAGACGCCCCCTACCCTTGCACTTGCTCCCGAGCACTTCTCTTTCCAATGGATTTTATTTACGCAAGAGAAAGCAAGCTTTAATACATATACCGCTGAAGACAATAAGGCGCCTCCAAACGAAATATAAAAGCTTTGAGTTAGTCTCGCGTTCCTTTTAGTAGGATTCCTTTGAAATGAATCGAATAATTCGCGGAGTTTATGCTTATGGTCGCTTTTTTATGTGAGGAGTACTTTGTTAAGTGTGAAAATAATGATTGTCGCTTGCGGACTGGGCTCGTTGTTATGACAATAATAGGGTCTCAAATTTCAATGGGACGGATATAATTTGATATCCATCCCGGCCTACGCATGTATCCAGTTTCTGTAATTTACTAATCACTGAAGCGAAAGTTGATAAGGCGACTGAAGTTTCGTTTGTCTTCGCTTGGAACCCGAGCGCAAACTTTGGTAAAGGTATTTTGTAGTTCCTTACCTGACCAAATAACAGACTTTTTTATCTTCCATGCTTCTAAAAGTCGCTTTCATAATTGATTATTTCATTAATTTATTTATTGTTACAACCAAGTTATTCACTATTCGGTCAATCGTCTGCCTATCCTATTCCCGACTATGTTTGGGTTAATTTGTGCTGGTGCCTACACTAACGTATGGAAGTGAATGTTGGACGTGGCAAAAGAGACATGAAAGTAGAATAAATGCTGTAGAAATGCGTTCCTTGCGAAGTATGTGTGGTGTAACAATGAATGACAGATTGAGGAATGATGTGATAAAGCAACGTTGTGGTTTAAAAAAAGATGTAGTAACAAAAATTGAAAATAGTATGCTTAGATGGTTTGGTCACGTTGAAAGGATGGATGAAAGGCGACTTTCGAAAGGTATTTACAAGGCAGATATAAGTGGGAACGCCGGGAGGGGACGCCCTAGAAGGACATACATAGACCTTATTGGTGAGGTTCTTCAGAAAGGTCAGGTGCGTAGTACTCGCAACCGGCGTGTGTGTATGACAATATGTATGAATGTAAACGAAGCAAAAGAAGTATGTAAGAATCGTAGCATATGGCGCTCTGTAGTTTCTGCCTACCCCCATGGGAAAAAGGCGTGAGTTTATGTATGTATGTATGTTTGGGTTAACTTCTTTGCTAACTGAATGCTGCTGAGTATGTTTTACATGAACAACTACCTATCTGACCACAACAACCCGGATAATACGACATTTTCGAGGTTCTGACTACTCATAACGACTGCCAAAAATCAACATCCGAAGCAGGGACAAATGCATGCACACGTGTCGTACTTAACGTGCATGACATGGAGGGGGTCTTGATAATGCAATTAATTGTTACTCATCCATGCACTTGTGGTAATGATTAAGCTAGCGGCTTTTATTATTAAGCCTTATGCTCATTCATCAAGCAGTCCCAATTTGTGAATAATTTAGCACACCACACTCTTATTGTTTTAAGAAAATTTGTGATATAAATGTAATTTGGGTACTCTCGTTTCGTAACTTTAATCGACTTTCTTCAAACAAGTTTCTGTCGGACTCTTTTACAACGTCCCGTTGGCGGAGCGGCGACCAAAAAAGGACAACTGCCTCTCTCGACTGAATTTTTATGAACTTTTTTGTTTGCCTTTTAAAGACGAAATGTAAAGTAACATCACCGCCGGGCCGGTTTTTTGAAAGGGCACTGCATCTTAAAGGAAACTGTAAATTAAGTTTCTTTTTGAATCTTCGCTTTTTCTGTTTCGTTTGCGTTTACGTTATGACTCATATTGTGAAGTTGTTTATTAAAAAATATTATTATTATTCTACTGTCTAAGACGACGTTAAAGGCAGGGTTAATTAAAAAAGCAGTTCTGTACGTTAATAAAAATATACTAGTAACTTTTACAAAGAGATACGTGAAGTTTCGTATGGAGAAGAGTGGGCTCGATCCATACTCATTTAACTTCTACATAAATAAATAAATAAATATAAATATTTATTTATTTATGTCACGACTTTTTCACACAACGCCATTTAGTCCCAAGTTAAGCTAGAGAGCTTGTGTTATGGGTACTAAACAGCTGATACACATACTTATACATTTCTAAATACATACATATTATAGATAAATTACACCCAGACACAGAACAAATGATCGTGCTCATCACACAAACATTTGTCCTGGGTGGGAATCGAACCCACGACCTCCGGCATAGCAGTCAGGGTCGCTAACTACTAGACCAACAGGCCAGTCACATAATACTTAAGCCTGACAAGAGGTATCGTGCTACCCACTGGGTTGTACCCAGCCACTGGGTTTTAGAGTGGAGGTAAGACAGGTATTCGCATTAATGAAAACACTGGTATTCATTCGCGTCCGCTTATTCTGGAAGCAGACCCCAACGTAGTTGGGACAAGACTGGTAGATGATAATACTAATACAGCTGTATATTACTACTTTCTTGCCTTCTTTTTGTCAGTTGTTGTCTTAGGATGTGTCTAAAAGGGCCCATGTTTTTCATGATATAATGTGTTATATATAAAAAGGACCTCTCTTTATTTGTGGCTGCATGTAGAATACACGGCTGGATATTTTGTTTTTTTATTAAATATTGCGCTTTTAGAACATTGGCTTAAACTTTTTTCAGACTTTGTACAGTTTTAAGCAACATCACACCTGAGTGTTCCCCGAAGGGTTTAGGCAAGGGTGAACCTATAGAACAGTGAACAGTCCCATGTAATAGTGGGCGAGTCTATTGCTACCAAGTGAGCTTAAATCCTGACTATGGGCTTCTACTGAGAAAATTTAAATAGGAAAACACAATAACACTTTGTCTCACTTGGGAAAGTTGGAATATGGAATTAATACTCGGCTTAGCGCATAGAACACAATAATATCAATAATTTAATAATGTTTTTTTTATTTCTCAACTAAGATATCACAAGAAGTAAATATACAAATAAATTAAAACATTGGATGGTAATAATGTACGAAGGTACCTTTATTTATAATAACATTGTATCACAGGTACCATCGCCTTATACTGAAGTTAAACTAATCGGATGCATGAATATTTTCCGTCACAAAAAGCAGTCCGTAGTACAGTTATTAATCTAACGACAATTAAACATATCTACTTAAACTTTAGGGCGTTAGTCCTAAAACCCTAAATGTAGGTCATACGAAAGTCATTTACAGACAATGAACACAAACATTACATTTATGCTGTTACAATAGCGTGGTATCCAAACAATTGACTAATAATTCCGCTCGGCAAACTGTTACATACCAAATGGAAATTTCGCGTAACGTTCACTGCAGCTATTGGCTCTCTTAATGTAAATGTGTTGTTCCACGATCGGCGCCACTGCGCGAATCGTAACTATTATTTATGTTATTACGATCAACAATAACCTACATTATAGACACCTACGGAAAACTATTTCGTGAAGCAGAAATATAACGGAGAACCACGTTATAGGAAGTCGAAGTTACTTAACCAGTTATTGTTGTGAGTTTCTATTCGTAAATCATATTACAACATTATTGTTTTACGTAATGATATCACAGTTGGCCCCATCTCTAACCAATTCCATTTCCCTACAATTGGTACTCAGAAACGCAATATCAATATCTTTTCTGAGTACTTACGCATTGTACTTCACGAGATAACGAGAAAACTTTATTTATCAAGTTTTTTACTTTGCGCCAAGTAGGTATTACACGTAGGTTTATTTCATCAGTTTCGGTCAGTCCCCACTAATACTAGACAGCGATAAAAGTCCACGTAGGAACGCCAAAACAAGGAGGAATAAAAGGAATACAAAGCAAAAAACGAGTCGGAATAACGTTAAACAATATCGGCGTGGGAGCCGAAATAATCCTTAATACATCGTAGGTAATACTTTATCGGGTACCCAAGAAGGGTGGCTATTGCGTTGGGGATTACCAATTTTATAAGTTAGGTATTCGTGCGAATGTCACCGCAGTAACCATAACGTTTTAGTGGCAGTTTGCCCCTCGTTGGAACACTTCGTATTTTTTAATAAAAAAAGCAATATAGTTTTTCACAGCCAAGAGCTAGGAGAATGGGAAGGCTTGGAATTTTCAATTTTAAAAATTAAATTGCTTTAAACAATTGTTGTGTTGATGGTTCCTTCTAAGTTCCTAAGTTATTGCGTTGTTATTGCCGTGTAGCAAACACTTAGATGCTGTGCACTAATCACAATAAAGGCCAGTTTACGTCTTGTACATAACACGTTTTCCTCAAGCAGTTGAGAATAATATACAAGGTGCATTGATGCGGAACACAGAGATATCGGAAATGATTGTATGAACTTGAATACGTACGAATATAAATTGTATCGGAGTGATAAAACATTGGATTGAAATTGTGAAAAATGCACCAATGGTGACGGATCGCCACTGAGAGTATCGTTAATTCTCCAATTCCCTCGACACGGTAACATGATCCCAATGCGAATCACAATAAACTAAAATATTCAGCTCGTTGTCTTTTTTCCATGAAAAATGTAAGGAAATTTCAGTGCATGTTGAAACGAAAATGCATACGTTTTTTTTATTGTTTTCAATTAAATTTATCAATAAATTCAGTGCAGTGCAGATTCAACACAGTGGTTCATTGTCAACATTACCATCCACGTTACCTTATCCCAATTTATTTTAGGCTAGTGCAATAATTCTTCTACTTCAATCCTTCACAATTTGCTCATCTTAATAGTCACTTCCTAACCAGGGTTTAAGAGATATCAAATCATTAGTCCCAACATCATCATGAACCCACCAGCATTGAAATTTCCGTCAGCTTTTCCTTATTTTCACGATTTTAACCGAGGCTATTTTTACTTAACACTGCAAAGAACCATTATACAATCATCAAACTTAATACTTAAACCAATGAGATTTTCCTATTAAAAGTAAATAAATAACAACATAAGGTACATTCTAGAAATAGCGGAAAGACGACTAAAAATTTCAGCGCCGCCGGGTTTAAATGGTGTAAAAAACTCATGATGTCAAAATGTGGTTTAATGTCCTTTCCTGTTTCCTGCTTTCTTCCACATTAAGTTTCCTAGAATCCATTCATTGTTTCTCTGTTGTTTATTTCTTTCACTTAATCAAATAATATAATGCACCATAGAGCGTCCATAATATCTTCAATTTCTCAATTTCATTTACAGTACACACCATACATCATGACAAAATCCAAAGGGGGTTGCGTAATAAATAGTCCCTTACGCGAGCGAAACCGGCGGCAAAAGCCAGTATAAATCTGTAAGTGTCACATATATTATTGGACACAGTTGCACTTATCCAGTACATTTCTGACGTGGCTCGGGTACAGTCACCGATAAAATTCAATAGCATCAAACGAATCTAACCTTCTAACTTGTTTTATTGTCACTTGCAATTCAGCTGGTCGGGTTTCATTTTAGTTTTATCCACCTTCGTTCAAACTACGCACGTACTGATGTACTTACAACTTATAGATGTGTATAGTTAAATCCGTAAATCAATGGCAGTATGTTGAATCCGTGTCGCTTTTGTAGCTTTCCCAAATTTAATGGAAAGTCAAACGGTTTACTGGCAAGGAAGTTCATTGTTTACCTACTGAGTAAATGTGTATTTGTGTAGCCAGCTAGCTAGTTCTTGTCTTTAACTAGATTTTATACCGTTTCGATTGGAAATTACTATTGGAATATTCGTATTTATTTATGTCTCAACTCTGGTCATGGTATATTCTTTGTGCCAAATTTCATCGACATCTGTTCAGCCGTTAAGACATTAAAAAGTAACAAACAGACATAGGTACAGTAAACAGCTGACAATTTTAAAATGTGTTTCTGGGACCTGGTGACCTGACATACAGGTTTTGTTAAAAACCTAGTTTAAGCATCAGACTTCCACAAATTATTTTTAAAAATGTGTCTGTAGACTTTAAATTGATTTCTCTGTAATTTCTAGTAAGAAATAAATCTAATTATTATTATTATACATCTAAAGTTACTTTCTAATTAGTAGTAGGTAGATTTTATCATTTTCTACACCTGTGTTTTTATATTTGGACCGTTCTAATTTAAACCTTCTTTTTAAGAAACTGTCCATGTCTTATGTTGTGTGTGACAAGTTGTTAAATAACGATTATAGACAGATTCAATATTTTTTATATGATTGAAAGATAGTTTTTGTTTTTTCTTTATTGCCCAAGTGAAATGATGTCTAGACAAGTTATATTTATGCGATGTATGTGTGGCATAATATTGAAGACCATCGTCTAAAACACAACATCAAACGCTGTCTCAATTATAATCTACAAGAAGTGACAGCGAAATGAAAAAATAAAGAAATAGGCAGATATACCTAAGTACAGTGACGTATTAACAAAACATATCACGCTCAGTACTCTTAATTGTAACTACTGCAAAGGATATAAAATGGGGCATAAACTGGCTCATATAACAATAAAAATAAATTAGATAAAAGCTCGCAATGAAACTTTACCCATTACTCGGCTCGCGTAAAACACAGTTTCATGGGTTTGTAAGATTTAATTATTAGAAAATACTTCCCTGAAAGCGTGTAATGTAATACCTTTCAGTACACAAATTAAGGGAGAAAGTTAAAGTCTTGGAAATTTTGTTAAAAGCGTCTATCGATGTTATACTGTTAGTTAACGTCGAAAGTTAGAATTAATTTTAATTATTTTCATATAAGAGTAATTACGTGCAGTCATTATCGTGCAGACATATTAATTGAAGGCCTATTAAAATGTGAAATTAACGGCGCCGCGAGTAATAATTATTGCAATTTGACCGATTGGTTTAAGCGTAACTAACAATACCTTACGTAGAAATTGTAGGGATGCAAGGTGTCTAAAAAAAAGCCAAAATTTACCTTTCAATGCATAGTTTTCATTTAATATCATAAAATCTTTTCTTCAAAAAGTCAGACAAAAATGTCCCTAGTACACCCATATTTTAGTTAGTTACTTTACAGTCTCAATAGGAAAGCAATGCTTGTGCAGACCTTAATTTTCCCTATCATCGATTATGGTGATGTGTGCTACTATGACCTGAATGCAGATCTCCTCAATAAACTTGACCGTCTTCTTAATAACTGCATTCGATTTGTTTTCAACCTGCGTAAATATGATCATATCTCTGAACAGCGTTCGCTGCTAAAGTGGTTACCCATTCGCCTTCGTAGAGAACAAAGAGCACTAACCACTCTGTTTTCATTTCTTTACTGTCCTAATTCCCCTAGTTATCTATCTCCTCACTTTCAATACATCTGTGCCAACCACAATAAAAACCTTCGCTCATCGCATAACCGTTTTCTCCTATGTCCCACTCACCGTACTGACTTTGTTCATAGTTCTTTTTTTGTGCAGTCTGTTTCTCTGTGGAACGCTCTCCCCCAGGAAATCAGGATGGCAACCAACCGTTTATCTTTTAAGGTTAAGGTTCGCGAGCATATTCGTAAGAAGTTGGCAGTAGTATCTTCACAGCGCTAATGTTTTCTCTTCTTTCTATCTCTTCGTAATTTAATTCATTATATTTATAGTGTAAATATTTATGTATTTATACTCACATTATGCATTAGTATTCTTTGATTCATTTTATTTTTTCATTTTTAATTGCAACTACCACTGTTTTTCTCTGCATCACCTAAAGGTTGACTGGTAGAAAATGCCTATGGCATTAAGTCCGCCTCTGTACATTAGTGTGCTTGAAGTATTAAATAAATAAATAAATAATAAATAGGAGGCTAATCCAGATTGCGGGCTGTAACTGAGCAATACGAAATGCAAAATTGGTCTAAAATAACCTATTTTATTTGTTGTGCTTAAGGCACAAGGGTTATGATGCTGATGATTGTAATGTTCGACTCATATTTAATACATTTACAAGACTGTCATTGACCATTGCAGGGTTTGACAGTTTTATTGTTGACTGATCTGTTGGTCTAGTAGTTAGTGACCCTGACTGCTATGCCGGAGGTCGTGGGTTCGATTCCCACCCAGGACAAATGTTTGTGTGATGAGCATGATCATTGGTTCTGTGTCTGGGTGTTATTTATTTATAATATGTATGTATTTAGAAATATATAAGTATGTTTATCAGCTGTTTAGTACCCATAACACAAGCTCTTAGCTTAGCTTGGGACTAAATGGCGTTGTGTGAAAAGTTGTGGAATGTTTATTTATTTATTGTGAAAGCAAAAAAATCCAACGGTTCTCCTGATTCTACGCGGTCAACCTCGCCTTGAGTTATTTACATAAAATATCAATGGAAGTTAGGCCACACAGTTTTCTTAGCTTAGCCCTGTGCAAAGAGAAGACTTGGAAAAAACTTCCTTTAAAAAAGCATTGCATAAATATAGGAGTTGCACTAAAGTGAACAGCAATGTTCTATTATAAATTGTAAGCGGTAACCGTTCTAAGATGTTAGTAATTTTGCGCCGAGCCGTACCGGGCCGGTCGGGGCCTCCAAATTACCGCAATAACGGTAATTGCAATTTGCTGCTGAAACTACCCACTGTCTTCATTCCCTTCCGTTCTAATGTTGATATAGTAGCATTGCTTTGTACACGAATTGTAGGTGTGAGTTAAAGTGTGCAATAATTGTGGCACCTGTAATACTTAGCTGTATAGGTAGCGAAGCTTAGTTAAGATGTGTGGAAATCTGTTGATGTGGTATTTGTGAGCATGTGATGTGACGGAGTATTGTGGAATATTTCGTTACAAAGTTTTAAGTAAGAATGTTGGTGGTCTCTTCGTCTTTTTGAATGGTTAGTGACCAACTTGGTTATAGTTTATGCCGACCAAGGGCCTCTGAATTGCCTACACGTGCCTTTGAGAAACATCCCTCAGGTTTTCTCAGGATCTTTTCCTTCACCGTTTTTAACCGTTTTTACACAATACACACATGAATCCGAAAAGCCAGTGGGTCAAACTCGAGATCAATTACTTTACAGTCCGCCGGTGCAAGATGATATAGTTGAAGAAGAGATGACTTTTAAGATGAAGATGCGGCGAATAAAAATGAATAGGAGATGACTTGTAAAAAAAACTAAATGTAACATCGTTATAATTATCACCTAGATCTTTGGTTTTACTGTTCTCAACTTGCATTGTCGTAAAGCCTATTGAAGTAAACGGTTGATAGAACTCTTGATAAAGAAAAAAACCCGAGATCACTTAGGTTTTACGAGATCATTTTAACGGTATTAAACGAAGATCAAACGGAGATAAAAGTATCGAGATTATTAATTTTCAAAAAGTGAGCGTGTTTTCTTAAGAGTCCATAAAATAATTCTTTACTACGTAAAGCCAAGTATCACTTGATGGAGTCTGTCATCTTTTTTAAAAAGTTATTGATACATAAAAGTTGTCTATGAATGTAAGTAAAACTAATGTTCCCATAAAAGTAGAGATAAATCCACTTGTATGAGGTAATGTAAACACTTAAGAAAGCATCCCTGTGCCACATTTATTCTTGAGTGGTTTCTTGCAAGGAAACTACGTTCAAAGCGTGTCTTGTCTACGCTTGTTAACCAATCATTTTAAATAAAACTACTTCTGATGTGAACTACGTAAATCGTTTGAGTGCATCCAAGAACGAGGATCTTCAAGTATTATAGAAACGCCGAAGAAAATTGAAGTTGATTTTTATATTAAATTTGAATTGGAGATAAAAAGTTGTAAGTTTGTGAGGTAAAATGCCAAAGTAGCAGAGATAACAAGCTCCCAAGTCTTTGTTGGAGTTGCTTATCGATATTAGACCATTATTTCCGCTTTACCTAACCTTAGGTAGGTACTAACCAAATGAAGGTTCAGCGCCGATACTTTTTTTTTTCATTTTTAAATTAAGTGCAGTTTAATTTTTTAGGGATTTCAGTGACGTGTAAAGCCAGTGACAATTGACATTAAATTTTCTGTAGGTGGCGTACTCTACGGGTAAACAGACAACACAAGAAAACAATTTACACTGTCAAAGCAAAGATATGCAGGTAACTGTAGTGGGTAGAACAAAGTTTAAGCTAGACACATTCAGATGAACACAAGAGCCACTCAGCGCTCTCGCTAAAATATTTAAAAGACAGAATAATAATGTGTAGAAAACTATCTGCATATTCATTTCTTTTGTCTTCATTGTGTAACATTTGAACAACGAACTGGTATCTACAGGGTGTAAAAATACCCTAAACGTAAACGAAAACTACATATTGTACCCATTACTGGGATAGTTTTTTTCTGGGAGATATTGAAGGTCAAAGTGAAACTTTTTTTTTACCTATTTTTCAAAATCGTATGCCAAGTATCATTAGTAAAGTTTCTAAACAAATTACGCATTTGAAGTTACAAAAATGCAAGAGATACTTAGCACAAGCGTGCGGTCGGTTCAACGACCAAACGCAAGCGGCCGCGGCTGGCCGTACGCTCAGATGATCGAAACGCGCTTTTCATTGTGCGCAATAAAAATCATCTTTTTTTTAAAGATGCGAAAAAAAGTTCCTAGCAATATTTATTGGTCAAAGTTAATTAACTATATGTACAGAATGTGATAGGTCTTTTTACATCCTGTATAGTACCTCCTCAACGTTAGTACCTCCTCATTTCTTTGCTTACTCACAAGTTACCAGTATCTACATAGATCACATCATTACTTGTGTACTGTGTAGGAAATGATACCTTTGTTTTCTCACTGATTGGGCATAAAAATATGATAGGCACAGCTATTGTCTGTTTATTATTCTGAACAAGTTTCAGGAGGTAATAACTAACTGGTGCTTTTGTTATACTGAAATAAGGCTTCCATTTATTTGGTGTTAACAATAAGGGCCTTATACCTGGATCTTGAGAACAGTTTTGCAAAATTGGTTGACGCTTCATTACCTACCTACCTTTGAATGATTCCAGTTAGAATTTCACATTTTTTTCTTTTTGATTACCATGTTACGTCTATTTAAAAGACATGACATTGACAAGACGTTTTTTACGAAGTAGGTATGTGTGATGCAAATATGAATGATGTATTTAGGAATAAGTTAGTAATCAATGTAGTGATTTTAAAGATGTAAAAGAGAATGATCACATGACAGGTCACGTTGATGTAAGACAAATAACAAAACGTTGATTTATAAGGCAGATGTAAGTGGAAACGACGAGAGAGGACGCCCTAAAAACAGATACATTGATCCTATTAGTGGTTTTCTTCAAAAAGTTCAGAAGTGTAGTACTTGCTACCGCGTGCGTGTATTCATCTGGTCATACAAGCAAACCGGTGGCGTTCTGTAGTTTCTGCCTAAGCTAATGGATTTATTTTTTGAGAAAGCCTGGACTGAAATATGATTTAATACTAATATTTTATTTCAGATATTATAATCCTTATTTCCTAGTACCTATCTACAGTTTCTTAAACTATGTTAGTTATTTACTTTAAACTGTAATTATTTATTATTATGAACCTGTGGTGTCCGCCAGTGGAAAAGCCTCCCTTCCATTCTTCCACTCCTTTCTGTCCTTTGCCACTTTTGGCCAATCCTTTACAACAACGTAAACAACGTTCTTTCAACTCATCAGGCCATCAAGGCCTGCCGCGTCGCCGGGTCCTGCTGTCCGGGATCCATTCATTTGATGTCTTCGCACAGTTTCGTGGCAACATGCGGCAGATGTGACCTACCCAGTCCCATTTTAGTTTAGCGGCTGAGTTGCTTACGTCTGCTATTTGTGTGAATTTATAATTCACATCTTTATATATTATAAATAATTAAAATGATTTTTCACTACAATTAGAGACTGAATTTTCTTTTTGCTCCACGTCGTGTAAGCCTTAGAGTATGCAATGCAGAACACATTGTACAACAACCATAAGACTTAATGGAAGCGAATAAGAGTAGCTTACGGTGGTCGTCGGCGACGCGGCGACGGTTGGCCGGCTATTATTACTAAAGTACTACCACATTTGTCAGTCCCACCACTTTGTTCCTGTAAGAGTCAGCAACACCACTATAATTCATGTTGTTCCTTTACTTCAAGTAAAGGCTCGTTTACAAGAGGACAGTTGCTCGCCTAGCAAGTGCGTGTCGAATCGACATAAGATAATACATATTATTTTTTTTATGTTCGCAAGTATCTACGTCGATATTTTTTGGGCTTACTTAAAAAAATACAACTGATAATTGAATACGTACTAGTCCAAAATGTGTGTAGAATTTTTGAACCGACCTCAAAAAAAGGAGGTTCTCAATTCGACTGTATGTTTTTTTGTGTGTTTGTTACCTCATTTCTCCGTCATTTATGGCCCGATTTTCAAAATTCGTTTTTATTTGATAGGGTATACTACCAGGTTGGTCCCATTTGTATCAAACCTCAGATCTGATGATGGGATCCTCGAGGAATTCAGAGAACTCCTCAAAAAATAAAGGTACACATGTACCGATTTTTACATTTTTGGTAACAAGTCAATCATGTATCATTTGGTGAAGAAAATCTGTTGAATCTCTCTACTTATTAGCACCAGGTTCGATTTCCGAGTCGGGCAAAGTTTTATTGTTGGCTTTCGGTCTGGAATTTTTTAGTGCCATAACTCAGGTTCTATATTTACACCTCTGCCTAGCCCTTCGGGTAATACAGGCATGCTGTTATAACAAATTAAGTGTTTCGTGTTCATAATTTCCTAACGATAATGTGAAATGTGATGAAGAGTGTTTACCTGAACAAAGCCGTAACGTTGTTAAAATTAATTTGAGTGTTAGAAGCATCACATTTGAAGTCTTAAGGTTAGTACCTTAATAATTATTATCATTGAAAAAAGAATGAAAAATTAATAAATCAAATTGAATGTCGTGATGGCCCAGAGGTTAAGGCGTCTACCTCTCATGCACGAGGTTGTGATTTAAATCCGGGCAAGTACCAATGTGACTTTTTCAATTCATATGTACTTTCTAAGTTTATCTTAGACATCATTGACATCGGTGAACGAAAACATCGTGAGAAAACCTTGACTTATAGTTAATATAAGTTTGGAATCGCCAATCCGCCTTGAGCAAGCGTGGTGATCAATGCTTTAGCCTTCTCTGTATTAGAAGAGGGCTTTGCCCTGCAGTGGGACAGTAACAAGCTGGTATTATTATTATTTTTATTATTAAAAAAAATACGTGGTTTACCACTCTATTACTTTTATAAGGCGAAGGCATCTTCTCATGCAGAGAAGGCATGAGCATTCACCATGCATCATACCATAGAGGGGAGTTGGTCAGGTAGCCTCACGATGTTTTCCTTCTCTGATGTCAGAGATGCATAATATTACTATAATCCATTAACAATAGCATTAGACAGAAGTTAAAAAAGGTTATTTTTAATGCACACTTTGTAACCAAAGGACAATTAAGCATGTTATAATTACGATAGATGCCGAATTTATTATAATCTATTTTCACAGCACTTAGTTATAACCATTGCAACCCTTTATTTTAAGAAATGATGTGGATTTAATTTAGTTATATTATTTCATTTAAGTTGAAAATTACAGTGTCAATGATAAACACCTAAAAGAAGCAGGGGCTAACAATACATGGACACGTTCTTCGTTTCACTTTTATTCTTCTTAATTTGAATTAAAACAATTTCAATAAAAATTGTTTTCACTTATCTTTAAACAAAATGTTCTGCATTCCTGCTTTTGAGAATCTTTTTTTCTAATGCTATTATAAATGGCATATAGTAACCCTGGCAAACTTAGTTCCACCTTAGAACTAGACTATTTAGTTTTTATTAGATTACGTCCTATTCTCAGATTTACTGAATATGCACAAAAAAAAATATCAGAATCGGTAAAGCCGTTTCGGAGGAGTTTTGTCACAAACTGTGATATGTGCATTTTATATGTTAGATATTAACTAAGAAAATTTAATTGAATTAAAACAGTCCTATTACCTAAACTATACTTGCACGGATTTGGTACTACAAACTCGTATGTGAAAGACTAAGTCTAAACCCCTGGCCAACGGGACAAGGTTAAAAGCCTTTTTTCAAGATAATCAAGTTTGATCTATTCTATTTTCCAGACAATAAACATTGTCCTTACTAGTGGTACAGGCAAACTTTCACCTGGACACGCATTGCCATGGCCGATTTGGTAAACTTGAAACAGGTTTTGCACCCAAATCGGTCGCAGCAAAGAAAATCCCCTTAAGTGGGGCTTGATATGATTATACTCACCTTCAGTGCCTATGCGGCTCGTCTCCGCAGACCATGGCCCACCTTTTAGCTCGCGTTGCGTGTCCTATCACCTGCACACGTGAGGACCTAATGTCTGCGTCAGTGGATAGTGTTGCCGTAGCTGAATTCTGGGCCAAGCACAATATTAAACAGCCTTGAATGCATAAATTAAGTGTCTATGTATGCCAGCGACACACTAAGAAGAATTAAAGGTTAACTTTAAAAACTTTACTTTTGATTTATACCTACTTGTTACAGCGACATCTATCTAGCCGTAAAAAAAACTAAAGTAACTTATCCTACATCGCGATATTGAAGTAATCCGCACTATTGAACTACAACATCCGCCGGAAATTCGACCCTCAGTTTTTAACGGGGGATGAGGAACTTCTCACCATATGGTCTTCTTCTTATCGTGTGGTTAGTAACTAACCTGGTGTCAGAGTTTTAATGCCGCCCATGGGCCTCTGACTTGGCATCACATGCCGTCGAGACATATATCTCTCAGGCATGCCGGTTTCCTCACGATGTTTTCCTTCACCGTTTTTGAAGCAAGTGATAATTATACAATCCGCACATGAATCCGAAAAGTCAGAGGTGCGTGCCTTGGGTTCGAACTCGAGACCTATGAATTGGCAATCCACCGGTCACACCACTAGGCTCTCACTGCTGTAAATATATGGTGAGAAAACTGAAACTGCCTAATTTAAAAAATAATAACTAAAAACTAACTAACACACCCCACTAACCCCCCCCCCCCCCCCTCCTAACTTTTTTTTTTATTTAATTTGGTAGTTTCCACGCCTACACAGAGAGCAAAAGTTCTCACCTGCAAACGTGAAATTTTACCGGTTTACATAAAAGTGCGACTAGAAACATTACACTAAGCGACTTGATAATGGTTCAGTGTTTAACGTTTACTCCTTTCAGTGTTAAGATTATTACGATCCAAACTGTTAAGTGAATGTTGAGCCTTAAAATGCCAGAATGTTTATTACTTTCGTACATAATCTCGTCTGGCATTGTTATTTACTTTCTTAGTGTTGAATACAGTTAAGAGTGCGTGTAAAGAATATCCCGCATGCATATACTTTTCATATGAAAGTCACGAAGTAAATACATACCTACTTGTAGTCCACGCAATATTTTAGGAAATTTAAAACTTATATTAAAAGTACACTTTGTAAACAGGCATATTACAAATTAGAGGATTATATTCAAGATAATAATGCTTGGCAACATGCTGGTCCAGCTCCATAGGGCAATCAAGGAACTTGACAAAATCTTAATTTGCTTTATTTTTGCAACACTCACGCTATTCTGCTGTGTATTTTTTTTTTATTATTATTTATTTAACATTTTCTTGATTTGATATTTAATCCGTGATTTTAATATTTGTAAATGTGAGAGTACCATGTATCTATCCTACTAAAATGCTTAATCTATCTTAGCATAGTATGTTATTTTTTATTTATTTTTTTATTTTACTTTGTTTATTCTAGGTACATCGTATTCACATATAATGTATTTTTTATTGTATACAAATATTGTAAAAACTATTTTAAAATAGTAAGTATGGAGTTTCTTGCCCATTCTTCTCCATACAAAACTGCCTTTTGGAAGGGGCAACTAGAATCATTAAATTTTATTTAACTTGTAAGTTTAACGTTCAAAAGTGCCTTTTAAATGGCCTAATTGAAATAAATGATTTGACTTTGACTTTGACTTTGAATACGCTACTGAAAACGACTTCTTCTCAGAATAAGAACGAAGATAATATGTGTAAGAGTGCTAGTTGCTCTAGATCTTAATTACTTCACAATCAGAAAAATAAACATGATATGACAACCCTTATGTACAGACGCCAGCACATCAATTTACCCCAATGTGTCAAATTTCTTTGATCGTTTTTCTCACTTTATGTCAAACAGAATAAGGTTCATTTTCAATTGGGAAAACTTTACACTTTGGAGTAACTTGATGTGCTGGCGTCTAAACAGTATGGTGTACGGTATTAACAGAATTGATAATCAAATTTTTAACCGATAATTTTTCTCCATTCCCATACTTATAAACACAAGGTTGAAGACGTTGTTTGTTATTCTGTTTGAATACCCTAATTTCTATAACTACCACCGACCGGTGGTAGTTTATTTAAAGTACCTATATTCTTAGCATTAGCATTTGACCATAGAGAGAAGAGTTTTTGAGAAAGGGTATAAGGGAAAAACCACAGCAGTTAACATGAATCTAACATTAGAGATAACTCGAGGGCGAGGTATTCTGTTAATTACTTATTTTATATTTTGGACGTTGCTGTCAAAATTAAAATCTAACCCATGTTAACAGTACTTGAAAGCCTCACGACGTAGTTATTCATATCTATTTTAGTATAAGTTAATAAAAAAAAGCTTAAATTCAAGCCAAATAAAGGTCAGTAGGTAACAATATTTACATAAAGCTAATATTAGTGAAATAATTCATTACACTAATCCTAATGCGACTTTTATTTTACATTGCTACATTAGGCGTGCCTTTAACATATTAAATATATTTTAATTGGTAAGTTGGGCTTATACCGAGCCTTAATCCTTTGGTTTATTGTTACCTGTCGAGTAATTTAGTCGCATAAAGATAGTTTCAATCGAAATAGGTATTGAATAGAATGAAGTTTATTTTTTTTGATTGTCAACTTTCGTTTAATCTATTATCAGCCTATGAATTTTATATTATTGACTGGCCTATCGATCTAGGAGTTAGTGGCCCTGACAGCTATTCTGTAGGACGTGGTTTCGATTCCCAAGACAATGCTAATGCTTGTATGATGAGGACGATCATTTTGTTGTTTGTGATTGTAATTTATCTATAATACGTATGTTTTTAGAACGTTTGGTATGTTTATCGGTTATCTAGTTCATAGCACAAGCTCTGCTTAGTATGAAACTATATGGCGTTGTGTGAAAGCTGTGGAATATATTTACGTATTTAGATTTATTTTTATGTTTGTCCACTGCAGGACAAAGGCCTCTTTTTATACAAAGAAGATACATGTTTAAAAAAAAACGTAGCTCCACACTAGAATTTTTTCCCTATGTTGTGGGGTCATTAACAAACATTTAAACTCACATACACAAACAATCAAACCCGGAGCAACTACGTGTAATTGGTCACCACATTTGCTCAAGGCGGATTAGTGATTTCAGACGTAACTGAAAGTCTAGTTCTTCACATTTTTTTTCCTCCACCGATGTCAATGATGTCTAAGCTAAGCCTATAAACTACTTGCCTGAATTTAAACCAAACATATTTACTCAACTGTACAAATTGGATTGTGTAAGTGGCCTTATTTGACTAATTGTTGTCGAACATTAGATTAGATGACCGGAGCAAACACGTTCGCAATGACCGCCTCTTAATGAACGAACAGTCTTCCGCCACTTACCCTCAAGACAATAACCGTGATGATTAACTTTATGACGTCATCCTCTTGCTTCAACAAATGCCTACTATTCTACAACTCACTGAGACGGAAACAAAAATACCGTCTCCCCTTGTAACAATATTGATACGCAATAATACAAAGAAACTAATAATGCCAACCTTCGATAATACTTGTAAACGTTGGAAGAGCCACTTGTTCGTCTTCAAAGAAAATAATATAAAAAGGGTAGACAGACAAAGTCATAGCAATAATTGCGAGAATAATGTGGAAGTTACCTGACACAGCCTTCTTTCTTTTACTACAGACAGAGAAAATATCGCTATTTATTAAAGACAGCTGAACCGTTTAGATGTGGTTGGACAATTAGATGTCGATGTTTTACTTTTATTTTTATCGATGAAATGGTTGCGCTGTGAAACTTGTGAGCAGACTTAAATAATAAATTGAACGATAGACAAGTTTAATTTCATTTTATAGAAACACAATTTAATGTAGAGTACCTATTGAACTTAAAACAAATATACAAATCAACTGCCATATATTTGTGTCCGCGCATCTCAGTCAAGCGGCTGCATATATTTGACTATATTTTTAATTGTAAATGTTGTTAAGACAAAGTATGTAAAATTGTACAGATTTTGTACAAAAATCTCAAAACAATAATAATTTCAACCTTGCGAAACCGAAACAAGCCGCTAGTTGAAAAATGCAGGCGTGCGTTTACGACCGACGATAGATATAATAGGCCTTTTTTAAAATTTTCGTCATCTTTGCATAAACATAGTCTGTTTCAAATATGTAATCGAATACACAATCTCTTTTTACCCGATCTTGTGACCTCTAACTAATTTGCTGCTTCATTTAAAAACCGCTGATCGGCTCATTCGGGACCAAAGGCTACGGATTAGCCGCACTTAGGCCACTTAAGGATTAAACCCTTGTAAGCACTAAGTAATGCTACATGCTTCACAGAAAGTCTATAGAATTCTAGACCTTTTGACCGCAAGTCACCTAGACCTCAACGTTTTCTTGTAGACATTCGAAGATATAATGCGTACCTATGACATTGAGTGGGTTTCTGTTTATCGAATCAGATGAAGATGGACCTACTGAGAAGAAAATTTGCCATCTAATAATAGACTGTGTAAATACCTTAGCCTTAAGTGTATTTAGTGCATATTGTATCCTTATTTCTATTATTTCTGTTATTTATCGTGCTTGTTAGTGATCCTAAGATTTCTGTAACCTATTATGTTTTTTTTTCGTGAGAACCTGTAATTGGCTTTGTGTTGCTTATTTAATTGTTAACCATCTGTTACAGCAGTTGGTTCTCCTATCAATGAATAAATAAATAAATAAATAAATAAATAAATAAATAAATAAATAAATAAATAAATAAATAAATAAATAAATAAATAAATAAATAAATAAATAAATAAATAAATAAATAAATAAATAAATAAATTTAAAAGTTTGTTTTATAAATCAACCACAAACATTATCCAGTAAAAACGATAGTATCAGCCTGGCCTAATAATATACTTTTTTGAGGTCGACTCCAAAATACCTGTATTTTAAATGGAGCAATACCTATCCAACTTTTACGACTCAGTTACTAGGTAACCCAAGTGCCCCTTGATAGACTTGTTATCAAACTTTCGGGCTTACATCCTTAACGACTAAAGAATATCTATAAATGGTAAGTGAGACCAACCGCTTAATGTTTTTTCCGAGACATAATACAAGGGACTTAATATGTGATAGAAGGTCACCCATCCTTGTTTCTAGTTGGAAAGGCGCTGGTGTTTGTGATAATACAATGTGTTTTCCATTAGTACAGACACCAACGCTAAATTTATTTCTGGACTGTTCTAATTTTACTTAAACACACTGTTTTTGTATGAACCGTAAATATGTTTTTCTGAAATAAAAATTATTATAAATTATGTACAGACCTTGGCAACGACAATCAATTTATGCGGTTACTACAATTCCGTCACCTGTACCTTAATCTATCGGATTAAGTAGCTGTTTATACGTTGCCAGCGTAAATATCTATGTTAGTTCCTTTTTGGTGTGAAAAAAAAAGCTTCTGGCGTATAAAGCCACCACGTAAGATTAATTTCATCATACGCGTCCATTTGTGCAGCTACTGATTGACACGACCATTAATTTTCAGTACAATGTCGCCATAATTAAGTCCAATATCACGGCTAAAGCCTCCTTAGGCTGTAGATACACTTTTTCCAGACAGATGACCTTTCCAGTTAATTAGGTTTTAGAAGATTCATCGTAATACTAGGTTCCAATTAGTTAATTAATTTTGTTAAGCGTTATTGTAAGCCGATTTTGTTTACATTATAAGTAGGTACTCATAGTATTAATAAACCTGGAATTAGATACTTGCTTTTAGTTTCATCTTTTCGTGATGAGTATTTAAGTTTTTAATATAACATTCAATGTAAGACTAAACTGCTTTAATTTTAATCCTAATTTAGAAGGCGATTCCCAAAGGGCAGACAGAAACGTTCGTACACCGTTTGCCAATACAGTATTAGGTCAGTTCCAATCTGATATTGGGCGGGCTTATCGCCATTTACCGGGCACCGTTCCAATCTCGAGCTATAATGGAGAAATTTCCAACAGAAAACCGCAACGTTTAATTTTAATTTCAATTTTAAATAGGTATCGATAGAACGTCAAAATGTCACATCCCTCTGTTTGGCCGGCGCTGTAAGCTTCACCAAGTACAAATAGAGAATAGTGGTTGCACTAATAATGGCTTGGCGTATAACTACTGCTGGCAGAGCGTTAAATTTATATTAAAAACGTCCTGACCTGACGCTGTATTGTACAATGTACTAGGCGTGCGCTTTGTTGTCAAAGCTATATTATTTGCGCTCACACAAACGTTGTTAATGTGTCCATGTGTGCGACAAATTGATTACAAAGGGCGCAAACTACTGGTTTTTAGTTCCATAGTGGCAGTTAGAGTGAAATTATAGGTGTTGGATTTATTCTTTTTGCTATTTTTTGCCAACAGGCTGTGAAATCTGAAACCTTGGACTAGGTCGATTTTATTTTATTCAAACATAAAATATATTTGTTGGACTGTTAGTAAAATGGCAGCCAAAAATTTTTTGTAAAACATTTATTCATCCCAGTAGTTTATAGTAGGTAGCTACAATAAACTTCTGGGATAAATTAATGTTTGTAAAAATATTTTTTGGCTCTCCGAAAGAAACTTTATAAATACAGTGTAAAATCGTTTTAGTTTTGTAAGTTGTTGGCAACAAAACAGGGGTCAGTTGTTTTCCTTTTTTTTGTAAAATAATTTCTCGTTTTCATTAAAACAGAATTTATTCTAAAAAAAAATCTCTTTTTTTTTGTAAAATAAGTTCTTGTTTTCATTAAAATAAAATTTATTCTAAAAAACAACTGTATGGTTCGTTGTGAAATCAGTTGAAGTGTTACAGAATTATCGCTTAACATACCTACGTAAAAAAAAGAAAACAATTCCGACGAATTAGGAACCTCTTCCTGTCGGTTTAAACGATGTAATCTTTGTATACGCCTAAAAGATACAAGCCAGTACACACGAAAAACAAGATTAATCGTATTAATTAGGAGCCACTGTTTCACGCCGTAGGTATTCGTAGCCATAACTCGGGCCGAAGAAAAATTCGAGTAAACTGTCTGTACTCCCAAATCAAGTGCCATTGACCGGATATATCTTAACGTTTATTCTTTGAACAAATAAATACACGAAGAGTAAATAACTAAATTAGGTATTATGGATTTCGTTTTTCTAGGGTTCCAATATTAAAAGAATTTTACTCACAGAGTTTTCTGGCCCCGGCCTTGAGGAGGCCCTAAAATGCAGACATAATTCCTTTACATGGGAAAATTTATAATAAATTGATCTATTTTTATTAAAAGTTGCAGTTAAAATATCTAAATTATATATTAATTTCAGATTAAGTTTTTAAAGATTATTAAAACAGGAAACCTTTTACTAAGAAAAGACACAATATTCAAATCAAAGATTTTCATAACTTATTAGGTTCGTTCGGACGATTAAATTTCTGAGTAAGCCAATTCAGATGATAAAAGATTTTGTAAAAATTATTCTAGTTGCTCCTTCCAAAAAATAATTCTGATTCTTTCTAAAAGTGCCCCAAATTATTGTAGCACTGCACAGTTTAGAACGGCCTGAAATAGAATGTTGTGCGGTCGTACCTTAGTCGACAAATGTTAAAAAAAATGTTTATTTCATCAACTTATGTAAGTAACTTTACAAAATTAGGAACTACCTTTTAAGCAAAAAAAAATGCTTGTAGTAGGTGTTATGTTCTGTAGGCTTGTCAAATAAGACACCGTTGAGGTTGACTTGGTATATTTAGACACCCAGTATATTACACTTGAGTTAGTACAATAGTAGCAGCTTCACAGACGGGGACAGACAATGAAGTAAACCGGACCTTGGAACCTTTACTAACTCAAGTGTAATTTACTGGGTGTCGAAATATACCAAGTCAACCTCAACGGTGTCTTATTTAACATGCCTACAGAACATAACAGTAGGTAATTCCGGACAGATAATTCACTAACGATATTCCTATCACCAATACGATTTCAATCAAATAAGCAAAAATATTAAAACAATATCGAAGCAATCCGCAGCATCTGGCTTCAACAAACGGACGGAATTATAATATATTTATTGTGATAGGGTTGTTTTGATCTTTGATTGAACCATTAACTTGATTGCTGTACTTTAGAAATTCAGTACTAAAAGTTGGGTAAAGTGTTTTAATTATCGTCTTAACTCGGTGCCAGCGAGCAAAGTAGTATGAAGTTTACGAATTAACTGGAATATCCGCTTCAGACCCTACACAGTTGACTTTTAAAATATTTTACACGCTTTTTAATTTTGCATAATAATTTGATACTGGAGTTTAGCTATTAGTTGAGTGGTTTCTTGCCAGAGTTGGTGGCTTTCTATTTAATCATAATTTATTATGCTTATAGATGCTTGAGAGTCGTTTCGAGGAATCTGACAACCAGTTTATCCATGGGGTATCGTGATACCCCGTAACTCTGGGTGTTGGCAGACAGATATGCAGTCGGTCTGTATGTATGACTGGAAGCCGACCTAATCATATTTAGTAAAAGGCAAAGCTGACGTTAATTAATTATTACGGTAATGTTTATCACTTTAATTCTGGTTTTATCCATTTCTAGATATCAAAAGAATTTGTTATACATTTTCGAACCTACAAATTCTTTTTATGATTCTTAGCATCTAAAATTTGGAATTATGTTGCCAGCTTTATTCACTTTAAATTCGGGTATAGATTAGGGTCATATACAACATTAATAATATATCATTATAGTGTGAGTTCACACCACAATGCTGCTTTTTAAAGACGTGCTTCGATTAGAGAATATACGAGCATAAAATAATAGGCGGATTTAATGCTATGGACAATTTACCAGTGAAACTTTGGGTTCCGCAGTGACAAACAGCGGTAAACAGTGGTATATACAATGTCATATAGTCTCATTAAAACAAATAACACACTAGGCAAGATAGGACAGCTACATACAGCTGCGTTTGCCAACGTGACCGCAGCCAGGCTGTTATTAGATAATCCGACAAGTCTACGGCACTTAACTGTGCTTAGGATTAGCCACAATCGACCTTGCATTGTGGCTATAATCACATATTATTATCATTTAATTAATTTGTAAATAAATGATTAAATTTCAAATATTGTGCGTGCTAAATAAACACAACAACACATTTCACTTTTTTGTTATAAAAGGAGGTACAGGAAATAGTGTTTAGTAAAATTAATATTACACGAAGTATTTATTGACAAAATTTGGATTTATAATACTTTTTTCTGTAAATAGGTTCCTACAAACACGTAATTTTTTAACTAGAAGGTGAGCTGGGTGCTTCACTAAGACTTTTCTGAGAAGAAACACCGAAAGAAACTCAGAAGTCTCTTCTAAAGTCCAGACAGTATCTTGGACAGATCATGTAAGAACAATGCATATTAGTGTCTGAAATGGTCATATGGGGAAAGAGCCACACAGCTATGAGGGGATCAGATCAGTTAGTGCAAGCATTTGTCAGTAATCGTGAGCTCAACTTGGAACTTGAGGAGTGGCTTGTATTGGTGATGGTATTATTGCTAAATGACAAAAACCGCACAGACCGACTAAAGGTGAAGCTGCACTTGCTAGTTTTAGTCCTTGGATGGGTCAAAGTCCATCATATATCGAAACCTCTACCAACATGTGTCGAATAACCATTAAAGCCTTGATCTTTGATGCTATTTGAAAATATTTGACAGTCGTTACGGAAAGTCAAACCCAAAAGTCTGACAAGTTTACGGAGGAGACTTGTGTAGTGGAGGTCTGATAGAGCTCTTTGTAAAATACTAGATTTCATCTGGATCCACTTAGACTGGCACCTCGGGGAAAAGATAGTCAGGTGATGGTGATTAATGGATTATGTTAATACATATCTGCAAGCTTAATTGGTTAAAGTTACTGTACAAAAACTTGCGAAAAAACAGAAGCTTGCCCTACGTAGTACTCGTATTACTGTTTATTGAAATATGTGTTTCAACTGCTAGATATAAAATAAATGGCCACATTAATTTTATTATTGATTGAATAGTGCTAGATTCAACCTCATACCTAAGCAGTCCATATGTCCTAAACACAGACACAGAAACTAAATTAAAAACACATCTAAAGGACCATGCAAAAAATCGTCCCATACCACCAACAGATTTCAAACGTATCTCAATCAATTCATCTTAGCATCATGATCATTTTTTATTATGACGACATCTCCGTAAGTCATGGGGGTATCGCGCAAAAAAATATTTTTTATAGGTACTTACACACTTTTTGGTACAGTAAATTGTAAAAAAAACGTACAGGAACACTATTTAACTATGAAAAAACTATTGATAGTGAACAGCCGTGAGATGCACAGGATAAAAGCAGCCCGCGGCAGTCTGGCGGTGCGCATAAAATACAGGGTGTCTCATTCAAATCGGTCAGTATGGGAAAGTCTGAAACTATAAGACATACGAAGATCTGTTCTGAGGAACCATGTCATCGATTTTAATAACAAGAAAAACTGCATTCATACATTTTAAGAAACATCTGTACTATTGTAGTAATATTGTAAACATGGTCACTTCGAGCACCTACTAAAATAAATTAAAGTATGTGGAAACAATGCATTTTATTCATTTTAGACATCATGTTTCATACAGACATTTACTGCTTAAGACCTACACAATCGATATCTAAATAGAAATAGAATAGGTTTTTTTTTTTCAAAATAACCGGGTTCGATTCCCGAACGGAGTACAGATGTTTTTTTTTAATGTGTGAATGCAGTTTTTCTTGTTATTAAAATCGATGACATGGTTCCTCAGAACAGATCTTCGTATGTATTATAGTATCAGACTTTCCCATACTGACCGATTTGAATGAGACCCCTGTATAGTCTCAATTTTTTTGTATATGGAGAAAGGTCGTCACACTGAATTTAATCTGCCGGCAGAAATGCTATCTACTATAATGATAGACGAATAATTACTAACTTACCAAACTGGATAACAGTTCTGTTGACATAAATATATTTGTACATGAACAATAACAAAAAATGTGATTAATACTAACCCAAAATGTTGTTATTTCATAAATATGTTTATACTTATACATGTTATAAAAACCTAAAGTGTTTAGTTGATCAATTGTTAACTGTAAAATGTCTAAAACAAGGTTATTTAAAACAAAATAAGTACACCCTTTTTAAGTAAACACTTTTTTTTTAATTAGGTACCCCATATATTTACGGACTAAAAATTGTTATTTGTGTTTTTATGAGACTTCATAATAATATTGAAACAAGTCCCATGTCTGTTGGTGGGTTGGGACAGCGCCCATACAATCTTTTGCATGGTCCTTTGCAAATTGTTACATTCTTAACAAAAATCACGACGCGGCAACCCTGACTAAACCCACCAATCAACTAGAACAATACACTCAGAAACATTATCATTCTGTTAGAAACTTATATCAAAACATATTTCCACAAATCCCATCGAACTCCTCACCCTACATAAAGGTCGGAAGGGTTGAAAGATTCACGCTGAATTTGCGACTAAAATAGCTGAGTCAAACCAAAGCCCTGTCAAGCCCAAATTGGATGAATCACGTGACATTACGAATGTATCGCGTACATTTATTTGATAAAAGCGTACGCTGAACGTGTCAGGAATGTAATAATGTGGGTATAATAGCTCCGCCAATCATGGCCATGCGTTTAATATGTGCTACTACTAGACGTTGTCATCGTATTAAATTAACATGATGTAGCAACGTTTAATCACGTCGGCTTAGGACTTTCTAAATTAGTTCCTTATTCTACACACCAACATCAGATTTGAAACGAGGTCTACTGTGTGTAATCTCAGAACTTTGGTGTTCGCATTTGTGAATCGCTAAATTGAGCGAATTCCTACGAGCAAGTGTATCGTATATTGTTTTGTTATGGATTTGCGTTCATCCTGCTTGTGGTTGGATATTAAGACGAAATTAGATATTTGAATTTTGATATCACTCTGGGTAGGATTCATCAAATGGCTTTGACTAGCATGAATGAATAAACAGCTAGTTTTATGATTAATTCGTGATGCAATTTGTTGCACGAGGATGGGCGGTTTTCTGTATGATATTTTAGACCTTAAATGGGTATTTAATGTGGAACTGTAGGTATTTAATGTGAAGTGCTTCATGTTAAATACCGTTATACAGCGTAATTTGTATTTACTACAAGCCTAATCCCATCGAAGGTTGCAAAAAATTATCCGTTCCCGAGACCCCCGGCCCTGGTTTGAGACGGAATACTTGGGTGGTTTTTAGTCAGTAAGAGTCTGTCAGACCACTCCGCATACGTCATATCCGTGAGGATTTTCATCCATGAATAAAATGAACCCAACCCCGTAATATAAATATCATTTGTGGAAACGTAATTATCGCCTGTGTATTATTTTCAATGTTCGACCCCTCAAACTTCCGTGGTTCCTCGACAAGGGTGGGGTAAAGTTAGTTTTATCTCTATTAAATTTAAATTATCTTTTAGTTTGACCATAGATCTGTTAATTAAAGAAAAACATATCAGCTGCATTCCTTCCCATGAAATTGCGCCTGTATACCTTTTAATAATAGGGCCTTTATGGAATAGTTAACTATACCGTAGTAAAAGCAAAGAAAGATTTATGATTGTGTAACATATTTTCACGCCACTATACCTCGAAGTGTTAAGCAGACGAATGTAGTATTCCCGCATTTTGTTTGTTATGTAAGTTCCAAATAATACAAATAATGTAATACTAGTCCATTTATTTATTTATTTAGTTCAAACTCCAGGCTAATACTTAGAAATTTTCAGAATCCATGAACCAAACTCAGGACTTTATGTTCACCATAAATCTGTGACTATTAGCCCAAAAAAAGCATTTATGTTGACTTTTATTGATAATTGTACAGACGCCAGCACATCATATTACCCCAATGTGTCAAATTTCTTTGATCGTTTTTCAACTTTACGTTAAACAGATTAAGGTTCATATTCAATTGGGAAAATTTGCGTCTGTACAATAGCCTAGAGACAGTGTTTTTGTTACAACTTTCAAATTTACTAGATACCCTAATCATTTATTAAATTTTCTTTCTATAAAAGCTATAATTCTGATAAACAAACCACCGTAGAAACAAGATATTTACTTTATTTAATAGAAACGATCTCATAGCCGTAGTTCAATTTATAAGGCACGTATAACGTAATAGGATGCGTTGCCAGCGTTATGAAAACGCTTATAAATCGGTTATGGGGTTCCGTATACAGTTTAATTTCCTAGAAAGCGTTAGCTCAGTAAATAAACCGTTATTTTTACTCGGCTACACGCGCCGAGTACAATGCGAACGTAAGCCTAATGGATTTAGCGTGTAAGTTGCATTTAGGGGACTTAGTTCATGCAAAATAATCGCACTAGCTCTCCGCAAACAAGTTATCATGCAACTGGCTTAAATAAACTTCTTTTTTTCTTCATTTTGTGTCTTTTATGAAAGCAAATGAACCGTTGGACGTCTTAATTAACTCGGTAGTATACACGAAACTTGCCTTAACTTGATTCAACAAGTAGCAGTGGTATAACTAACTAAATTAATTTGATTACACGGTGCTGAATCAACGTCTCCACACAGTTAATGATATCATTCATGATGATCATGAGTAAAAGTTTCTGTGTTTATGTTTCCTTGCAAAGTTGTGTAAATAAATACAGACATTTCCTTTCTGCTTAATGTGGAAACAGACAGTCATAAGCGCTATAACAATTTATAATGACTATAAAACAAAACAGTGTCTTATCGTTTACGAGACAGTTTTTTGTTTTAGTTTCCAGCAAGTTGGAAGTAAAATGCAAGTAAGTATTGGTTATGGTTGCATGCGACCGCAGCGCCATGCCTTCGCCCGGTTATTATGTAAATTAAAGAAAACGCCCCGGCCCAATCGGCCGAATCAACGAATGCGCTTCCAAAGTGTTCATTAACATAATTTATTCGCGCCTGTCAGTGCCGGTCTTAAATTTGTGGAAGGTTATTTTTCAACGTGGAAAAATTGTGTAAAGCGGTCACGTATTTTTTAGCGTCAGAGTATCCGTACGGTGTAGTTTAATAATGTCATAACCAGGGCCGAGTGAGAGCCGCGCGATAACATCGAAGATACATCGTGGAGCTCGGATTTCCAACAATAATTTATTTTATGCGTAAGGTCTCGGTTACCGGGATGGATGGTTTATGCACTAACGTCGAAAGAATACTAAAATACTATTACCATATTTTTTATCATCATCAGCCTAGCCTTTTCAACTGTGTTAGTTTCTATTGCCTGTTTTATATTTGATTGGGAAACCTCATAGATATGCTCCGCACTGAGACGGGGTATGTCAAACTTTTACTGACTAAAACCACCTTGGTGTTCCATCTCACACCTGCGCCGGGAGTTGTGGGAACGGACGATTCTTCTGCAACCCCTAATTTAACTGGATGCAGGTGGAAACTGGTATTTTACATGGCCTGACTGCTTATCACACCTCTAAAACCCAGTTAATACAATACTCGTTGTAAGATTGGATTATATTTCAGATATTATTTTTAGGGTTCCACGCCCAAAGTGTAATAACGGGACCCTATTACTTAGACCCCACTATCCGGTGACAGACAGACTGTATGTCTGTCACCAAGCTGTATGTCATGAAAGGTGACATTTTCAGAGATTGATTTATGTTGACGCTATAAAAATAAATACTAAAAACAACATGTAATAAATATTAAAGTGGGGCTCCCTTACGACTTGATTTTTTGTTAGTTTTTTGCTACGGACGGTACGGACCCCTTCGTGCGCTAGTCCGACTCGCAATTGGCCGGTTTTTATTTACCATCTTGATATTTTAGCCAAGCCAAACATTTTTCCAGTATAAAGTTCTCCGTAGAGACTAATGTAATATTTTGGGGGATTACAAGATTCTTAAGTATTAATAGCCTGTCCCTAGTTCCGCCGAACGGTTATTCGGGAACCGCTTTAAGTTGTCACTTTAATCTCTTTTGGCACCGAAAACTACCATTGCATCTACCGGGATATCGTTTAGATTTTCTATTCGTTTTATAATAAAAATAGATCAAAATTTAGAATTGTATTCGTTTATAAGTAGATACCTACTGTTCATATATTCCTTCTACTGTCTTATCGGCTTCATGGTTGAATCGCTTTATTGTAAGATCTTACGTCTAGATTTCCTGGAGGAAGGATTTTGGTCCTATTGATCACAATAGGATCATTGCTTATTTTATGGCATTATTTTGTTTTTAGTGATATTAACTAGAGCTTGACAGCGATCCCACCTATAAACTCCTATTCTAAGACTCTTATAAAGAGGTAAATTTTGTGAGGTTGTAGGGGTAATCTCTGGATCTCCTAAACTGATTTTGAAAATTCACGACTTATTAACAAGATTTTATACAGTTACAAATTATACTTAAAGACATTTAATTCTGTGTAAATATATCAATTAAAGACGTCCACAGCTTATACAGTTATATAACACATATAAATTAAATTAAATTATTAAATAGAAAACTACATTATTTGTGACTCAGTTTATTTTCATAACTAAGAGGGGATAGAGGGGCTGTTTAAGTACGAAATGCACGTGGACAAAGTCGCGTGCAAAGTGCTAGTCTTTAATATTTCACTGGGAAATAATTGTTAAGTGTAATTGTGCAATCTCTCAGCTGTAGCAGCTCAGAGGCTAGATTTGTGCCCGATTGATGGCAATAGGCTCCCTTCTATTACATGGGACTTACTTAAACATAACTGGCGAAATAGGAATGTAATATAGGTACTTAACCCTCCTGGGATTAGAAGCATGATATATGTTTGTAATAAGTGTGATCTAAAAATGGATGTTCGTTTTTCTTAAGGTTCCGTAAATATTTTAATTAATTTGTTCTTGTAAGCGCCAAAACAAACAATCTCAGAAGTGGGAAAAGCGTGCCTATTGCCTCTTGAATTAAACGATACTATAAATTTTCCCGGTGTAATCCTTCCTCCTTGAAAGTTATTAATATAACAATCAAATCGACGTAATTTTAGCAAAATAATATGTTGAAAAATGTTGGATTTAATTTTATTGTTAGCAGATCAAGTGCGTAGGTACTTTTCTTAAAGCGAATATGTGTTTTTTATCAGTTTTACACTTCTGGTGGTGGTGGTTTCTTGTGGTTGGGCCTCTGATTTGGCTTCACATGCCTTCGAGAAATATATTTCACATCGGTTTCCTTAGGGCGCCTTCAAATTAGCCGCAAAGACCCGCGCGGTGGCAGCGCGGCTACAGCGCTGCCGCCGCGCTGCAGTCGCTGGGTTCGAGCATCATAGTGTTGTACATTTAGTTCAACCTCATCGATAAATTGTTCAAGCTGATTGTCGTTCATAAAAAAACACGTAGGTACGCATCATCACTAGTCGATTGATGAACCGATGCGCGGTCACAGCGCGGGTGTAGCGTTGCAGTCGCGCGTTTTTTTATTTATATGGATTAACAAAGCAGCGCAACGGTACGCGCGAAGGCGGTGTTTCTTTTCATCAATTTTAAAACAAGTGATATTATTTTACAATATGCACATGAATCCAAAAAGTCAGAAGTATGTGCCTTAGATTCGAACTCAAGACAATCACACCACGAAACTAACTTTCTTTTACACTTAACGGACACTCAGTTGACCATAAGGTAAAGATAAAGATACCGGGCTGGTATCCGCGACTCCACGTCAAAGCGCGTATTTTGCGTATGGGCCATAATCTACCACACGGGCCCCGTGCGAATTGGTAGATGTCACATGTCTTCGAATTTTTGGTTCTAGGACATGCCGGTTTCCTCAGGATGTTTTCCGTCACCGTTTTAGTTGACCTTATCTTATATGTTATACCGGTCGATTCTTTAAAAGTCACCATGTAAAAACGTGAGTGAAGTGAACTTCAATGCCAAGCATTAGTATGAATTGACAGCTCATCTATATTTTCCCGGGGTGATTTTTGCAGAACAGCGCTACACTTGGTTTTTGTTGCATATCAAGTAGTAAACCTATCAAAAATTACACACGTCGTGTACACTTTTAGAAATAAATAATATAATTATAATGTATATTTTTTTAAATATAGCCTATATATTTGTGTACAATAATTATACAATCAACATCACCTACACATCTGCGAGTTATAAAATAAATGAACAATTAATTAATCCGACATTTGGAAAAACTGGGGATTGTGAGCTATGATACCTTAATACCTCAAATATTTCACAACAAACTACGTTGTTTTCCATAATGAGTGGAACAATGTGACAAGAATTATCTGGCTTTGTGTCAAAGGGTTTTCTTGGTCCCTTATTCCATGAACCGGTCCAGATTATCGCGCGTGCGGCCTGCCGCTTACTTGTTACTTATTAGTGAAACGTCGCCATATTTTAGACAAAAAACCTTCATTAACCTCACGTCAAAAGATTAAAAATAATAATGGGGATCTTCTTTAGTAGATCCATGTTTATTTGCGTATTAAATTTAAATTACATTATTTGTGCGTTGGGTTCTTGTTGCGTGTTCTTCGAACTAATTATGTTATGTACCGAAGTTTCAAATGTTTGGAGTAAGTTAAGTTTATTGGAGTTACGTATTATCTCATCACTAAACATGACTGCATTATTGGTTTATTGGTCAAAAGGACTACTACTGAGCATGAGCTCCTGGGTTTAATCCCCAGGTAGGGCAAAGTGTTTTCAGAATTATGAAATTTTCCAGAAGCAGCCGAGAGTCTGGTTTTGTGCCCGATAGATTGCAATAGGCGCGCCCCTTTTTAGATTGGGCTTTAACATAACTGACAAAATGTGGGTGTACTACAGTTACATCTCTGCTAGCCCTTACGGAGATTTCAGGCGTGATGTTTTGTTAAAAATGGAGTTAAAATCATTTGAATAATTTAATATCTATCAATATTCTTCCCGGAAGTGCTGATGCGGCTGCTCAGGACTACCTCAACTTATGCGCTTTTCATGGCCTGCTTCCAGCACACAGCCTACCTACACACAACAGTGGCTCCTGTTTGGATCATATTATGCTTAAATCGAATTTTCCTGCACTTGCACTTATTGTTAACTCAACAATAACCGATCACAATGCTGCCCTACTAACCCTCAATTGTAAATTACCTAAACAAAGCACTCGAGAAATATCAAAACTAAATATAAATAAACTTGAAGAAGATTTACGCGTCATCGATTTTGATCCAGTCTATAATTCCGCTGACCCACAGTTCTGCATGTCGTATGTTATTGAAAACGTACGAAATGCAATTCAGAAAAACACATTTTTATCCCAGTTGAACAACAAAAATCGCAACATAAAACCCTGGATAACATCAGGCCTTATTCGCTGTATGAAACATAGGGATAAATTGCATATGAAAGCGAAAACTAATCCAGACAATGCAGTATTACAACTTTCCTACAAAAGATATCGAAATTACTGTAATGATCTCCTTAAAAAAATTAAAAGAAACTACGACAAAATGACATTGGAAAAGGCTGGAACAAATAGTAAAAAGATCTGGAAATTTATTAAAGACACAACGCACGCGTCAAAACAATATGAGTCATCTTCAGGTTTATTACAAGCACACTCGTCACCGCTGGAATCCGCTAACATAGCAAATAATTTCTTCGTTAATGTTGGAAAGTGTCTGGCAGACAAAAATCGGGGTCAATCGCAAAACCTAACAAGCTCACCTTTAACACGGAACACTACTTTAACATCTTTCGTGTTGCTAGACACTGATGAGACTGAGGTAGAGAGTATTATCATGTCCTTGAAAGAAGACTGTGCAGTTGGTTATGACAACATATCTAATAAAATTATTAAAAAATTTAGGGACATTTTGGTACCACCTCTGACCTATATTTTCCGCATTTGTTTATCTTCGGGTCATTTTCCGAAGTGTCTCAAAAAAGCTGTAATTGTCCCTGTCTATAAATCAGGCAGCAAAGATCAAGTGACAAATTACAGGCCTATTTCTTTATTGCCTTCTATGTCAAAAATACTGGAAAAAATTATAAACAAAAGGTTATTGAAATATTTGGAAGATAAATCAATTCTGTCCGAACGGCAGTTTGGTTTTAGGTCTAAAGTCTCAACTGCCGACGCAGTACATCATCTGACTGACTATCTAGCGCACGAACTTGACAAGGGTAACCACACTGTAGGAATTTTCCTGGATCTCGCCAAAGCGTTTGACACAGTTTCCGTTCCAATACTGTTGCACAAACTTGAGACCATAGGTGTAAGAGGAACTCAGCTGAAATTATTCAAAAGTTATCTAGAAGATCGCTCCCAGTGCGTAAAGATTGGCGATGTTCTCAGTTCTGTAAAAAAAAACACATTTTTTGGTGTTCCCCAAGGAAGTATTTTGGGGCCCACCCTTTTTTTGATCTACATAAATGAACTTTGCGATATTAAGCTAGAGCAGGGCACTATCATCACTTACGCTGACGACACTGCACTACTTTTTTCAGCTGACTCAGAAAATAAAGTCTACAATCTTGCGCAACACGGATTCAATATTGTAAATAAATGGCTTCAAAATAACTCACTAACTTTAAATGCGGAAAAGACACATTTCATTAAATTTTCGATGCGCAAGCAAATATCGACTGTACCCACAACATTACATGCTCATTATTGCTTAATCCCTGCAGATAACCAATGTACGTGTCCTAATATTAAAAAGTCGGATAACATAAGATACCTGGGTGTTATATTAGATGAAACCCTTTCCTTTAAACAACACATAGAAGCTCTAAATAATAGAATTCGTAAGCTGATTTTCGTATTCAAAAAGCTACGATCTATTACAGATTCAAAAATAATAAGGCAAGTATACTTTGCTCTTTGTCAGTCAATTTTGACTTACTGCATCACTTCATGGGGTGGGGCTAGTAAAACTTTGTTATTGACCATTGAAAGAGCCCAAAGAGCTATTCTCAAGGTGGCTACTTGCCGCCCTTTTCTTTTTCCCACTAACCTCCTGTATAAATCTTGTGATGTACTAACAGTTCGACAGTTATTTATAATGAGCACTGTACTAAAACAACACGCAGCACTTCCATACAGCACTGATTTTACTAAAAGGAGACGGAAAGATTTAGTTTGCTCACAAAAAAGTACAAAACATCCTTTTACAGCAAAATTTTATATGTACAACGGACCGTTACTCTATAACAGGCTAAATAAAAAAGGTAACATCTTCTCCTTAAATTATAGTGACTGTAAAAAAAATCTTATGGAAGCTCTCCAAGCTATGTCGTATGAAGATACAGAGAAGTTATTACTTGTTTTAAAATAATATTAGTGTTTTGTTAAATTAGTTAACTAAGTTAAGATTAGTTTAACTTTAATTTTATTTACTTGTTTGCATACCAAATTGTAAGTTTAATAAATGTATGATGTGATTATTTGTAAGATTAATGTTACCTACAATCGCCTGAAACACAGGATCACCTAGTTCAGGCACAAATTCCGGGTGAACTTTATATAGATTTAAGGAAAATTGTATTTAACGTTATGCCTTATAATTATGAATAAAATTTATTATTATTATTATTATAATAAGTATGTTCTTATTAATACTGCCTCGTTGATCTTTTGGAGGTATGAGGAACAGGGTGTAAAGTTCCATTGAAAAGGGAGGATCCTCCGACCCGACGGGTGTTGTGTCTGGTGGGCTAACTACTACCCGACGGTTATTGTCGGATACTTGTATACGTTCAAATCGCGTAGACAACTTTAATACCGCGATGTAGGATATCAGTCATAAAATCAAAATCAAATCAAATTTATTAAATAATTTTCACAATATACCCAGTTACATATAAACAAAATAAATATTAAATAAATAATTATTCTAGTAATCAACAAATAACTACATTTATGTGTATATTAACCAAATTAGAATCAGTACTTATGGAAAAAATATTTTGAACCTAGAATTACATTATATAATTAGCGACTTTCCTGAACTAGGTTAATAAAACTCATGTTTCAGGTCATCACTTAACAAGACTAGTTATTACGAGTGCATGTTACACTATATAGTTATTATAGAATAACAACTAACGAACTAAACCTTACAATCATACTAGAACTTCCAATAGTTTCTCTGTGTCTGTGTAATAAGTTCGTATGTGGCGAGATAGATGTCGCTACAACCTAATGCTCAAAAATACTACAGTATAATTAAACTAAAGACACCACAATCCCAATTTAATTAATAAAGGCAACAGCAGATCTATTGCTTATCTCCGATTACAGTTCATAGTGATGATCACTGGGCAAAGTGTTCAACAATTAACTGTCAAACAGCTAGTTTCGTATTGGCTATCATCAGTGTGTATCTAGGATGACGTCATGCGCACTCGCTGGGATGTGACGAAGCGCTCAGTATCCCGACTGATAGGTACCATTTTTTTTATCCTTTTTTAAACTTAGAGTCACAGCCTTTTGAATATAAGCCAGCATTGCACATGTAAGCGGGTACGCCTTTTATACCTAGAGGCTGTTATTTTTCAGTTTTGTAGTTGTTTTACTTGAGTTTAGATTTCAATGTTAGTATGAATATTTACATATACTTTTTTTTTAATCTCAGTGACAATCATTCTGAAATGTAATGTTTTACAAAGTGTATAAACCTTAGTGCTATTTATTGAGCATTTCATTGTATAGATTCTTTGTATACCTAGTTCTTCAAACGTATCAGACAGATGTGTTGCTGGGGAGTTTGTTCCGCCACTTCTTCTTCCCAGCAAAAACACTATTAAGTGGCGAAGGGTGGGCCGTTTTTGGGTGACTGTCCTTATGTATTTTTTGACGTTCAAAAAGTGCTGATTCTCAGCCTAGTTTGAATAAAGACTTTTGTTTTTTTTTATGTAAATTCTCAGCTGTCATGTAAAGTTTGGTCTGCAATTGGATGCCAGTTAGTCACAGTGGTAATTCAAAAAATAGCCAATAGCCTTGCAGGAACATGAAACGTAATCAAAATAAAAAATGCATGAATCAAAAATCTCCATACATACGACCTCATGCAAGATAAGTACCCACCATTCAATTTTCATTTCTGGTCAAGGGTAAAATGTTCATAGACATTTCATGCTAATATCGTACGAGGGTAAAAGTGATCGGATATCTTCGGTCATAATGCTTAAGTGCTTTTATGAAACCTGACGATATTTGATACGGCGGGATGAAAAGTAAAAATTAGCAATAAAACGGGACGCGAATATTATATCAACCTTACCTTATTAACCTTACCTTTTATGTTTTTACCTTTATTTCTGTTGGGTTTGTGAATGGAATAGGTTTTTTAGGGGCTTAGAAATTTTCAAGATCGTTATTAGTGTATACAGGGCCTAAGGCAGGGCGCAAACGTGAACACTCTTGTGTCTTGTGACAAATACAAGCTACAGATGAATATTTGATTTCTATATAACTTACTCATGTTAAAATGTGGCTGACTAGCCACACTTGACCTCAGTGTTGCGTCGCGCCGTCAACGGACGCGTGCGTGCGTTAGTGTGCCGTTTTTGAAGATCGAATGTTGTTTAGGCAACTTAGCTACACCTTTTTACTTTTAATATCATTGCTCACGACGACAGAAAGTGTCTACCTTTGCGCAGTGCCTGATATTTTTGACTAATTAAAAACAAAATATTCTAGTCTTAGTGGAAGTTTGTAAAAATGTTTAGATTGGATGTTTGTAACTCTATCACACCGTAACCGTTAATCAGATTTTGATGAAACTTAGCAAGCACATAGGATACTTTTAACATGGCAGTTTACTCCCTTGGAACGATAGGCTAACTTTAAATTCATTTAAAAAAAAAGAATATTTATTTTCCCCGCATTCCAATAATTCCTAACAATTTCACCTTAGGAAAGTTCCTTTTCACGCGGGAGAAACCAGGTGGCAGCAGTTAGTAAGTAATAAAAATAAACGGGATACACGTTCACCTAAAAACCCGTATTTTTATTGCTATTTGATTATCGCATCAGACTGCTTTATAACACGTTCCAATTATTATGGGGGTAGTAAAAGCATTCGTGAACAACATGAGTTATGTCAAGATAACATAAACCATAACCCACCTACTTACTTTAGCCGTATTATATCCCATAACGAATTAACTATCGGTATGGTGTTGGAAGCCCGTTCTATCGCCTCTTTATTTATAACATAACCGCCATTGTGGTCAAGCTCGTGTGGTGGACCGACATAATCGTGCAGAGTATCTGGATTAATTCCCAAATAAGTGCAAAACAAAAACGTAAAGTTTATATTTATGGCATCAGGTAGTTCATCTAATGAACTTAGCTTATTAATAGTTATAAATATAATGATAGAACGTTGATAATGTTCTTATTACTTCAGTTTTACCTACTTACACGACTTTAATAAAGTATCTCAACATTTCACTGATTTACCGTGTTCACCTGATTTACCTGTCTTTTGGTAATGAACGAGTCTGTTGAGCGTGAGTTCCAGTCCCAGATTAGGTAACGTATTTGAATTTGTCTACCTCTTTTATTTGTTTATTTCCTATCAAATTTTTTAACCACTAAACCTGATTCAACCTGATTGTTCTCGCAGCGAAAATGGAGTAAGTATTATCCCTAGTTCTATCCGTTTTAGTTGTACATTCTAAATAAATAAATAATATTCCACAACTTTTTCACACAACGCCATTTAGTACCTACCAAGTTAAGGCTGTTAGCTTGTGTGATGGGTACTAAACAGCTGATGTTTATCAGCTTATATATTTCTAAATACATACATATTATAGATAAATTACACCCAGACACAGAACAAATGATCGTGCTCATCACACAAACATTTGCCCTGGGTGGGAATCGAACCCACGACCTCCGGCATAGCAGTCAGGGTCACTAACTACTAGACCTGTTGGTCTAGTAGTTAGTGACCCTGACCTGTTGGCCAGTCATTCTGTATTCGTCTTTTTTCATATGGCTAGTGAGTAAACTGGTGTAGGGTTTTTTTTACCGCCCACGGGTCTGTAACTTGGCTCCAAAGCTGTCGAGAAAAATCTCTTAGACAATACACTCATGAATCCGAAAAGTCAGAAGAACTTACGTATTTTATAATGCGCAAATAGAACAACTTCAATGCAAGACGATGAGTTAATTTGGCCAATTTAGAATTGATGCAGGTGACCAAATTAAAACATTCGTCAGTGTTCCATCTAAAGAAATGTAATTATTTTACTATTAATTATGACATTGTGTATGTTATCCAAATAATGAATTCGTAATAAGTGACGTTTGTAAACATACAGCATTGTTAATGAATATTAGATGAGAAACCATTTTCACTGTGCCATTATTGCGATTTGTTTAATGTCCAACAATAGGTACGGTATAATTACTTTGTTTTTGAGTTGTTTCTTGTAGAAAATTTTATTTTATATTAGGATGTAAGAGTGTTTTAGTTTGTCACAAAACTGTAGGATCGATGACTAAGATTGAAAAAAAAAAATTAAGATACCGGGCTGGTATCCGCAACTCCACGTCAAAGCGCGTATTTTGCGTATGGGCTATAATCTACCACGCGGGCCCAGTGCGAATTGGTAGATGTCACATGTCTTCGAATTTTTGGTTCTAGGACATGCCGGTTTCCTTACGATGTTTTCTTTTACCGTTTTGAGAGCAGTGGTGATGAATTAAATTACACAAAGTAATGCGTCTGCTTGGGTTCGAAACCACGACTTACTGTTCGTAAGTCGGGGCCGCCACCACTGGGCCAATGACTGATCAATGACTATTGTATAACTTTAAAACATCGATCTTAAAAACGAAACTATATGTAAAAATACATACAATTTGACATGCAAAAAACCCGAAAGGAATTATCGACTTTACTCAGAATAGAAGTTTCCACTAAAAAGGCGTTTTGTATCTCTCTGTCTGAGTTTTTTATGAAAATTACAGGATTGACTTAATATAGCATTTTTATTTTGGTCACGTTCGGAATGTTATAGTCGACAGACGCAGCCTTCTTTTCGGATTAAAACGTCACTTCCAGATGAATTTCAACGAGACGAACAAAAATACAGGACTAATGTTTGAGTTTTAAGTTTTAAGACTGTTTTAATAATAATAATAATAAATAATATAAATGAATATTCCACAACTTTTTCACACAACGCTATTTAGTCCCAAGTTAAGCTTGAGAGCTTGTGTTATGGGTACTAAATAGCTGATAAACATACTTATATATTTCTAAATACATACATATTATAGATAAATTACACCCAGACACAGAACAAATTATCGTGCTCATCACACTAACATTTGTCCTGGGTGGGAATCGAACCCACGACCTCCGGCATAGCTGTCAGGGTCACCAACTACTAGACCAACAGGCCAGTCATATAATATCCCCAATCTAACTGAATGCAGCTTAATAAGTATTTTACAAGGCGTGAATTTTCGGTTAAATTTCACAACAATTTTGTTGCTCCTGAGTTTAAAAAATACATTTACAACATGTTGTAAAAAAGTGTTAAGATCAACAAAATTATAAGTTGTTGTTACTTGTTTATGTTACTAAGGCGTAGCTTGCGTAGCGGTGACGTCACCACATCGGCTACGCAGCTACGCCGTAGCACTAAAGAAATCAAAGATGATGTTCGCATTTTTAGAGATATATTTATTTAGAGTTTTTCATCCCGTAGTAATTTTAATCTACTTGTATAATAACTTTACGTTTAGTTGCAAACATTTACATATTACTTTAACTTAAATCGTTACGTATTAAGAATTCTGAATGATAGTTACCTGAACTAGGACAAGGTGTTTTACATACTAAACTTTTTAGTTGAGCTTTCAGTATTTAAAACTTTAATATTTATTTGAGTTTACCACCATTATTTTGGAACATAAAATAGTTCTACTTGACAACATTACCGATCGCATTGATATCTTAAGTGCAATCGAAATGTTTTATATAGAATCGACGTTAAAAATGGTTTCTTACTGCAATTTTACTCGTTGCTTGAAATATCAGAAATGTTCGATTGCAATAAATGAATTATACGGTTGGATTAATACTTGAATGTTAAGTAAATTATACCAAAGTAAATGCATTCCCGAGCATTATTGGTTAGGATGTAATTCACTGCTGCACAAAAGTAAGTTTTTGCAGTGGCCTACATAACATTACCCTGCATGTTGGTTAATTGCCAATAGCAACGATAAAAACAATATTGTCGAAAGCTGTAAAAAGTACTAGACTATATTTTCCAATAAAACAACATAACATCTAGCCTGTAATCCCCGAAGAGTTAGGCAGAGGTGTACCTGGTAGTACACCCACATTTTGCCAGTTATGTCTAAGTCCCATGTAATAGGGCGAGCCAATTGCCATCAATCGGGCACAATCCCACAACCTCCTAACCACTACACTACCAGGTCAGTCGAGCATTGGCAGTTCACTTCACTCTTTACACGTGGTGACTTTTACTGAATCGACCGGCAGAAATTACCAAATGACATCGCTTATTTTGGATATACACGAGGATTTTTTAGTCGTCTGACAAATTTTCACAGGTTGTTCTACTCATGAATATGAACAACTTTCATTATGGGACCAACTCGAGAAAGAAAAAAAAAATCGGCTGTTTCATACATTTAGGTTGAGTAAGTAGGTATGGAACTTTTGTATGTAACAGCCGTTTTTTTTTCGTGATTAAAATGATGAGTGAACGAATGAGAACAACCTGTAAAAAATGTCAGATGACTAAAAAATCACCGTGTATATATTTTTCACCCGCCAAAGATGATGTGTGCCTAACTCATCACACAAACATTTGACTTTGGTGGAAATAAATAATAAATAAATATTCCACAACTTTTCACACAACGCCATTTAGTCCCAAGTTAAGCTTGAGAGCTTGTGTTATGGGTACTAAATAGCTGATAAACATACTTATATTTTTCTAAATACATACATATTATAGATAAATTACACCCAGACACAGAACAAATGATCGTGCTCATCACACAAACATTTGTCCTGGGTGGGAATCGATACCACGACCTCCGGCATAGCAGTCAGGGCCACTAAGCACAGATAGTCAAGCATTGATAGTTCACTTCACTCTTTACACGTGGTGACTTTTACTGAATCAACCGGCAGGAATTACCAAATGACATCGCTCAAATAGGCACGTTGGTAGATACATATTTTTCACCCGCTAATTATGATGTCTGCCTAATGAATGGCCGGTCATCATTAATACCGTGGTTGCCGCTAATGTCCGGTTTCACACATCGACTGCGACTAATTCACCCCCTTTTCCCCGCTTCCCTTCTATATGTCACGTCCGAAATAACGCACAGTTCGTTACTGTCCGCTTTTACTGTACAATCTCTTAATTACTCCGACTTGTCGGTGGACCGCGAATTAACGAAATAGTTTTTGAAACCGTTTAGCTAACACTCTCAATGAAAACAGAATGTTGTGCAGTTGAATTTCAACTTGCACTCGTGTGTAATAGCAGTTATTTAAAACTATTTGAAGTTAATCGGTCTGTTCATTAAAATTGCACTGTTTATTTTATTCTTCGTTCATGGGAATGAACTTTGAAAATGAAAAATGTTTTTGCTTCATTGAACAAATATTAATTAATACTCGCTTTGTTTTACCGCATTGAAAACGTTTTTTACTTACTAGTAAACTATCGATAAATACGTCGATATTTCAATTGAACGTTTAGTTCTATTGCTGACGTTAATGCATATTTCTTTCTTGTATAAGCAATATGTTTTCATTTAAAAGAAAATGTAGGCTCGAAATCAAATAGTTAACAATCTTCTGACTGTTAGGTGCGGGTAGGCCTGCACATTGTAGTTCCCGCAATAAACGGAGGCTTAATAAATCATCGGTAAACTGCGCTAAAAGGAACTTAAGCACAATACCTCGGCACGGACTCGTAATTCCCCCCTCCCCCCGCTACGTCCATATTTTACAGCTCTTTTACCCGTTCATTTTTAAAATACGATGTTCGACAAATTCACTTAATGCCGCGTTAAATGAACCGTGTTCGCATAATAAAAGATTTTATACTCAAAAGCGATTTCAGAATGGACGATATTTCCGTGAAACGTGAAAATGCCGCACTCCACGTCGACGCTTCATCTCGTCTCTAGTAACGTCGGAATATTTTTTTCGCGCTCGAACGAATCCGAATTCCGTGGATATAAAGTTAAGAAAACACCACATACAAATAACGCTCAGATTGCTTTAAATACTCTGGTAAAGTGAGCTCCGGGCTCTTTTCCGGATAATTTATTCGTTTATTAAAAAGTCCGTTGAAATTTTTCTTTTTGCTGTCACAATATTAAGTTGGACTAAGTCTGTGTAAAACGTTTCGTAATCCGTGATGCTTGTCTAAAGTTAATAAACATAACTTCACGCCTGTAATCTCCTTAGGTTTAGACAGAGCTGAAACTGTAGTACCTACACGCACATTGCCCTGGTTAAGTCCCTTATAAAGGAGGGGAGTCCTTGGCCATCAATCGGGAACAAATCTAGGCACGGGGTTATTTTGAAAATTTCCAAATAGAAAATGACGCTTGCCTGATCCGCGGACCCCACGCTCAGCAATAGCGCATGCGATCATTAGAATAACCAGGCATTTAACAAAGAAAACACAAAATATACATTCCCCTTTCTAGCCAGTCTAGCCTGGCGTACTGGCTACCTAAAAGTGGCTAATTACTGCCCAAAAGCGATGTGAAAAAAGTCTCCTTCATTTTCTATGGGCATGTCATGCTAGGCTCATCATCAAAGGTCCGCATAGTTCCGCTCTCATCACGGCTTCGTCGGTTACGAGAATTCCGTTTTCATTCAAAAAAAGATTTTACCTTTTACTAGCTTTGAATCGTGGATAACTCTCATAGCATCTAAACAAAAAGTATTTCTGCCAAAAATAAAAATTTAATTAAGCTTTGAATAACAGAGCGTGATGTGTTTGAGTATTTATTTATGTGTGACCCAATATCTGTCTAAACAGTGGTTTTCTGCATCAAATTTAATGTACTACTCTTTGCGAAAACATGAATGGGCGCTCTCCTATTTCTTAAAAAAAATCAGTGTAAGTGAATTCCTCTGTAGATCCCTATCGCAATCCTAAAAGCCTTTTAGCACATAAAATATTCCCATGTGTGGTTTATTTTTGTTAGTCTGTTTTAACCTTTTGCATTGATTACGTATTATATAATTCATTGTAAGATCGTGTTACTGAAACTGAAATAAAAAGGTTTTAAAGCGTCCTACTTAGCTACGTTTTTACGTGGAAATGAGATAAATGTATAAAATGCATTAGCCGCTTATTTTTCTGGCTCGGCTTGGCACGAGAACGTTTCAAGCGATGAGCTAACCCATAACATTATAACATAAATGTACTAAAAGAGATAATTTAACTAAAAGGTTCTATAACTGTGTTGCTGTCTCTTTTTATTTGGAGGAAAACGACAGAGACATTTTAGTTGTTTTACCACATTATTATGTACAGTTGGGCTAATAAAATGTTCTGTTTCAGTGGTGGACAGTCACAGGGGCGAGACCCTAGAGTTGGCCCACGTTCAGCGGACGGACATGGGGGCCTACTACTGCATCGCCAGCAACGGCATTCCGCCAACCGTAAGCCGGCGGTATCACGTCGAAGTACACTGTAAGTGACAAAAATAAACTCACATAAATGTTTCATTAATTCATTAAACCCCGAGAGGACACCGGTGTCCGCCTGTCCTTGTCTTTCTATTGTGTCTCTAATCACCTCAGTTGAAAGATGAAGGTAGTTAAATGGAAACCACTGTACATTCGTTTGAAGAAGTTTTTCTGGAATGTGGTTAATTCTTAAGTCAGTCTTGTTTGTAGTAGTATAAATGAATCATTCATAAAATAAAATCGAGAACAGTGTTCAACAAGCGCGTGCATGTAATGGCTATACAAAAGGGCAGGCATTTGTGTTTCAACAAAAGAGCAATTCTGTGCGAGAGGCCCGAACTCACGATTTTTCGATAGTCTGTCGATAATATCCAATTTGCTCTTGTTTTCACTCCAAATTCGTAAACTGCCCAACAACAGTCAAGAATTCCGAGAGCGTATTGTATGTTAAGAAAAACTTATTTCTTTTCTCCAAAATGGGTACATGAAGTACACTTTATGAATGTCAAAAGATCCGCCCGTTCGATTACTTCGTTGAGGAGAAGGGCAAGAAACTCAGCCGCCCAAGTTTTACCGAAGTTATTATTCCGTTTAAATGTTTTACTTTGGACTTAAGGGTCTTTATTTACCGCAGTTTGAATTCACAAAATAAAATGATGAATAAATACTCTCCTGTCTCTCAGATATTCATTGAAAGAAATAAAATGCTTCCTCGAAAATAAACTTTAATTAAAGTTAATGATCGTCTAGAACAGAAGAAACACCATTAAGACATTACCGGGAGTGAATGAAGGATGGCAAACGCTAAAGAGTTGCAGTTTTGTTCGTCTTGTCTGTCTAGTTTCATTTGCTTTTAAATAAGCAGAACTTTATGGAAATTTCAGAGCTCAGAGGCTACTGAACTTTGGCTGATACTAAAGCATTTAGATTTGTATCAATATACATAAATCATACAAAGGTCTAAGACTCGTAAGTGTTTATCTCATCATGTGTCAAATATTCAAGAACGATATCTTGACAGAAGCCAAATTAACTGCCTTGATGTGTCTCATTTACGTCTCAAAGAGAACAAGTGAGAGATACATACCATTTTATTTCGCATTTTGTTAAAAGAATACATTTCGATAAACATTTCTAATGGAATTGACTGTTCACCCTTTTCAACGTTTCTTTAAGTCTATATTCACGAGTTTGTTAAATTGAACTAAAAGCTTGTTTATCTGGCACACATTGAACGAATGAAATTTCTTTTTTTTTTCAATTGACGGCTTAAGTAGGTATGTGAGTTTAAAACAAAAGTATTCGAAAACCCAATTTCGTTGCAAACGTAGGTACCTAATATAAACTAAATAGCTTTTTAAAACTTTGCTCTATGGCCGTGTTGTAAATTGTAATGAATACGAACAAAAACTGGGTAAATTAACTCATTAGAATTTGGATTGTAATATAAATATATTCAGAGAGATTAATTTAATTACGTTACGCTTGACGAGGTTGGCCCGTTTATGGATAACCATTCATTACATACCAAAACTCCTCGGTTCTTTTAGAAAGCATGTGCAGCCGTTGGTCTCGGCTGTCATCTGTAGATTTTTGACCGTCGTTACGGGTAGTCAGAAACCCGAAAGTCAAAACAACCAGTTACCTACGACTTTCGGTTTCTGTCTTTTACATGTTACCCAGTAACTGGGACGTGGAGGCACTTTACTTAGTTGTTCATACTTATAATAAAATAAGAAACCTAACTTTAATTTAACGTCATTTACATCTCTTCAACAGTCATTCCACAAGTGAAGGTAACCAATCAACTAGTTGGAGCCCCTCTCGGCAGTGACGTGGAACTGCAGTGTTTCATCGAAGCCTCCCCCAAAGCTATGAACTCCTGGTACCGGGAAGACGGTAACTGTAATTATTCCAATGTATTTTCATCTATTACTTTTAAATAATACTTAAAGCGAAATCTCTTTTTAAGAATAACGAACGCATGAAGGAGTGTTAGGCGATTATGGCACAGCCACGCATCATGCTGCATGTTGTTTTTCTCCGATCTGAATTTACGCGCGTAGATGCATTTTCTGTGTGTTGGACTTTGTGTGTTTTCTATAAATTATAATATAAATTCAACGTTAAAACACGCATTCACGCATTCACGCGCTACGCTGCGTGGTGCGTGGCAGTGTATTATTCACCATAAGATTAGGCATAGTTAAAGTGTAACATACAAAGAGCCATAATCATAATAAGCCTAGGTTTCTACTGCTGGGAGACAGGTCTCTTTTGTGGTAGGAGTGGGCTGTTACATACGCTGTTAAAGTGCTTGTTGATAGATATCTCAGGTCTCATGATTCCATGACTTGCCGATTTGCTCACGATGTTTTTCTTCACCGTTTAGACAGAAGTGGTAATTAAGTAATTTATACAAAATAAAGTGCTTGGTTGGTTCGAACTTACGGTCTACAACTCATAAGTCGTAGCCGTTACCACTGCTCTCTTTACTGAAAGTGCAGAAAACTAAATCGGTTGAAGTTCGACCACTGAGCTACGACTAGTATAGTTAAATAGACGTTTTTATGGCTACGTTAAATAAATGGTCATATAAATTGACCGCGTCGTTGGTCGAGCCGAGTTCTTGGGTTCGATTTCCAGGTGGCGACAAGTTTTATTGGGCATTTCCATTAAAAATTTCAATCAGACGTTGCTCAGTAGTAGTCTTTAGACTGGAAATGTACCTAGATGTTTTATGGATTGTATAAAACACGCTCCGAATAGCATGTTAACAACATAACTGGCGATTGAATAATATACCTACTCTTTCTGGGAATACATGCTTGATCTCAGGCGTGCTACACATTTTTTTCGGGTCGTTGCATTCCATTCGGCAGTATTTGTCAAATAACAAGTCCGACCCGAAACAATACAACACATTCAATTTTACCGCATGTCTATCACTATTAATGCCGACCCGAACAAAGTGCACAAACACGCCTTCTCTTTTTAATATACAATAACTAAAAAATATACCTTTGTATCCATTCTATTTTACCGACACTTTTAATCCTGGACGACCTGTAAATTTATTTAGGTGTTGCTTTTACAAAAAAACATCGCTAAGTAAATAATAATCCGTTGAAAGTGCCGTCTTAAAACCGTATTTACGAACAAGGTATTATCCCTTCTTTTTCTTAAAAGTCAAAATGTAGACGGTTTCCGCTTTAAGAAACAAAATGCTTAAGAAACATCAGAGTAACTTTATACACACACCTGAGAAATTGGAAAAACACGTGCAAAAATGTTTTCTGTTTTAAGCTTTCGAAGGCGTTCTCTTAACTATTTTTTTACCCGACTGCGCCAGAAGGAGGGATATGTTTTTTCGAGAGTATGCATGTATTTATGTATGTATGTATATATGTATAATTATTTGGCACGCTCTGCAGCCTGAACGCCTCGATGGATTTTAGCTTGAGAGGTGTCGTTAGATTCGTATTTACTGTGAGAGCGACACTGGGTAGTGGGTAGGTAGGTATATCAAAATAAAAAAAATAACAAAATGGCGGAATTTTGGCGCCAAATTCAAATGTTTGGCACGCTCTGCGGCCTGAGCAACTCGATGGATTTTACTTTGCGAGGTGTCTTTAGATTTGTAATTACTGTAAAAGTGATATCGTAATAAAAAAAAAACTAAAAATATTCAACGGTAATTTACTACTGTTATATGTTACTACTGTACTGTTTCTTTGTTACCTAATATCTAAAGGGAAATCCTTTTTAGTGCATCTAAAATATAGCATTTTAAAAGAATATCTACCGTTTTGGATTAGTATTAGGTAGATATTGAGCAATGATTAAACAAAAGTTTGAACGCATTGCACAATATTTTTTATAATAACTTAATAATTCTTCATCATCTGTATCTTACTGTTTATTCATAAACATGGTAATTTGAATTTAAAGTGTTCCCTAAACTAGTCAACGGCTGTATCGTGGGATTTTCGTAAACTTAAAGTTAATTCTGGGATATGTTTGCGTTAACTTAAGTTCACAATATTTGTACAGACGCCAGCACGTCAAGTTACCCCAATGTGTCAAATTTCTTTGATCGTTTTTCAACTTTATGTCTAACAGAATAAGGTTCTTATTCAATTGGAAAAAAATTGACACATTGGGGTAACTTGATGTGCTGGCGTCTGTACATGGATAGAGTAAACAAAGACAATCAAATAAAGGTACGAAAGCAAAAACGTATTGTTGTCAACTCATTATGCCTTCAGTTTTATTGTACTTATAACATAGAGAAAGAAACCGGCTTAATTTTTTTTATATATTAAGTATACTTGACGCAAACAAATTAATAGAAGTAGATTTTATGCTATATACATTTTCTATCAGTCAGCTTTTGGGTGATGCACATACAAAGATGCATCTCTGCAAGAAAAATGATTTAATTTTTTGCGTCTACTAGGTATTCGCCAAAGACATTCAATACCTATAGACCGGACATCACGAACAAAATTTTCGTCCGAAAAAGTGTGTCCTGCTGGATACAAGTCTATGAGTTTTTTGGAGTACGCTCCGCTGCCGCTCCAATATTCATATATTATTCTAGATGGCGTTACTGAGACATGGGATCAAAGTTTTTCTATGACATTTCCTGGACATACCCGCTCTATAGTATTTTATATCTCTTTGGTATTCGCCTATTTGACATTGATGTGTGTTAACTTAAACGGTGAAAAGACAGTCGTCTCTTTTACAACATTGTGAAAACCTTCCTTCAGCTATTAATAATGTATTAAACTCGACAGTGTAGCAAATATTTTTTCGATTTCAAGGTTTATCCCAGTTGTTCACAACGATGAGTGCTATACCCCTTTTCGAGTTAGTATATCCTTAAAATAATGTTGTATACCGTAAGTTCGCTCGCTAACAGATCCTTTCGTTCCACAGCGCTATTAAGCGACAAATTGACCGAGAACCCGAAGCTTCGTGTATCAGAAACTATAATGAACGAGTACTCGCTGTGGATAAACTTGACGATAAAGTCCCTCGCGCCGGCCGACTACGGAACTTATGTGTGCGCCTCTGTCAATGCGCTCGGAAAGATGGAGAGCCAAGTCAGTTTGCATAGTAAGTGACCAATATCATTACACGTCTTAGTTCATGTAGCTCTCGCAGCATAGAACACAGACGAAGCCTTATTTAGTTCAGTAATGTAGCCAAGGAACATTCAATAGACTGAACGAGATACACGTGCGTTTTAGGAATTAATCTCACGTCCGAGATTTTGTTAAAGTCCTGGTAAGTAATCTATGGTGTGGAATGTACAGACGCCAGCACATCAAGTTACCCCAATGTGTCAAATTTTCCCAATTGAATATGAACCCTATGTTGTTTGACATAAAGTTGAAAAAAGATCAAAGAAATTTGACACATTGGGGTAACTGGATGTGCTGGCGTCTGTACATAAATAATACTCAGAAACTTTGAAAAAAGGACATATTATTTGATTTCCAGAAGAATTCTTATTCTACTAGTAAGCCTAAAACTGTCAGGTACAGATTACAATAAATAATCTACAACTTTTACACAACGCTAACTAGTTCCAAACTAAGCAGAGATTGTGCTATAAATAATACTGAACAACTGATAAACATACTCATATATTTCTAAATGCATACATATTATAGATAAATGAAGTACCCCCAGACGCATAGTGTTTGATCGTGCTCATTAAACAATCATTTGTTTTGGGGGAAAATCAAACCGATGATCTCCGACATAGCAGTTAGGGCCACTAGCTTCTAGACTAACAGGCCTGTCGAGGTTCTAAGTAGATGGGTTCTATGCCATCAAAAATATCTCCTCATTCGAAGTAACTTTAACCCTTATAAATGTTCACAGGACTAGAACTTAGCATGAACGGATTCGGCGCCGAGGAGCCAATGGTCTCGGGCGCAGCGTGGCAGCGCGCGCGCAACTCTCCGTCCCACCGCGCGCGTCCGGCTGCGTCGCACGCGCATCAATACTTTCTCGCACAACATCTGCCGCCGCAGTTGTACGCTTTACTACTCACCGTGCTGCGTTATATACATACTTATTAAACAATTTGTGGGGGCAGAATTTATATAGAATTGACAATGAAAAAGGTCTCAAATCGCTTCAACAGATCTTTTAAAATGACGTATCTTGTGTCTTCGTCTATTCTATATTAATGTGCCGAGCGAAGAGCAGTATGTGCCATATTATTGTACAGATATTCAAAAATATGTAAATGAACTGTTAAGTACCAATATTATCCTAGCATCTTTCAAGGAAACAATATTGTATAGAAATCCCCTTTTACAGAAACCGTGTACCTACCTGAAAAAGACAATGATATCAGCTATTATTCATAGGTAAGCAATTAAGCATCCATCTGCCTAGACTTTTCCATATTTTTTTTACTATTGGCGTCCATTGTAATCAAAAGTATCTAAAAAACCAGAATTGTACATGGACTTACCTACTTAACCTCTACAACCCAGTTACTAGACAGTATTTTTTTTTTAATACATGGTACTTACTGCGGTACCTTACCAATAATTATATTACCAGTGCATTTCTTATAAACTGCTTCCCAGAAGTATAAAGTTCAAAAGCCCAAACAATATTTATTTATAACAATGATTAATTTTATTTTGACTAGACCTCATAAATAGAACATTGTCTTCAATCAGATATTGTCAGATATGTATAACAAACTATAGGTACTAATTAAGAACGTATAAAAAATCAATAGAAAATAATATTAAAATATCAATTGTAATAGCCGGATTTTATGTAAAATCTAATCAAATGTAATCGATTAAAATATTTAACTGACTAGCATTAAGTTACAATTTAAGCAACTAGTTATATCGTTAGGAACATTTCAAATTATCGATCGATATTCATATTGTTTTTAAACCTATCTTGAAATCTTGTGCTAACGTTACGTTGACTTTGACAATAAATGTGTAATTTATGAAATATAATATTGAAATAAATGTCCTTACGAAACCCTATTTGAATGTGCTGATTTTAAACTGAAACTTTTTGTATGCAAAACACCGACTTCAAAAGGCTGCGCGCTGAATAAATGAGGTTCGTAAAATACTAAAGAGATATGGTATAAACATTTATGAGTTCCTGCAAATACGAGTAGGTAAAGAGACTAACGACAAAAATATTGTGTATTAATGATTGGCTTCATTTTAAATCAAACTTATTTTAATATCTTAATATCCCTTTATCCGTGACCAAATCAAATCAAGATTGATCACAATAAAATCTCATCAGTCACAGTTCAGCTCAAATCATTGCATGTCAAAACAAAACTTTAAACTTTACCCATTCCATGATATTAAGGCCTTATCCAGAAATACGCGCGAGTTTGATGCGTTTTGTAATACATTGCTCTTCAGCTAGAAGCTCTGTAAATAATGTATGGAACATTCACAGCATTGAACTTCAAATCGCGTGTCAATTCGTTGCGAATTCGTTCCTTCTGGACAAGGGCTAAAGCGTAAAAAAAACGTAAATGGCCCGCTTTGAAAAATCGGTCCACATTCAAAATGTGAACGACTTAACATTCAAAGCTAATTCAATACCCAGAGATTCCATTGATCCATCCCAAACTAGATAGGTACTGCAGGACAATGACGAATGGTCGATCCGACCCGCTAATGCATTTTTCGTGTTGCACTTGAATTAATGTGTCTCCAGTTTCATTTCATGGGGAGCGCCGGCAATGGGCGGGTTTAATAACCGTGAAAAGGTCGTATAAAGTTAATCATTTTATTCGACGTGGAGTTTACTGGCCGTTCTGTTATCTCGGCCCGATACGTTGATTCAACCTGCCACTGAAATACTCCACTCCAATAACGTCACTGTATATGTGATACCGTGGAGCCTTAAAACCGATTCGGCTTACAAAAACAACTTTAGTGCTTTTCGCTGCGATTTCAGTGAAAATAAAATATTATAGCGACCAATGATTTATTTCAAATAAATGTACTACGAAGTATAATTGCTCCAAACCTACTTAATAATTTTGTAGACCGCATAATCATAAATGACAAGCTTTGACCCAAAAATCCGCTTGAAATGGCTTCCAAATTACGTGAAAATATTGTTCAGTTCCTTTAAATGTCTAATAGACCCTGAATCCCTGTTCCCGATTGTACAAGTTGGAAACTTATTAAAATTCTTTCAGTGCCCTTCGATTCCTGTTTTCCATAAAAACCTTTTAGTACCTATAGTTTAAAGGTAGAAATTAATTTTAGTCTTTGCATGGAAAGCCGCTTTCCGGAAATACATAATGGGTGTTTTATAAAAGAAATGTCTGACTGTAGACGCAAAATAAGTATATATAACCTTTGATGAATAGATGTGAGAAGCAACATTCATAAGATTTATTAGCGCTATTTAACGTTTCAACTACCCACAAAACTTCTGGATTCATATCAAATGATTATTAAAAGGAATGGCGGGCGCGGTATAACACTCAAACTAAAAGTTTCATCAACATAATTTATTCGGGACACTCGGCAGAGTGGCCCGCGCGGCCGCGGCTATTTTTTTCTTTATTCGTTCAGGATACGCTCTGAATTTTGGGCAGACGATTTTTCAGAGGGAACGTCAATTGTGCAACGCGGTCACGTAGTTTTTTAGCGTCACTCGAGCAGACATGCGCCTGAGTTTAATAATGTCATAGGCAGCCTTTGGCATGCTTATGTGCGCTGCGGTTGGATGCTGATAGCTACCGACAACGTGGCTTAATATACCAAGTTTGGAACCGATTCGAATAGGGTAGTTATTGATATCGATAATAGCTCTTTTAATAGTTTGTATATAATTTATAGGACACTTAATATTATACGAGTACGGACATAGCTGTGGCTCAAACTAATGAGAGTGTTTTAGTTAATTTATCGATCTCTCAAAATTTTGCTCCCGCTTACCTCTCGCATTCTTCATAACGCTTCAGCAAGGAATCGATAAATATTCGCAAAACTGCACAGAGTCACGATCGTTTGCGCTGCTACCAATAAATCGCATGCAGCGCTGATAAACAAACGCGGCCATTGTGATTTGCGGCATTTTGTTACATTCGTCCGCGCGGGCAATGCTGTCATGCGACAATAATTCTTTGAAAACGCTCCTGACAGTTTTGCCGCAAGCGACGCCTCTGCACTAGAATGGGATTTACTATGTCATACGAAACGTTAGCGGTCGACGAGAATTTTTCACAAAAGCCATTCAAACAAAACCGATGTTAGCTAGCTAAACGGACATTTATAGCTCAATGTTGTATACCAGCTTGTCTCCCGTTGTTTGTATACAAAACGAGATCGAAGCTTTTTGTCACTCGCAATTTACAAACCAAACAATAAACATAAAAAAATAATCTTAAAATCCAGATGAATAGCGAGGGCGGGCGTCACGACGGAATAAAAACAAAACAAAGTGAAGGTAAGTCGTCGCGTTATCTTGATCTTAAATAAAACCGATTTCTTTGGCCAAAAAGTCTGTTTGTAAAAAACTTATCTGCCTGCGGATTCATTAGGATAATTGCGCAACTCAGACTACAAAAAGTTAAACTTGATAAGTATCGCAGGTCTAGTCGATACATCAATTATGAGATATTGCTTTGTAGGTACGGAGTTAAAAAATAGAACAAGTTCGAAATTGCAACTAGGTTATTAGATTAAAAAGCTCTTCAAGGAACAGGAAGTAAATAAGTTACTAAGCTACTGCTTTTACATTTATCTTTCAAAGCAGAAAAACTGTTCTGTATTCATGTGGCACAAAGAAAGTTAATTCACTAACGCGACAGAAATCGCTCGAAAACCCCTTTTATTGGAATACGTAGTGCCTGCTTAGCTTTACATAAAAAATAATGTTTTCAATCTAACAAACGTACCAACTTTGTTTGTTTGTATATCTTATTTTCGTACGCAACTTTTAGTAAGTTCAAATACCTACTTATGAATTACCAAAGCCTAATATATTCACATTTGTATAAAATATATTACGTAATATATAAAATGGCGGCCGGACCCTGGGTACAGTGGGCCGGAATGAGGACGTCATTCAGTGCGGTGATCAATCTATCGGTCTCGCCGAAGTGACGCATCGATGGACAGCGAAATATATCGATACGAAGACCCGCGCGACCCTACGAAAAACACGTAAGTATAGACGCGTACATATTTTAGTATCGCTCAATTACTTAGATTGGTACAGTCGAGAAGAGATCCTTTTTACATACTCCGCGCTAGTGCATATTGTACGAATTTTCGATTCGCTCGGAGTGTCTATCAGCAATATTGAGAGATTCTTCGTAGAGTAGTTCTAGGCTTTGAGATTGGTATGGTTAACACATTGTGAAAAGTGGTGTCTGGTTATCTGATTTAGAAAAGAAAAGTGACGCTAAAAGAGGTTTAGGATTGAAAAGGCTTTGACAAAGTCTTTGTTCTTTTATATACAATTGTAGGCTAGGTAAGGAAAAGTCTGGTGACTATGCTTGACACTTGTTTGACTTTGAAGTTTACTTTTAATCACTATTTAAAAAATGTAACTAGCTGCATTATATTATATCCATAGTCTTATTTAGGGAGAAAGCTAGGGCAAAATTAGCACGATATTTAAATTATCATAAATTAGAATCTTTATGGTATCTATACAAAATACAAAGTCGAGTTCGTTACAACGCTGGACCAATTTTTATGATTTTTGTGTTTTCGGATTTTTCTTTGTCTGGAATAGGATAATCTATACTAATATTATAAAGAGGTAAAATTTGTTTGTATGTTTGTAAGTTTGTATGTAGGGGGTAATCTTCGGAACGATCCAATTTTAAAAATTGTTGCACTGGTGGATAGTTACATTAGTCGTGAGTGCTATAGGTTATAGGTAAATTATATTGATATCATGCATTTTAGCCGAGCCATAGCATTTTTTGTCTAGCCAGGCAGAAAGAAATCCTCTGTTTCTCCCTTATTGTGAATAAGTATTTTGATTTTTTTAAAGCTTTTAGATTTAATAATACAAAACAGTTTCATATGTACTTTGAGTTTAAAACGACGTTTCATTGTAATCGGTTACAGTATTTTTCGTCATTCTTACGTTTGGACAAAAATTATTATCCCCAAGAATTTTCGAACATCCTTTATCCACCTGGCCTGCCGCCTACCTAACTGCTATTGAAAATTGGAACACCTAGCATGCTTTTAAGAAATTTTAAACCACCAAACCTGTGCAATGGCACAAGGCTACTAATAAAATATTAAAAAGATAACTTAATTTATACTTTCGAGCCGTTTGGGGTTGAAACTCTTGGGCCGTGGGGTCCGAGTGCTCGTCTTTTTTACAAAGACATCTGCAAACGTTTAGTTGACGCTTCCCGTGAACCAAGGGCTGGCCTCTACTTTGGCCAGAGGCTAAGCATTGCCATTCAACGTGGCAATGCAAAAAATTCTTCTGCATCGCTGCCAGCTGGTAAAGTGCCCAAAAGACTGGCGGCATTGCCACGTTGAATGGCAATGCCGCCAGTCTTTTGGGCACTTTACCAGCTGGCAGCGATGCAGAAGAATTTTTTGACGCTTTGTAGTTATTTATTGTTAGTCTTAGTTATTTATTTATTTTAAGATAATGTAGCGACCATCTCATCGTACCAGGAGCTGGCAAGTTGGCATACATCTCGAGAATTCAAATGATTCTGACGGACTAATATCGTTCAAGCGACTCCAGTTTCCCGTCAGAATATCATTTGCCCTTACTATTAACAAACAAATCACAGGGACCAACTTTCTCTTTGGTTGGCATTGCGAAAGGAATGTTTTACCCATGGGCAGTTATACGTTGGTTTATCACGAGTTGGATCACCCGAAAACCAGATTATTTTGCTACCGGAAAATAGAACAACCACAAACAATGTTTTGCAAAAAAGCTTGAAATTAAATAGCTATTTAATTTCATGAGATTTAGAGGTAAGATTAGAGTACCCGACATTTCTTTCTGCGAAACAGTCATCTCGCAGAAAGAGGCTGCGGAAGGGGAGAGGGAGATTACTTCCACTCACCCGGCCCGCAGCAGACGCACTGGGCGCAGGCGGAGAACGGCCCCCCTGAATGGGTTCAGGGGCGACGGACTCAGGGACGTCCCCAACCCCCACTTACATGGGACCCGAGGTGCCGGCGCGTCGTGTTCACGCGCGCCCCTTTTAGATGTCCTGAGGGGAGTCTAACAACTCACTCCACTTAGGGCACTAGTCGGGGGTCGTGGAAGTATCATCTGTTCCCGTGAACCCCGGCGCAGGTGTGAGAAGGAACACGGAGAGGTTTTTAATGAGCAAGAGTCTGACAGACCCCTCCGCCCTCCTCGGGGCGGGGGACATCCATGAGAATTTTCCACCCCTAAAAAAGGGCACCCGACTGTAATTTTCTCAAATTCTTTCATTATATTAGCGGGTGTAATACTCATGTACTACATTTTCGAAATCTATGCGGACGAAGTCGCGGGTGAAGTGCTAGTAACTAATAAAAACCATGAAGAGGCCATGAAAATCGCCATCGCCATCTTGGATGTGACAAATTTCTTCTCAGCAGTTCATTATCAGATTGTAATTTCACATAACATGACAAGTCTTAATCTAAAACTAAGAAGGTAACACAACATTAATTTTATTCATTCTAAGGTGAAACGGGCAGTTCATTTATTATAAAGATGGGCAAAGCATGGCCAGAAATGGTGCTCCTTATAAACCTTTTCGAACATCAAAAATAGACGAAACATTTTCCCGAGTCGAAAGTTTAAAAAGTATAAAACCAGTCGCCAATTGTGTGGGGGCTAAACGCAAACGGCTCAATAAAAGCCAGCGTGTCCCGTTGGTAAACAAAACTGCCAGTCATTAGACTGAGCGAACGAAAACATTCGGTCCAATTATCCGGACCAACCGGTTCGTACGAAAAACGCCCGGGTCAGACCGAGACCTAATGACGACGTCAAACGGACTCATCAATCTATTTCGGAGGACGAAGACCTAATGGGAACTTTTAGTATTTACGTGTTAGGTTGTCTTAGTATTTTAATCTTTCAACCACGGATATCGAGGGATATGGCATGTAGGCGTGGTGAGTGTGCCTTAAGTCTGGTCAGTTTGGCCAAAGTAGCACGTGACAGCCGAGAACATTGTCTAGTACTAAATTAGCATCGGAATGAGTCGTGTCATTTCGTATTTTTACGAAATGCCGAATTTTTCAGTTCTATTTTGCAAAAATAGGGTAACTACAACAAACCTTAAGAAAAGTGGCGTGTCCTACCACCGGTTAATAAAAATCACTGCACTAATTATAATATTAATAGATTTTACAAATATCTCATTGTGAAATATTTTTGCGTGACTGACGCATGTCACAACAAAACATTAGTGGTGCGTAGCGCTTTTCTCTAGATATCGATAATTTATAGAAATTGTTACAAAATAATTTCATAATTAGGTAGGTAGTAATATTTGCAATTTAATATTATTTTGTAAATAAAATGATTTCATTATTAATTTTTATATTTTACAAGTCATATCATTTGATTAAAAACTTTTTGCAAAAATACAACCTACTTCACTCTATATGTATATTGCCACTGGCTTCTGACACTACAACTATTTTATTTTTTTAATGGTTAATGTGTTTGTATATGAATGGTAGTTTAGGTAGTGGGAACTTTTTTATTTTTCAATTTTTAGTTTTTGTTTAAGATGATTTAGTTTTTCCAGTTATTTTGATGATAAACCAAATTACTAAAGCGATTTCGAATGGGAAATAAAGAGTATGGGATTACTCGAAAATGGAACAAAAATGACGATGATATATATTAAAGTGGACCACGTACACACCCACACAGCTACACAACAAGCTATACAATTACAGTTTACACTGACCTCGCATTGTACGGAAATCCTATATCATGCGAGATGAGCTTATACTGGAAATACATAGCTTGATGAGAGCAGCCGTAAGTCGGGGCCGCCACCACTGAGGTGGCCCAGTGGTGGCCTGCCTCGGTGGAACCCACGACTTACGAACAGTAAGTCGTGGGTTCGAACCGAGGCAGGCGCATTTCTTTGTGCAATTTATTTCATCACCACTGCTCTCAAAAACGGTGAAAGAAAACATCGACCGTCATTTTTTTTTTTTTTATTACTGATAGGCGCGCGTTTGACCACTATCTCACCTGATGGTAAGCGATGATATGGTCGACGATGAAGCACGCTTGCCTAGAAGCAACCTGTTCACTCTTGACTTGACTTGAAGACCCCTAGGTTGTAGCTATCAGGAAACACCAACACCGGCAGGGAATTCCACTCTTATGCTGTTCGCACAATGAATGTGTTTCCATAGCGTTTAGTACGTATGGTTGGGATATCTACCATGTACCGGTGGCGCAGTCCTGAACGTCTGGTGGTCCGATGATGGAAAGGGCTTGGTGGAATTAAATCGTGCAATTCCGATGCACACTCTCCGAAATATAACCGATAGAAAACCAACAGGCTAGCAACTCGGCGTCGATGCCCAAGACTTTGAAGTTTTGACTCAACGAGTGCATCATTGCCGATGATCTTCTTGGCTCGTTTCTCAATAGACTCAAGCGCATCAAGCTGGTATTTGGCGGATCCGTCCCAAAGATGAGAGCAGTACTCCATACACGACCGAACTTGCGCTTGATAGAGGTTGAGCAGCTGTTCCGGCGTGAAGTAACGTCTCACCTTTGCTAAGATACCTAACTTTTTTGCAGCTAATTGAGCCTTTGCCTCGATGTAAGAGCTAAAATTGGCATGTCCTAGAACCAAAAATTCGAAAACATGTGACATCTACCAATTCGCACTGGGCCCACGTGCGTGTAGGATTGTGGCCCATACGCAAAATACGCGCTTTGACGTGGAGTTGCGGATACCAGCCCGGTATCTTTATCTTTACATAGCTTGATGTGCAGCCGTGTGTACCTACTATCGTCACTTATTTTTTAATATTAATTACAATATACCATAATCAGTAATCATAATAAACGATACAAACTACGCTCATAGCTTTTTTACATTCGGTTTTCATCGATATTTTTATAGATGTAACAAAATACCAAGCCCTATGCATTGAGTGGGCGTTCCTATAAGTACGAGAGCCCGTGGCCAAATTTCGTCGCCACATCTTTATACGGCTAAACCGTATTAAGTAAATAGATAAATTAGGTTCTTCTCATTCCAAAACCACTAATTAAAAAAAAACATTGCTATTCCTGCGACCGACGCGACAAAAGTGATTTTTCAGAATGTCGTTGAATGATAGATTTTAGATTCGCACAAAGTACTCAACTTCGAATACCAGAAGCGTCACACACACCTAGGGAAAATTAAAAATTAAACCAGCGGTCTCAAAAAATAACCGATATGCAGCATCACAGTGCCTGAAAACATGAAAATATTGACATGATGACAAAAGTGGCCCATAATGTAGAAAACAATAATATATTAGACTAATTCAGCGTAGGTAGTACCATCTAGTCATGACGGTAAATAATTACAAAATCGTATCGTGGGGTTAACATCTATGTAATGCTTATCAATATAATTACAATTTGCATATTCCTAATCCTCAGAAGTCATTTATAAAGAGCTTTCACGGTTTGCGCCGTGGATGAGCGATTGATTGCTGCGCGGCATGTCCGCGTGTCTCGGGTTTTATTTCTTTGAAGTTTGTGAACGCACCGATCATACAGGACAATTTCCTATTGTGGGATAACGCAAAAATAAATCGTTTTAATCACTGCCGGACTCATCAGTGTTCACAATCATTACCTAAAATTGAAAAATACCGGTAATTTTATTTTTTGTGGTTTGGGCTCCTATACTAGTGCCCGCCCCTTTTGATCATGTGTGCATTAAGATAAGAAGCATGTGTGGCGTATCTATTCGTTTCGTTTTAGTGTGAGTTTTAGGAGGGGGGACACGGTGGCGACACATGAACTTGAACAAATATTGAGTGAAGGCATATCTCCGGATATCTATGCTTTCAACTGAGGTAATTAGAGACACAATAGAAAGACAATGACAGGCGGACACCGGTGTCCTCTCGGGGTATAATGAATTAATGAATTAAATGGAGAAAATTTGGTCAATCGGGCGGGTCGGTTGATTAGTACCTAGTTAGTGGTCCTGACTGCTATGGCGGAGGTCGTGGGTTCAATTCCCAACCAGGACAAATGTTTGTGTGATGAGCGCGATTATTTGGTCTGCGTCTGGGTGTAATTTATCTATAATTTGCATGTATTTAGAAATATATATGTATGTTTATCAGCTGTTTAGTACCCATAACACAAGCTCTGCCTAGCTTGGGACTAGACGGTGTTGTGTAAAAACTGGTGTTATATTGTTATTAATCAAAGGCGAAGAGAATTCAATGGAAAATAGGTCATTTCGAGTTATTTTACTGTCAACTTGGACTTGGCTCGAAACTTCGACCACTTGCATTTCGTACTTTAACACCCCCTCTACCCCCTTTTTGTTTTGAAATGTTATTGTTTAGTTACTGGATAACACGATAGATCACGGTTAAACTGGTTATCAGATTTACAAATGACACGATTGAAGAATGCATTTAATCTATTACATATAATAGGACTCAATAATATTTGCGAAATGTGGGTGTTCCTCTGCCTAACCCTTTGGGTATTACAGGCGTGATGTTATATAATGTATCAATAATTACTAAAATATATCTACATATTTTAACACGAGAACTTGGGATCCTGATTAAAAATATTGCGCGCGCATAGTGTGTGATTTCGCATTAGTTAAGTTTATATGATTTTAATATTTTTTGTAATCTTAACATCTCAATAAATGCAGGTTAACGGCACGTTATCGTAGTGGCTGAGCGATTGGCTGAGGCGCTGTGAGTCGTGGGTTTGATTACCGCCCGTTATTATTATGGCCTACAAGTAGTTCAGCGGGTCTGACTGTTCTTGTAGGAACGTATAATATATTCGAGGAGACACAGGCTTCTAAGATATTTTACACAGTTACATGTTAAATTATGTTTATTTTTTTTAATTCGTTTCATTGAGTGCCTATGTTTTTTTTCTTCTGCTTTAAATCAGTATAGGACCTCAAAACACTTGAGAATATTACCGAAAGTTGACGATTATTCCCAATATAAAATTGAAAACAATTGTTCACAACAAATATGTCATAACCATAATAATAAACGAATGGTTTGTTACTTAATTAAAATACTATCCAAAGCAGGCGGCTGCATGCAATTAATTTCGGCTAATAATTATTGTAATTATTCGCAATTATAATTCAATAAGCGCATTAGGCACAGCGTTCATGCTCTCACACTTATAATTGATACAGCTTAGTAATAATTATCTTGTGCGATTATAGGTTTCCTGATATTAGGAATATTATTCCTAACAGTTATTTGTTACTAGATTCTATGCACTTACGTAATTTTTTTTCTGTGAAAAACGAATTTGCCTACATGCATACTAGTATGTACCTAAGAGATGGTATTCAAGAGTTAACCTTAGTGATAAGCCTTTAACAGTAAGCAAGGAAGCACTTTGCTAAAATGACCTATGGTGGTAGTATTGAGATAGAATAGTGTCTCCAGTATAGAAGACCTACGGAACCAGCTATTTGCATCAGATGACGGGCAGTTAATAGTATCCAAGTCTCTCCACCATGCAGTCATTAGCATGGAAATTTAAACGTAATAAAGCATCAGAAAACCCTAAGATTCCCGTCTCATCAAAACGGGCACGAACTACCAAAGTGCAGGGGCTTGCCAGTTTTACGAGTGACAAATTACTAAGAAAATACTCATTTACAAGTCTATTATATTCTTTAAGCAAAGAAGAATTTTTAATGGACAATATTTCTGTAAGCTAGTGCGCCCGGGTTCGCGTAGTTCGCTTTACTTTAACTTGTAACTTCAGATGAGAAAATTATTTTTCATTAACGCTCGGTTGCGTTTCAACGTAGGTACTGCCAGTGGAATTAAAATCAATTACTTACTTCCGTTAGAACAAAACAAAGTTCTAGAAAATTCTTTCCGTCGTGTCGCTCCAGTTTGTAGCGATTTCCACGAAATTCATTTAACGACTCCTATGGTTTAACTGTTCGGTCCAAACTCATTCGATTTGCTAAGCGAATAATGCTTTTTGTTCAATATTCCGAATACATTTTTCAATATCCAAAACGAGTTTTCAGTTCTTGTTAAGCTTGAAAGTCGTTTCAACTTGCTAGCCGCCAGTTTTAATAAGTCGAGAAAATACTAAAATAAACTAGACAAAGGACTCTTCACCTAATAGAAGATTATTTTATTTATTAAAAGCAAGTTTCTTAACTGCATATCACATACATACATACATAACATCACGCCTGTAATCCCCGAAGGGCTAGGCAGAGGTGTACCTAGTAGTACACCCACATTTATGTTATGTTTGAGTCCCATGAAATAGGGGCCGATCCTATTGCCATCAATCGGGCACAAATCCAGACTCCGGGCTGCTACTGAGAAATACCAGATAGAAAAACTCAATAACACTTTGCCCGACTTGGGGATCGAACCCGGGACCCCATGCTCAGTAGTAGCGCTTGCGACCACTAGACCAACGAGGCAGTCTATCACATACAGGGACTAAAAAAGCAACAAAGCTGTATTCTCATGTAAATTTCTCTTTCAAGAGATAATAAAAAGTCGATTACAAGGAAAGTCGCAATGAAACTAAGAATTTACAGTCACTGAACCCTTTTCACTGAGAAATTCAATAAGACGGTGTACGGGGGCTTTCACGATGTCCTTTACCCTGGTTATGATATTGTTAAGGATCGAGTCCTAGCGAAGCCACTGACACTAAAAAATACGTGACTGTTTTATACGATCCTATCCCACGTTCGTGAAAAATCGGCATACTTGGATAGTCTCCCGATATAAAGAGATCCGAATAGGCGTTCGCCGGATCACGCCACTTACAGGATAATGCAAGTCTTTTGTCTATGTCGCTCAATCAGTGCCTTACTTTCATTCATTCTAGGCTGAATGAATCTAAGGAACAAGAGACTCGATTGTAGCAAATCTAGCTTCGATTGTAGGAAATGTAGGCGTTTTGTATTTTTTAACAGTTTTATAGGAACGATCTGAAAGCTGAAAAGTAAACTGGATTAGGTGCTATTGCTCGTAGATGTGAGCGTAGACATGGGCGCTTTTAAATGTGAACGGCGAAGAACGTTCCGCATTCGGATTAGTCAATTCGACTGTTAGCATGTTAGAGATGGTATTCAAGACTGAACCTTAGTGATAAGCCTTTAACAGTAGGCAAGGAAGCACTTTGCTAAAATGACCTTTGGTCGTAGTTTTGTTTATAACAGAATACTAAAAAGTTAATATAGTATTCAGTCTGTGATTGAGCTGGAAGATAATAATTGGAATGTAAAAGCACGTGGGTAGAGCTTCAATCTCTTCAGAATTTTTATGAAAATATGAATCTATATAGCATTACATTCGCAACCTGAGCTTCGTTCATTATTCAGTTATAAAGATCCGTAAAATGTAGAAAAAAACATATTTATTAAAGAACCTTTTTGATCATACATGCGTAAATCAGGTAAACTTGCATGTCTTATACCAATATTATAAAGAGGAAAAGTTTGATTATTTGCTTGTTTGCATTGAATAGGCTCCGAACCTACTGTACCGATTTGAAAAATTATTTTACCGTTGGGAAGCTACACTATCCCCGGGTGACATAGGCTGATTTTTATCCCCGTATTACCACGGGAATGGGAACTACGCGGGTGAAACCGCGAGACGTCTGCTAGTTCCAGAATATAAAGTGAACTTTAAAAAGATATAGGTCATCTTTAAAATACTCGAACTAAAATATTCGAACTAAATTTCAAAGTGACAGAATATATCTAGATACATTTTTGCGGTTTCAACGGCAGGTGTCGGGCAGCCATTATCAAATACACACACCAACGATCGCATGTTATCGCCCCGCACTGTCACTTTAACAGATTTATTGGCCGTTCCATTTGACCCAACGCACTCCTGTTCTATATAAAAACGTTTACAGAAAATGTGCTATTCCACACTTCGCGAGTATCGAAAGAATTATGATGACGTAATTTATTAAATTGAAACGCGTCTCCTGAATGTGTAATGAATTTTGACTTCATATTTTTCATCCAATAGATTAACTATTGGATGAAAAATATGAAGTCAAAATTCAAGATATATTATTTAAGATTAAGTATGATTCAAATCATGAAAATACCTTGGAGTGCCATTTGTTACTTTATAATTCAGTAAGTAAAAACATGAAATAAAGTAATAGCCCGTCGGAAATAGACAGAAAATCATTCTAAATTCGCAAAGCGTGATGTAGTTCTGCATTTTTGGTATGTTGTATGGGTGTGTTAGGGTAGTTTAAATTAAAAAATGCAACTTCGAAAACCTTGTGGAAAATGAGAAAATCGAGAATATTTTCGAAATTTGTGGTGTTTTTATGGTATTTGCCTTGCATGGCCAAAACTATGCATTTTTTGCGAACGATGTTGTCTACAAGTATAAACTGTAGTCAATAACCTACAATTTGAGTCCTATTTTGGCTTTATTGACCCTATAGAAGCTGAGCTAGAACACTTGAAAGATGACCAATTTTTCTCGAAAATAGCTTTTTCTCGATTTTTTTGACATATTTCGTAAGATATTCGCAAAACTGCTTGTTTTACAGAAAAGAATAACCAAAAATATTTTTAAGTACTTATTAAGCATTTATAAGAGCCCAAAATGAAGTCTGTAAGACTAACAGGTCACTCACAATCTCAAAACAATGAAATAGTTAAAATGGGTTTTAGAGGCAAATATTAGAATTATTGTTTCTGTCGTTTGTTAACACCCATACTCTGATGTGTAGATCACCAATTCACCATTCAAGCTAACATTTGTGCTTAACATCGTAATTAATAATTGGTTGTCTCAATGATACCATTCAGTATATGAATAACATAAGCTGGGAGTACCTCCACGTGGTGAAAACGCGTTCAACCGAGGAGAAGTTGAAATGCCCAATAAAATGGAACTGTTTATCCACGCTTTCACGGGATGTGATACCACGTCTGCTCTTTTTTGGCAAGGAAAACAGAAATTGTGGGGTCAATTTCAGAAAAGGCAGGACCTTGTAGACTTGGCTACCATTTTCTTCAGCCAGATGCAACGCAGGAAAATATTGCGGAAGCTGGTGAAAAATGTCTGGTAGCTCTATTAAGGAGGCGTTGCGAGTACTCAGACACTGCATGACCTGAGATTCACGTTGTTTGTGAAAACAGCGGCAAATGCAAAAACTTTGTTTGAATTGTGGAGGGAAGTCGTGCAACAACATAGCATCCGTTGGGGGTGACTCAGAGGAAGACGAAAAATAAGTTCTTCCTCAGAATAATGAAGAGGAACACGAACAAGAGGAAGACCATGAACGCGTTCTTTTTTATCTTCCCCATCATCACAAGGAACAGGAATCCCAACCCCGGAAAAAACGAAGATTGACTATGAACAATTCATAGTCAATGGCCTTTTTTACGGTTCCGTATCCAAAACTGGATGCTCCACTGTCTGTTTTAAAAATACTAAACGCTTCCATTCAACAAACGTATCTTTTTGCCATTTTTTTAAGAAAATGATATGTAACCCTTCGTGCGTGAGTCTGACACCTACTTGGCTGGTCGGCAGTAACCGCATTTTGGGTATGAATTTAAAAGACCTTCCAAGCTATTAATAAAATTTCTGTCTAATTTGCAATAAACCTGTATACTTATATTATTTTGACTCTGTAAATTATTTGGGTTTTCGCGTTTTATTAAGATTAAGAGTGAACTGTAGGTCTCACAGACCTCGTATTAGGCAGTGATGGTAGCTAAATATGTACTTAAAAATATTTTTGGTTATTCTTTTCTGTAAAACAAGCAGTTTTGCGAATATCTTACGAAATATGTCAAAAAAATCGAGAAAAAGCTATTTTCGAGAAAAATTGGTCATCTTTCAAGTGTTCTAGCTCAGCTTCTATAGGGTCAATAAAGCCAAAATAGGACTCAAATTGTAGGTTATTGACTACAGTTTATACTTGTAGACAACATCGTTCGCAAAAAATGCATAGGTTTGGCCATGCAAGGCAAATACCATAAAAACACCACAAATTTCGAAAATTTTCTCGATTTTCTCATTTTCCACAAGGTTTTCGAAGTTGCATTTTTTAATTTAAACTACCCTAACACACCCATACAACATACCAAAAATGCAGAACTAAGTACATCACGCTTTGCGAATTTATTGTCTATTTCCGACGGGCTATAACAGGAACCCATAAACGTAAAAAGGAACATTGACATTGCAAATCACATTAAAAATTCTCGTCTTTTGGATATAAAGATTAATGCATGATTAGCATAATTAATCAGCGAGCAAGATGCTCAATAAAAACAGCCGCATGGATCTATCGAAGGTTAAGCTACGCTTAAAGAGGTTGGTAAGAAGAAGGGTAACCGTCAATTACGTACCATTGTCACTCCGTGCCTAGTAAGGTACGTTAGACTGCTTATTTCGGCTATAATTTCTTTTTTTTTAAACAAAGTTTAGGTACTAGCAATGTGGGTTGCAAATGCACATTACCACGAGTAGTAGTAGTTTTGGCAACTAAGCTAAATACTCTTGTGTCTGAAGTAGGTTTACGTTAATAATAGTGCAATACTTAAATATGGTTTCGGCTACGATTCGTAGATCTTGCACAATCGTTACGGGTAGTCAAAAGCCCGAAAATCTGACAACCAGTTTTGACTAAGGGTAGTCTTAGCAACTAAGCAAGATATGCTTGAGTCTCGAGTGGGTTCACGTCTATACTGCAATATACATTTATATATGGTTTCAGCTATCATTCGTAAATCTTTCACAATAGCTACGGGTAGTCAAAAGCCCTAAAATCTAACACCCAATCTTGACCAAGGGAAGCGTGTTGTCTAGCTACTAGGATGTCCACTGTACAGGTTAAATCTAGTAACTCGCGCAGTGTAAATTATTGTATTTAGTTCCATCCTGCTAGACTGGAAGCCGAATCTAACATGGCTGAGAAAAAGCTAAGCAAATGATGAATATTGAGAAGTATCATAGTAAGTAGGTACCTATATAAAAACTCACTCTCCAGTAAGTACTCAGGCTATACACATTTAATTGCTTCGTAAAACAAATTACGTCCACCTCGTTGCTCGTAAATGTCTATAGAGATTTTTTATTATCTTTACAAATTATTCCGCAATGGCTTTTTTTTTGCTTTGTTTATTTACCCTTTTCATTGCATTGTCCTGTCCGGTCACCGTTTATTAATTTCCTTCAAAAAGGAAATGCAAAAGGAAACTGTTTTATTATTCATATCAATAGTATCGGACTTTCCACTAATATTTTAATGTTTGTGAGAATGCCTGTATACTTTTTACGCCAAACTATCAAAATCAAAGCATTTATTTCAATTATGCCTAATAAGGCACTTTTAAACGTCAAACTTAAGTTAAATTAAATATTTAACAAATCCAGTTGCCCCTTTCAAAGGTAGTTTTGCATGGAGAAGAATGGACAAGGAACTCCATACTTACTTTTTTCAAAATAGTTTTTTTTTACAATATTTGCATACATTAATAGATAGACATAATACACGTATACAGTTGTTCATATTCATGGGTAGAACACTCTGTGAAAATTTGTCAGACGATTAAAAAATCATCGTGTTGTGATTACAATGTAAGTTGACTTAAAACAACTACACTAGGATGGGTACAAGATATTACAAAAAGGCCATAAGACATGGTGCTCACGTATTTACGAATCTAATTGCTGCATACCTATTGAACGAACTAAAATTTAATTTTACAGTTATTTAGTTAAGTTTAGAATAAAATACAAAAGATACGCAGCCGAAGGCGCGGGTGGCTGCTATATAGGAAACAATATATGTTATAAGGGAAACGGGCACATCTGAAGATGTGACAGTAAAAACGTAATATTAGACGATTTATGGAGCGTTTAAAGGCGTTGAAAACCAATGGCCCAACAATAACGGCGCGCACCAAATAAAATACCAACTCAGTACATTTATCAGAAATATGCATGATAAGAAAATTCAGTACCTACCTAAATTCCAATTCAAAATTCAAAAATTATTACTAAGTTAATGAGAATTATTTATTTGAGCTGTTTGGAGTTCTATTTATCTGTTATAGGTACGTTTGTATTTTAAAAAATATATAACGAAGTTAATTAGTTGTCTAGTGCCTACTCATGGCACAAGCTCTGCTTAAGTTGGGACTAAATGGCGTTGTGTGGAAGTTGAGGAATATTTATTGAAACACTTGGCTCATGGGGCGTGTGCCCATCTAGATTTGATATTGCAAAGCGGTTGATCGACTCTTTACGTGACCTGGAAGTAGGCCCTTATTAAGGCCAGAAAATTAGCATTACCATCTTACGTGGCAACGCCATCCAGTCTGTTGGGGCACTTTTCCCATCGAAAGCGTTGCGGATGACTTTTTAATGCCTACTTTTCTTTTTATGTACATAATAGTCATATAATTGTGTAATAATTAGTTAAAATAAATAATTTTATATAATAGAAAAAAACGACTATTTCGCTATACGTATTTCCTTTATAAACTTTAAAATAGTTCAGGCGAATGAATGCCTTTATTTTTAGAATTGTTCACTGTTGGTCATGCATATCTACCGTGTTCGAGTATTCACACAACGAATTCTCACTCTGTCGACGCACTGAACAGCAAGCGTTAAAATTATTGGAATTTTATTTAAAATGCAAAAAACTATTGAATAGCTCGGGCAATGCGGCGTTCGGCAAGCGGGTCCCCGTCACGGAGAAGAGTCGCTTCAATGGCAAAGTGCGATGTATTCGAGGGCACGGTTATATCGTGTGTTATTAAATTCTTTTCCTCGCGACTGGTGATGGCAATCGTCTTATTCAATTACACGCCAAACAAGGCATGAGAATAGCTGACAATGACTACACGGAGAAAATGTCGCTATTGAAAATGCGAAGCTTATTTCATTTAATTCTGTTGTGATGTGACAACTCTGACAAGCGACTTCGAGTGTTTTTATAATAAAGGATCGTGAAGAAACGGTCCTTTCAAGTCTCACAAAATAGAATGAATTTTATTGTTTCAATATTAAATGGCGTGCGAATAAAACTTTAATGTAAGCCGCAATAATCCTAGAGATTATGGAGCAAAAGGACTTAATGATTATGAAAAAGTATAAAGGTTTACATTAAACTTGTCTCATATTTATTTTACGCTGAGATAATGCGTTATTTTAAGGTACTTAGATTGACAATTTAAATGAAAAGCGTCTATTCTGTAGGGACGCGTTAAAATATTCTAAAGTGTATTTTATGAGGGGCATATCTCGTCCCTACGAGCCATAACTATAAAACAATCAGCAGAAGAATCTCGAATATTCCGCAGGCATTTCTTCAACGAACTTTTATTAAAAAACTTTTGGTTTTTATCAGCCCATAAGTTCTGTAACTACGAAGCTCAGTAATTTTACTATTGTCTTTATACTGTGACCCATAACCAACTGTGTGGTTATTTCTTTGGTACTCTAAACATACAACAGACTACCAAAAATTTTATAAAAGAAGTAAAATAGGTATTAACAATCGTAGCTGTTAACGCTCTTTAGTTTCTACCTACCCCCATGGGTAAAAGGCGTGAGTTTATGTATGTGTGTTGTGTACTATCAAATATGACTTAGCAAAGCAAACATATTTATAGCAACATTACATTTAACATTACAATGACACTTAGGAACTTGGTCATTGGCAAATAATTTTTTGTATGACTTACCTTGAGATTATTTTTTTCCAATAAAAAATGAATCATCAAAATTGGAGTATAAGACAAAGAACGATTGCTGAAGATCTTTGTGTCTACCAAGCCTTCTTCCAGGTATGTTGAGATTAGCTTTCAGTCTAACCTGATGCAGCCGAATAACAATGTTTTTTTCATTGAGCCTTTAAGTGAGTTTAAGTACCAATCTAACTAACGTCGTAGGTATCTCTACGTTACTTACAAACACACACATAAATAATAGGTAAAAACCTACCCGTCTCTCTGTCCTAATAAATTCAAATCACCTAGTTCGAACTAGCAGCCGATGCGAGGAATTTATATCGACATTACGTACCTAACGATTTTAATACATAATAAAGTTTCATATTAGTTCAGCTTTGTGCAAGCACTCACTTGTTCACGTATTATGATCGTATTTCGCGGTTGGTAACGGATATTGCTCGCCTGTCCAAGTCCTTTCCGAAGCAATCTGTGTTTGACAGATCTCACAGTTTTGATCACTCGAGCGAACCTATACCCTAGCCTTTCAGAAACCACTGCTCCGTTTTATTTATATTTTCTTTACATAGCTATACGTACTCAACCTCCAACAAATAAATAGTATAAAGTACCCATGCGTGTATTTCTAGGAAAGAGCATATTAAAGGTTTTCGTAGGTATTTTTGCACAAAAACTTCTAAACTAGATGTTTTAAATTTTTGTTGTGACAAGCCACCTTTGAAATATGAGTCGTTGACCGCACTTAAGGTTCAGCGTAGAACATTCAGCCCAAATTATTTTGACACAATCGTCTCTATTGACATGTGCCAACAAATTATTAATTAAAAATAATTTTCTTGTTGGTTCACCTGAGATAAATGCGAAAAATGGCTACCACACGTTATTTTCACGCCAGGGACACAAAATCGGGCTAGGACAGACAGAGGTGCTTTTAATGTCAGCCACAATGTTATCTGAACAAATTTATAATATCGTCAGTCACAGTGGTGGCTATTTATTTATGTTTTTGTAAGCCTTCTTTATTTATATGCTCCCCACATCAGTGTTAACTACATCATTTCTAGCGAAGCATTTGATGTATGGTGTATAATAAAATGTTGAGTGCCTCTGCGTAAAACGGGGTTTCGTGAACTAGTTGTTTGAATGGTCATACGTTTAGTTTGTTCTAGGTTTTATAGTCAGGTCACTTAGGTCAATTATTTGGTATCCAAAAATCAAACCATAAGTAGTTTACTATAGGGATGTATCTACAGTAACGTTATTTTATACAGCAACTTCCTTTAATATTATGGATAATCTCTATCATTAAAAGACCGTTGCCTTCTTAAACGGTGCAAGCACGGATCTCTTTTTAGACGACATTAAATCAATTTAAACGTCAAAAATGACAAGAGCTGTCAATGATAAGAACTCTGACAATTATGAAAGATCGTCAGTTCTTTTTCTGTCATTTCTTATTTTTAATTGGTTGAATATAACGAAAAGATATCGTCACTATTTACATTATTCTAACTGAATCCCCCCCATAAGGAAACGTGCAAAAGAATTGTCGTGGAGTAAATCATCCTCAAATAATTTTATTTTAGGTATGAATCTAATAAAATCTCTCCAAATTTTAAAAAGCATCGTGTTTGCACCGCATATTTAAAAATAGTATTTAAATCTAAAACTCACTTCACATCTAATCGTTATGTTCTAGTTCACAATTGAATCCGTAATAAATCCATGTAAAGACATTCTGAAGCATTAGTTATAAAAGTCATCTTATGATTTATTTATTCGTGATGAAGATAAATTGAATCATCTAAATTAAATGGCTATAATAAATGAAATCTTCATTACTCTTTGTCAGGAGCATGCCGTCATTCACTCGCTGGATTATTTTGTGGACGGATCATTATCGCATTATGAGACTTAATAAGATACGTCATGTATAAACTAAACAACCTTAAAAATACTAAACTTTAATAAAGATGTCTAATAGTTTTAATCTTCAAACTTAAGTCCCTCTAAGTCGAAATAATAATCGTAATGGCCTAATAAAAATGACACAATTGATTTAATAAAGTCGATAATTAAACTATTTTGGCCCAGAAACTAGGTTATTTTGTGGATATTTTATCTTTATTTTCAATTCCTTTACTTACTTTAAAGACTAACTTTTAAAACTTCATCTTTATTTTTTAACTCTTATAGCTATTTATACTTACTCTAAACTTTCAACGTAAAGACTAAATTTAAGCGCTCCGTGTTTGGGCCACAGTGCGAAAATTTTGATAAAATATATTTAAGTTTACTCTAGTGTTAGTGAGTAAAATATTCGACTTTTACTTAAAAACACCGAGCACTATAAAATTAACGTATCCCATTTATTAAAACAAAATAAAACTGCTATCTATTTCAATCCATTAATAATATTAATTCTGCCAGCTATAAAAATATTTTAATGCGCTCTCAGCAAAACTTACTGCATAAATTATAATTACACACTGTAATTACATTAGATTTATTAACGTATCGCACACGACTCTAAAGATTTTTAAAGTTCAAAATGGTGTGTATTTCATTTCTAATACACTTCTAATAAGTTTACACTTACAACAAACTTTTGTTTTCAATTTCGGGTTGCATTAAATATTAATGATAAGTAAACAAGTGTTCTAACACCAATGTTAAAACTTTAAACAAAAATATATGCATGGAAGTCGATTACAAAGTGACTGACGACAAACTGAAATGTGTCAACTGCTGGCAGTGTGGTAAGAAAGAAATAGTTACCCACATCAACGGCATGCTGGTTTACATAAGAGCTAAATTCCTTTGAACTAAATATGCTACCAGCCGTCAATGACGCGGTACCGTAAAAAACAGTGGAAGCAATAGCGCGACAGAGGTTGATGGAGTACTAGACTACTGGCTACCAGGTAATTTTGACATTAAGAGAGTAAAAGTGATATGTTGCGGAATTTATTCAGTTCTACAATACTAATTACTAGCAGACGTCCCGAGGTTTCACCCGCGTAGATCCCGTTCCCGTGGGAATACAGGGATAAAAATAGTACCCCATGTGTTTATCCAGGGTGTCAGCTAACTCCATACCAAATTTTATTAAAATCCATTCAGTAGTTTTTACGTGAAAGAGTAACAAACAGCCATCTATCCATCTATCCATCTATTGATACTCACAAACTTTCGCGTTTATAATATTAGTAGGATGTCGTTTGTTATTTAGTTTTGTTTTACCATCAAAACAACGAAAAAAAATAGGCAGCTAATAACTAAAATAAAAAATTATAAACTTATTATCGAAAACGTTTAATTGTGTGGTACAACCGACCTTATTAAAAAATCTCTAAAGGGTGTAATAAAGTGGGTGTGGTGTGAATGAATGAAGTGAGTTTCGGAAGTCTGTGGCTAAGGTGGTTTTGTTTCATTACTTATATATTTGCCGTCGGTTTGAAGTCGGTTTGAAGTCAGTTGTATTATATGTAAAATGATTTTTTTAATTTACTACTACAGACAATGGATCCACCTTACATCTAACGGCGCATGCCCTTACCTTCGCACTTGATGTCTTTATGAATGCGTCAGTAAATAGGAGTTCGTCATTCTAATTTTAGATATTATTATTTTACTTTTTGACATCGGTACGCTGAGGTCTACTGGAGAAGATCTACTTCTTTAAAATCAAAATTAAGTTGAATACGTCCTGCTGCAGGGTGTGAAAGTCTTCTCATAAAAAGAAAGCTTGAGCATACACGCCGTGTCGGTAATGTAAAATAACATTCACCTTCTTCAAGATTTAGAGTTGAAGAAAGCATTTTTCAAATTAGCACGTCAAAACAGATAAACTCTTATTATTTAACTAATTGAAATTAGTCAATGTTTCCAAACAATTTTTTTTAGTTTACTTATAGAGATGAACTTATTTTGAATTCAAGTAATTTTGCCAACAACGGTCGGTGGGAAAATATCTAAGTATTAAGTTCCACACGTACAAGCAATTCAGGACGTTACCCCAAAAATCCTATCGCATAAAACTACACAAGTAGCAACAATAATAAAAGTATCGGTTCCCATTCCCACAAAAATACACCATAGCATAGGTGACGCGAAAATAGCAACTTTCAGGATTTTTCTCTTCTCCATAATGATATGATAATTCGATTGCCCATTGTGTATTATTGCGGTCGGCCGCGGTCTTGAACCCAATGGGAATATAAATTTTCAAAGGTAAATACGAAAAAGGCACTGCCGTGAATCTTTTTATGGCGCTATTGTATGGAAAAATGATATGCTCTCGTTATTGAAGAGAGAATCGCAAGCGTACATTTTCACCTGTGCTGTTGTACACGTAATATATTCTCGAAGTCATTACGGTTTCGATTTTGTCGTAAAATCTGGTTATGTGCACTTAATTTGAAACAAAGGGTTCCCACTTAAATGGAATGTACTAAGTGGGTCAGGTCTATACATAGCGAAAACTTTGGTAATTTGCTATACACGATGTATGTACTTACCGTGGCGACCAAATAATGTTTCATTTGCAGTAATGAGATTTTGCGTGGGAGTTATTGTGAACCTCTCTTGACGTGTTTTCAATGGATAAATCTGCTGGCAGATGTAGGTAAATTGTTAAGGGTCCTTGTTAATCACATGAAAACTTTGATGTTCTGTTTCTACAAACAAAGGAAAACAAACTTGGAACATTATCCTCATTACTTATTTTTAGAAATTAATGGACCGGCTTGTGGCTACATAATAAGGTTAAGCTACGCTTTCCGAGGTCGATCCGTGGATAGGTGAACATTCAGTACATACCAAGACCTATCCTGACTGGCCTGTTGTTCTAGTAGTTAGTGATCCTGAGAGCTATGGCGGAGGACGTGGGTTTGATTCCCAACCAGGACAAATATTTGTGTGATGAGCACGATCAATTGTTCTGTATCTGGGTGTAATTAAATTATAATATGTATGTATTTAAAAATATATCAAAATCAAAATCATTTATTTGTGATACATGGGTTACAATTAGATGCCGGTGTTAATTACATTAAATAAAATAATGTTCATACCACGATCAGCCACTAGGGCATACAAATGATTAAATAATATACATATATAAGTATGTTTATCAGCTGTTTAGTACCCATAGCACAAGCTCTCAAGCTTAACTTGGGACTAAATGGCATTGTGTGAAAAGTTGTAGAATATTCAATTATTATTTATTTACCTTTGTTCGTAAGACAAGTAGGTAGGTACCTGAGAAAAAGCTTAAAGCAGGTTTTTTTTATTGTGATTTGATTTTATTTAGGTAGTTATTAATTCTGACGCAATTAACGGATTCATATCGTTATATAAATAAATAAAACGTATTTAGGTAATTATTATTTTGTCACTGCTGTGCAGAGGCCAGATATCACGCTACCCCAATGTGTCTTATTTCAATGATAGTTTTTCAAATTTGATTGAAAATATGACATTTTTGGGGTAGCTTGATACTGAATGGCTGACTGTACGTCAATTTGACATTGACGTACAGCCTCAATGTAATAGCTCAAATTGTTTTGTTTTTGTAGTGTTCTATATTTAAACCTTCTAGTCACACTTTTGTTTTCTATCATGCCAAAGAAAGCACGTTAAACTGTCAGTCCCGGCTGTCATTTGTAGATTTTTAACAGTCGTTACGAGCAGTCAGAAACTTAAAAGTCTGACAACCAGTTTAACCATGAGTTCGTGAATAGAGTTCGAAGCGGTCGTAAGGTCAAAAGTTCGACCAGACACAAACGTAGGTATATTTAGCTTAGTTGGAGAGATTAACAAGACTACTAGTAATTTGCACAATGAAAGTAAGATTTATAAAAAAATTGTCACTGAAATGGAGGTCAGAAAGGCTTTATGTTAAACATTGCTACTTAATTGCATCAGGTTAGAAACAAGACAAAATTACTGGTAGCAACTCCCATGTCGGTCTTAAGTCCCAGTTAATTCAAGCCCGACTACATGTGGTGCGTCACACATATTTAATTTTAATTTTCAGCTGCAACTTTAATCAACAAACATTTTATCTCTTTAAATAGAAATTAATCTGCTACAGACGCTACACATAAACAGCTGGTGAAGTTAGCAGTTGCATTGGTAGTGTAAATAAGACGATGTGGACAAAAAATACCACGAACCTTTTCAAAACTTTGAGAAAGTGTCAAAAGAAATGTCAAAACGAGTATCACTATTAAAACAAATTAAAAAAACATATTTATAAATCATCAACATTTTTTCCCAACTCAAAATATCAGATTCAACATACAGGCATGGTGACTTTATCGAGAGCTCAGATTTTACCGCCCCACTGAACTCAGTAGTGACGTAGCCCTTGATTCCAACGCTACGATTGGCCCAGGCCAAATAACGTAATAACAGAATAACCCAACATTTTTTTGCGAGCAAATGCCTTTGATTTAAGCATATTCTTTCCAGGCAGTACACAACATGCGTGTATTTAACAACATCCCTCCTTAGAGAATTTCTTTGAACTAAAATGTGGAAAATTCTCACTAAAACCCCGGAGGCCCACGTAGGCCATTACGTCCTCATTTTTTTAAGTTTTATTAAGTAGTATGTAATCCTGAGACCCTTTGGCTTAACTGACAACATGGTTGGGTAATGAAGATCCATCCCTCGTGAGCCGCCCATCACTTTTTGGAACGAAGCGTTTTTGCTAAAGAGGGATTAGTGTACCCTCCTCGGGCTCGATTTTCCTGAGATGCTTTATCATTGGGGTTTCCGACTAACATGAGGTTAACTTGTAATCTTAGCTTTATTTGGTCGTTGTAACGTCTTAATACCTTCAAGCTCGGTAATGAAGCGGTTTTTATGAAGCCCTTTCTTTATTTGATTTTCGTCATAATGCTCGCTCAATGGTCGCTTTGTGACTCCTTTATTTCAATTGTTTACGGTTCAGCCTAGCGACGGATTTCAATGTAATTAATAGTGGTACCCTTTTTGCGTGTAGATTGTTACGTAAAATTAAGAACGGATCATTTTTAGATTACAACAGAGGGCCGGACTAAAAGACAATTTTGCAAAAAAGGCATTTTTTTCTTAATAATAAAATTTAATTAACGTTGGTAAACATCGAATGTTTTTAATTATCTTCAGGCCGTTCGTTCTGACGTTTCAGCAACTACGTAGATGCTCTCCTTGCGTAAAAAATATGGAATACAGTGAAAAACGTCGAGTCAATTTGCGAGCATTTGTCTGGTCGCCTTTATTTGCCGGTCGAGCGGGCACAAGAGGCCCCTGGCCGGCCACGGTAAATCAGCTTACATTTTTTTCAAAGGTTTTCTGTGTTTGGCGGTCTTCGCATCACTGGCGTAAAAACCTTTTCATTTGTACGCTAACATGTTCGCTAATTCCGTATAAGTAGATAAACGAGTCAGACAACATATCTTCACACTTGAGGCAATGTAAACAATAGTTGGATTTAGTTCCAATAAGAGTTTACTAGTAGTTGGAAAACTTGGTACAACCACGAACAAACAATTTACATATATTTGGACTAGGTTTTGATTAATTGTGTTTTCTCGACTTCAGTGTTAGCATATAACTCGTAACTTCACGCCACCTTTTTTAAAGGGATAAGGCAGATCTGTAGGCATGGTATATCCATATTTGGATAGTTATTTATGTCGAAGTCTCATGTAGTAGGAGCCAGTCTATAGAGTCTAGGCTACTTCAGAAAAAGTTTTTATCAAAAACCCGAATAGCACATTGTGCAACTCGGAAATCGAAGGTAAATTCCGCCAGATATGATTAAGTCCTATAATAAGGGGCGAGCTTATTGACTATAAATGAGCATTGGATAAAATTATAAATGGAATCCACAATGGGCAAAACAAACTGCCAACGTGAATTCCAAAACGCTTCCCGTCTAATACCTGACGTACCTTAATCTTCTATTACCTCACTTACGAGATCCTACGAGGAATAATTAAGCCTTGTCAATGCAGTGGACCCCTATAAAATGGGTTGATGGAACGGCAAGCTTCAGCTATAACAATATACTACTGTTTATAATTCCGTGAGAGATTGTACCAACACTGAGTAGGTAGCCATAAGACGACCCGATTCTGATTCCGATTGTGTTCATTTCAATAGTTTTCAGCTCAGTTAGTTTTCGGCTCACTGGTTGATCTAATTGCTCTAAAACAGATAAGTATTTGGCTGTGTAATTGCATTGTAACGGGACTACGCAAGATGAGGAGCATGGTACGTGACTACAATGTAACAAGGTTACATTACTTCACCAACTCTAACATTTCTAATATAATACCTATAAAATCTGTGCACCTATTTCTAAATGGAGGGCTAATAGCAGATTCAAGGCACGTCGGGGCCGACTCTATCGCAGTTTTCAATCCGAAGTCGAAACTAGAAGATTTGTCACGTACATTGCAACTTTTACAAAGGAACCGTATCATTTCCTCACCTTTTGTCGAAACTTCGTCTCCGCAATTACGGCTTAATCAGCTGTGAATAAATAGCACCTTAAAAAACTGCCCTCTTGCGCCTAAAACCATCAAAACACTCTCAATAGTTAATAGGTATACATACGCACTTCGACTCATACTTCGCAAAAATTTCCTGCGGAATTCAATTTTAAAAGGTCCATATTTTTTCGCTGACTCACGTCTCGAGTCCGCAGTGTAAATAAGAAAATAAATAATCTTTTTCAATCTCCTGACCACACCGATGTATCGCAACGTTAAATGACCAAGTACGTGTAATATGATCAACGAGGCTCTCGATCACAATCCATCAAGTTGAGTCGCTGTACAGAGCGCCGCAATAGTCTAGGTCCCGGCAATCCGACGAAAAGCTCGCCTTTTAAGTGGCTGGATTTTACATTACGCCGTGACAATGGAGGAAAACCTGACGGAAAAAATAAGAAGGTCAGAGTACCCTACTCCCAGACAAAGGTTCTTTCTGTGTAAGCCACTCAAGGTGACACTTTACCCGGATTAAAGTTATCGTAGTCTGCCAAACTGAATACAAATGCAGGGGTGCCGGGCCCGTGTTGTTCGCCCCTATGTGCCTTGTTAAGATGATTAGCTGGCGTTAAGAATGGAACTGCGAGTACTGATTTTATGGCCACGGCTTTTACTCGGCTTTGTGTTGGAGTGATTGATTTTTGATTCAACATTTTTTGCTTGAAATATGCTTTTATCATTCCCAAGTTTTATGAATCTTTTTAGATAAGTAACGACATAATTTAAAACGTCACTGGGAATTTCGTATTTGCATAAACCAAGCTAACAGTTAATTATTAAAAGAGGAAGTCGTAAAATCCATTCTTCGCAAGAAAATGAAACGCACAAAAACGAATGCGGATGTCTCCCGACGAGAGCGTTCCCCCGAGAGCGGCCGGGTTCCTTACACATTTCGCAAATTCACGTCGGGGCTTTAAACTGACCGGATAATTTTCTTATCCTTTTAGAGGAAAACTCACCGAAAAACGCCAACGCTCTTTGTATTACGGCGGTCGTTAAACAACTTGCGGAGGATGCCCGCCGGCCAAATATAACAAACTCACTCATTCGATATTTCTTCATCGTCTGTCAAATAAACGAGCACAATAAATGTTTATTGTCCTCGAATTACTCAAGTGAGAAACGGTATAAAGAGAAAAGAATGGGGCGCGCGGAAGGGACCACGACAAAAGCGATCCTTCTTCGGACCACCAGCCGTGACGGCGCTTACATTAAGGTTATCGTCATCCGCCAAACTGAATACAAAGACTCGCCTGGGAAGAGCCCTGTGATTCATGTGACCGACTCGCTGTATTATCATACCATAATACTATATTGAGGAAATACGACATGGATACTCTTGAGTTTATGAGTTGTTCTTATGGAAAGAAGAAGGATTTCGCATAAGCACTTAACAGAAAAATAAGGACCTTGAATGGAGCTCCACAGCGAAGATTCAAGAGGATCCTTATTTTATATGTTACGAGTATCGTAATATGCTATGTACTTACGCAAATTCAAATATACAGGAAGAAACTTTGTGGGACACAATGTTACTTGGTAATTGAATTTAAGAGATTAAAAAAATAAACTGAATAGATATGAGCATAAAAAAACTAGACTGAATTTAGTTTTAAGGGATTAATTTGTAAAAACAAATCAGAAAACAATAGAGAAAGTACCTACATCTTACAGCGGTGACGGTGAAAATTACGTTTAAATTACGTTAGCGTAAAACTTCGAATAAAAAAAAGAAACTCGAACGACGACGTCGACGACGTATTCGAATCAATTGAATATGAATACTGTAGATGATGTAAGGTTTAATATCTTCAACAACAACAACAACATAATCGTAGGTAGGTACTTGTTTTATACGAAGTTAACACTAAACTTTTCCCTTTACAATAAAATAAAGTTCTCAAACAAGACTCGCAATAATCCGCACCAAATTTGACCGCTCCATAAATCAAGCTACCAGGACAACATAAAATGCAATCTCGATGTGTAAACATCATAGTTGTAGTGACGTCACGAACGGTAGACAAAGGTCTAAATAACCGCTCGTAATATTATTACGGAGCGTAACAACGAGAGACAAATCCGAGGTCGCAAGCGTCGCGGCCGCTGTTATCTGTGACCGTCGGATTCCTCCCGGGAGGAAACATTATCTAACGCCCTGTATTACTGCCACCCGATCTGATTTTCTCTAACGTACTACGACTGTATTTGTAACACAATAACATTTTAGTTTCATTTCGGCGTTTGTATTGGCCGGGTTAGTTTAGGGTTGAGCCCTAAATGTTTGGGCGTTTTTATGATTGAGCAAAACAACCTACGTACCTTTAACTTTTGAGATGATAACGATTGTAAATACTTAATCTCATTCCAACAATAGCTTGTTCAGAACACAAAGACAAATTACTTTCGCATGTCCCAGAATTAATCTGTTTTCGAGTTCGATCCCGTGCACTGCATTATTCGTCTATACTTCATTTCCCATAATTTATTTCCCAAAGGTCACTAAATTGTTCACTGTAGCATTCCGCATGTTGTTACTGTGCATGTTGTTGTTGTTATCAAAGACATTATTATTTCAATATAATTATCATTTATACTAATATAATAAAAGTGAACGTTTGTTATTGTTATAATTACGAGTAACGTATATTTGGATCTAAGTTACTCGTAATTACGCGTAAACCATTGAATAAATTTGGATGAAAATTGGCTAAGAGATAGATCTTTTTCTGGACTAACACATAAAATAGTTTTTGTCCCAGTAGTGATGCGTTCTCTTGAGGTAATGCGAAAGTTAACGCGCGCAAAGCCGCGGACTGCATCCAAGGGTTAGGTAAAGATGAAGAAAGTACACCCATATTTGGCCGGTAACGTTTCAGCCCCAATAGAATGTGAATTAATTTCTATCTCCCAAATTTAGACTACGGGCTGCTGTTCAAAAATAAATAAAAATTACTATTTTGTCAATTTCATTCATATACAAGTTTGTTTAAACATCGAATACTGAAGGGAAATATCGTAAGGTCTAGGTTTGGTCTAAAGTCAGAAATTGCTTATTAACCTTGAACAAGCGCAGTGATTAATGTTGTACGTTTTCTGTATGAAGCCTTTGCCCCGCAGTAAGACACTAACAAGCTGGTATTATTATTATTCACTTTTAACAACGAACATAACATAATATCACGCCTATTACCCTCAAAGGGTTAAGCAGAGGTGTAGCAGTGGTACACCCACATTTTGCCAGTTAAGTTAAGTCCCTTGTCCCAGGCGAGCCTATTGCCATCAACCGGGCACAAATCCAGACTCCGGGCTGATACTGAGAAATATTAAATTATTTTTTTCGCTCTCAAACCGAGGTACGGTTTTCATCTCGAAATTAAAATTAACAACAAGTTTATTATGATTAATCGCCACATCATAGTCAGACGCCTGACCTTCTTAACATTAAATGTGTATGTAAGAGTGCTATTAATTATTTCTTACTAAAATGTTTGTAATGTATTTCTTTACTACTAAATATAACAATATACCGGCTCCATGAAATATCTTTTAGTTGAAAAAATATGCAGCCAAAAATGTGTTTTACAGTAAAATATGTTTTATTTTTGTAAATATTCAATATTTACAAGTAATACAGACAGACGCTATCAAGCTCTTACACCTAGGTATTAAAAACATTAGGTGGTGCCATTCTTCAGGCTTTTCATATCATATTACTTAAATATCAAATTATACATCTACCCCTGTTTTTTAAATAGTACAAAAAAAAATTGGGCTGTATCCGTACCTGTTACTAATCATGTTTGCGTAATCAAAAGTAAAAAAACGAAGTTCAATTTATAAACATCTATTTAGTTAAACTTAAATAACGAAAACAGCTGTTGGAGGCGGGGCATGCTTGAGCGAGATCACGCGAACGTGAGCAAGAGATGACGATTAATTAATATGTCAACTACTATGTCATGAATAGCCTGCACAATATTTCCAAAAATTTGATGACTTTTTGGGGAAAAAACAAACGCTAATAACTTTGCTGTTTATGAATATTATTAATTGAGGCATGCCAAGTCAGAGGCCCATGGGCGGCATTAAAACTCTGACACCAGGTGAAGAAGAAGATTAATTGATAATTTACAAATGTAATGAGAAGACCGTTAAAAATAACCCCTTTAAGTATTTGTACTAATTAAAAATTAGTGGTGTATATCATATAAGAATTGTGGTATTTTAGGAATGTGTTAAAACAAATATGGCAATAGCTTTCTTCTTGATCTGATTATCACCTTCAAAACTTTTTTCAATAAACTTTGCCGCGCTTGTATTGAAAAGTGTTCTGAGTAAGCTGTGTAAGCATGGTTTTTTTTTTGAATATGTGGTTTCTAAACGGCCACAAGCCAATCGATTTAGACTATCATGACCTAACTGAAAATGGCTAACTCACGTATACTCAATTCTAGCAAAACCTTTCTACTCTAAGTTGAAGACATAATGTAGGTAGGTAAACAACGGCTCGGGATAAGTCGTAAAATAAACATAACTCTAATTGAAGCTTATTATGCGACAAAATTTTTAACAAAATAAATGAAGTCTCTGAAGCGTAAAAAATAAAATAAAAATATAAGACGTAACGTTGTACAAAAAATGGTCAGTAAAAATATTTTTTGAACAAAATATATAGAGTCTCTGAAGCACAAAAGATACAAGTAATGCATACTTCAGAGACTTAAAAGTTCTTTAAATCAAGTTATCAATAATCTTCTTAATATGATAATAACAAAATTACCTTGGTATGCTGCTAAAACTCTTTTAAACACTTTCCGTAGAACATTACGGTGCTTACAAAATTTAAAAAAAAATGTTGTTGTTGTTAAAAATACTAACACTATAAAACACCAAAATACCTACTTATACTAAATGAATAAAGAATAGCTGAAGAAGAAGAGTTAAAAATACTAACACTACATAAAACTTAAAAACGGGCACCTAAAAATGAAGTCAAGCAAAACTGTGCCTACATTAACCCTGTAGACGGAACGTAAACAAAGGCTCGGGATAAGTCATAAAATAAGCATTGCTCTAATTGAAGCTTATTATGCGACACTTAATTAGGTTCATAAAGCGCGACTTTTGCTCTCGAGAGCCGAAGAGAATTACTTTGAGAGGAAACTTTGAAGACGAGTTTGTTTGCAGTGTTGTGTGACTTTAGAAGCGCATGTGACCGCACGTCTAAGCGCCGTTTGTTATTCAGCGCGAAATGGAATTTAATACCTGCAATTGGGTATTTTTAGACTGAAAAGTTTTGTTTAATAAGAATTTATGAGGATAATAATGCATCTCAAATATTGTGCTGAGACTGCTTGTGACTAAATATTAACAGTGGTACGGGGCAATTGAAGGGTAAGACGCTTGCTCGGGTCGGTCCGTGGGTTCACCATTGTTTTTTTTTTCTGGAGCATGTCGCAGTTAACCTATAGGAGGATGAGTACTGCTTGACAGGGCACTCCTGTGGAGATGACTTATAAAGACCTCCAGCCAGGGTGAAAAACTTAAAAATTAAGTGACCACAGACTATGGGCTTGAGGAGTACGGGCCTCGGTTTAGGGCTTCATTGGGAAAAGACAGCAAGGGATGGGCGTATTTGATCCAGCCCGTCCATACACATAACTATGTGTCAATATATGTACATATATTGGTGTGTGCTAGCTAGCATGTAGCAAATTATTTAATTTAAATGATTAAGTTTATTAATTACCAATGCTGTTTAAACTGTTCTTCTAACATATCAGATAGATGTGTTGCTAGGGAGTTTGTTCCGCCACTTCTTCTTCCCAGCAAAAACACTAGGAAGTGGCGAAGGGCGGGCGTTTTAGGGGACTGTCTTATGTAATTTTTGACGTTCAAAAAGTGCTGATCCTCAGCCTAATTTGAACAAATGACTTTTGATTTTGATTTTGATTTTGATTTTGTCATAGTTTCTGGGTTCCGACTACTCATGACTAATGTCAAAGATCTACTAAATGCAAGCCAGAACCACCGGCTTAACGTGCTTTCTGAGACATGAAGAGGTCTTGTTTACCATGGATATCTAAGGAGTGTTGAGTTGCCAAATGGACTATAAAGGTTATCTTGGCCGCTTTATGTAAAACTCTAGTATTTTGCTACATCCAATCAGACTGGAAGTCGACCGCAACATATTTGGGAAAAAACTAGGGGGATGATATACCTACCAACAGTAAAATTAGAAAAAAATATTTATTTATTATTTATTTATTAAAACTTTATGCACCAGTAAAAAAAACTGTACAAAGGCGGACTTAATGCCTTAGGCATTTTCTACCAGTCTATCTTAAGGTGGTGCAGAGATGGAACGAGGTAGGTGCAACAGGGTAAAAAATAAGGACAAAAAGTGACACATAAAAATAAATACACAGATACTATACATACTGAAACAAAATAAATACACAGATACATAGGTACATACTGAAACAAAATAAATACACAGATACATAGGTACATACTGAAGCAAAATAAATACACAGATACATACATACTTAAACAGAATAAATACATGGTCAAGAGAGATAAAAACACGTTTTTATCGAACAACTATTCAGAGTACCAATCAACCCAGCGATGAACCTGCCAACATCTTATACATATGTTCACGAACTTTCATTTTAAATGTGAACCGACTAGTTGCCAGCCTGATGTTCAGAGGGAGCGCATTCCAAAGGAAAACCGCCTGGACGAAGAAGGAAGAGCGAATAAAACCAGCGCGGTGAGAAGGACATCGTAAAAGACGATTATTCGCTTATTATGCTATCAAATATTAATATTTGATAGTATAAATCTTAAGGATGGTTAATAATGTTTATTTCAGATTAGGCTAAAGATACAGCCCTTAGAACTGCAGGGCACAGCTAGCGTTAGCGTGAGGTTGTGTATATTTATATATGATTATTAAAATATGGTTCCTACATAACTTTAGAGCAGATTAGTAGCTACTGTTTACACTACCATACAAAAAATAAAACCATACGAAAAATAAATTTTATATACCTATAGGCTTTTAAGTTACCATCTTAGATATTCGAAACGCGTACAGAAAATCGAAAATGGGGCACCATAAGTACATAAGTTATTAGACCGCCACACATTTTTCTTAGTTAGCCATCTATTTCTATACTAACACATACGTTGCAATAAATTTTCATATTGCAAGAGAACGCAATATTACGAGGTACGGTAAGTGCGTTATATTTCATGTCCGCGACCGCGCCCGACCTGCCTACTTGATAATACAGTTATTCCGCGTACTTATTGAGATATTATCTTTGTGTGGGACCATGATTATTCTTAAACTAATAATAACTTTTATTTTCTCACCACAATATACTTACATACATTATTTTACATTGGTCAGGTTCAACAATATACATAGATCTCTTATATAATATTGTGGGAGACTGGTGCCCAAGCTAGGTTCGAGGCCTGTGTTTCAGGCCACCAGGATCACCCTTTACAAATACGTTTAAAAAATTATGTGCTAAGCGCGCTTACAGAATGTAGTAAGGTATAATACAGCATTTTACAGTTTTTTAAATATTACATTTTAGTTTTTTATTTTTTTTTTATTAATAACTAGGTTTAGTTTCTTAAAACGTATGTTAGTAGATGTGTAGTATGTGTGTGCGTGTGCTTGTGTGTGATAGTGTGTGTGTGTGGGGTTGTGCGTTTAAGTTTTTGTGACCATGTTTTCAGTTTCGTTATAGTTTTTTTTTTTTTTTAGTTGCCATTTCACTATATCAGATGAACGTCATGGGACAACAGACTTGGATTGTATGCAGCCAATACTCGATATTAATTTGGTTTGTTTGTAGTGCAATATTTTCTTAACTTTTTATAATATGTCGGATCCGGTCAATAGTACGGTCACAACGAATCGCAAGCGCGGCAAAAGGCGATAGCACGTGATCTACCGACACCATGGCGCGCTTTTACAGAGTCGTGATGTTTTAAGCCTGCAGCGAGGACAACAGATCGCAGAGGAGCAAAGACGTCGCGGAACTGTTCTCGATTCGTTGTGCTGAGATACTTGTAGTGATTATGATTTATTATAACTGTGTTGCACAGAAACTTTAATAAACACCGTGTTTCGTACCCAGTGTGATTTCATTGCACAAAACCCATCTTTTGCCCACAAAATGTCCTAGTCTAACGAAATAAATCGTGAAGATTCGACAAATATATGCTATGTGTAGAATAAGCACAAGATTTTAATTTTAAAATGGCTTTTTATAAAATTGATACACAAATTCGCTCATAATAAATTACAATAATAATCATTTATGTCAGGCAACAAGACTCGTAGTGTTAGTAACAATTCAGTTATAAACTATGTTAGTAAAACATATCTCTTTAAGTGAGAACGTGTAATTGACTTTGTGTAATTTGTCAACCATCTTTTACAGCTGTTGCATCTACAAATAAATATGACACTCTTAAGATACGTTTTTTTTTTAATAAAAACTTCTTCATTTCGTCAATCGTAACCGTATTTTACGTGTCGTTTTCTATCTATTAATAATCATGCCATCATCGGTACCGTCAATTCGTACAATTTCATGTTGAAAATACGACTATCGTATTTATAACATTTAAGTTTAATTTCCTAAAGCAATCCAAATGAGAGAAGAAGACTTTTTTGAAGTCTTTATTTGTATCTTTGGGTATAATACCAAAGATACAAATAAAGTCTTCAATAGAGTCTTCTTCTTGTGTGGTTAATGACTAACCAGGTGTTACCCAAGACTTTTTTGTCACCCAAGAACCTGTGACTGGACTGCTCATACCGTCGAGAAATATCTTAAAAATAAATAATAAAATTAAGTTCCTGGTTCATTGTGTTTGTTAAAAAGTAGTTTCTCAGTAGCACTCGGAGTACGGATTCCTTACCGATCGATTCCAATGAACTCGCTCCCTAATTCCATGTATTAGGCACTTAAACAGAATGTGAAATACTTATATGTGGTTCCTAACGGCACATCTCTGCCTAACCGTTTGAGCAGTACTAGCGTGAATATATTTGAGATACTAGTACTTTTACTCAATAATCGTTCGAATCGCAAAAGTAATAATATTGAAACTTAATTAATTTAATGTACCTACACTAGCACTTCGCTCGCGATTTCTTCCGCGGACATTTTGTAATTTAACATCCCCTCCGTCCGTTCTTAGTTTTGAAAATAAAATATAGCCTATGTTTTAAAAAAAATGCTTTCTATTCAATTTTCAAAATCGGTTTAGTAGATACAACGTCATATACTCAGGAACTTTACCCCGTTATAATATTAGTATATATTTACATATTGTATACAACACATAACATGATATTTACAAAAAAAAGCATGAGATGTACAACGGTAAAGCATTAAAATAGTTGAACCACTGACTTCTAAACTAAGGGTGTTTCTACACGGTGCATGTAGCTGGAGCAAGAAAAGATGCGGGTTATCCGCGTGAGTAATATGCGCAAGCTTCTTGTTCAAGTTACTCGCTTGTAACACAATGTAAATAACTGGAGCGAGTAAAGACCTGGGCTACTTGCGCAAGCAGTACGCACAAGTCATTTGCTCGTGGTCAAAAGCTACATGCGCAAGTAACTCTCGCGCGCCACAGAGTACGCGAATAATTTGCGCGGGTGGCTCGCTTTGGTACATGCTCGAGTCGCTAAACCCGCACATGTTTTAAACGGTAAAGTTTACGATGCATACAACCTGCGCAAGTGCCTCAATATGCGCACGCTACTTGCACCGTGTAAGAAGGACTCTAAGTGAAAATATGTGTACTAGCATTCCTGCTAGGCACACTGAACACTGTATTAATATTAGGTACCCAAAATATTTACCCGTACTTTGTAACCCACACAATATCCAGCAACCGACAGATTGTTAGCTGTATAGACGGCTTAAAGCTTCGTAAATGTAGCATCAGATTTAATTTAAGGTGACACGTGGATTAGGCTGTCCCTTTTAAACATCAGAGTGACTTGTGTCCCCGAACTTGAGGTCCGATTAGTAGGGGAAGATAAACTGCCTTGATGCTCTGTTGTGTTTCACTTCCTGATTCTGATCGCTACGTATTATTTAATGTCAGAATATGCACGTGGGGTGGTTGAAAGTAAATTGGTTAGGATCTGGTGGTAGATTGAAACAACTTAGTACGTATAACTAATAATATGTTGCAGAAGTTGAGTCTCTGAGTAAAATGCTGGATAGATTGTTAGTTTACTAATATTACCTTTGTAAGCCTTGAGTTTGTTTAATCTCATCAAAGAAACTTACAAAGTTACACTATTGCTGAGTGTCATGTAATGTCATATGATAAGGTTTCTTTTACGTAAGTATGGAGTTCTTCAAAAGGGGAGTAAATAGGTTTTTAAAGGGTCGGCAACGCGCGTGTGGTGCCCCTGGTGTTGCAAGTGTCCATTGGCTACGGTAACCGCTTACCATCAGGCGGGCCGTAAGATTGTTTGCCCCCGTGATGGTAAAAAAATAACACGTAAACGACGTTGCGGACAGAGGCTAGTAGTTTATATAACTGAACATAATCCCTATTTTGATAAATTCCCACAAAATCATGTTACTGTTTCATAACAACAATATCAATCTTCCATCTCGAAGCATTTGAATACGTTTACAAAATTAACTATTGTCCATATTCCTATCTAGCTCCCCTTACCGTTTCAACAATTATTCACAAACCATTTCAAACCTCTGTATACAAAACAATATTGATATAATAACATAATAGACCAACATTCAACAATACCAAAGTGAATTAGACCGTTAATGATAAGTTCAATATATTTGGGAGCTATTTATTATTCTGTCCTATTTACGTGCAAAGCTAATAAAACAAACCACAAGTGAACAACTTTGCGTGGAACTAAAACCAACACACGATATTTGTAAAGGGACACTTAATTGTTTAAGAAACTTCGGCGTCTAGTTACGACCTTTAATTAATACAGACAGCTATAAATTTTCATATATGAGTAATAGTGACATGCGTCTTTGCAAGCTTCACATAGGAAGAGCGCACACCAGAAGCAGATCAGCCGGTCGACTCTGTAAAAGTCACCGCGTGAAAACTCAAGTGAAGTGAACTGTCACTGCCTAACATTATTTAGTACAAATGACAGCTCAATTCTCCTTTACTTCACAGTAGGTAGTTATTGGGCATTCTATGCCACTGTCGGCAAGTAGCTCGGCCAGTGCGCCTCGCTACGCGCCAGTGGCATAGTATGCCCAATATTGAACGTTCGACTCGACCGCGTAGTATATTACTGTACTCACCTGCAGATCATGTGAGTTATACCACTGCTCGCCAGTAGCTGGGCCAGGACCGCGTAGTATATTACTGTACTCACCTGCAGATCATGTGAGTTATACCACTGCTCGCCAGTAGCTGGGCCAGTAAGTTCGTAGAAAACCGAATAATGAACGATCGCCTCCATACCTATTACTACACTTACAATTATCTTTGGAGTCCGTAATCGCTCTATCGATCACTCTATCGCGAAAAAGACTGCGGTACTTTTTCAGTTTATAAATATTAACGTAAGAAACACATTTACTCATTGTCAATCAGTTTGTTTCCAAGTGTAATCATGAAGTTTGTGAAGCAACCACAATCACTGCAAGTTAATACAATCTGCGAAGATGTTCGCAAGACTAATTTTCGTCATGGAGAATTGTTACCTAACTCAGTTCGATGTATCATTTGCGGACCATCCAATTGTGGAAAAACGAATTTATTGATTGGTCTTCTCATACACGAAAATGGGTTAAGATTTGAAAATGTTTATGTTTATTCGAAAACTCTTTACCAACCCAAATACATGTTCTTAGAAAAAGTTTTACAACGAGTGCCAGGTATTTCACTCCAGAAATATCATGGAAATGAGGAAATCTTACGAGTTCAAGACGCTAAACCTAACTCTGTGATAATATTTGATGACGTTGCTTGCGAAAATCAAGATAGCATGCGTGATTTTTTCGCAATGGGAAGACACAAGTTCATCGATTGTTTTTATCTAAATCAAACTTACAGTAAAATTCCTAAGCAGTTAGTAAGAGACAACGCGAACTTAATCATACTTTTTAAACAAGATGACATTAATTTGCGTCATATTTATGAAGAACATGTCAACACTGATATGACATGGACTGAATTTCGTGAAATGTGTTCCAAAATATGGAATGAGCCTTTCAGTTATGTAGTAATTAATAAAGATTGTTTAAAAAATAATGGATGTTATAGAAACAAATTTGACACTTTTGTAGTCTTTGATTAAGAATATTGATATTTAAGTCCATTACCTTTGTAATATTATTATTCTTCTGACATCGCTTAATCAATCACTATCGGTTTATTTTTCTGCAATGGAAAAGTCGCTAAAAAGACAAATAGTAGTTGCTGTCGACGCTGTTAAGAAAAAAGTACGAAAAATGAGAGATGTTGAGATTAACAATCAGCAAACATTGGAATCAGTTTTCAAGCCTGTAACAGAACCACTCAACCAGATTGCTAGAGTCAGTAAACAGACTTCTTTCCTGTGTCCTACAAAAAATGAAGAACTTCCGTTTATTGATAAAACTTTGCAGAATGAAAAAATCAATGATAACAAAGACAATACAGACGAATATGAATCTGATATCGAAAGTGACTCTTCATATAAATCATTAGTTGAAAACAAACCAGATCGTGACACGTCATCCTGGTCAGTATCCTCAGAAGCACTGTCAGATATCCCATTCGGTGTCAGAGTAGAAAACGGGAAATTGATGCTAGGCTCTGCTCGTATAACAATCAGCGATGAGTATATCACTGTAGCTGGACGCAAATACCGAAATACGTCTGGTTTGAAACAGTTGTTACTGAAGAAGAACGTAGATTTAAGCATGGTTACAGACAGTGACATGCAGCATTATAAGTCAATGTTACTTGATACAAACGCACATCGCCGAGACTATGAGTCGGATAAACCAATAAAAAGTAATAAAGGTCAAAAGTATATGCAAGTTATTAAGCCTATTTTCAAACTACAAAGTAATATACAGACCCCTCAATCTAAGGGAAAAGGGCTACCCTTGAGAAAAATGTGGAAGAAAAAGGTTGATTTTGTATATTGGGACGATCCAAATGAACTGGTGGATAGGTTAAAATTATTAATTGCATCTCGAGATGCTGGTAACACAGGGCTAGATAATGAAATTGTATCCATAATTGAAGAATTACGTGAAAGTAAAATTATAAATAAATAAACACCTGCGTATTTGGTGTTCATTTTATTATAAACCTCACAAGACAATAGACCTTAAACATGAACGTAGATAAATTCGGACATTATATCCATAAAAGAATGCGATTATCAGAGTTATTTGAGATCAATGAAAATACATTATTAAAATCAGAAAACGGAGATTTTGATTTAAAAACATCAAGACTGACAGGAATTAAAAATCCAGTAGAAGCTACCGATGCAGTGAACAAGGATTATGTAGATCAATGGAGTGCTAATATGATAAAGGAATTTAATACACTTATTGGTACATTGCGCTCACAAAGTATTATAGACACACGGGAAACAGTTCAGGTTTCTTTAAAAGCCAAGATACCTGCGATTGTCAGTCATTTGCAAGATAAATTTTATACTAAAGCAGAGGTTGATAAATTACTTCAAAAAACTCAGTAATGGCAAAACAGCAAATTGTTAATGAAATACACAAAGCAGCAAGAAGAAATTTCCTTAGACGTCCTGTCATTCTAAAGGGAATCGATGACTTGTGGCAAGCTGATCTGATGGACATGCAAAACCTAAAGAAATATAATAAAGGTTACAATTACATTTTAGTGGTGATTGACTGCTTCTCAAAGTATGCTTGGACAGAGCCATTAAAAACAAAAAATAAACTGGATGTTACTCGTGCATTTCAACAAATATTGATTAACAGCAAACGTAAACCTGATAATTTACAAACGGATATGGGAAAAGAGTTTTATAACAACTCATTTCAGATGCTTATGAAGTCATGCAATATTAACCATTACTCATCATTTTCTACCAAAAAAGCTTCGATTGTTGAACGGCTGATTAAAACTATTAAAAATAAATTATATAAATATTTTAGTCTGAATGGAAACTATAAATGGTTAGATTTACCGTTACAAGAAACATTAAAGATATATAACAACACAAAACATCGAACAATTAGAGTTAAACCAAACGAAGTTAATAATGCCAATGTGTCAGTTATTAAAGAAAATATAAAAAAATCATTTAGACATGCATCTATTTGTAGAAAACCTAAGTTTAAGTTGGGTGATTTTGTTCGGATCAGTAAATACAAACATCAGTTTGAGAAAGGGTATACACCTAATTGGTCAACTGAAATATTTGTCATAAAAAAGATTAATTTTACCATTCCTGTAACATATCATTTAGAAGATCAGCGAAAGCAAGCTATATTAGGAACTTTTTACGAGCAAGAACTTCAAAAATCGAAATATCCTGGTGTTTATTTGATAGAAAAAGTTTTAAAAAGAAAAGGATCAAAAGTTTATGTGAAATGGTTGGGTCTAAACAATGAAGAAAACAGTTGGATTGACAAAACTGCAATCGTAGGTTAAAATAATATTAATATAAACATTACTTTTGCACTATTTCCATCATTACATTTCGGACAATGCAAGGTGGTGAACTGGTTAATACATTAATTAATAATCTACCGTTCGAACTTCATTTACCTGGTTATAATTATTGCGGACCAGGAACTAAACTAGAGAAACGATTACAGCGAGGTGATCGCGGTGTAAATAAGCTAGACGAAGCTTGTATGCATCACGATATTGCCTATGCAAACAGTACAGACTTACCCAATCGCCACAAAGCCGATTTACAACTACTAAATATGGCTAAACAAAGACTTAAGTCGAAAGATGCTGGAAAAGGTGAAAAACTGAGTTCATGGATAGTGAGCAAAGTTATGAAAGCTAAACTGAAATCTGGTTCTGGCGTGAAAACGTTTAAAAGCTTCGTGTCAAAAATAAGATCAACGATCAAGAAACTGAACCCAAGCGATAGCAAAACATTAATCAACGTTGCTTACGCAGCGGCAAAAAAAATATTTCCAAAAATCTCAAAAATTCGAGTGCCGCGAGTGATACCGTTACCAAAGACTGGAGGAATTTTACCTTTGATTCCGATTTTTGCTGGTTTATCGGCTTTAGGTACTTTAGCTGGTGGTGCTGCGGGTATTGCGAAAACTGTTAACGATTACAAAGCTGGTCAGCAAAATTTGCAAGAAACAGTAAGACACAATAAGGCCATGGAGTCTTTAAAGTTAGGCAGGGGTTTATACATTAAGTCACATAAAAATGGTAAAGGTTTATTTATAAAATCTTCAAAAAACTAAGAAATAAGCTACCTAATCGTCCTTTAACTAATGTAGATATCCAAAAAAATGCACGTAACATTCCCTACTTTCGAGGAGTCTACATGAAGGATCAATTACCAAGGATACCAAAACGGATTGAATGTGGTGTTGTTAACTTGGATAATTATAAGAATACTGGGACACATTGGGTAGCTTATGTTAAAGTTAACAACTATTGTGAATATTTTGATAGCTTTGGGGATTTGAAACCTCCATTGGAACTATTGCGATATTTTAAGAAATGTAATGTTTTTTATAACTATACTAGATATCAGAAATTTAATACAGTAAACTGTGGACACTTATGTTTAGAATATCTAAGGACTTTTTGGAATAAAAACGTATAAAAAATATGATTTACTTTTATTTCAACCATTTGCAAGATGTCACTCACATTGTCAATAACTGGAAACTCATCAACTTTATCTACGTACTATCCTAACACTCTGCAACTAAATGAACAGTATGAGTGTGCTTTATTGCATTTCTCAACATTTAATTCTATTCCAAACATTGACAAAACGAACAATAAGTTCTATTATGGCTCTAACGAAGTTATTGAAATACCAGAAGGCACCTACGAATTGCAAGATATTAGTGATTACTTAAAATCTAAAATTAAAGATGCATCAATCAAACTGCAGTGCAATAACAATACATTAAAAACTGCTGTATTCTGTACAAAACACATAAATTTTAGTAAAGAAGATACTATCAGAAATTTATTAGGTTTTAATAAACAGATCTTGGAACCAAATAAATGGCATGTGTCTCAGTTTCCAGTCAACATTTTACCTACGGCAGTGATCAGGATCGAATGTGATATCGTAAGCGGCTCGTACACAAACGGAAAACCAAGTCACATAATTCACGAATTTGCACTTAACGTGCCTCCTGGCTATAGGATTATAGAAATTCCAAAAAACGCAATATACTTTCCAATCAACCAAAACGACATAAGCTGCATACATATCCGGTTGATAGATATAAATAACCGCATAATAAATCTACGTGGTGAAGAAGTGCAGCTGTATTTGCATCTTAGAAGAAAAAAATGATTGATTACAATAAATATGTGCACCAACAAATTCAAAATGTCAGTCCTGCTCAAGCATCCAACCAAATAAGAGCTCACCGTAAGAAGAAAATAAAATTAACCAAAGACAACAAAGCATTTCTCAAAGTGATCGGTTTGCTAAAATGAATATCTTAGACGTTTTATCCGCTCCGACTTATGATACTACGGTTGAAGGAATTGAATTTCATTCTTACAAGCCCTATGTAACTAGTTTCAATAGAAACGATGAAATTCGCATACCTATTAACCAACAGGACTTGTACATCCTTCCATCAGCAAGTACCTTGTATTTGGAAGGATCCGTTATCGTTAGCAAAAAGGACATGAAAGATAAAGTCACTAGTGTTCAATTCACGAATAATGCTCTACTCTACTTATTTCAAGACATAAGGTACGAGCTAAATGGAGTGGAAATTGATAGAATAAAAAATGCTGGCGTAACTACCACCATGAAATCGTTAATATCAATGAATGAGAATGAATCAAAGACATCGAATTCATGGGGCTGGAATATCGATGGTACAAAAAACATTAACGGAGGTAATTTTTCTGCTTCTATACCACTCTGTAACATCATCGGTTTCGCAGAGGATTTCAGGAAAGTCGTGATAAATAGCAGGCACGAACTGATATTGCTACGAAGTAATACTAACTTGAATGCTGTAAAACTTAACACCGGTGAAATTGTAGAAGACGTTCAGATAAATAAAATAATTTGGCGCGTACCGCACGTTAAAGTATCTGACAAAGAGAAAATAAATTTGCTGAAACTATTAGAAAAAGATCGACCACTCCAGATGATATTCAGAAATTGGGATCTGTACGAATATCCGGCTTTACCTAAAACTACAAAACATACCTGGTCAATCAAAACATCCTCGCAAATAGAGAAACCAAGATACATTATTATGGGACTACAGACAAATAGAAAAAACAATGGCAGTTCTGATATGTCTCAGTTCGATCATTGTCATGTTCGTGATGTTAGAGTTTATCTCAACTCTACTTACTTCCCGTATGAAAACCTAAATGTAAGTTTCGCGAATAACAGAATCGCTTTATTATACGAGCAATACGTCAGATTTCAACAGTCTTATTACGGGCGTCGACCGGAGCCCTTATTAAGTGAAAAACAATTTAAAGATTTGGCACCACTATTTGTCATTGATTGCTCTAGACAAGCTGATAATGTAAAGACAGGACCTGTTGTGGACGTAAGAGTGGAAATTGAGAGTGATTCGGAAATACCAGATCAAACTTCTGCGTATTGTCTTATATTGAACGACTGTATTATTGAATATAAACCTTTAAGTAATACTGTGAGGAAAATATCATGAATCCGAATACTGTCATAGTAGATGTTCAAGGATTTAAAGACCTGTACAATAATTTTATAATAAAAGAGTTAGCGTTTGCTTCCCGTGATTATACCCAAACATTTTTAGTAAAACCGCCATACTTGTTTAAACACTTAACAAATGATGAAAAGAGGCAAGTTAAATGGCTGGAAAGAAACAGAGGTCTTTATTGGAACGAAGGTTATATCGACTATAGAGAATTTCGTCGTATAATCGTTCCGTATCTAGAAAATAAGGAAATCGTTGTTCATGGTTTGGAGAAAGTAAAGTGGATAAAGGAACTTTGTGAGAACTGTAAAGTATCAGATCTTGGTACCGAAAAATGTCCTAACTTCTTTAGTTTACATAAAAGATACTGTGATGGAAGAACTAATTTAAATTGTAATAAACATTTAAAGCATTGTGCTCTTAAAAATGTGTTATGTATAAGAAAGTATTTAGAGTTATAAATGTGTACCTACTTATAAGGTTTCATAAATAAAAAATAATTTGTATAGTAAAACTGCTTTTATTTTGTTAAACACCCAACACATCTTCAAATAAAACAACGTAATAAGTACTACGAATTTACCTAAACAACTGCTTACGCAAACAGTTAGGTACTAATAATTACTATCTATTAAAGATTTAGATATCTTTTTAACTAAAGATTCAGTTTCGTCCATAACATTGTCGATAGCATCTTTAACAATGTATTGAGCACTTATAATGACGTTCTCACTGTCACTGTCACTGTCACTGGTCTGTGGATTGTTATTGCACAGATCTACCACTGATATTTTAATTAATTTGATCCCTCGTCGCTGTAATCGGCTCATCACAAAAGATTTAGTTGGATTATTCTTCTTCGACTTTTCCCTGCATCGTTGTTTTGACTTCTTTTCTTTCGTCACTTGTTTGCTGTGCTCGGGTTCATTGTTAAGCGTTTCGGAGAATCCTTCGTAAGGATTTTGAGCGTACTGGCTAAATATAATATCTGATTCTGTAATCTGAAACAAAAATAGACACTCATTAAGTTTAAACTAAAACGTAGAAGTTGATATAGTGACGCATAAACGAATTGTATGCGGGTTAAAAATATTATCTGTAACCAAAATTGCTGCGAATTCAATTGCTAGTTAAAAAACAATATTAAATAAATTTGGAAACTTACCGATGACATGTCCGCAAAAAGTACGACGCTGTATGCTTAGTACAAGTACTCAAGATGACTATTATTTCGTAAATGGTAAAAAATTATAAAACCATCGCAACAATTTAATGAAACGTTTGTTTATTATTATAATGTTAACTAAGCATTTGTTAGGGCAATGCACTGTTGTGTGTTTGTACAATCAGCGTTATGAAATTGAAGCAGGCTCTTCGAAATTTGTATAATCAGTCTTATTGTATTACGTACAAAATACATTTTACCTCTGACAAATGAACGATTCATGTTTTAACATGAACTTCATGTTGAAAATTTAATCTTGATCGGGTTTCATTTTATTTAACCAACAACAAAAAAAGGAGGATAATGTTTTAAAATATAAATGAAACAAGTATTCATAATGATTCACATTTTATTTACATTTTTTACATTAACTTAAGTTTTAAAAACTATGAATTACATTTATCATACATTAAAAAGTTACCTAGGTATATTTTTAAGAACTATATTAATATTAAATTACATAGGTTACATAAATTATAATCGAACTCTATTACTAATTAGCTTAATCATAAAACTCATTTTCGCTCTTTAGAATAAGTGAGTGACCCCAAGCTCGCGTTGATATTCCATCAACAGATATTGACCGTTTATCATCATTTCGAGATAAGGCAATTTTGTTGACGCTCTTAGTAAAAATTTCGTGCTTAATAGATTTAAACATAATATTTTTTCTACGAATAATTCCTCCATCTAATAAAATACTTTCATAATCTGTTATATTTAAGTCTCTTACTACACATGATTTTACTCCTTTTGCTTTTTTGATGACTTTATCGACTGTTTTTATTGAGTAAAGTTTTGATCTCAAACCAACAAAATCTGAAATATATTTTCCTCCCATTTCGTCTTTAAACAAACCCGGAACTTTTTTGTTCATAATTGGTATGTTAAAATCATTTTTATCATCATAGTTACTCGTGTCAAAGTATTGCAAAAAATTATACTTCAAGTCACGATAAAAATCATACGTTAATATTTTATAGACAAACGAATCGGTATCTGTATAACACAGCTGCACTCGGTCTTCATAAAAAGGTTTTACAATATTGTAATGAAAGTCATACATGTGTGTCTTAGAAAGTTCTAATACAGTGAATCCAATATAAATAGGCTTATCTAAAATAATTTGGTCAGGTTTCATTTGTATTGCCACTAAGTTTTCAGTTAAAATAGAAGCGCTATGGAAATAGGGGTTGGCTATAAGTCTCTCGGAGGATATAAATTTCTTAGTTCGGTTAGATTGATCGCACCATTGATTAACTAAATGAACGGTTACTCTATTTTCAGTATTTTCTAATGTCTTACCAAAAACACTGTTGTTTAACAACTTAAAAAAGTCTTGTTCGAAAGAACTTTTTGCCTTTTGCCTTAATCGAGTGTTTAATTCTATGTACTGCTTTAAATAGGGACTTTGTCTGAAAGTAATAGCTTTATGAACTTTACGTAATATTAAACCATGTTCTTAACACTTTTTTAAATGAACGTAATGTATTACGTAGTTGTACTTATTGTGCAAATTTGCAACTAGTTTCTTTGTTTTACCTCCTGGAGGTATACATTTCTCAGGACAAAATGGTAAATCGTTGTGGTGTTTGTGTAAATGTTCAGGATAAAAAAGATCGACTTCTAATATAAAGCCCCACTCAGAGTTATCTTCGACATTTTCAACACGAAACTTAGTTAATTCATTATCATTAAGAAATCTGAAACTAGAATATGGTAAATACTGACACATGCTAAAGCCGTATAGGTTATTACAGTCTAGATATACTATGAAACTCTGAGGCTGTGATGCATTATGTTCCGGCATGTATTTGTGATTTGCTTTAGCATACCGATGGGAACACATGCACAAACCCCCTCGTATACCGCTTTGAATCATTCTGACGATAGCTAAATCCGAAATCAATTCTAACTGAACACCTGTTTTTAGCAACATTGCGTCGAACGATAAACTAGGTGCAGTTATGTAAAAGGCAGGATCGAGTTTGTAATATTGTTTACATGTTTTCCGAAACTTTTGAAATATGTCTGTCAACAAAAGCACGTCTGTTTTTAAGTATAGATCTGTATACTCGCCTAGGTCATTAATATTGAATTCAGTCCAAACATTCTGAGCATGATTATAATCTTCATCGCTAATACCTTCGTTAGTTAAAGAATTATGGAAATAATATTTAGATGGTAATGACTTTTGATCATAACATTTCCAATCTTTCATATAATCATACGGGTATACACCTTTACGTGTCAGCAAACTAAATTGTGTTTCATTAATTACAAATGATTTAAGGTTGACATAATCGTCTACTTGCAATGTTTTCGCAAGTTTGTCTAAACTAGCCCCTAAAAAGTTGAAGGAATCTAAAAACCTTATTTGTATAAACTCGTTATCAGCAATAGGAATAAACTTTGTAAACGCTATATATTTTTCCTTTGTCTTGGGTATTATTTTAATTTGTCCTGGAATTTCGCCTAACTTTTTAATAAATAAATGACAATCGTATCCGGATAAGTTATGAAAAAATACTGGGATGAATTTTGGTACTTTGTGTTGTAGGTTGCAGTGTCGATGTGCTGCACCTCGGTACCGGCCTGTAATATGACAGTGATCCCTTACTCTATCGGTCAACAATAAATTTTCACAAAGGTAGCACTTAACAGCACGTTTGAAATCAAGAGCATCTAGTTCTGTAAATATCATAGGCTCGCTTTTAGTTAGAATTTTGTGTATTGCTTTAGCATCTTCAGTCAATAAATGTATAAATTTTGAAACACAATCTTTTCCGCGATAACTTCTATAGCCGCCAGCCCTATCGTTAAATGATGACACTACATTATAGGCGAACGCGGCCGCCACGTGACGATGTGAATATGACGTGTTAGCGGTGTTAAATTCATCGCCGGAAATCGGTTCGAGTAAAGTTTCGAAATCGGCATAAATGACGAAAGGAATGTTTTGTTTTCTATCATAATTTTTGAATTTTAAAAATGTTCCTTTTTCTGGTAATACTGTAGCAATCCCTCCACACAGATGAGATTCAATTCGGCTGCGCGTTGGAAAAAACAATAAGCACGTCTCGCAAAAGTACAGTTTGCCATGATGTTTGGTTATTTGATTTCTGACTAGACGAGGCAAATCATTGATAAGACAATAATGAGTATTAGTATTATTTTCTAAAAACAATAGATGGATGCTCTTAGATTTACGATTCGATGTTGAATACAAAGGCCCAATGATAGTTTTATCATTTTTTAAACCATAGACGTAAATGTTCAAAAATGAATTATTCTTTTCAAAGACAGCTATGTCCGAAAATGTTATCGGAAATGTCAAACCATCAACATTTAAAACATCCTGAAAGTAGGGATAAGATGAAACTCTGTCGGGATGTTGGTTGGTGGGGTACAGAGCTGCTACTACGCACCATAAAAAGCAATACTCATCATTGTTACGGATATTCAAACAAGCTTTTTTATTTTTTATACATTTTGGTAAGGTTATAAATTTAGATCCGCCGAGAGGTTGATATTTATTAATGTTTATTTCTACATGGGAATTGCTCAAAAATGTCCAACCACTATCTCTCTCCTGAAACTCTTCAATTTTCTTTAACAGTAAATCAACCGTTGCTTTATAAATTGAATCAAAATCGTAATTAAAATTAATAATAATGTTTTTTGTAGCAAAGGATTTTATTTCTTTTTGATCATTTTTAAACAAAAGAAAAAAAGAAAATAGTTCAAAATTTATTTTTACAGCTGCATGTTTCAATAATGATTGGTTTATTAGAGTTTTAACTTGTTCACTAATATTAATGAGAAACATTTCAGGAAAATTATTTATTTGTTCGCCAGTTGCTGTGATCTTGTAACTAATTATTCGTTTTTTAAACGCAGAATTAATAATTGCCACATTGTCAAAAACAGTGCTCGCACTATTATTTTTATGCACATTACTACGTAAATGGCCTGACCAATGACGATTATCTACAAATAAGTTGCAAACCGAACAGTGAGGCATTATTTTACCAATTCAAATTAACTATCTCCCTATAAAGACGCTAAACACGCAATGAAACGATCTTACCCACGTATACTGACTAATGAACAATCGAAGTAAGTTGTTTAATCTGGACCAGGTCTGCATACGTCTTCAAGTTTGATTCAATAATTTGGTATCAAATCTGGTTAGGTATCAATGTGTTTCTGAAATAAAGAAAGATCGGTTAGTACTTAATTTTAGTGAAAATCAACAGCATTTTAAACGAAAATACGAAACAAAATATTCAATAATTACCTTCTTGCAAATTACTTAATGTTGTACATACATAAATGTCCCAATTTTATGTAAGTAAATGAACAATCGAAGTAAGTGTATGTGTGTCCGAATTATTAAATTGTTTAAACTGGACCAGGTCTGCTCTGCATACGTTGTCAAGTTTAGTATCAAATCTGGTCAGGTATCAATGAGTTTCTGAGAAAAAGAAAGATCGGTTAGTAGGTACCTATTTTTAGTGAAAATCAACAACATTTTAACGAAAATACGAGACATAATCAATATTTACCTTCTTGAATTGCAAATTACTTAATGTTGTACATAAATGTTCCAACTTTATGCAGTTCAAAAGTGAGGGTGTATTCAGATCACAATACTGAACTTCAGGTACTACTAGCTGCTTCGGCCATTAATGATAATGTTAAAATTATTTTTTAGTTTTTTAACTTGTAAACGTTACTAACTGTCGAAGTATTCGTTATTGACTGCCTATACAATCAATTCCCGAAATATCAATAAAATAATATTTGGTTGAAATAATTGTTATTGCGTAAAATATTACACGTGTAACCTTGTTTCTTTTTTCTCGTCAGCTAAGTTGCATTCGCAACAGTAAGCTATTTTAGTCAAGGTTGCTACGCATACATATTAGGTTATGAATAACTATCAGAAACTAGGTACACAATCACGAAATAAAATAAATGTAGTAAGTATATAGGTATCTAAACTTAAGAAAATAATTAAAAATTAAGTTCTTTTAAAGTTTGTTACCATTAAAAGTACACTTTACTTGACCATAAAAGTAACACAACATGTAAAACTTAGATATATAGCACGATAATTCTATTCTTATGATTGTGTCTAGATTGACAAATAATTAAATTACTTGCAAGAATATTCCGCGTATAGCGTTGTTCTTAACTTATCTACTGGTTAACGTTTTGTCAACCCTAAGTCGTTTCGCAGTGTTGTCAATCGATGCTACCTGAAACATCCTTAGTATGCACTTTTTGATCAAGTATTATCCATCTAAGTAAAAAAGTTGTTTTACACTACATTATATGAACGGTTGCAGTCATTTTTAACATAGTGGATTATCCTTCGTTTTCCAATTTATAAGCTACATGTTTTGAAGTACTCGGTACAAGTTAACTGAAGTCTACAAGTGTGGAAGTAATCTTCAAGAAGTGTTCTGCAATCCTGCTGCGTTATCCTATCAATATCAGTGTTGATAAGTAACCGCTGCCTGCTGCCGTCAGTCTTACGCCTGCCAGCCTGCCATATCGATTGGACATAATTGGAAAATGTAAGTATAAAACATTCCACCCAGTACATAGTTCAGAGATCTGACCCGATGTACTAATTGTAATAATTATGTTTGAAAATTATATTGTTGTATCTTTATTTCAGGTCTGAGTCTGAGTCCGAGTACTTTCAACAAGCTTCAAACACCGATCAGAAAACCAAACCCGACCGCAAACCGTCTGCAGACAACAATAAGAAACGCAAGTCGCACCCACCATCAACGAATTCAATTCGTACGAGGTAAACAAACTATTTAATAATTTTGTTTCCCATACTAGTTTAAAATCCTCAGTCATTTTTTATTAGTACGTCTCTCATGTTCTGAAAGTATCTATTTTGACGGAGTGTGTTTGTTTTCCCTGTATGTATCTTAACGGTAAATGTACCCTGTGTGTTTATGGTGAACTAATAGAAGCTTTTGTTGTTGTTTCAGTAAAAAAACCAATACTGATAATGATGTATTCGGTATTAGTAACAACAACGGGTCTGCCACCGTGTCAAAAGACGATTCAAGTCTATCATCATTCTTCGTTAACCGAATCGCTAACGGCTGTGAGCGGCGCGCAACGAGCCTCAACGGAGAGTACTACATCGACTGCAAGGTGTTCAAGGCTAACGACGCACGCCACACCGACTCCCTAGAGCTGTGGAAGAAGGCGCTTGTGCGACTCAAGTTCCAGACCGACGCGGATTCAACTCAGTGGCGTAAACTACAAGAGTTCATGCGCTCGGTAGATCATTTATTTCTAGAAAAACCAATGTTTTACGAAAATTAAACCAATTATAATGTGTACCTTGTTTATTATGCAGATCCACTTCAAAGCAGAGAGTTAACAAGTCATTTCAAAACTGAAATGCATGTCAAAACCACCAAGTCGTTTCTCACGAAGCGCATTACAAACCAAGTCGTTTCTAATACTGAAATGCATGTCAAAAACACCAAGTCGTTTCTTACGAAGCGCATTACAAACCAAGTCGTTTCTAATACTGAAACGCATGTCAAAATCACCAAGTCGTTTCTCACGAAGCGCATTACAAACCAAGTCGTTTCTAATACTGAAATGCATGTCAAAACCACCAAGTCGTTTCTCACGAAGCGCATTACAAACCAAGTCGTTTCTAATACTGAAATGCATGTCAAAATCACCAAGTCGTTTCTCACGAAGCGCATTACAAACCAAGTCGTTTCTAATACTGAAATGCATGTCAAAATTACCAAGTCGTTTCTCACGAAGCGCATTACAAACCAAGTCGTTTCTAATACTGAAATGCATGTCAAAATTACCAAGTCGTTTCTCACGAAGCGCATTACAAACCAAGTCATTTCTAATACTGAAATGCATGTCAAAAACACCAAGTCGTTTCTCACGAAGCGCATTACAAACCAAGTCGTTTCTAATACTGAAATGCATGTCAAAACAACAAGTCGTTTCTAACGAAGCGCATTACAAACCAAGTCGTTTCTAATACTGAAATGCATGTCAAAAACACCAAGTCGTTTCTCACGAAGCGCATTACAGACCAAGTCGTTTCTAATACTGAAATGCATGTCAAAAACACCAAGTCGTTTCTCACGAAGCGCATTACAAACCAAGTCGTTTCTAATACTGAAATGCATGTCAAAACAACAAGTCGTTTCTAACGAAGCGCATTACAAACCAAGTCGTTTCTAATACTGAAATGCATGTCAAAAACAACAAGTCGTTTCTAATGAAGCGCATTACAAAACCAAGTCGTTTCTAATACTGAAATGTATGACCAAATCAGCAAGTCGTTTCCACCGTTGAAGCGCATATCAAAAATCATAAAGTTGTTTCTAACCACGAAACGTATTTCAGAATGACTAAATTAAATCTTAATCATTGATCGTGCGCTTAGTTGTCAGCACTGTCAAAAGCGAAGCAAACTCGCCTAGCTACTGGCGGCCAGTCGTATAACTCGCATGATATTTGTATGAGTATAGTAACACCAGTCGATTTTAATACTGAACTTGCTAAATTCAACAAGTCGTTTCTATTGCTGAAGCACATAATACTAATCATCAAGTCCTTTCTTACAACGAAACGCATGTCAAAACGATCCTTATCATCGCCCACAGCGAATTAAACTCGCCCAGCTACTAGCAACCAGTGGTATAACTCACATGATCTGCAGGTGAGTACAGAAATATACTACGCGGTCGAGTCGATCGTTCAATATTGGGCATACTATGCCACTGGCGCATAGCGAGGCGCACTGGCCGAGCTACTTGCCGACAGTGGCATAGAATGCCCAATAACTACCTACTCTTCACCTATATACTCACAAGGTGTCCTTTACGTAATTGCACTGCAGTTCTATTTGGTGTTAATATCAATAATAATGTCGAAGCGCATTCGCCGAGTTGATGCAAAGTTAAATACCTACGTCCGGCGTTCCATACTTAGCTTACTTTTTGTATGGATAAACCGTCGAACGATGTCCTGAACCCTATTGTCAATCTAAATGCATCATGCATTATCTGTGCTTGTACAGCAGTTATGTCTTCAGTTAAACCATTTAACAGCCACATTGACTGCCTCGTTGGTCTAGTGGTCGCAAGCGCTACTGTTAAGCATGAGGTCCCGGGTTCGATTCCCGGGTCGGGCAAAGTGTTATTGGGTTTTTCCATCTGGGATTTCTCAGTTGCAGCCCGGAGTATGGATTTGTGCCCGATTGATGGCAATAGGCTCGCCCCCTATTACATGGGACTTAAACATAACTGGCGAAATGTGGGTTGTACTACCAGGTACACCTCTGCCTAGCCCTTCGGGGATTACAGGCGTGACGTTATGTATGTATGTATGTATGTATGTATGTAAACCATTTAAGCAGGAATTTCATAGAGAGCAACAGATGATCTATATATAACAGTTACTGTAAGTGTTGGCTTATTATGAGTCACTTCTTAATATAAACGGAGTCGATTTATGGTTAAAATCAACTGCTGAAGCTGCTGTCGAGCGATAAGTACATACACAATGCACGCGTGATCTTCGTACTCATAGGATGCATGCATCTACGCAAGTTGAAAAAGCACGTCCTTTAATTTATAAAAATGAATCGCTGAAATATATTTACCTACGTGTACGCGCATAACTTCCTAACGACTACATTAAATTGGTTCTTGTATTCGTATTGGGTCCGATTCACAATTTGAGAGAGGCGCTGCAATCGGGTTCGAAGCCAACGTTCGGGCAAGACAATCATCTGTCCGGTCCGCTAGTATTCGTATAAACATAAAAAACAACGGTATGATATGCAGTAGCTAAAGTGAGATTAGAAATGCTTCACACAGATAGTACCTAATTATCAACAGTTGTGAGCTTAGCTTTAGATAGTATATTCAAGGGCCAAGGGCGGAAGGCAAGGAGATAATTTGATAAGAGCCCTGCACGTAATTTTAGTCCGACTAACAGTATTAAGTCGTTGCAGGCTGTCGTGGACTAAGTGTAAGAGGTCGGGGTTGTTATAATAACGTTTTAACTTAGTTAAGTGACGTTTGAGGCTGTGGGGGCTTGGTTTCGATTAATAGTAACCTGCTTGAAGTTAGTTAGTCATTTTGTTGCAAGCTTCTTTTACGTTTAACTATTTATGCAACGTGTTTTATGTCACAGTTTATGGATAGATCAGCTGAAATGCACACACCAAAAGTGTCTAGGGATCAAGCATTTTTATGCGGATTTCTTGAGATTGAGATGTGGCTTTGTAATAAATTTATGATTCTATAAATTTATATGGATCCTTTTTGGTGCATTTCATAATTTGAATCAGGAACTGTGAATCAAATTCGAGTAAAATATGAAAATCAGCTGTCAATATTTTCCCTATAAAAACATACAACGCATTGAAGACATTATTAGTGCTACTGTTTCCCTACTACTGATTAAAACCAACGTTATTATGGAGCGGCGACGTCATTTAAGCAGGGAAGAAATGCTCAGAGCCGTGGGAATGATAGAAGCTGGTTCCCGGCAACGTACTGTGGCTTTAGCTCTGAATACAAGTCAGAGTGTTATCAGTCGACTTTGGACACGTTACCGAAGCACTGGTACCGTGGCTGAGCGCCATGGAGGACGGTATCGCTGCACCACACGGAGACAAGACCGATACATTCAAATCTTAACTCGAAGAGCTCCAACAATAACCGCCATGATGTTAGCCGTGAGGCTTCATCACTCTTCAGGGAACTTAATTAGCGACCAAACAGTCAGAAACCGCGGGCATGAAGTGAACCTTCATTCCCGAAGACCGCTACGGGTACCACCTATAGCAATGCACAATCGTAGGATTCGATATCAATGGGCTCTTGAACACAGAAATTAGGCAGAAGAACAATGGCGTTTCGTGTGCTTTTCTGATGAGTCTCGTTTTGTTATGAGACCGGATACAAGACGTATACGACACTGGAGAACCCCTGGACGCCAACAGCGATTAAAATCCTGCCAGGAAGTCCATCCTTATAGTGGTGGAACCATCATGGTATGGGCGGGTATTTGGATCGGCGGAAGAACTGAGTTGATTTGGATCAGAGGCAACCTCAACGCTCAAATTTATGCTGAGACGATTGTATCAGACGTCATCGTTCCTCTACAAGTGCAAATCGGTCCCTTATTTCAGTTAATGCATGATAATGCACGACCGCACACCGCAAGAGTTGTAAGACAGACTCTCGCCGCAGCTAACATCAATGTCCTGCCCTGGCCTGCTCAGTCGCCAGACTTGAACCCGATTGAGCATGCATGGGATATGCTACAGAGAAGAGCTCTGCCGAATATGGAGGGTATCCAGTCGCAAGAAGACCTTTTTTTGTTGTTGCAACGAACATGGGCGGCCATTCCACAGCGTGATTTGGATGAACTCATTTTGAGTATGCCAAACCGATGTTCTTGTGTTGTTAGTGTTCGCGGTAGAAACACGGATTATTAATTGTTTAAGTTACCCAATAAAATTTTAAAGAAAACTGTTATTTCAGTCTTTTTTTCGAACTTTAATGTTAGTGGTTCAAATGTCAAAAATCCCTTCATTAGGAAAATGGCAAATTTCTTTATTAATGCAAAGGTGACTTGGTTTATCGTTACTGTGACAAACGAAAACACTTTATTTGATGAATCCTTAAAGAAAATTTTAATTAATATCAATCAGGAGAAAAGTTATTGCAAAAATATATGTTGATCCCTAGACACTTTTGATGTGTGTATTATCAATAATGTTTCATAAATTAATTAATCGTACACTAGAAACACCTAGAAAAAAAAGGCTAAAGACCAAAAAACTAAAAAAAAATGATGGCTTAATGATGGTGTAATCTGTACAGGTTACAGGTACCTCTGCCTGACACCTCGGAGATTACAGGCGTGATGTTATGTTTTAAACTACTACATTTGGATACTCTATTTCACCGCCAAACGTTCGTTCGATCCTTAACGTGACCAGAAGGCTGGCCTTTATTTAGGCCAGACAATCAGCATTGTCGCTCAATGTGGCAGTGCCACTACAGTCATTTGGGCACGTTATGCGTTCTACTCGTTCACAGCAATGCGGACAATTTTTTTGTAGCCCTATATTTTTTTTCCATTTTCTTACCACCTAGTCATAAATAAGTAAACAAACAAACAAATTTTAAACAAATATTCCACAATTTTCACACAACGCCATCTAGTCCCAAGCTAAGCAGAGCTTGTGTTATGGGTACTAAGCAGCTGGTAAACATACTTATACATTTTATAGATACGGCGGCGACGACGCACATGACGGTTCCGTGTCGGGCGAAACGCGCGCTTGTGCGCGTGTCGCGTCTGACGCTGTCCGTTCAAATATGAACACACAATAATATTGTACACACACGCAATATACGAGACATTTTGTCGAAAGACTCGTGTTAGATAACAATACACCCAGACACAGAAAAAAATATCGTGCTCATCACACAAACATTTGTCCTGGGTGGGAATCGAACCTACGACCTCCGGCATAGAAGTCAGGGTCACTAACTACTAGACCAACAGGCCAGTCATCATATTTGTAAGTTATATTATTAAAAATATCATTATACCATAGAAATTTATTTGTATATCATATAACAAATATAGGTACTTCCATAGTTTAATACAATTTTCAACTCTTTCCAGTTGGCTTATTATTATTAATATAAGTTCATAATAATTTATTTCAGATTTCAAATCCATAATTTTGTTAGTAACACAAAAATACTAAAAAGATAATGTTAGTCAACAAAACACACTATAAAATAAAATTAAAACATCTGAAAGAAATATCTGCTTCTTTACAGCATGCAGTCGTATCCAGCGTTCAAGCATCGGAGAGTTCCACCGGTCCGTTAATACGTTCAAGATGTTGGAACTAGCATGCATGCGAGTTAGTGTAGAAAATAGAAAAGAAAAGAAGAAAGAGAAGTAGAATATATTCGACACATATCTTTTTCTTTTTCAAATTGATGGAAAACTGCTTAGATTAAGCGCATTAAAGTTGAGGAGTGGGGGCTTGTAACGTCATTAGCTAGTATAAACTTTACTGGCTAGTGACGTCATGCGACATTTTAACTCGATGTATCGCCGTTATTTTTTGGTTACCGGAAAAAATAAAAAACACGTGTCGTTTGTTTTCTTGCAATCTAGATGAGGGACTAAAAACTAAAATTTTGACAAAGAGCCCATACCGCGGCAGCCCCATCAGCATCCTGAAGGCGTTGTTGCTGCACTCGCAGGTCACTGTATGCCCTCTGCAAAAAACCAACCCAACTTATTAAGAAGTTATTACGTTTTTATTTAGTTTCTCCGTTCTAACTACAAAATTGTAAAATATAATGTGTCAGTTTCGGCTAAATTATCATTAATTTATTATTTTGGACAGGCATCTTATCATCAAAAAACCGACAAAATATTGCTCGTATATCACAACACTAGACATCCATGTTTAAGTTAACAGACAACCCGCAATTTAACTTAATATTTCGCGAGTATAATAAACCGACCAATAAAAATCTCCAATCTAATTCCCAATTCATTTTAACCCGAACCGTTTCAGATTTCGTACGCATCGATTTCAAATTTATCATCCGTCCGTACGTTCCATAATACAGTTCGCTTACAAATAACTTGCATTCGGATTGAGAGACTGACATATTTCTCAGTTCTTCGAAGCGACTTCCAGAATATTGATCAGCTGAATCTCTCATACCGCGCTGCCAGATGCTCACTGAAAATTACTTTCAAATAAATCTGGTGAACTTGTTACAAACGTGACGTGGTCGATGTACCTAACAGGAGTACAAATCTTCCCTGATAACGTGTTGAATTACAATAGATATTCTAATTGAGTTATAAGTTGAGACGTCTCTTGTCCTTGTTTATTGTGATAACGGCGGCGTATTATAATTTAGCGGGCGGATTGCGTTCTGCGTTAAAATGATTAAGTGTATCTGTTGCAGTCAAAACTCTTAACCAGTCAAAAGTACTATTGACTAGCAAAATCAGTCAAAACTTCTTTTGACCGTATGCTTTAGTCATTAATACTTTTGACGAAAATAACAGTTAAAAGTACTTTTGCCTAATGGGGCTGGTTAAAAGTACCTACTTTTAACTGAGTGATTCCATCAAAAGTGGTTTTAACTGGTTTTATCAGTCCGGTAAAACCGTCTATGTTTGGCGAATCATATGGGTTAGGTTAGGTTAGAACCATGACTAGCGCCAGATCCCTTAGTGCTTTTGACAGATGCTTTAATGCAGTTAAAACTACTTTTGACGACGATCGTCAGTCAAAAGTACTTTTAACCGCAAATTTGCAGTCAAAAGTACTAATAACCAATAATTTTGAGTCAAAACCACTTTTGACCAATTTGTTCAGTCAAAAGTACTCTGACTGATTTTGCTAGTCAATAGTACTTTTGACTGGTTAAGAGTTTTGACTGCAACATATAGATTTATCTGGAAGAGGAAATGCGATGTGTGGGTAGGTTGTTTAGAAGGATTATATTATTGGCAGAAGTCTTCGTTTACATTTTTTTATACTTTAAACACATTAATGAATCTTCGTTCCACAAGTAATAATCGTCTTCTACGATGTCCTTCTCACCGTTCTGGTTTCATTCACTCTTCTTTTTTCGTCAAGGCTGTTTTCCTTTGGAATGAGCTTCCACTGAACATCGGGATGGCAACCATTTGTTCACATTTAAAGTAAAGGCACGCGAGCACATTCACAAGGTGTTGGCAAACTTATCCCTAAGTTGAGTTAGCAGATTAGTTTCTCCATTAAAATATCTTTTTGTTTTTCTCTTGTCCTAGTTATCTCTGGATTTTATATAATATGTATGTAAAAATGTATTTATTCTAAATAATAATTTATTTATCTTTCAAGTTTTCGTTACTTTCTTGCGCCTACCATGTCTGTCTCTGCATCACCTTAAGGTAGACTGGTAGAAAATGCCTAAGGCATTACAGTCCACCTTTGTACAGTTTATTTTACTAGTGCATAAAGTTTAAATAAATAAATAATGTACGGAGACGGACTTCTACCAGTCAACCTTTGGATGATGCAGAGACAAAAAGGTGCAATTTTAGAATAACAATTTCGAACCAACAACGGAAATGCATGTATAACGTTGTAAGAAAACATAGTCACTATAAAAGACTACGTTTATTTATATTTAGTACTTTATTTTCACAAAACTGAGCCCGGGGTGCATGCTTCGAAGACACTACGAGTACATTGGAGAAGTCTGTTTTCTCATGGGATGATCGACAACTATTAGATTCCCAAAGGCTTTACATAACAAGTTTTTTCTTTATGTTATTTTATTGTTTAAATCAAATAGGTAAATAAATAAAACCTTTGAGAGATCTAAGAAGGTTTTTTATTAAACAGCCTAATTAAATTAAAGCAATATAAATATTTGAGAAGCGTGTTCAGTGCTTAAGTTGAATAAATTCTATTCTAAGAAAAAAGTTCAAATCTTGACACACAGCGGGCAAGCTATTTAGATTTCGTTTTATTATCAAAGATTTTTATTATTTAAAGATTTCTTACGATTTTACATACCGTTTTATCTTTGTTTAAAGCTACCTCTGGATATTGACTTAGCACTCCGCTCGGTTTGACTCGCAGTTTTGTGTTATAAAAATTTGGTATATAAACTGTATTTTATTTTAAATTAAATCATATTAAATTTCATATTCTTATTATACTGAGGCCAAAACACATATCAGTTAGCCATCTCTATTTAGTCTCGTCAGTTTGCGTGACTGGCAATGAGCTTAACCCTCACTGAATCTAGATTTTCTTTAAACTTTGCGTCTGTGGAGATATTTTTAACTTCTTTGTATATTTATCATCATCCAATCGTTCTAATATATCATTAATAATTTTGTCAATGTTCTATCAAATATAATTTTGTAATAAAGTTGCTGGTGTGCACAAAATAAATATTTAAGTAGGTATTTAGTAAAATAAGGCATAAATCTAATATATTTATAATAGACTTGCTGTACCCTGCCACGCTTCGCTGTGGCACATTGTGATTGAATGGTTATAAAGAAAGAATAAAAAAAAATGATAAAAACAATCCTTGATGCGGATTATATATCATCCTAAAATTTCAGCTCGATCGGTGCAGAACTTTTTGAGTTTTTGAAGCGTACTCAAACCAACATAACATTTTTATATATATACACACATCAAAAGTGTCTAGGGATCAAGCATTTTTATGCGGATTTCTTGAGATTGAGATGTGGCTTTCAAAGTCAAAGTCAAGTCAAATCATTTATTTCGATTAGGCCTGAAAACAGGCACTTTTGAACGTTATACTTACAAATAAATTAAATTAATATGATTCTAGTTGCACATTCCAAAAGGTAGTTTTGTATGGAGAAGAATGTGCAAGAAACTCCATACTTACTCTTTTAAAATAGATTTTACAATATTTGTATACATAATCAGATTATATGTGAGGACGATGTACCTTTGTAATAAATTTATGATTTTATAAATTTATATGGATCCTTTTTGGTGCATTTCATAATTTGAATCAGGAACTGTGAATCAAATTCGAGTAAAAGATGAAAATCAGCTGTCAATATTTTGCCTATAAAAACATACAACGCATTGAAGACATTATTAGTGCTACTGTTTCCCTACTACTGATTAAAACCAACGTTATTATGGAGCGGCGACGTCATTTAAGCAGAGAAGAAATGCTCAGAGCCGTGGGAATGATAGAAGCTGGTTCCCGGCAACGTACTGTGGCTTTAGCTCTGAATACAAGTCAGAGTGTTATCAGTCGACTTTGGACACGTTACCGAAGCACTGGTACCGTGGCTGAGCGCCATGGAGGACGCTCCAACAATTACCGCCATGATGTTAGCCGTGAGGCTTCATCACTCTTCAGGGAACTTAATTAGCGACCAAACAGTCAGAAACCGCTTGCATGAAGTGAACCTTCATTCCCGAAGACCGCTACGGGTACCACCTATAGAAATGCACAATCGTAGGATTCGATATCAATGGGCTCTTGAACACAGAAATTGGGCAGAAGAACAATGGCGTTTCGTGTGCTTTTCTGATGAGTCTCGTTTTGGTATGAGACCGGATACAAGACGTATACGACACTGGAGAACCCCTGGACGCCAACAGCGATTAAAATCCTGCCAGGAAGTCCATCCTTATAGTGGTGGAACCATCATGGTATGGGCGGGTATTTGGATCGGCGGAAGAACTGAGTTGATTTGGATCAGAGGCAACCTCAACGCTCAAATTTATGCTGAGACGATTGTATCAGACGTCATCGTTCCTCTACAAGTGCAAATCGGTCCCTTATTTCAGTTAATGCATGATAATGCACGACCGCACACCGCAAGAGTTGTAAGACAGACTCTCGCCGCAGCTAACATCAATGTCCTGCCCTGGCCTGCTCAGTCGCCAGACTTGAACCCGATTGAGCATGCATGGGATATGCTACAGAGAAGAGCTCTGCCGAATATGGAGGGTATCCAGTCGCAAGAAGACCTTTTTTTGTTGTTGCAACGAACATGGGCGGCCATTCCACAGCGTGATTTGGATGAACTCATTTTGAGTATGACAAACCGATGTTCTTGTGTTGTTAGTGTTCCCGGTAGAAACACGGATTATTAATTGTTTAAGTTACCCAATAAAATTTTAAAGAAAACTGTTATTTCAGTCTTTTTTTCGAACTTTAATGTTAGTGGTTCAAATGTCAAAAATCCCTTTATTAGGAAAATGGCAAATTTCTTTATTAATGCAAAGGTGACTTGGTTTATCGTTACTGTGACAAACGAAAACACTTTATTTGATGAATCCTTAAAGAAAATTTTAATTAATATCAATCAGGAGAAAAGTTATTGCAAAAATATATGTTGATCCCTAGACACTTTTGATGTGAGATAGATAGATAGATTAAAACTGGGCGTATATGGCTTAGATTTTACGGACTGTAGGACTTATTGGCTTTTTAAAGATAAAAATAAATAAGATCTATAAATTATGAACCGTAAACTTATTCACGAGTTATGTTATGTGTCTTTCATTTATTCTACAACAACCGACTTCTAAAACATTGAGCGTTCATTTTTTCTCAGAACATAAAGATATTTAGTTTAAGTGCTCACAAATTTCTCACTTCTTATCGTGGCATAGTGAAATTTGAACAGTGTCCAAAGTAACGACGAGTATGAATAGAATACATTTTTTCTCATCGTATAGTTACTCCGTTGAGTTGTTACAAGAATAACGAATATTTGCAATATCTTGTAGGCTGTGAAATGCATATTTTAATAGAGTGCCCATCAATTTGATGAATGCCTGCCGAAGCATCTATATCACATCTGAATAATAAGTTATGTGCCTATTCGTGGGCACATAGATAGATACCCGTATGTGCCCTTACTATTGTGCAGTAACTAGTAAGCAACGTAAAAGTAGATTATTTAGATACCTTCTGTATCATTATGAATTGTGACGTCCAGTGTGCCCAGCACAAATTATCTTAGTCCGAGTTTGAACGATATTAAAGTTGAAAATACTCGCTTTATTTATTATTTTTTAATATTTTATTTATGAGCGGTGAGTGGGTGGATATTTATAGCTCGTCTATTTATACCGAAATGCTTTGAAATAGGCATATTATTAGTTTCAAAATCATTTGAATTGTCTTTACTTGTATACCAAGCTTTCGTGCTATGGTTAGATACATGTTGGTTATGGAGAACGTGTGTAAAAAGTGCCCGAACTGAGTTAAATTAAGGTGTAGTCATATAGTGAAACACTGACCTCATCAACTTTACAAAAATCGTTTTATTTCACTCTTCACAAAGGTCCACATAGTTATAAACAAAAAGAGGCAAAAAAACAAAAATGTGTAACATATGATCCTTTGTGAGAGACTGGAGTCCATACTAGAATTCCCTGTGCGACGAAAAACCAGGTTCTTTCATTTTAAGCTCACCATTAACAAACAGAGGCTACTTACCAATCAAAAATAGTGATCAGCTTTCCTTTACAATAATTCCAATGAAGACATCAACGCATCTGCGATCCCTTTGTGACTGCGTTCATTTTGTCGTCAAAATTCAATAGGAGCAAAAATCAATTTACACCAAAAATATTAAGTACACGCACCTCAACTGACTTTTATCTTGAAATACTGCTGCTTGTTGCTGTCTTCTTATCGTGTGGTCAGTAAATAACCTGGTCTCAAAGTTCATGCCGCCCATGGGCTTTCGACTTTACATGCCATTGAGAAATATCTCTCAGCCATGCCAATTATGTTATGTTCATAATTGTTATATTGTGTAAAATAAAACATCACGTCTGTATTTCTCGAAAGGTTGTACAGAGGCGTGTTGCATACCCGCAGCTCATCAATAACGTTGAAGTTCTTTTTAATAGAGCACGGGCCTATTGCCACTAGCTTCACACTAAAACCCGGATAGTTACTGAGAAATTCCAGATAAAAAAAAACAATTACACTTTGCTAGACCCAGGAATCGAATCAGTTGCTCAATAGACAACAAGGTAGTATTATTTTTTATTAAATTTACAAAAAAACTTACGAAAGGGACACTATAGCGAAAATTTGTTCATTGCATTCTGACCTACCCAGACTTGGTCTCTGAAAAACAGTCAAAAGTCAAAACTCAGGGTTTGCCAACGTGCAATGAAGCGCAGTATTCTTGGCGACAAATTAACCACATTTGCAACATCACACTACGCTCCAAAACACAGATCATTGACGTTGCTCGAAAAGCCGCCAAGCTTAAATGGGACTGGGCTGGCCACGTCTGCCGTATGCCCAATGAACTGTGGGCCAAAATAACCACCACCTAGAGCCCAGACACAGTTAGAAGGTATCGCGGCGGAAGAAGATGGCGGAACGACCTGAACAAACTCAACGACTGGTGGCCCATTTTAGCTCTGGATCAACAAAATCATGGTAAAAACCAACCTTATTTGATTGTGCAAGCAAATACTATCAGTATACTATTTTTTAAATACGAGTAGTAAATAAAAGTTAATTAAGGCTTTTTTGAGATACAATGCTAATCTTTACACCAGAATTCTCTGTAGCCTTTGGTAATAGTAACTTCCATATAAGAGGACAGCTATTTTTCCAGCCTTATCTAACCTTCTACAAATGAAGCCATCACTGAAAAATATGCATTTAAGAAATAAAATCATATAAACAATCTGATCTGATCAATAGTGTAACTATTCGCATAGAGACCAACTTCTTTTGAGTTCGGTGGCATTTTTTTTAACCGACTTCAGGAGGAGGTTCACAATTCGATCGGTTTTTTTTTTTATGTATGTACATTGATTACTCCGAGATTAATGATCCGATTTACGTGATTCTTTTTTAGTTCGATGCGGAATAGCTGCCATTTGGTCCCATAAAAATATAACATACCTAGTTTGACCCGGTAGTTTTCATTTTATGAACAATTTTATAAAAAAATAATTTATTTTCGAACATTTCTTTGTGTGTATGTTCACCGATTACGCTGCGATTTATGTACCGATTTACGTGATTCTTTTTTAAGTTTGATGCGGACTAGTTTCTTTTTGGTCTCATAAAAAAATTACATAGTTTGGCTTAGTAGTTTTCATTTTATGAAAACTTTTGTTCATGAATTTTACTTCTTAATTTAATCGAACAGTTGTTGTTTGTTTGTTTGATTGTAATATGTGAATATGTGTTGTAGAAATGGATAATAATGAATCATCTAGCTAGGTATATAAACTTAAAAAACTAAAAATTGTTAAATATTTTTTTTTTTTACAAAAACATAATTCATGAGACAAAACCACCAAAGCCACAAACTTCCTAATTTAGAGTTAATTTACACCGGTTAGTGTTTTTTGAAGTCGGTTGTATTTTTTGTAAAAAAGTTTTTTTCATTTTCTTGTAGTAGTAACTCCGAACTAGGTATATTGTCATTTCTATCTTACAACGATACCATAATTTTTCTTAGTTGTCACAAAGGCAAAATAAGTACAAAACTATAGCTTTTTCTTCTTTTTGTAAGTACTATTGTGTTCTCCAACAATGATCTACTTTACATTCTATAGAATTGTGGCATTTCCTTTATGTTTTATACAAGAAGTCGGATTTATCTAGGATTCTAAAGTGTTTGAAAAGAGAATTTATTTAAGAAATACACAATGTTTGAACATGAGCGTTGTGAAGGAATGTTCTATTTCGCTGGGGATTTTGTTGTACCACATCTTCTACCCAGCAAAAAACTGGGGACTATGATTTTTTTGACGTTGTAAAAGTGAGTCGTAGCCTAATTTAGATGAGTGAGTTTGTGACAGTAGTTGATTTTAAACTAAACAACTTTGTAGGTTACTCTCACCACGCTTAGTTAACACTGCGCGTGGCCTAAGGTCTGCCTGGCTTTTACCTTGGTCAAAGAATAACTATTGCCATACAACGAAGCAATTTGATGCGGCCAGTCCTTTAGTCAATCGATTTGGATGATTTTTTTGACGCGATCTATGCTATATACGCTATATCTCAAACTTAAATGTGGATTTTGAGTAATTACCTATTGCCTTCACTTTTGCGATCATCACTTCAGCTGAAGACGTTGATGGCCGACCAGGGTGATTCCATCGTATCTCGACCGCTTCTCAACGCTTCGTTGCCATTCATAAGTGCGTGTTTTTGATAAAGTCGATTCACTGTAAGGCTTCTGTAACATCTTCAGTGGCTCCAAACACGAAATTTTATTAACGATTCAAAATTTAAGACAAACTCTTGGTTCGACGTTTTTGTCTATTATGAAATTCGCAATACATAACAAATATTATGAATCTAAACAGCACTGTACTATGCGTTTCAAATGAGAATAGGAACGTCAATGACCTCTATCTGTCAGATGTCACTTGAAAAGTATGGTCCACAAGACTAATTCATTTAAGAAGTTTTTTTAAATAATTTCATATCGGTCAAACAAAAAACTAAAAAATAATTGATTACGCGAATAAGGTTTCGTTGCAAACCATACTTTTCAAGTGACATCTGACAGATAGAGGTTATTGACGTTCCTGTTCTAATTTGAAACGCATAGTATTTAATCTAAATTTGATAACAGATACTACTTAAACTCCGCGCCAAATGGAAAACAGTTGTGCCAATCTAACAACAACAAAAACAAAAAAAAATTGGTTTCAGAAACAAAATTCTAGGTACTTTTTTGACATTTCTAGTGAATAAAGTATTTTTTAGATCAGTTTTAAATATCTTTAACTTAAATAAAAGCAAGATACTTAGTAGGTAAGTATACATAATGCGAGTTCCAAAACCTCTCTAACTTTGAAACGATAAGTGTGAAATATCTAAAATATATACACTTACGAACAGTAAAGATATATCGAACAAAGAAACGTGAAAGTGAACTATCTCGTGACACATAGTGATGGATTGACATAATGCTCCAAATGGTAAATAGTGTCCCACGAGGCAAGTGGTTGTATACTCCTAACTGTTATATAGTTATATTGACAGGTATAAATATTGAGAGGATAAATAAAAGGTGACTAACAAAAGATACTTATAGGGCAGATGACGGTAGAAGAAACGCGCTGTCTGATGTCGATTCGTGGATCCATTAGACTTCTTCGTGCCTCGTAAAGCATATTAAGCCGTTGATCCGAGTCGTCCAATGTAGATCTTGGAACGCGTAATCCGAAAGTATAACAACTAGTTTAACTAAGGGGTTTCGAGTTATCCAGTCATGGATTGTGGTGGTAAGACAGGCAGTAGCTCCATGTAAACCCCCCAACAGAAATGGGGAAAAATCTCAGTAGATGCTGATGTAATTGGAAACGCAGCACTGATCTTATTGGTGATGTTCTACAGAAAAGTTACTTGCAATTGACATGCGTGTATGACCAGATGTATGAACGGAAACCAAACAAAAGACGTATGTAACGATCGAATAGCAACTGGCATTCTGTAGTGTGCGCCTATCCCTATAGGAAAAAGATCAAAATACATTGAAAAAAATAAAACTCTTGTCTTTTTCTCTCACTATCGAAGAAACCATTAAGCAGTAGGTATCTTTCACTATAACATCACTAGCTTCCTAAATGTATGTGGGATTTGCTCAATGGTTTTAAATAAAAGGTTCGGATTGCGTTACTTTTTCTTTATTTCTCGTCTTAATATAATTTACACGTCTTTCGTCGTCTCAGCTCTCTTCCTTTCATTTTCCGCTGACATTCATGTTCTTTTTTTACTTCTTAAACATTCATTCCGTATCTCTTTCACTTCTTCACGATTTCATGTATTCAACTCTTTCACTCGCTTATTGTGGAAACTTTTTAGTTAAACAATATTTAAAAAGTAATATTCAAACATGTGTTCTAAATAATAATGACTTGTGAGTTGTGTCATTAATTATATAATAAAAATTTTCTCTGTACAAACAACGGTTTTTACTTACATATCCTAGTCATCTAGTATATTTCATCAAAAGGTTATGGGCCCAGTCACTAAATTTACCATCAAGAACCTCTGCGGCCTAGATGACTATTCTACATGGAAATTCGCGATAAAAATGATTCTCATACGAGAAAAATTGTTCACTTATACGTCAACGTACCCGGATTCCAAAGACTCTATCGCCGTCGAGAAGGACCAAGATGCACTAGCTTTGATTTGTCTACATGTGGAACCTACACTTTATGCGTATGTACAAAATTCAAATATATTCCAGTATCCGTCTTCGACAAAAGCATACCCAAAACTTGTCTCGCTTCCCCTAAATCCTTTATCTTGAAATGTTTACTTAGATTATTTAATAAAACTTCCTTCTGCTGTTTGTCTTTACAAAAATAATCATTTTTATATCGCTCTGTACGTTGACGATTTTTTATTATTTTACAAAGACAAACAGCAGAAGGAAGTTTTATTAAATAATCTAAGTAAACATTTCAAGATAAAGGATTTAGGGGAAGCGAGACAAGTTTTGGGTATGCTTTTGTCGAAGACGGATACTGGAATATATTTGAATCAAGAGAGGCTTATTTCGAAGATCTTGGATGAATATGGTATGTCTGACTGCAAATCAGTGAAAACTCCGACGGAAATGAATTTCCATAGAGCCTTGGCGGAAGGGGAAGGAGGTAAGTTTTTATCCTGCCAAGACTCTCGTAGTTATCAGGCACTCATAGGGTCACTGAACTATTTGGCCTGTAACACACGCCCGGATATTGCGGCTGCGGTAAATTTTTTGGCACAGTATAACTCATGTTGTGAGGAACGTCATTTGAAAGCTGCTAAACATATCTTGAGATACCTTAAGGGTACAAGGAATCTATGTTTGATATTTCCCAAGTCATCGGTGCAGGACATCACGGGATTTGTAGATGCTGACTGGGGAGGGAACATCAAAGATAGGAAATCGTATTCTGGGTTTATTTTTAGATGCGGAAACTCGTTGATTAACTGGGAATGCCGGAAACAAGCTTGTGTGGCACTTTCGTCAACGGAAGCGGAGTATATTGCGCTTTCGGAGGCAACCAAGGAGGCAGTTCACTTGCGGCAGTTGAATGCATTTATAAGAGGTGAATATCTTGAGGCTATTTGCATTTTTGTAGATAACCAGTCTGCTATTAAACTTGCGTACAATCCTGTAGCGCATAGAAGGACTAAACATATTGACATAAGGGCGCACTATGTCAGAGATTGTATTGGTAAGAATGTTGTACGTCTGGACTATGTGTGTACGGAAGATAACCCAGCAGATGTGCTGACAAAACCATTAGGTCGTGTGGCATTTAATAAATGTGTGCGCGATCTGAATTTGATTGTGTCTGGTTTGAAGTGATGTGTGGGTATTATCTGATGATGAATGTTGTTTGAGGGGAAGTGTGGAAACTTTTTAGTTAAACAATATTTAAAAAGTAATATTCAAACATGTGTTCTAAATAATAATGACTTGTGAGTTGTGTCATTAATTATATAATAAAAATTTTCTCTGTACAAACAACGGTTTTTACTTACATATCCTAGTCATCTAGTATATTTCATCAAAACTTATGCTTCATATCCGTCATTCATCAACTTTACATAAAACCTCTTATCCTAAACAGATCCTACAGCTCGGCCATTCTGATATCTGACTGCCCTCAGTCACATCTTATCTTAACTTAAAGACCTTAAATGCTAACAACTTTAAAAATAAACAATAATATTACAAAATAAGAAAGTGTTTATCCACAAAAAAATAAACTACAGGTTGTACATAACAAAACAAACTCTTTAGTACGTCATAATGTAATATTGGGTCAAGAACATACCCTGAAGGCATTCCCTAACCTAACAGATTACAACTAACCTACTCATTCAAGTCAAGAGTATTGCCAAATACTGGCCATGGCTTCATATTATCCGCAGACGAAGAAGCCTTTTGAGAACCATCTGCCATATGATCTATCTTCTCAACATCATAGCGATCATTTCTTTTTACTTTAGTAACTCTATATGGCCCTAGAAACTTAGGCTTAAGCTTTAATCCAACACCAAACTGTGTTCGTTTGATGGCTACAACATCTCCTACTACATATTTTCGACTATCTTTTCTTTTTCTATTGTATGTCTTGCAATTTTCTTCCTGAACTTTTCTTATTTGTTCTTTCGATTTCATCCTTAAGTCTTCCCTATTCTGTATAAAATCACTTCTATGCTCCTGCTGAAGCAACTCATAAATTAAAATATCTTCTCTGGTTTTCATCTTTGTACCTAACAAGAGTTCAAAAGGGGTGGTGTCAATGCTTCTTTGGTATGTGCCATTCAGCGCTCTCTGTACATTACTGACTTGCTTGTACCATTGACATGGCTCATCAATACATAGCTTTGTTAACACCGCTATAATTATTCTGTGAATGCGCTCTACTTGACCATTCCCTCTCGGCACTCCTGTTGTTATGGTTACATGTTGAATATTCTCCTTCTCACAATACTCCTTAAAGTCATTACTAGTAAACGCACTACCTCGATCTGAAATAAGACGTATTGGATTTCCAAATGTTTGCTGATGAATCTTTAACTTCTCAATAGTCTCCTTGCTGGTAGTCCCCTTCACTGGAAATAACCACACAAACTTTGTAAATCCATCTACAGCTGTTAAGATACATCTTTCTTGTCTCTGAAAGAGGTCCAATATGGTCACAATGAATAGTATGCAAAGGAATGCTTTCTTTATCAATGCAATTCAAAAATCCTTCTTGTTTACCTTCTTTTTTAGTCGCTAAAAGACATGGTATACATAACACCAAAAACTCGTCAATCTTCTTGTTAATATTTTTAATATACCTAATATTCTTGTTCTAACAGTTCCATCATTTTTCTTTTACCAAAATGTCCCTTCTGGTGAATTCTTTTCAAAATTTCAAATTCTAAACTTCTTGGTATTACTAACCTTTTTTCTAATCCCTTGTACAGTAAACTATCGCAGTATATATAGTCTTCAAATGGGTGAAGTTTTAAAATCTCTATTATTGCTTTTATACCTTCATCCAACATCTGTGCTTGTTTGATTTGATCATGCAGGCTCAACTCAACAACTCCAACAATTGGATTTCTGCTTAAAGCATCTACATGTTGTAATTTTCCTCCTGGACGATGTTCAACCACATAATCATACTCTTCAAGCAATAATACCCATCTGGCCACTCTAGTTGTTAGGTCCTTCTTATGCAATGTTTTCTGAAAGGCTTGACAATCAGTAATAATCTTAAAGTGTTTGCCATACAAGTAATGCCGAAACTTTTTAACTCCTTCAACAATAGCCAAAGCTTCCAACTTATAGCTACTATACTTCTTCTCAGCATCATTAGTTTTTCTACTGTAGTAGTGTACAGGATGTAGCTCACCAGCATGGTCTTTCTGAAGTAAGATAGCACTGTATGCTATTGCAGAGGCATCAGTGTGCAATTCAGTCAATAACTGAGGATCATAAATTTTTAAAACTGGGCTACTAGCTAAAGCTTTCTTCAACATATTAAATGCACTTCTCTGAACATCTTCAAACACAAAGTCTTCATTCTTCTTCAATAAATCAGTTAATGGTTTGGCTGTCAATGCGAAATCCTTGATATACTTTCTGAAATACGAAGTTAATCCGACAAAACTACGTAGTTGCTTTAAAGTCTTGGGTTCGGGGTACCTGGAAACAGCATCTGTTTTCTCTGGGGAAGGTTGAATTTTACCATCTTCTATAATGTGTCCTAAATACTCTATTCTTCTATGCAGTAATTGCGCTTTTTTCCAATTAATGTGCAAACCATACTGTGATGCAACAGCTAGCACTTCTTTCAGTCGCTGCAATGCTTGGCACTCATCAATAGCGGGTATCAATAAATCGTCAATGAATATAACTAATATCCCTTTTGCTATGAGTTCCTGGAACACCATAGTAATAAATCTCATGAAGTATTTCGGGCAGACTGACAAACCAAACGGAGCTCTCAAAAATTCATACTGCCCATTGTGTGTAACAAAAGCAGTGTACTTTATACTTTCATTACTAACTTTCAAATGAAAGAAACCATTTTTTAAATCTAACACGCTAAACACACGAGCACCTTTAAGTTTATCTATCAAATCATCAATGATAGGCAAAGGGTATTCATCTTTAATCATCTTTTTGTTAATAGGTCTATAGTCTACGCATATTCTAGTGCTACCATCTTTCTTCTTTACTAACACCAATGAAGAGGCATATTCTGAAAAACTTACTCGAATAATTCCCTCGTGAAGCCACTCTGAAACTTGTTTTTCAACTAGCTGTTGTTCAGCTAAGGATATGCGCCTTGGTCGTTGAGCAACTGGTATGTCATTTTTGAGCACTATGCGCAATTCTATGGGCGCCTCCTTAACCTGTACTGGGATATAATTATTCACACAGTCAACTACTTCTTGCTGCACCTGCTTGTTTTGAATATTACCTAAAACAAATTCATCTTTACTAACAACACAAGCAAGCTTCGATAACCAAGCATTTTCATTTGGAGAAATCATTATTGATCCTTTTGAAATTATCGTACAAACATCTTTGAGAAAATCGTGACCCAAAATCACACTACACGGCATAGCTTGCTTAGGTACTACATGAAACATAATATTGTCGTATTCGTGTCCGTCTAACAATACGCAAGCAGTAAACTTTTGCGTCGACACTATACTGCCGCCTAATCCTACAAGATTCGTGACAGTATTTACGGACTCAGGAGCCCCAAGATGAATATAAAAATCGGTACACATTAAATTTATTTCACTGCCAGAGTCAATTAATGCGGTCACTTCGCACTTATTTATATAAATCGCTTTGTAGGCACTCTTCAGTTTAGTTTGTAATTTTTCTTCGACGAAAACATCAGTGTCAGCGTCAATTCCCACTGACATTGTCGTCTTGTCACCGTCTCTGACGTTGGTACTTCGGTCTTTATTGGTAGGTACGCCAATCGCAGCTTCGCGCATGTTCGGAGTGAAGTCTGTCACGCACATCGTTCGTCGGTCTTCGTTGTTCGGTCTGCCGTTCCGTCGTTCACGCTCTCGATCATGGGTCTTTTCAGTCACTGACCGAATGCATTGAGTAGAAATGTGTCCAAATTCGTTACATTTAAAACATTTATGCCCCTTTTCTTTATTAGGACACTGGAACGATTGATGATCTTTTTCTCCACAATTATAACAACACTTCTTTTTCCCATTTTCATAGTTTTCAGGCTTCTTAGATCGACTTTGAATACTGGACTCCGCCTTCATCTTTTCTTTTATGTTTTCATAAATTTTAATCTTTATTTTCAAGTCTGAGTAGGTCGAAACACCGTACAGCATCATTTTGTTTACCTCTGAGTCAACAATACCGTCTATGATGTATTTGATGGCGACATAATCAGGCATCTTTCCACGTTTTCCCATCTCCTTCATCACTAACATGTAGTCAAGGCACCTTTCATCTTTTTTCTTCTTTCTGGCAGACATCATCTCGTGGATGGTTTTACTGTCTACTAAATCTGGAAACTCTTTAAGTAATCCAACCTTTAAATCTTCCCAACTTTTATAAGGTTTTTCAGATCTAAGCCACAGCGCAGCAGTTCCAACCAGAGCCCTTCTGGCTACAATAAGAGTTTGTATAGGCGACCACTTAAAGATCTCTGCGTTGTCATCGATATCTTGAACCCATTTGGTTACAGAACACGTGTTGTCTTGCCCATTAAAATTAGGAACAAGACTTTCATGGAAAATACTACGATCAGGGTAAAACCCTTGCCTAACCGATGTGGATGCGTCGTAATCGTCTTCGTCGTAATCGGCTTGGCGGCTTCGTCGTAGTAACTGAGAATAAGTATAAATAGTATTAAGTGTACAACTATGCACTGCAGACCCACCGTACACCTGGCCGTAGGTACCCCTGGTGGTACGGTGGGTATTTTCAGTTAAACGGTACCACCAGGTAATAGTGTCGTAATGTCCGTAAGGATTGAGGAGCCACATCAGATTTTTAAAATCTGATCTCACCATTATTTAGCAGCAATTTAGCTTATTATGCAGCTCGAATTCTAGATTTAGCAGCAAAATATATCACGAGTTATTTAAATGCAAAAGTGGCTCCTCAATCTAAACGTTAGAATTGAGGAGCCACCTGGAACTCGTTAAGTAATAGATGAATATTTATGAAAATTTTTATCATTTAGTAGCAATTTAGCATATTACCTTCTAAAAATTTCGCTTCTGTAGCACTAAAATGAAAGAAAATACAATACTTTTAATATGGCTCCTCAATCTAAACTCAAGAGGTGAATTTCTATTAGTTGTGAGCGATCAATTAATATATTCGACATAATGATCATTTAGCAGGTGTTGTGTTTGTTTTTGCAGTATAGGAATAAAATAGTAAAACAGAGTAAATTTTGTATATGAACGCATATTCTTTGGCTCCTCAATCCTGACGTTCTAATTATATATGTTTGACTGTAGCCACCTGAGATCTCAACGGAATCTAAAGCCAGAGATACCAACATTTAGAAGAAATGTCTGCTAAATACATCTGCACAGTTCAGCAATGTATATATTTTGGATTCTGAAAAAACAATACTTTACTGTTTTCTTGTAAATTCAGTGTGTAGGGTGACCACATTTTAGGGGTACCTACAAATTGATATTTCACTTGCCTACGTAAGTAAAATATTAACTTGTAGGTACCCCCACAATCATATTTATTTAGTATCCAGGCAGATCGCATTTTTGCCTTTAAATTTGAACATAATTTCTGTTTTAGGCATCCAAGGTTTAGAAGATGCAACTCTAATCGCTGAAGAAAAAGCCGAATGTACGTTTTGTAACAACCAAACTGTGTGTAAATATCAAACACAGTTTCATATGAACAGAATGGTTGTCAAAAGTTTAGAGTGAGAGAAATACCAGAATTCGTAATATTTTCGAATAAATCATATAAATAAGTAGGTGCTATAGCATTTATTCCTGCAATTATCGAAACTGGCACAGGCCACTACAAATGTCACTATCTTACGCCGAATGATGAGATGTTCTGTTACGATGATTACGATTCTAAAATTTGTAAAAGTACTGATTAGTACTGGATGATTTGTCTCAATATTCATTTATTCTATTATAGCAATATAATATACAACTTATAGCGAAATTGATAGCTACAAAACCAAATCGTAGGTACGATAGATATAATCTGATGAAAATATAATTTTAATAACTAATAACTAACTAATTATTCCACAACTTTTCACACAACGCCATTTAGTACCAAGTAAAGCTTGAGAGCTTGGTTAAGGGTACTAAACAGCTGATAAACATACTTATATATTTTTAAATAATATACATACATGTTATAGATAAATTACACCCAGACACAGAACAAATGATCGTGCTCATCACAAAAACATTTGTACTGGGTGGGAATCGAACCCACGACCTCCGGCAGAGCAGTCAGGGTCACTAACTACTAGACCAACAGGCCAGTCAAAAAATAAAAGAATCAGTCAGTTAATAAATTACTTATTCTTCGGTGTAAGATGATGACATTTGTAGTGGCCTGTGCCAGTTTCGATAATTGCAGGAATAAATTCTATAGCACCTACTTATTTATATGATTTATTCGAAAATATTACGAATTCTGGTATTTCTCTCACTCTAAACTTTTGACAACCATTCAGTTCATATGAAACTGTGTTTGATATTTACACATAGTTTGGTTGTTACAAAACGTACATTCGGCTTTTTCTTCAGCGATTAGAGTTGCATCTTCTAAACCTTGGATGCCAAAAACAGAAATTATGTTCAAAGGACCATGCAAAAAATCGTCCCATACCACCAACAGATTTCAAACGTATCTCAATCAATTCATCTTGGCATCATGATCATTTTTTATTATGACGACATCTTCGTAAGTCATGGGGGTATCGCGCGAAAAAATATTTTTTATACACACTTTTTGGTACAGTAAATTATAAAAACGTACAGGAACACTATTTAACTATAATAAAACTATTGATAGTGAACAGCCGTGAGATGCACAGGATAAAAAACCAGTCTGGCGGTGCGCATAATATATAGTCTCAATTTTTTGGTATATTGCGAAAGGTTGTCACACTGAATTTAATCTGCCGGCAGAAATGCTATCTACTATAATGATAGACGAATAATTACTAACTTACAAAACTGGTTATCAGTTCTGTTGACATAAATATGTTTGTACATGAACAATAACAAAAAATGTAATTAATACTAACCCAAAATGTTGTTATTTCATAAATATGTATATACTTATACATGTTATAAAAACCTAGTGTTTAGTTGATCAATTGTTTATTGTAAAATGACTAAAACAAGGTTATTTAAAAAAAAAATAGTACACCCTTTTTAGGTAAACACTTTTTTAATTAGGTACCTACCCCATATATTTATGGACTAAAAATTGTTATTTGTGTTTTTATGAGACTTCTTAATAATATTGAAACAAGTCCCATGTCTGTTGGTGGGTTGGGACAATCGCCCATACAATCTTTTGCATGGTCCTTTAAAGGCAAAAATGCGATCTGCCTGGATACTAAATAAATATTATTGTGGGGGTACCTACAAGTTAATATTTTACTTACGTAGGCAAGTGAAATATCAATTTGTAGGTACCCCTAAAATGTGGTCACCCGACACACAGAATTTACAAGAAAACAGTAAAGTATTGTTTTTTCAGAATCCAAAATATATACATTGCTGAACTGTGCAGATATATTTAGCAGACATTTCTGCTAAATGTTAGTATCTTTGGCTTTAGATTCCGTTGAGATCTCAGGTGGCTACAGTCAAACATATACATGTATAATTAGAACGTCAGGATTGAGGAGCCAAAGAATATGCGTTCAAATATAAAATTTACTCTGTTTTACTATTTTATTCCTATACTGCAAAAACAAACACAACACCTGCTAAATGATCATTATGTCGAATATATTAATTGATCGCTCACAACTAATAGAAATTCACCTCTTGAGTTTAGATTGAGGAGCCATATTAAAAGTATTGTATTTTCTTTCATTTTAGTGCTACAGAAGCGAAATTTTTAGAAGGTAATATGCTAAATTGCTACTAAATGATACAAAATTTTCATAAATATTCATCTATTACTTAACGAGTTCCAGGTGGCTCCTCAATTCAAACGTTTAGATTGAGGAGCCACTTTTGCATTAAAATAACTCGTGATATATTTTGCTGCTAAATCTAGAATTCGTGCTGCAAAGTAAGCTAAATTGCTGCTAAATAATGGTGAGATCAGATTTTAAAAATCTGATGTGGCTCCTCAATCCTTACGGACATTCGTATCGATAGTTAAAACGCAACGCAACAAAAAGTATTTAGTTGGATTTTTCATAGATATTTATGTAAGTAACACCATTATCGACAATCTACCACTAAAATATAAACATTATGTACAAATAAACAAAGAACATTAGGCATGTTGAATGGAATGCTGATTTTTTTATCTAAGAATTAGCCAACCCTCTGGACGCGTGAAGCGTCGAGCGACCGCTTGGGGATGTCACGAAATTTTTGTTGTTTTTTTAACTTTTCCATTTCCTGTCGGCCTAGTATTTTCATCAGCACCATCATTTAACTTTAAAAGACCCACCGTACCACCAGGGGTACGGCCAGGGGTACGGTAGGTCTGCAGTGCAACTATGCATGGTTCATCTCTGTCTTTCCCTTCAGGGTGAATACAGGCGTGATGTAATAAGTCAAGCTCACTGCATTATGAATACGCAAAGGTTAAGGCATCTCCTTACCGTAGGCTTTTGTAAGAAAGAGATAGCATGTTTTCTATTTCTAAATAAACATGTTCATGTTCCATTTGCCCAACCTACTTATCGTAACTTAACTTCTTTGTCGTAATTATAAACTGTGGTAAACATGGAAAGGTAAAGAAATAAATAACATTGGTCAATATGATTACTTTGATTATATTTTTTATTTTAAAATGTCATAAAATGATATCAACATCTTAAAGTTAACATTGATAAATAGTCGCATTTCGTACTAATAAATTGGTTTAACATGAATCCAATTATTTACAATGATTGTCGTGTTTATTGTCATTAATTATTTCTGAAAACATGTTTCAATTATTTCAATTTTATACTTTAAAATACAAATACATTAAAATCAAATTATATTTACATTGCAAAAACTAAATTTTATTCGTTGACAATAATTTTATTGCTGTATTGTAATTTAAAAACTCGTAGTCAACTATTTTGCTTTGAAGTCAAATCAGTAGGTATTTATTTCACTAAATCTTAAAAAAAACTATGTTAATAATATACCTACTGTATAAAGTAAACAGTTTGTAGCCATAAAATAGCAACTACTATGTGTAAATAATTATAATTTGTATGAAATGTTTAAAAACTTTTACATTGTATTATTTTGTATACATTGCTAGCTTTTTTAATAATAAGTCGGTACTCAAGTAAAATAAAACGGATACTTAGGCATGTTATATTTTATAACGATACTAAATCGCACTGAATTGTGATACAACTTTAAATATTCAATTCTATGATTATGACTCACGTTCATTCATTTTTACAGTAGAATCGATTCTTATCAAAATTCATGTTTTTTTTTTATATTCATCGTAACACTATCCCTACAATAAATTCTTTCTTGTCACTTACATAAGACTACGTTATTCTGAAGTCCAAAAGGAACTTCGTCTAATATTTTATTTAACTCATAAACACGAATGAGCCGAATACATTACTTTAATATTCTATCCGGAAGACATAAATTTATTATTATCGAATATCCAATTTTATCGTCTAACACTTCTTTTTTTTTTTGTTTGAATAATAACTTATTTATTCTAAGACCGTTATTAGAACTAAAATTTGAATGTAATACTTCCAAAAAAATACATATTTTTTGTAAGCAGATAAGCAATAAGATAAAAAATACACGAACATTCTTAACCTTTATAAAGCGTCTTATTTTACTAGATTATTGAAAAATATATTTTCAAAACAATTTAAACTAACATAAAAACAGAATTTATACGTTAACAAAGCTTTGCTCAAGCAAGGTACATAAATATTTTAGTTTGGGCAAAAATAATAGAATTTTGGTCATTTATTTCGTTGTTTTGGGTATAGCTATTACCATTTTAAAAAAGAAAATAAACATTAATGGAATTAAACGAAACATAATACTATTACATTACAATGCAAATAATAAAAATCGACTATTGGTAAGAGTTAATAACAATGGTCTCTAATTTCAACTTATCGCTACTTCCTATTGTCCATACAATTGTATTGTCATTATACAAATTATTATATACGCACTAGCTTTATTATTATCATATTTCCTTTTATAAATACTAGTTACAATGCTAATTATAATTATTTATCATGCCATTATTATTGTATAATAAGAATTGTATAGAATAATAAATACGAGAATAATAAAAATGTTAGCTAAACGGAGTTTCTAAAAAACCTCTTTAGACACGTTCGATCATCTTTAAGTCTCTCAAATACTTCTTCCTTTTTTTAATAAATAGCCGTCTGATATGATAATAATGATATTTTCAAAAACTTTATTAGTCATTACGTAGTTTTTATTATCAACAGCAATTCCAGAAAAATGCCCGTTATAAATTTGATTAGTGGGAGTGATTATATTAAAAGTCAGTTGCATATTAATCTCGACTGAGTCTCCTATGCAGGGTTGGATCACCCTCAATTCAATCACTTTCAATTAATCACTTGCATTTATCAAGGTTTAACCTAAACAGGTGTTAAAGACAGTCGAGCCTTACTCTTAAGAAGTTCGTAATTATTGTCTCAATTTACATATTAAGGCTGAAACTCATTATTTTTATTATTCATTAACTGCCGATAATGTTTTTACATAACAATATTAACATCGAGATTCACTAAAACGTTTACAACAACCTCAAAATACGTACTTACACATATAAAATTCAACAGCCATGTTTTTATCACTACATGTTAATGCTATCTCTTTTAAATAACTCAGAAATCTAATTTCTTTCTATACAACAAATTGTAGTAGCAATATGAACATGGAAAAGAATGTAGAGGCTTTATTGCCAGTTATGTTGGCATTATTGTATACAATGTACTGTCGTGGTGACCCAGTGGGGCGTAGCTTCTGCCGTTCGGTTCTTTGTGCGTATTCGTTGATGGTGTTGTTGGGTGGGGTAAAGGCAGTGTTGTAGAAGTTCAAAGCGTTATTGAACTCCGCTTGTCGCGTGTCAGCGTCAAGTGTGTTCTGGTTGCCGCGGTCGTGTTGTTTCTTGAGGTGACGCTTTGGAGGCCGCGTTGTTGCCAGAGTTGTTGTTGTTGGACGTTGCGTCGTTGTCGTTGTTGTCGTAGTTGTTGTTGTAGTTGTGGTTGTGGTCCTTTGCGGCACCTCTGTTGAAGAACAGAAGAATTTGATTAGTTTAGATTATAGAATAATTATAACAATACAAAATAGGATGGCAGCATATGAAAATCAACTGATTAATTTGGGGGGTGGTTCTAAAAAGTACTTATAAAGGATAAATACCACCAAATGAAAAATTGACATGACAAATTATCCTACCTACTTTCAACCCCTAATTGCAAAAGCTTATCTGACCAGCAAAATCTGTTACGGATATTAACTATTCATGACTTTTAGTATGACCGTACTAGAAAATAAATTTACCTTTCAAAGTGATGACGCCCTCGGCTTTGCCGTAGCCGTTAGCCGCCGTACATGTGTATTCGCCGAAATCGTTCTTTTTCAGCCGATTTATCGTCAAATTCATTCGTAGTGCATACTCGTTCAATATCTCTTCTGATATCACATACTTTGAACTGTTAAGCAGCTTGCCCCCTAGGAAGAAAAATAAAGTAATCTCTTACAAAGGTATTGGTAAAAAAAATAGAAGAGTATTTCTTTTTGTTAAAAAAATTAAACTGTAACAAATACTAATAAGTTTAATATTCCTATATGATGCGAGGAGGAGTTCAACAATTTATTGGCGCCCAGCATGGGCCAATTTGGATAAGTAATTACTTCGTACATGTATATAATGTTTTCGAGAAAGTATTATAACTTTCACTCGAGTCACAAGCATTACGCCTTTACTTCGGTTTATTAAATTAACAAAATTCATATTGGCGCCCAGCACGGGACTGCGATTCGATAAAATAAACCAACATTTTCCTTAATTATTTCTTACCAGCATGCGATTTTCCTCGTTGCCAGGTGTTGAGTGATTTAGGCGAGGCCTCAACGTAGCACTGGAGTGTGACTTGCATGTCTGCCGCTCGAAGAACCACTGGACTCCCCACTCGCACGATCGGCTCGACTGGACACAAATAATGGAGGGGTTAGATTGAAAGAACGGACGGAGTGGCGGAATAATGGACGTTTTCCTTAAGTGATAAAATAAATTCTGAGTACTACATTAGTTATTTTGGCACCCCTCGAGTCACATTAGTACAGTTTAGTAACTTACAACTGCTAGAAATAGTTTGAGACGTTTCAGTACAATACAAAGCTAAGGCTAACCTTTATTTTAAACGGGATTATTTTATACTTTCTCTAGACGCAGAACTTAGTCATCATATTTTCTTTAACACAAGAAGAAAAAGGTAATAAATGCTGACTAAACTCAGGGAAACCAATTCCACGAAATGTATTGCAGCTGTTAAAGAAATGGCTTTAACCCTAAGCCCTTTAAAAGACATTAAGCATACAATACAACATTACCTCGCAACTGTATATCCAGTAAATAAACCTAATTACCCATACAAAAGAAATGATCAACAAAGTTTAACTAGAACGAAATTAAGTCCACTCAATTAGGTTTACGCAAGCCTTTAAAGTCAGCCACTTTTGTTTGAGAGATAAGTTACACACTTTATATTCTCGAATCTCTATATTTTCTACGAAAATTTGTATACTTTTTTGTTTATACAATAACGCAAAACGTATTTGCGAGTCACACCATGCTTGTTTTACTCAAGGTTGAGAAGAGGGGTTCTCCAATGGCTTTTAAATTATGTTCTAATGACGGTGGAGAAAACTCCGAACCCCTGCTGCAAGTTAACAAAAAATTCAAATACATTTACTTCAGTTACGTTGAGCGTCTTAAGTGAATGGGAAAGGGCTTAATATATAAATCGTTGTATACTTACACAACACAGAGACTTCGTACCGACGACTCTTGGTCGGCGGGATGCCATTTGCTGCGATGCACAAATACGTCCCCATGTCTGAACGTTGGAGCCCCTTCAGCGCCAAGGTCGAGCCCACGTAGCTCTCTACCACTGTTTAACAAAAACATGAACACAATAAGCACTTAGGTTTTTCTTTGTTAATACTTTTAGTTTTTTTTTATAGATATTTTTGTTTTTTTATGTTGGGATATTTAACTGTCTTTGACAATACTCATTTTATAAATTTGCTATCAAGTTCAAACTTGTGATAGCCATATTTTTCCGATTTCATAGAATTAATAAAATAATTTCTAAGAACTTCTCAACGGAAATATTTGTAGTTTTTATTTTTCTTCAACTACATACCTAAAAACACGCTGAGTATATGTCTCATCATGGTATTTAGTAATGTGTTTAAATAGCTGAATGTAGCGGTTGTTGACCGCACAACCTGCCGATTCGAATGAATAACGTTGCTCAACAATACGAATTATTAAAATTTTAAACCTATAATTTTACACCTAAAAACATACACCAATCAACACTGAAATTATGTCCTCAAAATTGACATTGCATTGAAATCAAGGAGAGTTCTCTCATAGTTCATACCATGAGTTACAAGCCGAACACTGAACTAATTTAGCCCAACTTTGAGGTCACATAGTCTAAGTAACAGCGACCCAAAGGACTGTTTATTACCTTTACTTCAAGCCCGTATCAGTAGACGCCGTCAACAGTTATGATCTTGGTCTTAACATGAATGAAATATGGTCTCTTTAATACTGAACATGAATCAGTATAACAAGAGCATTAAGCTGGCCTTTTTATAAAAACTTACAATCATAAAATTCGTAATTTGCCAGGTATGAGGGGAGATAGATTATTTTGGGCTTTTAGATTATTTTAAAGAATAAAAGGCGAAGAGTGTTTAATTTATATTCCGATTATTGGAACTTAATACTTTAATTTTAACTCCATATCGTTTTACATTTTAGTTTGCACAGTATCGGCAAAATTAAAAAGAGAAAGTACCTACATAAAATAACTTTCCACTAAATAATACCAGCAAAGGAGAAAAATATAATATATATTTATATATATTATGTGTGTCGGCGTCAGCGACAAACGGCCAAGCGATAGGGCCGACATCAAAGGTTTCGTGGTACCAGGGACATAACGTAGAATAATAATCTTCATAGCAGTAATAATCTCACTTTATTAATAGCAATCACAAAAAATAACTCAAATAAGTAACCCGTTGACAGTCTCGGACTAGACTAGTGTCTTCGTTGGTGTCTCAAGTACAACCCCACTCTGTATAGCTTCTACTTGAGTTCGCACTGTTGAAATGATAGCTGACGTCACGGTGTTTACCATATACTCCGTACTAAAGTAATCAACTTCACAACTTCTTAATATGTATAAGTAAATTGAGGTGAGAACTCCATACCTACTCCAAAAAAAACTAAAGAAAATTCTTCAAGAAGAAATAAGTTGTCACAAAACAAACCGAGGGCATTGACGTCTATATACTATTTGGTTATAACATTCCACAGAATACGTGACTTCAACACGTTCATAATATGGCACATCAAACAAACTAGCACTTCACAACTTATGAATAAAGTGAAACGCGTCTTACATGAATAAATTTACTAAAGCGGCAAAATCTTGGTTCGTATTTATTACAACAATTTCGTAACTGAGTGCGCAACGCCCAGGAGATACATTTTGGCCTGAAAAATTATAGCCTTACTTTCACAGTGAGATGTACTCTTACCTATACATATAATTGCTGCCGCCATTGATAATCTCGATAATAATTGTATATAACTTTAATTTAACAATTCATTTTATTCCAGCTTCTAACCGTAATTTCACTGGCGTGAAAGAAAACTAACATTTCTTTTGGCCCCACAGTGCAAAAGCCGTGAATCAATGAAATATTTTTAAAGACCTAGTGTGTAATTCTCCATACATACAAAGCTGGAAACAAATATTTGTGTAAGTAGAACGAAGGTTCTTTTCATACATTGTAGGCCGGTTGCTAAAGGCTGTTAATTTCATCGTGTTTTAATTGTAAGAATAATAACTATAATAGAGAGATGAGAATAATGTTAAATTATATTTTAATGTAAATGATTATCACTAAATCTATTATTGTTAAATCGTGCCAATTGACTACCTAAACTATATTTTGAATGTTACTAACCCTGAAATTTGCGATGTCCAAAAAGGCCGCTAAGTTGTATGTTCCTATTATAAAATAACACCAAATGTACTGCACTTAGTCTGCAAATGAATATTTGACTTGACTTTAAGTCCAAGTTCACTTACGATATCTTTCTTCAACAACGTCACTGGTGTTTAAGATGAACTTGGAGAAAAATATTGGATAGTATTTGTCCAGATTTTAACGCAGTTTACGAGAGCCATGAGAGGCAAGTCCTTATTTTACTTAATGTGGTGCCTAATTATCGGTGTTACTTGTATTAAATACTAGCATTAGTAGGTATTAACTTGTAAAATGAGCATTGTTCTGTATACACGAAGGCAGAGATTTCAAGATCCTAGATACCCTAACTTTAAAAACTGGTCTCATGTAACCCAAGTCTAAGGTCCTCAGCAAGAGAACAAATGAATAATGCTATTAGAATTCTTTGGCAGGGTCTCAAGTGTCAATGGCGTAATAAGAATTGCAAACGAGCTTCTAGAGAATGAACTAGGAAGGTATGATAACTTGAGCTCTATTCAGAACGATCTTTATTGCTTGTGTTTTACTACGGTGGCGGCGTATCAAGTTCTGTTTTCATTAGTACTGATTAAAATTCCGTAATGCGAAAAGAATTTTACGAATGAATATTGTTTGCCATACACTTAGATGATATGAAAAGAAAAGAATGGACGAAAGTTAAAAAGATAATTATGCCCAGTAAATACCCAAGTACGTACTGATAATATAAATAAATTACAGATCAATGTTCATGCTGTAATTCTGTTGTAAAGCTTCTAAATAAAAAAATCTAGTGTCACAGTGTTGGTAATAAATTTCCTCCAAAATGGCTTGTCCAATTCTTTCGAAGTTTTGTGTGTATATTCAATAGGTCTGAGAATAGGACGTCAACTAGTTTTCATATCCATAAGTAGTAAGAGTGGTCCTCCCCAATTCAAATTGATTCTAATGCGAAACAAAGTCTGCTGAAGTAAATAAATCAATAATTTAATAAATAGATGACTAGAAAGGAGGTGACTATTGAGAAGAAAACAAATAGAGATGTTTGGAAAAAGACATGCTTTACCGGCCCCAAATAAATTAGTTTATGGCCAGGAGGTTGGTGATGATATTTATAAAGTTTTCAGCAAAACATTACCAAAGATAAAGCAGGCATAAATATTTTACACCTAAGTTTTGTTATGATGTCTTGTTACACAAGCTCCAAAATCCCGATAATCGTATCCGAATCACAAATCACATCCTCACACTTTAATCAAAACATGACTGCGAAAGCTATTCGTTTCACGATGGCTGTCAAATTAAATTTAAATGGAAATAATTTATCGCTTTATTATAGCATACGACCCCCGCTATACTAGGGGCACATAAAATACTGTTACTACGTAACGCGTACAATATCAAAGGCGGGCGTTTGTATGAAATTGTGTTTTATTAAGGGGTTATAAACTTGGGTTGCGACATGTCGTAGCTAACTTGTTACTCCAGACGTCGGTTCTGATTCAGCAATTCCACGTTATTATTGCGCCGGGACTAATTGTTTTCCGATTTCATTCTCGCTGAAATATTTTCTGCAACTGAACGTATTTTAAATGATGATATTGCTCCGTTGTTGAGGGACGTTAATTATAATGTAATTAGGTTGTAGTTCATGTGGAATAATATGTAAAAGTGATTGGATTTAATTCAATTGCGGTTTCTGGGAATAACTTTTAATCTGTACCTAAAATGTTAAAAAAATATATATTTATTTTGGTAAATAGGTAAATAGGCATACAAACACTTTTACACGTCATTTTATAGCTAGGTAAGGTCGGCTTTTCACTATCTGACTACTCTGTGAAGAAACACCGAAAGAAACTCATAGGTCAGTCTCTTTTAAAGTCCAGACATCATCTTGGTCAGATCATATAAGAACCATTCAGATAAGTATCTGATATGGTCTTTTGAGGAAAGAACCACACATATATGAGAGGACTAGATCAGTCAGTGCAAGCATTTGTCAGTTATCGTGAGCTCAATTTGGAACTTGAGGAGCTCCAATTTATGTTTTATACGTTGTCCTACACTAGGACTTTCTCCTAAATCTTTCGTGCGTGTATATACATTTAAGCTCACGTATACGACACAGAACTAGACCCGTGACAAATCCCTGTATGCCGTCCAAATATTATCATAAGTTATCAGTCTTAAAATAATGATAATGTAAAGCACATATACACAATCCATCCACATGGCTTTCAACGGAAAAAGTGCCCAAAATGCACAGTGCCGTATTCAATGGTAATGCTGATTCTTTGGTCAATGAATAAGCCAGCTTTCTGGTCACGTAAAGAACCTACCTTTTTAACTTCTATAAACCTTTTGGTGATGTTCCAAAAAGTAGATAGGCATTCGGACTCTATGGACTTAGTGCTTTAACCCGAATAGGCTCGAACTTAACTCGTATTTACTATTGTAATATTAGGTGTTTTGCACCTGCAGCATCCACCCAATCACAACCCACCGTACTTGGAACATGATATTGCGCAATGGAGTCATGCACATTTTGCGATAGTTACTTAATTTAATTTTACAATAACCTTCAGGATTAATTCTACCGTGACTCACGCATGATGACCCTAAAACACACAAACATTATTCATTCGACCTCTCAATGTTTCTGATAAAATAATCTAAAAGACAATTTAATACACTTAAATACTTCGTTAATCTAATTTAACGATACATTTGCGTTGTCTTATTATTACGAGTACAAAGTTAATTAAGTTGGCTTTCGAGATGATAAGTTATCGTTTTATTTCTACCGAAATGGTTCACTAGATTTCATAACTATTATTGGTTCAGGGTCACATGTTGCGAACAATATTGTGTTTTATTTTGGTGTTTTATCTAAGCTTTGTTTACTTGTTTCTGGTCAGATTAAGTTATAGGCAAAGAGAATTAAGATACTTTGATATCGTACTTTGATGGGTGTCAAACTCACAGATCGTGTTCGAAACACCACACTGCGCTCCAAAACTCAAATAGTCGACTGTGCACGAAAGGCCGCTGAACTTAAATGGGACTGAGCAGGACATGTCTGCCGCATGCCGAACGAGCGATGGACTCGTAAAACCCAGAATTGGTGCCCTACAGTGACACGGAGCCGCGGCAGACCACGAAGAATACGGCGATGTCTTCCTTGAGAATTGGAGAGAGGTGGCGCAGAATCACGACCGATGGAAGGAATGGAGGGAGGCCTTTGCCCAGCAGTGGGACAATTTGGGCTAAATAATAAGAATAAAAATAATGAAGAGGACAAACGAAGAAATATCATAGAAAAACTTTACTGTGGTCTCATGAGTAGCGCCATCTAGCATAATTTACCTGGAGCTGCAGCGTACCGTACTAAACTGGACTAATCGACTTGTGTCCGCAAGCCGCTAGGAGACAAGTATCGGTTGAAAATTTCGTATGTCTTGTCTGAAGTTAGTATTGAATATCTTTGGTTATAGGTGAGATCTACGTTTATATGGGCAATGGGCATAGGTCTTATCATCAATAGACACCACCTTTTTTATTAATACTTTTTTTTCCCCTACTGTGTTGGTGTCGGCTTCAACCCCAGCTGGACTTTTTAAAATTATTATTATTGATAGGCACGCATTTATTTATTTTTATTGAGCAGTGGTGGGGGCCCCGACTTACGAACAGTAAGTCGTGGGTTCGAACCCAGGCAGGCGGCATTACTTTGTGTAATTTATTTCATCACCACTGCTCTCAAAAACGGTGAAGGAAAACATCGTGAGGAAACCGGCATGTCCTAGAACCAAAAAATCGAAGAAATGTGACATCTACCAATTCGCACTGGGCCCGCGTGGTAATACGCGCTTTGATGTGGAGTTGTGGATACCAGCCTGGTATCTTTAATCTTTTTTATCTTTTAGGCACGCGTTTGATCACTATCTCACCTGATGGTAAGCGATGATTTCGTCGACGATGAAGCATGCCTGCCTAGAAGTAACCTATTCTATTTCTATTACTCCTGACTTAGAGACCCCTAGGCTGTTCCTAGCTATCAGGAAATACCGACTCCGGTAGGAATCAAAACAGCATGGATGCAGCTGAACGACTACTTATATCCACTCTTCTGCCCAGCTACTGGGCAATACGATACCCCTTTTGCAAGTCTGGTTATCATAGAAGTCCCTACTCTAAACTCTATACCTACCCATTGAAGATGGTGAATAGATTACTTACAACGAGGGTAGCTTTTTTATGTCTGCTAATTACAACTAATTGCGATCACCAATTTCCTTCCCAAGCGTAATTATACCATTTCGTTAACCATTTACATTATTAGATACTTTTTTCTCTTAGAACCTTCAAATTATTCCCCTCCTTGTTTACATTTTGCAAATGCAGAAAAATGTGTACAAATTGTTAATTAGCGGCGCTGCTATCGTGGCAGAATCAATGATTTACAGTTACTAATGCGCTCAGAAACAAATTCCCAATAATTCCATTCCGACTCCCGTTTGCTGCAAAAGAGAAAAACGAGGGAAGTGGAAAAAGGAAAACGCGGATAGCTTCTGTGAAGGCAATTCTTACATATTTAGTGAAGCGTGTTTAACATGTCCAATTAATACAAAGGCAAAGCCGGTTCCACCACTCTGTTAACTATTACAACCACCCTCCGTTTACAGAGGGAAGCCAGTCTTTTGTTTACGCTTAATGGCTTAAATAAAACGGGTCAAATTCGTAAAACACCGTACCGAAAAGGTTTTAAATAGCCCAGTGGGGACCGGCAATTTTGGGCCTAATACATTTACATTAAGGTATAAATTACAACACGGGATTAGACACCATTAGAAATACAACAGTGTGCGTATGTGTTAAAATGACTAGCCCTTTAATTGCTTAAACTCCTATGTCTTTCACCTAGTGTTGCGTTGCGCTGTAAAGGGTATGTCATTATAACTATAAGAGATAACAACCTTTTGTCAGGCCGGTCACTAAGCCGTTCGTTTAATTTCCTGACCGAAACCCGGATTGCTACAATATTTTGTTTAAGTAGTAATTGAGTTCTTTGAACACGTTTTTTCCGCGGAAATGAATTCCGGCCGTGAGCATCAGACGTCGCTTTCTTTTGTTTAATGTTGACAGCCCTGTATTTTTATCGGAGAAAAAATGTTCTCATTGAATTTAAATTTTACGTGAACATTTTATAAAATGATTTATTGTTCAGAATCATAGGTTTTAATTAAAGCTTTGAATATAAAATATTTACCGATGGTATAAAATAAATCAGTTTTACAGGCACTTTGTATGGGCGTATCTTATTCAGTAGCTTCGCCTCGTCCCGCCTGTCGATGTGAATAATTTGTTTATCTATCCGTAAGAGACGATAAATAAATATTGCATTATCATGTGTGCGCTATCATGTCGTTCCATCATTATTTAGATGTCATTCGGCGAGCACGTTGTACATTTATATCGAATTGGAATTTTCGTTCCAATATCCTCAAGGCAATATCTTAATAAATCCCATAAAACTCCAATGTTTTAACCGCTCCAGCACCTGCGCCCGCTCCGGGCGGGCTTTGAATGTAAAATTAGTCTTGTTTCTTTTTTACCACTTAGCCGGATCTCACTGATGCGAATAAAATTCAACGGAAAATTGACGGTTTATTTTTTGCCTTTAAAAGGCACGTTGATTATTATCTTTTATTTTAAAACAATCGCTACTTGGAAAACATAAACGTATTCTTATTTTTATCGGAGGTTCGCTCAAATGATAAAATAGAATGGTTCCGTGGTTGAATAATACAATATTTACCGTCGTATAATATACGATCGTAATATATTCACTTCCATGAAAATGCAAGAGGACCCGCGTTTTATTATCCACTCAAAAAAATAAGGAATTCCTTCAATCAATCACTGTCGCAAGTAAGCCTATCAAGAAATTAAAACTCTCTCAATTGGAAGGATTTAGATCATATATCTAAATTCTTCATCCCAAGTCAATAGGACAACATTTATCTTTTTCAGTTTGCATTTTAAGAGAAGGTAATGTTTTGAAAGCTTTTTTTTGTGATCATTAATTTTTAAAAGTATAAACTTTGTATACTGAGAGTGTTAGTGTTATTTTATTGATTATTAATGGATGGATAAGCAGTAGTTGTAATCTGGAATGGGAATGAGAAGAAAAATACACAAAAGTAATCTTGTTGCGTTAAGTTCACAGCATGCCAGCATTTCTTTATACATAATTTTCTCAGCCTCAAGGATAAATAGTATAATATCTGTATGCTAAAAGTTGTTAAACTCAGCTTTATTTTCTAAACACAATGTACCGTTTCCGGATTTAACTTTGAAAGGAATCGATTAATATCGTTTTTAAATATATTGTCAGCTACAACTACAATATATTCGTACCAACAGTCGACCACTTGTCGGTGGTGGACGTTAAGCTGGTAAACTTTAAAAGTAATTTAAAAGAATAAGAGACTTACTTAAACTAATACAGAGCACGAGGAACTAACAACAGCATCTTTAAAATAATAGGGGAGGATGTTGCCTCTCCAATTTTAATAAAGATGGTGAGGACGGTAATAAAATAAAATAATGTTTTTGTCCTGAATCACCAATATTGTGTTGCCTTACTAACAATAGTTATAAGTCATGTCTTTTGTAATTACTAACACAGTGAATCTTTAGTTATCTGAATAATTTTTAATTCAATACACGAGCACTTCCAACTTACATGTTACAAACGGCGATTAATAACAACAGGCCGATACATTTTAGACCCAGTAGAAATACATTTATAATAACAATTATCTTTTTAGCGATTAAAAGTGTGGCTAATAAATTCAGCACCATCATGAGCTTATGATATCTGTATAGGTAAACTCCATAACTTCTTAAGCGACTTATAAGCTGTAACACGTCTTTACGTTTTAAACTATGTTGTAACTAAATACAAAATCAGTTACCCTTACCTTTTACCTCGTTCCCATTTTCATCACGGAACACTATGTTCCGTCCTCCAGTTCGCTTCCAGGATATGATAGGAGCTGGTACTCCGGCGGCTGTGCAGCGCAGTTCTACCGCCCCACCTTCAGGAGCACTGGCTTCTGACCCATCTTCATCAGCAATGTCAGGAGGTATCACCACTGAGAGATGGCCCATCTGGGGATGAAGTTGTTAGTTAGTTTGTATCTAGGTTGTCTGTAAGCGATTGCTTTTAGCGCTAAGGCCGCCCATTGTATCACCGTCTGTAGCCCTTAAGATTATAATTTTTATTTTTATGGTGTACAATAAAAAGTATTCTATTCTATTCTAGGTAAATAGAATATCAGAACGCTTAGCATGAACACCGTCGGTACGATTATGTCAAAGGAAGAATCGACAAAGTGACAGATGGTATAAAACATTTCTGTCGATTGTAGAAGAAATAATGATCGAAATTGTATACTATCCGATTGAAGCATCAACACATTAAAGGTTACAGGCACATTATAACGGCACCGCAACTGCACAGCTGCCGCACGGCGTCGCCTCGAATTTAGGCTACGGCTAGCTGCCAGTGCGCTAACTACGCATCGTCGGCAAGGTGCCAGCTTGCAGTCCGCACGACGCCCGCGTGCTGGCTGCGAGGTACAAGCTAGCTGTCACCGCGAACACAATCAAATTGTTATATGGCATTTATAATTAAACACGCCGAGGACTTGCACGTTTTTATCTCGGTTTACGACGGCGCAATGACGTTGTTTTGCTGGTGACTCGGGAGTCGGCGAGTAGTAAGCATACGATCGGCGTGCTGTAAGCGTGCGGTCGACGCGACGTAATAGGTCTGCACATGGTCCGCTCGCTATCGGCACGCGGGCTGCGAGTCGAGTCGTGTGGTAGTGGCAAGCGCGCTGACTACTCGACGTTGGCTTTTTCATATTGACTTTGTGAAATATTATACACTACTACACACGATTTAATGCTCTAAATTGAATGACAAGTCAATTGCTGGTTTGGAGCGGTGCCGGTGCCGTGCCGGTATAATGTGCCATGACCTTAATTCTCTTCATTCTTGACGTTGTCGTGACAAAAACAAACGAAATGTTTCTACAATCTGTCGCTTTGTAGATTCTTTTGTAGACAAAATCCAAAGACATTCAATACTTACTATAGACGCTCATAACGAACAAAATGTTCATCCAAAACTTGTGTCCTAGTGGACACAAGTCTATGTGGTTTTTTTTAGTACGTTTCGCTGCCGCTCCAATATTCATATATTATTCTAGGTGGCGTAACTGAGACATGGGATCAAAGTTTTTCTATGACATTTTCTTGACATGCCCGCACTATAGTATTTTAAATCTCTTTGACAAAATCCGTTTATACGGAGATCATGTTACGCATCCAGTTTTTTTGCTTTTAGTAAAGTTCTTTGACTTCTGTTTTAGTATCTATAAACTATACTTGACTACTATATAATATTTACTTAACTTATGCATACAATGCAACAGTGCACTGATTTAAGTTATCAGACACTTTTGTTGCTGGGAAGATTGTTTTGCAATTTCTTCTCAGCAAAACACTACGATGTAGTCATGGGCGTATTGCGCTCTGATATATTATATCGTATTATATAATTTGATAAAACTTGCACGCAAAGAGCGTGCAAGTTTTATCAAATTATATTTGTTTTGTGTTGCTTTTTCTTGGAGGCAGTTAAAGAAGATAGAGTCATTCTATAGTTGTATCAGTAAAAAATCCTTATTCTATCTGGTGCATACAGTTTCTTAAATCAATCCACCAGTTTTCACAATTGTTTGCCAGTTTTCACAATTGTTCACCAGTTTTCACAATTGTTCGCCAGTTTTACAATTTTGCGAGACTATTTTATACTTAAACACACTGCCGATGTTTGCAATAATCTATACTTACTTTTAAAACGTTCTATAAGAGAGGCCTACGATAGCATTCAAAGTCACCGGGTTTATGTAGGTATGTGTAACTTCTAACCGTTATTAATTATGGGGTGAGCGACACTACAAGTTCTATTTAATAACTGTCACGTTTGTAATTAAGATCCTTGGGTTATTGGTTACGTAAAGGGTTATTCTGTACACAAGGCACTGATGAGGCCATTTAATAATAAAGGTATAAGGTACCTATTATATACCATACTCATACATTGGTACCAATTCATATATTTTAGACAGACTAATCGTAACTCTTCTTTTATTCCTTTTCTTTATAATTATGTGAAAGGTTATGCTTTATTTGTGTTCTGCTGAAAAAAAAATTATTTTGTTAAAAATAAAGGTAGGTAAGTATATCGTTTAATTACAATTCAAGCAATCGTTGATTCACAATTAACGATAAAAAGGCAAAAAATTGTTGACACAATGACGATCATAAGTCTTTTAAGCTTACCGATTTTTAAACGACCGAAGTAATAGAATTTTAAAAAGCGGATTAATATTTTTAACACTAAAGGATCCAGGATCATATACTTAAGTAGTGATCTACTTAAGTATATGATCCTGGATCCTTGAAGTGGGTCGATGGCCTTTCCACCTTACATATTGATAAATTAATCGTACAGACGCCCGCACATCAAGGTACCACAAACTATCATTATTTCCAATTGAAACTTGATCTAAGGATCAAGATTCAATTTCTTTGATAGTTTTTCAACTTTATTGCATATAAAGTAAGTTTATATGCAATAAAGTTGAAAAAATATCAAAGAAATTTGGCACACTGGGATAGCTTGATGTGCTGAACCTGGTTCCTAAAACAATAACTTTGTTGGATATGATACGTGGCGGATTCCATTAAAATGGAACTTTCTCCTATCGGTCGTTAATTCGATAATGGCCCCATATGCTTACCGTTGTTCATTAAATAGCGTTTACTGGTAATAGCATATAGGTCTAACATTTATCAAGGGTGGTTAGGTGTTAGGTTTTGGGTTAGTGCCCTCCATCGTGTGCTGCGTATGAATTTAAGCTAAATATAGCCTGCCTTTTTCAATTCATATGTACTTTCTAAGTTTATCTTAGACACCGTTGACATCGGTGAAGGAAAACATTGTGAGGAAACCTGGACTTATAGTTAATTTAAGTTTGAAATCGCCAATCCGCCTTGTGCAAGCGTGGTGATCAATGCTCAAGCCTTCTCTGTATGAGAAGAGGCCTTTGCCCTGCAGTGGGACAGCAACAGGCTGGTATTATTATTATTATATTTTAGCCTGCATCACTACAAGAAAAATAACTTTTCTTATACAGAGAAGGCACAAGCGTAAATCACAATGCTTTTTTAACGTGTATTACAATTGCAACTTATAATGTACTTAATATAAGACATTACAATGTTTTCTTTTACTTATGTTAGTAATGTCCAAGATAGATAAAGGTACATTTAAACTGACAAAGATGCATTTGTACCGTCCGAGTCGGGCTTTCGGACTTAAGTTCTCGGGCATGAGAAGGCCTTGAATGTTAGGCCATTATAGCAACAGATAGGTATATGTTATTGAAAAAAAATTTCAACACTCACGTTACTGGGCTTTTATTAATAATGAAGACAGTGTTTACACTGCGTGAGAATGCTTAGCAAAAACAAATAATCCCCAAACGCATATTATTTATCTGCCAAAATAAATTCGCAAACCCACTAACTTTGTTATTAAAATCCAAATGCTTTCTATATTATTAGTTCATCACCATTTTTATATCAAATCGTTAATTCTAAAAAAGACTTTTATCGGTAAGACAATAAAATACTAGGTACTATTACGCGTTTCTATCTTATTTAACTTAATGGTAACTCACTCAATTTCGAACAATTGTGTGTTTATTCCAGGCATTTCATTCTATTTAAACAGTTAAAATAATTGTAATTGCTATTCGCACTCAACAGCTCTCTAAAAGAATTGATTTCAGAATAAGCACAGCTCACATTGAAAGAAGAACCTTCTGGCTATTCATTAACAGCCGCACGGTTCGATCTGATGGTAAGCTCAGCTTGCCGAGGTCGGCCTGTGGATGACTGACCACTCATTACACATCAAGACCCTCTCGGTGCCTTGGAAAACACGTTAAGCTGTTGGTCCCGGCTATTATGTCGAGTAGATTTTTGACAGTTGTTACAGGTATTGCAAGGCCGAAATTATGACAACCAGTTAAACCAAGGAGTATTGTGTTACCACCCACAGTCTAAAAGGAAAGAGAAGAGGACTTTTTTGTCGTCCTGATTAATAAAAATATATTATACTAGCAGACGTCCCGCGGTTTCACCCGCGTAGGTCCCGTTCCCCTGGGAAAACAGGAATAAAAAGTAGCCTATGTGTTAATCCAGGGTGTCAGATAACTCCATACCAAATTTTATTAAAATCCATTCAGTAGTTTTTACGTAAAAGAGTAACAAACATCCATCCGCACAAACTTTCGCGTTTATTATATTATTAGTAGGACTTATTTATTTATTTATTTATTTATATTAAAGGTACACCAACAGCTTCTGTATACATCATTACATTAAGATAATAGTAACAAGCATCAGACTTATACAGTCGCCAATAATAGGTCAACCAACATTCAAGTGAGTGAATATATGTATAGTATATTAATAAATTATATTATATTATTAAAAACCTACAGTCGTCCGTCGAAGCCGTCTAGACATGGCAATCGTGTGGGGTGTGAGTGGCGAAACGCCGGAAAACCGCTCCCGAACTGCGAACAAAACGATGTTCGTAGTTCGTGAGGTATTATTCAGGGCTAACGCGTGTAGACGTTACGGTATTAATATTTATACTGTGGCGTTACACAGAAGCTATGTTGTGGATTTTAGATAGGCCGTTGCTGTAAAACACTGGTATTTCGGTTGCATTGGTTTATACTGGAACCCCAACTTAATTAGGCAAAGGGCTAGGTAGATGATGAAAAACAAAATCAACATTAATTGTTTGAAAATGTAATTAAATAGCTGTCACATTGTTACGCAATATTAAAATACTTTTTTGTTGGTTGTAAATTGGCGATTACAATTGGAACGCCATATTTAAACCGCTGACGTCATAACATTAAATAATCTGTGACGAGTTTATTCTTGTTTCATTTTAGTTCTGTGCCCTCTAGTGTACTCTTTCAAATCATGCTGTCTTTCAAATACTCCACTTTAGTCTTCTTCTATTAATTTCTCATAGTTTATTCACATTCATACACAAATCTTTCTACATACTAGTCTTGCATTGTATGTATCATACATACTCCAGAATACTGTCACTTAATTTCATTAAAATATAAATTAACGAGCCAGAATATACACGTTCATTTTGCTGTGAGAATAACAATTAATTACCATAATAAAGCACACACGGCTTTGATAAAGTCATCGGAGGGTTATTTTTCCTTACTTTAAGTGTTTTAACAATTTCGGGAGGAAATTAATAATAGGTCACTTATGAAAATGAAATTATTTTATTATTGCTCTCTCTTCTACAGTTCAATAAAAACTATTTTATACTGATCGTTAATCTAGCTAAAAGCTTTCCCACACTATTAGTCGTTCATTTTAGTCAAATTGTGATTGACCCATTTAACGAAATGATAAAACCCCATTAAAACTAACAAACTCTCATAACATTTCAACCCGTACGAATAAAAAGTGTTGTTAATGGAATGAGGTGAAGTAAAACTCGGTAAACTGAATTAAATGCACCGTAGCCGTTCGTAGCAAGACAACTTTAGAAGCGTAGCGGCCAGTGCTACGAACACGTAGCACTGCTACAAGCTACAAATTGGTACATGCTACCCATTTGTTGAAGTCAATTAAGCTGGCTACTGGGCTGTAAAAACTTGAACGTATTCGAGTCGCACGCAACACACACACAGATATTAATCGGGGACATTACTGACAAACTCGTAGTTGGTCCGTGTTGCAGACAAAGGAAAACACAGCCATTACGGCGCGCGCTCCCACGAGAAAACAACTAACTTAACGTAGAACGTCGCTGGTGGAGGAAAATCGACTATTATACTAGTTTTATACACGAATTGTTATTGTTTAATTGCTATGCTGTGGCAAAAATTAAGGAAAGTGTTATACATTTATAATAAAAATTCACATCTTCATTTACACAATTTCTTAGTCACTTTACTTAATACCTTGCTCTTTATAAACTGTAAAACAGATGTACACTTAAACGTCTAAACCGAAGTCCCCGCTGCAGTGCAACATAATATTGCATCGTTTATCTTCAGCATTAAACACAATAGCACCTAAGATACCATTTCCGCAAGTCCTTTGTCTATCGGATTAACTGACTAGAATTTACAACTGGACGTAAAGTAAGGAACGATTAGGCTTTTGGAATAATAATAATAATATTCCAAGAATGTTCACATAACGCCATTTAATCCAAGTAGAGCTTATACTATAAATGCTAGACAACTGATAAACATACTTATTTACATTTACGAGAGGGAGGGGGAGAGGGAGAGGGAGAGAGAGAGGGAGAGGGAGAGGGAGAGGGAGAGGGAGAGGGAGAGGGAGAGGGAGAGGGAGAGGGAGAGGGAGAGGAAGAAGATTGAATAGTTCACTAATCAATCGAAGGGAACTTCGTTCCATCCGGGTGTCCCTTGACACCTCTCAAGTTTTTTAAATAATAAATATTCCACAACATTCACACAACGCCATCTAGTCTCAAGCTAAGCCAAGAGCATGTGTTTTGGGTACTAAACAGTTCATAAACATACGTTTTATATATTTCTGCAGACCTAGCCATATTACAAATTCTATTTTAATCTATTTCTATTAAAGAAAGAAAATGGCGCATATGGAATCAGCTGTTTGTCAACTGTCAAGTGTATTTCATTTTCAAATTCTACTCGTTAACACTTGACAGTTGACAAACAGCTGACTCCGTATACGACATTTTCTTTCTAATGTCGCCTTATCGATTACGATAGTAGAAATATAATTTGTAATTTGGCTAGGCCTGCTAAATACATACGTATCTATACTAATATTATAAAGAGGTAAAATTTGTTTGTTTGTTTGTATGTCTTCGGAACTAATGGTCCAATGTTAAAAATTATTCCACTGGTGGAAACTACACTATTCCGGGATGACATAAGCTAGTTTTTTTCCCTAGGGAACAGGAACTACGCGGGTGAAACCGCGTGAAGTCTACTAGTTATAGATAAATTACACCCAGACACAAAACAACGATCGTGCTCATCACACAAACATTTGTGGGCTGGGTTGGAATCGATCTCCGGCATAGCACTCAGGGCCACTAACTTCTAGACCAAAAGGCCAGTCCAGAAATTAAGATAGGAATCCCATAGTTTGTATTCCTATAGTTCCATCCCGATTCTAATAATGTAAGGTCGGAGGTCCGTGAATGTTGCATGAAGACGTATTGTCCCCATTCCAGAGCTCAGCGGACTGACTTTGACAAAATTCCCCGCGTTACCCCCGACCTCGGTATTCGACGGCCAGGTAGATGCCGAAAATCGCCACTTGGATGTTTTTCTACCTTAAACAACACCCCTTTGATGGTAAAAGACAAAGAGCAATTTCACTTTTTTTTTATATTTTTTTGTTTATTTTTTTCCGCGGCGCTGGACTTTTATACTGATGTGAGGATGATGTTGAGTTTTGTTGAAAAAGGAATGTTTTGGAGGCGTAAAACTTAATTAAAACAAGTAGCTTTTGAGACTTATTTTTAGGAAAAATTGGAAGGTGAGTGTAAATTTAGTGAATAGTATAAGCTATTTTGAAATAGCAATCAAAAGTGTTTTATGCAACTTTTTAAGTAACAAAAGTTTCAATAATGTTTATAGAAGAATGCGATACACCAACAAGTAAAGTCCGCGTCTCCGATTCCTTCAAGAAGCCAGCGACACACGGACTTTGACAGAATTCCTAGCGACTTGCACGACTGAGCACCACTGAATGAAGCGCATTCCTGTCGCGAATATTCACAAATATAATTTCAACTTCCATCGAATTTTAAACTCCCCGTGAATAGATAGATATAGAAGTTCTCGTTGCTCTTTTGCTACACATTCTAATGTCCGGCTTTCAAAGAATGTATGTAAGCACGTAATGTTAGATACGCTTTCTTTCTCTTTTCTCTGCAGTGTAAATTCTTGGACACAGTTTCGTGTGACATGAATTATGTAAATACGTGGTGCAGCCCGCGAGCCGAGTGGCTCCGAGATTTACATCCGGGAAGCGCGACCTCACATTATAAATAAATATAGGTATGTGTAATGCGATTGTCGCTGAATATAGTATGTGTTATGTGTAATGAATGGCTTCGGGCTACGCGTATCAGTCTATGTAAAAACGTGCCTGCTTTGTGGTGGAGTGTTTGAGTTTTATAGCGTTTATGCAAGTGATACTTGCAGAACGAGAGCATTGTGATGCAGGAAACCGTAATCTTCCGTACATCGTTAAAAAAGTCGACCGACGACCAATCAATGTTTCGTTACTTTTCTACTTTATTGTTTTTTTCTGATATAATTTTATCTATTTAAATGACAACTAAACATTTTGTTTCTGTCTAACTCAATTACATTTTGAGGAGTATTTTCTTACGTATTCAAATAATCAAACAACTTTGTATAATTTATTCTGTTAATTTTTAATGAGGTTTATTTTAAAATATAATTGTGTCTATTCCCAAAATCAATTCTGGCTTCATAGTCAGAATAGCTACCATTGTTTTGCATGTATTATTCCTAATAACGTAGATTTGAAAGCAGTATGCGTATTCTATTGTTATTGGAGCGAACACCACTATTTATTGGCAGATTAAGTAGAATATGCAAATCTACCGCGTTATCTAAAAGCGTTTCCATTCTATTCTTATAACGGAAATAAAAATACATTGTCACTAGAGGCAACTACGCAAGTCACGTAGTTCCATGTTATAGATTCAAAGGCTCTTTCCACTCCGTAGGTTGGGCATCAACAGGTAAGTGAGTCATTTGTTTCCTCCGTGAAACATCTCAGCTGAGTGAGGTCCTGACGTGTTCCGCGAGCCGGGATGCGATCAGGAAGATGGACAAGCAACTTGCACGTGTTCAAACTGTTCCCCATTTTTACACGTCGCTGTGGGTCAATGTTGACAGAGCTCATTACTTATCCTGTGTATTTACCTGGCTGTTTTCTTCTAACAAAGGTTCCTGCTAAACGTATTGTGTATACAAATATACTGGTAGTAGTACGCAGGTACGTATACCCCTGATTGATTATCATCATAATTCAGTTAGTTAATTGAAGCTTAATTGGTATGCAGAGCGTTTGGCAGCAATTGAAACAACTGACCTATTTAGAACGTCTGTAACCATATTCTGGGAATTAGTGAATTGGGTTGGAAGTGGATTAATTATTTTATGACTTGCGATGCCATAAAACGTAAAAGAATAGTTGCATCATAGAGTGCTTAGTTCTTAAACGTCTGCGTTCATACGTTCTTTATAGTTCTCCTGGATTCAACTCATTCGAGATTTGCTGTGCAAACATTTGCACGTGAAACTTTATGTCGGAGCCCGTTTTTCCGGCCAGCGACGATTAGCTCGCGGAAACTCGATGCGTCCACCCAATTATTTGAAGCTAAAGCCGCCCGGGCTGACACTCCCATGATGGACGACAGCCGTCACTTTATCGCCTATTTTTTCACCCCCTCTTGACCCGAACCCCAGGGCTTTTATACCGCTGCATTTACGACTCAATGCGTAAGTAGCTACCGCAAATATAAATCTCTTGTCGAAATAAAAAAACTTTTCACGTATTTTGTTATCAAATCCGCAACGTTAGAATAAACGCGAAAGGAAAAGTTTGTGTAATAAGAGAGAAATCTCTTTAGACACTATAAATATTGATATATTCTCGAGACGGCTTTCACCATATTCAGTTGTGGAGTGGCAAACCCTTATGAAAAAGCAAATACTTTGGTTGAGCTCGCACCTGTAGCCCGACACAACAAAAGAATGCTGAGTAACGCCTGCCGATTTTTTGGCTAAGAAATAATTCACTTGTTGATTCTTCTCTCTAGCTTTCGACTTACTTTCCTTTTATGTATTATTTATTTTACTTCCAACGAGCTTTGGCACATTATCCGGTTAGCGAGAGTACACACAGTGACGCCCGCCGCATTCCAAGATACAAGTAACGACAATATCTGTATGTGAATATCACAAACTAGAACAACTATGCCTACTAGTAAACATGGTTCGAGATAATATTTCAACGAGCTTACGTATAATCCTGTAAGCATCGTAAATCCCGCATAGGAAGCTAAGCTTTGCCACAATATTTAGAAGCGCTTGAATTTTAGGCGGTCGCTTTAATGCCTCGGCTTTATATTGAAGGTGAAATAATTGTGTAACATGCACAATAGGTTCACATTTTACAAGGAAGGATTCCTCGGAGCGTCTCAAATTCCTCCGTCGGCGTATTACTAAGTGTTTGTTACGGCGGGCCTTAGTTGCGACATCACGAGGCAACTATGTGTCGAAGAATGTGTTTATGGTGCCAAGAATGAAGCTTCTCAGCAGCGGCGGGATTCTATGCTGTCGCTGGGTATACCTACCGAGGTAACGGCTTCATTTGTGTTGTGAACCTTTTCATATACCCCTGACATATTTTTGTGACTTTATATTCTGTGTACATTACTATTTGGAACCGAAATAAAATACCAAATCCCTACATCTGTGTCACATGTGCAAGAAAAACGATAATGATAAAATTTTGTGGTTACGTAATACATAAACATTACACAAATAAAAGCACCCAAATGAACAACAAACAACACTCGGACCATTTTTATTCCTCTTGTGGTATCAAACCTTTTTTCCTGATTTACTTTACAAATCCATCGTAATTCCGCCGCTGACCTTTACAAATACCAAAAAGCCCTTTGCCTACCTGTTAAATTGCAAAGCTTTCGTTATGAAAATTCCTTAAATATTATCCTATGAGGTGGAGGAACGATTTATTATAAACTTTATAATTGTGAAGATTCTTCCACTTCACGAATTTCATTATTATTTTGCATCGCCCGAAACTCTTTACCCTTTTGAAAACCTCAAAGGATTTCTTGATATTTTAAACTGGACGTTTTAAAATCGTGGTCCATAGTAAGAGAGCATCTATCGTCCAACTGGGCACGGAGTTCAACGCTGTAAACATTTCGCAAACGGGACTTTAATCCCGGTCATAAAAGTAATCCGCTCATAAAGTTACGCCACGATGGACAACATAAGGGAAGGGATTTTCTCTCACAAAGATTTCTAAGTAATTAAGATAAAATACCAGGAGTTTTTGTATGTAACTGGAAGCCAGAAGCTCTCGTTTTTCAACGCTCATATACCGAGTTAATCCTCGAGTATGCAATAAAGCTGCTAAAGTATTTGTGTTCCAGGCGAAATTACCCATATTGAAAATACCCTTCGTCGCTAACAGCCGGCTGAAGGCTTATTTATACGCTCGTGTATAGACTTCCCCTTGGAGTAGGTACGTAACAGCCAGCCTAGGTACCTACCCACATTAAATTTAGAGCCTCTCCGAATCGTTAAATACTCACAATTTAATACAATCCGACGGACTTATGAACTGCGGCGTATTGATTTGTAATTACGAAATTGCTTTTGTTTAAGTTATGCAAAGTATTTGCTATTAAAACGGATTCAAATTGCGACTGAGTTTTATTTGAGCGGCAAAGTTTGGAAGTTTTGTAATTTGTTTGACTGATAGGAGAACGCTTTATTTTTGTATAGTTGCCACTTGACTGTGTTGAAATGTGATCTTTGTGTGGGGCGAAAAAGGGGTAGGATTACAAAAAACACGGTCGTCCATCACAACCTCTGTCAACACAGCTTCCCATCAATGCCGCAAAAACAATTAGTAGGTCAATATTTATTTAATTGCCTGAAACCGACCGGCCGTGAATGATGACCGGTAAAGCCGTTGTGTGTATTTGTTGTGTTGATGGAAATATTGTAATTACCCGATAAATTAAACGTAATGGTCACACGTATAATGCAAAAGTCGTTGGTTTTTATACTGTAATGATACGAGAAACTGTGGTGTGGCTTCAGTGTGCGAAATAGTCAGAAATAATTAATCTGTTGTTTGTTTGTAAAGATTTAACTCAAAAACTATACTAAACAATCTTCGACCATTAGAAAGCAATTTTATGAACAAGCAACATGGGCCATATTTTATTTTATAAACAACGAAGGTACTAAATTCACGTAGACAAAGTAGGTACTAATCTGTATATATAATATTTTGAAGAGGTAAGGAGTGTAATAATGTATACAGGGTTATTTTTCAATGACCGGCCATATTTTCACTGAGTGTTCTACCCATGAACATGAACAACTTTCACTGTGGGACCAACTCTGAAATCACGAAAAAAAATCAGCTGTTTTTTCTGCTGTTTCAGACATTTTAGTCGAGTAGGTATTGAACTTTGTTTGAAACTGCTAATTATTTTTTCGTGATTTCAGAGTTGGTCCCGTAGGGAAAGTTGCTCATATTCATGGGTAGAACACCCTGTGAAAATTTGGCCGGTCATTGAAAAATAACCCTGTATGACGATGAAACCTAAAAACTACTAGACCCATTTGAAAAATTATTTTGTTGTTCGGAAGTTACACTATTCACGGGTGATAAAGGCTACTTTCTATCCCTGTATTTCCACGGGAACGGGAATTACGCGGGTGAAACCGTGTAGTATCCGCTAGTAGCTAATAAAATAAATGTCTGTAACAAAAATTGATGCCTAACACACACTGGTTTAAACGTTATCAAAATAAGTAAAGACTATCACAAACATTTACATCGCATTATTTGAAATACACTTTCTTATTAATTGAAAGTCAAGTTGAGCAGTTTATAGTGTCAACTATATCATCATCTTCAGCTTCAGGTGTTAGTAGCAGTCTGTGTAAATAAAAAGCTTTTCGCTTGCGCCAGAGTAATAGCGACCCTAAGCAAATACAAGGAGACGTAAAGTGAGCAGTCTCTTTTGTACGGAGATATCAACGTATAATAATGGTGAAAAGAATTTTTGAAACGCTCTGTTGTTGTCGTAAATAATGAGATGTTTAGAGGTAAATTGGGTATGGAGATAGTTTTAGCTGTGATGTCTTGAAGCTGTATGTAGTTAAAATTTCAAGCATTTAAATATTCAGAGGTAAACATTATCTACTCGTTAAGTTATTTTTGTTAACTTTGTGATGAAGAGACAAACAGTTCTAGGTGTAATTTCGAAATTTAGGGCACGGGTACAAATATATCCATACAACAGGAGTATAATTGAAAAAAGTACCTAATAGAATTAGTTACTTTGTAAATGATCGGAATAAAATTTTATCTTATAAATTGAAAGTTTGTACAATGTTTCAGTCACTGCCACCCAAGTTAAGATTGAATTTTTATTATAGTTGATAGGACTCTCTTGATTGACATCGATTACATTAAATTACATCATTACAGTTACACCTAATTAAATAGTAGTGTCGCTACTGCTGAGCATATGTTTCTTGGTACAATTCCCGAGACGGGCATGCCAGTAATATTGGGTTTCTTTTTATCTTGAATTTTCCAGCCCGGATACGGGATTTGTAGGTACCCGATAGTTGGTAATAGGACTTAAGAACAACTGGTCCAACGTAGAGGCGATAGATACACCTCTGCCTAACTCATTGGAAAATACTGATGTAATGTTTTCTATACTAATAAAGAGGAAAGATTTGCTTGTTTGTAGGGACTTAACTCACAAACTCCTTAACCAATTAAAAAAAAAATAACATCAGTTGTAACTATGTTATTACCAAATAACATAGTCTGTAATTTATTTTCAAAACTACGAAGGCGTCCAGGGAATGTCAAAGTATAAAGTACACAAATTTTATTTAAAAAGCTTTGAATCTTTAAAAGAGATATCCTACAGGAACCGCAAATAGCTTGCCTCATTATGCACGAAACTATGTAGAAGCTTTTTAACAAAAACCAAAAACGTGTCGGGCACGGGTACACAATTTAAAATAATTAATGTAAAGAACAAAATACAGACGGAACCATAAGTCACGGTAAAAAACTGGGTTTTCCGAGTATTGCCTAAACATTTAAAGCTCTTTTCTGACTTCGCTATACTATTGTGATATACAGTATGTTAACTAACAGAGGGCGTTCCCATTAACCCGCAATAGTCTAGCATCCACACATGCTTAAAATATATTACCATTCGAAAATATTCACTAAAAAAATTAAATTGATACGTATAAAAGACGGCAACGTCGCATTGCCATCCTTCAAGTACGCATGTACAGATGCTGATGCAGTGTTTCTTTTAGTGAATTTTTGAAATTTTTAGTGCATATTTTAATATTAAAAAAAATAAAAACATTTTGTTTTCGAATGGTAATATTTTTTAAGCATGTATGGATGTTATACTATTGCGGATTAACGGGAACACCCTTTGTTAGTTAGCATACTGTATAGTATAGCAAATAGTATTGATTTATTTATGAAAACATGGAAGACTTACAGCTTAAAACCTTAATAAAAATAACGAAAATATCGTCGACAGCGCGTGTAGAAATAGACTGGTAATTAAGTATTGTGATGAGAGCAAGCAACAATATCACGCATTGCATTTTAAAGTTTAAAAGAATACAATACAAGTAGTAAGCACATAATATATAGTTCAGTAAAGTGTCTATGGATAATAATGTTCGGTGCGTTATTTTGTTATAATATGCTTTTATATTATAGTGTATTCTGAAAAGAGCTTTAGTTGTAAATTGTGATAGGTTCAGAGCTGTGGAATGAAGGGCGTCTAATTAAACATTTCAGCTCAGCCTGGCTATGGACAGAAGCGGATTTGAGCTAAATAATATAGTCTAACCGAATGCAACTGAGTACTAATGATTTAAGTACATAAAGTGACTGCCTATCTGACATCTACAACCCATTGATGTAAGGGGCATCTTATGGGGCAAAACTACAAAGCGTCATTAGCTACAATTCTTACAATCTTCGTTTGCTTCGTTTACATTCATACATGTTGTCATACACCCACGCCGGTTGCGACTGTTGCGAGTACTACGCACCTGACCTTTCTGAAGAACCTCACCAATAAGGTCTATGTATGTCCTTCTAGGGCGTCCCCTCCCGGCGTTCCCACTCACATCAGCCTTGTACCTTTCGTTAGTGGCCTTTTATTCATTTTGCATAACATAAAAGCCCTTGGTTAACCTGGTTGTTATACTTTCGGGAAGCACAGTTTCTGACTAATCGTGTCGATTATCCAATATCTATAAATAAACAAACAGCTGGAATGAACAGCTAAATGTAGGTACAGTCGACTGATCCATCTTCACCTTATTTTTCTTTCTAAGATGGATCGGGTAATGTAGATCACTGACTGTACTTTCCAAGACATGGAGGGGTCACCAAATGTAATAAATCGTCAAGTATTCAAGTATTTATTGCAATCCATAATGAACATACAGGTGGAAGGTTAAACAGATTCGAGTAACAATTATGGACCCTGTCGGGCACAGCAACATCAAAATTAAGATGGGTAGGAGAGAGGAAGAGCGCATTTTTAAACATTAAAAAACACCGAATGGTCCTCGACAAATGTTGCTTAACCTTCGATTGATCTGAGCGGCTGTTATTCTATAGCCATCAGCTATTCCCTTTCATATGCACAATTGACGCAGAGGCTGAGCGATTCGCTTCTGTGCTGTGTTCGGGGGTTTGATTCCCCAACGAAACAAAAATTTATATGGCCTACTAATAGGAAGTTGTTCCGGGCCTGGCTGTTTGTGTGTGCAACGTTAAATGCGTCGAAAGGCACTCACGGTTTAAGGCATTTTTATTACCGTGGCATCGTTTAAAAAAGGATATGTTAGCTATATTGAATGAACAAAACATACATACTCGTATCGCACATAAAAGTTAAAATAGCTTTATGAGTAGTATTCAAGTTTGTGATTTATCATTTAGAAACTCATCTATGCTATACAAACAATTCCCAATCAATGACCTGTGAAGCGACTATTCGAATCATGGAGTCTCGCAACCTCACAACACAGAAATTCTAACCAAAGCATATTCAACACAACTATCGCGTTCAAAATTCAGCAACGCAACTATGTAGTTGTAAAACGCTTTGCAGTAATATAAACAGCAACGTGGAACATTTGAAAGTTGTCTCCTCATGAAGATGTCGCGGCGACATTCCGCGCCTCCCTTTGGCAAGCGCGTGCATTCCGCGCGCGACTTAACAAAATTCCACCGGTACCCTGCGCGTCGACGGTGTTATGACGACACTAGGTACTACCCGCAAAAGGTAAATAACTTAATAAGTGTCAGTTTTCGAGTGCGTGTTTGTGAGGTGGGGAACAGTGATGTTTGCTTGTGTTTTAGGTACTTATGTAAGATTTGCTGTATTTTTAAATATAATAATATTCTACAACTTTCACACAACGCCATCTAGTGTCAAACTAAGCAGAGCTTGTGTTATGGGTACTAAACAGCGGATAACTACATACTTATATATTTCTCCATACAAACCTTTTACAGATGAAAAAAAGATAAGATGATAAGAAAGATGATGGTGATAAGATGTTGGCAGATTCATCGCAGAGTTGATTGTTATTCAGAATAGCTTTTCTTTATAAACGTATTTTTATCTCTCTTGACTATGTATTTATTTTGTTTCAAGTATGTATGTATCTGTGTATTTTGTTTTTTTTTGTGTGTCTCATAATTGTCCTTTTTTTTACTCTCTTGCACCTCTCTTTTTACTACCTTGTTCCACCTCTGCACCACCCTAAGGTAGACTGGTAGAAAATGCCCAAGGCAATAAGTTCGCCGTTGTACAGTTTTTTTTACTTGTGCAATTGTGCATAAAGCTTTATTAAATAAATAATAAATAAATTACACCCAGACACAGAACAAAAATAATCTTGCTCAACACTGCTTTGCACTTGCTTACTTGCTGCATTTACAAAAAGAAACCAGTCAGTAACTGTACTTACCCTTAGACTGCACGAAGCTAGTCCTGATAACGTAACGGAGTTCTTGCCTGGATCACTCCCATGTTAACACTACTCCACTATTATCTTTCATTATTTATATTTTTCACCAAGACGACCCACTGACTCCCTTATAATTTTCTGAAGTATTAAGTAATCATTCCGTTGTTGTAATTTATTGTTTCGGAAGTTTTTTCTTATAGTTTCCATGTCTTTCAAAAACACCTTGACATTGACAGCAAGTCGTCTGCGCTCGCGTCCCTTCGCTTCTCATGGACCATAGACAATAGTCTGTAGCATTGACATGACAAGCGAAGTCGGAACGTTTCGGTGCAGCAGAGCCAATTATTAATAATTTTGTATAAATACTTTATTTACTGTACTTTTATACTATAGACTATAGTGTTTATTTTATTTGTGTGTGTTATTTATATTTATCTATTCTTTTTTTTACTATTTCTTTTGTGCGTAATTGTATTTTGTGTCCGTAGGTGTGACCGTGACATCACAGTGGGCCCTATCAGAATACCAGCGCTGCGGTATTTGTTTTCATTTATCGCAGCATCATGCTGAGATAGGAGCCTGTTTGGCCTCGCACAGGTCTTCTCTTTTAGTATTTAGTTTTATATTCTTTTTGTTATTATTATTTTTTGTAGTTCCTGTGCTTGTCCCAAATAAATATTTTTCTTTCTTCTTTCTTTCTTAACACACAAACTTTACTTCTAGACCAGGCCAGTCGGTACTGATCTGAACAGAAACAGAAAGAGATTTTATTTACTACCAATATTGTGTATAATAAGTATTTGTAAAATAATAGACCGACGCGTTGCGGGGGAATATGTTCCGCCACTTCTTCTTCCCAGCGGAAACACTGATGGTCTGTCTGGTACTGGCTTTTGCAAATCTAGACGTTTTATATTATTGTCATTTATGTTTTAGTGTGCTCGTCTTACAACTACTGTAATTATGTTCTAACCAGAGGCGAGGACGCTGGCACCCTAAACACAAGTTAAATCTGAGGTACATTGGGTGCCACAGCTCATCGAAAACACTCTTTTTCGGAGTTGTCATGCTGCATAGTATTAAGAGAAGTGTTTTCTTGTACAATTGTTGAAGGTAATAAAACTATATATTATTTATTAAAAGTGCTGACGGCCTAACTTAAATAAATGACTTTTGATTGAGATTTTTTGAGATGCGAAAAAACCATTACTGAAGGACTAACTGACCTCGCCAACGCGGTACTCATGAAACTTATTAAAAGAAAACTTACTTTGCAGTACAAAAAATTGAGGTCAATTATTATGAAAAATCTTCTATTAGGTTTGAACAAATTACACACAGTGAGCCAAGTTTTATAAAAATTGGTTAAGTAGTTTCGGAGTTTATCCTGAAGAAGATACTCAAAGTACCTTTCAACATGGGCGGTTGTGTGCCCAGATTCATCTACCAAGCGTTATGGCTGTTCTTTATAATATCTACTGTATTCCTGACCTACATCTAGCTTCGCTTTGTTCTGCTAAAGAACTCTAGAGGTTGTAACAAAAGGGGAGTGGAACTAAACTCGATTAAACCGCCAAAGATGACGCTTTAATAAATCGAACGAAAGATGGATAAATCCTAGTGCTTTTAGTGATATTTCTGAGCTATAATGGCAACAATGATATTGTAAGTAAAAACATGTGACCACTCATTTCTTAATTAAATAAAAAAGCTTACTATCAATGTTGGTTGCACATGACTAGCGGCCTTAAAGATGTATGGGGATGGGGGGCGAAAGTTATGAGATTATGATTTTTTTTGTTGGTTGTATACTAAACTTATATTACATACCAAATTTCAGCTTTCTAGCACTGCAGGAAAAACCCAAACATTTTGATTGTCAGTGACGAAATCGGTGTCTCTTAGATAACAATAAAATCTAAAGTATTAAAGCTATTCAATTGAGACTTTGTATGTTTAATTAGTCTATTAATGACATCATATCCTGAGAACATGAACTCTCTGGTACATCGAAAACCAACTCTATGAGGGTTCAAAAAAACGACGAATCACTTCGAGAAAAGGTAGGTAGTGCCCTTACGCATCGCTTGGCTCGTCTTGGCGGGGGCACTCCCGTGCCCCCAGATACTTTACATTTATTACAAAAAACAAGTAGAGTAAAAAACTGGTAAAACTAAACATCAATTGTGTTTGAATTACTCAATGAGTACAAAGCGTAACAGTTATCAATGAACAATTTCAAAACAACAAGAAAAAACATCAAACATTCCTGATATTTCCGATAATACGTTGAACATTTCCTCAACACACGCTTACGAGTAACTACACAATGTTTTGTACAAGCCCTGTTATACGTAGGCACTTGTTTATCCCATCGCAAAGATAACGAGAGCAAACAAAACAAAACTACGCTAAGGGTTACCTCGTACAACAAAAGTTTTCCGCTACAACTTATAAGCGTAATAAATTGGACGTATCTACTTACATCGCGGGCAAGCAAAATGTTTACGTATAATGCCCGCATGACTATGAAAGACACTCTGTTCCGAAATAACATACAGAGCTTTGACTCGCGTAAAATGTTTTGTCATTTACATAACCAGGCGCGGATTCTCGAAAGGTTTGGGGAAACGGCTCGATGAAAATGAGGTAAGGTCTTGGTTAGAGAAATTTGGCGCAACGAAAACGATGATTTTGATGTTAAAGAATTCATTAGTAGTATTTTGTAATAATATTCCATTTTAATTTTTATTATTGATTATACAAGTGCTGTGCACACCTATAAAGTGACGAATTCACCGCAAAGCTGTTGAAATAGAATACATTTAACTTTACTACATTTAATTTTTATACACTCCGTGCCTCGGAAAGCACGTTAAGCCGTTGGCAGTCCCGGCAGTCATTTGTAGATCTTTGACAGTCGTTACTTGTAGTCAGAAGCCTGAAAGTCTGACAACCAGTTTAACCAAGGGGTATCATGTTACCCAGTAACTGGGTTGTGGATGTCTGACGAGCAGTCGTTCCATGTTAAGCACTGGTATTCAGCTGCATCCGGTTAAACTGGAAGCCGACCCCAACATACTATAGTTGGGAAAACTTTTTTTCAAAAAATAAAACCGACTTCAAAAAAAACACTAAACGGTGTAAAATAACTCTAAATTCGGAATTCTGTGGCTTTGGTGGGTTTGTCTTACTCATGATGGGCCACCGACTTCCGAATTTAGAGTTATTTTACACCGTTTAGTGTTTTTTTTGAAGTCGGTTTTATTTTTTGAAAAAAAGTTTTTTATTTTTCCATTTTTAGTTGTCGCCATAAAAATATTTGCCATGAATTTATTTTATATTCTTAATTGTTAACAATACATGTCATGATAATAGGGTTTTCCACTAATCCCTAATAAATTAAAATTAACATACCTAACTGACAAAATCTAGGTATATTGTACCCACCTGCGTACCCCTCAGAGCATACAGGCGTGATGATACGTCATGATGTTGTATAAACAATAAACATCCAAGCGATTCCAGCAATCACGACAGATTTGCCGTCTATTTTTGAAGAGTTCCGTTGTATATCTCCGAAGATCAGAACCAGATCTTCAACAAATTAAAATGGGACCACCTCAGGAGTATACTCTTTCAAACAAAAAAAGAATTTTGAGAATCGGTCCACAAATGGGGGAGAAATCAGGTAACATACATAAAAAAAAAAAAAAAAAAAAAAAAAAAAATACATACACACGAACATAGAACCTCCTCCTTTTTTGAAAGTCGGTTAAAAAGGCTAGTTCGTAAGGCTATGAACAGACAAATCACTTCATAATCATCTTTATGAAGTGATTTGTCTGTTCATAGCCTTACGAACCAATCAATGAAAATAAAGGAAAACAGCTATCGACTAACGATAAGACAAACAAATACCTATTACCATTATTGTGCATAATACAAACTTATAAGGTGTGATATCCTATTAGCAACGAGGGTCGATAAACGCCTTAGAGGCTCTCGTTAAGTGATTGGGTCAAGCACTTAATGCAGAGAACAGTACTCCATGACACCAATTGTGAGGGTTCTAAGAAACCTTGGTATTTGAGATCCCCTATTCGATTGAGAGGTTGATACGTCTACGCATAACAGTGTGGTATTATAATGAAAACGGAATAAAAGGGATGAGGCTTATCCTCAGTCAAGGGTGGAACAAAGCCGTCAATAAACTTATTAAAAATTATATTAATTTTGCTTTTGTTTTAAATTTTAGATATTTTTATTCTGTTTTTAAATTTTTAGTATTTTATTTGATTTTGAATTAATTTTTGTTTCATTTAATAATTTATTTTATTTTATTTTGATTCCATCTTATTTTATTTTTATATTAAATTTAACTGTGATATTAATTCGGTTATAAACTCAAATTTAAAATTTATTTATGCGCCTTGCGTTGCTAACCTAAAAATAATGTAATACTAACCTAATTAATCTAAAAATTCTATTTATGTAATCATATCAACACTATTCTTAGTTTTAAATTAATTATCACGTATAAAAATAGGTTAATAGGGGTTACTGGGTGCTTATTAGTCTTTTAGGCTAGATTGTAATTAACTGTTAAGAACCTGGTTCTTATTAATAAATGATAAAATTGTTTGTGGGCCAAAAGTATTAAAAAAAAGAGAATAATACAATAAGTGAAAGCATGCCGAAGACTCCTAGCCAGGGTTAGCTTTGGTGACCTTGAGAAGTTGGGTGAAACTGAAAATTCTATGACATAACTATTTTAATAAACAGATGCTGTAGTAAATTGTAAATAACGTTCCCTACGAGCATGTGTGGCAACGCTGTTCGCGTTATCATAATATTGTACCAAAGTTACACCGTTCTCTGCAAAAGTTGACGTAATAATAACAGGCTTTACTTCGCGTAAATAAAATAGAAATTTCAAAATACAGGATTCGATAGGAGGTAACCACGTCTGCAGTTCTTAATAACAAGTTTCGCAAACATTGAAATTAATTCCATAACTTTCACACAACGGCATCTAGTCCCAAGCTAAGCAGAGCTTGTGTTATGGGTACTAAAAAACTGAAGACCGACAACGTCTACACGCGTTAGCCCCAAAATAATTCTCCGAACTACGAACATCCTTTTGTTCGCAGTTCGGGAGCGGCTTTCTCGCGTTTCACCCCTAACACCCCGCACGATTGTCCTGTCTAGACGGCTTCGTCGGACGACTGTAGGTATTTAGACTGTGACATTGGTGTAGGTTGATGTGCTAGCGTCTGTACAAAATATGCAACTCACAATTATGTTACCTAACATATGTTTGCGAAATATTAAAGAAAACCTGGAAAATACTAGGTAAACATAACGTAAAGATTTAAAAAAAAAAGACAACCTCCTCTTGATGTCGGTTAATGATACTAAACATGTAGGTGCAGTGAAGACAAAGTAATCTGTCATTCTATTCTAATGCTAGAAATAGACAGTTCACTTCACACTTGCTTAACTTGACTGTTTGCGACGTAATGTTACTGAATAGAACGATTCATCTGGGGATGAAAACCCAGTTAAAAGACTATGCTTGAATCATAGCAGAAGGCGTTCTGTACCCCATGGGAAAAAGGCGTGAGATTATGTACGAGTATTATGTATAAAAGCATTATCCAATGGCAACCCCAGAGAATATCTATGTGAAGACTAAGGTATGTAGTAAAATCAGATGACCTCAAAATATCAAGATTTAAAAATAAACCAAAATCAAATACAACCCTTTGCAGTAAAATATAGCACCATATCGCACCTCAGGTAAGCCGCGTCCTCCGGTTATAATAATATTGGATGAAAGTTACTCCGTCAACGGCATGCGAGGCACGACGCCTCGACGTAACAATTTTGTCTACACTTTGACATGACGTGTTCAGGTATACGGACTCGTTTCATGTGGTGTTTTATTTTATGTTGAGTTTATTTATTCGTTAATTTCTAACATACGTCTTCTTATCGTGTCGTTAGAGATTAACCGTGTCAGAGTCTTAATGCCACCTCTGACTTGGCATCATATGCCGTCTAGAAAAATCTCTCAGGCATGGCCGGTTTGTATATATAAAATATATTGTTTGTTTATATATATGTGGACGCTAATTCTTTTACTACTTGTTTGCCCACTGGAGACTTATTTCTGTAGATAAATTCACAGAAAGGTCAAACTTCAAACGTCTTATCATAAGACTAGTTCTAATTTTAGTCCAAACCCAAGCCTTCAAGCTGGATATTGTATTTTGAACTTTATTCGGGGTACGGTAAATTTCATATCACTAAACGGTTTGTCACTAGTTTTCGTATTAGGAACATAGACAGTACCGAAATAGCGTTTGAGATTCAAATAGGGTTCGATGGTTCTATTAAACCATCCAAGAAAAGATTTATTTACAGACTTATTAATTGTTGCTGTCTCTTTAATTTTGTCCCAGCAAAAACCACCCACCTACCACTTCCAATTGGTGAAGGGTGGGTGTTTGGGAGACTATCTTATAGAATAGAATAGAATAGAATAGAAGAATAGAAAAATATTTATTCAGCACAGACACAACAAGCGCACAGCAACCAAGAAAACAGAAGTAATAAATTAATAGCAGGTACACAAATTGCGCTGAGCGTGCCCATGCCGAAAGGGTAACCATCTCAGCATTTGCTGGGCGTCAGACACCCAGCGCTGGTTTTCAGTTGGCACCCCGCAGTGACACACGGACGAAGGTAAATAAAATAAACATAATAAATATTATTAAATAAAATAAATCATTAAAATAAATACAGTAAAAAGTGTAAAAACGAATACAGTTAAAAGTAATATTTAAATAAATCTGTGTAGTGTGTATCGAGTAAACGTGTCTTACTGCCAACGGCGCATCAGTCGACCAATGGCAAGCCACCGGGCTGGTCGACGTGGCGCCTGATTTTTGACGTAGTAGGCACATTTGTCGCGTTTGGCGCGGTAACTATTATTAAAACCTAAAGTGCAAGATAAAATAGCAATGACTGTCGCAGAAAGAAAGATAACATGATAGTGAAAAACGCGTGGATCCTGGCGATAGACGCAAGTGGCTCATCAAATTCAGTCTACCGACTACCTCCATATTACTTAGAAATTAGGTACCTACATCTTACTGGTGAGTTATTAAAATTATATAAAATGGGCGATTAAGATTAAATGTCAAAGGAAAAAATTAAATTTGTGATTGTACATGCTAGGATTATTAGTATAGTATAGAAGATAGTTAAATGTCAAATATTTTACTGAAATTAAATAAACGATATATCAACATTGACATTATTAGATTTGATTTGAGAAAACAAAATGAATTTCTTAAGCTTTGCTTTAAATGTATTTATATTTGTCAGGTCCCTTATCGGTGGGGGAATGTTATTCCAACATTTGGAGGCCGCGTAACGAAAGCTTCCTCGGAAGGCTGCAGTACGGTGATGCGGGGTAGCCAGCTGCTGAGCGCAACGCCTGGCTTTGCGCTCACGGTGACTATTTACCCACACAAGCTTCGTGTACAGGTATGAAGGACATTTGTACTTAATGACGCCAAAGAGAAGACAGGCTAAGTGTAACTTCCGACGTGATTTCATCTTTAAAATATTATGCTTGTTTAGAAATGGTGTAATGTGTATAAAATTTTTGACGTTCAAAAAGTGCTGATTTTCAGCTCTACATCAAAATTGCATCTAGTTATTAAATCAATACTAAAATACAATAAAATAATTTAAAGCACAAAATAAACAGCATATTTATTTTTAAACGGCAGCGTCATAAAGCTCTGACTCCACAGCGAAGAAAAATTATTACTACCTACTCAATTATAATTACCGCGGCAAACTATGTTTAGCCTTTTTAAAAAAATAGTTTTTTACAATCATAAGAATCGGTCAAGCCGTTTTGGAGGAGTATGGTAACAAACTATATGACCCGAGAATTTTATAAATTAGAATTTTCCAATGATATTATACGTAAAGAGGTGTAGATAGGTTATAAGCGCTCAGCAAGCGACACGGTGAATTATGGCTAACTAGCCACACTTGGCCTCAAGTCGCGTAGCGCCGACAAAAGACGCGTGCGTGCATTAGTGTGCCGTTTTTGAATATCGAATGTTGTTTAGGTAATCTATACCTATCTACACCTTTTTACTTATAATATCATTGGATAAGACTGCTATAAATATATAAGTCAAACAGGGTACACATATTGTTTTTAGCAATTATCACTTACTGAATAAACATGGCGTAGTCTCAAAAGACAAGCATCAAACAGTATGGTCGTATATCCCTGTAAATTGAACAGATTGTATCCATTTCCTACTCCAAGAAGGTTCGCGATACAATACGAAATGTATAAAGTTTAACCATATCCATTATTATCTTCACATTTCACTTCTCAATATGAATTTCCTTCCCCAAACTACCTAACGTACTCACATGTGGAACGGAATCGCGTATCTATGTTTCATCTCGATATATCGGCATGTCCAGCCGAGCAGAAACGTCCGAGATTCTTATCTTATAATTGATAGATCATTAATCTGTCAATTTAGTCAATATTTCCGATACACTGAACCGAACGCATCTGTAGGTACTGAAAATTCAATTTTATACGTTTATACGCCATGACACTTTAATAGTTTGATTAGCGGTTCGTGCTTCTGCTTACGCTATGCAAGTTTGATGAATTTGTTGATAAAGTAAGCTTTATCTATGAAAATATCCTATAAATTAGGTAGGTAGGTACATCAAACCTACCTGAATTTATAAGATTTTATTGAAACAATGGTATAGCGAAATAAAACGTGGTAAAATTAAATGAAATGATGACTTAAGACCCTGGCTGTGTAAAGTCTGATGAAAGAAGTTAATAGAACGCAATATAATAGACCTAATAGGCAACTGGTAGGTACTGGTTGGACACTCTAGTGACCGCGAATCAAGCGATGGTTCCCACGAACACTACAGTGTCCGGATATCAATCACCAAGTAAATAAATGGTTTATATTTGTGATTTCTCAGTAGAAGCCCAGAGGCTTCTAGATTAGATTTGTTTCCGTTTGATGGCTAATAGACTCATGTTACATGAGACTTTAACATAACTGTAGATTTGTAGGTGTACTATGCCACACTATAATTTTTCAGAGAAAACAGGGATGATGAAATAGAATAATATGTACAGACGAAAGAACATTAAATTACCCCAAACTGTCAATTTTTTCCTATCGAATTTGAACCTTGTGTTTTAGTTATAAAGTTGAAAAACTATCAAAAAAAATTGACGCATTGGGGTAACTTGATGTACTAGCCTCTGTACATAAATAAATCGGTTACTCGACGGACAAATAACTAAGTATGTTGTAAAGTGGTACATATCCTGAATTAATCTCAGGAAATGCGATCAAAACCGGGAAAAGAGACTAACGAAAAATATCCTTTGTATGTACAAAAGCCAGCTCCCGCCATTTGCTAGATCACTAAAATGTCAGCGAGTTTAACAGTATAAAATACAACGGTACAGGACAGACACGCGTTCCATTCTAGTACGGAATATATGAAAAATGTAGAAACGAAATACAAAGAATACGAATTTAACTTTTGAGATGAAACCATAGACCAAGGAAACATTTCTCCGGCCACTATTAGAAACGGCACTGTCAAAATTTTCATAAATCAAGCATGCCAGTGAATGACATCGTGTCATGATCATCAGCCTAACCTTTTGCTATGTGTGGCACACTAATTGACCCGGGAAGCAAGAAGGCCGAAAAACCAGCTCGGTTCTTTAAAGCACATTCGCAAGCTCTATTGCGCGAGTCCATATTCCCCATAATGGAAACCTCGTGAGCAAGATACTTGATAAGTTTTTCAAACCAATTATTTATTTGCAAGGAAATAGGTACATAGTTTACAAGATATGATCTTACAGTCTTAGAGTTATTATTTTATGCCTGCAAGCAAGCGTGCAAACCATTTATGTTTAAATTTCATAATAATAATATAAATAACAAGAACCTGATCCAGAAGGCAGTACTTCTTGATACGGCCCGCATCGTGAGGAGGTTCCTGTCTCTGGAGCCCTAACCACCGGTAGCTTGGACCCTGCTCCCGCCATCGGTGGTTCACTATTTTTTATATTTTTAAATGTTTTTATATTTTTATATCAATATTTAAAAATGTAATTTATATGTATGTACAAATAATAAATGAGAATATAAATAAAATATCAAGCTGATCATATTAATATTTCTACAATGTACGTTTTTCTTTTCGTTCATCTTTAAGTTCCTCATTGTGGGGAATATTAACATCAACAATTGCGCGACGCACCGACTAATATTATAGAAATTTAGCTTCTTTGCCGGTATGGAGATTCCGTGTTCTGTGGATAAAACGTGACATAGTACGGGAACTCGATGCAAGATGACGATCCCATCGACTGCATATTATATTTTAATATAAGCCGTCTGCACCGACCGCTCAAATGTAAATCAGTTGCAATTACTGTCCATTATTGATAGGTTACGGTGTTCTAATTAAACAATGTCAATGTAAATCATTTACTGCTATGTATGACAAAGGTATTATATTGAATATTCCAATTATATTCTAAGGGTTTCACGTTAAACGTTAATTCAATAATAATGTTATTACAATATTATTATTGAATTCAATGGTTCGCGTTTGCTCTATGATGATGAATGGCATTTGATTTAGTGTTTGAAGAGATTTTTCTGTTTACAATATTATGTGTTTTCGGTATTAAATTATTAATAGTTTTGTATGGGTTTTCAAAATCACTTCTTGCAATATAAAAGTAACTGTATAAATTGAACAAGAATATTGATGTTTCCTAACTGACTACTCTGAGACAAATCAGATCGAATCAAACAGAGAATAACCTCATTCATACATGGATATCTATGCATTATCTTGTTTAGATCGATTACATTTGGACGATGCAGATCAGTGTTTGAAATAGTTTTTTGAGAAGAAAACCACACAGTTTTAAGTATAACAGTCCAATCAGTACACTTTTTTGTCAGTGTTCGTGTAGATCGACTCAGACCTTAAGGTAGGATAGGTAGATACTGTTGCGATAGAATCGTCCGTTATTGCGACCTCCGCCGCAGGAGTGAGACTTAACCCCGGTGTGGTTATTAGTCGTTAAGTGTCTGACAAATTCCAAGGGCAGGTACTGGTTTAGACTATCAACATCTTTAATATTATGGTGGCCTTAATTTGCTCGACATGGTCGTAAAATCAGAAGATAGTCGCACTATACATATAAAAGTATAGTTTCACGTATACCTCTTTCTCGGTGGTACAGTTTTACGAGCGGTGCCACTAACCTGACTCATCATCGGATCGGTATTGATCTGGCACATGTAGGTGCCGGAGTCCTTGGGCTCCACATTACTGATGTACAGCTTCCAAGTGTTGTGGCCGTTGTGCGTCACTGACAGTCGTGGATTCAGCGTCACCATGTGCGTGTGAATCGCCAGAATCGTCTTTGTGTCTGATTTTATCCAGGCGACCTGCGAAATGAAAATTTACTCAATTACTAATTGTATCTTTTGTACTGAAATCAAAAAACATATTTGTGATACCTGGGTTAAATACAGGTGTTCTTTACTAGCTCACTACTAGTAGTATTGTTAACCCTGAAAACTAAGCTAAACATACTTCTTCATACTGTCTGGAGTGGGTGCATGTCAATAGTGCAATGGGTAGGGATCGAACTCAAGACCTCTCTATCGCCAGGCCTTAGCTATTAGGCTATTGCCGCTTATAACTCATGGTTAACATATGGCATTACAGTGTGGGGAAATAGCGTTGACATAGAAACCCTCTTCATTTTACAAAAAAAATGTGTGAGGATTATTGCGAACATAGACCAAATGCAGAGCTGTTAACCTTATTTTATTAAATACAACATGCTCATCCTAACAAGCATTTACATTTTGGAAGTAAGCAAGTTTGTTCGAAAACACGCGTCGTTATTCCCTGTAGCTAAGAATCGAAGGCCGCTGCAACGCTTCTTAAGAGTAAAAAATGAATTTGCATTGCCGAGTTCAAAACTAGCTATGTATCATTCAGGACCTCTTGTAATGTGTATAAACATGTATAATAAATTACTTAATGATATTAAAGACATAGAATTTGACAATAAATTTGTAAACGCGCTTAAATTGAACCTAGTACAGAAATGTTATTATAGCCTAAATGAGTTCTTGACAAATAATTGACATTCTGTTATATCAATATTGTAGATTGACGCAATGTAATAATGTAGGTAATAAACACGTTCAATAACTAATTAATGAAATGATGACAATTGATAATGTAATGTATTGATTATTATTTTCTCTCTTTAAATAACTTTATGTAATGCATGGAATTAAAATTAAGATAGATATAGGTATCTAATGTTGCAGTGCCCTAGCAGGGATCATGTACGAAACTCATATCTGTAACAAGACCTTGTAAACGACATGAATGCAATAAATAAATAAATAAATAACCTTCCTCTGCCTAAGTCTCTAAGTCATACAGGCGTGATGCAATGTCAAGATTTACTGTACATACTTAGCCACATATCTATAGAGCCATAGCTTGTTACCACCACAAAATATTGACTCAAGTTGATATGAAATGGGGCAAACTACTTTAAACTATAAGTTAGTAAATATGTATTTAGTTTTCAGTTTACGACTCTAGTTATTAAACTTCGTGGTCTGATAAACAGCAATGACAATTCACATTAACACAATATACTTTAATACATGTTTGGTGGTATATTACCTACTAGTTTATAAAGGGTACAACTTTCTTCGTAATTTGAAATAGTAAGTGAACATAGAAACATATATTCTCTAGAATAGTTCTGAAATCGGTCATGTTTATCTGTCGTTTGTTATTTCACAGGTTGCAATACTTATAGTTTGTACACTATTCCTATACTATTTTCATGGCGTAATAGTACCTACCTATTAATCTTATTAAATTAATTTCCAACTGTGGGTTTTTTTTTAATGAACAGAGGCCAGCACATCAGGCTACCCCAGGGTGTCAAATTTCTTTGATACTTCTTCAACTTTATCACAAACAGAATAAGATTCATATTCAATTGCGAAAAGTTGTCAGTTTGGGGCAGCTCGATGTGCTGGCGTCTATATATCCGTAGGTGTAACCGACGCATCACGACGGGTCCTATACGCTCGCCATTGAACATATAATACCGCAGCAGGATATCTTATAGAAGACTTTGCTGCCTCTCTCGGGTCCTTTTTATATTTTTGATAGTTTTTTTTATCCCAAATAAATATTCAACTTTCATAAAAGCGGTAAGTAACACCTGAGAGATGGTCCGACAAAATTGTGATTAAAATTACGTCCATGACAAAGAAAGAATAACAATAGTGAAATAGGATATAAATAACGTTTTATGTGATTATGAGGATATTCTTACCTTATAAGTGCCCAGATGATTGACAGTACACGTGAAGTGCACATCCCTGCCTTGAGCCAACGTCAGATTCTCCAGGGGTGACAGAAACTCAGGCTCCTGCTCACTATAGCCTGACCCTTGCAGCTGACCTGACACAAACAACATTCACTTTCAAATCACGGTCTTAGGCACTAAAAACAAAATAACACACTAGCTTCTGCCCTCGGTTTTGCCCGATATTTTATTCAAACCCGGTTAATGGAATATGATTGCGTCAAAACATGCAAACATTAAGACAATCCCATCTAGCGTTGCCAGACGTCCGGATAAAGCCGGACATAGTTAGGCTTTTTGATTGCGTGTCCGGCCAAAATAAACGGTGTCCGGCTTTAATTTTTTATTGGTAATAATAAAAAAATCAATTATAAGACACAACATTTCATGAAAGAGACACAAAATCCTCAATAATGTAAGGTGTCCGGGCTTTTTACCCAAATGTCCGGCCAAACTGACTGGTCTGTCCGGCTAATAGGTTTGGCGACCTGGCAACCCTAATCCCATCTATTGATAAAATTCAGGATTAAAGTTTAAGTTGTACTATTATCTGAAAGAGCCAATTCCCGGATAAAAAGTATCCTATGGAGCAAGTAGGATACTTTTTAGGAAATGGTCTATGTATGTGCAAACTTTTATCCGAATCTGTTAAACGGTTTCCACGTGATTGAATAACAAACATCCAAACGTCTTCTCCAACTTTCTCACTTTAGGACAAGTAGGGTTATTAAAACAAGTGAAACAAAAAACTTAATAAAAAGGCCCCTCGTACATACATAGGTAGCTACCCAGTTACTTTTCAAACAAAAGCTAATCCAGCCAGCTCACAATTACTAGAATAAATTAACTGACACTTTGCAAAGACTCTCTTGATAAACAATACAGCTAACAGTTGGATCAGCTCTATATTCAACGATAGCCAAATACAATCAGAAGAAATACAGGTCGAATTGGCCTTTCAAATTGGTTTAAATTGGGTCAGGCTTGCACAAACAAAAGTGGGGAAATTGCTGATGCTACTGAATTCTATAGCAATTGATCTACGTTCATTAAATAAATCTCTGCATCCGTAACCAAAAATCGCAGCGAACTACTTTGTTGACCGGAAAGTAATACCAGCCATTTAATTCACGTCATCGAACAAGAGTACGTATCGAATAATATCAGCATTTTTCCAATATTGGCAACGTACACTCTGAAAAGCTGAGAATAAATGAATTCCCGTGAATACGTTTTTACATTCCAGTAAATAGCATTCGTACACACAGCGAACAAAAGATATGCATAGTGTAAGCGAGTCTAAGTCTGCGGGAACCTTGCAGAGTATGGAAGCGACGAAGTGCCGATTTGCGAAACAAATACAAGTAGCTCATGTTCCAAAACATCATTTGTGTAATCCTTCACAATGAACCGGCAGCGCTCAGTAGCCGGCGCCGGCGTTTTAACGCGACCAACATATGAACGCCTGAGTTTCAGTTTTCGGCGTTCGGTATTCGGCGATTAGGGACGTAAATCGGGAAAGGTTGGCGCATAAAAAGGGTCACACTAAATGTCCCATACTGTGACATCAAAACGATTAATGGCTTCGTGCGGGATTTCGGAACGCCGAATATTTTCGTTCAATTCGCCTAATGCGGGGTTGAGATTAAATAAATTTTTCACTTTTTAGCTCGAACCACAAAACGATTCAATTAAAAAAATGTAGGCGCCTCCATTATTTTTTTCCATTCATTTGTAATGACAGAGATATCTGTGAAAAGTCAAATCAAATGGTTTTATGCAGTAGAATTTGTAAAGCCCGTGACTTCGCTCGCATTCATGTACCTATAGACGAAAAGTAACGCCCGCCTCGTTTCGCATTTTCCTTGCCTACACAGCGTTCTCTACGTCTCGTTCGTCGATTTGCCGCAATAAAATGGATCTGTCTACTTTCCACTTCAACTTACTTTCCTATATCATCTCCCGAGAGTAGTGTTCGGTTGTACAATCAACTTGATGTAGATTCAATCTATATTTTCTCACCAATACAAAAAAGCACATTCGCGAACCCGCCACTCGAGCTCGAGAGGGCGTGAACCCTTCCCGTTGTTTTTTTTAACCTTTCTAATCTATTCATATCTATTACATATAATAAGATTACATATAATAAGACTGTAGAAAAACTGTGTCTGTACATTGAATATATTTAAAAAATAATAATTGAGGGGGGTTTAGAAACAGTAATAGAGCACGAATCCAAAAAAAAAGTCTGTCTGTTTGTCTGTTTGTTTGTACACGCTAATCTTCGGAACTACTGGACGGATTCGAACGATTTTTTTTTGTTGTATAGATATTAAGTCTGGGCAACACATAGGCTATAATTTATCTTGGAAACTTGAACACCTGATGCAGAACCGCAACAGACCAGCAGAACTATAGGAGATACAAAAATGGTACCATAGCAAAAATTGTTCCACGTGATGAGCATTTTCTGCTGAGAGAATAAATTTGAAGATCCGAAACAACTGATGTGGAACTTCAAGAGCCCAGCTACACTATTACATATATAGGAATGACGTCTTAGCAAGAGTGGTTCAGCCTTATGAGCACTCGCTGTTGACGTTTAAAAATCGAAGATCTGGAACACCTGTTGTGAAACTCCTAGAGCCCAGCTACACCATAACACATATAGGAATGACGTCTTAGAATAGAATAGAATAGGATTTTATTTTGCAAATAAGGGTAATACATAATAGTTCTTAAGATTAAATTTAGCTCAGCCACATTTTACCAATCGGCATGCAAACATTTGAAATTATGCAAGCAAAAGTTGTTCGATCTGATAAGCATTTCCTGCTGTCTTATAAAATCGAAGATCAGAAACATTTGATATGGAAATCAAAGCTATCACTAATTTCACTGTATAGTTAAATAACATAAGCTGAGATTACCTCCACGCGGTGAAGGCAGGAACAGTTCAGGACTGATTTTCGATGACGATGGTATATCATTGAAAATTAGACTCTATTGGCCAAAACTCCCATTTTTTTTATTTTATCGAATAATTATGCCTTCGGCCTTATGTTATTTGAGTGTTTAATTTCCTTTTCGATTTATCTTCGTGACACGGTAGGCTACCTGGTTTGCAGGGGAGTAGCCACTTAGATTTTAATTGATCAGGTATCTTCACAATAAAACTATAACCATGCCTAAAGAGGTCAAATCTTTCCCAATGTTCCAAAGGTGCTAAATGATTAAAGATCATAAGATCCCAACAATCTACCGAAGAGCGTTATGAGAGACTTGATGCTGTTCGAGAACATGAGGCTGCAACTCGCTCCGGGGAAACTTCTTCGGATCGCGAAGCACGCCGGCATTTTCAGCGTATTTACGCATCTACATCCAGGTCTCTAGAGACGTGAAGAATATGTGCGCGACTGACCGCTGATCGTGAACATCATGCACTGTCTCGCGAGTTGGAGATGTTAACGAAAAGAGCATGACACTTGAGTTTTCAGCGTATATACGCATCGACTACAGAGATAAGTGGGGGAAGAAGATGCGGCCGCTGATCGTGAACGTCACGCAACATATAGGTCAGAAATTAATTTTGGAACATGGAACACCTAAAGTAAAAGAGATATAAAAATGGTGCCATTGCAAAAACTATTCCGCGTGAAGAGCGTTTTTTGCTGTGAGACTAAATTTGAAGATCTGGAAAACCTGTTGTGGAACTCCAAAGCCCAACGACAATATAACATATATTTATAGAAATGGCGCCTTAGCAAAAGTTGTTAAGTCTGATGGCATTTCCTGCTGACCAACAAAAATAAAAAATCTGGAACGTCTTGAATTGTCTCGCGCATCTCATTGTTTTCCCGTCCCCGGGCTTTTAGGATTCGACATCAGACGTTTCAGATCTTCGATTTTGACGACCCCGTTGTCGCTGGCATAAGCAACAGGATCCGCGTACGAAGTCGCGGGCAGAAGCTAGTTACAAATACAGTGGTGTGGTACAATTAACGCGCTTTGTTAGCAATCTGAACAAAACGATGGTGTTCTCACACCGAATTAAATTCAAACTATTTTTTTAACGAAGATTTAACTTTAAATATCGTCCAATATTAAACTATTAACTACAATTGATTTATCATTACTGTTAATTAAATGCACAAATATTTTGTAAGTTCAATTGAAACCTGTAAATATAATTTAATAAACAAGTTTCGGATTGTTGGACTGATTTGTTTAATTTAGTAATTCTATTGAATTTGAATATTTTTCAGTTTCAGTAGAATTCCAATATAATAAGCGCATAATGGTGGAAATATGTAGTTATGGATAGATAACAATGAAAAAAATTGTGTTGTCTAGAAAACTGTTTTAAGGACTCTTCTGAACTCGCAAATGTCATTGCTGCGAACACCATTTTTAATTTGCTTACAACGAGTAAGCAAATTAAAAATGGTGTTCGCAGCACGATATGATACTCTAGTCGCAGTATCAGCTTTCTGACTTCATTTCAATTTAATTGGGGTCAGGGTAGCATGTGTCTTCTTCTAAGGCTATGGACACGAAGTCAGCGGGGAGCGTGGCGCCAGTGGAGCGAAGCATGCACGGCGCGTCCCAATGCATTGATTTACGGAACTGCAAGGCAGCGAGGCAGTTCGTTGCGTTGCGCGCCAGGTGAGCGCAGTCCGCTCCGCTGGTGCCCCGCTGCCCGCTGGCTTCGCATCCGTGGCTTTACATACGTCATCTATTGGCCTTAATATTCACTTCCTTCCTACCCATAACAATTACCCTCTTACGCACAAAACATCCATCGTTATCATTTCTTTGATCTTCGTCTACTTTTGTAATATTTTAGTCACACGCACCACTACTTTATTTAGTAAATATCTCCCAGCGAAAAGTTAGGTGCAGTAAGCGGGAAGCCAACTGTCAATTCCTAGCTTTAGCATGGCAGCTCACTCCGCCAACAATTTGCCTCCATTTTCTGGTGACATTTGTACAAAGTAAACTGCTGCTTTCTTAAAGTTACTTTTCACGAGCCATCCTGTTAAAATTACCACAGGAAAGTGTAGGTGAAGTGAAGATGAACTATTAAGCTATCATTCCATACTAATGACAGGCATTGATAGTTAACTTCACTCAAGTTGTCGCGGGTGACTTTTACTGAATCGACAGGCTGTTCTTGTTACAACTTTAAGAAAAGAGGCTATATCAAAATAAATAGCCTCTTTTCCTATAACATTATTCGTCAAAGCTTACTAAATATTTGTCAGTAAAACATGACAAAACAAAGTGGAGTGAAATAGAAAAGTATTTAAACAGTAGATATTACGTTAATCAAAACAAGGTTATATTTGCACATAATTCCCATTTAGAAAGGTAGTAGGTATACTAAAATGTGTTACGTGATCATTGACTATTCAAACACGAACATTCTATTTAAGAACAATATCAAATAATTGAATAGAATTTTGATACTGTTATCCAGCATATGCTTGTCCTTTTTCCAAATATGATGGAGTCGGCTTCTAGTCAAAAATATTTTACTTAAAACGCCTGCCTCCATCTTATTAGACATCAGACATCATCACATTTGTGAAGGAAAACATCGTAAGGAAACCTGGACTTATAGTTAAAAATTATAAAGTTGCCAATCCGGTTTGGGCAAGCGTGGTGATCAATGCTCATTCCTTCTCTGTATGAGAAGAGGCCTTTGCTCGGCAGTGGGACAATAACACGCTATTAAGACTAGAAGTCTAGTAGAATGAAATTTCGCCCAAGAAGTAACTCTAGTGCAAAATTTCTTTACATTTCTAGGTATATATCAGGAGTCGTGAATTTTCTCGTTGAAATCAAACGAGGCATACCCGTGTAGTGTCATATATTAGGGCTTATGCAGCACCAGTATATTAGCGTCCCATGCAAACACTGCGGTTGAAAAATACCTCGGCTTTATAAACTGCAAAGTAAGGTTAGTAGTTCAAAGCTTAAGCTTAAAGAATTAACATACATAAACAGTCTGTACAGAGTATAAAATGTTTTGTTTTCTGTTTCAAAATTTGTGATAAACCGAAATTTTATAAGGTATGATTCATAACTTGAACTTTCACGGTTCGTCTTTATGTCTCAAAGATAGAAATGTGTAGGACTGGACAATTCCGAGGCTGGAATTTATCAGTGGGTGCACAGTTTCCAGAATTCGAAGAGCTTACACCGGCCGTTACTGACCCCATAATATATTCACTACGGAACGTTTACTTGTCACCAATTGTTCGAGTTATCGGTACAACCCACATTCGCATTAACGGGACCGAATGGAACTTTCTGAATATCGAGCTAGGACTCGACTAACGTAATCGAGAAAATTCATCCTGTTTTTTGTAGTTGAACGGCAGTTGACCGAATTAAGTCTTTAAATATTGTTTTAGACTTTATTCATTTTATTTGTAACCAGCCAGTGTTACCACTAATTACGGCATTCTTGTGTTCTGTTGCACTCAAGCATTATTTATAAAATAACGATGGGAATTTTTTTAGTGGGAAAAAATAACACCTACCACTGTTTGTCCCGCATTACCGAAAGTTTGATTGCTCGAAATACCTACGGCATTAAGTCTACCTCAGTTCATTAGTGTGCTTGAAGTATTCAATAAATAAACAAAAGTTGCCTCCTGACTTTTGGCTATAGAGGTCAATGGCAGGGGAGACTAACGGTTTATGAAGGAAATATTGAAGTGCACAAGAGTGTTTGTAAAAACACAGGTGCATGCCCTCTCCTTTCACTCTCAAAATCTGATGGGATAGTACTTACTTCGACACAACCGAAGAGAAATCAGGACTGAAAAATGCGTTTCTAGAAAATTCACGCCTTAAAAATGTGGGTGAAGTGATGGCGAATTGAGCTGTCTTTCCATATTAATAATATAATACTAGGCAGTGATTTTTACTGAACCGACGGACTCAATTCCGGGGGTGTCACTCCGCCAACTCACAAATCACTGAGAATATGTAGACAGAACTAGATATCGCACAGAGAAAAATCACATTATTTTTCTTGGAATTATTACGAACAAAACATTAACTCAGAGTGCAGTGTATCGAAAAGATAAGACGTAGAGAAAATTAAAATTATTTCATCGCACGGCCGGGTAATGGATTTCCGGATCAATGCTGGTAATATGACCCTTGTAAATTAAACGGGAATGGATCTGACTCACCCGAAGCTTCAGAAATACGCTCTTAACTTCGCTGTTTACGTGTTCACTCGCTCAGTACTTAAGATTTTCTATCTCACCGCTTTCACAACTTGCCCGTTGTGAATTCTAGTGTAAAACTTTATCTATGCTTGGAAGTTAAGTAATATAATATGTGAAGTTAAGTAGAATTATTGACTTCTTCCATTCATAACCAAAACCGTTTAAATTATGATAGTTTTGCACTTTTAGGTTAACTTGTACACACGGCTACACATCAAGCTATATATTTCCCGTTTACACTGACCACGCATTGTACGGAAATCCTATGTCATGTGAGATCAGCTTTTACTGGAAATGCATATCTTGTTGTGTGTACTACGTTCGTGCGTACGTACGAAAAAAGCAACATTGACCAAGTTATTTAAAAAAGTAATATATAATACCTACATACATACATAAATTCACGCCTTTTCCCATGGGGGTAGGCAGAAACTACAGAGCGCCATATGCTACGATTCTTACATACTTCTTATGCTTCGTTTACATTCATACATGTTGTCATACACACCCGCCGGTTGCGAGTACTACGCACTATTTCAATAAAACATTTCAGTTTTTCCTTTAATTAATATAAGCATAAGTAAACCCTTCCGGTGTTTAGAATGTTAATAAAAAATGCAATATTCACGCTTTTAAAGCAACATTACTTTCTGTTCTATTTTCTTCATCATCTTTTACTAAATCAAAGTAGGTAGGTACTTAAGTGAATAACCGATTTTTTTACTACATTATTCCTATTACAAGAAAAACAGATAGACAGCGTCCTTTTCCCACAGAGTTACAAGTGCTACACTTTTCTCTAAATCACAGTCCACAGTGAGCCGATAATGGAACAAAACGAGGCAGTGTTTATAGTAGAGGCGAGGCCTTTGTCACGTCGCATCGCGAGGCAGACTTGCGAAGTGAAGCGGCGTAACTGTCAAATGAAAATTAATAACACCCCGATACGGAACATTCGTCACTCGTCCCCGGCCACACATCAACCTTTTATCGAGTTAAAATGAAAGTAAATATTTTTCGAAGCCAAAAATTTAAGTTGAAATTGTAACACAAAGACGAGAAATATATTTCATTTTTAATGGAATATTTCGGTGAATGAAATGCGTCAATTAGCAATGCGTTTAAAGCTTTAATATGTCAAAAATGAATTAATTTTTGACAACAAAATGGCCACATAAGTTTTACGTAGATATAATGCGAAGCTGTCACAAAACAAATTACTCAAAGACGTTTAATAGCAATAAGTAAGGCTTTTATCCGAGTCAAATGGAAATTAATAACTCGAGGCCAGTAGCCGCCAGCTACGCGGCGAACTTTGTCGACCGACGACCCCTTTATCTTGATATCCACCACCCGAGCCATGGATAAAATTATATCTAGAGTTATAAATCACCTACGCCTTGTACAACATAAAAATATCATTAACGACGTTAAACAAAATTAACAAAATGTTTACACATAGAATGCGTCATCCTTTAGGTAGGTAGGTAGGTATTTATCAACTTTTTAGCTATTTATTGGCTAATAAATATATAAAATTCATAATTATATCAATTATTGCAGACTTCATCGGTCGAGTCGACCCCTCAATATTCGATTACGTGTTCCAATTATTCAGTATTTCACGCTCATCGACGTCTATAATTACATTCTGATAGAATTGCGTTAAATTCACCACGCGTACGATCACTAATTTCCATACAATTAATCCAATGATTAGCTGTAATCCGATGTGGGTTTAACGCATATCGTTCGCATTGCACACAAACATCATTATTTATACCTATTGTACGTGTTTATTTAAATTGTGGAGTTTTCATTAGGAACTATAATTAAACATTTCACAGAGCACGGGGCAGGGATGAAGTGAAAGCCTTAAACAATTAAAAGAAAAGGTTATATAAAGTGTTTTCAATTAAACTTGGAATCCGGTAGGGCAGCGCTCAGTGCGGGTTCCTTACGTCGGGCGCGTCGGAGGCGCGTCGCGGTACGTGAGGGAATCTGGGGCGGTATTGCTTCTAAACTGCAGCCCGCCACTGTAGACAGTCGTTAAAGTGCAACAATTTGCTACATCACGTGAAGTGTGGTCTAGTTTTAACTCACGTTGGGAACAAACACGTACAGAAAGAAACAAAGCTAAACGTGCCTGGAATTGCGGCTTGACATGTTATTCTTGAATGCCGACGTAATGTTACAGATGCGGCTTTTGAGCTTGTTTAATTTTTGACCTTTGTGAATGTTCAGTTCATTTTGAAAGCGAATTTAAATTTTGTGAGTGAAAATTTGCATTCCCGTGTAAAATCGATGACAGTACAAAATTCTTTGAGCTTGCAGAATTTAAACATTTTCTGCACACGAACATCTTCTCTTTTTTCCATATATTTTTGTTTCTGGTTATGCTAGTTTTACCTAAATTAGAACTACTTAACTACCATAAATTACATTCCTTCGCGGTTAAGCTACTTGCCGAGGTCGGTCTTTGGCTGTGATCATCTACAACATACCGAGACCTTTCGTGTATCGAAAAGCATGTTAAGCCGTTGGTCTCAGCTCTTAGTCGAATATCTTTGACAGGCGTGACGGGTAGTAAGAAGCATGAAAGTCTAACGTAGCGCTTTAACAAATAGTAGGTACGGTATTACCTAGTCAAAAGGTTGTGGAGATCAGTTCTAACTGACCTCCACAACCGTCTACGGTCGTGAACTCGCCATAGAAAAACCTATGTGATGTGTTCATTATTTATTTATTAAAACTTTATGCACAAGTAAAAAAAACTGTGCAAAGGCGGACTTAATGCCTTAGGCATTTTCTAACATTCTATCTTAAGGTGGTGCAGAAATGGAACAAGGTAGGTGTAACTGGGTAAAAATCAAGGACAAATAAGTGACACAATAAAATAAATACACAGATACTACATACTGAAACAAAATAAATACACAGATACATACATACTTAAACAAAATAAATACATTGTCAAGAGAGACAAAATGATGTTCAGAGGGAGCGCATTCCAAAGGAAAACCGCCTGGACGAAGAAGGAAGACTGAATAAAACCAGCGCGGTGAGAAGGACATCGTAGAATACGATTATTCGTGGACCGAAGATTCAAAGCTTGCGTAGAGCATAAATATTGAAAGTGACTAGTCAGATAAGAGGGAGAAGTGGGATTGTTAAGTAACGAGAAAAGGGTTGTCAAAGCCCTCAAGGCTCTGCGCTGACGGATAGGTAGCCATTTTAAAACTGCCCTATGCGCGGAAACGTGGCCATACTTACGTAGGTTGAAAACGAATCGAATGCAGTATCACTTGCAAGAAAACTAATTGTGATGTAGTAATATATGTATACAAACATATACATTTTAATGAAGTATTAATTAACTACTAAACAACGTACATAATGAGTAAAGTAAACGACCGGCAAAAACTCAGTGAAAATCATAAAACCCTTTGAATCTTCGTCACAGTTTGAACAGAATTCACTAGAAAGCTATGACGAATATATTTCCCTGAATATTTGGCGAATATTTTGAGTGGTCCGACTTTTGAGCACCAGCTTTAACATTACTTTACAGTATTAGGAAGCGTCAATTAATGTTATCAAAGCAGCAAGAGGATAGTCGACAGAATATTGAGCTTTCATCAGGTTTCCCATTAGTGTGTTCGTTTGCCCGCTTCTGTCCAATACTTGTTAACTTACCTACACCATTTTGCGAACTGTATGCAAAAAGCTTCGGACGAAGTAGTAATAATTGCTACTGGGAGATGTATTACTCGCAAATATGTGCATAGTTAACTTCGCTTGTAAATTACAAGGCTTATTTGTACTGGTGTCGGTTTTTCACGAAAGATTAACGCAGAAATAAACCTACAAATGTTATCGTATATTTCAGTGATGTGGTATTAAAATTCCACTCTTTCATACATACAAACATGCATAAACTCATTCCTTTTTTCAATGGGAGTAGGCAAACACTACAGAACGCCACCTGCCAAGATCTTAACAGACCGACTTCATGCTTTCTTTCAGTTCATACATCTGGTTATATACGCACGTCATTGGCAAGTACTATGCAGCTGACCCTTACAGCACCAATGAGGTCGGTTTAATGGCCTCATAAGGCGTCCCTTCTCGGTGTTTTCACATACATCTATCTTATAAATGCATTTTGTTAGCCGCCTTTTATTCATCGCTGTCCATTCTTTCACATAACAAAATTTGTCTAGAAATTTCTTCATTGAAAGACTTTTAACATTCGTTCGACTATGAAATCGAGCTTAAGATCAAACCAAGAACCTATAAGCCCTAACTTAGCCCTATAGAGTTGATAGGTAATATTATTCGGCCTTACAGGGTAATAGGCATAATATTCTACTGAAGAACAAGGTTCGTTAGACACATTAAGGTAATTTTATTCAAAATGGGCGTTAACTCTCCGCCTTGAAGTTTAACAATGTTTATTACTAATTAAAGTCAGAGCGAACATAAAGGGAATAGCTTCGTGAAACAGTCAAAAGCGAGGCGTTCTCCCTCTCTTTCTCTCACAAACCTTGTGTCTTTGGTTAATGGAACTTGAAGTCTGAAGTTAGATACTAGAGACATTTAAATACTGCAAACTTTGTTTGAATTTTATTGAAGGACACATTGACAAATTGACTACTATACTTCCGTGGTAAATAAACCGGGTAGGGCGGAGGACATGCAATAGGATTTTTATCGCCGCACTAAATAAAAGTTCACAAGGTCTCGGGTTTGATCCACGGGTCGAGTAAAGTGTTATTGAGTTTTTACTGTATACTGGTAATGAAATGATATACATTTAATGATTATAGGCATTATGATATGTTATAACGCTACTTATGTATAAGTTTCACGTAATAGGTAGCGAGTCCATTGCCACCAACCGGTCATAAAAAGAAACTTTGGACTGCTACTTATTGATTCCTTTTTGAGAAACTCAACAATACTTGCCCCACGCCAGGTTGAACCAAAAACCTTATGCTCAGTAGTTGTGCTTGCGAATAATAGAACCGGCGAAGTAGTTACCAGATTATCAATTCATGCAGGAGAGATCTTTAATAGCTTACCTGCAACAATAGTGAGGAGAGCAAACGTCGAAACCAGTGGTAGACCTCCGGTTTCCATGGAAACGGATCTCGAGCGTCGTGATGATTCCGCCGTCATGACGTCAAAAGACATTTGATATTAATAAACTCCTTGGTCGTGCTTCACATCTCGTTATTGTCATAACAACCCTCCTTCTGAGGTATTCTGTCTCAAAATATCAAATTTAATACATATATTAAGAGCATTATTTATCCTACGTTGAGTATATTTAAAACAGTTATTTATTGTCTCGTAAAATTACAGTGTTATTGTGGTTTTCATTTCAGCCACGCTCGGGGAATCTGGAACAAAAAAGAGAAATCAAATGAGTATAAAGGATATTTATTTTTCCTTTTCCAGAGAACAGGATTCAAAGCCTTGTGAATGCGAAGTGTGTTGTACAATGAGAATGGGTATTTCGAAATTAAGCAGTGCGTAACGTCACTTCACGTCTTTTATTCATTACTGAGTTTGTGTAACAATATTGACCAAGAGTAATAATAAAAAACATTATACTATTAGATAATAATTATTAATATTATTAGCCTCTGACCGAACAACTTTTCATCTCATTAGGGTTCCGTAGTCAACTAGGAACCCTTATAGTTTCGCCATGTCTGTCTGTCCGTCCGTCCGTCCGTCCGTCCGTCCGTCCGTCCGTCCGTCCGTCCTCAGTCCGAAAAAGAGATATTTATAAGGGCTTTCTAGGAAAATTATTTTGAACTTGGATGGAAACAGTTTTTGTACAAAAAAGACAAAAAGTTGAACAAAATAATTTCTGGACTAAGTTTGTAGTATAATCGTATATGCAAGCATTTTGAACACTTATTGTGACGGACGGGAAACTACGGAACCCTACACTGAGCGTGGCCCGACACGCTCTTGGCCGGTTTTTTTTTATGTACAGACGCCAGTACTTCAAGCTATGCCAAACCGTCGAAATTTGTTTTAGGAGCTTACAGACTAATAATAAAATTAGTATTACTATTTTTATCAGTTATCTAGTACTCATAGCACAAGCTTCACTTAGTTTGGGACTAGATGGCGCTGTGTGAAAGTGGCTAAATATTTTTTTTAGTTTTATTATTAACTGATAGAGACTGCCTCGTTGGTCTAGTGGTCGCAAGCGCTACTGCTGTTCATGAGGTCCCGGGTTCGATCCCCGGGTCGGGCAAAGTGTCATTGAGTTTTTCAATCTGGGATTTCTCAGTAACAGCCCGGAGTCTGGATGTGTGCCCGATGGATGGCAATAGGCTCGCCCCCTATTACATGGGACTTAAACATAATGGCGAAATGTGGGTGTACTACCAGGTACACCTCTGCCTAGCCCTTCGGGGATTACAGGCGTGACGATATGTATGTATGTATGTTTTACCTGCCTGATTATTTGGGTAAATCTAACTAAAACGGCTGGACCGATATTTTCTCTGTCTAATAGCTGAAGAAGACATAAGTTTAGAGAACAAGACAAGGAATCTGTTTAAAGCACAGCTGCAGCAAAACCCATAACTTTTCACACGGACGGAGTAGCGGGCTCATCTAGTTCTATAATAAATTCCATATTCCCTAACATCATAAATGTAATAGTTACGTCATACTATTTCATTAAGAGCCATCTGCCCAATTTCTTGCCAACACTTAAGCCCCAACCAGGACTTGGGTCTCTACTTAGCGAAGTTGTAAACATAGCTTATATAGCACACTTGACCGTGAAAAAGTTTGTAAGTAAACCAACTTGAACTCAAGTTTGGAAGGTAACTCGCATTCGCCCGCAGTCGGACCGCGCCTTTACGGTCAAAAGAATGGTATTAAATAAAGCCTGATTTATTTTTTCATACGCTCACGTGTCTGGGTTTTTTAATATAATTTTCACTGTGGGTGGCAATTGTTACAATCGTCGAGTATCTAATGGCCTGATTCAAGTTTTTAACTGGGGCAAAAAGTTGCCGTCACAAAATGAAGTATCGTAACTGTTTTGTTACAAATAGTGCACTCTCAACCTTATTAACTAGTTGTTATGGTATTTGTGAAAATCGCTCACACATAATATTTTAAAAATATTTTATTCGTGTTGGCGCCAAAACAAATTATCTAACTACCTGAATAAATCTAAATAAGAGTCAGTGAGGGATGTGTAAAATAAAAACTGAATGTTCAATATTTTCCAGTTTCTATACAATTGGCTTTCCAAAATAAACACATGGGAAATGGGGAGGGCATAAAAATAAATAAACTCGGTACACTATCGCAAAATATTGAAATTTTGTTTCGCATTTTAGAATTGAACGTGTTTACTTCATTGACTAGAGCATTTATAAAATCTAAAATGGACGGTTTTAGGTTAAGCATCCGTGAAATAGAATAGGTATAGCAAAACCCCTTTACAAAAACGAAAGCGTAATATTTTTTACTTCATATCTGCAAGGAACAACGCAGGTGCAGCACTGCAGTAACCTATATGTGTGTACCTACCGTACACACTACGTATAGGTATGTACGTAGAAACACATGGTAGTTTTTTATTAGAGCAGTTTCCGCGGCGCAGCGTGCACCAACTGAGATAAAACAGGAATGATTGCCGCTCTGTCGCGATATTGTTTCAAGTGTTTTGTTCCATTCTGCTGGCTCTTCAGTGCTTTTTATTCATCCACACCCGAACGCCGATCTGTCGCATAAAAACCGGCCTACTGGCGTCACGATACGCTGCTATGCGTTCATGTCTACTAGATGTGGCCAAGCTTTCGTCTATTCTTAAATAAACTTTCGATTGACTAAACCTTTCGCTCTTTTATAAACGCATTTCTTAGTAAATTCTCAATCATTCTTGGTTCAATTAAACCTAAAATGCCGGTCGACACAAATGGAAATTTTATAGAAAGCAAGTATAAGCATGTAGGTAAATACTTGGGATTTTGTTCCACATTCGAAATACTTACTATAAAGCTCTCAGAGATTTCAAAGTAAGGTAAAGGGGACATTAAGTGAGGATAAGTATCGTTCGTGGGCAGGAATATAATAGTTCACTCCGGGGACTGTGCGGCTCCATCAATTGAAACATGCTCTCCCGTGCCGGTGACGGCGTCGGCGTCTTTGCCGTACGAACGAGCGTCGCGACAATAAACAATACAAACAACCCTGGCCTGCGTTTGACACCAGCCCGTTCGGAGTGGATTAGAGCGCTCTACAGGGAGTTCGGCAGCATTTAGGGAACGTAATAGCCTTCCGCCGTGACCTGTTTTAGTTGCGACAAATAGAGATTTACGGGATTGCTACCGAGGGATTTTCAAAGGAGACTGTTCTCCGTAATAAAATTGAATGGTGTTTACTTTGTGGCTGCTTTATTCTCGTTGCCAATTTGACACGGTCGCCATTTTAAATCCGATCGTCTTTCAATATTTGTGAGGTTTCATAACGACAGAATCATCCGACTGTCAATCGATTTCAGCCTTCTCGCATTCGACGGACTGTCCGACAAAGTTTGAAACAATTTAATCCCGCTTGAAATATGCACGAAAAAATTTTACTGAGCTAAAAGTGAGCGAGGGGAAACCATCTCACAGCGCCGTTAAAATACATTATAATTTTAGGTGGACAAGGAAAAAATCACAACATTGAAGCCAGACAATGTAGCCGGCCGGCGATATCATGAAACATAATTAGGTACCTATAGACGGAATTCGATAAACTTAATCGTATGAAACCCCATGCTAGGAGCGAGTTGCCTTTAACCCTTGATATTACAGAGGCAAACCCCATTTGGAGCATTCCGTTGCTTAATAATTTTACATCCGTCCACAAAGACGCCGCGTTGTGTTATCTCACGAGTGGCACGCCACCGATACGAGTGCCAACCAGCCCCTTACTCCTGCTCCTATTGTCATGTTTACATTGTCTATGCTCATTCCCGAATTCCGATTAACCAAAGCTAAAATCGCTTTCATATTAATACACTGTTTCTCGGGCAGACACAAGTTATGTAGATAACGAACACAATTCGGTAATGCCGCCTGCGCTTTGACTACACAATGAAGCTTTTCTGTTTTTATTTAACTTTGTTGAAACTTTAAACTTTTTTTATGAATTCAAGTTTCGGAAAGTTTCCCTCTGCTCGGTACGGACGCTAAGAAAAACTAGGATTATGGGTGAAAACAAAGAGTCGGATAAAAAAAACTACGCGGTAGAACTTTTAAAACTGCGGTGTTAAGCAACCTTGGAAATATATTTTCTTGTACTTTGTCTGTTTAATAGCTTCAAGGAGATTAATGTGAGTGAACGAATTTTATTAAATTCTCTTCCAGTTTTGACTAGTAGCGTTACTCGGGAACATATGTATCATGTAAAACGGCCCACCGGACTGTAAAAACCATTCTTGACAATTAATTTCACGGGCCGTGTTCAACCTTTGCACTCTCCAGTTTCTTAATTCGCAATTAAAAAGTTAAATTGTCCGGTTAATTGCTGCCATTGTGGTGGACGACGTCTACTTATTATTCAGAATTGCTCTCTGAAAATTTGATGAAAAATTTGCCGAGAACCGGTTGCTAAATCACAATAAGTAATTAGCTTATCTGTCGGCGTCACGCGGAGTGCCGGGGTCTCGCGAGGCACGGGGTGCGGGGAGGCGCGGGGTGGCGAGTTCACATCTTACGTTAAGCTCCCAGTATTAATCTCGACTCTGCTTAATAAACGAAGTGAATAACTTGGATTAAATAAATCACAGTATCCGAATTCTTGGTTGACTTTGTAACCGAGGTTTGAGATGGTATGCTCGACTTGAGATGCCCTTGTACTACCCATATGTACGCGAGTGTGAACAATCTTTATTGTCTCTAAGTAATAACAAAGTTCAATGTTCTCTAGACAATATAAATAAAACATCTTTCTGAATCGGTTGTTTGTAAGTAACTTTTTTTAACTTAAATACTACTTTGATTCCTTTCTCCATTGTTAGTGGGGTTCGTTGAAAAGAGAGTATGTTAATCTAAGAATGTTGGTGTATTTTTAGATTGACATCATTTATTTTCTTCAATTAAAGAACATAAATTGTTGTTTCACAGACTCGAGAAAATGTTGTCACACGACATTTTTAATAGAAAAATAAATTTAAGCTTTAATAGTTAGGTAAAAACGTACAACCTGATCGCGTCCCATGTCCTAAATAAATTATGCTTAATTTTCTGGCCTTAAACTTTGACCTCCTTTACTTTAAAACTATCAGTTTACACAACGCTTCTAGTCCCCAAAAGGTTAGGTAAAGGGTTAGCTAACTATGTTATTATCCAATGTAATATAGGAAGACTCTATTGCCTCACTTTATTGGGCACAAATCCAGAGATATCGGGCAGCTAAGCAGGACAAAAGTCCAAATTAAAAAATCCGTAAACTCTACCCGACTCTGGAATCGATCCTAAGACGTCATTCTCAGCAGTACCGCTTCAAACCACTGACCTACGAAGCAGACAGTTTACTTTCGACAAAAACTACTACCCGTTTTGCTATCTATAAATAACACGATAACTTTATTCATACCTTACCCAAAACACCATCCTTTAGGATCTGATAACTGGGTAGGTTGCAGTAAGTTATGAGCACTGTATGAACGGTGCGAGCGCTTGACTTGCTACTTTGTGTATTATTGATCACAGAAACAAAAACTAAATTATTGTTAACTAGCACATCGTCCGCATGCATTTCGTACTTTAATATCCCCTTCTTCCCTTCTTATTTTTTAAATAAAATATAAGCGATGACAGTATTTCTGTTGCTCCGGTTCTCTGCACCGGTTGCTTTTATTAGTGAAACAATTTTCAAGTCAAACTCACAAACCTTACCTCTTTATAACATTAGAATAGATGAATTTATGATAATCATTATCACAACTCTCAATGTTTCATTAAAAGTATCAGAAAAGTATTTAGAAACATTCCGAAGCAATTATTTAACGACTTAGTGAAATCTGTGTTTTTTTTTCTATCGCACCAATTTCATATTATAATTACGTTTATTATTCCTTAGCCGTACTTTCAATTTTGTATTACGCAGAATTTTTAATTTTGACTAGATTAACAGAGGTTCAAAAAAGCCATAAATGTCCCGCCAACCCAGCCTTAAGTAACTACGACACTTTACTCACATAACCAAGTTTTCTTTGTCAGTACATAATGTACGAAGCGGCTAAGCGATCAACATTCAAGGTATTTGCTTGAAATACAGTTGTGTTCAAACCTGCACCGTCTGGCCGTTTAGTAATTAATGTTTTGCATGTTTGTATTGCAACGGTAACCTCAGGAATCTGTAACGCCGTTCAATTCAATCTGTTGTCAAAATAATCTCATTGTAAGTGTTAGGTTCGCGGTTCGTGTTTCGGTTTATCTAATACGAACGCTAACATGTTTGAGTAATATTTGAATATTACTGTAACATGTTACCACAGTAATTTTATGACAGAATTCCTGATCAAATCTCTGCTGATCACTGATAATAATAATAATAATAAAGCAAACATGCTCGGAGGAAGGAAGCATTCCAGTAAGGTGCTGGTAGGGATCTTGACCGTACTTCCGGGATTGTCCTGATAGCCGTGGAATGCCTCTCCACTCCTCAAGCACCTCAGGTTACGTTGCCCTCTTGTCGCTACGTCACTGTGTGTTAGAGGTCGTTCCAGAGGGCCCATTACTGCGTGTGCAAGTCACCCCCTGCCATTTTATTCGTGTATATAAAAAGCATTGATAAGGCAGGGGCCATAGTCCTTCCATAGTACTAGGTAACCAGTTTATCTTATCCACCCCTAACCTATAGCCCAATACATTTGTTGTTTTAGTCTACAATAGTCCTGCACTAGGCGTAGGTTTTCCTTGGGTGCATTTGCATAATGCATACAGGGAAAATCTGCGATTGGTGCCTCACTGCATTAAAAACGACAAAGGGCCTCTGCGAGTTGGCTTAGGCTCCTCGTACGCCTTCCAAAGGTCCGGAACCCAAGGGTTCCGAGAAATATCAGCGCATAATAATAATACCAGCCTGTTAGTGTCCCACTGGGCAAAGGCTTCTTCTCATACAAAGAAGGCTCGAGCATTGATCACCACGCTTGCTCAAGGCGGATTGGCGATTTCAAACTTATATTAACTACAAGTCCAGGTTTCCTCACGACGTTTTTCCTCCACCTATGTCAAATGATGTCTAAGATAAACTTAGAAAGTACATATGAATTGAAAAAGTCACATTTGAACCACAACCTCGTGCATGAGAGGTAGGCTCCTTAACCTCTGGGCGATCACTAATGATCAGAGATTTTTTTGTGGACCCTCGTTGGCATAGTATTTACAAACGCTACTTCTAAGTATGAGGTCGCAGATTACTAGCCAGGTCGAGCAAAGCGTTACAGAGTTTTTCCATCTGGAATGATTCAGTAGCAGCCCGGAGTCCGAATTCGTGCCCAATTGAAATGTCATTTGTACGCAAAATATAACATTAACCTCACATGCCCGTAGGTTAGGCAGAGATATACTGTAGAGTGTAGCACACCAGTTCGCCAGTTAAATGTCTCAGTCCCATGTAATTGGGAGCGAGTTCATTGTACAAATTTAGACTCCGGACTGATACTGAGAAATTCCAGTTGGCAAAACTCAATAAAGCGTTGCCCGACTCTGACATTGAACCCGGGACCTCGTGTTTGTACCAGAGAGTTGCGACTAGTAGACCAATGAATCAGTCCTAGTAAAACAAATAGTAACACAGAGTTTAGTAATAAACACTACAAAATAATGAACGTAATTAAGGCCTGGATTAGTCTTCGCTATCAATATAAATCTTACCTAATCTTATCCTAAATAGCTTGTCTTATTTCGACCGACCTCACTTTGACTGAATACGCTGAATCCAAAACTAAAAATGATCAAAGTCGGCTGTTGTCATTTTTTTTTATTTTTTTTTATTCATTGTTCAAGATCGCTTATTCTACATTACATAACTTTAAATGCTAAAAACCACACAAGCCTTTAATGGCTTTTGTGTGGCTAGTGAGTTCGGAATACATATAGTTTACATAATTAGTACTTATGTTTACAAAAGTTTTACATTACAGATTAGATTGGATAAGTAAGTTATACGGACTAAAACTAACTATTTGATAAATACTATTTAACACTTTACACACACGCATACACACACCCAAACAGACGCAATACACTTTTTTTAATGTTTGTTAGTAAAAAATATTAATTATACATAAAAATAATAATAGCTCATTATGGTCCCGTCTGGTATGTGAGTGTGAGTTTCATCAACAGAGAACGCTTGAGTACCTATTTATCACCACGCTACCTCAAGACAGTTGATCAGTCAGACAAGTTGGTGATGTTAGTCTTATAATAATTACAAGTCCAGGATTCCTTTACCGAATTCAGCATGCGTGAATTTTTCACCTTTCCCAAAGTTACCGGCATAACATAGTACTAATGATGATCCAGTGGTAAAGTTAGCGCTTCTCAAGCACGACAGTGGGTTTCATGTTTATATCTATACTAATATTATAAAGAGGTAAAATTTGTAAATTTGTATGTAGGGGGTAATCTTCGAAACTAATGATCCAATTTTAAAAAATATTGTACTGGTGGAAAGCTACACTATTCCCGGTGGACATAGGCTACTTTTTAACCCCGTATTCCCACGGGAACGGAAACTACGCGGGTGAAACTGCGTGACGTCTGCTAGTTATTTATAATGATGTTTTTTCAAAGATCATTGAAGTGATGTCTATCACTAAAAACGGTAAAGAAAAACATCTCACTGGACTCAAAATGAATTAGATCTGCCCCACGATTTCCTGTGATGTTAATCATTCTCAAGAATTGTGCTTTCAAATGCAAGAATAAAAAACCGACTGGCAGATCCAAAGAAGATAAAAAAAGTATTCTTACAATTGGTTTTTACGAACACGTTAATTAAGCAAAACTTTTTTTACAAATTAGTGAGGTCGGTGTTTCACTATCGGTCTACTATACTAGGAGAAGAAATACCAAAAGAAACTCAGAGTTTCAAATGGACAATTTAACACTTCAATTTTAATATTTTACATACGTTGTTTAAATGTTGTGTCACCTACATAGTTTTATGTAAATAATAACTTATGTACACATAACCGTAATCAAACTTCCGAAGCTATTTTAGATTAGATGACCAGAATACTAACAGGCAATCAAATTAGTTAACATGAAATTAGATAGAATATAATGTCAAGGAAGAGAGAAGTTGATGAACATTAATTTCATATCAGGACCTCTCTGTGCCTCGGAAAGCACGTTAAGCTATAGGTCCCAGCTGTCATTTGTAGATCTTTGACAGTTGTAACGGGTAGTCAGAAGCCCGAGATTGTGACAACCAGTTTTACCCATGGGTACCGCGTTACCCAATATACTGGGTTGTGGAGGTCGGATAGGCGATCGCTGCATACAGTTAAACTGGAAGCCGACCCAGCCAAAGTTGCCAGGCCATCAGGCAGGTTGGCCATCAGTTAGGTTGGCCATCAGTTGGGAAAAGGGTAAGCGGGTCATAATATCTTCTATTTTATTGTGTCTCTGTTTGGTTTTGTTTTATTGAATTTCAATTTTGCTGTTTAATATGGTGATAAGTTATTGTCTATTTCTAAAGTAATGTTATAAAGAGATAAAGTTTGTGAGATTGTGAGGTTAACCTCTGGGGATACCGAACCGATTTTGAAAACTCTTTTACCAGTAGAAAGCCACAATTGTAAGGTTCATACTAATGTTAATATGTTCTGCAATAAATTATAATTACTATATTAAACTTTATTAATTTAATAGTTTAGTGTTCGTGGCACTTTTGATTTCTTTATGGGTCATGCGTTGTTAACCTGTAACTAATTATAATGACACTAACCTTAGATTACGGCAGATTTCACTATAACTATTTGCAGTGTAAACAATTCTAGTTTGGCCAATAATTTAAAATAACAAATGTGATTAAATAACCTCCTAAAGTGGTCTACTGGATTTGTGACTCACCTGGAGAACTGCTGCTAAGTCTTTACTTACTCGTCTTGATACTTTTATCAAGGGCAGACCCTTCAACCGAATTTCATTACTGCTCAGTGCAAAAACTTTTTCAAATACAAATTGCTCGAAAATGTGCCGCCGAAGACAAGCACTATCACACCAAGGAAGATAAAGTTAAAAATTAAATTTTCGATTAATTACTTTCATTGTGGCCAAAAACTTCGCTCGTTACGGCGATTCTCTTAAATTCAGGTTTAACTTAGTACTAAATCTCTTTTGGAAGTTTTCAAAAGAAGTATTGATCTGTCACTGGCACGCTTGAAAGACTGTTCGTTTAGTTACCTTCAAGTCAATTGAAACTTTTTATCATTGACTTTCAAATAAGCGAATTGCAACTAAAATAAGATCCAAGTAACTAAATACGAATAAGATTTGAGTGGCTTAATAACTAAGCAGAACTTAAGTTGTATATATTCAACACAGTCTTTTAGATATACCACAAAGTTTTTGAATAAGTTTAAAATATTTTAGTTTTGTTTTCTGTTTGAGAGGATTAAAAAAGTTTCGACTAATCTCGTGCTACAGAAATATGGGTGAGTTGGTTTCATAAAATGATATTTGAATCGTTTTCATAGTACAAAAAAATTGAATTAAAACGAAGGTAATTTGTTAAACGATAAGTACCTACCTAATATTAGGCAGCACTTCTGTAAATTGTTTATAATTTACATAATTCTCAAACTTTTCACGTTTAAAATGCAAAGGTATCTTTTGGTAGTCATGAAAGGATGATTTTTCACCGAGGCTTATCATAAATTAAGATTCTTAAGCTGATTTTCGCTATCTCCACTTCTATACAAAATAGGGAAGCATGCAAATTAATATATGAAGATTTTCCTCTTATTCATGAATTCTGCTTATCTTTTAAATTAATTCATTTCAATAATGTTAACGTACAATTACCGGTATAATTATTGGCTTAAGATATGATTTTTTGTGGCTATATGAAAAACGGAGCTAAGTATGTAAACCATGTTAATTGATAACCTTGTTGGTCTAGTGGTTGCGAGGGCTACTGCTGTGAGCGTGACGTCTTAAGTTCAAGTCCCGGTTAGAGTAAAAATGTGATTCAGTATTTGCGGATCTGGATTTTCTTAGTAACAGCCCGTGGTTTGTATTAGTGTGCGGTTGACATAAGCTAACCGTTAATGAATTAATGATTTTACAATAATTGTGGAGGCTTGTTTTTAGCTTTTTTTTTTAATATTATATTTGTTATGTCATGGGATTGTTAGTCTGTAAGCCTTCTTTAAAATAAAATAAATAAATAGGTGTACTTAACTACACCTCTTGCCATCCCTTTGAGTAATACATGAGTTCTATAAATCAAATAACAAAATACAATTAGGGACACAAATCGGAACCGTTAAAGGTATTACCGAATTCCATTTATCGAAATGTTTGGTTCGTCAGTGGACCAAGTGCATCCCAAATATTGGAGCGGCACTTGAACCGGGCCATGTGATTCGCATTCGAGGTAAAACTGTTACTAACTGCATGACAATTAACCATATAGATTTAGTCATAGATTGTTGCAAAATATTAATACCTACGTGGGATTCGATTTGGTTCCGAATCAAATTGTATTCCATTGTGCGTTCGTTTCATAAAACCAATTATTTGAATACAGTTTTGCATACTTTACTGTTTTTTTAAGATCACTCTGCAATAGGTCTGTTCCAACTGCTATATCTACTCCTACACAAATGGTTTTTTTAAATAAATTATTATTTTCGTGCAATCTGTGGCTGCTGTATTAATGTTGGATTTGGGCGCTATGTTGAAAAATATTATTCAATTGAATAACACAATTATTAACAAATTGTTTTTTGATAAAATTACAGAACTTAAAATTAAGTATCGGTGTAAAATATAGATAGTAATAAATACGTTTACAGCTAAGTAATCAAAAATGACAACAACTTTCATAACAACAAAATAATAATTTAAAATTGTACTTAAATTTAAAAAAAATACATCCAAAGTAATAATATATTAAAAACATGAAAGATTAGATTTTTTGTTTGTTTGTTTGTTTGTTAGTGTTGGACACCAAAACTTGTCAACCGATTTTAGAAACTCTTTTACCATTAAAAAGCTTTATTATAGCCGAACTAGCAGACGTCCCGCGGTTTCACCCGCGTATATCTTGTAACCATGAGATTACAGGGATAAAAAGTAGCCTATATCATCCGGGAATAGTGTAGCTTTCCACCAGTGCAATAATTTATTAAATTAGATTATTAGTTCCAAAGATTACCCACTACATACAAACTTACAAACATACAAACTTACAAACAAACAAATTTTACGGCTTTATAATAATATTAGTATTAGTATAGATAACATAGTCTATTTTTTACTTTAAAAACTACGAACCTCCCGTAGTTTTGAGTATGTTAAAGTTTGAAGAAACAGTATGCGCATAAAGTCGCGAGCTATGTGCAAATTTTTATAAAGCACAAATTTGAATTATATATTTAAAGTATTATTTTAAGTGTTGGGGCGTTTTAATAAAATTTTTACATTTGAAGTGGATAAGCTCTGCTAATGACAGACTAGTGTACATGTTTGATTTCAACATATGAACCTAATGATGTATGAACAAAGGAAATTAAAACAACTTTCGGTGACCGAATTATGTTACTCCTGTTTAATGTATTCTTCAAAAAATGTTTAGTCATTTATTTTGGGTCGTAGCTTTAAGGACACGACCTTCACAATACCAACTCATAGAAGGTAGATTTAAGGCTTCGTCTAGACATAAATCTTTTCAAAAATCTATATCTAAACGTTCTATAACAAAATCAGAATGTTCGTTGATGTTCTTAATTTCAATTTTGTTAAGCGCGGGATTATCGAAATAAATACCGTGGAAATGATTATTGTACCGATAATATCGGCCGTTAATAGCCTGCTCCAAAGCCAGGGTCTTACTAAGCTAAAGGGTTGAGTATTCGTGCTCAGTCAGTATCGATTACAGATCGAACCCGTTGTCTTTAAGAGAACCCTCGTTTCATTTATCTGTCAGTTCAATATTTCGGTTAAACTTGATTAAGGAATCCTTGAATATTTAGACCCGACCAATCTTGGCATATTTGATGAAATATATTTCATCGTAATATAATTATTTTCCTTCGGAAGGGCCCGGATTTTTGAACGATCATTTTGCCTAATGAAGAGTTTATAAACTCATGTAAGGAGAAAAATTGTCAAGAAAGAGCCGTGTGACCTTGGTATAATTACCCACTTACATCAGCATCTTTTTCTTAAACTATGCCTTATTCTCTATTTATTTGGGGTCGGCCCTCTAAGTTTTAAGGCGCCGAGACAGTCAGTCTTGGGTGTTTCTGTACTTATATGAGCTAATTGATAATAAATGGTTACAGTAAGGACGATCTTTAGGAACAATTGTTGACTGTATAGAAGTACGAAAGGATAATTGGTTGGAAATGTGTTACTAACACAATTCCCTCTGTAAGGAAAAGAGGACTATCACGGAAACAAAAGAATAATCGCTATCTACGAGTATATCAAGTTAAGGATTATCTTATCCTTCTTAATTATTTCTTGTTCTTTGTAAAAATATATTCCGAACCAATGTTCCAATAGCAATAAAAATTTAAAAACCTTAAACCAACTTTACCTTATTCGCTGTCAGATAAACGTAATGTACGTAATAAAAATAATGAGTGTAATCTCTGGAAATGGCCAAGAATATTACCCAAGTATACAGAGGCTGTCAGAGTTTCCATTAAATCTTTTGTTTTTCGTGCAAGTTCACGAAATGCTTTAAGAATTCCACTATATTATTTGTTTGTGCTCGACGGCACGAGCCGTCACGACGAGTTCTAGTGATTTCCTCGGAGACAGCGTCAATGAGATTTACCAAATTTTCCTCTCAAGTTATTTTTATTCTCTGTGTGGCATCGACGGTATTTCACATCCAAATATCATTCAAATATGGTGATTCGGTAAATGTGGAGTCAATGATGTTTGTGCGTGTGAACAAATGACTAGATAAGTGTACATATACTCTACTTCTCCCATTATGTTTCCTTTAAGCGCCGACACGTGTACAATCATAACTTCCTTGGGGTAATCTTTTTCAGGAACTGGAGTTGTTAAATAATAAGAAAGTGTAGGCATTTCTGCTACCAAAACTATTTTAGGAAATAATGAGTTAATTTGAGTGAGGTTACCGTGGAATTCAGAGAATCTCAGAAAGGGATCCAAGTATGTACCGAACCGTTAGCTAGTCGGCAACTAAGACAAATTCCTGAGTCCTTGAATACAGCTGTTAGAGTGCCGATTCTCACGGTTGATTAACCACTACGGTCTACCATCCCGGTTTTATTTAGTTTTTGTAGCGGTCTGCGATAGAATATCTCAATATTATTTTCAATAAACGGGCTTGTTTACCCATATTTTGGCTTTCGATATTTCATATGAGCGCATTCGGCTCAAATCTGGTGGGTCCCAAGTTTGGAGCAATAAGTACGGCGGCGACATCCTTTCCTTGTACAGGTCCGCGTATACATGTAGGTTCTTATACGTTCGGCGGTTCTATGTTATTGGGTTGGCGGCGGGTACCGGCCAGCTCTCCGTTTATTATCTGTTGATACTGTATTTGTTCTCCGACACGACCGACTAAATTATTGTTCTCTCGTTTGTCGGGGCCCTGTTTTATTATTTCCATCCTTTCATATCTACAGCAAAACCGAGTTTACTTTAGAACAACTTCTCGTGATACTAATCATATTTTATATCTTCTACTTGTTGTTACGCTTTCCTTTGTACAAGGAATTTCTTTGTATTTATTATCTCTAATATAAAAGTAAATACGAGTTTGATATTTATTAAGGAAGTTAAACATTCCTTTGTATCTTCCTAAAGCGAAAAATGTTAACAATGTTTAAAATATCAGCCGACGCTGGTGTTTAAACTCATAAGTTGAGGATCGGGGAGAACAAAGATAAAGAATACAGCTTTGGTAAATTATGATTATCTTTACTGGCAACTTCCCGGGGAGACACGGGATATCAGCGACAGTTAGCTAATGCGCGGAGGGTGACGTCGGCAGCGGGGGTTCTTATTGGGACATGTATTGGAAAATCTTTATGTTATTATTTACGCGGCGTTGAATTTCGCGGCGCTAATACCCGTCGTGTTGTACATTTTATTGAAGTTTTTATTAGGAAATACCATTCATACTTGGTGTCGTTCGCTAAGGAATTTAACTTATTAGTACTAGGTAGTCTTGTACGCTTTGAACAAGGATGTTGACATTTGGAAATCTTCTCATTAACATATCACGTTCCTGTCGCATTTAGAATTTAATATGATGAAATTGATCCGTACAACATAATATATATACAGTAATCCCAAACACTCTGAATCCTTATGGATTCCAGTGACATCCGAACTTCACGAACGTGTTCAACTTAAGACATTTGTCGTCGCCCTGGATAGGAATGTCCTCGGATCTTTATTTTGATAAGTAAGTTAACTCTAAATGAATCGTCAACAGTAAATCCTAGTTTATTACAGCCTATTTTGTAATCAACGGCCGTGGGGCGATACCGCAGCAGACGGAAATTGTGCAACGGTTTTATCAAAATGCTTCCGACGCCCGACCGCGTTTGGGGATACCAATGTTTGCATCTGTGCGCTTTGCCGCAACCGCTTGCGATTATAACTATGCCCCGCTAACTGGCTACATGCACCGAAAGGAAAGAGCGGATCCAAAAACCTTAGTACCCAAAACATTCGGAGAAAGTGCCACATTGACAGTAGTCAGCAAAGATTTTTATTGGGTCGGTTATCGTCGGCGGCACTATATTACGTACATGTCTGAGAACAAGGTACTTTTTTTTTGCTTTGTTTTACTATCTTTATAAGGTCCATTTTGAAAGTTTTTATAAACTTTTGCTTAAGTCAAGACTTCTGTAACTTTAAACTAGTTTCTTAGTTTTAATTCTTCTCACTAGTCTGTCAGTCAAGTTACGGATTGCGCGATAATTTGACATTGCAGTAATAAAGCTCCAAGTTTTACGAATTATATTGGAAGCAGACTGCGGGCCTCCTAAAATTGAACAACCCCCTCTGGTCGCAAATCAAAAGCTCGTCGGGGCAATTATTGGATTTTCACAATTATTTCATGAAAGCCGTTTATGCCTGCGGTCCATATAAAATATTTTATTGGCTACGTAAAAAATGCCTCTTTTATCAAAGTCAAGATGAAATGGCTATAATGAAGATTTATTTGTGGTTAACAAAAATTGCCGCGTGTTTAGTTCTTGATAAGTGACCGTTCTTTGAAAGAATGATCGTCTGTACGTAGAAGTGCACACTATCAAATTGTAGTCTGGACTACAAGTCCCCAATGGCATATGCATACATTGAATACCAGCCTTCTTACCGTCCCACTACTGGTCAAAGACCTCTTCGCATACAGAAAAGGCATCATTAATTATTAATTTAATCTAGTTTATTTCCATGTTTCCAATGGAATTTTAATGTTATTCTGACATTTCAATATTGTCTGACTATCATGTGTTTGTTTGTTGTGTCTTACTATCAATTTTTGTTTTATGCCAGAAATAAGTATTTTTTTATATTGATCACCACAATTGCTCATAGCTCTTTGATAATTTCAGACATTTCAATTCAAATCAAAAAGTGGATGAGAAATAGTCGCCTTAACCCCTGCGCCATGAAGACATTAGAATTACACATTCACATTCATTAGACATTCATTTATAAAATAAAAAAGGCTTCTTAAATCGGACTAAAGAAGCGAGTCTACGCGGTCGTAGCAGTAACTGCTACGCCGTAGCGTTACGAGACGCGAGAATTTTTACTATTTCTGAACTACCCGAGTGTAAAAGGCAACTATTAAATAACAAGCAAAGTTTATTCTACAGCAAGCACTTTGTTGTGTTTCTTTGTCAGAAGATGAAAATGAAATGTGTCTAAAAATCAAAATTTTTATGTGTACATCTTTTTAAAAGCCAGTTTAAGTAACCGTTTCTCTAGTAATCGTCAATTGTAGGTACTCAGCTGAGTGAATCCATATTGATTTCTGTTATTTGTACGAAACTCGTTCGCTGAAACGAAACCAATTTTACTGATTGTGCTGTGGTTTGTTTAACTTTTTTACAATTTCCAGAACGTTTCGCATAGTGTGCACTCATGTTTTTCCCGCAACCAATAACATGTGAATACCACCATCTATGGTTGTAGAGCGGATAAATATATTTAATAGCATAGCTATGGCTCTGAATGGAGGTAGAATACGAAAGAGGAAGCTAATGGGGTGTGCAGAGTTCGTAAACGACGATGCTTAGTTGTTCCTATGGCTACGCATTGCACTAGGGATGGCGCTTTTAGTTACTTTTGTTGTTAGCTGTGAGCTGTGTTCTTCAACCAAGACCAAGAACTTTACTCTTTCCTTTGATCTTTACTTTGAGAACCAAGGTCACCGACATATCCCGGAGAATTGCTAAACTTAAGTGGCAGTGGGCAGGACACATCGCTCGCAGAACAGATGGTAGTTGGGGCCGAAAAGTTTTGAAAGGGCGACCCCGTACCGGAAGACGCAGTGTTGGAAGGCCTCCTACAAGGTGGACCGACGAATTGGTGAGAGTCGCGGGAATTCAATGGATGAGAGACGCACAGGACCGGTCGTTGTGGCGACATTTGGGGGAGGGCTATGTCCAGCAGTGGACGTCTTTCGGCTGAAATGATGTGTTTTTCATACGAAACTATCTCTTGAAAGAGTTAACTATTTTTGTACTCCATAATATAACTGTTCAATTAGCGTTTTTTTTTATTATTTTATCTGTACTAATATTATAAAGTGATAAAATTTGTGGGTTTGTGACGTTCAAATCTCGGGATCAACTGAACCGATTTTGATAATTATTTGAAGCCACATTATTTGTAAGTGTCATAAGCTATATATTTTCAAAAATAAGAGGAGGTGAAACGGATGTTACAGTACGAAATGCACGCGGACGAAGTCCCGAGTGAAGTGAAGAAGGCACATCTTGAGTCTAAAGTAATACCGTCCAGCATACCCAGTCTTTGTTATATAATTTTATCGAAACAAAACCAAAAATTGAAAAGAGTATGCTTAGATGGTTTGGTAACGTTGAAAGGATGGATGAAAGGCGACTAACGAAAGGTATTTACAAGGCAGGTGTAAGTGGGAACGCCGGGAGGGGACGCCGGGAGGGAACGCCCTAGAAGGACATGCATCGACCTTATTGGTGAGGTTCTTCAGAAAGGTCAGGTGCGTAGTACTCGCCACCGGCGTGTGTGTATGACAACATGTATGAATGTAAACGAAGCAAAAGAAGTATGTAAGAATCGTAGCATAATTATGGCGCTTTGTAGTTTCTGCCTACCCCCAAAAAGGCGTGAGTTTGTGTATGTATGTATATATGTATTTTATCGAAATTACCTTCTATAAGTTTCAAAAGTTGGAATATAATAGAAACAGTCCATCCGTCTAAAATAAAAAGAAGAATTGAGCACCACGCTTGTTCAAGGCGTTTTGGCGATTTCAGATTTATACAATATTAACTTTAAGTATAGATTTCCGCGGAATGTTTCCCTTATCCGATGTGAAAGAAGTCTGAGATAAACTTAAAAAAGTACAAATAAATTGTAAGTCACATTGGTACTTTCCCGAATTGAACCCCTTGTATGAGAAGTAAACGCACGAGTCTATCGCCACATTTAACGGAAATTGAGGAGGCCTATCCATTGTTTTACAAATCTCGCCTTGACCGAATTAGTGGGCTCAGCTGTTAAATTCAATAGTAGATAAATCATACACAACACTGAACGAAGAGAGCATGAAATATTTCACATTTAAAATGAAGGTTTACGCATTGAAAGCAATGCTCAAATTAATCATTATTACAATTCCAATTCATTTTTGCGGCATTAAAAGTTATCTGTGCGTAAACCATCGCCGACCGTGCCACCACTAGCGATACGCTACCAAGTTATTTCTGTACTGCAATTTCAATTACTGCAGATGCATAAATTTTATTTGTATCGTGGTAACAACCTACCGCGTAGTTATCTGTCTATAATGGGATTGTAACTTCGTTGCACGTTCGGGAAATAATTAAAACTACATAAATCGATTATGGTAGGAACCCGTATTTTGTGCACTGTTTAGTATTAAATCGTCTCGTCTGTAATCTGCGAAGGGTTAGACAGTTATGTTTCATTCATCTAACATAAAAGTTTTTTGTAATGCCTTGTACCTATCTTAGTTTAGTTATATTTAGTCAAGGTAAATCGTCTACACATATGTCTCATAAATATACACCCCTATTTTTTTATTAGTACAATAAAAAATTGGGCTGTATCCGTACCTGTAATTGATCATATTTGCGCAATCTACAGTAAAAAAAACGAAGTTCAATTTTTAAATATGCTACTATTTAGTTAAACTTAAATAACGAAAACAGCTGTTGGAGGCGGGGCATGCTTGAGCGAGATCACGCGAACGTGAGCGAGAGATGACGATTAATGACTACTATGTCATGAATGGCCAGTACAATATTTCCATAAATTGGGTGACTTTTTTGGATATAAACAAACGCTAATTACTTTGCTGTTTATGGATATTATTAATTGATACTTTAGAAATATAATGAGAAGACCGTCTAGAATAAGCGCTTTAAATATTTGCACTAATTAAAAATTAGTGATAGATATTTAAAAAAGCTTTTTTTGATAAGAGTAAGTATAGAGTTTCTTGTCTATTCATCTTCACACGAAACTACCTTTTGTAAAGGGCAATTACAAGATTTAATTTAAGTATGACGTTTAAAGTGCCTTATGATTGCCTAATTGAAATTAATGATTTGACTTTGACTTAGGGAGCGAGTTTTTTTGCCATCAATCGGGCGCAAATCCAGACTCCAGGCTGCTGCTGAAAAACTCCAGACGGAAAACTCAAAAACGCTTTGCCCGACCCGGGGATCATACCTAGGACCTCGCGAATCACTGTTTTGTTTATGCTTATTTGTCAGGTTAATTAGTAAAAGTAAATAGAAGCCTATTATATTTACTTAGCGCCAGTTCGACACGGTAATCTCAGGAAGAAAAAGTAGTAAACTCAAATATACTCGATTTTGTGGAGTAAGACTGGCTTACAGTAGCCACATTGAACAGGGAACATTAAAAGTATAGTAATCATCATCGCCAAGCCTTTTCCCAACTACGCTAGGGTCGGCTTCCAGTCAAACCACAACCTAAGGAATAGGTAACACGCTACCCCTTGGTTAAACTGGTACCCTGACATCAGAGTTGCCGACTACTACAACCACGTTCAATGGCTTAACGAGCTTTTTGAGGCACGGAGGTGTCTGGATATGCAATGAATGGTTACTCATCTACGGACGGGCCTCGGAAACCGTAGCTTTACCTTCGATCGACCCGTGGATAACGTTACACGTCCCTATTAACATTCTTACCTCAGCTGCAAACCGTTCGTGCATTTTGTAATCCATGATTTAGATTTTTGCGAAGTAGTAGATCTAATTGAGTCCGTAACTGTCTGGTGGTTTTGAGTACCTACTTTTACGTGGCCTACGCAAATGACCGGCAGATAGCGTCGTGTGGTGGGTCGTCGAGCTCCCTAAAATAGGTTTGAGCTACACGATGACTGAAGCATGCATGCCGTCTGTCGGGACAAGTCAACTAAAAGAAGAATTGATTCTTTCTTCAAAAGGCCTTTCCAGACTTTGCCCTGCATCGTGAGACTCGCATAATACATGAATACAATCTTATGTCTGGACTTTAAAAGAGACCATGACCCCTGAGTTTCTTTCGGCATTTCTTCTCAGGGATCAGTCACTTTGGAAATGCCATTTAGTTTAAAAAAAAGGACATGTAAAAGTATCTGAGAAGATCTACTTACAGAAGTAAATATCATTTCATTTAATTCAGACCATCCAGTTATTATCCCACTGAAGGACATTATTTAGCCACAAGCCTCTATATTCTCATACAATTTCGAGGATATATATTATTATCTGTCTATGTTATTTTTTAGTGTTACGTGAAGTGACTGCCGACTGACCTCCGCAACCTTTGGAAACCCAATATGATGTTATCTGGGAAGGCGTGCGTGCTTCCCTCTATCTGATATTATGTCTTATTTTTATATACTAGTGTGCTGACCCATTCTTTAATACGTTAGTTAGAATAGCTACGTATTTACTTATAAATAACTTTGTCCCTGTAGGTATGTATATTACCGGCGATCTGTGGTACAAAAATATCTAATATCGGTTTGATAATAATATGATACCACCGCAGGGCAATGAGATAGTATTAAGCTCTTCTCATACAGAGAATCTACGAGCATTAATCACCACTCTTACTCAAGACAAATCAGTGACTTCAAACGTATATTGATATTATACAGTCATCTTTTCTCCTCCACTATCAAGTCCATCCAAAGGTTGTCTGTAAGAGATCGCTTTTAGCGATAAGGCCGCCCATTGTAACACCCTATGTACCCCTTAAAGTTATAATTTGTAAGTTTTTATGGTGTACAATAAAGAGTATTCTATTCTATTCTATTCTATTCCAGGGTATCAACACTATGATGAATATTAAGCCTCGGGTTCAATGCCCTAGTCGGGCAAAGAGTTATTCTGTAGATTTTCGATCTGGTTTTTTTTAGTTAGAGTCGGGAGTCTGGATTTGTGCCCGGTTAAACGCAATATCCTATACGGTATCTAGATGTGTAAGCTTCTTAACTATGTATTAGTGGGTAATAGTTTAATTAAATTCCATTGTGAATTTTTTGCGTGAAAGAGTACCTAAACATCCATAGTAAACATACATCTATCCTCACCAACCTTTATATTTATAATATTAGTTGGTTATAATATGTCTTTAAAACCATTCTATATCTAAAAATTCTCAGTAGCAGCCCGGAGTCTGGATCTGTGCCCGATTGATGGCAATAGGCTCGCCCCCTATTACATGGGACTTAAACATAACTGGCGAAATGGGTGCACTACGCGTAGGCACACCTCTGCCTAACCCATCGGTAATTACGGGCGTGATGCTATATCAGAATCGGAAAAGTCTAAACGGTACTTGTTTTGATTTGATCCTATAACTTGGTGCATGAGAGGCGGGTACTTAATCAGACTCGGTGGTAAAGAATTTCAAAAAAACATTGCCCTGCAGATACATACGCTAATGCGTCATATCCTGTAGGTAAATAGCTAACTGTAAACTGACAAACAGATTACTATGTAGTTACGCAATAAGTTATCTCTTCTAACACCCCCTCGCCCCCTATTACATGGGACTCAAACATAACTGGCGAAATGTGGGTGTACTACCAGGTACACCTCTGCCTAGCCCTTCGGGGATTACAGGCGTGACGTTATGTTTTATGTTATCTCTTCTAACAATAATCAATTATCTTCAGGTGTAAACTAAATCTTCACTTAGTTGAGAAGATTCACCATTAATATCTTGTCTTACCGGTAGTAGAACAAACTGTCACACTATAAATTAATTGTTGAAAAAATCAGCTGCATTTTGTACCGTTTGTATATCTTGTATGTTCTGAGGGCTTAGACAAAGACACATTGCCATTCACAATACCGAAGTTTGATAAGTCCGAATATTATGGAATTGGTATACTCTCGTGATAATATTTTTTTTTACATTTTGGATTAAATATAAAATAAAGTAAAATTTGTCTTTGTCGAAGGCTCCCGCTGTTACTAAAATCTTACTTTTTATTCTAGAAACAAAATGAAAAAGGAACAATATTTATTCTTCTACCTCATGCAGTTTATTGGCGTCGCACAAGGCACCTTTAACTCTCATATTTAAGTCGCAGGTCGAACAAAAACTGTAATTGAATTTCCCCGTTAGAAAGATGCCCAGTTATAGCGGGATTGGAACTGTGCCCGATAAATGGCGATAAGTTCGCCGCCTATTACATGGCACCTAATAACGTCATCGGTGAACTAGGGGTGTACCGCAGCCCACTCTCGCCACATATTTCAGGGGTCACAAACATGTCGGGCTTGGGATATACTATGATGTTGTTTTGATGGAATATTTTGGGAAACTTCCTAAACTTCCCTACGCTTTTGTTGAAATATGTTGATGATAATGTTGTATACAAAAAAACGCCGTGGAAAATGATGAGCAGTTTGCTTTAGAACCAAAAAAGTCTTACGCTCACTTTACGTCGCAGTTTTCTTTAAGATAGTGCAAACTATTTTATTAAAAATGTTTCTAAGAGACTGGCGATGTGGCGAGGAGTCACTTCCAAACTCGACGTTATAGGAAGTATAATGAAAATATTGTAGCCACGCTTGGTATGCTATGATCGATTGCCGTCATGCAGGGCCGGTATTACATGGATCATGCTAGCATCGTCGGTTACATTAGATTGCGTTTGATACCGCCATGTTGATAGCAGATTGATTCTAGCTGGATAATGCGGATAGTAATGGATTCTGTTACCGATGATTTCATTGCGTAAACACCTTGTAATAGTGAACAAGACTACGCTGCAAAAAGGACAAATAAGATAAACGGTGAATCAGATACCTATTGAAATTGAAAAAAAATCTAAAGAAAAAGAAGAAAAAGAAAATCTGAAGAGAAGTTTTGTATTTACTGGACTGCCAAAAAAAGAACCTTATGGTTTCTGAATAGATGTATGTATTTAATAGTCTATTTCTTCATTGGAACGCCCTTTAGTCTAAACAGTTTCGTTATTTTCAATAACTAAATAGGTATCCGCAGGTTGAGGTTGGATAAAGATATCGATGGACACCCTATGTCGCTCTTAAAGTTATTTATTGTATTTTATTAGATTTTACTTTTTACCGTTAGTTACTTACGCTGTATGTATTAGTACAAAACACAATATGGCGGCGGCTTCAAATAAGTATCACAGAACTTTTTGTGACAGTAATATACAATGTGCTTGAGGAGATAATCCATTGGCGGTATACAAATCTAAGATTGAACTATAATAACTGCCATCAACTGCATCAGAGCGCTTGCAAAGTGATCTTCTTTGAAACTTTTTTAATACAAGATCATTTGTTCTATGTCTGGGTGTTAGTTATCTATAATATGTGTATTTAGAAATATTTAAGTGTGATTATCAATTGTTTAGTACTCATAGCACAAGCTCTGCTTCGGTATGGACTAGATGTCGTTGTATGAAAGTTGTAGAACATATGTTTGTTAATTTTATTGTTGTGGATTTTTTTTATATTTTCAATATTATTTATTAAACCTTACTCAAAGACATTAAAGACTTGGTACAGACAGGCCACTTCATTCGAACGAGATCCCTGTCAATTATCTCCATCATGCTCTGCTAAACAAATTGTGATAGTTGAAGCCCAAAATCATTCCAGGACAAGACGTAACGTACTAGAAAATATTCTATCTTCATTACTTACATACATAATGTAAGTAGAGGAGAGAGGAATCGCAATAAAAATCGTAATGATACCGCAATAACGAACTCGCGATAACTGCCGAAAGGAATTGATAAGGAAAATATAGGGAGCGTTACATATGGGTACCACATGCTCGACGGAACCCTTATTGGATGGGGCGTGTTGCCTTAAAAGATTCATGGATTCTTATAGAAAGGAATGTTTCTGTATTTAAATATTCCGGGAGAACGTGGAATGAAGAATTGGAATTTGGAGGAGGATGTGGCGAGAGCTTGTAGGATTCGATATCTCGGTAAATATAGGAAGTGAAGCTTAGTACGTATTAAGCTGACTTTGACGTTCATTATTATCTACTTACGTAGGTTAATAAATGAGGTGTTCTCATGTTTATGAAAAAGATTATAGAAAGAATAGCTGCTCCGGCAAACTTCGTTTTACAAAAAACAAAGTACGACCTATTCTCAGACCTACTGAATATACACACAAAATTTCATTAACAATCGGTCAAGCCGTTTCGGAGGAGTTTGGTATAACAAACATTGTGTCACGAGAATGTTTATGTATTAAAAAGATATATTGATATAACTATCTTAAAACCATTAACTGATAGACAATCTATACTGTTTTAACCTTGAAGCATGAAATTATGGTAGCATTATTAAAAATACATCTCCTACAAGGGATGACAATTTTTTGTCGATGTTTCTATTATTTTTGAGATTATTCAATTATGCATTCGTATTGTGTTCTAAAAGTTGCAACTCCATTCTTGAGGTTTTGTTGTAATGTCTTTAAATGTAGTTCAGTAATTATAATCTAGAAGTTATTTAATAGACCTATCAAGCTTTTTAGGGCTTAAGTTTTAATTGAAGTGTTCCTTGTGAAAACAAGTACCAATGTATCACAACAGAAACGTGGGTTGATCATCCTTTGTAGTATATGAAAAAAGAATGTAATATTGCCGTATTGTTTTTACTTTAGAATTTCAAGTGACGAAGGCCTAGGCGTTTAAAACTTTTTAAATGTAAAATGTCAGAGAAAATGGCGAAGCGTCATTTTTGTTATTCATCGACAGTTCATTCATCTCCAGTGAAACATTGACAGATCCATTATGACTCAAACAATGGTAGCGGCACCGTACAAATTTGTAAGGACCGGTTTTCATAATACGACGCTAAAGTGGCGAATAGCTGCGATAATACAGCGTTTTGTTGTTACCGAATTGTATTCAATGTTTGATAGCATTTACTTTGACGCAGAAAATCTTAATAAACGTCGCGTGATTTAACATCAGCTATTTATCATTCCGGTCCTTAAATTAAAACGCTTTCAATTAATCTTCCATTTCGTTGCTGTAAATAACGTACATGTGTTTGGCTCAAAAATATACGAGACAGTATTCATTTAACGTACACAGAATATTGTATAAACAGTGTCACCGATATGAAAACGTAATAATCAACAACGAGGTTTAATATCATCACGAGACCGACCTCTTTCGACCCTTCCGTTATTTACATCCCAGATTATAATCAAAGTAAATGTTTTTCCATAACATGGTTCACTTCCAAAACATAGTTACATAAAAGTTATTTCATATTTATTAAATAAACTGGTCATTCAAAAGCTATTTTCAATCAGTGACATTGTTAAAAACTTTTACAAAAAAGTGCACCGAAAACAAAAAGAAACAAATAAAAACACTGAACAACTCAAAACATTTTAACAAAAAAAAAAACAATAAAGTTGTACGGTATCCACTGGTTTGCGAAAAACGAATAAAAGTTATTATAAAAACAAAAGTGTGTTTAAACACGATTGCATGCATTACCTCGTGACGGTTGCAGCGTCGGAAGCCACCACCCGCGGATATTATTTTGTTGCAACACGAGAGGGCGCGAGGGAGACGGCGAGAAAAGCTCCTTAACAACTTTTTAAAGGGAGCACTCGGATGGAGCGAGCGCAGCGCGAGCCGCGGGTACCGGCGATTCATTAAGAACGAGCGTGGAGGCTGCGATGGGCGACCACCCCCCGCGCCCCGTCGCTCGCGGCCCCACCGCGCATGCGTCCCGATACCCTCCAATCGCGGCCCTGTTGCTTCTGACGGCCGCACAACGTCAAAACGTAAACGCTATGAATACGTTTAATCGCCGCTGAATCTTCCGACAATCGCGATGATCTACGTTTAGATTAGGACAACTTTTGCGGGAAGCGACAGATGCATTGTGCTCGCGAGACGCTACTCCACTCGACTGGCCAAGACGTTTGGCGCACAATTGAGATGATAATAATATGACTCTTTGCAATTTATTGGACCAAAAATGTCTGACTACAGAATATTTTATATATTTTTTTCATGGTAGCAAAATGTTTAATTATTTAAGTACTAATTTTATTTTATTAAAATTTCATGCGAGTGAATCTAAGCTCGGGCTACTTAAAAACATAAAACCCGCTCGTTGGATGACTGTAACCCGCTGAACCTCCATCAGGGTCGTACAAGCTAAATCTAAATCCCTTAAATACGTTACCCAGATATTTATGGCAGGGCTAATAGCGCCAGTTAAGCCGAAGACCAGGCGCACCAACGATATTTTTGAAGATAAATGCAAAACGGCTCTGTTTCTTGAAAAGTACCTAATCCCGCATAATTAGAAGTAATTGACAAATGAAACGACAGATTCCTAAGTCCACAAAGTTTTGTTTGAATAAATTTCGAAAATTCAATTCAAATGTCGTGGAGTGGTGTTTTAGCTAAATAATTTTTTGATCATTTTCTTAGTTCGCCTTAATTATAAGCTGCCGCTGTCTTTTCTTTAAGAAAAATAATCAGATGAATGAATACCCTTGAGCATTCCCGAGTCGTCCTTTGAGAAAAGATTTCTCAGATAAAGAGAAATGTGTACCTTCGCAAAAAGTATGACGTCGATTATAACGACTCAACAGAATTATTTTAAAATAACGTTTAATTAATATGAACATCTATTACACCTCTATTGGGTTAAATGGCACGATAACACATGAAATAAAAACAATTTGACGACAGACGAAAGGTTATTTCAATTGTGTCAATTAGAGACACGGAGTACGAATGCTGGTAATTAATACCAGACCGCAATAAGGTTAAAAAAAAAAAATTAAAATTAAAACTGTTTATTTCAAAGTATAACATTAATTTTGGTTAAACCCACTTCGCTTAATCTTAATTTGAAGGATTATGTGCGAGTGAGGCGTCTCGATCGTTTACATTAGAAAATATTGTTGAAACATTGATGGTTACATTATTCATATAGGTATTAAGTTTCTGAAAGATCTGGAGAAACTTTGTACTGATCTACTGTAAGGTAATATTTTATTGCTCGTTTTATTTGCGCAGTTGTCTTCGATTTTAATTTATTAGTTAGTTGCTTTGGGAGTTTATTCAACAAGTTAGGTAATAAGTACCTCCAGGTCCTTCTTCCAAGTTAATTTAATAGTTTGGTATTGGTTGATGTGCGTCATGGTATTCGTTTTAATTTACAGGATAAAAAAATATTTATTACAAACGTATTTCTGGTAATTTATATTGATAACTGACAAGGTCGCTAAATGCTGAAGGACGAATTAAATCTCTGCTCCTTTATAATTGTAATAAGATTAATCTAAGTACCTACAAAGAATAATTCTAAGAAAAATTATTGAGCACAGAAATGTTTGAGAAAAAATAATACAAAGAAAATAAATATTAATTTTAAATGTAGGTCATTCCAGTGGTATATTAGTATTTGTTTTTAGCATCACCAGTTAGTAACATCACCTCCGCGGCTCTGCCCCACTTTAGTTTTTTAACATAAAATATAGCCTAGGAGCCTAATATACTTACGGTTTTTACGTTTACTCTCAGCAGGGATAATAGTAGCATTGTAATAGTAAAAAAAACGGACTGCAGTATATGAGTTTATTTGTTATAAACAGAAAAATATAAAGGAACACATAGTGATGTTTTATTTATGTCCGTTGATGTGTGCAACATCAACGGACATAAATAAATCATTCTCTTGACGTAGCACAGTTTGATAAATAAAAATAGAATATGTGTCGTTCTTTTTTGTCTGCCACTGTAAACTCATTCAATTAATACTTTTTGTCACGCCTACCAACAAGGGCAAAATGACAAAATATATAACAGTTCGCTATCAATAAAATTAAATTTAACTTTTCTTTTAACACATAGAATCTGTCATTTCGGTACAGCTTCCGTGTGTCAAACATGTTTAATTAGTTCAAATAACATATAGCAGGCATTTCATTTAGTAGATACTGTTTCAGTTTTGTATCAATAGGTACTGAAATGATACTTATCGGAAAAGTTCTTTGTGAATAAGGTTTTTCAGGTCATGATAACTGTCATCTGTAACGAAAGCGAATGGCGGGCTTTTTCGGGGACTGTACTACGTAATTTTGACGTTCAAAATGTGTTAATTTTCAACCTAAAGTAAATAATTTACTTTCATTTAGATTTTTTGATTTTCATAAATATTCTCACTAGCTATATAACATTCTTGCTTTTAGTTTTTTTGTTGAAAATGAGAGCATTGTGTGCCTAGTCTCATCATCATCTGCCTAGCCTTTTCTAATATCATATGTTGGGGTCGGCTTCCAGTTAAACCATACACAGCTGATTACCAGTATTTTACATGGAGCGACTGCCTGTTGGACCTCCAGAACCCATTTACTGGGTAACACGATACGTTACGTTACGTCTAAAGCGTAAAGTGCAAAATATGGGTAAACGTACCTATGCCTGAACCATCCGCAAATACAGGCGTAGTGTTATATTAATTTATTTTATGCATATTGTAGAGACTACGAAAGTTGTATTTTGCTATGATGGGTAAATATTATATTCGAGAATCTTGTGGCTAAATAATAACAGCCCCATGGGTCAATCGAAGGTTAAGCTACGCTTGACGAGGTTGATCCATGGATGGGTGGGTATCAAGACTCCTCTGTGCCTCGGAAAGCACGTAAATCTGACAACCAGTTTAACCACTAGGTTAAACTGGTTGCCAGATTTTAGATCTTCTGACTTCTGTAACGACTTTCACAAATGACAGCCGGGAACAACAGCTTTACGTGCTTTCCGAGGCACGTAGGAGTCTTGATACCCACCCATCCACGGATCGACCTCGTCAAGCGTAGCTTAACCTTCGATTGACCCGTGAGGCTGTTATTATTTAGCCACAATATCCTTGAATATAATAATTACCCATCATAGCAAAATACAACTTTTGTAGTATCTACAATATGTATAAAATGAATTAATATAACACTACGCCTGTATTTGCGGATGGTTCAGGCATACGTTTACCCATATTTTGCACTTTACGCTTAAGACGTAACGTAACGTAACGTGGCTTGCCAGGAAGTCGACGTCGATCCGTTCGTTTGTGATGTTCGCAGATTGAGAAAAAACTCTGTGCAACCATTTATTTGCTAACATATCTTAGCATCCATGTTTGTTCGAATAATTTATTGTAATTGTAGTGTAGTCTACTATTATTAAGTAATAAAACTAAGCTATTTGTTTAATTATAAGTGGAAATTTGTAATTGGCTTTCTGCAAGATAAAATTGTAACTATACTTTACTATAGCTGTAAATTTCCCAAAAAAAAAAAAAGACTCATGTAGTATATTGGAGTCCGTGGTCTTCTGAAAAATGCGAGATGGAAAACCTAATAACACGACGCCAATCGTGAATCAATCATGCTCTAACGATTATTTGACTAGATCAACGAGGTGGTAATCAAAATTTATGTTTTATTCACGAGAATGATGCTAAACCCAGATTGTAAATAAAAAGTAATTCACGACAGTGGAATCCTTCTAAAATCTTACGTATCAAAGAATTAGTTGTGCAATGTACGGCTTCGCTTCACCATTAATCTTTGTCAAAACTTTACAAATTGGAAACCATTACCTTTAGTTAATTATTTCCAGTGTCTTCAAAATTGATTAATTAATCATCATATCGCACACTACCGTTTGCTGTCCATGATTTCGTTAGAATGTTTCTAACTTATTTCAGTGTCAGATTTGTTAAGTCAATATTTAGATCCCTAGTAGTTGGGGACAAAACATTTAATTTCTCTAAAAAATAATTAATAATAATACCAGCCTGTTACTTTCCTACTGCAGGGCAAAGGCCTCTTCTCATACAGAGAAGGCTCGAGCATTGATCACCACGCTTGCTCAAGGCGGATTAGCGATTTCAAACTTATATTAACTATAAGTCTAGGTTTCCTCACGATGTTTTCCTTCACCGATGTCAATGATGTCTAAGATAAACTTGGAAAGTACATATGAATTGAAAAAGTCACATTGGTACTTGTCCGGATTTGAACCACAACCTCGTGCATGAGAGGTAGGCGTCTTAACCTCCGGGCCATCACGACGAAAAAATAATTATAAAATGAAAATATTTTGAACCGTGTTCATCAATTTAAATATCTTGGTCATATAAGTAGTGAGTGCTGATAGTAGGGATGTAGAGAGGGAACGAAGAGCATTGGCGGTTCGATACAATATGCTTGTCCGTAATTTTGCTCGTTACACGTGTGAAGAAAAACAGACGCTTTCCAAAGCTTACTGTCAAATATTTTACACGTGCAGTCTTTGGACAGGCAGCACGCAGAAAGCCATCAGTGCTCTTCGGGTCCAATATAATAAAGCGTTCAGGATGCTGTTGGGGCTGCCACGCTTCTGTAGTGCTTCGGGCATGTCCGCTGATTCGGGCACTGGTGGCTTCGCAGCAATCATTCTTAAACGTGCCGCTTTGTTGCTGCAAAGGGTTCGGGGCAGCGCTAACAGTCTCCTGAATGTCATTGCGGGCAAATTTTATCGTCCAATTTTAAATGGGTGGTCGTGTTTACATGTTTACTAACATAGTTTTTAATCAATGATTAAAGATTACTGAATTAAAATAGTTTACATATCTCTTGCTCTGTAAGTACACCCTTACACCCCTGAATGCCGGGGTGTATGACTATCATTACAGCATAGGTTTTGGAATTTGAAAAAAGAACTGTCATACTCATACTGCACGAAGAATATTTTTAAAAAGTTAATTTTTTTTTTCTCGGTATCGATTAATTACTCGAATCGGAATCTAGACAATTTATTTTATAAAGATTTTATTTTAAATATGGAACTATTTGTTTCCACATCGTATGTTAGATGGAATCGATTTAAAAATCAAACTGGCCAGCAAGATTTGACGCGCTTGCGTGCGTGAAAAAAAAAGGCAGTCTACTAGTAGGCGCGAAAGCATCGCGAAAATAATAAATTTTTTTCTTCTTAATAAATGTTCATTGAAACCTGCTGTCTTGTTGTTTACTTACCTCACAATCGATATGTAAAGCAGAGTATTTATCTCGGGCGTAAGCATCAATTGCATACTCGGGTTAATTAGCGCCTTCGCTTCGCTCAGGCGCCAAAAACCTCGTATGCAATTGATGTCATACAGCCCTTGGTTAATAATCTACTATTATACAGAATACAGGTTGAGACGAGTTATTTCAAATCACAACCGCTTCTAGGTAGTTAATTATTTCTGTCTCCAAGTCTAAAAGCTTTGTACGTAATTCAGAAGCCCATAATTTCCAATATGTAATGTTCGCACATTCGTATCGTATCGTCTTTCTTGAAAAGCAATTCTCGTGTTCAATATAATATTTGCCAAACATTATATCAATAAGGTACCAATGTGGTTACCCGCATACTATGCGAAATGAAATCACGTAACCGTGCGCGAACGTAATATTTAGTTGGTGATACTTACACACAAGTTATAAGTAGACACGTGTATGCAAAATCAAATAAATCCAGTTTCTACCTAATTGGCACCGAATTGTTTACTTACATAAATATCTGTTTACTGCTTTTACTCTTGCAGTGAATGAACCGAACAAAAGACATTAGAAGGGTCGGCCATAAGCACAGGTGTGTAAAATCAAATGTAGACATCTAAATAACTATTGGGTTGAAACACATTTACTTAATCCTCTTTTCTGAATATACTACAGTCAACCGGCAAGCAGAAATATTTAGGTAATTTAATTAATCTTTTAATCTCAGAGATAATGTGGAATTTCCAGATTCCGCAGAGTTCGTTCAGGCTTTTCTATAACCAAGATGTTCTTCGAAATCTCTGTGTATCTGGATATACGAGGCAAGAACTCGTAAACGTAAATTTGTTCCTAAGCCGGCGAATGCTTTAAACGTAGGCCGTCAAATATTTAGCGCGGTGCAGAGCTGCGGCAACTTCATCTACACACAAAGTCACGAGAGGGAGTCCCACTGAACCACTTTACCTGTACTTGCGGTAATTTGTACGCTGACTTCAGGAATTGAATCTCTCTGCAAATAGTTAAACACTAAACCCGTCAAGGAATTAATTCTCCTCATCCTGATTGTACCAGAAACAGTTCGATGAGGTTTCTGTAAACGACTTTGACTTTACAAAGACACCGGTTTGCGGGTACAAACTAAAGCGATTAAGAAACGCTCAACGTGTAGAAAGTCGTTTGAGCGCGATAGCGGAGTTACGTTTAGATATAATTTTTTACTGGAATGCGAGCGCGGACATCGAAAAGGGACCAATAAAATATGCAGATTTGACTGCGGCCGTATTTTTCTCAGTGTAATCTGCATTATTCAGGCTTTGTCACGAACTTCGACAGTTTAACAGCGTTTATCTCTCGCCTTGCAAATTGAGCTACGACTTTAAGACAAACGGGAGTCACTTTCATTATCATAATGGACCTCGGCCGATTCTTTGTTGGTGAGCCGAGGATGGATTCCAGTTGACGTTTTACGAGACGTTCTTTTATCTTTTATACCTGGTTTTGTTTATTTCTTTCCGAACATTCTTTATTAACTAATATAAGAACGCGATGTCGTGCTTTCTCTTCTTACTTTAAGATATTAAGAGGAAAATAATTACAATACTAATATGCTTAAAAAATGCTGTTTGCAGTTCTTGTTTTATTTCACAGTTATAATCAGTCTGCAAGTAGGTATAACTGTAATTTTAAAACTTGATTTGTAAACAGTCTTGATTTAGGTATAGTCCTCCTTACCGATTTCGATAACGGCGACCCTTGCAGCTATTTCCTTCTTTCGTGTGCCCTGATGTGACTGGCCAGATCGAACTTGCTTTGAAATACCCGGTTACATGTAAAGCAGTAGAGTTCGCCGGCAGAGTTATAGGTGTAAGAATAGTATGGCTTAGGTCTCTCTTTACGATTTTGGCGCTTTTCGTTTAATGTATCGAGTCGCTTGTTTTCGAAACTTTTAATATTTTTGAAAATAGTAGAGCGCCAAGACGACCTGTGCAGAGCGAGCTTTATTATTATTTAGCTTTATTCGAGATATTAACAAAATGACTGTGGGCAAAGAGCCGTGTGACGTTACAGCAGCATACTAGAAACCCGAATGCACCCCGGGAATCCTCATCAACACATCAATAGGACATGAATTCGATGGCATACAAATAATTAATCGGACATCGCCAAAGACGTACCTACCGTCGAACACGTTCTACGGTAAAAGCTTTACCGACGTAAATAGTAATTTACCCATGGACAAGTTCCGTGTTCCAACGGCAAGGAGCGGCCGAGTGTCCGCTAGACCAAAACTAATCGCTGATAGAGTACGCGCTTGCCAGCGATTGGACTATTGATTCGCTACCATCTACAGGCCGACGTAAATACGTAGGAGCGTATGGCAGTACGCCATAAATTGATGGCTTAATTTGTATACTTGGCTGTAGGGGGTACGTGTGTATGAGCAAATTGTACTGGTCATATGTTTCGTTTTAATTGCACCTGGTTTTGTTATTAATTTGGGGGTCTTGTTCTTTTGTCAGCAGTACTGATGAGTCATGTCAAAATAGTTACAGTAACAGTAGTAACATACATTGATGGATCACCAAAATAGTGTCACTTACAACGCTGTTTGTTTTTCAGTTTGCCCGTCGCATGTCGTCGTTTTTCCGCGAACATTGTTTGTATGGCTTATGGCTCATAAGGACATTCGAGGAGTTAAATAAGTACTAATATCTTAACTTTTCTTTCTTTTTATCAATAACTTTTTATTTTCATAGATACAAATAAGTGCCGATTAGATACCCACTTTATTTCGATATTACCTACCAAAACTTTCACCCTCCATTCACAACAAAACACAATGCAACGCTAAACTCCCCCGGCCAATATTTCATAAGTTCCCTCTTTCAAGGTCCGTGATATTGGAAGGGCTAGTCGGAGGTCACACTAATCGCCGATGACTCGTGCAACGGCACGGCACGAAGCGATTTATGACGACTGTGGACACCCTTCGCGTAGCTAAACCCCTATGTACACAGAACACACACATTTCCCTGTAATTTTACGTCGCGATGTTTTGTGTGTAGTGTGTATTATACTTTAGGGTTTTTTTTATTGAAGTGCGTTTTGTTAGCTCAGTTTATTAGCGTAACCGGTGTACCGGTTTGCGTTTCGCTTATTGATCACCTTGATCTTCGTCTTATAGTATTTTAATGCCGTCCATGGGCTTTTGACTTGGCATCACATGCCTTCGAGAAATATCTCTTAGAATTTTCGGTTTCCTCACGATGTTTTCCTTCAACGTTTTTTGAAGCAAGTCATAATTATACCGAAAAATCAAAGGTGCGTGCTTCGGGTTCGAAATCGAGACCTATGATTTGACAATCCGCCGGTCACACCACAAGCCGATTGCTGTTAACTCTTTTATTATAATGATAGTCAATGGATAGATTATTTTTGTCAGCCATGCACCTCGGTACTGGATCAATTTAAAACGGTCGATGTAATCGATCGACCAAATCCTAGATGGCTTCAGTTTTCTTTTGGGTGGCGTGAAAAATAACAGCTTTTAGTGTGGTTCAGTCTAGTTAAAATGCTGTGTACGTGCCCTTCACTGTTCATGTCGTAGCTGCTCCACGGGTATAAAGACGAGCATTGTCGAAAGGTAGAAGCTTTCTCCGATAACTTCGTAATAAATTCAATAACTTTATTCTATGCTTGAATCCGTTAAGTTTTTGTGTATATATTTAAAGTTTATGATATTTATTATTCACAATCTATATTTATAAAAATCAATTGCTGTTCATTAGTCTCGCTTAAACTCAAGAACGGCTGGCCTGATTTAGCAAAATTTTGGGTTTGGAAGGTTTGTGGAAGCCCAGGGAAGGTTGAGAAGGTGAGTAAATATGAAAAAAATGCTGGGAATATAGTAAAAACAAAAATTTCGCTTAGAAACTATTCCTACCTGTCAAACATTTGATGTGCGCCCCGTTGTCGGTACGGTATACTCCTCTCAAATTTAACAACGTATTTAAATAAGGATTTTGAATTGACAACATAATTATGTGTAAAACATTGGGATTACGTATTTAGATTTTAAAATTACGAAAAGTTAAATAATGTTATAGTCACCATGACATGACAATGGATCAACAGAATTATTTTGGATGTCAATTTATGCGTACGTTCTGAAATTTATATTGTTACTAAACTGAGAAAGAGGTTTTCTGTAGCATATAAAAGTCTTATATTTCAGAAATCAATTTACGTAATTAATAATGACGACAGAGACGAACTTCAATAATTCTTTGCAAAAAGAACTTTTTTTACTGTTTGGACTTTAATTAAAGTAGACCGGGAAAACTATATAAATTGTATGTAACATAGAGGCACGCAGCGCAGTAGTTCAGTATATAATGACGAATTTAGTATTTTTTAAATCAATGCATTTCAGTAAGGTAGTTAGGTTAGGTAGTTAGGTTAGCTATAGGATAGGTATGGTAAGTTAGGTTAGGTTATATATACATGTTGTCATTTTAATTCTATCGAACACAAAATGTTTAAATAAGATCACATTAGAGAATCGCTTAATAAAAAGTAGTAGTAGTTATTATTGGTTTTGATCTATTTGTTGTCAGCTAGTTATATATAAATAAAGATGTTTTCTTCGCTTTCATATTTTTAACGGACTTGCACCTACCATTGTTTGTATCCGCATGACCTATCTTCTCTTTTGGTTGACTGGTAGAAAATGCCTAAGGCATTGAGTCCGGCTCTGTACATTTGTGTGCTTGAAGTATTAAATAAATAAATAAATAAATCCGCTGACTTGAAGTGTCCTGTACTTATATGTTTAAAATTTTAGCCATTAAGAAGGATGATTAAAACGCAATTTCTTACATCTGAAAGATGTGTTATAAATAGAATAATATAACTCTTGATTGGTAATAGGTTGTTATGGTTTGGGCCTGAGATGTAGAGCAATGAGGAAAATTTCGTGAAAAAGATTTAAATATGAAGGTGAGTGGTTATGAGTGCCGAGATGCGTCAAAAATTGTATTGACAATAGGAAGGAAAAATAAATGTAGCTTAGGCCAATTAGCTGAGAATACTTTAACATTTGAAGCTTGATTGAGCCAATGACTAAGGTAGAAATATAAAAGAAGAATGCAATAATATATTGCGCCACCATAAATTAATCAGGAGAAGAACTAGATGAAACGATGAAACGTTTTGATTTACTAACCACGCACCTTCTGAGTTTGCATTACTATTGCAATCTCCATCCGACCAATCACGCTTAATCAGAATCCTCCCGACTCAGAAGCATTCCTTACAATCAAACACCGATTAGAACATTACTTCCCAGTCCTAGCTTACAGGACTACAGCTGTACCTATAACTTGAAGTCACAAATAACAATAAAGAGCTCGGTTCAAGATTCCGAGTCCACAAGTACGTTATAAATCTTGGCAAATCCTATACGTTTTGTTAGGCAATTTATTGTACGAACTCCTAGTCTGACAATGTAGACATTTTAAGACACGCTGATTGGTAAATTGACCGATCCATCAGTGTGACAAACGGTTTAAAATGACTATAATAATAGACTTTATTCGAGATTGTTAAACGACTTCGTCCGGTCATATGTGGTGCGCAAACAGGAAAATACCCATCTTTACAATATTTTTAGCTTCGTTCGCTTGAGACGGTGTTCTTTGTGACTGCCTTCGCAATGCAAGCAAGAGTTTTTTTGTTGAATATTTTTTGGCTACAATTTTTATTTACTGCTTCGGTGTGTAGCTATGCCTATTTCAATAAAAGGGTTTGGTGCTTCCTATGTTACAATTAACACAGACTGGAAGGGGTGCCTACATAGTTGGGAAGAAACTAGGCAGATGATAACTCGAAAAAGTTGAGAACAAATAAGCGACACAAAAAAATAAATACACAGATACATACATACTGAAACCAAATAAATACACAGATACATACATAGTTGATCAAAATAAATACATAGTCAAGAGAGATAAAAATACGTTTATAAAGAACAACTAGGTATTCAGAGTACCAATCAACCCGGCGATGAACCTGCCAACATCTTATGCATATTATATGTTCTCGAACTTTCATTTTAAATGTAAACTGACTGGTTGCCATCCTGATGTTCAGATGGAGAGCATTACAAAGGAAAACCGCCTGGACAAAGAAGGAAGAGTGGAATAAAATCATGTACGTATTGTATATTTAACGCTTGCTTCAAAAGCGGTGAAGAAAAACATCGCAAGGAAATCGGCATGCATGAGAGATATTTTTCGATAGCATAAGCCAAGTCAGAAGCTCAGGGGTGGTGTAAAAACTATGATACTAGGTACTAACCGAGTACACAATCCTCACACAAATAAGAAGGTCTACAATTTGACACGAATCTCTTCTACGTGTCTATTAGTGGAAACCGGTTTCATTTACACAGTACCCCCGAACTAATTTCATCAGCAAACAATATCAGTGTTGCGAATTTGTAAGAAAACGCCTTCAATGAGTAGGTGTACGTAGCAGTGTCTATACAACTCGATTCCTGTTGGCTTCCCTTTGGAATTTCGAAAGAGCAGCTCTACCGCTATTTTTTTTATTTTTTTTTTAATTTCACGAATTTTCACACAACGCCATTTAGTCCCAAGTGGAGCTTGAGAGCAATCAATCAATCAATTTATTTATTCCATAACAATTTTCACATTATGTCTGAATTCTTTGCATGCAATTTTATATTTAAATCATACAGTTTTCATACATAACAGTTCCAAAATTAATTAAAATGAGTAAAATGATAATACAAGTTGAGTAAAAAAAGATATAAAAATTAATGTCAAAATTAATGTCACGTGTACAAATTGATGTCATGTGTTAATTATTCTCATAATTCATCAACGGAGTACAGGCATTTGTCGAACAAGAACCGTTTAAGTTTAATCTGAAACCCACTTGTATATAATAGACTTTTTATTTCTGTCGGCAGTTTATTAAACAACTTTAATGACTTATGGTAGGCGCTATGTTTTGCAACATCTGGAGATCTTTTCTTCTAGTACTCTCCCTTTTTTTACTTTCATCTTCAGTCTCATATTCAAAGATGTACTTTGATAAGTGACTGAGAAGGACCAAAATGTACAAGCTGGGGACTGTCAATATATTTAAGTCTTTAAAATGAGCTTGTGTTATGGGTACTAAACAGCTGATAAACATACTTATTTATTTCTAAATACATACATATTATAGATAAATTACACCCAGACACAGAACAAATGATCGTGCTCACGACGCAAACATTTGTTCTGGGTGGGAATCGAACCCACGACCTCCGGCAAAGTCATTGTCATTTTTTAACTAGAAGGTGTAGGTTGTTTCACTATCTGATTACTCTGACATGAAACACCGAAATAAACTCAGAGGTCAGCTTCTTTTAAAGCCCAAGCATTATCTTGGCCAGATCGTCTTTTCAGGAAAGAACCACAGAGTCATTTGTTATTTCCACGTATTTTTAGGATCTAAAGGATCCAGTCTATTAAGAAATATTCTAATGATTTGTACATAAATAAATAACCTACAATAAATCGTGATATGTATACATTTTTGACCCGTTGCTACTGGTACGTAGTAGAAAGGTACCTTTTGCCGTTTCAATATTATTCGTCAAGTAAGTCAATGAAGGTCAATGTTGTAGGCGTAAAGCAAACTAACAGGTTGCTTTACGCCTACAACATTGACCTTATCTCAGGTGTTTTAAGAACCATTTTATTATCTGCCTACGTTAACACTTGACATCTTATTTTAGATATTAATTGAGGACACGCTCATGAACAATAAAGTTTCATAAATCTAAAATTAATTTTGTTTACAGATCGTTTCTTATTTCAAGACAGCGAGAGTAGGTTTTGATCACAAAAATAAAATACGTTTTTTTTTAATTATAACTTATTGAGATAATTTCCAATGTTTGTAAGAGAGGACATTGAGGTTCCCTTTATCCTTTTTGCCTGTATGTTAGCTTATTTTTACAAGAAAAATAAAATTTGCCTATATATGTTACACTTACTTACACTTTATCGAATATCTAGTATTACGACCGCGCCTGTCAACAACCGCCTTCAATAAGCTAAAGGTGGTAGTCGACAGGTGCAGTCGTAATGCTGGCAATACTAAGTTGACTAGCGCCTTCGGCCAAATGTCAGTGCAAATAGGTGAAATACTGGTGATGTTATGTTAATGAGTAAATCATTATTATACATCGCCACGTCGTGTTATTGTGAAACATCTCAACATTGATGTATTACTTACGAACTAATGCAAAACTGTGTTTTATTACTTTCGCACCTAAATAATCCTACTTCCTACAAATATTGTAAACGCGAAAGTTTGTGAGGATGGATGGATGGATATTTGTAACTCTTTCACGTAAAAACTACTGAATGGATTTTAATAAAATTTGGTTTGGAGTTAGCTGACACCCTGGATTAACACATAGGCTACTTTTTATCCCTGTATTCCCACGGGAACGGGACCTACGCGGATGAAACCGCGGGAACAAGGAACATGCGACTTATGTGATCTGGATTGTTATTATAATAGCAACGAAAGCTCGGTAAATGTGGAGAAAATCGACAAAACAACCAATTCGTTGATAAAGTAGGCGTCTGAGTCGTCCGACAATGTTTACACCTTCGCGAGTCGGTTGACTTTGACTGCCAACCATAATCAAACCGACTCCCTTGGAAAGTCGACTTGACGACTGTCGTTGGTAAGCAATAATTCAATTCAATATTTTTTTTAGTAATATTGACATACCTACATTATCACTAAAAAATCTTATTTGTTACAAAAATATTTCCAATTTTGAAACAAAGCTTTCTAAATAACACTATTTTTAATAGTAAGTATGCTCCAAAGACATCACAAACAATATACTAAACGTAAAACTCAATCAAAACAAAGCGAGCAAGCGAGAATATCAACAAACGTAGTTCGTAGCGCGTAGCCGTAGGCTCCAAAATCTCGTAGGTCAAGATAGCGTAGGCCGTAGCCGTGCTACGCCAGTAACTAATCACAGGCTTAGTTATCTTAACCCTAGGCGTGTTCCTGCGGCTAGCATTTAGAAACTAATGTTCAACTTGTACTTTGTATGTAGATGTCAAGAACTGTTCTAATACGAGTATTTGAAATATTTTCCTTTATGATACTTTTTCTTGTGATTTTAATAGTACATTCTCCTAACCTCTATTTTATTTTAAGACTTGATAGTGAACAAAACACTCTTAATACTAAAAGTCTAAAACATAATAAGCATCAAGAAACGAAGCCTTTAAATTGCAAGTATCAAACCTCATCAAGCTCTATTATACTTCGTTCCAAAGGAATATTATAAATGCTTGTAAGTTAATTAAAAGCTGAAGAATCGAGTTCAACGACACATCCTCGATGAGAAAGATTAAGCACCCAATTCCACATTATTAAAGTCTTAATGAAAAGAACCGAAGGGTCTGGTAAAGTGACTAAAAAACTTTGAATCTCAGATTTGTAACAAAAAATGTGACAAGTCATCAAATCTACATATTTTATTAGAGTCTCCCTCGCCGACTGCGACCCTCTGTCGGTCGGGACCGTTCTGTGCTAGTGATGCACTTTCTTCTCGTGGAAGACGTATCGATGTTTTTCTTTAATCTGTCCAAGAAAATGTCTTCACTGATAAATTAATACGATTTCCCTGACGAGAGAAGGTCACATACGTTTGGTCCTTATTTATCTGTGTAAGTTAAAGGAAATATTTAATCAAAATTATGAAACTCATAAATGTATTATGGTTTTTGCATTTTTAAATAAACAATTTTTTAAATTATCTGGTCCTTTTTAAAAATTGGTCGAAGTAACTTAACTAGGGCACAGCGACCTAATCAGTTGGGTTTATTTAAAACTGTGACATACCACATGTGAGCTGAGCGAGCGTTACGTTCAAGTTAGTTGATGTACCTACCATCACAAAAAAACAAACGAAATGGAAATTATTTGGGACAACGAAACGTCACCAATAATTACATTGGCATGTTTGGTCATGTCTATAATAAATCAATCGAGCCCCAATAAAAAATAAAATGGGTTTTATTTTGGGTTCAAATATCTGGCGTAGTGTAACTATAGGTACAGAGGCCAGCACATCAAGCTGTACACCTCTGCCTAATCTTTCGGGGAATATAGGCGTGATATTATGTTTTGTTGTGTTTTGGAGCTCAATTAAACAGATACCTTGAAGGAACAATTAAAATACTATTATTCTGTCTTGTATTGCAGTTATAAATACATTGCGTTAAAAATAACTGAAACCAAAATTGACGGACGCGAAACTAAAAAAATTGTTCCACGAGCCTTAATGGCTTCACCGATTTAGGTATATACGCTGTCGTTACTCTCAATAGCAAAACATACTCAAAAACGTCCACGGGAAGCGTTGGAAAAAGAATTTACAAATTTTTGTTTCATATTAAATTGTCACATCGATATCAACTGTCAATAAAGTTCGTTTATATTTTGTCTACAATGGAATGACTACAATACAAAGTATGTTGTTATCTTCTAATGTCAATAAAAAAGGTTAATCTAAACAAGAATACCTTTTATAAAGTACTTCGGTCCTTTTTGTGGGATTAAGATGTAATACGTTTACATTATGTATACAGAAAATATTTACGACAAACTCGCTCGTGATTTATACTAAGCGGAGGTTATCCAATAAAATATTTATATCCAACAATGTTTATTGTATTTCCTAGCAACGTTACTTTTTCTTATAGGTATGTCACTTACTCTTTTTCCGGGAGCAAAGAATGAAGGCTAAGTACAACGTTAGAATTCAGCAGATTTCTTTCAGTGAAAAACAATATGTTTTATTAATCTGTTTATGATTCTCGCCAGTAGGATAGTCTTTCTTCACGTGTAATAGGGAATATGCATGTAATTTAAATTTGGTTCGAATATTTTGTTTCCCAAACTTTAATGGCAGAAAATATGAACTAAATCATTATTTTACTTTTTAATAGCGTCATAATTATTTATATTAAAAATAAAAGTGCGAATTAAGCGCGGGAAGTTCAAATTTGTGAAACGCATCACCATTGGTTATAACGAAACGTGACGTCAAATACTACGACAGCAAGTTACGCCTACAAAACATACAATGTGTCAGTGTGACATTAAGTATTGGAATGAACTTTTTATTGGAAAACATAATTATGGCCATGTGTGTTGTGAATTAATTTAATGTTCAAGTGAAAACATTTAAGAAAATGACTGAAAGTGGTTTTGTAAAAGCACAACCTGATAATGTTTTTACATTCGGGTACAAGCAATACCTGTAAACTGGTTTCTGAGCTTGTTTCGTGGTAAAATGGTTAGAAAAACGAAAACACCCAAAGTAATAGTAATAAGATCATAGTAAATTACGTCATCGAAATGGCGCGAGAAAATGGCGGAATTTAAACAGCTCAAATTCATTCTGTATTCATGCATTCTGAATATTTTTTTAAGCTTCATTACTGCATTTTTAAACGTGTTTATATTTTTTTACTATGTTAAAACGTTGTAAACAGTGAATTAAAAATATAAAAAAATACATGCATATACCCTATTCATAAAACTATCGACAATGGTGATGTAGTAAGGAGCGGCCCAGTTAATATTACAGGACTTTCAAATAGGTATCAACGACAGCCGGCCGGGTGGCGGCGCGGGCGGCGTGTGGCCTCCACTCCACTGCGGCGACACTTCATAAAGAACACTTTTATACTCAAGCCTTTTATTTATGATGCCCTTTCACATCTTTGGCTTCGTTTTATTGTCTGATATAGTAGACGTATTATTGAATTTCCAATTTAATAATTCGATTGTATTTTGAGTCGCAACGATATGAATACGAATAATGATATTTGTGTATTGTATCTTCTTACGAAGTAATGATTGAATTTCGTTATTCAATATTGAAAAGGCGAACTGTAAATAAATGAATGAGATAAGAGATATTCTACTATAAAGTAAACCTTTGCTTTCATGGAATTAATTCAAGTTCAAAGATTGTCGCGAAGCTTTTTTGGATGTAACAATTGAAATGTATGAAGCTTTTAAAACCTTCGGTCCATATATCGTGGCCACATTCAGACAATATAGAGCGTCGAATCAAAGAGTTGCTATATATTATTTAAATGGAGAATTGCGCGGGTCTTTTTACTGTGGAGTGGCGGACCGCGGTACATCGGTCCGCACTCTGGGACGTGACCGAGCGACGCTGCCCGGAATCACATTGACCTGGGACCTACAGCTGGATGTGACACTTTTTTTACTGCACTTTAAAATCAGCTCAACTTATAAATAGGTCAAGTATGCATATATTTTATGACAGATCACGGACGGGGTAAAAAAGGTTCAAATGTTAGCATTTTTCATTTATTCCATTGACATTTCTAGATTTTTGATGTAAACAATTCGTTCATTTCGTTTCATGAATATTGGAAAACTGTGCATTCATGTTGTAAAGACCAATAGAAGAAAATCATGTTGAATCTAATGTCTGTCAATATTTTAAAAGTCATTGAATTTTATAAGCATATCTTCGATAAGTAACCATAACTATGTAAGTAAGCGTAGGTATAGACGTACTTTAAAAAAGCTGTAATAATAGCATTACAAATATCTTTTGGAAATTCAAAGTTACGAGCTCTTTCAGTTCCTTCCACTCACTTTAAATCGAAATCGAAATGTTTTATTCCAGCCAGCGAAAATGCCACGAATGGCTCGGGGCCGAATTACTTGTCCGCGGAAATTTTAGGCTGACTCCATGGATAATGGTCATCAAATACATTTACAAGAAATACTTAAAGTAAAAACCTATAATGCAAAAGTTATTATGTGCAATACAGCTTTTATAATTAAATGTTTACAGCTTTATAATATAAGCTTGATAATCACGTTCCACTCAAATAATTCACAATTCAGAAAATTTAATTTATATTTAATTAAGTGTTGTTGTGCGCAACTGTAATGAAATTTAAGTATCGCACGATTTAGTGTGAACTCTTAAAGTCACCAAATGTCGGATTTAACCAACTTAGTCGTTAATTGTTTTCTAAAGGATTTGCTTTTTGTGTGGGAGAGAAATACCAAAATTGAACAATTTTCAGAAAGTGTTATAGTTTAAATTTTAGACACACTGTTACTCTTAAGAGATTAATGGATGTTTAAAATGTTCAAATTACCAATCGATCAACACTTTTAAGAGTGACTGATAATAAAAATGTAACTTACCATGAAATAAGTTTGACTTGACTATTCGAACATCTATTTCCACAACGGGCCCTATCAGAATAACAGCGCTGCGATATTTATATTTTTAAATGTCGAAGCTAATGCTAAGATAGGCACCTTTTTGGTCTCGCACAGGTCTTTTTATTATTATTTTTTTTTTATTTTTGTCTTTAGTTTTTTAATCTTTCCTTTTATTTTATCTGTATTGCTGTTCTTTTGTGTTATGTTCTGTGCGTCCAAATAAAATATTTTCTTTCTTTATTTCTTTCTATTTGAGGTACAAAGTGCCCATCCTAGAAAAGTGTTAGTCAGCATTAAGAGGAACAGAAACGTTCTATAAAACACACCTGCTGTGGTCTCATAAAAAAAAACTCCAGATATTGCGCCGAATGCTTCACACTTCATTGGTTGTTTCATATTTTTACAGACAAAAGCTGAGTGTTACTTGATATAGAATTATTCGATTATATTTGTAATGCCGTGTTTCCTTTCATACCCTTCTCACTAGAACGACCGGCCGCGAATCTGTGTTTATACTCGTACGATATTCACTGACTTGGTTTTTTTTTTTATATAATAACGTGTTAGGTGTGTTATTTATGGGCTTCTTATTTATTGTGTCACGTTTAGGTACATTGTCACATATCTTTTTCTTCAGTAAAATGTTTTTTAGGTCTGACCTATTATCTGCTTTTGAAAAAATAAACTATAGGTAAAGATTGATTAACAGTCTCATTGTATTTTTAATTCTGTTGTGGTGCTGGTGAGCATGCTATCTTGTGTTGGATTCCTAAGTCAGGCAAATCGATATTGAGTTTCCCATCTGCAATTTATTAGTAGCAGCCCGGAGTCTGGATATAGCAATAGCCTATAGCCTTGCCCCCTATTACGTGGGACTTGAATATAACTGGCGAAATATGAGTGTATTACAGACACACGTCTGCCTACCTCTTCAGGGATTACAGGCTTGTTGTTATGTTATTGTATCATTGTAACTAACTACCAATGGAAAATGTTATTTGTTATATTTAATTTGACCTTGCTCGTAGCTGTAAACACGCGGTCTCTAAGTTCATCGGCGCGAGTTCACAAGTTGTACCCATTGCGGGAACTAAGATAAACCCCAGGGCGATACCAAGTTTCGGCACGTATATTGCGACTAGAATGGATGTTTGATGAATACGAAATGCGATCTCAGTAACATGTCGAAAACTTGCTACACGACTGTGGACGGGACAGTTCAGCAAAGTTTTGTGAAATAACTATCCGTTTTGTTACCCTAACACCCAACCCATCGGCGCCATAGTGACATTTAATTTGGAACAAATCAAACTAGTTACATACAGTTTTCATTATGCGAATTCATTAACACTGCATCGGGAATAGAATTCTGAATTCCATTGAACTGTGAACGAGCGAGCTTCGTACGGAAATCTAGCTGAAAAGTTGGATGGAAAGGGTTTTTTGCTTGTTAGACCAGAGTTACTCGACGCAGGCTTCTGATTTGTTTCAAAATTTCAAAAGGACTTTTTTTAACCATGCAGCGAGTGTGTGCTTTGTACAAATTCGTTTGCTAACGCTGAAAATTAAACGTCAATCTTTAAAAAAGTGTTAGTACTGCGTGAATATAGTAAAGCTTCGAGCTTCGAAAATTAAAGTAAACAGCACTCTAAATGAAATAATGTGGCCCGTTGTTATTTACGATCGTTAAACCATTCTTTAAAAAAGATGAAAAAGGCGATATGTCATGTTACAGACCAATTGCCCTAATACCGGTATACTCCAAAGTACTAGAAAAAATAATTTATAATAGCTTATACCAATTCTTAGAAAAATTTAATATTTTAGTCGACGAACAAATGGGTTTTAGGAAAAATAAAAATATAAATGAAGCAATTTTCAAATTTCTTGAAGAAGTAACTAAAAGTGTGGATAAAAGGGTACCAGTTTGTGCATTATACATGGACTTAACAAAAGCGTTCGACTATGTGGACCATAGAACACTAAGAAGCAAGCTTTATGCTTATGGGATTCGAGGCAATGCCTTAGATCTCATTGTATCATATTTAAGTAATAGGAAACAAGCCACATTAATATCGAAATTCTGCTCTATTAAAAAACAGGAAACTGATCATGTTTCAGACTATGTAGAAGTGACATATGGCGTACCACAGGGCAGTGTGCTAGGGCCCATATTATTCTTAATTTACATTAATGACTTTCCGAAAACCGTGGACTTTCCAATGTTTCTTTTTGCAGATGACAGTACAGTCATATTTTGTAATAAAGATTATGCATCATTGGAAAATGACATTAACGCCACATTAGTACGCATTGTTGATTGGTTAAGAGCAAACAATCTTCTAATTAATTTACAGAAAACTAATTTCATGATTTTCAGAAACAGGACTAATCCACCAACAGACTTAAATATAAATTATGCTGGAACAGAAATTAATGAAGTAGATGTGACGAAATTCTTGGGTTTAAATGTAGATTGTAATTTGAATTGGAAATCACATGTGGAATCTGTCTGCTTAAAATTAAATAGCTATTCCTATATGTTGTATATGCTCACAAAAATTGTAAATTTATCCACTGTCATGACAGCCTACCATGCATATGTGGTATCCACACTGAGATATGGTGTAATTTTCTGGGGGAACTCGACGGAATGGGAGTCTGTTTTAAAATCCCAAAAAAAGTGCATACGGGCAATGTGTAAACTTAAAACCACTGATAGCTGTGAAACATATTTCAAAAAACTCAAGATTCTTACCTTACCTAGCCTATATATTTATGAAATGTCAGTCTTTGTCAAAAGTAATATGCATATGTATGAAAAATTCCGAAGCGCTAGATATAAAAATAAAGTTCAGACTGTACCCTGCAGAACATACTTAATGGATTCCAGTGTATATTGCATGACATCTAAGATTTATAATAAATTGCCATGTCATATTACAGACATTGACATCTTGCATATATTTAAGCGGAAGCTAAAGGAATTTCTAACAGATAAAGTGTATTACAGTGTGAAGGAGTATCTAAAAGGGAATCCTTATGGCCAATAATATTGATCAGTTATTGAATAATAGAAATGACATTTGTAACTCACAATTATTATTAATCTAGGACTTTCATTTATTTCACAATTTAATATGACATTTATTTAATTATTGACTACTAGATACTTCTTGACCTTGAATGATAAAATTGGTTCTAATGTATTTTGATAGTAGATTGTAATTTATGTGTAAATTTTGCACGCCCATCTGACGGCAGAGCATGGAGAACACTAGCAAAACTTGTATTACATCTGTACCCCTACCCATGTTGGCAAAAAATAAATGATTTGATTTGATTTGATATTAAGTTCAATTTGATCAGCTAACATGGCTTTAATGCATAGAACGAACATCAAACAGGCGTCATCGTGAGCGACACTCGATTTTCTGTGTTCCTTCGCCTATAACCCAAAAATGAATTGACCTGAATTACATCATTGTGTTTGCCCAGTTCAGCAAACAATAATTGAAGTATTCTGAAAAAGAAAAATACATACTTCATCGCGAAGACACGCTATCTATCAAATTGATGGGGACAAACACCTGCGCTTTTCCTATTATTTTTCATTAAATTACAGTCATGGTATGGTATTATTTCTCTACGTTTACATGGAATTTAAGGTATCTTCCAAAAACCAACAAAATCGATTCATAGGTCTCATGTTTTGCGTCAAACTTCAATAATATATTCATGTCTATTAACCCTTCTCTACCGCGTCATCCCCCGTCACGCTTCGCAGATAGGTACGTCCCTTCGCCGTTCAAACATCTGAGTGTAAAGAGCGAAACTTCACTCAGCGGTGTCTGCCCGATCCGAAGCAAGCGCAGGCAGACAGTCATCCGACAGGTGGCGGGCGAAGGACCCATTAACGAGCCTTCCGCGCCGCTTGCGTCACTGCGTTTACGCGACACGACGTGGCTACCACACCACCCCTCGCAAATGGACAGCTCAATGAAACACTTTCATTGTCACCCGATGAACAGCCCGTTAACGCCTGATTGTCTGGCGAAATTCACTGTTAAACCGTTTATTAGAAATTCGTTGATGAGAATGTTTTGATTAATTCAGAGTTCATTTCGAGTTAAATGTTCCGTGGGGCGTTTCAATCCAGTATTCGTTTGTTTTGATGGGTTTTAGTTTTTGTTGCATAAAGCATTGTTTCATGGGCATTTTTCACAATTGCATAATTTAATTAATGCCTTTTAACATGGAATAAGGAACATTCAACAAAACTTTACATGTATTAGAGTTCAGTAGCTCTAGTTTTTGAATAGTCTAACAGTAACTGCTACAACGTACTTATGTTAGTTTACGGAAAAGCTAATATATTCGTGCATTATTCAAAATACGGTGCTAGAAACAATTGGGCACAAAGCCTGATGGAAATAGTTGCACCGTACTGTGTCTGTGAACTACTTCTCACACACAAACTAGCTGTACTTGATAACTAAATGCCCTGCAGCACTTGTCAACACACTTTTAACAAAATAGGTTTCCGTGCGTTTTCAAAAATATATAGTTCGTTTGGAAATGTAAAATTGACTCACAGCTTCAAAAAAATATGTTATTATGTTTACAGGGTTAAAGGAACTTTAAACCACATCCGGACACAATGATTTTAGACCCTAAGTGCAGAATTGTTTGTCCTTATTCATATGTTTTTTCTGCTAAGATTTTTGCTTTTAACTGTAAAAAAAAACATGAAACACTCACAATATTAATTTTCTTTGAAATGTAATTTAGCCGCTTCTTTAATTTAAAACTTCATTGGGTTACATATACATCATAATTTTATGCAGTTTAAAGAACAGAGAGAATCTCAACGATAAGTGGTCCAGGATCATGTAAGGAAAAGAAAGAAAGAAAGAGATTACATTTATTGGCAATGTACAAATCTCAAGCTATCAGTATGTCCGACGATATCGCTTCCACCCTGTATAAAGTATAAAAATAATAAGCGGACACTTTTGATGCCTTTTTAAAAATATTGCGCGCACGGAGGAGTGTGAAATTTGGCCTAGTTAAAGTTTATATGGAGGGGGGAAATGTACATGTCAGGTCAAAACAGACGAACTTCGACTACTGAGTGTTAGTATTCATGACATAGGTCTGAAGAAACCGCTCCATAGGCTCATGGTAATCGTAGCTGTCATCATCATCTGTGCAGTTTTTACAATCTTTTTAAGAGAGAGATTTTACTGGCTGCAGGTCTTTGTGTGTTTGGATAGATGTAGGTATGTATAGTATCTGAGAATGGAAAAGTTCGTTCCTGCTGTCTCCGAGAAGGCTGACTGAACACCACCTACCTTCGTTCGAACAGGGGGCTGAAGCTCGGCTCCAGGCATGCACGGTACACCACAGAGTCCAGGGTGGGTTTCCAGGTTAAGCACGGCTGAACTAGGTTCAATAGGTCTCGGAAGAAGCACACTACACGGCAGTGACAAACACAATAAAGTTATTAAAACGTCTACATGTGAGGTTTTGATACGATCAAATAAGAATCATCCGTTCAGTTCGACGCGCGAATGCTACCTCAGCCACGAGCGGGTCATCGCTGGCGATTGAATTCAGTGGTGAGAATCTACCCTCAATTCAACAGCATAGAATATCGAACATCATCTGTCAATCCCTTTCCCGACTATGTCGCGGTCGGCTTCCAGTTTGACATTATAGTTCGATGATTAATTCTGTTTTTTTTTATATAATAATTAAATTATAGTAAACGAATAAATAAAATTTGTTTATTTCTGACCACAAGCCAGAAAATACAAACAATAATTCACAAATAAAAGTTATTATGTGTTGTGTTTATTTTATTTTTCTAACGATTTTTATTTTAAGCTCAAGCTATTGTAAGACCCAACTGTTGATTGAATGGGCCATTTGACAAAATTTTAGTTTTTAGTCCCTCATCTAGATTACAAGAAAATATTTTAATATTATAAACTAGTGCTTGCCTGCATCCCACCTGATGGTAAGCAGTGATGCAATCAGTGATGGTGAAGTGCACTAGTTTATTAAGAGCCTATTCACTCAGGTAAGTAAAAGTAGCCAAATGGCTTTAATGTAACTGTACCAGAGGCTCTGGTATAGTTACATTAAAGCCACGTGGCTACTTTTACTTACCTGTTGGAAAAAAAAGACTATCCCGATAAAAATAAAAGCCAAAGTACCAATGGCAATAAGCCTCTGTACATTTGCGTGCTTAAAGTTTTAAATAAATAAATAAATAATGAAACTTTTGCAGAATGCAGGACGAATATTCATTGTAAATTATTATTACACGAAGAGGACTAAAAGGGAATGGGGAAAGCAATTCCGATAAATAAATAGAACACATCGCTTAATCCGGATTCTCTATATAAAAAATGTAACATGAACTACATTACTTCTGCTACCGATCCAATTACTCATCGAATTCGTATCATGTAGTTTTTCCTTATTTTTCCATAAGTACTGGCCGGCGCAGAAACCTTAATCCATCAGATACGGACAACTATCGAGAATAGCCAAACAAAAAAACGATTTTCGTATTAAAATTAATAGCTAATACTCTTGTAAAGCTTGCTCAAAGCGGATAAAGTATTATGTCACAAACTAACAATATACTTTCTAGTGGTTGTTAAAGGATCAAAATTAGTAATTACCTTTCGTATTTGTGCTAGAAATGACATATTAATATTGTGATCTTGGAACTGATAAGGTTAGCGTTATTGAACCTTGCCTACAAAAGTCCTTTAAGGACAGTCGACGACCGAAATAACCTAAAGCAAAAATAAATAATTTCAGACGAAAATAGTTCAAGTCTTTGGATTTCAATTCAAAATGAAGCCTTGCAGTTTTAAGTTTACATTGATGAATGAATACTTCTCTCCAAAACATAGGGGACCTATGAAACACGAGGCACGGCTGCTCTCACACCTCAGGAAATTGAAACAAACATTGCAATCCCTTCTATCGAACACTCCATATGTACACATTAAAAGCTGTGCGGTATTTCCCAGATACGTATCGCTATATTTTTCAAATCATTCCTCGACAATTCCATTTGAATTCGATTACACTCAAATCGATTGAATATTTTACAGAATACAAATTGACTTTTAATAGAATCTTTTATTGCGATTGATTATTATTTAAATAGGGCTTTTTTTAAACCTAAGTTTATTGTTATTTGTATTTTACTGTGTACTTAATATATTTTAATTGTTTGTGTTATGAGTTAATATAAGCAGGGCTTGTGGAGATGCGTTGCTGCACCGCAAAAGTTTCGAGATATATCGGCGACACTCGCAAACAAAGCGGCAGTGCCACAATAGGTACCTCTTGTACAACAACAGCCACGTTGTCAATGCAACTGAGAATATGGAAATAAAGCATTTTATTCCTTATGCAGCGGTAATACTGTGTAAGGGAACAGAAAATGAAAGTTTACGGTGGCAACCTTAATGTTGTAACTCCACACTCGCGCCACACGCGCCGTTCCCGGGAGATAAGAACACGTCATAAAAGAGGCACCCGCCGAAACTTTGCCTTAATTTCTGTATTTCCCATTTCGTAATCACTAAGAGACATTTTAAACAGAATATGGTTAAGATAAAATATATATTCCACGAATTAACTGTACTAAGCCCCGCAATATCCTAGGATGTTAGCTCGTGTGAATCGGGACTCGGGACCTCCCAGTTTCAACTATAAATTCGGGTATTAAAATTTTGTCTTTCAAAATAGAGTGGAATGAATCTTAACTGAATGAAGGAATTTAAGCTTTCAAACGTTGTATGTAAATGAACTTGGGAAGTAAAAAGATTTATGAGATGCTATTTAGGGAATGTTCTTGTTAAATCCTTATCTTTATTAACTTAATGAGTTTCAAGTTAATAATGGTATTTATAGAGGAAATATTTACACAACTAGCTACGGACAGCCTTGATGAGCCGTTTGAAGTTTACGAGTACCATCCTAAATTAATTGATTTAACAATGTACTAGCTAATCACAAAACAGAACAAAAGATCGCAGTCTGATTTTAAATAGAAATAGCAAGCAAGAGTTACATCGTGACAATGCGTACACATATAGACACTTACAGTACATAGAAGACAATTTAACCGTTTGTGGTTAAATACGAAAGAGCGAATCGCTGTACGTTGGGAAATTTAACCACACACTCGACGCGAATAAGTATTGCTTCCCAACGCATATAGCAAGTGTTTGCCGACGGAGATTGCAATATTATGTACCAATCTCTTGCCTTTTCCGAGGCGCACACCGCTCACTGCACTTCTTAGCATTGGAAATATTACCCTATTGAGGTCTTAACATCGATGGTGACTCGGAAATGTTTGCTCAAGGTGAGTTTGAGGTAAATATTTTGCTGTAAATATGTTGGTTTTGGGAAAAATGGGGATGATGAGGTAGTATTTCTTTTAATGCTGTGTGGTTGTCGGTGTTAGTGAAGAATTTCGTCAAAGGTATACAGAGTAGAAGGGATATCGTCGTCGTGTTTATTAAATGATTCTGGTGGCTTTTCTTAATGAGGGATCCAAAATCATGTACTAAACTCATCATAGGTTGTGTCGTGCATCAGTGATTCTTCCATATACGAGTATATTAGAGCCTTTTTATCGCCATGCCTGTTTGCGCCCGCGTACGGGTCAGGCACGCATGCGTGCCATCCGCAGCCTCTAGTATCATATACTTTTTTATTATCATGCGGGTAAGACGTACGCGCGTTACCGGTTAGACGCGGCACGCATGCGAGTTTAGGCACTGTGTCAAATTTCGTTGATCGTTTTTCAACTTTATGTCAAACAGAATAAGGTTCATATTCAATTGGGAAAATTTGACACATTGGGGTAACTTGATGTGTTGGCGTCTATACATTAGTCTGGCCTGCACGCCAGCACAAACACCATGACAATAAAAAGACTCTTAGGGGAGATAGACACGAGAATTTTATATATAGATTAACTAAAAAAAACTAAAATGGTTCTGGAATGGTTACTGATCCAGAACTAGAACCTACTACTATTTTACTACTATTTTACTATTATTTTACTACTTACCTACTATTTTAGTTGTCTACTGTGAGATCAATGTAAAATTAACCTCTTTGTTGACTCTTTTAATACAGGCAAAACGCAGCTTTAATAGAAAATTAGCAAAATTGCTTTTCATGCTAGACTTTACTTGATCTAAAGCTCATCATTTGCTTCATAAATTATGACTCTTTTGCCGTGCCCGACAAGGTCCATGATTGTTTCTTTAAATGTTTAAGTACCACCTAAGCCTACGTTGTGGAATACAATAAAGAATTGAATATTGAGTAAATATAAGTTTTGGCCAATTACGTTGGGGTCGGCTCCAGTCTAACCGAAAAAAAACTTGAATAAAAAGCCACATCATTAATAACATATCTTTGTGTAATTGAATTCATCACCACTGCTCTCAAAAACGGTGAAGGAAAACCGGGCCCGCGTGGTAAAAGAAAGCCCATACGCAAAATGCGCGTTATGACGTGGAGTTGCGGATACCAGCCCGGTATCTTTAATCTTTTTTCAGCATGTCTTTTGTTTTTTTAACCGACTTTCAAAAAAGGAGGAGGTTCTATGTTCGTGTGTATGTATTTTTTTTTTTTTTTTTTTATGTATGTTTTCTGATTTCTCCGCCATTTGTGGACCGATTCTCGAAATGCTTTTTTTGTTTGAAAGAGTAGACTCCTGAGGTGGTCCCATTTTAATTTGGTGAAGATCTGGTGCTGATCTTCGGAGATACACAACGGAACTCTTCAAAAATAAACGGCAAATCTATCGTGATTGCTGGAATCGCTTGGATGTTTATTGTTTATACAACATCATGACGTATCATTAAGCCTGTATGCTCACAGGGGTAGGCAGATGTGTTCAATATACCTAGATTTCGACAGTTAGGTATGTTAAGTTTCATTTATTAGGGTTAGGTGGATAACCCTATTATAATGACATGTATTGTTAACAATTAACAGTATAAAAAGGCAAATGTTTGTATGGGAACAACTAAAAATGGAAAAATAAAAAACTTTTTTACAAAAAATAAAACCGACTTCAAAAATAACACTAAACGGTGTAAAATAACTATAAATTCGGAAGTCGGTGGCCCATCAAGAATAAGACAAAAGTACCAAAGCCACACACTTCCGAATTTAGAGTTATTTTACACCGTTTAGTGTTATTTTTGAAGTCGGTTTTATTTTTTGTAAAAAAGTTTTTTTTATTATTGATTACGTACCCAGTGTGAGAGCTAATTCCGTCCATGGCCCTATGACTACGTATATAATTATAATAGCTAGGCACTAAATTGTTAAAGTTGCCCAAGAGCTTTAAATAACAATAAAACCTTAGAAAAAAGTTTGACATCGTCGCAGTTACATGAACAAGCAAGCAGCATTCAAAGCGAATTATAAAATGTTTCAGACGCCCGGGGCGCTTCCTAAGAAATTCCTAAGAAGATTTCCGAAGGTCCGAAGTAAAACATTTAGTTAGGGTATCGTTTGTAACCATATTTTATTCGGCAATAATTGATAGTAGAATTATAAAAAGGTCGACCCTCTAAATGTTATGAAATGTTGACAGAGTTTTGCTTCATTGTGACACGAGAATTTTAAATGTTAGACTGGCTGCCCCGGCAAACTTCGTGCCTCTCTAGAATATATTTTTTAGTTTTATTTAGTTTTTCTTCGCTTGTATTCTACTCTCAAACCTACTGAATATACACACTAAATTTCATGAGAATCGTTCAACCCGTTTCGACTTTAACGAGGAGTTTAGTTAAAAATAACACTGGGACTTTTAATAAGATGCCAACAAATAGGTCCAAAACAATTATAACTACTACTACTTTTTATTTAGCGAGTCTCTAACATGCTCTTATTTAAACATTTTGTGTTCGATAGAATTAGAATGACTACATATATACGTATAACCTAACCTAACTTACCATACCTATCCTATAGCTAACCTAACTACCTAACCTAACTACCTTACTGAAATGCATTGATTTTGAAAGACACAAAATACATATTTTTTAACTGAACTACTGCGCGTCGTGTCTATTTGTTACATACAACTTACTAATTTTGCCGGTCTACTTTAAAGTCCAGTCAGTATAATATATAGCTAGGTACCTATTTGCAAAGAATTTTTGAAGTTCGTCTCTCAATACTTCTGTGGTCTGGCTGTTTTGTTTTAAACTATGTTTATTTCCTGATCGAAGGCCCTGTATTAGGAGATTTAGTAATGTTTGTGGTTATTTACGGTTCTATATACAGTGTTACAGGATTACCCTAAAAGTTTCAAACAGGATAGAATCCCTTTTACATGACCTGATTAGGCAGTTAAATAGCAAAAGTTGCCGTGAAGGCTCAATGAGTTAAATACTTGAACTACTAAATCATTAAATAATGATATCAATCATCTTTTGCAATTAACAATGTTGGAATCTAATACATATTTACTTGTAAATTGTTACCCTCTACATCACTGATAACAGTGTTAAAGTTTTTTTGTTTCATTATCGTTATACTAAGTAGAACTACTAATAGTAATATGTAATTATTGTATTGATTTTATCAAATTCAAATGTAATATTTTGCATGTCGTAAGAAACAATGTATCGGGACAATAATCAAATATTCCAACTGTCATGTATACCTACATTATTAGCAAATATTATTAGTATTACAATTTGTGTGAAAGTTACAAAAAATCAAAAAAATATTTGATTTTTTTTTTTTTCATTATATTATTTTCTTTATAATAATAATAATAATAAAACTTTATTTCGAGCATAAAACTCATAGAGGGTTAGTAACACAAATCTATACATATAATAAGACTGTAAAAAAACTGTGTCTGTACATTGAATATATTTAAAAAATAATAATTGAGGGGGGTTTAGAAACAGTAATAGAGCACGAATCCAAAAAAAAAAGTCTGTCTGTTTGTCTGTTTGTCTGTTTGTCTGTTTGTCTGTTTGTCTGTTTGTCTGTTTGTCTGTTTGTCTGTTTGTTTGCACACGCTAATCTTCGGAACTACTGGACGGATTTGAATGATTTATTTTTTGTTGTATAGATATTAAGTCTGGTCAACACATAGGCTATAATTTATCTTGGAAACTGGAACACCTGATGCAGAACCGCAACAGACCAGCTAAACTATAGGCGATACAAAAATGGCCCCATAGCAAAAATTGTTCCACGTGATGAGCATTTTCTGCTGAGAGAATAAATTTGAAGATCCGGAACACCTGATGCAGAACCGCAACAGACCATCTAAACTATAGGAGATACAAAAATGGTACTATAGCAAAAATTGTTCCACGTTATGAGCATTTTCTGCTGAGAGAATAAATTTGAAGATCCGGAACACCTGATGTGGAACTTCAAGAGCCCAGCTACACTATAACATATATTGGAATGACGTCTTAGCAAGAGTTGTTCAGCCTTATGAGCACTCGCTGTTGACGTATAGAAATCGAAGATCTGGAACACCTGTTGTGGAACTCCAAGAGCCCAGCTACACCATAACTCAAATAGGAATGACGTCTTAGCAAAAGTTGTTCGGTCTGATAGGCATTTCCTGTTGACTTATAAAAATCGAAGATCAGAAACATTTGATATAGAAATTAAAACTATCACTAATTTCATTGCATAATTATAAAATAACATAAGTAGGAGGTACTACGCGGTGAAGGCGGGAACAGTTCAGGACTGATTTTCGATGACGATGGTATATCGTTGAAAATTACTCTACTGGCTAAAACTCCCATTTTTTTTCGTATGCCTTCGGGCTTATGTTATTTGAGTGTTTAATTTCCTTTTCCATTTATCTTCGTTACACGGTAGCTTACCCGGTAACGCAGGGGAGCAGCCACTTAGATTTTAATTGATCAGGTATCATCACAATAAAACTATAACCATGCCTAGAAAGAGGTCAAATTTTTCCCGATGTTCCAAAGGTGCTAAATGATTAAAGACCATAAGATCCCAACAATCTACCGAAGAGCGTTAGGAGAGACTTGATGCTGTTCGAGAACATGAGGCTGTAACTCGCTCCGTGGAAAATTCTTGGGATCGCGAAGCACGCCTGCATTCTCAGCGTATTTACGCATCTACATCCAGGTCTCTAGAGACCAGAGAAGAATATGTGCGCGACTGACCGCTGATCGTGAACATCATGCACTGTCTCGCGAGTTGGAGACGTTCACGGAAAAAGCATGACGCTTGAGTTTTCAGCGTATATACGCATCGACTCTAGAGATAAGTGGGGGAAGGAGGTGCGCGACTGACCGCTGATCGTGAACGTCACGCAACATATTATGATGACCTAAAGTAAAAGAGATATAAAAATGGTGCCATTGCAAAAACTATTCCACGTGAAGAGTGTTTTCTGCTGTGAGACTAAATTTGAAGATCTGGAGCACCTGTAGGGGAACTCCAAAGCCCAGAGACAATATAACATATACATAATAGAAATGGCGTCTTAGCAAAAGTTGTTAAGTCTGATGGCATTTCCTGTTGACCAACAAAAATAAAAAATCTGGAACATCTTGAATCGTCTCGCGCATCCCATTGATTTCCCGTCCCCGTGCTTATAGAATTCGACATCAGATGTTTCAGATCTTCGATTTTGACGACCCCGTTGTCGCTGGCATAAGCAACAGGATCCGCGTACGAAGTCGCGGGCAGAAGCTAGTATTCAATAAAAACTAAGTGTTAGTAGAAAACACGATACGGTGACACATGTAACTGGCAGCAGTGAACCACATACGGACAGTCCACTCTGTCAGCAATCATTTTCAGAACCCTGTTGGGGCTGACCACGACTCGCGCCACCATCGCAGCTGCACGCTTGCGCATTATAGTGTAAAAACAATCCACACGGGCCGCCGCAAACATTCCAGACGCACTGCTACGCCAGGGCAACCCCATCAGTTTCCTAAACGCGTTATTGAATTGGACACGAAGGGCCCCGTACGACGCTTGCGAATACCTTTCCCACAGACTGCACGTGTAGAAGGAAGTACAGAAAGCTCTAAAAAGCGTTTATACTTAGAGTAGAGTGAGTAGAGTAGAGTGTGTTGTTTAGAGTTTATACTTAGTTATTTTAATGCTTATATTAAAATAACTAAGTAAAAAGAAAATAATATATTATATGAAATTGTTATAGTAATCTATACTAAGCTAAAATTATAAAGAGTTTTAAAGTTTGTAAGTTTGTATGTAGGGGTAATCTCTAGAACGAATAAATAAATAAATAACTATCTATTACTACCTATGTGGGTAAAACCGCGTGTCGTCTTACAAAATTTATTTTCGAAATTTGATGGATATAAAGAATTATTGTTAGTCAGCCATTAACACTAATAGTAATACCAGCCTGTTATGGGCTCTCCTCATACAGAGAAGGCCCGAGCATTGATCACCACGTTTGCTCCAGGCAGATTGGCGATTTCAAATTTATATTAAGTATAAGTCCAGGTTTACTCACGGTATCTTCCTTCACCAACTTCAATAATGTCTAAGATAAACCTATAAAGAACATATGAATTGATAGTCACATTGGTACTTGCCTGGATTTGAACCACAACCTCGTGCATGAGGGGTAGGTGCCTTAACCCCAAGGCCACCATGACAGTAGCCATTAAAGATAAAAAATGTATTCCTAACGTAACAAATAGTATGTACTTACTACTAGCCGTTTTGAAAAGACTTGATGAGTGTCAGTTACGTTATTGATGGGAATCAAATTTCGTGGTCGAACGCAAACCATTGGTTGTTACGATGTAACATTTCAATTTTTGAAAGCGACGCAATATCGAGGCAATATTTGCTTTTAGATCAGTTTGCCTTTGAACAAAGCAAACTTTTATACGAAATGTAACACGATTGCAACAGCTCAACAGCTATGGAGAGGTATTCATTTTTTATTCAATCAAACTATAATTGATTGTAGGATTTTTTTTTATGAAAATATGATTTGTAAGTTCCGAGGTGACTTAAACTAAAACAAATTCGACAAAGAAAAATCTAAAAAGATCAACTTGTATGTTTAAACCCGAACCATTGTCATCATCGTCTGCCTAGCCTTTTTCCAATAAATTTGGGGTCTGCCTCCAGTCTGACCGGGCGCTGCTGAAAGTTAAAAAAACAATCTTTGATAATAATGTGGGCGTTGAGAGAAAATCCTGATTTATTAACAAGTGCAACATACTTTCGTAGTTTAGATCTTTTACATTCACCCATCCCTGCCTTGTCCCGTGATACGCAGAACCTTGGGTTGTGGAGCTTATAGAAACAGCTGAATACCAGTGTGGAGAAGTCGCCATATAAAACATTGGTTATATTCAGCAGTTTCTGTTCAGACTGGAAACTGACCCAAACATTGTTGAGAGCTAGGCAGATGATGAAGAGACAAAATAATAGAAAGAGCCTAAATTAAGTTTAGTTTAGTTTGTGAACAAGGGAATCGGCCCACTGTATAGCATGAGCGACGGTAGGTGACATGACAAACGGGCGCGAGCGAGCCGGCGGAGGTCGGTAGTGCAAGATTTAGTGGCGCGCGGCAGCGATAACTACCTCTGTTTACACTACATTTAACTTGTGCCAAGTGCCGCGACTGCGGACTAGAGCCGATCGGTCGGTAATGTGGATAAATATTAGTTATGGCCCCCTTGTATAATGACAGTTTTGAGGAAAAAGTTGTTGTGTATCATGAAGGTAATGGTTTTGTAGAAAACGACTCGGTAGTTGAATGCTGTTGAAGTGATCTTTTGCTGTGACGAAAACCCCCACCGCAAAAAAGTAAAACATTTAAAAAGTTAAAAATAACACTTTAGCCATGAAATTTTACTTCACGTCGGGTTACGTTAAGTAAGGAATGTTCCAAGTGCTTGTAGGTATGTAGGTACTTATTTTAACGGTACCCCGACGTTACGTAAAATTTCATGGCTAAAGTGTTATTTTTAACTTTTAAATGTTTTACTTTTTTGCGGTGGGGGTTTTTTAAATTTTTAATTTAATTTTTATTTTAATATTTTTAAACGCATTAATTTTGTTTTATAGATTATACAGTTATGAGAATTTTTGTGCATTGTATGTAGAGTCAAATGCTGGTTAAAACGAACCCAAACACGACATATCTGCTATTACTTTGTCAAGAGTCTACCTACTGGTGTGCTGGATAGCCTGGCTGCAGCATCAACTCATCCTGTTGCCATCAGTGCATTGTGTTTAGAATCAAATGCTGGTTGAAATGAATCCAAACACGACATATAATTATGGTATTATTTTGTCAAGATTCTACCTACTGTTGTGCTAGATAGCCTGGCTGCAGCATCAGCTCATCCTGTTGCCATCAGTGCAATGTGTGTAGAATCAATGCTGGTTAAAATGAATCCAAACACGACATATCTGCTATTATTTTGTCAAGAGTCTACCTACTGGTGTGCTAGATAGCCTGGCTGCAGCAACAGCTCATCCTGTTGCCATCAGTGCATTGTGTGCAGAATCAAACGCTGGTTAAAATTAATCCAAACACGACATATCTGCTGTTGTTTTCCCAAGAGTGTGTTAGTCTGCTAGATATCCTGGCTGCATCAGACCAAATACACCATAATGTTGCTTATTAATATTACACACATGGGTGTTTGAAATTTTAAGACACACACATGTTTTTAAGTAAAGATAATACCCATAGACGTCTAAAATAGCAACGGTAGCTAACACCAAAGAGCTGATAACCTTGAAACGGCTGAACCGATGTTGATGAATTATGTCTAAGAACCATCGCAAGAGACCCTGCTTTCAAATAAAAAAAACCGCATCTAAATCGGTTCACCCGTTTGGGCGCTACGGTGCCACAGACAGACAGACAGACAGACAGACAGACACACACACATAGCGGTGAAACTTGTAACACCCCTCTTTTTGCGTCGGGGGTTAATAAACTAGAGTCGATCGTTTGGCAAGGTTGACAATGTGGATAAATATTAGTTATGGCCCTCTTGTATAATGACAGTTTTGAGGAAAAAGTTGTTGTGTATCGTGAAGGTAATGGTTTTGTAGCAATACTACAGGCAACGACTTGGTAGTTGAATGCTGTTGGTGTGATCAGTTTCTGTGACTGAGAACTACAATCGATCGGTCGGTAATGTGAATAAATATTAGTTATGACTCCCTTGTATAATGACTGCTCTAAGGAAAAAGTTTTTGTGTATCGTAAAGGTAATGGTTTTGTAGCAATACTGAAGACAACGACTTGGTAGTTGAATGCAGTTGAAGTGATCTTTTGCTGTGCCGATAAACTAGAGTCGATCGGTTGGCAATGTGGATAAATATTAGTTATGGCCCCCTTGTGTAATGACAGTTTTGAGGAAAAAGTTGTTGTATATCGTAAAGGTAATGGTTTTGAAGCAATTCTATAGAAAAGGACTTGATAGTTGCATGCTGTTCGTGCATGCATAGTTCTTAAGTAGTACCAAACAATCATTTGTAAAATGATTTCAAAGAAATGCAATTATTACCTTCTTTAAGGTTTCAAGGTGGCTATTTATATATTCGGAGTATTTTGATAAAAAAATTGCGTAGTTTAAATGATAATTGAAATACATAAAATGGATTTTCCGAGAAAAATTATTACTCCACTGATAAATAATGGATCGCATTTCCAAAAATATTTACTCAACACAGAAAATTATGTGGTAAACGTTCATAAAATCGTTAAGTAATAAATATCACCTACCTGTTATGAACGTTTCGTAGAACATACAAATAAATATATACTGTTGTAACATTCTTCTCAAAAGAATAATTAACTACCTACACTTCACAGTCGTTATCCAGTAAATATTTTAATACCTTCGAAAAATAAGCGCGTTTAAGTTTTAATTAAAAGTGGCTGGGTTTCATTTTGACTCATATCTAGCGGACGGCAAAAAGCGTCAATGTAAAACATTAAAGCTACTCATACGAGTACTTACTCAGTTTATTTCGTTTCCAAGTCTTTGCTCATGCGAATCTCATATTCGGTCTGTGGCGGTCAAACGAACTTTGAAAGAGCTATGAGCTACGTCACTCATTAGCCTCCAGCGAAATTGCATCTGTTGCATCAACAACTGCGGGTAACAGTGCTGCTGGCAGTGAAATGTCATTATTTTGCGACATTTATTTGATTGTGGGCGCACCTTGTAGCTTACAAAGCTTTGACCGTTCGTACAAACAAGCCGTGGACGCAATAAGCTCGCAATTTCGGACGGACGCTGGACAAATTTACCAACTGAAATGAAGTCTCAACTATGGTGCAACGGACCGTTGTCGACAGGCCACGTTTTATTACTCACGCGGGCTATTGAATTTCGCTGTTCCGTTTCCGTGTCCGACACTGCACTCGGCGCATGCAACGTTTGTAGTTGGTATGTTGGTATAAATACTTACACTACACAGTGCTATTATATTGTTTGTATATGTGAACTGAGACCGTGTTTTTGGGATTGAACTTTTGCGTTGCTTTTGGACGCTGAAGCCTATCAATTAGGTTTGGTTTCGGCGCTTAGTCCTTAACCTTTCAATCCTGTCAACACAATAGAAAGACAATGACAGTGCGGACATCGGTGTCCTCTCTGAGTTTAATGAATTAAAGTGAAACATTAACCATGGTGCGTGAGCCATGGCGTTCGTATTTTTATATTCCAACCAATCAGAAGTTCATTGTTTGTGAAATTGTGCTTAGACTCAAAGATTTCTGCGCACAAGCCCCGGATTTGAATGTATTACATGTGATGGAGGCCGTCCATTCATCTGTTAAAACCACAAACACTTCGTGATGATATCCATAAATTATAATTATATTTCTAAGTATTTGCTTGCATTGGTTCACGAAATTCCATTCAGAACAGAAAACGATGCTTTTTGTCTATTTACATTTAGAATACAGTTGTTATTTTTTTTTATTTACAGTTTCAAACTTTTAACTAAAGCTAACCTACATTTAAACACGCTTTATATTGTAATATAGAACAACAATATTCTTGACACAATTGTGTTCAAAACACGGCGCGGCGACGAGAACATTCACTGTTATTGCACTAGCATGATAGTCGGGAATTTTACCATACCCGGCCCGGGTGCATCCGGATATTCCGGGGCAGTCGTTTGGCGGGACATTAATTACCCGGCCACTTACCCGGGTGTGCCATGCGGCCCCACTGTTTTATGATAAGTAGATATAACCGGCAGCGATAGTTGTCATTAGTTTTTATCGTTTTTATAAATTAACTATTAAATTGAAGTGTGCTGGTGAGGGAATTGTGTGGTGAGGCATTTCAAAAGTAGTAATAAATTTAAAAAATCTGCTTTGGTGCGAAAGGTTCAAAAAGAGGTTTCTAAAAAGCAAAAATTAAGACATAAAATTAACACCTAGAGAAGTTGCGATATATTATTTTATCACTCTTTAATTTAAAACAGATGTTATAAGTGAAAAGCTTTCCAGAAATATGATCAGATATTTTGAAAACTTTGTGATAAAAAGTTACTCTACGTTACGTGTTTCGTCCAAAGCATATAAAACGACTGCATTGCAATTCGCTGGAATTCGCTAGTTTGAAAGCGTGCTTTGACAAAATCAGACCTTCACTTCATAAATAAAAACAGTGTAATGCTAAACATTTACAAAGTTGTAAATGTTTGCTGTTACGGTGTTTTGCAAGCATCGTTTAAAATTATAGCGTTATTGATATACATAACACATCATTAACACAACATTATAAATATGGCAGTATTAGACTTGCTTACTACCTACATTAAAACTACACTGGCCCTCTTCCTCTCTTCTATGTTTTTGCTGTGCCCGACAGGGACCATAATGATTCTGTACCTTTATATTCTTAAGGCCATTAATGTACATTGTGAAACGCAATAGATATTGAGTATTGAGTATTACATACGTTACACGTAAACAACTTTTATTGGTTTATTTATTCGAACTTGATACACAAAATTTTAACAACGGTGGACTTATTGCCATAGGCATTTTCGACCAGCCTACTTGAGGTGATGCAGAGACAGAACGTGGTAAGCGCAACTAGGTAAAAAGTAAAATAAATAACATAATACACAGCTACAAAATAGGCTAGACGACCGAATTTTAGTACTTGTTCCTTCATCCAGATTATACTAAATTATGACGTACGACGACAAACCCCCTGTCCTTAATGTTAATGTGCTTAATCGAAGTAGTTTCCCATCAATTTGAAAAAAAAAATACTTGCCTATTTATTTTTATTATCTTCCTGATGGACTTAATAGAATTTAAATTTTAATACACCGTCGTCAGGCCTATTATCATAACCAGAAATAAATACGAAACCCAACCTACCTGCTTAACCTGATTTTACTAACTAGCCGCATTACGCACACTCGCGACAGTATCGTGGGGCGTCATTTGTGAAATAAATCGTTTATAATCAAGTGCTGCGACGTCATCAACAACTGTCTGCGGCCCGACATGTAATTTCCCGGGCGTCAATTATCAGAGACGCGACTCGGTCGAGGGCTTCTGTCAAGACATTTGATAACACCTTATTATAAGCTTCGCTACGTAATAACGCAGTTGTTGACGTTTTTGAAGTTTGGAAATTCATTAGTTGAATTTTGATTAAATTATTATTTGATTTATGACAGGTATCGAAATAATAAGTGCTTTTAAATTGTACCTGACTTATGCATCTACTGCATTAGTGAGGCGTTTTGTCTCAGCCGTGAAGCGTAGCAAAGTCACCGTAGCAGTGTCAGCGTAGCAAAGTCAGCGTAGCAAAGTCAGCGTAGCAAAGTCAGCGTAGCAGAGTCAGCGTAGCAAAGTTGGTTAGGCGTAACCGTCTGCCTAGTATCAGCACAGCGTTCTGGAAAGTGTAGTCAGTGTGGCATAGCTTATCTGTAAAATTTATTAAATTTATTTTTTTATAAAAAAAAACACTTGACTCGCGAATCCAAACTTTTCTAGAAACGGGAAATCCCTCTCTCTTCTTCCTCTCTTATTTCGTTATTGAAAACATATTTTATTTTGTATCAAGCATAATTTAAATAGGTTTATTAATGTATTGCGAAAAAGCTCCTATAAATAAAACACCTTAGATAGGACCTCAGCATCTCTAGAAACCCCGAACAACAAAACACTTAAAGTACACTAATCCGGTCCTCAATACGACCTATTAAGCCTAAATCACTTCTCGCTTATTTCCCTAATCGCTCGTTATTTATACGATACCTCCTCGTATTACAAATTGTGCTACTAATACTACAAATCAAACAAAACGGTTTCATTGTAGCTATTCTAATTCAGTTCGGTCTAGTGATCCCGCCTTATTAACTGGAATTGACTTAGTTAAGCTTACGCTTGTGTATGTAAACTACAACATCCGTCAAAGTCATGTGTGTTGTGTATTTGAGTTTATTTAGTTTGCAAAGATCACGCCTTTATTTGAATACTCTTTTGCGACGACTTGTTTTGTTGATTTCTTTCATGTATAAGGAATGATATCATTACAAAAACAAACAATAAAAATAGGCATTTTATTTCTGTAATAACATTAACATTATAATAACAATCCTTCAGATTGTTTTTCTAAATATTTTTTAAGGACCTCTCGACGAGAATAGGCCTCTTACATTTTTTATCGTTTATATCATTTATTGAAAGTAGGCTAAAAATAAACGTCAATAATAACTATTCAAATCAGAGAAGTAGACAAAGAAACTAGCTTTTCTAACGTCAAAAAACATAAGACATTCCAGCCCATGACGCTAATTAAAATTAAAAAGCAAGCAAATACTTCACTTATTTCTTAGGTCGCATAGAAATCATGACTTTTATAGAGCTTACTACTATAGTTAGGAAAACTTTACTTTTACGATTAGAAAAATCCCAATGAATCATTTCAACTCTGGTGGGTTCTGAATCATTTACACATTTGTATTGGTTTGCGCGACAATGGCCCCAACAAACTTAACAATCATAAATAAAAACCTAGTAACCTAACCTAACCGGAATAAAGTGATTAAAAATGGTCAAATCTAGTGGTAAACATCTCAGTGATATATATATTTTTTTAATTTATTATTTTTACATACAGTGCCTACAGACACAGCTTACAGTGCGTACAGTGTTTCTGTGTCCAGTACAACAAAGAGTTTCAGGTGGTGTTGCTGCTGTTCCGCTTCTGTAGCGCATCAGGGTTGTTCGTGGTGGCGCGCACTTACTGCTTTAAAATTTCTACAAACGGTGAGCCTTTCTGGTGCTTCGAAAGTAGGCCAGCCCCAATGCTATTCTGGAAATGTTCGACGCACTGTACTGCTGTTATTTATTTATAATCAGCACTCTAACCACACTATCACTTACAATTAAAATAAAAATTACATCTAAAATCTGCATTTCAGTAACCATATAAATAACAGGTATGCATGGCATTGATATATGAAAAATATGTATAAGAGACAAAAAGAAAACAAAAGTGTGACCAGGGCTTAAATCTAGAACACTACAAAAACAGAACAATTTGAGCTATATTGACAATGACGTACAGCCAGACATTCAGTCTCAAGCTACCCCAAAACTGTAAAATTTTCCTCATTGAACATTGTTGAACAGGAACCTTTCTCTATTTGTAATCAATTTGAAAAACTATCAAAGAAATCAGGTATATTACGATATGAATCTGTTAATTGCGTCCGAATTAATAAATAATAAAATCAAAACACAATAAAAAAAAATATTAAAAACCTGCTTTAGGTTTTTTTCTCAGGTAGGTACTTGTTTTACGAACAAAGGCAGGAAATAAACATTGAATAGGCAGGCACGTCAATATATAAGGAATTGAATGATGACCTCAATCCTCTACCTACATCCTCCAACAAATGGCCATACAATTAATCCAATTTACTGGCACATAACCAGTTTAAATAATTTGTATTGAGCTTTACAAACATAACCGTATTTGATGAGTAAAAGGCAACGCTTTACCCGGTTAACTACCGGGTAATCAATTAACCGTTGACCGCCTGCATCCGGCTGCAACGGAACTATGATGAGACACCAGATAAATGAACCGGAAATCTGGCCTCACTTAGTTACACAGGGTTCTGTGTATGCACTAGCGAGTTAAGATATAGGGTTGGCTAGTATTGGGTGGCTCTCAATATTGTTCACTTCACTTTTACTAGGAAAGAGGTTTTTGAAGAGAACGTTGGGTATATTTTTATAATCATTTTCTGTTTCCAAGTATTGTGTTTTAATTTCAATGCGTTGCCGCGTTGGATCAAAGTGAAAGTCAAATCATTTATTTCAATTAGGCCTGAAAACAGGCACTTTTGAACGTTATTGTATACTTACAAATAAATTAAATTAATATGATTCTAGTTGCACATTCCAAAAGGTAGTTTTGTATGGAGAAGATGTGCAAGAAACTCCATACTTACTCTTTTAAAATAGATTTTACAATATTTTTATACATAATCAGATTATATGTGAGGACGATGTACCATGAGAAAAAAAAAACAGCTATCCTGAGATAGGTGATTTAAAATAAGCAACGCGGCTGGTAATTGTATGAGCGTATTGAAAGATACATGGTGCTCACATATTTACATAATATTTAATCCAAAGTTGGTTATTAAATACAATTAAGGATTAGCCGCTTTTGAAATTGAAATACAAATAAGGATTAGCCTCTTTTTTTTGCCCGTACATTACCAATCACCGGATCCAATTGTGAATCTAAACTATCCAGCTACTCACACAAACAGTTTCGCAGTGCACCCACCTCCTGAGGATGAACCTTATATACAAGGCCTCCAGCCAAGGCATTACGTCAGAATTTAAGTCATCACTGGCTAAGAACACCCCCTGTGGGGTCAAGACCTCGGCTTAGGGTGTCACTGAGGGGCAGCAAAGGGGCAGGCTGAATCGCAACGAACAAAAACGTTACAAAAACACACCCAAAAAAAATCGTTTAAATAGGTTTAGGTCTAGGAGGAGTTCTGCAGAGACATACAAACATTCAGAAAAAAAATACTTATTATCATATGATAAAATATAACAGTAACCACCACAGTAATTAATCGGGGAAATACAATTAAAATTGATAGAATAAAAAAATTAAAAAAAACTGCAAAATGTGTGAATAATATGCATATTTTACTCGCTCAACCCCTGTTTCCATTCCACATTATCTGTGGTGGCACACTTTATGTAAAATGGCGATGCGTCATCGCAGCAGCTGATCGTTTGATGTGGCGCTTACTGCTGCGGTAGAATATTGGCTTTGGGCACAAATATACCATAAACTAGTTAAATACTAAATTACTTTTTATCGTGTAGGTAACAGAATAAACGCAACACTTTAGACGCCCCAATTAGAAGACTAAATTAATTATGAAATTAAGGACTTTAAAAAGTATATTTAGTAGGTACCTATAATAAATCTACGCATGGTGATCGGATTAAAAAAAAACACTTGTGTTTTAGTAACCAATTTTATGTACTTAATAGTTCACTAAAGGACTTATAAAATTTCACAGTACAATGTAGGCACCTACTTTAAGTACCTATTCCTTGTTGGAATTACAAACCACACTGCGTTTTGAATATACTATCCACTAACATAAAATAATTATAGTGAAAACTATTTGCGCTTTGTGTTTCAGTGGCTAAATATAATTCAGATTTAAGGTCCATTGTTATTTGTTATCAATTATCGTCACCTTCAAAGCTTAATTCTGTTATTGACAAATCTACCGCAAATACAAACGAATTGTAAACTATTCCCGCCATAATATCGGTTTCACACCAAAACCTATTTGTTTCAACCACAATGTTGTTAATCAAACAATTGAATATCCGAACCCGGCAACTAGTTTCAATATCTAACGTTTTAATTGTTGGTTTATATGAAACTAGAGTAAATATTTTCCAGTTTCTTATTATAAAAAGAAATAGTTTTCAAACAGAATGTGAATGTCTACAAATCTTACGCTGAATCCTGATGGAGTCACGACACCCACAAATCTGTTCGTCCCTTATCTTCCAATCCGTACCCGAATGAACTTAACCCGAATGATTTCCGAGTCATTAACCCACTCCCACCCGTCCTAAGCTAGATAGACAACATCTGACTTAGATGTGTATCGTGTGAACCTCGGCTTACAGATTAACTGTCACTGATCCCGCTGTTACACAGAATTGGAGTTATCAACCACGGACGCGAAGAAATCGTGCTATCTCCAAGTAATGCAGGCTTAGGCGGCTCCAATCAAACTAAACAAACCCCACTAATCGTATTTCTATTCTCTATCTGGATCTGCGGAGTTTCGTGAGCGCCGGATTAGTCCGTATCCAGACAAGACGGAGTTATGGTCTCGTTACCTCGAATGACTCTAAGTAAAGTGGCGTTTTAAGATTACAGAGTCTGTAGTAGTGCGACGGCTCTATATTGAACGCTCATTACAATGTTCTGATAATGGCAAAGGGCGTCCCGAGCATCCGTTAAGGTAAAATCAATGACGTTCTGGAAATTTACCTACACAGGTGTTGTGCAAAATTTAGTTTGATTGATGATTGATAACTAAGATTAAATTATTTAATCATGACTAATGAGTAATGACTAAACAAATTCAATCATGTACGGTGATTGAAGATTGATTAGTGTTAGTGTTAGTTATTTAATCATGACTAAATTTGTCATGACTAATTTAATATCTAAAATTACGCCGTTGCCAGTTACACGAACAGATTCGTGTGCGGCGCATGAGTGGTGGGGGCATTCTACGACGCTACCTATTGCGTGTGTCATGTGATCAATGTGCAAGAATCTCCTTCACCCTTTTTTGCCTTTTATCTACTTTCAATTTTTTACCGTAGTAGCAGTTATAATAAAAAAAAATGTACAAATACAAAAATGGAGAACGCTATCAATCAACTTAGAGTGATGAATAATGTTAAATAGCGCGATAGATGTCTCACGAAACAAAAAATGGAGTAAGCCAGCTTAGCAATTTTAGTTTAGTCATCAATCAAAAATAATGATTGAATGACTAATGACTAATTTATATAGTTATGATTATGATTAACTAATTTAGTCATGATTAAATCAATCACGACTAAATTAGTTGTGACTAAATTAGTCATGACTAATCAATTGATTGAAAAAATTAGTTGATTGACCCAACACTGCACTTTAATGAAAGGCAGGCTTAGGCACTATCGTTTTGACCTTGAACCGAGGTCAATGCTCGGCTTTTGAAGCCAATATAATTTATAAAAGTATATCTATTATAATCAGTAGCGAGTTAGGAGTAAACTATTCATCTTATATGTATGTTATCACTGCTGCAGCTGGGCGCATTCCTTAGAAGCAATTAATTGTGCCGCCCTCCTCCATTTATTATGTCATCTTGATGGCGTAAGCGAGCAAGCGCATCCGTTACTAAACCTCTTAACAATGTCAATCTCTTCTCACTACAGAAATTGTACTTTAGCACCACGTGGAAGAAAATTAAACTGAGTAGGTATATAAAATACTAAATGCCTCAGTACGTTGAACACAATGTTTTCAATAACTCTAGGGTATAGCAATGAATGAAACCTTAACAAAGAATAAGCCATAGGAATATTTTTCAATTTATCAATGGATACGATTGATTTGATATTCTAGGAATCCTTGAGTTAAGGGATATAAAAAAAACACGTTGTATAGCATGAGATAACACAAAGGTAGACAATATTTAGCTGACTTTAATAAGGAAAGAAAGAAAGAGAAAACCACAGACAGCAAGTTAAGGAAAAACCACTTGAAATGGATTTGTGCACTATTTTAAGTTGAGGACAAGAATTTATTTCTCTCTATCAGAAATGGCTAAAGTGCAGTAAGGATTCAAAATGCCGATACATTTTGAAGCCAGTCCGAACAAGTTGTTTTAAACTGATTTGAAATGAAAATCAGCGACTGACTAACGTTGGTCGGCCGTAGTCTGCAAAAAGGTTCTTGTTTTATTTACTTCTGCAGTGCGATTCTGTTAAAATCACCGCATAACAATGTTGGTGAAGTGAAGGCGAATCAAGTTGTCATTCCATACTAATGCTAAGCATTGACTTTGACTTTGACATTAACATTTCACTTCACTCAAATTTTTACGGGGTTATTTTTGTCCAGCTAGCTGAAATCGATTAGCAGGTTCGGTTGCAGTATTTTATGCGAGTAATAGTGAAATTAAAATCAAATCAAATTAATCATTAATAATTTCTTTAACGTACTAGATCTATAAGTACAGAAATGTTTCTTTTGCTATACACCTACAATATGTGAACCTTTTCACTATTTTAAGCCTTGTTTTATATTGAACGGTTCCGATATTTGTACCTACTAATACTTAGAAGTCGCTTTTAGGAACAATACGCTTTATTATTATTAGAAACGCTATGTTATATAAGTACACAGAATAGTCGTTAAATTTCATGCAAATACGTTACATACAAAAATGCAAATACATACAGTTCATTTTCGCTTTCCATACCATTAGATGATTTCGAAAGAATATACTAGAAGCCACTAAAATTAATAACAACAATAAACTGCAATCACCACCCACCAATTCACTGAATAAGCGTAGTGATTAAAGCGATTTCACATTTCCAATCTAAAAGTGTCAGCTGTTTAGGTCACAGTATATAATTAAATTATTATGTAACGGGACAGAGGCTGTTAAGTTTTATTCAATTAGAAGTTGTTAAATTACTAAGAAGGGTTTTACGAGGCTACACATTAATTATCTCAAGCTGGCATCTTGTAAAACCGACACGGGCTTAACAAATATCGGAAGCGGCCAAACAAGGCTTCTTAACTTTGAAAATGCTTAGTCACCGCCGAGCTTGTGCGAAAGAGATTGTTTCACAAAACAACGCTACTCGGCAGAGAAGATAAACAATTTTGCTGAACATACAAAACATGAAAATAAGTACGACACTTTACTTAGTGTTATTGTAAACCATTTACTGAAAAATATCTTCTCACTTACTTACGAAATGTCGCGGGAAATCCAGAAGGCTATTCGATGACGTATGGGAACAGTCAGATACATCAATAATGGTGTCGGCCCCATTAAAGTACAGAGATCTGAGAGAGCCTCAGTCACAGTTGTAAGCCCGTCGTTCGTCTCGAAACTTGAACCGCGGATCAAACTTTCCTCGCGAGACATGAAACTTGACTCGAATGATAAGATTAAAATATTACATCGGCTTCGCAAACTCACTCAGACATTATTCCATTCTTGAGTTACAGCAGTCGTTATAATTATAATGTTAACACCGCACTCAACTTGGGCGATAACATAAAGAGGTTGAGGCCTATTAGATCCGTGAGCCGTATATCCTATAATAGGTTCTAACTAAAACTTTATCGTAAGATATAACTTCAGAATGAACACTTTCCGTTTCAGTTGCTCGTTTCGGTCTTATCAGAACGTCGTTGGGAAGGATCTTGAAATTTATATTATTGGTGCAGTGGACGGAAAGAAGTAGGGCACGGAGACACCAATTTGTAGCTTTTGGCAAACAGTTAATGTTAGGGAGAGTAAAAAGTAAAACTAATTAGAATACGAAGTGCAGTGGCAGCATGCAGGCAGAGTGTCTGAAGGTAGGCACTAAGCGGGGCGCGGTGCGGGCGGCGGCCCGGGGCGTTCATCTAATGAGCATCCTGCCTCTCACAATGTACCGAGATGATATTCCGCGGTGGCCCGACGACTATTATTATATTCCGCCAAGCGAACCGCCGCGGGCACGGCGTGCAATCCTTTTCAAAATAACTATGTTGCGCTATATTTACGACGACTTAAAGCGAACCTCTAATTCTAAATGTGGAGATTATTCCGTTCAAATTGCACGCCACTCGTTATTACGGTGCTAGAATATTTTAGTGCGCCTTACCTGCTAATTTTCACACTGGCTAGCATTATTCATGTTGAACTTTACTTATATATTGCTACAACTTTATTTATACAAGTATGATGCCAACAAAAAAGAACAGACTGTACAAATGAGCGGGATTTTATGGTACTTTGTGTACCAATTTTGTTGCTGAAAAGGCACCCCATAAATGCTATAAAAGTATGATTGCCGACCAATACTGCCCTTATGTCAGGTATAGTAACTGTGGTAGGCAATAATATTATAAGTAAAATGTGTAGACATAGGTTACCTAAACACCTATCTACACCGTAACGTGTCGCCTGCTGAGCGCTTATAACCTATCTAGGTACACCATTTTACTTATAATATCATTGGTTGTAGGTAACAGTTCCAATGCCGGTTAGAAAGTGTTGATAATTGATGGTAAGCGATGGTGTGGTCGATTGTAAAGCAGTAAGCACACTTGCCTAGATGTAACCTATTCACTTTCGAATTAAAGACCTCTAGGTCGTAACTAACGGGGAACACCGACTGCTGCAGGGAATTCCACTCCTGAGCCGTTTATTTTTGTTACTTGAGAATTGTTGAATAAATAAAGAAATGAAACAACCCCTTAACCATGTAGTACAACGAATAATCAAAAGAAATTCTCATTCATTAAGTTGACAAGTTAATGGGTATTAAGAGTGTGTTCAGACGTTCTACATACGTCTTCAATATAACCGGTTCGGTGGCACGGTTCGACTCAATCCGACCTAATCTCGGCTTATAGGAGATCACAGGAAACGTTACCGTCGCCGTGATAACGTTTTCCATTTGCTACAATACGCAAAATATTTGTGTTTGTCCTAAAAATAACCAGAATCCCAAAAGATTTGAGTTTAAAGAGAAAAATGTAGGGTGTCACTTACTTCAGAAGAATGCTAATCTTATCTTAGGTTAGTTACAGAGTAATTAATTATAGAATAAGAAACAAAAAATATGTAAGTATTTGCCACAGAGGTCGTGCGTACCGTATACCACTTACAGTCAAATAAAAACTTTAAAAATACTATTGAAAGATATAAGTAGGTACCTAAATCTATTTTTTTTAAATAGGTATTAAACATAAACAAAACCTATCCAACGCACTCATATATCGTGAGTATTAGTAACGTCCATCATAGTACATTTTGATGTAGGTTAGTGTGCAGTGGCAAAATCAAACCAATTACTTCGACAATATTTATTGTAAACCTTGAATGGGTGTAATAGAATCACTTTTAGAGTAAGCGTGTTGAAAAAAATATATCGATCTTCAATGGAAGAAAATAGATTATAGAGTGACCATTATTAGTATAAAATTCAGTCGACGACAGAATGACATTGCCAGTACCTGCATCCAAAAAATAAGAGCCAAAATATCCTTAATGCAGGTCCTAGTTGCAGAATTACAAACAAAGTTAACAGTTCACGACGTGAAGTCAGTACCATTTCAGGGAGATACCGATATTAGATTTATATAGAATCCTACATTCCTACCTGTACATTGTTTAAATTTATTCATATAAAGTACCTATAATTATAAACGCATAACTCGGAATATACCGGACTTCGTGAACGCGAAATTCTGATTTTGATGTGGTGACGCGCGCATTGTTTTTCACTTTAGAGACAGTTGTTTTCTTAGACTATATATTATCTAAGGTTGTTTTACTAGCTCGCTTGTCAAACGCCAAAAAATCTAATACTTACTTTATAAATAATTCTATCTTCTTTACCAACAAAGGAGGAGGATCTCAATTTGGTCAACCTCATTACTCCGTCATTTATGGACCAATTTTAGAAAATATTTTTTTTATTTGATAGGGTACTCTACCACATTGGTCTCATTTGTATCAAAACTCAGATCTGATGATGGGAACTTTAAGGAATTGAGGGAACTCCTCAAATATTAAAGCTGTCCCGATATTACATTTTTAGTAACAAATCAAACATTTTCATTTAGAAAGGTATAATTGGTAAACTGATGAAAAAGACAGGCAATGGAACTCTTCAGCTCTTAACAGCAAATAACTAAGTAGCGCATGGTTTATGTATTTCCATAAAATATAACTACTCCTGTCTATTTTAGAGGTGTAGGGTTAGATTCATGTTTCAAAAGACCTTAGCAATTGTTTACCGATTTTAAAGATTGTTTTAACTTTTGAAAGACTTTTCGTATAAATCCCGTCTAAATAAACATAAAAAAAAAACAAATAAACATCATCGTCGTCATACTAAACATTTCTAGTTTGGGTAAAATCACTGTTCCTCGTTGTTAATCCTCTTGCATTGTTACTACGATCCTGGCTTAAAAGATCACTCATACCTTATCGTTTTACTCCTACCTCGAACTAAAGCTTTAGTAATGTTCGATGCGACCAGTTAGTTTAATGTTCGGAAAGCGTAAATGTAATGACGTAGATAATATTTGCACCGGTTTTGCAGTGTGCTAAACGTATACGCTATCTTTTACTTGCACATACAATGGGAAAGAGACGGAAGATGAGCTTACAACTTGGGTCGACTTAAAACTTCATAGCAGGTGACGAAACTTCAAAATATGACGTCTGAGTACTGAGCACGACGACACCTGCAAACGAATTAGCCTGCTAGACTTTACATGTTGCTTTCCTGTTGTTATGAAACTCAAATACACTACACGAAACGAGGGCGAGTGGCTTAAAAATTACAGGCACGCGGATCAACCAAAAGGTTAAGATACGTTCCCAAACGTCCGACCGTGGATGAGCCATTATTTACATATCAAGAGACTCCTCCATACCTCCAAGCATGTGAAGCCGTTGGTCCAGGCTGTAATTTTAGGTTTTTGACAGTCGCTATAAGTCAAAGAGATTTAAAATAGGTACCTACTATAGAGCGGGCATGTCAAGGAAATGTCATAGAAAAACTTTGATCCCATGTCTCAGTAACGCCATCTAGAATAATATATGAATATTGGAGCGGCAGCGGAGCGTACTACAAAAAACTCATAGACTTGTATCCAGCAGGACACACTTTTTCGGACGAAAATTTTGTTCGTGATGACCGGTCTATAGGTATTGAATGTCTGTGCTATAAGTAGTCAAAACCCCGTCAGTCTGACAACCAGTCTAACCAAGGGGTATCGTGTTACCTAGCTACTGGGTTGTGTAAGTAAGATACAGTCACTTCAAATGACTGGTATTCAGATGCATTCGCTTACACAGTACACTGGAAGAAACCTCAACAATTCAACATAGAAGGGAAAAGACTAGGCAGATGATTACACACTTCATTGTACGTTGAAAGAACAAGTTGTTTTCTCTACCAAGCCTCTTACAATCTAGTCAACGTAAAACCAAACGAAAAATGTCACAGTAAAGTAAACTAAAATACACTATCTTGTTAGCTAGAAAGTCCAAATAGAAATAGAAAAGACTTACCTATGTTATACTAACCTTTATATAAACAATGCAATTTTCCATTCGGTCGACGCTGAGAACAAACTAAACGGAAGCAACTTTTCTACTCGATAGCTCCGGGCGAGATGCTTCGCGAGTTTTATGAATAATAAACATCGTTTAGTGTTTACTATCCGTAACAACCTAAGTTTTGTAATAAATAATGTTATATTTTTTTAATTATTTTCATAACAACATTGCAAGAATCTTCGTTCTTAGATGGCATTTACTCGTATGTATCATACTGATGGTCCCATGTCAGTGGTACATAATTAACCTATTCAATTCTTTCGTGGTACCATAATAAGCCAAGCTAACACTTTGATCAATTACCTACCGAAATGTAAATGACTGGAGTCTGGAACACTAAGTTACAGATAAAACTTACAACAAAACACTACAATATTAACTTCTTCATCGAAGTTTCTTGTACTAAAAGCTTAACTTCGAAGAAAACATGAAATTATGATTTTAACATTTCCTATTTCAGAAACTGTTGAGAAAATCCAACAGAAACAAAAGGTAATTGCAGCAGCGCAAAACAAATCCAGGCTTCGCAGTCACCCCGCCTGTGTCTAACGACTAGATGAAGAAATAAGCTTTCCATAAGCAAAACTATATTTTATTATAGAAACGAAAGCAAACAACTTTATCTGGGTAAAGTCAATGGAAATAGCGATTCGTTTTTTACGCAGTAAAGAAAAAAATAAACAAAAACCCGCGTGAAATATAGGTACAGGGACATTTCCTGTTGAGCCGTTACGTACCGGGGTTTTGTTTTGGATTTATTGATCCTTTATTGCAGTAAAGACGGCTTGGGTGTGTCTAACCGTGCATTGGAACGAGAACTTGGGAGAATATTTGTAAACAGCGGAGAATTTATGGTTAAAATGATAATAATATGCTTATACTTTTCGGGGAAATGCGGAAAATAAGGATGTTTTGTGTTCGGTACGAATTGGGCTGATTCAATGTAATGTGTCAGAGGAAATAAGAATAATTAAGCTTTATGTCGCACACTGAAAATGCAGGTCTAAGAAAATATAAAATATGTTTTTAATACGTAATAAAGTAATACGCGATAAAGCAGACCATGAACAAGAAGGTGAGACGTCCTGGATGATTTGTTCTATGTCAGGGTTGCGCAAAATCGCGTCTAATGTAAAGAATGGAGGAAGGTCTTGGCCCAGCAGTAGGATAAATGAAACTTGTTCCTCGTAATAATAGGTTAATGCGTCTTCAGCATATCTTTTCATTGATCTTATCATCTTTATATTAAACAATACCTCAAGATTCCATCTAACAAGAAACGTTAATGGCAAAAAAGCAGAACTTTCCTATGCGTATATACCTAAGAAGTCTTTTTTTTGTACCTTTTTCAACTTGTCAATAAAACTCGTAAAGTAACAGTAACTCGCTGACAAGTTTCATCTGTTTTAAATCAACGTTGGTTTCCATTGCCACTAGACCAAGTTTCACTGAAGGAAGCCAATAGAGGAAAAGAAAATAAAAAGTTCCCTTCCAACTTTGCTCCAAGTGTCAACAGAAGTTCAACAATCGACGTGCGACAGAGTAAGGAAATGTTTCCTGGGTACTCGTCTAGATACCTATGCATTTTTTCAAACAAGATACAATAAACGTGATGTCTTTTAGGAAAGCCACTACAATTTGCATAAAAGGTCGCTGCCCCCTGGGGACTTCCTGGATTTACCCCAGTTTGTAGATATCCGTTGACGTCAATAAAAGTAAGTCTCCCGTAGAAACGTACCCTCCTTGTGCGCTTAGCTTTATGAAAAGGTCAATTCTCAATTTTACATTCGTTCTGTTTTCTAGGTTATTTGATAGTAGATGGGTTTTATTCGCAAAAGCGGTATCTTTTGACTGACACTTGGTTGTATTGTGAAGTGGGTGGTGCAAACAGATCGCCAGCCAGCTTTCACGCTGGAGTGGCGCTAAGCGCGACCATTTCATGAAGTAATCCGCACTCCGAGAGGCATTAGCGGCTCTCCCCGCCCAGCTTCCTCCTACAACACCCTGACGATGCATTTTAAAACTTTTGTTTTAATTTTTTCTACCTAAGCTTTATTTAAAATACACATCAAATATCAATTCTCTATTAGTTTAATTTTACATATTAAATCAAGTACATTGTTTTGGATAGGAAATTTCTAAAAAGCCCAGATTATAAATATTATAAAACAATTTTGCATTGCAGCATAAGCCGGCAGCGAACTATCTGGGCGCTGTTTACTTGGCAGTGCAGCGCCAGAGACGGTAGGCGACGATAAGTAGAATCGTTTCACGGCATAATCCTCTCACTGAAGAGGTATTATCGTTCTGTGGACTCCGCCTGACTAGGGATAAGCACGGCATTGTGTTGTAAGTGTTGGCGTTTTGACGTGCGCCTTCTTGTGCCGAAGACTTAGTGGGAGAAGGGCGTGGGACGTGCTCTATGACGTATACGGACGTCATTCTACTTACATACCTGTTGGGTAATATTTAAGATTTAATGTTATGCTACTTCCACGGTAGGCTGTGACCTATAGAAAGGCCGATGCATCGTCTAGAAGGGATGGTAATGATAACTATAATGTAGAGAGTTTCTTGCAGAACCGATAGCTGTTAGACCGAAAGGGATCTAGGGAACCGCAATACACAGCTTGGAGAAGATTGCAAGAAGCCAATGGATAAGGACAGCGCAGGGTCGATCATTGTGAAAATCTTTGAGGTAATAGTACCAACCTATGTCTAAAAGAGAACACATTTGGACTGAAATAATAACAATGACTGATTGATGATGATGATGATCCATTCTGATGGTACCTGCTACCACCACAAAAAGCTAAGAAAAGAACTAATATTTGCCATGAAAGAAGCTCACCAAAATTATAAAATGACGTCATTCACACATTTGATAAAGTATTTATAAAAGCACTTTTAATAGCGCGTTGTTGTGACATCTGTTTTCCGGTCATTGCACCCTGTAACTTTTAGTAAAAGATTTTCCGACAAGAGCCTTCTGCCTAAAACCTCTTTAGAAATGTCCAACGCAGACGCGTTATTTAAAAATCCACTCAGATCACAAAGAACTTTACACTTGAAAATTACGATACAAGGAAGTTTTATAAGTATATACCTAATTATACGGTGCGATTTAGATTCAAAGGCCAATTATTTCTTTTAAAGCGACCATTAACTATATACTTTTGATGTGTTAAATTCAACAGTTTTATATGTAAAACCAAAGTTGTTGCCCCTTCCAATAGATTCATAGAAAATAATGTGAAAACACTTTACCATAAGTACATCCTGTTTGACAATAGGGATATAAAATAATGCATTGATCATATAGTACATACCTACCTAAGCTAATAATTTGGAATAAAACTCAGGTCAAAAATCGAACCATATTTCGTTTGTTATAACAACAATGGCTTAAGGAAGTAATCTTCCTTATGCCATTATTTTGTGATATCGAAAATATTGCTGGGCACTTTCTCATATCTATCTGTCATTACAGAATAGCACGCCTATTGTGGTTGATCAGTAAACACGCTGGCCACTGACGCTCTCACAGTCATTTTAGTAAAAGCCGGCCATTGTCTCTTTGGATCTTCCCCAAATACAGCGTGGACCGTCCGATACGAAGACAAAAAGCCACTTTACACTGATGGCATGCATATTGAAAATAAATGCACCCGTGAAGCAATAGTCCTTTTATTTTCGAAATACAAACAGAAATCGCGGGCCCAAATGTCTTCGAACAAAAGATTCGTAACCATGCAAGTGCAGTACTCTCAATAAGTAGCCAGGTAATGATTGAGGTAGCATCACGTACCTGGAGGAGCCATTCAAACTCCCAAACGTGACTTGAAAGTGCGAGGCGATTGGAAAATTATAATTCATAAAAATTCATCTCGTGATAGGAAAATCGAAATGTTGATTACAATCTGCATTTCGATTGTCATCTACGTTATTCTAAGGGATTGAATTTTAAGGGCGAGAGATTTATTCTAGGTTAGTCAGGGAGTCTTAATTGAGGTCCATTCAGCTGAGATATTGGTAAACGGTCAGCCGACGGCGGCGGGCGCGGCCGCCTGATTGAACTCTCTTTCTTGTGTTATTGTGAGAGTAATCACGGGTATTGGCGGATTCAATTACTTATTTTTGTATTGTATATTGTGCTGCCTACTTTAAAATTTAATTAAAATAGCTTCGTTATATCTTCATTACGTTGTGAAAGCGAATTTCGTGAAGTTGTCTTATTCAGCGCATTAAAAATGGAAAACTTTAACTTTTCTTTCAAACAGAGGAATAGTCAACCTAAACTCGACGACTGCCACATGTGTTGAAATATTAGAATTCCGATCACCCAAGTGACCAGCTTATCGGACCTGTCTGATCATCACAGCCCACCTAACAAGAAACATGAGCCTTTTGGTAAGACTGTTTGTCAGACTTTCGAGCTGGGGTTTCGAGGGATCATGAAATGTAATGAACCTAACCTCGACTGACTTAAGCAAGCTTTTTTTTTGAGGGGTGGAAAACCTTCATGGATGTCTGGGGTCTGTCAGACTCTTACTGACTAAAAACCACCACGTGTTCCTTCTCACACCTGCGCCGGGGGTCACGGAAACAAAAGATACTTCCGCGACCCCCGATTGGTGCCGGCCCCAAGGGCCTCGCCAAGTCAGCGAGGGGAGTGAGGTATTAGGCTCCCCTCGCGCCGCCACCTCGGGGACTTAGGCAAGCTTGCCTTAACCTTTCGATCTGTCCTCACGGTTGAGACTACTAAGTTGCGAGACGCTCCAGGCCATTCAAAAGTACAATAATTAGTCACAAATCCTCAGACAGTCGTTAGCAAGCTTAACCTTCAATGGACCTTTTGTGAAGAATTCGTTTTGTGTGGTTGGTAACTAATCTGGTTGGTCTAATCTAATCTCCGCTGCTTCACATGCTGTTGTAAAATATCTCTCAGGCAAGTTTCCTCACTATTGTGTTATTGTTCGTCTGTTAAACACTAAGTGAACGCACTTGTACGCATTATGTCGATTCATCGCATACGGAGGCCGTCGATGACCGACCGCGTTTTATGTCAGTCCGCCATCGTGGCATAGGTACTTTGCTCTCTTTTTGTACGGACAAACAGTCGAACGCCGTCGATCAATGTGTCTTGATATTATTTATACAATACGCACATTTAGGTATCCCATAAGTCAGAGGTGGGTACCTAAGGTTCGAAATAAAAGGTATCGTGGCTACGATAAAAATAACGTTAAATTATACAAATCAAATGCCTAACATTCCAAGAAATAGCTACCTACTACATAGAACCAGCTCCCTACGAAAATCAAACTGATAAGTCAGAATTATTACAACGGATGAAGGATGAAACGGTTCAGTTAGCGGTCTCAAGACGGACTATTGAGGTTTAACAATTGGGCCAATCACGCGCCAACTTCCAAGCCCTCTGGAGAGCACGTCCTCACACTTCCGACTTGCGGATACTTCGCGAACTAACTCAGCCACGGACGAAAAATCCCCAATCAATTGAAGAATCATGATAAAGTTAATGATATCGTCTCTGACATCAATTTATTCGACGCGTGTTCACGCCCAATATTTTTCTTCTCACTAATTTCATTTGTGGAGCTGGTTTGATTTTTGGTTTGATTACCTAAGATGATCAAACTTCTTGGAAATATGAGACTCATTGTAAAATTTGAAAAGACTAACCATAGTTATGAAGCAGATTTTATTTTCTTAAACTGTTACCGCGGAAACAATAAAAAACACAATAAATCAATAACAATGCCTCGTTCGGCATAGTGCTGAACATGAGGGCCCCAGGATTGATCCCCGGGTAGGGCAAAGCGTTGTTGAGGTCAGATTAGAGTCTGGATATATTATGTCCAATTGATGGCAACTGGTCGCGTCTTGGGTCTGTCATGGAAATTAAACATAACTGGAGAAATGTGGGTGTACTAGGTATACACCTCTGCTCAACCGTTTGGGAACAACAGGCGTGAATGTTATGATCAATAAAAAATCGAATGGCGAAAGTATTTGTATGACAAGAAGCCATGAACAACAACGAAACGAACTAAAATTTACATGCTAGCAACTAATGAATTAGTTAACGTCGCCGCCACGCTCATAGCGATGCATACCCACAAAACTTTACCTCACACACGCAAGATTGTCAACCTACATCAGCTGAATCCATCAGATACGGCACTCAAAGTTACAGGTACCGCGGTACAAGTCCAATCCGGTGTTGTGCAGTAAATAGGTCGGCTAAAAGTTGTCCCATCTAGCGCGCGTGCCGAAGCCGAACCGAACTTACAGACGTCCAACGCAGCTGCCGGCTCGATGCTCTTCGATATCTACGACACATAAAACTAGTCCAGATTCTACCAACCGTTTTTATTGCGTCTGGACAAAGGAATCTGCGTAAATATGTTCTACAAACTTCGCAATACAGCCTGCATTCTACGATAAAGTTGTGAAATTATGTACCTGGGTGCATCGGTTTAGTGCAAACTCCTTCATGCCACAAACTAGATGAGATAATAATACGCTGGGTATAAACTTTAGTAGGTTTTTATAGTATATGTATTAGACAGCTTTGATTAATGAAGAGGAAAGTGTTAACAACATTTTTCTTTTGTTCTTATTTCATTTTAATAGCAATTGGACAATGATGGACAGTCATCATACAAATTAAGTAGGCATTTCATCTTCATTAGTTTCTTTTAGAATAAAAGCATAATTTGGAAACATTCTCAACCTTAAAGAGGTCTTAGTACCAGAGTTAATTATTCTTGGCTTCTAAAGCGACCCTTCACTAATCGAAATGCTAAATTATCGTCCCTCCAAAAGGATTAAGAATCCCAAGGGTTCCCATAACACAACAACTTCCTACCTGATACGTAAGGAGGTAAGTATCCAAGTTTCCCGCACGTTATTAAACGCGCAGTCATATCGAAATCGCTATAATCGAATACGCTCCGATTCATAATCGTATTAAGCCGGGGGTCTGTATCGATTATACCGAGTAGATACACATGCTGAGAGCGGAACCGATAGCCAAATAAACTAGCAAACCGCATCGATTACCTGTCAATGGCAGCCTCCAATGGAGTGACCGCGTCGCCGGACCAACCGAGACTGTCCTGATTATAGACGGTCGACACTTTAATTACGTAATACTTTCCTTTGTTTTAAACTTTTAATGTTGTGCCCTTATAGTTGCCCTATGTTCAGAGATACAACTAAAACTCTAAAAATACTCTTCGTCACAGACAAAGAAGCAGAATTCTGAATTCATATAACGCAATAAAAAGACAAGAAGAATCTTGCACAGCAATTTCATTATTTTATGGTGTTAACAACACAATAGAGAGAACTTTGTCTTGACGAAACTTTTCTACACTTTTAATAAGAAGCCCATTCATCGCATACTTTTCATTAGTAGGGGACTGGTGAAGAAGGGGAATGGCTTTATCGCAGTAACTCGTGACACCAGAAAATTAAAAGTGCAGAGTCATGGTTGGGCTATCTTAGGAAATAGGGTGACTGTGCTCTTATAGAACTTAATTAATCGACGCTTAAGCCGCTCGGTGGACATGTCCTACAATCTATATCCTGAGAGAGACACAGGCCTCGTCGACTTTAGAACAGAAATAAATAGATAGGAACAGAAGTTGAACTGATCGAAGTAACAAAGTACTAACTTTACTGGATGATTCGTCTAAATAGGAAGGGTCACAATATGCCCCGTGTTGCCGGGAGGTTCACTTTTTAAGTACACAGCTTCTCGACGTACGATCTGCTTTGAATGTTTTTAACCGACTTCTAAAAAAGGGGAAGGTTCTCAATTCGGATTTTTGTATTTTTTTATGTTTGTATGCACAGTAACTTCATCGCTTGCCAACCGATTTAAAAAAATCTTTTTGTGTTGGAAAGGGTATACTTCCCAAATGGTCACATAGTCACCAAGTCGGGATCTGATGATGGAATCTTGGCCAAATAGAGGGAACTCTTCAAATTTAACAGGAAAACGTACAGAGATTTTGTTATTTTTTTCTACAACAAGTGAAGCATTTGTGTTCAATAAGAACTGTTCTACCATCAGATCTGATAATGAAGCCAAGAGACAGGCAATAATAATTAAAAAAAATAGAAAACGTTACCTTTTTCATTCAAAAACAAATTTTGCTATGTAAAAACTTTTTTACAAAAAAAAAGAACAACCGACTTCACTGAAAAACCCTAACAGGTGTTAAATAACTCTGGTTTTGGAAGTCGGTGGAAAACGTAAATGAAAGAAATTTGTTGCATTCATTTTATTGGCCACCGACTTCCGAAATCACCAAATCCAGACTTCTTTACTAGAGTTATTTAACACCCTGTTAGTGTTTGAAGTCAATGAAGTCGGTTGTTTTTTTTGTAATAAATTTAAGTGTTCTTTAATTATTTATTTAGCATTGTATTATTGCATGTATTATGGAGTGTAGGCACAGTATAAATATTAATACAGAAGGACGACGCCTTTGATCTCTGGAAAAATGCCGACAACGGCTACACGCGTTAGCCCTCAATAATACCTCCCGAACTACAAACATCGTTTTGTTTGCAGTTCGGGAGCGGCATTCCCGCGTCTGAACCCAAACACCCCGCACGGTTGCCCTGTCTAGACGGCTTCGTCGGACGACTGTAGGTTTTTAGACTGTGGTGTAGGTATGTATTATTGAGCGTTTATATTTGTGTGTTGTTGTATTTCTTTAGCTCGCTCTTATCACCAACAGCTTTTAGGCAAACAGGATGTCATTCGATTCGTCTTGACATCCTCATAGTCAGATAGTGTCCACTAGCTAAAAAAAAATTTGCTTGTTTGTAAAAAATCGTACAAGCAAACTAAAGTAGTGTAAAATAAATCAATATCATGAATGTTATTGTAAATTTATATTATGTTTGTCTACATTTATCGCATTGGATTCCATTCTGTAATGATAGCTATGTATGTGTGTAATAAATAAATAAATAATAAATAAATAATTCATTTAAAAATATTTACCTACAGTAAAGTGTACTCTATGTAAATGTTGGTTGGTTGGTTGCCGGTTCTTATTGTGTTGAAGTAGGTATGTATTTTTTTTTTTCAAAACCAGAATTATTTTGCCAGCCTGTTATAAATTAAAAAAGAAAACGATCATAGCGACCGCCAATTACAGGGCGATCAAAGAGATGTTTTAAAAAAACATTATTTAGTAAAATGTGAAAAAAAACGTGCAGCTGCTCTCAGTTGACTTTTTTTGTTTCATTGTGCTCGTTATTTGAATAGGTACCGTTTGTTAACACAAACTACGATTGTTGTACGAGTTCAACTCCCGCCGTAGACAGGGGCCCTTTAGATGTTGAAGCATTGGTGGTGCGCCCTCGTACGACTGTTACTGACACATAATCGATATTGCACGAGACGTGCGGCTTTAGCACTGGTTTAATGGCAATGATAAGAATCAATACACAACAGACAAATGTAATCTCAAAAGCAGGCTGCAAATGGCAGCTTTTAATTTTTATTTTCTTTGTTTACGTATGTTAAGTACACTGACTGCCTTGTTAGTCTAGAAATTGCAAGAGTTATTATACATATATTGCTGAGCATAAGGTTTAATCCTCGGGATAGGCAAAGTGTTACTAAGTTTTGCCACTTCGAATTTTCAGTAGCAGCCCGGAACCTGCACGGTGCCCGGATTGAGGGCAATAGTATTATGTAGTAGTAATATGTACCTAGTTATGTGCATTTGAGTCTCATGTAATGAGAGCTCACCTCTCATTACACGAGACATAACAATGCACATAACTACACTTGTACTCCTCTGCCCGACCCTTAGGAGATTACAGGCGTGAGAATATGTTACGTTAAGATAGGTGCATAGAGAGGCACTAGAGATATCGGTAATAGAGTCGCACCCACACATTTCATTTTTCTTTTGAAACACAGTATTGTCTTATTGTCCAAATAGTCTGCTTCATATCAAGACCAACGATAAAGATATTAAGAACCTATAAACTTGAAGTTTAATGGAAATACCTCGTAAGACAGAGGTGAACTGCTAACAAAAAAAATGTGTAGGTATACATACCGACGATATTTCAAGCAATCTGGTAAAGATTGCTTAAAATATCGCCGTGCAAAAAGTGTATTTGGCTTGTTTTGAGATTTTATAGATCCCTTCTATGAGAGAGATTCAAGATTCAAGATATTTTTATTAGTAGCACTTTTTGAACGACAAAATTACATAAGTCCCCAAAAAGCCTTTTTCGCCGGTGAACTTCGTCGTGAGTGCACGTCTCTTTGTGTTTTGGCTGAGATTTATTTTACGTTATTTATATTTTACTACTCTACTTAATTGGAAATCGGATCCTCTCTTACTATCTTGTGGAGGTGCCCATAAGCAGCCGACGCCATCTTTGGAATTGTATTGCGCCATCCTGCTCTTGGATTCACTCGGTGAGACCATCAACAATATTTTAAAACTTTGAAAAAGTCATCGGTGATTGAGCGTGGTTTGATCCAGCGACGCATCGTGTACGACTGTCGCATTCCCGTACCTTGCGCCCCGAGACCAACGGTCATTGAGACGCCGCGCGCAAATTACTGGCCTAGTATCCGCTCAACGCATATTGCTGGTTCTACATTATGTCCCGATCATCTGACACAAAATATCACTCGGACACTGATCTAACCAATGTCTCTGTTCCTGTGACTAATCTGAATATTACACAGCGGAAGAGAAAGCAACCTGAATGTGAAATTAAAGACGCAATAAGCATTTTTTCTCAAGAAATTAATAAAAAACTTGATGAATGGCGTCAAAATATGGAAACAGCCATGTCAAAAATATCTGACAATATCACCACCATTAGATCGGATCTTGAAAAGATAACACAGGTGACATCAGACATAAAAATAGAGGTTCAGTCTCTGCGTTCTGATCATATTGTTTTGGATAAACGTGTGTCCAACTTAGACGAGAAACATCACCATGTACTGCAAGATATATCGGAACTTAACAAGTCTGTTCAATTTACCAGCGATCAACAGAACGATCTGAAAAAACAAATTGATTTGATCGGCACACAGATAGTTAACTCAGATCTTATTAATAATATGGTACAGAGTTTAGAGCAAAGAATGGATTCATTGGAACAACAAGCGCGGCAGTGCAATATAGAGATTTGCAATGTTCCTGAAAAGCGCAACGAGAACTTGGTGACTCTCTTAGAGACCATCGCCTCACGAATAAACTTCTCATTGTCTCAAAAGGATATTGTTGCAATACATCGGGTCCCACATGCACACAGAGAAAATAATAAGCCTAAGAATATTGTTGTCAAGTTGAGTTCCCGCATACTACGAGATAATATACTTAGTGCATTCCGACTTGCGAAAGGTGTGAGCACAGATCAACTCGGACTTTCTGGTACGTCTTGTCCTACATACATGCATGAACACCTAACCCTAAAAAGGAAGCAATTATTTCGAGACTGCAAAGAGGCAGCCAAGAAAAACAATTTCAAATACGTGTGGGTTAAACATGCGACCATTCTTGTCAGACGAATTGAAGGTTCATCTGCCCTGGCAATACACTCAACGCGCGATCTTCAGAAAATCAAAACCTCCTCTGTTCCAAATGCAGATAAATAACAAAAGTGCATATACAGTAGTTATTGCGTATATTTTTATTTTTAATTCTAGTATTAAGATGCATGATAGTCTCAGTAGTGGACTTTATTTTCAAACAATTTACAATTTTTCCATTGCTAACATTAATAATTTAACTTATCATTTGTTACAACTCTTTTTGTTGCTGACCATCCAGTTGGTAATTACTACCATTTTAAATTGCTTTTCTTTGTTGGTATATAGTTGCAGTCTAAACGTGATGTATAACTTGTTCGTATTGTTTTTAACATTGCGGTCTTTTACTTTGTTAGCGCCTACTAATTTGTTGATGTACCCAATCACATAATGTCGGATAAGTTAGGTGTTTATTATCAAAACTGTAGGGGCTTACGTACTAAATTAAATACATTATATATGAACATCTTAAGTAATTGTTATGACATTATTATCCTAACGGAGACTTGGTTAACACCTAATATACTGGACCAGGAATTTATAGATGAGCGGTACGTAGTTTTCAGGTGTGATCGCGATCGTATTGCCTCAAAGAAGAAAGATGGAGGTGGGGTTCTCATAGCCACGTTAAAAAACCTAAAGGTTACACATGTGACACTTAATTCACGAACAGAGCATGTCATTGTCGAGCTACCTGGTGACGGATGTGACAAATATTATATAAGTGTTGCTTATTTTCCGCCTAACACCCCTGATGACGTTTATTTGGCTCATTTTGAATCCTTACAACAATTTATAGAAGCAAAGGATTCAGCAAAATTCTTTTTGTTTGGGGATTACAACTTACCGCAAATAAAATGGCTGCCTGTTGTGAACAATACATTTGGTGCCATGTGCAGCAACGGCAGCTCAACGATGTGTAAGCACATGGATAATTTTATGTCAGTTATTAATAGCTACCAATATAATACCATAAAAAATAGTATGGGGCGAATTTTGGACTTAATAATCAGTACTACGTGTTGCAATGTATACGCGCCTTCTCCATTGGTACCTCTTGATAAACTTCATCCCCCTTTAGCCACAACTATTACTTATAAATCTGACCTCCAAAAGTCACTACAGACTAAAATTCTAAAATATAATTTTCACAAAGCCAACTACGATAAAATTAACAAAGATTTAGCTAAAATAGACTGGAATGCTATGCTCAGTGATGTATGCGCTGAGATTTCTGTTGATATTTTTTATGACCAAATCATGAAAACAATAAAAAATCATGTCCCAAGAACGTCACCACGATCATCGAAATTCCCTGTTTGGTTTTCTAAATCCCTCATAAGAATATTTAAAAACAAAAATAAGGCATGGATTAAGTGGAAGGTATATGAAAACATTTCAGACTACGAGCATTTCTCCTTCCTGAGACGTAGATTTCAATTTGAGTGCCAAAATCACTATAAGGCATACATCGATTCTGTCGAAGATAATATAACCAAAAATGTTAAGTTTTTGTGGAGCTACATTTCAAATCGAAAACCAAATATAGGCATACCTTCCACGGTATTTTTTAAAAACCATAGTACTAGCAGCCCTACAGAAATATGCAACACATTTTCCCACTTTTTTCAATCTGTCTACGAACAATCAACATTTAAAATTGACACTTGGCTTCCTCCTGAGACATACTTAGACGGTTGTAACATCATTGACGATATACATCTTACTAATGATAAAGTTTTAAGAGCTTTGAAATCATTGGATAGTACTAAGGGCCCTGGACCAGATGGTATACCAGCTCACTACCTTAAAAACACCTCAAAGACAATATGTGTGCCTTTATGCCTAATTTATAACAAATGTTTGGCAGAAGGTATTTTCCCAGAAATCTGGAAAAGGGCAAATCTTACCCCAGTTCATAAGGCAGGTCCCAAAAACGATGTAGAGAACTACAGACCCATTTCTATTCTGTCTGCCTTGTCGAAGCTTTTCGAGAGACTTGTACACGATGAGATTAGTCCTATTTTGTACAACATAATTATTAAACAACAGCATGGATTCATTAGAAAACGATCTACTGCTACGAATTTAATACTTTTTACAGATTACTTGTTCAACAATATGGATAAACGTATACAAGTAGACGCCGTGTACACAGACTTTCGGAAGGCCTTTGACAAGGTAGACCACGAGTTGCTTCTTACAAAGATAGCTTATAATGGCATACGAGGCGACTTACTCCGGTGGTTCTCATCATACGTTACAAATAGGACCCAAAAAGTAGTAATACGTGGCTATGAGTCCTCTTCGATTAGTGTTACTTCTGGTGTACCCCAGGGCTCAATTCTCGGACCTCTTCTATTTGTTTTATTCATAAATGACATAAATAGTTGTTTTAAACATTCCCAGTTTTTATTATTTGCTGATGATCTCAAAATTTTTAGAAAAATCGAACATGTTAATGATTGCCATTTAGTTCAGGAAGATCTGAAAAGGTTCGCTTCCTACTGCAATAATAATAAACTCCAGCTAAACATATCAAAATGCCTAACCATTACATTCTCCAAAAAATCTAATAATATATCACACACTTATTGTCTAAACAACACTTCTTTGCAGAAAGAATCTTTAGTACGAGACCTTGGGGTACTGCTAGATAATAAATTGCATTTGGATCAGCATATTGACAAAATTATTAGTAGCGCTTTTCGTATGTATGGATTTGTAATGAGGGCTACAACTGACTTTAAACGCACAAATACATTCATACACTTATATAAATCGCTAGTAAGATCGCAGCTGGAGTATGCTGTTACAGTGTGGAATCCATATTACAAAAAATATAGCAACGACTTAGAGAGGGTACAACACAAATTTTTAAAATCAATGCATTTCAGATGTTATAATAGAACTTTTAGTTATGATGAGTTATTAAATTATTATAAGTTAATTAGACTGGAGTCCAGGCGCACTCTTCTGGAGACAATGTTTCTATATGATCTGTGTAATAATCGATACGACTGTTCAGACCTGACCAACAATCTATGTTATATTGTACCTAGAACTGTAGTAAGACGAGAGGTGCGCGCCCGACCACTGTTTGCAGTAGTTTCTTGTCGCACTAATGCTGGGGAACGCGCACCTCTGCGTCGTTTAGTAAATACATACAATAAGTATTTTACGGATATAGATATATTTTCATTATCTGCCAAAAACTTCCGCAATGATGTAAATAATACATTAATGGATTTAGAAATATAAAAAACAAGTGTATAACAAATTATGAAAATGCAATTGTAATTCGTGCATGATTAAGTTTACTTAGTTGTCTAATTTCTTATATAATTTGTGGATAACGTAGTGAGTTACACACTCACTCATATTGTTGTGCATGCCTATTTTAAGATCATTCGTAGTGTGTAACTGTTTGTTCTCCCAAATGAATAAATAAATAAATAAATAAATAAAAGCCTGCCCTTCGCTACTTCCTAGTGTTTTTGCTGGGAATTGTCATTTTAAATTTGTCATTGGAAAGAAATGTCGGAACAAACTCCCCAGCAACACGTCTCTCTGCTAAGTTAGAAGCAGGCCCGCCGCTAGCTGTTTGTTCGCCCGCGTGCAAAACCGATTATGCCGCCCTACGACTACATAATTATTATGCTGGGTTTTGTCAAAAAAAGGCTTTTTCAAAATTCAAATTCAAATTAGTTTATTTGTGACACATAGGTAAAATGTATGTACCTACATGGTGTTGAATATAAAAAGTTTCACTATGCGCTGCCTTGCAAGGCGTACAAAATGTTTCATGTTCATCAAATGTTTCATCATGGAAAGTAAAAGAAAAATTCCTAATGATTCTAAAATATTTATTTTAATTAGGTACATTAATTATATTTGTTTACTGAAGTGTAAAACTAAGCCATACAATCATTATAAAAACTTAACTCTTCTTGCTTTTATATTTGCGAAATCTTCTATCAACTTTCTTGTATCCAAGCTGTCTAAAATTTCTTGTTCAATTGAAACTAGGTATACTCGTAGCTAAATTACTTAGTCTCTGCTGGAGCATTGTTGATCTTAAATAGTTATTAATAATTTTTATTTTTGAAAATGATCTTTCACCAGATGCAACTGAAACTGGCAGTGTAAGTAATATTCTTAGCGCTATTGCTGTGTTCGGAAATGTTGAAATTAAGTCATTGGTAAAAAAATATTGTAATATGGTTCGTGGATCATTAGACTGGTTTTCTGAAAAATGCAACTTTAATGCAATGATTTCATTAAACAAATCAATACCGTCAATGTCTGAATCACTACTTGAATCATCTTTATGCTTCAGTTTTAAATCTTTACAGTGTTTCATTAACTCATCATTAGAGTAATTAAATAAATTATCGCTAAAAAAGCCAAATACGTCGGTAAATTGTCTGATCTAAAATTCTAAAATAAAACTCTATATTTGATTTTGGGGTCTACTAAAACTTCATCATGGTGGTCATATTGAAATTGAGTTGGTTTTTTTCTTGGACGAATGGTATTTATTGGTGGGAAATTTGTTTCAACATTGACTTCGTGAGCCACTTTGGAAGCTTCTGCTGTCACAATTTCAAAGTGTTCATCCGTGCGATATTCTGTGAACTTTTCGATCAATTTATTTATTAAATTTATGCAGATTTGAGTACCTATTCATCGTGGGGCTCTGCATCATTTTGCTCAAAGCATTAATTTCGTTTAAAATATCGAACCAAATTACTACCGAGCAAATAAATTTAAAATTTTGAATATTCAAAGCAAGCGAATGAGCTTTGTGAGATGTAGTACAATCCCATTCCGACGAATTACCAGATATTTCCAGCAAAGAGTCAAATATTTTTTCGAGGTGATATCGTAATGGCTTAACTGCATCGATTCTGCTAGACCATCGCGTAGCACTTAAAGCTTTTAATTTTAAATCTGGAAAATGTTTGCAAATTATAGACCACCTTTTTGTGAATGATGAAAAGAAAACGTAAATTTCTTGAATTACTTATATTAAAGTGTACAGTTTCGTGCGTAATATTTGCTCACTCGTCGTTCACTACCAAATTTAAACTATGAGTCGAGCATGGAACGTAAAATGCGCGGTTATTGATGTCCAAATTTTTTTTTATTTGATTTGCAATCGTGACTGTTTATCCAGCATGCGAATTACGTACTAGTACCTTACTAACCTACCAACTGAGAAATAAGTTTTCAGGGATTCCCCTAACTTTACCAGTCCTGTCTTTCATATAGTTAAGTGACACTAGTCACTATGAATGGATACTTCTATCGAATTTGGGGCGCCACCAAGCGGCGATGGGCGGTTGCATCTTCTAGGAGACGTCATTAAGTATTGGCTTTTGCATCTTAGTCTTAACGGTTGCCAATAGTAAGCGATGTTAACGTAAAGATTGCGCCACGCGCCAGTCGGTGTTTTTTTTTTAAATATTACGTGATTAGTCGCTCGATTTGCCGCCCCCTAGGTCGTGCCGCCCGCGTGCGGTGCACGCCTTGCACGCCCGCTTACGGCGGGCCTGGTTAGAAGAACTTGATTTGAGTGTACATACCTTCAGAGCATGCAATACTGACTGAGCTGGCAAATTCTGATGTAGCTTATTTTGGGAGAAAGTAATGTCTATATAGCCGCGTACATTTGATTGATTAATTAGAGTTATAAATGGCGCTATTCGAAGGTTATTTCTACCAGTCTGGGATAGATACTGAATACCTAGATATGGTAGATAGGTGCCTAAGTTTTGTCCCCTACTGTCAAAGGCATTAAGGCATTAAACACACACACATATGTACGTGCCTATACTTGATATTGCCACCAGTCTTAGTTTATGTAGGTACGTAGTGAAAGTTATAAAAATTGTTTTCTTTAATTGTTTAATTAATTATGTCATTAACCCTGAGGTCAATGCAATAGGGGCACGACGTTTTGCCAACAACCAACCAGGTAGGTACCTACAAATCTGAACTCCGGGCTACTACTTACTACGAAATTCGCAATTGAAAACCCAAGACCACCGACCCGGAAATTTAACCAAGACCTTAAGCCCAACATTGTCGCTTCCGACAACTAGACCAACGAGGCAGTACCTAATTAATTCCTTGTGTTCTTTGGCTAAATAATAACAGCCGCATGAGTCCATTGAAGGTTAAGCAGCTGCAGAGATCGCGGATTACCTCTAGAATAGAGACCTATTCAGGGATCAAACTTGAAAAGTAGCCTACTGTTTTTTTTGTTTTGTGGAAAGCACGTAGGTATCGCTACGGTACCCAAAGCGGTAGTCTCGCCTGACAATCGTTACTACCAGTCTAGCTTCTAATTTTACGTCTGTGAAAGTGTGAATAAAGTAGGTAAGTACCTAATTACGAGGAGTTTTAATTGTAAGTGTTTAAATCATAACCAGAGAAAAATCACTGATCAACTCCCTAAAAGTGTACCTAGGTCTTAAGCATGCAGACACACGCCAAAGGTAACGAAAGTATTTTTCGAAAATAAAGAGAATCACGTCATGTAGACAAACAGAACTTGGGCAGTGTAACTAACATCTTCGTTGGGATTCCACTGCGTCGACAAACTCCTAAAAGTTTGGTTGAAACTTAATTTAGCTGGACTAGTCCACGACCGCTGATGGAAAGTTTTAGCAAAGCTCTGTACTAATGGAAGGCGAACTAAATAACAGGACTTGATACTTATAGGTACCTATAGTAATAGCCAAAAGTAGCGGGGTGCGGAAAAAATCTGTTTTGGATGCGAAGTACCTAGTTACTTACGATTGTTTCTGTCAGTCCGTGATTAGGTACCTAGAACACCGGCACGACAACAAGTAGGGTAGGAGTAGGTACTTAAAGCAGTTATCTACATAAAAGCAGTCGTTATTTTTTTTACTAAACATCGAAAAAGAAAGATGAAGTTTCTCTAAATGTTTTTTTTACCTATATTTAATAAATTGGTAAAAACCTATTTACCTACATAAATACCGTAGTTGGTAGGTTCCCATCACCCTTTAAAACGATTGTCGTAGTATTTCGGTAGGTAACTATATTCCTAAGTAGGTACCCGTCTTGAACAAAACCTACTTATGTTCTTCTTTGGGGCAACGTGAATAAAACTTTACCTTCGATAATTGTTAGACTTGTGCTAAACTCATTTAAAGGTACCTACGTGTACAGTACCTACAATTTAACTCTCTGAATAAAACATTATGGTTCTGTTTTTTTTTTATACCGTAATAAAGCGTATTCAGGCGTGTAACCGTATTGGACTATCCGATTTGTAGGATCCTAACTAGGATCCTAGTAACGAAGCAACCAAGTGGTCGGTACTATAAATCGGATCCAATCTGTTCCGAGCGCGACTGACTGCGATGACATTTTCCGATTTCCTTGTTAGGTTTCCTACAAATCGGATAGACATAATCGTACTCGCTGAAATTTTTGTGCAAAGATGGTTATTTAACTGTTGATAAATGTAGAAACGGAACTAAATTTTTGTCTGTTGGCAACATTTCCAAAATAATGACATCTCATAATAAACAAAGTTCACGATTTCGTAAAATTTTAATTTCGACCACCAAACGTTGATTAATAAAGGTAAAAAGTGAAGAATAATGAATAAAACCATTCGGAGTGCTGGCAAGGAGGTTATTTATAAGGTGTACAGGCGATATCTGGCGGAACATGAGGCCCAAACTATTCTTTCTGAATTTCACAATGTTTACCAAAGAACCGCTGATAAGACAGGTAAGTAAGAGTTTGTTTTGTTGATTTTAGTTGAATCAAGTGTTAATTGATGAATACAAAGCTATATTCATTTGCTTGCATAAGGAATAACCAGAGATTTGAAACAAAATATGTCGAGCACATAGGTTATGTTTACATTTTTTCTGCATTATTCTGGTATAGCGCGCTGAGATAAATTGATACTTTGGTGACTTGACTTTTAACCGAATGAAAATTCAATTTCTACGTAAATTATACTTTAAGTGCGATATCAAGGGAAAGAATTATTTGTTCTAGCGTTTGCATTAGAAATGTAAAAGAAACTGTCGTACTATAGTCTAAATCTATTATTTAATTCAGGGAAATCGTTCTAAGGAAAATCGGGCTGGAAGGAGATAAACAAAAGGGTATTTTCTACATCCGGCTTATTAACATTAGGTGATAAAAATGTTTTACTTTTAATATTGTTAGGGATAAATGAAATATTTCGTCTTTACAGGAAGCAGCTAAACGTGCATTCCAAGCTATTACCGAGGAGGATTGGAAGAACTCGTGCTAACATGTAATAAACATAGAAAAGGATTACTGGAGAAAAAAAAATAACGAGGAAATAGAGTGATTAGTAATAAATCTAGAAGATGATAGCAGCATCACCTCTGAACCTGAACATGACTCAGATGAGTTTGCGGCCTACGTGTTCGGGGTAGAATATTTAGAGGAAGATTTACTAGAATAAAATATAAAAATTATGTTATACAATGTAATGTTTTCTTTTTTTATAATTCCTAAAGAATGTTGTGAACTCAGGAGTATTTACCCAATATGTTATTTTTAGGTAAGTAATCAGTTGCGTGTCAAGAACACGTCCTTGTTCAATTAATTCATTACACCCCAAGAGGACACCGGTGTCCACGCTGTCATTGTCTTTCTATTGTGTATCCAATTGACACGATTAAAAGTGATTACTTACTGATTTAAAAAAATAATACATAATTAGATTAATTTGTCTAAAAAACACCTAAGTATCAAGACCAGGTTGGTACGCTATGCGGTTGCCACGGGTTGCCATACGAAGAGCACAGTGGCGCCTCCATTATTTTCTACTCTTTTTTGCCAAGCTGTAATTCATTTCATTTCGATTGCACGGACATGTACAGAAACTATAGGTTGCCGTTTCTTTTTTAAAACTAAAATTCGCATCTCTAACTATTGCATCAACTAAAGTTACAACACTACGCACGCATACGCGACGCGCCGTTCACATCTGTCACGTTTCTCACACAAAATATTTATCAATTTTATTTTACGAAATACAGCTGTAAATTGTTAGTATTGCTTTATTTAGGCGTCTGAACGAATCTAGGTACTGTTTAACAAACTAATCGACCAACTTTTTCTTTTTAGATGCAACCTAACAGTGGTTAGAAATGGACCAACAATTCTCATTGTCCTGGAATAATTTTCACGGGAACCTGACTAAAGGATTCGCCGGTTTATTAGGAAATGGTGAATTTGTCGATGTTACTATTGCCGTCGAAGGTCATTTGTTGCAAGCACATAAAGTGATACTGTCAATATGTTCACCCTATTTCAAGAAAATGTTTCAAATGAATCCATGTCAACATCCAATTGGTAACTATTCTGTTTTATCGGAATCTAAGTAGTTATTTAAGTAACGAGTTTTTCTATAGTATTTATGTGGAGATGTTTACTAAAAGATACTATATTTTTGTCTTTTACTTTCCAGTTGTATTAAGAGATGTGACTCACAAAGCAATGAAAGACTTGCTACAGTTTATGTACCATGGAGAAGTTAGTGTAAAACGTGAAGATCTCACTAGTTTTATAGGAACTGCAGAAGTATTGCAAATCAAAGGATTGACAAACAAAGAGGTAAGATTTGGTTACAATACTATCTTCAAATTAATGCCGCACATTATAGCATTATAAATCAATGTAATTATTTTTACCTACATTCTTTACATAGTACTGTTAAATTGAAGTGAATATGGATTCAAGGATGCATAGAAACAAATTTCAGGAGGATTTTCTCGCTAGTTTTATATTATTTAATACTAACAAGGTGTCAAAACTATTTAACTCAATAATTTAAAGTTTTTTTTTCTATTACCTCTTTTCTTGATGATCTTAATTGATGGCAAACTAACTTATCCAATGTCTGGAAATTAATTAACTATTCTAATATTTTCAGACTGAAGAAGATGAAGACAGTGAAAGAGAACAAGATTTACCTAAAGACAGAACAGAAACTCAAAACAATACACCTGATGCAGATTCCTGTGTGTCAGACAACTACGACACGGGTTTAAACGATGAAACAATGCAAAACAATGAACTAGAACTGTTAAAACAAAGGCAACTAATAGAAAAACTACATAGAATCAGCAACCTTAAAAGGAAATCCACAGAATTCCTTCAAAAAAACTACTTTTCTGACATTCTCAATCCTGAAAAGAGATCAAAAACAAAAGAAAAAACTATTTACACACAGAATAATCAGCTATATCAAACAAATAATTATGAGAACATTAAAAACTTATATGATGACAACCCTGTAGATATAACTACTACATACAACACACATTTACAAAAAACTAACATGCAAGATTTTAGTGAGAAAAGTAAGGATCAATCACTGTCCAATAATGGCTTGGATTTGAAAACAGAATGTGATGATAGTGATATCATAGTAACAGACCCAGCAGTATGTTCTAATCCTAAAAATTATGAATCTTCAAGAGAAGGGAAAAAAGATCTGTCCATACCCATAGACTATCCTTCACCACAAGACAGTAAGTATATTTTGTTAATGAAAAATCTTTTGGCAATCTCGAAAAACCAGCACTGTAATCAAAAAAGTAGCTCAATTCTTTACAACCATTTTCTTTGCTTACTAATGCTTCCTCCTCATAGAATCATCCTGATCAATAAGATTAGAGATTGTGTTGAAAATGCAATCATTTTATTATTTTTCACTCAGTAATTCTCCTGTTTTCTTTTGCATAAAGCTTTTTGTTATGAAAACACGATGGCATTTTCAACAATTTACAATCTTATAAACAACTTTTGTGCTTTTTATTATGAGAACAGTGCAATGAAAATGCCCATCGTGATTTCAGATACCAGCTTGAGTTCGTTATTCATCGACCTTAAAAACTTAGTGAATGGTAAAGTGACTAACAATGCACTGAGAACTAACACAAGTGAAGAATATCCTAGAACGCCAATGGAGCACCGCCTTGTAACAATCCCTCAAAAGGAAGATGGAAAGAAGAAATATCCACAGCGTTCATGCCGCCTCTGCTGGAAAATAGGACGCAGACGAGACACTAGGTTTATGTGCAGTGCATGTGAACTGCCTTTCTGCAAAACACCTTGCTTCGGAATCCATTTTAATGATATACTTAAAGTATCTCAATTGCAAGGAGACTATTACGCAAATTAACAGTTTATTATACATAGTATGCTTCACCCCTCTATAGAGGCAATATTTTAAGTGAAAATAATATAGAAGAAAGATGTACTGTTAGGCTAGTATTGAGGCCTGCTATTTATATTTTTTAATAAACAAAGCTGAATCATAGATTCGATCAAGATTTGGGACCAAATCTATAAACTGGAGAATTGTAACGAAAATACCTTGAAAGTTGCATAAGTAATTAAGTATAGCATAGGTTATTATTAATAAGTACCAGTTACATTTTGGAGTAATAAAGATCATAAAGCACAATAAATAAATAAACTGTGATAGTGGGACTTTGCTCTCAAGTGCCAATTAATTATTAAATAATAAACTAAAGCTATTTTTATAAAATTACCTTCAATTATAGAGATACATATTTCACACTTTCCAGTAGTGCCATCGTGTTTCGCCATAATTTTTTTATAAAGACTTTATTGCTCATATTCTAGTCTATTTATTATACTAATTTTAGGTATCGAACACTAAATTCTGATACTACTTTATATTTTATTAATTAGAATAGTGTTTGGACTAGTATTTTGACATGAAACAATTTTGATATCAAAATGATCTCTATTACACGTATTTTACATCAGTTTTACACCAAATTGAGATTTACATTCCTGATTATTTTAAATTCGTAATTTTTTTATTACTTAAGGGCTCTGTGTTGAACAATGACTTAATTTTTTAACTAATGACACAAAACGTGTTTTGAATGATAATTATAAGCGAATGTATTTTTTATATCCATATTTGATTAAATGATATATACAGAACTATAATTTTATTTTATTCTGTAGTGTGATTTGAAGTTTATTCCCTAAGTTTCTGTTTTGTCATGAATTTTATAACATTACTAAATACTAATCAGACCAGCTGGCTCTAAACTACTTTCTTTACTTGCAGGTGCTCTATCACTTGTTATGAATGGAACAAATGAAAACCAACAGCTACCAGTTCGCTACAAGTATATTTATAGTAGGAAGGGCCACAAACAATTGGTGCATATGAATTTTGTTTATACCAAACATTCAACAACCCATGGGAAGACTTCGTGGCGGTGTGTGCAGTATTTTTCGTTAAACCGATGTCCCGCCACTGTGGAAACAATAGACTCTATGATCTATGCCCTAAATCACCAACACAATCATGAAGATTGTTATGAGAAATTATCAAGAAATAACATCTACGAAATGTGCGTTTCACCCAAATAGAAACTAAGTTTCATGTAAATAGTATTATTAATGTAAGTGGACCTCAAACGTAAGTGTAAAGAAGCCTTTCTAGCTTATCTGAGTCCAAGAAATTATAAATGCCTCAACGATTCGTGGCTCATTAATCTCAATACACAAAAGTGTATTGATATTTTAGCTAAGCTAGGAATAATCTTCAAAATGAATAAACCTCAGTATTGAGGTCTAAAAAGTTCCTATGTTTAATTTAACAATTACTTGGTCAACATCTCTCATATATTATAATAATTTGTGTTTGTATATATTTCGAAATGGTTTTTATACGTAAATATACCTTTAGACTCGTCTAGTCAGAAGATAGATTATTTTCATCTTGTAAAAACATATTTCTGTCCCTATAAGGAATAATTAATATAAAATGTTTATTTACTTCGTATTTGTTTTACTCAACATAAATTACATTATAATTTTTAAATTTAACAGGTGAGTAGGTACCTAGTTGTACTTTTAATTAAACTCTTTTTTTCAGATTCTTGATACACTTATTTGACACGTTTTATATTTCCAGTAGATTGTTCTGCGAGCATAGCTGCCATTCTTTTTCTCGGTCTGTGTTTCTTACTAAATCCTATGCCTGAAACAAAATGTTAGGATTTAAAAAAAGAAAAAACTAATATTACACTTTGTAGGTACTTACACGCCGATCAATTGCCGGTTGCAAGATACCATGCAGTCACCTTCATTAACTTAAATTACCTATGGGAACTGACTGTGGTGTTAAAGCTTATATTTATTTTACTTACGAACATCAACGTCGGGTTTCTCTTTAAGACCAAAAGACTTCGCTACAGCATCAACTTCCATTGTTATCAAATTAAAAATATGCTTCAATTTCTTCACTTCGAATGCCCTCATGTAGCCTTGAAAAGCTTCAACTGCCAACTCATAAAATTGTGGATCAGACATGGCAGCATCCAGCTAAAAACAACGAACAACAGTATTATGTAAAGACCATTATAGCGCGCTATTTTGTCATCTGTCGCAGACAATTTTTAATCTTACCTTGGGTTGTAAATTAGAAAATTTGTCCCATGATTCATATTTGTCTAAATATATTTTGGATTCTTTCAAATATGACACGAATTCTATTTCATCTGGTCGTAATAATATCACAGCATTACCTTCTGCTCCCATGCCACGTGCTGTTCTGCCTACCCTATGGATGTACTCCTGAAATAATCGAAACACATTTTGAAGTCATTGCTAAGATTTACTGGCGCGGTAGCCATAAGGCCACTGGCCAATGGAATCAACATTTTTTTATTTTTAAATGAATTATTTATGAAATTATAAACTCCTAACTTACATTGGCATCCGAAGGTGGATCAAATTGAACTATCCAATCAACTGCTGGAATATCTAACCCTCTTGCTGCTAAATCTGTACAAAATAATGCTACTTTTTCAGCGTTGTAGAAATTCGTTATCACATCGGTCCTGTCTGCTTGGCTCATTTTACCCTGCAATAATAGAGTTAATCAAGTTTTAGATGTGGCTTTATATTGAAACCATTTAGTTTTTAAGTGTCGATAGCCCAATGCCTTGCGATTGCATTGCACTATTGACATGAACCCACTCCAGAGACAAGCATATTTAACTTATCTTAAAAAAAATGCAAATAATTAGTCTTTCAGCCATACAGCCCCACTTAGTATATCCATTGGGGTGGCTTTAAAAGTCGCAACTTTTACAACGCAACTTATATTTACTTACATGAATACATAACACAGAAGCTTGACAGTACTTGCTAAAGAATTCGTGGTGAAATTCCACTGACTTACAACTTGAGAAAAACACCATTATTTTGAACTTTTGAGTTTTCTTTAGCAATTTTTGTAGCCACCACAATCTATATTCTGTTTCACATACTGCATACCTGGGAAAAGTTATAATAGGTGACTTTCAGTACCAATATTACTTAGAATCAAATCAAATCACTCATCCAGTAAAAATATCACTTTGAACTACTTCTGTCTACTACTATCCGTCTAGCCTTTTCCTAACTGTGTTGGGGTTCAGCTTCCAGAATAAACTGGGTGCAGCTGAAAATCTTTACTTTACATAAAGCAATTTGACCTCTATAACCCAGTTACTGGAGAACTCCATACTCTTTGGTTATATTGGTTGTCAGACTGGTTTGATCAAATTTAAGTATGCTAGCCCTACTTCTGTCCATAAGGTACCGAGTTCAATACCCAGGTTAGGCAAAGCGTTATCGACTAATTCCATCTGGAATTTCTCAGAAGCGGCCCAAGGCCTGGAATTGTGCCTGATTGATGATTTGGTGGCAATTGGTTCGCTCGCCGCCTACATAGGGCTCAAACATAACTGATGAAATGTGGGTGTATTTTCTACCCCTCTGCCTAACCCTTCATGTGTTACAGGCGTGATGTTATGATGTAGGTATGTCTCTTATTTGTTTTTCAAAATTAGTGCCTGAGTAAATACTCTCTAATACAAACCTACCCTTGTTTCAGTCCTTCAACAGTTGCCATGAGATTATCTTCATCAGTATTTATGATATGTACCTTTTCCTTCATTGCTGATTTTATTAAAGCATCTGTTCTTTCTGATTGTGTAGCACTAAATAGCATGGTTTGTCTATGCTCTGAAAAAAACAATTTCATATTTTAAGCAAGAAGCATAATAAAATTATAGTCCAGTAATGTAACAAAAAGATGAGTTGGTCATTCAGAAATTATTTTTTTTTAATGTACTTAGTAGCAAATTATATCCGGCCACTTTCTTTTTACATTTATAATAGTCGTTTTTTGTAATAAGGAACATATCAGTTTAATCCTTATATGATCAAAAAGTCACATAAGGTTAAAATTGATGAGTTTTATTATATTAAACATATAGGTAACCATACATACATTAACTCACGCCTTGGTCCTATGGAGGTAGGCAGAAACTACAGAGCGCCATATTCTTTCATAATTATTCAGCTTGGTTTTCATGTAGACATAGGTACATACATGTAGGTAGAATAGGTTACCATAATGCATGAAAAAAGCAAGTGGCACAATTTATTTTTTCCCAAGTGTAGTTGTATCCATAAACTTCCGCTAAACCTCCATGAGCAAGAATGGTGATTAATGCTTGTACCCTCTGTATGAGAAGAGGTCTTTACAGTAGGACAGTAACAGGCTAGTAATATAATTAGATTTTTAAAACCTATTTCTTAATTTCAATCATTTTCTTGCCTGATTAATAACCATCCCTGCTAAGGATCAAAATGCGAAACTTACTGGGCAAGCGGTTGATAATTTGTTTCAGATCTTCTTCAAATCCATACTGAAATATTTTGTCAGCCTCATCTAATACCAGACAGCAGACATTTCTGTAATCAAACTCTTTTGTTCTCATATGATCAAATAACCGGCCAGGCGTTGACACCACTATGTGTACTCCTGTAATTTAAAACATATTTTTATACCAACATTTTAATTCATTAAACCCCAAGTGGAAGCGCTGTCATTGTCTTTCAATTGTGTCTCTAATTGACACGATTGAAAGATTCAAGTGAAGGCATGGTTCACATCCCCAAGGAGTTGGCAAACTTATCTCAAAGTTGAGTAAGTAGATTACTTTTTCTCCATCCTTAATTTTTTATTTCTCTTGTTTAATATGTTTGTATGTACAGACGCCAGCACATCAAGTAACCCTAAAATAATGAACAAATATGAACCTTATTCTGTTCGACATAAAGTTGAAAAACAATCAAAGATTTTGACACATTGGGGTAACTTGACATGCTGGCGTCTGTACATGAAATTGTTTCCATGTTAACTTACAAAAGGAAAGTGTCTTAGAGTAATCGTGTTATACTGCAGTTACTTATTTTTTTATAGAAATAGAATATTAAAACTATTCTTTTGCTACTGACCTGTAGAAAGTTCTACACTCTGTTTCTTCCTACTTTCTCCTCCAATGACCAAACATGATGTAATGGTTCCATGATGTGTTACAAGTTCTTGTAGCACACTGTATGTTTGTATTGCCAGTTCCCTAGTTGGTGATATGATTATACAATATGTTCCTGAAATAATAACACCATTTTATTTATTTAAGAGTTTTAAGTGAGCTCATTGGTTTTATAACCCACATAATCTCCTGTTTCATCATGTGCCTAGCCAATTCCCAACCATGTTGGGGTCAGCTTCCGGTTTAACTGGATGCAGCTGAATACCACCAGCCGTTAGCCGGGACCAACGGCTTAACGTGCTTTCCGAGGCACGGAGGAGTCTTGGTATGTAATCAATGGTCACCCAACCACAGACCGACCTTGTCAACCGTAGCTTAATCTTTGATCGACCCATGGGGCTGTTATAATTTAGCCACAAGCTCCACAATCTCTTGTTTATTAAATATGAATCTAAATATATTACTATAGAAACATTACCTTGAAACTGTTTCTCCATACACTTGATAACGGTTTCTACAGCTGGTATAAGAAAAGCCAATGTTTTGCCAGAACCTGTTTTAGCAGTAGCTACCACATCTAGTCCATCTAGAGCTGCCGGCAATACCTCAGCCTGGATATCAGTCATTATTTTAAATCCCATTGCCTTTACAGCTTCTAAAGTTGTAGCAGAAATTTGGTCTTTCAGAAATTTAAACTTCTTCCGTGGATGTACATTTTCTTCGTCCATAGCTATTTCGTGGATCTTCAAGAATGATTACCTTTAACAAAATTTGACCTACTGGCTACCGAGCAAGGAGCAGAAAACATTAAAATATTATTTAACAACATCAACTTAACCAAAAACTTCACAAAAACAAACGTGAATGAATGAAAGCAAGGAACGGGGGGGGGCTGAGATTTAGAAAATGTCAATACCACTCACAGAGCATACTGTAACTTGCACATCAACCTACCCCCATTTTGTCAAATTTCTTTGATAGGTTTTCAACTTTGTTACAAGTTATGTAAGGTTCATGTTCAATTGTGAAAATTTTACAGTTTGGGGTAGGTTGATGTGTTGGCGTCTGTAGGTCCTACCATAAGCCATTTTTTTTTTCTAGATAGGTTTTAGCCGAATTTAAGTTGATAACAACGATGGAGTGACGAATAATTTTGTTGACATTACAAAATTTGTAATTAATAATGCAAAGAATTCTTTTAATGCATTTTGTAAATACTACTAAAATAATATTTTATTTTATCTTTGAATAAATTTTATATTGTCTGTTGAATTAATGAATGACATTAGGAGACGAGACATCTGTCATTTAAGATTTACACATTTTGGGAAGTAGGAACATGTGTGTTTTTGTGTGAAATAAACTATATAAAAACCTCAAAATGCCTACTCCAGACAAAATCCTTTTGAGGAAAATGAAAAAGCGAGAGAAGCAGAAGCTAAAGCTTTTAAATCAGAAGAGTAACGGCGTTTCTGAAGACAATGCAGGTAACATAACCTCTTGAATAAAACTTACAATGATTTGTTTTTTATATTTGAGCCATATTTTGTACTTTGACTGTTTATTGGCTTAAATGATTCAGTTATAACACAGTTGTATCTAAAAAGATCTAAAAGAAAACACGAAAATTAACCTATTACCCATTAAACCATTACAGGATCTGAGTCCACTGCCACAAAAGTAGTTAAGAAAAGACCACGTGAGGATAATGAAAAGGTTGTGCCCAAAAGTAAGTATTTTAGTAATAGTACAATCTTGAAGTGAATAATGTTGTGTCACCCAATGTAACCAAATAGGATATCGTTTTTTGTCTCAGTAGGTGACAGTAATTATTCTTTTTGAGTTAAGAAATCCAAGTATTGACCAAAGTAGTCTACTTTTTTGCATTTTGAAATTGTTGCTTAGTGTTTGCAACATGTTGTTGCTATATTTATTTTAATTCATTTAACCCCAAGGTTAAATGTCAACATATTGCTTAGCAAGTAAAAGTATATGTACAGAGCAAAATAGTAAACAATGAACCTAAGACAACCTAAACAATTATTTCTCTACTCTATATTCTTATTGAACTAACAAAATATTTTTGGGACAATTTACTTTATAGAGAAGCAAAAGAAAGTAAAGCAGGAAGTCAAACCGGAGCCAGTACCAGTGAAAGAAGAGAGTGAGTCGGAGAACAGTGAATCAGAAGCCGAGGAGGACAGTGGCTCTGAGAATGATGATGAAGAAACTACTAATGCTAACACAGAAAGTGAATGTAAGTATTATTGTTTACCTTATTGTCACACAATTTGTATAGAATAGAACACAATTTAATTTTTATTGTACAGATGCCAGCACATCAGGTAAACTGTCAAAGGGCAATGCCCATTTCTGGCCATGTTTTTCCCATCTATGTAATAAATACTAAAAATATACTGATTTAGTAACTTAATTATTGCGATTACCGATTTGTGATGAGTACAAAGATATCAATAGCAGATTGTCATATGACACTCAATTGTTTATTACATTCTAATATTTCGGTTCGGTAGTCAGTACCATCAAAATGAGGATTACAATTCTTAATAAAAAAGTCCCACCAAGTTTTATGTGATAAACAGCAATTTTATTGTTCCTTGATCTGTGATGTCAATCCTAACGCCTATCATGAGTTTTCTTCCTTGGGCATCACTTGGCCAAAGTTTTTCAATTAAACATGAACCTTATTCTATTTACACTGTTGGTTGAGTTTCCTAAAATAACATAAATAAATAAATCTACATCTACACTTCTACACTAATATTATAAAGAGGAAAATTTTGTGTGAGCTTTTTTCTGTGCCAATTTCATAAATTCTTTCACCATTATAAAGCTACATTCACCCTGAGTAACATAGGCTACTTTTTATCCTTGAATTCCAACGGTGACGGTAAGGTGAAACTGCGTGACGTCTGCTAGTTTGTAATAAAACATATATTGGGGTAGCTTGATGTGTATAAAACCATACAAATTACAGTTTAAGTGATATTATATAGCATAGCATGTAATAGAGGGTATACTTAGCCCACACCAAGGCATAGATCTCTTCTCATTGGAAAGAACAAAAATGATAACCAAACCTACATATTATAAAACCTTGGAAATTTTGGAATTACTCATTTCACATCAACCAACCATATGGGTGTTTGCTATACAATAGTATAGTTTTTTTCATGTTATTATATGTGTGTGTAAATAAATAAATAAATATTCCACAACTTTTCACACAATGCCATTTAGTCCCAAGTTAAGCTTAAGAGCTTGTGTTATGGGAACTAAACAGCTGATAAACATACTTATATATTTCTAAATACATACATATTATAGATATTACACCCAGACACAGAACAAATGACACAAACACTTGTCCTGGGTGGGAATCGAACCCACGACCTCCGGCATAGCAGTCAGGGTCACTAACTACTAGACCAGCAGGCCAGTCAAACTGTCAACTGTCTTATGTAATCCAAAGTTATCCATGATAGAAGAAGTGTTTGTATAACTAAAACCTATAATAATCCTCAAATAAATATTCCTTTCAGTGCCTGGTTTCAGCTTATGCCTTGGCATTTTATCAGATCAAAAGTTCACAGCATTGGAAGGAAAAGTCTGTGAATCAACTTTGATGGGCATCAAAGACATGGGATTCACTACCATGACAGAAATACAGTCTAAAGCTATTCCTCCACTTCTGGAAGGAAGAGATCTGGTTGGTGCTGCTAGAACAGGATCTGGAAAAACACTAGCATTCTTAATACCAGCTATTGATCTTATCTATAAGCTGAAATTCAAGCCTAGAAATGGTGAGTCTGAATGTCATGCGAATTAAACTGCAAAATTTATGGGTTACCTTACGTAATATTACATTTAAAAAAGGTAACTAATTATTTATGGTAATCGTGCACAGATTATCTAAAAACCTTTTTAAAAGAGTTTTGATACTGTAATGATGACAAAAAAGGCGAATGTGAAAACTTGACTGCCAAGACTCCATGACCAGTTCATGTAAATGGTAACATAAAATTGAGTCTCCGGTGAAAACTGTTGAGGCACATTTTGTGTTAATGTTTATCATGTCCTGTAGAGTTTGAGAACAGTTGTTTTATGAACTCAGAATGGATATCTGAACAGTATCATACTACAAACCCTTTTATATTCTGCCATCTCTTTTTTGTATTGTTAGTATAATGTTTCTTATTAATTTTAGGTACTGGTGTAATTATCTTGTCTCCAACAAGAGAGTTGGCTATGCAGACATTTGGAGTATTAATGGAGTTGATGAAGTATCATCATCACACATATGGTTTGGTGATGGGAGGAGCCAATAGAAGTACTGAAGCTCAGAAGCTTTCGAAAGGTAACTTAACAGTACAATTATTTTGTTCCCCAAACCTTTCTCTTCACAAATAGTTTTGTATAAAAAATTTTTGCATATCACTGTGAGGTTAACTGATTTTTTGTCTTTGGCAGGTATTAATATTCTAGTAGCAACACCTGGTCGTCTACTGGATCATTTGCAGAACACACCGGACTTTTTGTACAAAAACTTGCAATGTCTCGTCATTGATGAGGCTGACAGGATACTGGAGATTGGTTTCGAAGAAGAAGTCAAACAGATCATCAAACTACTGCCAAGTAAGTTACACACATACATTGTGTCTTGCCTTTTTCAATAGGTGGGTGAAGGTAGAAACTACTCGTAACTAGAAGACCAATATCTTCTGATATGTATTTATTCTTCAGCTAAAGCTTTCTTTAGTTTTATGCCTCTTATGTTGCAATTTTTTAATTCTAATTATATGTTTTCGTCTCAAGACTAGAGAACTTTGAACCGTAACTAAACTATTACTATCTCTTTTCTAGTTTGATACCACTTATGATACAATTTTTAAATTCTTATTACATACATCTTTTGGTGTCAAGCCTAGAGAACTTGTAACAAAACTATTACTATCTGTCTTTTCTAGTTTTATACTACTTAATTTGCAGTTTTTAAATTCTTATTACACGCCAGCACAACAATGAATTTTCAACTCATTTGACAGCTTCGGGTAGGTTGATGTGGGTGGCGTCTGTACATCTTTTGGTCTCAAGCCTAGAGAACTTTGAACTGTAACAAAACTACTACTGCCTCTCTTTCTTTCAGAACGTCGTCAAACAATGTTGTTCAGTGCTACACAGACTAAAAAAACCGAGTCTTTAACGGCTCTCGCTGTGAAACACGAACCTGTGTATGTAGGAGTGGATGACCATAGAGAACAGGCCACGGTGGACTCTCTGGAGCAAGGGTATGTTTTGAATGTTACATTTAATTTTAAAAAAACACTCATAAAATTAGCAGCTTAAAATGGAATTTGCCATAAGTAATTAGGTATTAATTTTGATGCCCTTATCATTTGTCACTTTAGATAGTTAAGCTAATAAAAATGAAAAGTTTCTTAGATTTTTGTTTGAATGCGCTAAACTTTGGAACTATCAGTTGAATTGGAAAATTGTGTTAAGGGCCGATTTTTCAATGGTAAAAAATCTGAGAAATAAAAATGTTGGTTTGACAGCTTTTCTATGGATAATAATATGTTCAACCGCCATATTTATTTGACACAGATAAAAGTTATACAATGAAAAATCAACCCTAAGCATATTAGCTTATTTGACAAATTGAGAAAGCTTTTTGTTACGCCTTTTAACGACCTGTTTTCATTTTCAGATACATAGTATGCCCATCAGAGAAACGCATGATGGTCCTATTCACATTCCTGAAGAAGAATAGAAAGAAAAAGGTGATGGTGTTCTTCTCCACCTGCATGTCGGTGAAGTATCACCATGAGCTCTTCAACTATATTGATCTGCCTGTCATGTCTATACACGTAAGTACTTGGTATATTGATACTTTTAAGTGTTTAGTATTTATTAGGTACTAAGTAAAAATAAAACAAGAATGTATCTCTTCCCTTTATACCTACCTACTCCTGATTTTGAGTTGGTTGATTGGAAAAAAATGCCCATGCAACATGCTTAACAATTTCAGTGTTCCGTGAGTTATAAATGATTCACGTTGATTGTTGAACTATTGTGTCTACTTGGTTTACAGTGAAACTGTTGTAACAAATAAAAGTTATGGTATAACATTATTCTGAAAACCATAACTCAGTATCTTTAGCTTATACTATGGAGTGTAGCAGAGCCCAACACGTTATTACCCGTTATTTTAAAACTCTATGTCTATTAACCAGGGAAAGCAACAACAAACAAAACGCACGACGACCTTCTTCCAATTCTGCAACGCCGACTCCGGTATCCTGCTTTGCACAGATGTGGCGGCCAGAGGTCTGGATATACCCGCCGTTGACTGGATCGTGCAATATGATCCGCCTGATGATCCCAAGGTAATATTTAATTTGAATTTAATACGCACAATGGTCCACTTCTAATGACTCAGTGTGGAAACCAAACCCCCAATAGAATATGTAGCGACATCTAGCTCGCCACATGCGAATTAACGACTGACATCCTATTTCGCGATGTTAAAGTTTTCCGCGCGATTGAACGTATACAAGATCTCGACAACAACCGTCGGGCTGTAGTAGCCCACCAGACACAACACCCGTCTGGTCAGAGTGTGTGTTCCCATTGAGGGACCACCTTTTAATGAATTGAGAGGTGGTCCCTCAATGGGAACGCACACCTGGTCAGAGGTTCCTCCCTTTTCTATGGGGGTTGAGTAATCTTACACCCTGTTCCACATACCTCTATAAGTTGAATAGATGTTTGAACGTAAACGGAACAAAAGCTGTTCCTATGAGAATAAAGCGTGGTATAAGTACGTATATAAAATTTTACTTGAAAATATTTTGTTCCAAAGTATTTTCGAGCCAATGGCAGAAACTTGCAACACAAAATATAGTTTGTACTTGATGAGTACACTACAATTATAATTTAAACCTTATTTCAATAGTCATAAGTGACACTCGTGACATGCTATAATCTACTATCGAGAGCCACATCATCACTACTTCAATAAGTATAATCCCGTAATTTCAGCTGTCACATTTCAAGCATCAAAGATTACGATAATCGATGCTTTGATGCGTGCCGAATCCTGAATAGCATAAAACATTAGTTGGCAACATAATAAATGGCTTTTTGATTCCTTATTAACAGAATGCAGCTAGTCATTTTGGTTTGGCCTTACCTACTAATTAGCACTGAAGTATCTATTGTATTTTTTTTTCAATATCGGGCTTTTTTGGTCTTCTTGACTGCCTCATTAGTACCTACTGAGAATTGGGTTATTGAGTTTTTCCGCCTAGAATTTCTTAGTATCAGTCAGATAACATGATTTTTAGGAATAAGCTCGCCCTCTTATACATGGCACTTAAACATAGCTGGCGAACTGCGTGTGTACTAATAATAATAATAATAGTTACATTCGTCTAATAACTGTATAAATTTGTAGGTACAACTTATTTATAAGTCTAGGTATGTCTGAACAATTTGAATTTTGGAATACAAATAAATATTATTACTAAGTTTTAACCCTTTGGGGAATACAGGCGTTATATTATGTGTACACTAGTAATTGTTGTTTTATTTTCTGTATGTTACGTGAACCAAATAGGTAAATGATTTTCTTTAATATTTTCAAATATTTTTTCTGCTGTCATAGGAATACATTCACCGTGTAGGCAGGACTGCCCGAGGACTCGGAACAAGCGGGCATGCGTTGCTGTTCCTCCGCCCTGAAGAACTTGGGTTCCTCAGATTCTTGAAACAGTCCAGAGTCGCACTAAATGAGTTCGAATTCTCTTGGAATAAGATTGCTGATATACAACTACAGGTAAGGCAATACGACATAATTTAGTATTAACATGTCTTTGAACCCAAGACTAGTAAACTAAGTTTCCCCAATTGAACATAAACCTTAATCTCTTGTAATAAAGGTGAAAAACGATCAAGAAATTTGACAAATTGGGGCAGCTTAATGTGCTGGCCTCTGTAAACCGCCAGACCCAAGCATCGTATAGATATCATAGTCAACCCATTAACCGCCTAAGTCTGATTTATCCGACAAATATTTTCGGGCCTATTTCGCCCGAGTCGTATTTATAAATACCAATACTAAAAAACCTATTTGTCCAAATTGATTATGTGGCATAATCATTGGCATTTTCATTAATAATAGACATAATCAAGTTGGACCAATGGGTTTTTAAACAATGTAAACATTCTACTCAAAAATAGCCATAATTCAGGCAACATGATAATTAATGTATTGATGATTATAAGTTAGGAGCACGGCAATAGATATAAAATCAGATGGTTAAAAGGTCTAAACACTAAATCTTTCATTACAGCTGGAAAAACTAATATCAAGAAACTATTTCCTGAACCAATCAGCTAAAGAAGCGTTCAAGAGTTACTTGAGGGCTTACGACTCTCATCACCTCAAGACTATATTCGATATCGACACTATAGACATGGCTAAGGTCTCTAAATCCTTCGGTTTCACGGTTCCACCTGCCGTTGAGCTCAAAGTAGCCAACAAAGGACCTCCGCAGAAGAGAAAGGGCGGTGGTGGCTATGGATACTTCAAGTCCTTAAACACGCCCACAAACTTCAAGCAGAAAGCCGAGAAAACTAAAATCTACCGGCAGAAAGGAAACAATAGGAAAAGTGTAAGCTAGAATGAAATAAATCAAGTTGTATTTTTAACATTCGTTTTATTGTGGTGCATTATACATACCTACATGGTTACTTTTTATATTATTTCATTGGTAATTCTGAATATTAAAAACGACTTTTACTGTAGAGTGTTACTGCTGTTCAATAGATAACAAAAAATGCATTACCGAAGCTACCACCTAAGAATATAATATAAATGGTAGGCAATAAAGATATTGAATATTGAGTATTGAACATTTAATACTTGTAATAACACCTTATTTCAGTTCTGTGCCTTCGGCTTGACCTTTCGGAGATAACTATCCCTACATTAGAGTACACACATGCTTACTACTTACCTACTTTAGTCCTTGAGTGAGCGATATCTGCTTGGAGGGCGTGACCTTGCGGACCGCGCATGCGCGGAGCGCGACGGCGGCGGCGGCAGGCGCGTGAGATGCGAGCGGGCTTATGTTAGTACGCTATTTCCACACTTAGCGTGCGCACGTGCTACTATTTTACGTAATAAGATACGCGAAACCAGATAAGAGTAACGTTGTTGTAACGTTTGTGAAGTGTTAAGTGACTTTCCAGTGGATTACAAGTAAATGTAATGAAATGGTAAGTTTCTAAGATATTTATTTTATTCTTTGTGTGAGTGATTTAAATTTTCTAAAGGAATCTGCTGTGTGTTTATAATATACCTAATTATACTTGCTGCGCATGGCCAAGTTGCATATTTGTTCGCATGTCGGTTCGCTTTCGCAACCAATGCGGTGAGCACCCTGTCGGATATCTCATCCACAAGGTGGGTAAGGTACCTGTACTATACGATACGTCATGCACTCATGTCGGTTCGCTATCGCAACCAATGCTAACCACCCTGTCGGACATCCCATCCACAAGGTGCGTAAGGTACCTATGCTATACGAAACGTCAACTGCACGCACGCGGCGTTCGTTATCGCAACAATGCTAACCACCATGTCGGACATCCCATCCACAAGGTGCGTAAGGTACCTGTACCATACGAGTTACGACACGTCAGCTGCACTGCTACTGTCATAAAACTCAGGTACTCGCCTCGCAGCAAGCTCCTGACAAGCCGCATGCCTCGTAGACTGACCGGTGCGCAAATATTGAGAGGCGCGGCTCGATTCGGTGAGCCGCGCGGCTCGATTTGGTGAGCGGCGCGGCTCGATTTGTTGAGCCGCGCGGCTCGATTTTTTGAGCCGCGCGGCTCGATTTGGTGAGCGGCGCGGCTCGATTTGTTGAGCCGCGCGGCTCGATTTTTTGAGCCGCGCGGCTCGATTCGGTGAGCCGCGCGGCTCGATTTGGTGAGCGGCGCGGCTCGATCTGGTGAGCCGCGCGGCTCGATTACTGAGCGGTGTGGCTCGAATGTAGGGTTACGCAGCTTGATTGTTGAGCAGTGCAACTAACTTATAGATCATCCAATGATACGCCTGCGTCTACGGCTACTGTCGGTTATGGCTTCGACACGAACGCTGACTGGCTTGACGGCTTGGTAACGATCTCGTTGCTTGCTTAAAATGGCGCAGGGAGTTTATTTATTTATTTATTTTGGGAAAACAAACAGCTACACAAATATAGTAATATACAGGTAGTAAACTAAAATTACATTGCATATATGTGTTGAGTTGCCTACACAACGTGTACGACTACCCTTTAGTTTGTCACGTAAGGCCGCAATACTGTAAGGGTACGACAGTACATAATAATAATAATTGGACTACAAGCCTAACAGCCCTATAAGCCCTACAGCCCTACCCTACCATATACCACCACCACAGTGAGGGGTAATGAGACAAGAATATAAAATTCAAATCTGATTTATTTACAATAAGTTACAGCTTATATACTACTTTTTCTTAACACACACTATTACATATGTGTCCTATGCGTGTAAGATGCAACTTAATCATAATTTTATCTGGGCCGCGCCACAGCCGGGCAGAGTGCTGAGTCAATGTCCAAAGGTAACATTGAACACAACGTTTAGGGAGCTACTTAACGAGAGTGGAGAAACTCTACAAGGTGAGGTGATTTTGGAGTACGTCAAGCTCTTGGCACAAGCGTCTCTACCTAAGGTTGGACTCAGTGGGAGGTCATCAAAGCCTTAAGAGGAGGCTTTCGGGGACAAACCTGAACAGACTGTTTTAAACAAACTTATGTTCACCCTCCTCATAGTAGGCTTAGTTCGAGCCTTTGACCCGGAAGCGGATCATCTGACAAGGGCTATGGGGAATAAGGTGCACGTTACTAGATTGGGCCTTTGCTCGCGCTCTCATACTAGGGCCACCCTCGATTGCGAATCGCATTAGGAGGTCAGCAGCTCGCTCTGAGCTTTTCAAACAATCTGTATAAGATATACGACCCTTACTTCATACCGTTGTGAGGCAGATAAGACTCTGTCGGGGAGCCTCTCGGAGTCAGCATGTTTTCTCAAAGTCAGCAACGGTCTGAGCCTGACTCAGACAAAGATAATTATTTATTCAGATTCGGAGAATCAATCAGGTTCTGAGTCATCTGGTGGTTGCTCTTGGAATGCCCCTAAGATGGATAGTTTTTCGAACGCTCCAGAAATGTGGTCATCCAATGAAATTGAATTTTGACCCAGGATAAAAGAGGTCGCTTTTACCGGAGCTTACTGAACCGATTAAGAAAGAGGACATCAAATGTCAAAGACTGGGTTCTCAAGGTTGGAATCGAATCCGATACAAGGGAGGAAGTCTTTCAGGCTGCCCCTATTTCAGTGCTTTCAAGATTAATATACAGCTTGGATGCCTTATAAATCATCCATCCCTTTTCCTGGCTGTTTTAAACAAGAGGGTGTCCTCGGCACTATTAGCCATGGGTTTGCTCCTACAAAGGAAAGCACTGTCTGATAGGCTGTTTGTTATCGTGCTGGTGAGGAATTACGTAAGCTATTAGCTGATGACTCCCAATTTAAGGTCTTGTTGGATGTTTTGCTGCAGTTCGTTGGTGCTCATCGTGCAGAAGCTATAGAGGCAAGACAAAGGGCGTATAAATCTTAAAATGAATCGCTTGGTGCTGTTTTACACAACATCCTACCATTACGTCCCACCGGAACATTTTTGGGGGATAACGGTGGCCTAGCACAGATTTTTTCCTACCATAAACTGTTGTTTATGTTGTGGTTTTCGGAACCTTTTCGCAAACCAACTGTACCTTCTCACCTATCGAGAAGACGACAGCAATCCTGGCGCGGTCATCCTACAAGGTCATCACACAATGCATCAGCCCAATCAGCAGCGCGCCGGTTGTCGGGAAGTTCAAGGCCTTCTAATAAGCAACGGAACCGATCTGGAAGGGATCAAAATTTACCTAAGCGCAGGGATCGACAGTTTCATGGGGGGCAATGGTGGAATCTCCTTGGCAATGGGAAAAGCTAGGAGTTCCAAAGAACATCCCTCCGGATACACAATACCGTTTGTAACCAAGCCGCCATCTGTTACACGAAAACTTAGAGAGATTTACGACAAGAGCCAAGAGCCTCAAATGCGCTAATGCACGCTGTGACTATGTCTATGACTATTTCTCTGAAACCTGTGAAGTTTCGCTTAATAAACCAGAATAACGTCCCGAATTTTCTGCAGAAGAACGATTATTCAGGAAAGCTGGATATCAGTCAGAAATATTTTCATATCGTCATAAACAAAAGTCATCGAAGATACCTTGCCTTCCCTTATGCAGGCGAGCTCTTGCAAAATTAAATGACGGCCCTTCGATTTGGACTATCCAGCGCTTCGTTAGCGTTCTCACTAGTCAGCAGGTGGTCAGCGAGCCTTCAGAGGGAGAGAGGATTTCGAGTGGTCGTACTTAGACGACTTTCTGTTCCAGGACCAGACGTGTAAAAGGTCTAATGAGATATGCAGTGAACCTTCTGCAAGATCTTAGGATGGTGCGTGAATTTACAGAAGCCGGTTCTAAATCCCAGGAAACAAACAGAGTTTTTAGGAAACGTTTGGGACGCCGACATAGATTGCCACGCGAAAAGATAGTTCGATCACAGGCACATATAGGCTTACTACTAAGAACAAGGCGTTGGTCTTGGCGGTCATGCACAGCTCTGACAGGAAGACATGGTTTTGCATCACTGGTAACCGCGCTTGGCCGTTTACATACTCGACACCTTGAAAGAGCTTGTCGAAAATTGACACAGGATCGACCAAGTCAAAAGGTCCCAATAACGTCGCTGGCACTAGACGATTGTTCTTGGTGGATGAAGAACATCATAATTCCGAGCAAGATTTTTGTGCCAGAACCAACGATTTTCATAAGCACGGATGCAAATGCAATGCATGCATGCAATTTCCATGCATCGCATGTCAATTGCGTGCACGTTGTTTCTTTAATTGATTTTAGTTATATGAATTCAAACACAATGTAAAAATTGTTATTGAATAAATAAATTGAATTGAATTGATGCCTTCAACGAAGGCTGGGGAGTACAGCTGAGCGATTACCACCGCTCAGGAACGTGGACAGACGAACAAAGGAAGTGGCACATAAACAGAAAGAAATATTCACCGTTTAGACTGTTTACATAGCCCTAGTCGAGTTTATTTATTTATTTATTAAAGGTAAACCAACAGCTTCTGTATACAGCATTACATAATAATAATAGTAAAATGTATCGGACTTATACAGTCGCCAATAATAGGTCGACCAACATTCAATCAAGAGTTTCAGGATGTCTTGAAAGACCAATCTGTTATGATAAAATCCGACAATGGAGCAGTAGTATCTTACCGGCGAAATCAGGGAAGTACAAGGTCGGTGCAGCTCATGGAAATGACAAGGAAAATACTATTCTTTGCCATCATAATGTAACTGTCCAGACATTTTATCTATCAGGATATTACAATTCAGTAGCCGACAGCCTGTCCAGAAAGAAGACTTTACCGATTTGACATCTTAAGGAGGCATTCACTCGCGAAATATTCTCGAATTGGGGCACCCCTCAAGTAGATATGCTGGCCACAAGTCAATCAAGAGTAGTTCCGTCGTATGTCTCAAAAGAAGCAAGGGATCCCCAGGCTCTTTACATCGATGCATTCAGCCGAGTTTGGGAATACCATTTAGCTTGGGTGTTTCCCCCTCCTGCTCTCATACCCAGGGTGATCCATTATCTCAACAGAGCATCTGGGACGTATCTAGTAGTGGTTCCTCGCTGGGACAAAGTGTTCTCGAGAAACGACCTCAAACGCAGAGTATTAGAAGCTCCCAACCAGATATTCAACCTGAGCAGGAATCTAGTGGACTTGTCAACCAATCAACCTCCACCAAAAGTAGCAGAGTTGTTCTTAGAGGTCTGGAAGATACGGAGTGGAGCAAACTGGCTTGGAACCTAAGAATATTGAATTAATTTAGTCTGTTTGGCGTGATTGCACATGGCGAACATACGGGGCAGCGTGGAAACAATGGGTCTCGTGGTGAGACAAAATGGGATAACACCTAGCGGTCCTCGACCCCAGGAAGTAGCAACCTAAAAGGGTGCCTCTCACGCATCAGAAAGTTAGCCCTGCTACAATTCTAGTGCGCAAATCAGTAGTAGTTACCTTAGCAGACCCCACTCAAGAGTATCGACTAGCTAATAATTCTATAGTGGGAACCATTCTAAAAGCAATTAACATAGTCACAGATTTGAAAGGTCCAGGATTTAATTCGGTGGTTAAAAAATAACGTACCTGATAAAAACAGTATTTATCAAATCTCTCGGCATTTAGCCTTACTTCTTTTGCTGGCATCATGCCGTCGTATTTACGACCTTACTTTTCTGAGTATTGACGATGGACACTGTGAAGGATTCGGTTCAACAATAACCTTCTGGCCTAGATTTGGCTCAGAGACGCGAAATTTTGCTAACCTGTTCAGGAGATCCAAGTTTAAGTTTAATTAAATGGGTAAGTTGGTTGATTGATTTATCAAGTAAGAGAAGAATGGCACAAACTGATTTGCAACGTTTGTTTATTACTATACATGAAGTAGTAAAAGCGGCCTCACGAGCCGCTGAGGCCGCTGAGGCCTGCGATAGTGATCGCAGGTTGGTTAAAGGTGCCGTTAAAAGAACTAGGATTAACCACTAGTCCAGGTTCGATTCGTTCAGCTGTGGCCTCAAATGATTTTAAAAATTAAATGCCTTTGGATGACATTCTAAAAAGAGAGAACTGGAGGGGCTCTGATCATTTCTTGAAGCACTAATGCAAGCCGGTCGGCCAACCTAGAAATAGTAATGTTAACCCTCTTGGTGGTTCATTTACGATGTAGTTGTGCTTGTTACTATTTAGTTGATTTGTATGTCATTCGAATTAAGACTGAATATTACTGTTTGATCTCATCATTAAACTTATATTAAAAGTTACAAGTTCAGCTGTAAGTCAAGTCAATTTAGAGAAGAATAGTTTTTAAGTTTAGTTTGCTACATAATATAAAAGAATTGTCAGCTTCGCTTATGACAATAAGTTTCTTGCTTTTTCTTTTGTCAAGATACGTTTGTTTTATTTTGACACACATTATCCTGTCACAGTACGCTTTAGGGCGCCGGCAGAAGATAAACACTTCTCCGAAAGGTCAAGCCGAAGGCACAGAACTGAAATATAACCGTTTTCCCCCCAGAGGGAAGAAAACGAGTATTTCAGGTCTTGCCGAGGCTTGACCTGAGCAAGTCCTTGCCGGCTTTCGGAGCTAGGTACTAACATAAGCCCGCTCGCATCTCACGCGCCTGCCGCCGCCGCCGTCGCGCTCCGCGCATGCGCGGTCCGCAAGGTCACGCCCTCCAAGCAGATATCGCTCACTCAAGGACTAAAGTAGGTAAGTAGTAAGCATGTGTGTACTCTAATGTAGGGATAGTTATCTCCGAAAGGTCAAGCCTCGGCAAGACCTGAAATACTCGTTTTCTTCCCTCTGGGGGGAAAACGGTTATATTACTGAATGCAGGTATACGAGGTCGTTACATTAAAAAAATATTGGCATTTATCTTAGACAGTACCTACTTATAGATATCGGTGACGGAAAACATCATGAGAAAACTTGTACTCAAAATTGCTATAGGTCTGAAATCGCCAACCCGCCGCCGAGCAAGCGTAATAATAAATGCTCATGCCTTCTCTGCATTAGAAAAGGTTTTTTCCCTGCAGTGGGACAGTAACAGGCTAGTATTATAATTTCAATAGATACACTATTGATTATCTTGATGATAAAGTCTCCGTTTGACACGAACTTGCAGTGTCACTTCTTTCTTTTCGGAACTGAAATGTTTTAGTCAAGAAAATATTGATGCAATATTAGGTAGTTATCTCACAGTTGTTTGGGCGTGCTTATCTCAACTGAACATGCGCCTGGCATTGAGATTAACTGGGATACACGCTATACTTTTTTGCTGCATGCATGCAAAACAATACCTACTGCGCATTATCATGCGCCTTGTTTTTTTTTTTAAATCAATTCAGACAATATGAAGGACACCATTCCTCCTGGGATTATAACAACTGTTCACCAAACTATTATAACAAAAACAAGATAAGTATGTTGACGCATTATGTAAGTCTAGGACGTCAACAGCTGGTCATCGTAGGCCTTTTTATCATGGATGTTCTTCGCACTTGGGGCCGGATGGGTCTGTCAGACTCTTACTCCTATTCCGGTGTTCACACCTGCGCCAGGGGTCGTGGGAGCATACGATCTTCCGCATTGAGCTGGACATATATCTACACCAAGCACAGGCACAACGAGTGGTCCACCGCTGATGCATGCAGCTAACATACGGCATCTGAATTTTCATTACGTGTTTCAAATATGTAATTAAATTAAATAAAAAGGATACGAAAATCGACGTGAGGTTGTTCTAGCAATCCGAATGCTTTTGCTGCTAATTTTAAATCCAACGAATTGATATCAAATATCTTTTTGAGTGGATGTGTCTTATAGCATCTAAGGAATGATAGATACGCCTTTCTTGCTGACGTCTTCATGACACCGTTGTTCAATATAAGGTCTTCTAGCTGAAAAGAAAGAAGAAATATGGACATACCTACTCGTATAAAACTAGCAAAAATGTTGGGCCACTTAAATTAGTTAGCATGCAAATTTTTAATTCTGGCAAAACATGTAAATAAGCTCTTTATCTCATTTTGTAACACCATGTATACCCCATGTTTTATGCAAATAAAGACCTTATTATTATTATTAATTATGTGTGTCGTCAGGTACTAAATCTGAATATTGCCAACCAGAATATTTGGGTCTTATGTACTCTTGTGTAACTTTTTCTATTTATAGTAATATAGGTAGTTAGTTAATCACAGAATAGAATCATAATGCTCTTCGATCATTCTTGCATATGATTCCAATATCAGAGATTATAATAATTAAGAATGGAGTGTAGGTACTACTTAAGCATGTCGCGGTCGGTTACAAATGCTGTCTCCATTTTTTCACTAGACTACTCAGTTCTATGCTAACTTACCATATCTTGAACTTCATCCGGAGGATCACTAAAAGTGTACTTATCCAAAAATACCTTTTCTTTTTCTAAAAACTTAATAAAATTCTCTTCTTCAGGTCTCAACAATATGACTGCATTCCCTTTATTGTTGAGTCCCCTGGCCGTGCGACCAACTCGATGAATGTACTCCTAAAAGATAAGATAGTGATGAAATAGTAAACAAGTCCAATTCGAATTTATAAATAAGATAAAATAAAACTGTCAATCTTTTCGAAGCAACCCACGCTGTTATGTTCGAGTTCGCACGGTATCAGTTGCACTTTCGTGATGTTGATAGTTTTATGGCGGTTAAGAGTTGAAGGTTAAAAGATGTTATGACAAGGAATAGTATATCTCCACTGTACTGTCTCTTTGGTCTAGTGGTCGTTCCAGGAGGGATAACATGTTACTGAGTTTTTCCACCTAGAATTTCTCAGTAACTGCCCGCGGAGTCTGGATTTGCGAGTTTGATCCAATTAGTGGACATAGGGACCTGGTTCTATCACAAGACAGGTTGTACTGATGTCACACTGAAAACTGCCTCGCTAGTGGTAGGTAACGCACGAGTCAATGGGTTCTTTTAGATAGCAAGCGACATCGCAGCATGTCAAGTAAGAGATGGCGGGGTGAGGTGGATTTCTTCGATAAAGACTCGCCCCGAATAGCTCTAGTTAGAAGTGGAAAAAAGGAGGAAGGTCATATTGGGACAATCCAGGCTATATCATCATCATTCTCCTGACTTTTTCTTCCATACCTACGTCTAAATCCAGGAGAAAAAGTGCACCAATGCAAAAAAACACTAGGCGACTACTAGTACCTAAATATAAACAAATAGTCAAACAGCCCATCTGGTTTGAAGGTCAAAAGTTTTTACAGATGCTACATTTTATGCATCATTCATTCCAATTTATACCTTATTGCTATAAAACAAGAGTCACAAAGCACACACTCGTAAATTCCATTATCAAAACATACCTTTGGATCCGACGGCGGGTCATACTGTACAATCCAGTCAACGCTGGGAATATCTAAGCCCCGGGCTGCGACGTCAGTACAAAATAAAGCCCCGTTTTGCGCTTCAATAAAATTGTGATACGCCTCTTTCCTCCTAGCTTGACTTTGTTGACCCTATAATAAAACATCGACGGTTGCAAGGCTAATTGGTCTAAGCGACATTTTGTAAAACTTGCAGGAGGACGGTTTAAAGTTTTTATTTTGGAAAAAAAAATCATAAAAAATCAACTACTTGATAGACTTTTATATAATTAATACAGTATATCCCTAATTAAATAAGGAAGTTTTTCCAATTATTACTGATGATAAACGTGTATTATTTTAGAAATTTTGTGTCGGTTAGCCCAAAATGCATCAAATTTGGTTATTTTTTGAGAAAGGCAAAATGATTCACATGCCTGCCGTAAATAAAGAGCTGAAGGTAAACTGGCTCAAGCATCAACTTAGAATAAAAAAATATGAGACCAAATGAACTTAGCACCAAATCAATTGACAGTTAAATACGCACAATGAACCTAAGCAACATGATGGTGTTGCACCACAGTGAAGTAGTTTGATGCAGGTGCCCATTTTTGGTAGTTAAGTAGTAAATATTGATGCTTAGGCCATCACTATTCAGCAACGTCCGTAAGATATTTTTAAGGTGGGTAATGGGTATGCGACTTAATACAGTTTTAGACAGTGTCTTGTAATATTTTTTACATTTTTGTGTAGTGAAATCATTCAAAATATTGATCTAATGTGTCTTGGAACAAGGTATTATAAAGAAAAAAGAAGAAGCTGAATGGTTCAACAGACATCTTTAAATATTAACTGATATCGTTTAATGCAAATTGTTTATTAACAAGAGCAACATGAACACTCCAAAGACCTATAACGCGCATTTATTGTAGAAAAGAAAACAACAAAAAAAAATTGGCATAGCTCACAATTTTATTTAGTGTGTCATTAACTAAGTCAAACCAATGACATACATTAATAACAGAATAAAAGTAATCCATAATTTATAACCATCATGTTCACTATTTTTATTTTTGAGGGATTTTATAACTCTGTGGGTATCAAAGGCGTAACAGGATTTATAATAAAAAGATTAACAACTACTACTTTTTTTTATCATAGCAATTTACAACTTTCTTGAAAAAGTAACCAAAAGTGTTATGAAAAGGTACTAATTTGTGCATTATAGGTACATGGATTAACCCGTTTGACTATGTGGACCACAAAACAATAAAAAACCAGATGTGCAAAATATACAAATAAAATTTAGGCTACACCCAGAAGCGGTTTGATGGGCACCATGTATATTCCATGACTTCCAAGATTCTATAATAAACTGCCCTGTTGTATTACAGACATTGACCACTTGCACATATTTAAGGTGTACTACAGTGCAGTGTGAAAGAATATCTTAAATGGAATCCTTATGGCCAATAACATCTGTGTGTTTCCTTCGGATTCCTTCACATAGATTATTACTAGTATTTTGTATTTGGAGTGTGCTATCTAACTAGAAGCAAAAAAATATTAATTTTAAATGATTTAATTATAGTGTTATCTAATTGAAGGAACTGTATAAATTCAAGTTCTTCTAACTTATCAGGCAGACGTGTTGCTGGGTAGTTTGTTCTGCCACTTCTTACCAGCAAAAACACTAGGAAGTGGCTAAAGGCGGGCTTTTTGGATGACTGTATCATGGTGATGTTGTTAAAAAAGTGCTAATCCTCAGCCTGATTTTATCAATGACTTTTGATTTGATCGATTTTGAAACTCATAATTAATCATTATCTAGGAATTTTATTTATTTTATTTGTATCTCACTATTTACTCTGACATTTAAATTATTGACTACTGGATACTCCTTGACATTGAGAAATAAAATGGTAACAAAATTTAATAATTTTGTAATATTTATTGTTGCTGCAAGCTGTCACTGGACAACAAACTCCTGATCTATGGGTCTATCCTAAAGCCAATATGGTTGTATGGCATTCAGCTGTGGGGTGCTGCCTGTGACTCCAATATAAATATAATCCAAAGAGCAGAAGACTCAATCCTTAAACATATAGCAAATGCTCCCTGGTGCATAAAGAACTCAGAGGTTCATCACCATCTGAAATTAAGTGCAGTGAAGGAAGAAATAAGAACATGTGCAAGGGTATACAAAAAGCGTTTTCAACACCATACAAACACACTAGCATTGCAGCTCACTATTCCTGACACCCTAAATCGCCTGAAGCGACGCAAAATCATTGACCTGGAAAGCCTGCAATGAGCTATTTATTAGAAAGAGCTGATCCCAGTGGAGAACTGACTCTACATGACATAAACTCTGACAATAAATCTGCTCATAGTCAATGGACTGATTACATGATAAAACAATAATAAATAAAAAAAAATATTTATTGTTAATCAGCATGGTACTAGGTTGCAATATAATATTAAGTGTAAATGTTTGCATGTGACGGCACTGCAAGTAAGATTTTGTCTGTATAAACATCTATAACCCTACTCTTGTTGGCAAAGAAATAAATAATTAAAAGGATCTTATTTGATTTGAAAAGGGTTCAAACGACGAGGTTTATTCAATGTAGTTGACTGCAAAATAGGCCAAACGACATAGCTTATTATTTTGGTTCAATGTAAAATAGGCCAAACGACAACACCACAACTTTGGCGAAAAAGCCAAATGCCTTAATCGACACACGTTATAAAAGTTCGAAAATTCAAAAGAGCTTAAGTCATCATGTCCTCAAATTTGCCTTATTTTGCGTCGCATAGATCAATGAGCTTAAAAATGAGGCCTATTTTGCTGGGGGTGCTAAGCGCCAAAAAAGTGGTTAAAAAAATTGAAACCTGGCTCAAACGATGGAGAAAAATCTGCTGATTCCAAATATGTATATAACTCAATATCGCAAAAAATGTCGCTTAGACCAATTAGACTTACAACCGTCGACATGATGATCACGATTAATGATATTTATTTCTTTAGTATGGTCTTTACATTTCTGACTATTCTAAGCAAAACTCAGTCCTCAGAGGTCATATTCTCCTCTAAAGTCCAGACATTATCTTGGTCAGATCATGTGGTAACCACAATGTAGATTAGTGTCTTAGATGAAATGAGGAAATTGATGCTTTTGAAGAAAGATCTACACAAATAATTAGTGACAGTGAACATGTTCAGTCAGCCCCCGCATTTGTTGCACGCAATATAAGAGGCACATCAACCTACCCCAATATGTCAAATTTCTTTGATAGCTTTTCAACTTTATTCTAAACACAATAAGGTTCATGTTCAATTGGGAAAATTTTACAGTTTGGGTTAGGTTGATGTCCTGGCGTCTGTACCTCCAATATTGCGTCATCACGCCTATGAGCCTCGAAGGGTACCAAATACCAATGGCAAAGGCGTACTATAGTACACCCACATTTTGGCAGTAAAAATTAAAAGTAAGTAGTCCTCACGCTCATTAGTAACGATACATATATTTATACCGGTGAGCGTTAGGCTCTGGGTTCGATGCTCAAGGTCGGACAAAGTGTTTTTAGGTTTTCCAGCTGGATTTTCTTACTAGTGGTCGGAAGTCTGGGTTTGTGCCTGGTTGATGGCAATAGACTCGCCCCCTATTACATGGTACTTCAACATAACTGGCGAACACCACAACTCTTTTTCTCATAATCCTTAGGAGAATACTGGAGTAATATCTATCATGTTGGGTAGAGAATGACGCAGTTAAAAGGTCAAAGCTTTGACTAAAGGGATATTAATATTGGTGTAGAGCAGTTTCTAAGATCAGCATAAAATCGGAGAATGCAGACTTAGTAACACTAGACGTTGCATTATATCTCGTCGTATCGCATATTTCACACGACCTTTATCATGTGTTACTTAGTTGCAGCTCGATAGCGAATGGATGGCGATTTGTTTCTCATTCCGATCTTAATTTATCAGAACACGGTCAACGGCTGTTTACTTGTTTGTGTATCCTACAGCTTAATGAATAGGCCTTTTGTATGACAATGCACAAACACTATTTTTTGGCTAGTTTACAATTTAATTAGTTCGCTACACACACACAGACCGCTCACTAGGATGGGAGACGAAATGCCGATCTTTGGAGAGTGACTGATATAACTGGATTATAAAGAAGTGCGATTCCAGAGGCTTTTAATTTATGTTTCCAATATTTTATTTTGATTTTGATATTTAAATCACACTATCCTCACTATCTGATTTTCCCCTGAAGTGTGTACCTACCTATTGATTGAAATTGTTTATATAAATCACACTAAGTATCCCCACTATCTGACTTTTCCCTGAAGTGTTGATTGGAATTGTTTGGCATTATGAACAATGAACTTACTTTCGAAACCATTGTTTAATGATCTTTCTCGAAGTTCCGATCGTCATTTCACAAGAATATCGCGTAATTTGCGACACCGCCGCCGTCGGTAAGTGTAATGAATTGTTCGCTTACACTTGGTGGGCCGGCAACCATCGTAGTGTAAACTTTGTGGTTTAACGACTACCTACAGACATCAGGCGACGTTGTCCGAGTGTGACTTCGGTGGGTAGGTGTAAACGCTGTCAGGCGACTCAAGCGGCTGTCGTCCAATGTATTCGCCAAATAAACGGTTCGTGCTGAACGTTAGTGGAAGGTGGTAGTCAACTTGGCATAAACAGCGCTTCGACTACCGTCTTCGGCAGGCGACTTTAGCTTGGCTGTAGGCCGTAGTCGACCGAGTGTAAGCGGAGCATAAGTCATTTTAGACATGACCATACTGCAGGTGATAGTGGAGGCAGAAAAATACAACAGAGCCAACTCAATACTCACATGTATACTCAGAACAGTAGCTTTGCAATGCTCTGCGAAGAATTCGTGATGAAAATCTACAGATCTGCATGATGAGAAAAATACCATCACTTTTAGTTTCTTGCTTTTCTTCAGCATTTTGTACAACCATGATATCCTTCTCTCTACTGGGCATATGTAATATCTGTGAAAAGAAGTGACAAATTTATTTGATCAACATCTATAGTAGGTATGGTATGCCTGTGACTGGCGTAAACGCGTTACTTCTGATCGGATAAAACTGTGACCTGAAAAACCGCAGCTGAGCCCGCAATGCTGGATTGGACTGGATTCCAAAGGGCAAGGGATAGTATCTATAGGATTAAAGTCAAATGACAGCAGCATAAACCCATAAAAAGATATTAAGAGGAAAATGAATTTCTGGTTAAATTAGAGTTAAAATAAACAGAATAACCTCTGTAATCCCAGAAGGGTTAAGCAGGGGTGTAATTCCGTGTACCTATAGTACACCTACATTCCACAAGTTACATTTAAGTCTTAAGTACAGACGCCAGCACATCAAGTTACCCCAATGTGTCAAATTTTCCCAATTGAATATGAACCCTATTCCGTTTAACATAAAGTTGAAAAACAATCGAAGAAATTTGGCACATTGGGGTAACTTGACGTGCTGGCGTCTGTACATCAAGCAGGCACTATTCCAGACTCTTGAGTTGCTAGTAAAAAAATCCAAAAGTAAAAACACAATAGGTTACACTTTACCCCTTCTGGAAATAGAATACAGAACTTCATGCTGGCCAGTAGTGCTTCTGACCAATAGACTAACGAAGCATTCCTTGGAGCTTAAATATCACAATTTAATCTTACATGTTTAGTAAAAGTAATGTTTATATTTACCCTTGCTTGAGTCCTGAGACTGTAGACATTTTGTTATCAGTAACAGATATCATAACTGGATCAGTTCTCATTGCCAATCTGGCTAGATTCTTAACATTTTCGCCCATAGTAGCACTGAATAATACTGTTTGCCTTTTTGCTAGAAAAACATTTACAAGTAATTACAATGCTTACTTACTAAAGTGTTTAAAATGGTTGAGAATATTATATTTAAACAGTTGTTCAGCTTATCTACATCATTTGAATAAAAACAACTAGGTGTTTAAAAAACAAAAACCTGTCTAAACTGTGAAGTGATTCATATTCATTAGTTTTGAAAGTCATGTACGTTTTCATTACATTTTCAATTAAAACTAAAAAGATGCTAAATTAAAGTCTCAAATTAATTCAGCAGCTCTCAATATAACATTTTAACAGTCCTCATATTTACCACAGTATCTGTAGAACCTGTATTATGGACTCTATTGTGTGGACAATAAAGTCCATATACTTTAGTTAACATATGTTTGATATGATACTTTGTGATAATATACAATATGATAGCTAAAATGAATGTTATTACTTTATTACTAGAATCTGAAATTTCCCATTTTAGGGCAAATGCCTGAAATACATATATACACAATATAAGAATTCAAACATAAACTTTTATACAAACATAAACTCATGCCCTTGTCCCATGGCGGCAAAAACAACAGAATGTCATTAACTACGATTCTTACATATATCTTTTGCTTCCTTTACATTCATACACACTTGCTGGTTGCGAGTACTATGCACCTGACTTTTCTGAAGAACCTCACTGATAAGGTCTGTGTTCATCCTTCTAGGGCATCCCCTCTTGGCGTTTTCACTTACATCTTATAAAATACCATTAGTAAAAGAAAAACTTACTTGGCAATAAATTGATGATACCAGTAATGTGTTTCTGAAAGCCCGCTTCCAGAAGTTTGTCTGCCTCATCTAGTACTAAACACCTCAGTTTGTCGCAGTTAAACTTTTCAGTGCTTTGCAGGTGATCCAATATACGGCCTGGTGTACTGACGATTATGTTTGCACCTGTAATATTGTCAAATGCTATGACTGCTAAGATAACCCTAATAGACTGGAAGGGACATGAAAGCATAAGGGGGTTAGAAATTTCCATCAACCTTTTAATTTCTACATATTTTGGATGTTTATTCTTAAACAGTGAGTAATCATGCCTCCCTCACTCTAAGTAACCCAATGCAATTTTCAAATAAAGAGGAGAATTATATCTTAGAATTTCAGTAGACTAGAAAGAAAAAACGATTTTCTCATGATTTTATGCAGATTAGAGTACCAAATAGAAAAAAAACCATAATAGGTACTTAATTGGGAAAAAGTTGATTAAATATTCTAAACACTGGGTGGTCTAGATTGTCCCAGACTTAAGTACCTATATTATTGGTGTTGTCCCTTACATATTATATTTCTGTTTTGACACTATCATACTCAAAGTTCTTAAGCTATTTGAACATAATAATGATATGGCTTAACAGATGCGGCTTGTCCCTATCATATTAGGCAGCAAGCATTTACATTACGAAAGCCCTATCATATTATGCACCAAGCATACACACACATATGAAAGTCCAAACATATTAGGCAGTATCTAAGCATTTACCAACTTTAGGAAATCCTTATCTTATAAGGCAGCAAGCCTTTACTTTATATTGTCCCTATCACACTAGGCAGCAAGCATACATTACGGAAACCCTATCATATTATGCACCAAGCATACACACACATAATGAAAGTCCAAACATATTAGGCAGCAAGCATTAACATTATGTAATCCCTATCATATTAGACAGCAAGCATTTACATTACGTCCTAAGCCTTATCATATTATGCACCAAGCATACACACACACATGAAAGTCCAAACATATTAGGCAGTAACCATTTACCAACTTTATGAAATCCTTATCTTATAAGGCAGCAAGCATTTACTTTATGAAATCCCTATCTTATTAGGCAGCAAGCATTTACATTCTGTCATCCCTATCATATTAGGCAGCAAGCATTTACATTATGAAAGCCCTATCATATTATGCACCAAGCATACACATATGAAATTCGAAACATACTAGGCAGCAAGTGTTTGTATATTAAAGGTGTGATTTAACAAAAACACTTACTCTTCTTCAATTTTAAGATATCTTTCACTCTCTTTTCACCGCCCACAATAAGACAATGAGATAAATTAATATTAACTAGTAGTTTCTTTAAGACTTCAGATGTTTGCAGTGCCAGCTCCCTGGTAGGAGACAATATTAAACATCCGGTACCTAGACAAAAAAAAAACAGTGATAATCATTATAATGAGATACTTATTAATTCATTAAACCACAAGTGAACACCAGCATTTGCACTGTCATTGTCTTTCTGTTGTGTCTCTAATTGACATGATTGAAGGGTTAAATGAAACATACATTGCATAAATTCACGCCTTTTTCTCATGGGGGTAGGCAGAAACTATCACCATCTACTAAGCTACTATACTTGTATACTTCTTTTGCTTTGTTTATGTTTGCTATTTATAAAATAAATAGACAATAGCATTGTAATGTATGACTGTTGAAAAATCCCAAGCATTTCTTTTAGCTTACAATGGAATTAAAATATAAGAACACATCGGCTCATTTAGCCGCAGAGGTTTAATTCCCTAGAGCAACAAGTAGCTAGTTATAATTTGTAAACTTAATAGGTAGTGTTAAGAACAAAGACATTCAATAATTACTATAGATGGGACAATAAAAAAAAATGTCTCATACTAGTGTCGTAGGGGACACAAGTCTATGATTTTAATTTAGTATGCCCCGCTGCTCCGCTCATGGTAAATGATGTAAATTGCCATTGAATAGTTGGTAGCAAATGGTTAACTTACAATCTACTACCGAATATGAGTTGTAAAAAAATAAAGCTTACCTCCCTTTGCGGACCACCCCAACTTGATTAAATTATCAACAACAGGAATGAGAAAAGCCAATGTCTTCCCACTTCCAGTCTTCGCCGCACCAATCAAGTCCTTCCCTTGAAGCAAATGTGGCAAAACTTCGGCTTGTATACGTGTAGGCTTCTCAAGACCCATAGAATTTAATTCCTTTAAAATTCTATCGTCAACCTTACCTTCTAACATTGAAAAACAAGAACGCGACACTATTTTATCTACATCCATGTTTGGCACAACCGAATGACGAAGGAAGTCGTAGATATAATTTTATTACTTGTTATGCTTGCAAGTTTTTCAAGTTTTTCATCAAATTATTAAATATCTTAGCCAACACGTGCCTTTGTTTATATTTATAAGTCGATTTATTTTATTTGACATTGACAATTGACACTGCCACTGTTTGACAGTTAAGTTGATAGAAATATTCGATTTTAGTTATTTGTTCGATTTGGTTCGAATCGATTTGAGCTGGATCAGCGAATGCTTAATGGTTTTTCCCACGGTTATCCTCCTATTTTTCTTTGAATGATAGAAATCACATTTTCGTCTCATAGCTCATACGACAATAATAACATACGATTTAATTAATTCATGGTCGTCGTCGTTGTAGTTTTTGGGTAGTAAGTATTGAAGGTCTTTGTTTTCGGGGTCCCGTAATTAAACAGAAAAAATGTAATGTCGGGTTGCTAATGATTGTTGGATAATGATATGCGGTTATTTTACTCGGAACTTATTCTATAAACTCGAATATATAGTTTACCTCGCAGGACAGCTTGTTGGTTGATGGGCAGTAGTAAGAAGTCTTGTTTCACATTTCTAGTAGAATAGAATATCTAGCCCAGCGCCAGTCGTAGGTTTTCCTTGAGTGCACTTCTAAAATGCATTCAAGGAAAATCTGCGATTGGTGCCTCATTTCTCTACAAGCGACAATGGGCCTTTGCAAGTTAGCTTCGGCGCGGCCCCTCGCCTTGCAAAGGTCTGAGATACCAGCCTGTTACCGTCCTACCAGGGCTAAGGCACGAGAACTTAAATATCACTACGCTTGCTTTAGTTTTCCCACCACGTTTTCCTACACCGTCGTCCTAAACGTCCGTGCACAATGCACATAATTTTAAAAATAATTAGGTGTTTATAACAGTTCTGTGTCTACTTCAATGGTTGGTGAACTGGTGAAGTGCATAGTGCACGGATACAACACCGTTAGTACCTAGGCACTATGCACTTATCTATTTATTTTTTTAAGTTATTTATTTTAGAAAAAGGTAGGTACCTACTATAAAAATAAAATAAGTAACTAAAATAATAATACCTCAACACGTTTTGAGTGACTGCTTCAATAATATTTTACCTTCATACCTACTTCGCTTTGCGTGATTGATACAGGGGGCCGACCTACTGCATTAATCACGTAAAGAGATTTCCGCACTTGGAAATCGACCTCACATCAATAGGGTGTAAGCAGAACCCGCTTAATCCCCACTCAAACTTAGTCAATTCATGTGAACTTTTCTGTTTGCATTGTTGCTAATACAAATAGAAAAATTCGCACACCAAATTATATGGTGGCAATGTATTTTACACTGACTTGCATTACCTTGAATGATCTGAAAATCTCATTAGTCATTTCATAATTTTATTTTACTTTATCCTCAGTAGGTAGTGTAGGTAGGTACCTACCTACCTCAAGTACTAACGTAAACTGTACCTATAGTGTGCGATACTACGTACCTAATCTACGCTACAATACTGTTATGCCTACTCTGTATCATGATAAGAGTGGGATCAGTAAAAAAAATAACATGAAATAAAAACATGATCAGGTAAAATTAAACAAGTGGGTAATATTAAAACAATAAATTTATTGATCACTCACAATGTTTTGTTCACTTCATAAATTTTATTTTCTACCTGAACTAAAACAGCCTTTGCATTTGAGGAATGTGAGAGAAAACATAATGTATGCTGCTGAATATTTCAGTCTTTACATCGAAAACACTGATGAATAATCCTTGAAGTTACCAAAAAAATCTTTGAAATAATTAACACTTCCACTTAGACTAATTTTATTTTACTACTTGATACTCTCCTACTAACTCGTGCTACAAATAAACTCCACTTAATTTCCAGTGCACATTTGAAACTCTTCTTTATCCAGAATATGATTTGAGACTTGTCCTTAGAAATTATGGATGACAACTGATTGACATAATATTTTGTAACTTATGTGTTAACGCATCACATATGGGTGTGAAAATTTCAACACTGGAATTATTAAAGTTCATCGTGTGATGAGTGCTCTACAGTTGTATGGGATTCATCGCAAGCTGCAGGTGTGCTAAACTCCATCTTATATTCACAGCGGTAGGGTTCTGTGACAGATAAGAGTTTGGTCTCCATTCCACATCTGATATGTACCGATGTCATTCTGCTAGGTCCATTCCAGCATGCAACGCCATTTGTATACTTCATAATTGAGTATTTGTTGTGATCTCCACCAGCCCATTCTCCCCAGTTTCCAAGACCAACCTCTGCTCCACCATTCTTGGATTTTTGTGTTACCTTCTGGAAAACACATAATTTATAAACATACTCCTTGTCTTCATATTCCCAACATTCACCATCTAAAGTGGCATACTCATGTTGCAAGCCATAATCTTTCTCAAGACTTTGTTGGATCTTCCTAATGTTAGCTTCTATTTCTCTAACTGTGCGTTCAGCATCAGTGTGTAGTCTGCGAGCCTCAGTAGCCTCGTCTACTAACTTTTGTGTTTCTTCATCATAAATGTTGGTTTGTTCTGCTTCTGCTTCCTGTTCTTGTTCTTCATGTTCGTCTTGAGGTAGATCCAAGTCACTGGCCTCATCTTCCTGTCCAGTATATTCAGTGTCCAGATCACCAGCCTCATCAACATCCTGTTCATGTTCAATATCTTCCTGTTCTTCAGTTGGCTTGAACAATCCATCCTTAACCATCAACAGTGGTTTCAATAATGGCCAAGTGGTTGTAATGAAAGTGTCTTTGTCCACACTGTCACTCTCACCAAAGAAGTATTTAATTTCTTCCTCATCAAGATTTCCACTTTGGTCTTTATCAAATACTTGAGCTATAATTATTTCATCCATTGTCAACACATCATCATGGTTAATATCATAATTATTGAAGTGCTCCAATGACTCTTTAATTATGTTTTGTTTCTCTAACTCTGCTTTCTTTTGTTTTTCCTGTTCTTCAGCTTCTCTGTATACCTTCAATGCCTCATTCTCTTTAGCTTCCAACTCATTTTTGAGTGCTTCTTTCTCATTTTTAATCAGAAGAGCCTCAGATTTATCTTTTTCTAGCTGTTGAAGTTGTTCACCCATTTCATTTTGTTTCGACTTTCCTTTCTCTATAAGTTCTAATCTCAGATGGCTACCTGCTTTGTACAGCTCAGCCATACGTTGTGCTTCAGCTCTCGCTTCTCGGCCAAGTTCTTCACAGGTGTTAACACAGGTTGCATCTGAGGCGTATTCGTCAGTACCGTCACAACAGTCGCAAACTCCATCGTTCACCCTCGAACTGGGTATGTTTAGCGGCCGATGACCGGCGTTTGTGCAATGGAAAAAGCCATTCAGACAAGCTGAAGTGCCAGGCTCGTCACTGCCATCGAAACAATCGCAGTAATCGTCGTTTACATAGCTGAACGGTATTGAAATTGTTCCGTCAAAACAGGTGAAATCTTTTGTCGGCGAATACAGCGGTGCTTTAGATAGAGAAACACCGCGGGGTCTTGGTACATCAGACTGAACGTATGTTAATAAGGAACAAATTATTAAAAATACTGGGCGAAATTGATTGATCCATGAAGAATAGATCATGATTAATTTAAAATTACACTTTTATTTCTAAACACCGGTCACTCGCAAAATTGCAATAGATAAATAAAGAACGTGTAGCAGAATGAAATGACACGGATGACGTTACATTACCATAGATTGTACAGCTAAGAGCGGGTTCACATAAGGTCGGACATTCGGACCGACAATTATTTTGCTGCTGGCCGACGACTATCAGGTTTGAGCTGCCAAAGGTCCGAAGGTCCAAAGGTCCAAAGGTCCGACATGTGTGTGAACACCATCGTCGTGTACCGCTGGCTGACTACCGATATAAATCAATAAATTGCCTTTAGTTTTCGTCACGCAAGGCGCACAATTTTATCAAGTTTTGCTACCATTTTAACTTGTAATTATGCAATTAATGAAAAGTGCACTGTGCACATGCGTGTTGCCGCTGCTGCGCGGAACACTTTCCTCGGTTTTTTTGTGAGTGAACTTATCTGGATAATAGAATATCATTGGCGTAGTGTAACTACTCTTTTGTATTTTTTTTTGTGAATCACATGAAGAAAGTAATCATTCTCTGGCTCAATTCACCATCTGCTTAGTCATTAATGCAAATCAAAACTTTTTTTACAAGTGGTTGATGAAATGAAATTATATTTGTTTCTGTAAGTAGATATTCCCAGATACTTTTATATGACAATTTTTTGAAGTTTTTAAAACTAAATGTAATTTCTAAGTGATTGAGAAGAAATGCCGAAAGGAACTCGGGGATCATGATGTCTTTTAAAGTCCAAACATAAGATTGTATACATATTTTATTATTATGGGAGTCTAACGGTGCAAGGCAAAGTCTGAAAAAGTCTTCTAAAAGAATCAATTCAGCTTTGAATTGACTTGTCCCGACAGATGGCATGCATGTTTATTGCTTTATTTATTTCGACTTCTGTCGTCTTCCATAAGAGCAATCAAAACTAGTACTGCTGCATTATTTAGCGTTATTCAAAAAACAACAACCTTCGCTTGCTGTTCCGGTAAAATTGTCGGACCGGACGTCGGGCATATTGTAAACCCGCTCTACCGTCAACCGACTCTGCCCACCAGAGACTAAAGAGCAGTAACAGCCCTTTTGTGATTTTTCGTTTTATTAGTGATTCTGAAAGCGGGTTTCTTAAGCTTTCTATTGAATTAACTTACTTATTTCTAAGACTATTAGAATGGTTTTTATTTAACAGTTTTCACTTACTGCAAACGAAAAAAATTAACAATTTGGCGTGATTTCCCAACTAAAATACAGTATAAATTATACTGCAGATTAAATTTTAAGGTTTCATAACTAAAATGCAGTAAGCAATATAATTTTACAGTTCTTTAGATAGTTTTATATTTCTGGAAAAAAATTTAAAAAAAAATTAATACGCAGTAAAATTTACCGCCATACAAGCTATTTTTACTGCAAATTAAGAAAATACAATTTATTGTCACGAACTCCCAACTAAAATGCAGTAAAATCAAAGCTTGTCGCATTTTAGTTGTGAATACTTAACATTCTTTTATCATTATAAACTGACTAACACGCAGTAAAATACAGCATTACTGCAGATTAGTTTGGATAGCATAATGACACAGATATGATTATTCCTAGCTAAAGTGCAGTTAATGTTTTAAATACTGCATTTTTTTTTAGCTATTTTTCTTACTGCACTAGTAAATTGAACACTTTTTTCTTAAAAAACTAACTAAAATGCAGTATTTTTTTGACCTTACTGCATGTTAGTTGGGTTTCTTGACAAAATAACTGATCCAAACGCAGTAATAGGGCTTTTTGCTGCATTTTACTAAGTTTAAAATGGTATTTTTTACAAAAAAGGCTATGCAGTAATAGGCACCAAAAAGAATAAATGGCCATAATAAATTCAGTTATTAAGATATATTTTTTGTTATTGCTTTAACGTGTGAACCTATGCCTTTACAACCTTTCTGCATTCAAATTTTTTTGCTTATACATTCTGTTGATTTTTTAAAATCAATTCTTAACTTTAAATGCGTTTTACTCGAAATCGTGATTTTGCTGTTACTGCACTTTAGTGTATGGTGGGCAGGACTGCCAACAAATTCATTTTAGTCTATGGTTGAGACCCAACACAAAAATTAATTTTGAAAAAATATTGTTGGCAATGGAGAAGTTTTCTCAAAAGTGTTACTTTATATTGTATCTCTGGATGAGCAAGTAAGGAAAATAGATTGAAATTTTGTGAACTTTATCCATTAACACCGATAATTAATATTTTATAAGTAATAAAAATTCACAAGAGTACTTAAATGTTCCTCTAATGAAAAAAAAAACGAAAAAGATACTGTGAACTAAATAAAATATCAATAGACTGCTATTATTAATAATGTACAGGATAATTGCCATCCCTTGTTTGTCTGTCGTAACCCGCAAACCATAGAGGAAACTGGAAAGTTAGTGCCGCAGCCCGCAAAGCGAACTGTCGTTAGTTAGTGTCGTTGTCAAACGCGCTTGTTTGATGTTTGTGTGGGGTTATATTTTGTAGTTTTAATTTCTGTGGACGATATCTAATTCGCTTTTACTAATAATCTATAACTGTATGTATCCATTAGAATTATTGGTGTTGTCTCCGTGAAAGTAAGATATCAACATGGAAACTATATTAGAACAACAAAGAAGCTATCATGAAGAGAGGGAGAGGACTATGGATGCAATGGTCAAAGAAATTCTTCATAAAAAGACAGGGGTAAGTCTTTTTATTACACTTAAACGCCGAGTACTACCTTAATATTTATAAATAAAACAATGATTTACAAAGAAATTCACTGACTGGTAATTTGAAGATTTTTTTTATATCCAATAACCAATAAAAACTGTTCTTCAAATACCAGAAGGCTATTTCATTAATCAAAAGCTTAGTAGCAGAAGCTGGTAAATTATTGTAAATTACCTGCATTCTTACATGTTTCATTGATAGAAATTGATGTAGGTAATACAAATTAATCTAAAATAACACTTTTGTTTAGCATCGGGAAACTATAAATGCTGATCACCGCTTGAAGAACCTGCATGATGTGAGTATTCAGACATTTTGTCACTTATCATACCTTTATGTTGTCATTAAAATTTGTTTCCATACATACTTATTCACACCTTTTTCCCATGGAGGTAAACTACTGAATGCCACCCTGCTATGATTCTTACACACTTATTTTACCTGATTTACATTCAAACATTGTTAGTTCATTAGTTTCCATTGCAACACAATAACATAATTATTATTCTCATATGTGTTAATATAATGTTAATGCAATATTCTCTTAAGTTTAAGGCAGAGATGTACACTCACTTTTGACTTACTCTTGCATTGATGGTGTAACAAATGGCAGCTGCAGTAAACACTTAAAATTGTGTCTGGTTTTTGCTTATAAAATCATTCTTATGAGTAGGGAATAGAAGTTAAAATCGTTTGATTGGGCTGTAAAATGGTTTGTTTCAATTTCTTATCTTCCTATTACAAATGGACTATCAGTCCATTTCAAGTTTTGCCATATTGTCGTGGATAGTACAATTCCCCTTAACTACAATTGTTACTGCTACTGCTAATAAACACCTTTGCTGACTGTGTATAAGGTGTATATTTGCAGAATTAAACAATTGTAGTTATGCAGAATTGCACTATCAACATTGATATTTGAATCAGCTACAAACCAACATAAATGTACTAAGATAAGTTTAAGTCCTCTTTTGTGACTTAACTGGATGAACATGGCTCAGGACAGAGAGCAATGGCACAGGATGATGGAGGCTTTTACCTAAAAGGGATCCACATAGACATAATGTGATTAAAAATTAATGACTTGTAAACTTTGGAATAAATAAAGCTTTATTATTTTTATTATAGTGACTAAAACTCTAAATCTAATTATTTTTATTATAGTGACTAAAACTCTAACTCTAAGTAGGTACCTACCTACTTATTTTTGGAGTAAAGTTGATTACTATTCCCTTGCCCTTTGGCAAACATAGGCATGATTTTACTTTTAATTCTCTTTCTCCAGAGATATGTAGAGTCGACCATTAGGCTGAAGGAGCTGTATGAAGATAAGGATGGCCTTCGTAAAGAAGAAATTGCAGCTTTGTCAGGACCTAGTGAGTTTAACGAGTTCTATGCCAGACTCAAGCAAATCAAAGAGTTCCACAGGAAACATCCTAATGAGGTAATTAAACATTTTGTTTTTATAACAGGAAATAAAGTCTGTGGCTTTAGTTGTTTTGTTTAATTTATTAATAGCTAATGACTTCTGAAACTGGAATTATTTTACACCTGTTAGTGTTTGCGTATAGTACTTTTTCGTAAAAAAGTTTTATTTAGCAGTTTTAGTTTTTTTTTAGTTGATGAGTTTTATTTCTGCTCTTGTTTTGATATTACAACCAAACTATGTAACTTGAATGGGACCACACAGGAAGCGTAGGTACCCTCTCAAACAATAGAAGGATGTTTCAACCACAGAGTTATAAAAAAACAAACATACAATATAAATACACCTAAACTGAGAACCATCTCTTTTTTTGTAAGTCGGTTGAAAACATAGTTAGTAAACACCCGCCTGTTATAAATACCATAAACTATGCTAAAATAGGTGCTTCAAAATGTTTCAGATATGTGTGCCAATGTCTGTGGAATTCGAAGAGTTGGCTAAAATAAGAGAAAACCCAGCGGAAGATTTTACAAGTAAGTTTTAATAGATTGTTCTAGAAATATGGGGCAATCATCTGCTTAGCCTTTTCCCTTTTGGGTCTGCTTGCAGGCTAATCGGATGCAGCTAAATAACAGTGTCTTACATGGAGCAACTGCCATTTCTAACCTCCACAACCCGGTGACTAGATAACAAAATACCCCTTGGTTAAACTGGTTGTCACTTATAGAATTTTGACTACCTGTAAAATAACATAATTATATACATAACATCACGCCTGTAATCCCCGAAGGGTTAGGCAGAGGTGTACCTATAGGACACCCACATTTCGCCAGCTACCTTAGGTCCCATGTAACACCCCTGTTAGCTAGCCTATCGCCAAAATAATACCTGTAACAACTGTCAAATATCCACAAATCCAAATGACATTTCCGATCGACAGCTTAACGAGGCACAAATACTCTCCCACCCATGAACAGACCTCGGCAAGCGTAGCTTTCCCTTCGATCGACCCGTGCGACTGATATTATTAATATGTTGTCAATACAAATCTGTAACAGAAAATAAAAATAATCTTTGTTTTAATTTCAGCCCCTGTAGAGTTTACTGATGAAGAAGGTTATGGCAAATATTTGGATCTGCATGAGTGCTATGAAAAGTATATCAATTTAAAAGGCATTGAGGTAAATTTCATAGAGTTATTCATCATCATCATCATCATCATCATCATCATCATCATCATCATCATCATCATCATCATCATCATCATCATCATCATCATCATCATCATCATCATCATCATCATCATCATCATCATCATCATCATCATCATCCACAGCCTGACTTCACCCACTGCTGGGTTTAGGCCTCTGTTTTAGGTACCAATTTCCACGTCCCTGTGCCAGTCTCATCCACGGTACTCCCGCAATGGCAACAATGTCGTCCGCCCATCTCACCGCTTGAAGCCCTACACTTCTGCTGTTTCTTAAGATTAAGTAGTTAATTAAATATAGATTTAATGTCTTCACATTGTGATACAGTATCAAAATGCGACCCTTCCTACCATACAATCGCAATAGAAGAGACAGATCGTTGTACCAGACCGTTGTACGTTGTGCAATATTTTGCACTAGCAATAATAAAAGGCGTTGTCAGTGTTGCCATGTGTCGAAGATGAGACATGTGGACAAAACAACAGACTCACCTGTCACAATCCAATCCATGTATTTATCACCTAAATACATATTTACGTAAAAAAATATGTGCTAGTTACCGTATTTCGTTTTATTTTGCAGAAAGTGGACTACATCACGTATTTGAGCATCTTTGACCACCTCTTCGACATTCCCCGTGAGCGTAAGAACAGTGAATATAGAAACTATATCAGAGTTCTATTAACTTACCTGAAAGACTTTGTCAATAGAGTAAAACCTCTGCAGGATCAAGCGCAGGAGATGGCTGCAGCTCATCAGGAGTTCGTCAGGCAATGGGAGTCCGGAAACTTTCCTGGATGGCCTGTAAGATTTATTATAATATTAATTTTCTACTATAGCTGCCTTGGCAAACTTCGTTCCGCCTTATAATATTAACGTAATAAACTCATAAGAATCGGTTAAGCCATTTAGGAGGAGTTATGTTACAAACACTGTGACACGACAGTTTTATATAATTGGAAAATTTCGTCTACTATCGGCTGTTTAGCCATGCTAAAGAAGAATTGGATTTTAAACATAAAACATATTTTTTATAATTTTTACTATCCGCTAAAGAGTTTCTATTACTTAATTTAATTTTTCTTCAATTGATTCTTTTTGAAATGCTTGTACTATAATAATTTAATATTTCTAACTTACAGAAAGAAACTGGTGGTGCCCTAACAAATGTGGGAGCTCACTTGGATCTATCAGCTTTCTCCTCATGGGAGGAACTTGCATCCCTTGGATTGGACAGATTGAAATCTGCCCTTATGGCTCTTGGACTGAAGTGTGGTGGAACTTTGGAAGAGAGGGCACAAAGGTAACAATTTTACTATTGTGCATTATTTTGTGTTTTTTTTTAATTTCCTCATTAAATTCTGCCAATGGGCTAGGTATAAAATGAACAGTAACACATGGACGTCACGATGATTAAAGGTGTCTTAAAACACAAATACTGACTCAGGCAAAATATTAATAAAAAAAAATTACTTTTTCAGATTGTTCAGTACTAAGGGTCAGACATCTCTAGACAAGTCTCTAGTCGCAAAGAAGGGCGGCAATAAAGCCAAGGCATCGACTCAGCAAAGGCACAAAGATATTGGTGCCATTGAAGCTCAAGTTTACAGGTAAACAACCTTTGCTTTTTTTTATTTGGATCCTCATCAATGTAGTCACAAGACGTCCACTGGTGGACTATGGCTCCCCAGAAAATTTCCACAATAATCCTACCTTGTTCACAAACACAAAGACTAGTTACTGTAGGTAGGCCCTTCACAAGCACTGTGTCTAGGCACAGTCCTTGTGAAAGGCCTACCTTCGCTATGGTTTTCGGTACGCGGTCACCACACTAGCAGGGCTATAATAGCCCTATAATTATAATATATCAGGGCTATAATTGGCTAGCTTGTCAGTGACCAACTGGCGTCTAGTTTAGTTGCACACCATACTTTGATGACTGAAAATTAACAAAAAATTGGTATTGCACTTTAAGTGTACTTCAAGGTATGTTGACCATCAGTCAGGGTACTGTGCGCTCCGTCACATCTCTGCGAGTGCGCATGCCTTCTTCCTAAGTACATGCTGATGATAGCCAATACGAAATTAGCTGTTTGACAGTTGAACGTTGAGCATCAACGGAGATACGCGATAGCCCTGTAGAACTCTTTTAGCCCAGAGGTAATTAATTTGGCGGACAATCCAGTCCAGTGCCACCATTGGAATTAATTAACAAATCAACTGTAATGTCTTTTTTTTAGATTTGCCAACATTGTAGGCGGCACCCGTTCCGCGACTATCGAGAATGTCACCCGTCGTGCAGCACGAGCGGCCGGCGAGCGGCGTGACGACAGCGGCGATGAGAGCGATGCCTCAGCGGCACCTGATGTTGACTCTGATGACGACGAAGTGCCATACAATCCTAAGAACTTGCCCCTTGGTTGGGATGGAAAGGTTTGTCATTAAAATGTCACAGGGCTATTATAGAATTAGTAGGTACCTGTGTCCGTAGCATTACCGCGGGACCTAGTAGAATAAGAACGTGCGGTGTTTATATTTTTTCTTTAAATGTCGTAGCATCGTGCTGTGATAGGGGGCCTTTTTTGGTTTTGCTTTACAGGCCTTTTTTTACATGTACCTAGTTATAGTTTTTGTTGTTTTTCATGTGCGTGTTCCAAATAAATAATCAAAATAACGTAAAAGCTCTCAAGCACTGGTAATATATAATTAGTGGCGTAATCTTAATAAAAACTAATCTTTTATTTTTGCAGCCAATACCATACTGGCTCTACAAGCTGCATGGTCTGAATATCAGCTACACTTGCGAGATTTGCGGTAACTACACGTACAAAGGCCCTAAAGCGTTCCAGCGGCATTTCGCTGAATGGCGTCATGCTCACGGCATGCGGTGTTTGGGTATACCCAATACGGCACATTTTGCAAATGTCACGCAGATCGAAGATGCGCTTGCGTGTAAGTATTACAGTATTACCAAGAAGGACCCTGAAATCTGCAAAAATAGTAACTATTAATTTTGTTTTAGTGTGGGAGAAAATTAAACATCAAAAAGAGAACGAGAGATTCGTTGCAGAAAATGATGAGGAGTTTGAAGATTCGCAAGGAAACGTCGTTAATCGAAAAACGTATGAAGATTTGAAGCGCCAAGGTCTTCTATGAATATGTTTACACACGTGTATTAAATAAAATATATTAAATATTAAAAAGCAATAAATATCAAAAATAATAAAGAAGTTTTTCTCACGCGTTAGGTTAGGTGTCCTCCGCCGCGTCTGCCTGTCTGTTTGTTTGTTTGTAATAAAACTTAAAAAGTACTGCACCGATTTACATGCTGTTTTTACCAATGGTTAGAGGTGGTTCTCGTTATAATAATTCCATGGCGCGCGGTGGTATAGCAAAGTATTAAGCGAAATAGCCAGGGACGCAAGGGATCCGTAAGGATGTCGAAAGATCCCGGAATACTGAAAGATCTCTGGGCAAGTCGAAGTATGCTGCGGGATACTGACCTTGACATGCTTATTTTTTGCATAGCCATACAGTTTGTGAGGTGTCCGAAGTTGGTTATTTACTTGCACTAGATAAAGCACAACTTCCTGCATTTACTTACGTAGTTAAGTGCCGCAACGCCTGTTACAAACCCGATTAGCTCCTAAAGGCAAACTGCCAATGATATTGAGTGAGGTATCGGTGTCAATATTCCACAAATCTTCAAGATAGATAGAAAGAAGCAAATGAGATTTAATCATTAAAATTTTGGTGCATTGGTGTAAATGCTGTACGGGCGTTATAATACGAGGCATAGCAATAAACGATTTGATTTGATTTGATTTGAGGGTAAAGAAATAGATGTAATCTGTTATGGAATCCAAATCTTTAACTTCTGTGGCTTACAGCCGAATACTGAAACGCTACTCAAATCTCCTACTCATCTAAAAGCTACTTAAATTTAAGCATCCCTCAAATTTAAATGGTATACACAAACACCACTCAAGCAATTCGAAAAACCATACCTAAATAAGCAGTCCTTAAAATTGTTCTCAGCACGTTCTCATTTACCAAATAATTTAGTTATATAACACCTACTTAACTCGATTTGACAGTTGATGTGACAGTTAAAAAGCGCTAAGTGGCGTTCCACTATACGGATTTTATACAGAGTTGAGTTTAAGTACAACTTAATTTGAGATCCTGTTAAATTTAATCAATGCTTTTAAATGACATATGAGAATATGAATTTCGACTATGAGAGCTTCTCAAACGTTTAAGTAGCCGTCAAATATTTGAGAGGCGTTTCAGTATTCGGGCGTTAGTTTGACGGTCAAAATATCAAACTGGACGAGTGACGTAATGACGTTGACGTTTGACAGCAGGTCAACAACAAACGCACGCGTGTTGTTCTGTGAAATATTTTTGTAGGAAATAATAATTTATCGTTTTGAACTATCGTAGTTGGTCGTAGGAGTAAAGGCCAATTTTTAGGATAGTGTCCAACAATGCCGGAGAGTTCAAGCAGCCGGATTTATACCGGCTCACGGGTTTTAGGTTATGTCAGTACACATGTGCCCTTTGTTGCCAGATTTATCAAGAGGCGAGGAGAAACATTGCTTTGTACGAGTGTGGGCAAGTGGTTCCATACATATGGATGTGATAAATTCCGTTTACTAAGCGTTAGCGGTGAACATCCCGGTCCTATCACTTATATGAGCGGGGACAGTTACCATGTCTATACAGCTAGTGATAATAACATTTACGCTTGGAGACGAGGTTGTGAACTCAAACATGTTTACAAAGGCCACAACGCGCCAGTGCATTTGATGTTTCCATTCGGAGTTCATCTCATATCCGTAGACGAAGACAATGTTCTAAAAATATTTGATATAAAGGACGAAACAGAGTTCCTCGAGCTTGGTTTTGATGAGGACAATTTCAAAATAACTACCCTATGTCATCCACCGACTTATCTTAATAAGGTACTGCTTGGAAGTCGACAAGGACAGTTGCAGCTATGGAACGTCCGCACATCCAAATTGGTGTTTACTTTCCAAGGTTGGGAGTCAGCTATAACTGTTACGGAGCCTGCGCCGGCCGTAGACGTGGTCGCAGTTGGCCTGGCAAATGGGAAGATAGTTCTCCACAATTTAAAATTTGACCAGGCAGTAATGGAATTTGTTCATGACTGGGGAATGGTTAGCGCATTATCCTTTAGGCTTGACGGAGCCCCTGTTATGGTCACTGGCAGCTCAGAAGGTCACATTGTCATGTGGGATTTAGAAGAAAAGAGGGTGTTATCCCAAGTGCAATCTGCTCATTACTCTAAAATATCTGGATTAAAATGTTTGATGTCTGAGCCGTTGATGGTCACAAACTCAGAAGATAACTCATTGAAGCTATGGATATTTGATATGCCTGATGGAGGTGCAAGGCTTTTGAGGAAGAGGTAAGTGACTGTAAAAAACGGTAGTATATTATTAATTTATAGTTCCTAATTGTGAATTTAACTTATTGGCACGGAATCAACAGTAGAGAGATGAAATGTTGGCTGATCACAAGAACAATCTCCACCCCACTTTCTGCCTTAATTTTAGGAAAAGATTTCTGTAACAAGTTATACTAGCAGTGCATAAAAAAAAACATGCCCCATGGATGAACATTATGGATTGCAATAAATACTAGAATATGATCATTGCTTAAGAATGTCTAACCCAATTTGGCAGTCTTTTTTTGTGTTTGTAATTTGTTGTATTTATCTCCAAATAGTTTGCCTAGAAAACATAATTAGTTAATTATCTAAACTACCTATTTTAGATAATTTTGCGTCTGTTTACATAATAAGCATTTATAAACAAGTTTCAAGAGTTGCTTCCTTCTAGGGAAGGACATTCACAGCCACCCACAATGGTCTGCCACTGTGAGCCCAGTGGTAACAACCTTCTAGCAGCAGGTAGTGACAGTAGTCTGCATATCATGAACACTGTGTCTGAAACTTTCAACAAAAGCCTTGGGAAGGCGTCACATAACAGAAAAGCTTCAAAGAAGAAAAGTAAGTACCTATAAAAGTCCATACTGCAGACCATTTTCGGCGTTCTGTCCCTAAAGGATGCCAATGGAAAGCTGTTACTAAGGCCTCTATAGTCCTTGCATTTGTTTCTCTGTATGTCTCACATCTGCGGACTATATCACATACACATTATGCAAACAGTAGAATTTACACAGTTAAATAACAACAAATTATAAAAAAAAAACAGGGTGTTGTTTGCCTAATGTGGTATTAAACCTGACTCCCTACAGTATTGCAATGAAGTACCTATTAGTCTATTAGTGAAATATCTATGAATAAGATATAATTATAAGCCAAGAGAGCTCTGCATGCAATGCTTTTAAAATTACCAGCAGCAAAATTTTATTATCAAGTCATCATGTTTCTTTTGGTGTTAGCTAAAAATCAGTCAGACCGAATTTCGGTAACGCCTTCTATGCATTTTGTGTATTACACCTTATGTACCCCTTAAAGTTATTATTTGTAAGTTTTTATGGTGTACAATAAAGAGTATTCTATTCTATTCTATTCTATTCTATTAAGACTCGTATTTGTCAACATGGTGCGATCAAACACATCAAAGCGTATATTTAGCAGCCAAGTCTTGACAATCTAATCCGGAAGATGTGCCGCCACGTTTAGCATAATTTCTGTATACACTACTAGCAGACGGCACGCGGTTTCACCCACGTAATTCCTGTTCCCGTGGGAATGCAGGGATAAAAAGTAACCTATGTCACCCGGGGATAGTGTAGCTTATCAACGGTTATTTTTTTTTCAAATCCGTCCAGTAGTTTCTGAGCCTATTCACTGCAAACAAACAAACAATCAAATCTTTATAATATTAGTACAGACTAGCACTTCGCTCGCGACTATTATATGCGTGCATTTCGTATATACCTAATCATCCCCTCCACCCCCTTTTAATCTCGAAAGTAGAAAATAAGCTTCTAACACTCACAAATAATGTGGCTTTCTATTGGTAAGAGAACTTTCAAAATCCACAACCTTAATTGTGGTCAGACAGAACATATGATCATGCTCATCACACACATATTTGTCTAGGACGGGAATTAAATAGAACCCATGACATCCGGCATATCAGTCAGGGCCACTAACCACTAGATCAACATGCCAGTCAAAGTATTACTTTATGTATGGATGATATGCCAACTAAGTTAAATTATTAACTACTACTACCACTACTTCAAATACTACGACCTACTCTAGTATTGTATGTAACATAGAGACACATAGGGCAGTAGCTCATTATAAAATTATGTATTTTGTATCTTTCAAAATCAATTGATTTCAGTGAGGTAGTTAGGTTAGGTAGTTAGGTTAGCTATAGGATAGGTATGGTAAGTTAGGTTAGGTTATATGATATATATTGTTTTCTAATTAAATTAAAGAGCGCATTATAAACTCGCTAAAATGTAGTGTAGTAGTTATTTTTGTTTTGGATTTATTTGTTGTGATCTTTTTAAAAGTATATACTTACTTATATCTCTAATATATAAAATTCTCGTGTCACAGTGTTTGTTATAACCAAACTCTCCGAACCTCTCGAACAATTCTTATGAATTTTTGTTTATATTGAGGAGGTATGAAAAGAGTTGGTAAACTATTTAAAAAACAAGAGACTGGACGAAGTTTGCTGGGGCAGCTAGTCTAATTGTATTAAATTCGTGTCCTAACTCCGTGTATCCGTCTGTGTATCTAACTCCTCCGAAACGGCTTGACCGATTCGTATGTTTGAGTGTATATTTATTAGGTCTGAAGAGAGCAGCGGTGGCCCAGTGGTGGCGGCCCCGACTTACGAACAGTAAGTCGTGGGTTCAAACCCAGGCAGGCGCATTACTTTGTGTAATTTATTTCATCACCACTGCTCTCCAAAACGGTGAAGGAAAACATCGTGAGGAAACCGGCATGTCCTAGAACCAAAAAAAAAAAAAAAAAAAAAAAAAAAAAAAAAAAAAAAAAAAAAAAAAAAAAAAAAAAAAAAAAGTTCGAAGACATGTGACGTCTACCAATTCGCACTGGGCCCGCGTGGTAGATTATAGCCCATACGCAAAATACGCGCTTAGACGTGGAGTTGCGGATACCAGCCCGGTATCTTTATCTTTTTTTTTATTAGGTCTGAAAATAGGTCCTAAACTATCTTTTTTAAAGCCTGGATCCACGCCTGTACAATCTAGGGGTCTTTAAATCAAGAGGGAATAGGATACTTCTAGCGTGCTTCATCGTCGACCACATCATCGCTTACCATCAAATAATCCAGACAAACAGTCAAGCAGACAGACAAAGATTGAGAAAACATAATTTTGGTATTTCTACCACATACATTACTTGTTACATAAAGCTTTCCCTTTCAGAGAGAACACAAATTGACCATCTAGTTCTACCACCAATCACAAAGATAAGTTCGTGCATGCAACGCGACAAGCAATGGGACAGCATTGCGTCACTACATGAAGGTTTCTTCATGGCCACGACATGGTCTTACAATAAAATGCGAATGGGTGACCATAAGTTGAAACCTCCGGAAACAGATAAAGGAGTCGTTGCTACATGTCTGACGGTAACTCACTGTGGAAACTTCGTTGTTATTGGTAAGTACTAACTGTTAAAATAGCCTAGAATTAATTTTGAAGTTAATTTACAAACAAATAGTCAAATCAACACAAAGTTGATATACGCTAATTAGGCTAAGGGTCAGTATTTTTTTAACGTTAAAATTACATAAAGCTGGTCCTCAAAATGTCCGCCATTCGCAATTTCCCAGTGTTTTTCATTAGAAATCGAAATAAAAACGAATAAATATCTCTAAAATATAGCGCCAAAAACTAATTCGCATCGCTGTCCATGGGAAGTGTAGGTACCCAAAAGACTGACGGCCTTACTACGTTGCATGGCAATATCCTTTGACCAAGGTAAAAGTATAGCAATGATAGCCTAGTGGTGTGACCGGCGGATTGCCACATCATAGGTTCCGAGTTCGAACCCAAGGCACGCCCCTCTGACTTGGCATGAATCCGAAAGGATTCATGTGCGTTTTGTATAATTATCACTTGCTTCAACATCGGTGAAGGAAAACATCATGAGGAAACCGGCGTGCCTGAGAGATGTTTCTCGAGGGTATGTGATGCCAAGTCAGAGGCCCATGGGCGGCATTAAAACTCTGACTCCAGTAGTGCTATTCTGTAAATGGTAAATCACTTCGAAAGTCATTTCGCAAATTATCTCGAAAGTCATACTTACTACGCTTCTCATGTCGCCTGTACAAGTTTCGGTATTCACATGTCAACGTCAAAATACTCACCCGTTTTAGTTCGTCTCACTTTGATCACCGCTTCGTGGCGCCACTATCGAAATCACTCCATTTAAGAATACGATATTTTAATTTCACATGATTTCACTGCGGATTCAGAAGTGATTTCGCAAATAAACTTTTCAGAATAGCACTGCAGGTTGGTCACTAACCACACGATAAGAAGAAGAAGGTAAAAGTCAACCTATGGGTCACGCAAAGTGTCAATCAAGCGTTTTAAAAGCTCTTTTAACAAGCTATGACACTCCGACCCCACGACCCGAGAGTTTCAACTCTAAACGGCTCAAAAATATTCCGACGAGGTTTTCCGCAGCGGCAGCGCCAGCACAGCACAGCATAAAGATCTAGAAAGATGGGACGGCGCACGAGTATCGACACAATTAACGTCCCACACTAAAGGCCTACCCATCTTCCATGAAAAGAACGATATACCTTGTCCATAGTTAAGTATTTATTAAAACAGTTATAAATATCTTTGTAATTAATTATGTCTTCCTTTTTTCACCACACAGGGTATACTAATGGTCAAGTACACAAATTCAACATGCAATCTGGCTTGCATCGTGGGTATTATGGCAAAGAAAATAAACTAGCACATAAGGGCGCAGTGCGAGGGGTTGAAACGGACCTGTGCAACCAGAGGGTGATCACCGTTGGAGCTGATGATCAACTGAAACTGTGGCACTTTAAATCAGGTACGTGATAGTTGCAATAATCTGGTAAAGATCGTGGGAAGTCGATGGATTAGGCCTAAGGCCATTATCACATTGCCACGCATCACGCTGCATGTTGCGTGTCTGATCTGAATGAACGCGTGTGGATCATTTTCTGTGGTTGCAATGACTGTGCGTGTTTTCTATACAAACGGAGATACTTCGAAGCAACGTTAAAACACGTATTCACGCGATACGCTGTGTGGTGCGTGGCAGTGTGTTAAGTCCAGCAGTCGACATTTTCTATACTCTATTTACAATGGCGTTAGATAAGAAAGGTTATTTTGAATGCACACTTAGTAACGAAAGTAGAATATTTAAGCATGTTACATTTACGATGGACGCCATTTCAACAATTCATATTAAGAAATGATGAAGATTTTATTTAGTTATGTATATTATTTCATTTGAGTTGAAAATTACAGTGTTAATGATAAAAACCTAAAAGAAGCACGAATGAACAATACATGGAACATTCGGTTTCATTTTTATTTTTTTTAATTTAACTCACTTACTTTATTTCACTTCTTTTGTTTAACTTTTTTTTTCTTTTTTTTAATTTGTTTTAACTTATCTTTAAAATACAATTTTCTGCATTCCTTCCTGCTTATACAACTACAAGCCTATTTTTTCTAATGCTATTATAAATGGAGTATGCCTAGTTGAAATGATGTGTTGTAACAATTACGAAATTTGCCACAAAATTTGGCATTGTAGATAGTTTTGGAATTATTCTGGTCCACTCTAAGTTGATTTTCCAAGTATAAAATTTATTTGAAATTGCTCCTATTACATTGTATTTTTCCTTCATACAATGCTCATAGTCCGCAGATAACAAACACATAGTTCCTTGAAATTCAACTAATTTATATAAGAATTTCTAAAATAGTTTAATCTAGGTATTCACTTTGCTGAATTTATTTTTGTTTTATTCGTACAGTTCAGTAAACTCAGGTAGCGTATTTTTGTAGGTTTCCCTCGTATTTTGAAAATAACAACAGTTTGTGGGTTCTGATTTAGTTTCATTAAGTTGTTTTGGTGCATTTATCTTCCTGCATTTGTTTAATTGGAGTTTTAAACTAGCCAAACAAAAACGCAATAATGGGATGAACCGGGGTTCGAAAAAGTGTTTTTGAACTTTTCGGAAAAGGATGTTAAAGTAATAGAAACGTGTATGAGATAGATGATTTAAAATCAAGTCATGAAGTATGGTGTAAAATACGCAGTCGATTACATAATGCCGCTAATGCCCCTTCATGTGCATGATTCTTTATCAGACCGAAAGAAAGAAAAATGCGTTTATTGGCAGCAAAATAAATACACCTTTAAAACTGTAAAATACTAAGATTTAATTGCCAAAAGGATCTCAAGCTCAGCATAATTTCAGATTAGAACACAGGGTGTTGTACTATGGGACGCTGACTTTCAGCTGCAACCTACAAGAGCAGCTATATAGCTAGCTATGTTATGCTAGCTTATCGTTTTATACTCACTCGTCTTCGCTTCGCAAACAAAAGCCTTAAAGCTTAGTTATTCTTTCAGCAACAACTCCTTACCACGTTATGAGGTTACAAGAATCTGTGTCCAGTACAAAATGCCACCGAGACAGCGGGCTATTAGCGCTCGCGAACGAAGACTTTTCCATTACACTTGTAGACATCGACACCATGAATATTGTAAGGAAGTTTGACGGCCACGACGGGAGGATAACCGATATTGAATTTGATACTCAGAGCCGGTGAGATAATATATTTATTTACTTACCTACTTGGATTTCTTTTGATTCCAACTTTCTTTTGTGTTGTAGAGTTCTTTTGTTTCGTATTTTTATTATGTTTTTTGTTTTTGTTGTAGATGGTTGATCAGTTCGTCTATGGATTGCACCATTTGTACGTGGGATATACCAAGTGCCAAATTAGTGGATATTTTTTCGGTAAGTTTGGATTTGCTACAAAAAATAAATTGTACGAGTTCATAATGTAATTTTATCCCAACTAAACAATAGTGTTTTTTATACTTAGAGATCGACAATAAGTGAAATATAACAGTGGAGTACCGAGTAACTAAAATGTAAGAACTACCACTTTCTTCGATTTTGGCATTTGACTAGGTAGGTATTCTTAGTGCCAAAACTGTTCCATAGAAAATAAATCGGGAAAAAGTGTGTGTGTAACTACTTATGTACACGCGTTAGAAGTTTTATTTCTTTGGCATAACAAAATAAAAATCTTTCTAAAAAAATCTTGCGGGACATGCCTCTACAATATATATACAGGATGAATTTTTAGTCACCGTCCAAATTTTTTCTAGGCATTAGGTATCATTCACTTAGTCCATTTTTGAAAAAAAATCGATACATAAAATTTTCATATTAAATCATTTTCTCGAAAAAATTATCCGCTCTGCGTGGTCACAAGTTAAACGTTAATAATACTACACTTGCCGCGCAAATATTCAATGAAAAAGGCAGCGCTCACCCCGCTCACCCCCACCCCGCTACACCTGCGCGACACATTTATGACATCTATCATCTATCGTTAGTCGGCCTCGCGCGCGCACCCTTTCGCGACGCAAGCGCTTACTTCCGTGTTCCCGGCGTTCCCACGCAACCCGCCGGCGCCGGCGCGACGGCGCCCCGTGCGTATCGTGAATTTATTTACAATGTCGTCGTATTCCCACCGCGAGTATTACGAAATGGTGCGATCCTACATACTGAGTGGTGAAAGCTTGAACGGTGCCCGGAGACTGTACGAAACCGAAAGTATTCCTCGCCTTCGCAATCAAGGAATAAATCCCTCATTACCAAATCGCCAAACGATTTTGGCCGCAAATCAGAGGCTATTAGACCATGGCCAATTTATAGTCCTACCTACACACGCTCAAGGACGGGGCAGGCCGAGACTCGCAGTGGAGATCGAAGAAGATATCTTCGATTTCTTTGAACGGAGCCCTAGATCCAGTACGCGAGATGCAGCGCGGCGCTTCGGCGTAAGCCAATATGCCGTGTGGAAACTTCTCCATTCTGCCGGGTTGCACGCGTACCATTTTCAAAAGGCACAGGCCTTGAACGACGCAGATGCAGTTCCCCGTCGAGCCTTCTGTGAGTGGCTGATTGCACACCCCGATGCTAACATTTTGTGGACTGACGAGGCCTTGTTTACTCGAGTGGGGCTGTATAATCATCATAATGAACATTGGTGGTCATTTCGAAACCCACACATGATACGAGAAACGTATCACCAAGTGCGGTTCAGTGCAAATGTGTGGGCTGGAATTGTCGGCAACAAAATACTGGGGCCATATTTCATTGAGGGACGGTTGACCGGGGGCACGTACCTAGATATGTTACGCACAGTAATTGCTGACTTCATGGATGACGTGCCGGTAATCTCCTATCGAGATTTTTATTTTCAACAGGACGGTGCACCGCCTCATTACTCCGCCGCCGTTCGTAATTATTTAAACATCGAACACGGTGATCGTTGGATCGGTCGCGGGGGGCCCGTCGTCTGGCCACCCCGGTCACCAGATCTTACTCCATGTGACTTTTTTTTGTGGGGTGAAATAAAACGACGAGTGTATGTGGAGGAAGCCCAAAACCTAGACCAATTAAAACAGCAAATTGTACGTGCATTCGACGAAGTTAAAAGTGACACTGTAGTGCTCAATAAAATTAAAAACAATGTGCAAAAACGTGCAAGACTCTGTTTAGAGAGAAACGGTATGCATTTTGAACATTTATTAAAGTACTGTTAATTTGATTGTTGATGATTTTGATTAAATTTTTATTATTTGTACATAAGTTGATTCAATTTTTTTAAATACGCCTAATAGCAAAACGTTTTGGCTCAGCTTTTATTAAGGTCTCAAGTTCTTATCTAATTAATTGATTTTTACTTTATTTATACGTACTTAATTGATTAATTAAGGGTTAGATTCTAATCATAGTGAACATAGCACAAACCTTTTGCTTATTGACGGTCCTAAGCCCGTGAAAGTATGAAGGGAAAATTTGCAACTTTGTTTGTATTGTGTTATCAATGAATTCCGGCGGCGCGCGGCGCGCGGGGCGGCCCGGCTCGCGTAGCTTCACCTAGCGCGTACGCACGGCGCGGCAGTGTCCAGAAACATAAACTTTTTATAGATAACTTTGTGAAGTGATATCTCAATATTTTTGTATTGAGTGATACTAAAAGAAAAAACACGTATTCAATGATTTTTGCCAAAGATTAATATATCAAAATTTGGACGGTGACTAAAAATTCATCCTGTATATTTTTAAATATTTATATGAGTAGATAATATCGTCGTTTGTTTCTAGGTTGAGAAGCCATGCACCTCCCTCAGTATGTCTCCTACGGGTGACTTCCTAGCAACAACGCACGTGGGAGAAGTAGGCGTGTTCCTATGGGCAAACAGATTGCTATACGAGAGGATGTTCCTCAAGCCAATAGACAGGAAAGAAGTAAATATACCTAAATTGAGTAAGTGTTCTTGATCTATTACGATGTTTCATTTCTCGGAAATATTTGTGTCGCCGTTAACTACAATAACTTATTTATTTTGTAGGGTTGCCAAGCACAGCGCCTGAAAAGCCCGAAATTGATGACTTAGGAACGATAGATTTAGGAGAAGAACCAGAATATAAATCTCCAATACAAATTAGCGAAGAACTTATAACGTTATCAGATCAGCCAACTTCGAGATGGTTGAATTTGTTACATCTAGACATAGTAAAGAAACGTAACAAACCTAAAACTCCACTGACTGTGCCAAAATCAGCTCCATTCTTCCTACCAACCATACCAAGTCTCGAACTAGAATTTGACTTAGAGAAAGACAAAGACGGCGATGGTGAAACGAAGTTATTAATGCCCGATTCTTTATCAACACTGACAGTGTTCGCTAAGAAATTAATTGTTTGCGAGACGGAAGAGAATTACGAGAAATGCATAGAGAGATTGAAAACGCTGGCGCCGGCGGCCATTGAAGCCGAGGTAACAAGTATGGCGCCCGATGGTGGCGGGAACACAGACGTCATGAATCAATTCTTAAAAATGTTAGATGTTATGTTAAAGAGTAATAGGGATTTCGAATTAGCTCAGTCATATATGAGTTTGTTCCTGAAGATGCATACTAAAGTCATATCTCAGAATGAGAATCTTCGTGAAAACTTGGCGTCTGTTGAGGAGACCGCGACGAAAGCGTGGTCCAAGTTACAGAACGAATTGTTGTATAATATCTGTGTTGTCAAAGCGTTAAAAGATATGTAAGTAATAATAAAATATTTTAAAGACGATTTTCGTGTTTGATTATTAACTATACCTACTTTATGCGGTTCTTACTGAGTATAACTGGTATTTCTATGAATGATAGAAAGAGGAATCATATGATGAAACAAGGTTGTGGTTTAAAAAAAAAATAGTGACGAAAAAATTAAAGAGTAGGTATGCTTAGTTGGGTTTTGTCGAAGGGCTGAATAATAAGACGCCTTAGTATACAACACTGACCTTATAAGTGATCTTCTTCAGAAAGGTCAGGTGTGCAGCAGATACCTACCCACAGTACCTACCTCTCGTGTTCGACCAGATGTGTGAAAGAAGTATGTAAGAATCGTAGCAGTTGGTTCTGTAGTTTCTGCCTACCCCATGGTTGTGAATCAAAACTTTTACTTTTAGTACAAATAGTACCGAATGCCTTTGTGAAACATTCCAATTAATTAGCACACACGCATTGCAGCGGCATGAAATATGAGCGTAGGTAAACCTAAAATATAAAAAAAAGAGACGAATAACCTCAAACTAAAGCTGTTCGTCCATACAAAGAGAAAAACCGAAACGTACTAGTGGAGCACGCCCAACAATGGAACGTAATAGATGATTCTTTCTTATTGTGAACATTGAAAAAGTAGGTTTTTATAAAAGTCGATTCGATGGGAATAATCTTGTTGCTGTATTAGAGCCTTATACAGAATAGAATCTTTTTGAAATGATTCATAGACGCACTTAACTAATATTTGGTTTGCGGAGTGGGTAAATAGTTACCACACGGGTCTATCAAAGGTATACCTAAGCTATGCTTACCAAGGTCGGTCCGTGGAGTACCTATTTGCTGACCATCAATTACTTTTCGAGTCCCCTTCGTTGCTCTAAAACCACGATATGCCATTGGTCACCCAAATGTTCTTTCTTTGGTATTGTTCGTCGGCACGTGGACCTCCTCAAGTTCTGAGTTGAGCTCACGATTACTGACAAATGCTTGCACTGACTGATCTGGTCCCCTCATTCTGTGTGGTCGTTTCCTCAAAAGACCATCTCAGACACTAATTTATTTATTAAAACTTTATGCACTAGTAAAATAAACTGTACAAAGGCGGACTTAATGCCTTAGGCATTTTCTACCAGTCTACCTTAAGGTGATGCAGAGACAGAACATCACTAATCTGCATGGATCTTACATGATTTGACCAAGATAATGTCTGGACTTTAAAAGAGACTATAGAGATTATGACCTCTGAGTTTCTTTCGGTGTTTCTTCTCAGAGTAGTCAAATAGTGAAACTCCGATCTCATTTACTAAAAAAATGACGTGGAAAAGTGTTTGTGAAAACCTATATACAAAAATAAATAGGTATCATTTATCATTGTCACTGTTGTCATTAGCAGTTCTATGACAGTCGTAGATAGTTACCTACGTAGGTAGTAAGAAATCCGAAAGTTTGACTACCTATCTTACCAAGGCTATCGTGTTGTCTACTGGGTTGTGGAGGTCCGATAGGTAATCGCCTATAGTAAAATACCTACTGGTTTACAGTTGCATATAAGTAGTCTAGATGACGACTCAGACTTAGTTGGGAAAGGGCAGATGATGATAACTAAGCAATATTATAGTCCGCGTAATAAATATGCTACTAATGCCCACTCCCTCCCCCCTAAGTAATTTAAAGCTGTTCTAAGCAACAACCGTTCAATAGGAACGCAAGATTTATGAGGATTATTCTCTTTTGATAAAATATGAATTTTCCCCTGTCTATGCAATTTTTCTACTTCATTGGATTCCGCCTGTTTGCGGATGATCCCGCGCGGAGGGTCTTTGCGGCGTTTATTGAATATTTTTCGAAGGGAATTAAATCGCGGCCGATCGGTTCACCGGAGCCGGCGTTCATTAATGGCCCGCTTCATTTTCGCAATAAGTATTCATTTCCCCGCCTCTCTACTCCGCGGCGGCCCACGACCGCCGCCGAGAATCTCCAATGAAAATCTGATTGTGCTTCCTTTCCTTTGCATTATGAATATCTATCAAATTCCTTCGCATCTTGGCGATTCCTTTATTGAGACGGATCGAGTGTAAAGCAAATAGCGCGAACGTTTCATTAATGTGTTTAATTTTTTTTTTCGCCTACTTCCACGACGAAACTGAATTCATGAGGAATGTGTAGATGTAACAAAGGCTTTGAAAAGTCATTTCGATGTGTATGCGCCTTCATTTGCAAGCGCTTTAGAAAATGTTAATTTCCGGAGGGCGTTCGGAGCACGTAGGTACCTACCTTTATATATAGCTTCCACATGTGTTATTATGTAGGTACGGTTTTAAACAAGCCGTGGAAATACGTGTACATTTCCGTTTGATCATAATATACTATATATGCTTAGGTACCTAATTCTTGTAGTTAATTACAAAGATATCCACGCTCGCATTCCTCATTATATTCAGGTAATCAGGGTCTTTTAAACTTAGGACTTCAGGCTTTTCCTTAGTCAATAAGAGAGCTTTTGTGAGAGTGCGTTGCCAGCCAAACACTAAGGGATGGTAGTTCTATTGTTAAATTAAAATTTATTGCACACATAAATATGAGAAATAATTAAAAACTTAAAATATAAAAACCAGAAGTCTCTTATTCCCTTTATTTTATTAAGTTAGGTACTATCATAGACGTCACACGGTTTCACCCGCGTAGTTCCTGTTCCCGTGGAATTACAGGGATAAAAAGTAGCCTATGTCGTCCGGGAATAGTGTAGATAGCCTTCCACCAGTGCAATAATTTTTAAAATTGGATCATTAATTCCGAAGATCCTACATACAAACATATTAGTACAGGATTAATCCTACATACAAACATATTAGTATAGATTTATTTTTTAGAACACATTACAATAGAAAAGAACAATTAACCTTCTCTTTATTTTATACCATGAAAACTTACAAATAAGAACTTTAAGGGTTTTACGGTTAGGCATAGCGGCGCCTAAGTGATAACACAGTTTTGAATTTGGCTCCGTTAATAAACGGTTACGATTGGTGGACTTATCGCTAAAATTAAGTTTTTTTTTGTAAATCGTCTAGTTGCAAGAAGTTGTCAAGTTGAAGTGTACGATAGTGTTGTTCGACGGGGTCGGGGGTCAAGACCGCGACTGCCACTTTATGAAAGCAGGTCTAAAGACTTAAGTGTAGGTAAGTGAAGAAATATGTACCCTACCTACCTACCTACCTACCGGGAATGGGCTCTCAACTTCGTAACCTGTGTTAAACTGTATAACCGTAACCTTTTCGTAACCTGTGTTATGTCGTATCGTCACCTGCATTCTACCTATTATGCATGAGCGACCCACTAACCCAATACGTTAAAAGCCGTTTTCTCAGTCACCGCGTGTGCATAAAGTTCTGCTTATCTAAGTACCTATCGTAATGGGAGATTTTGATGGTTCAAAATTATTTAGTACCTACCTACCTGCAGTCGAACTACCACTGATAGACAGGATCACAGGACGGTAGCTAGGTACTTAGATAGGTACCTATATATTTATTTATTTTGTACTTCAAACACTTTGATGTACAGACGCCAGCACATCAAGTTACCCCTTCTTCTTCGTCTTTGGGTGCAGCAGAGAAAAATAGTGGTAATTGCAATATTTTGATGTAAAATATGAAACAAATATTGGTTACGAATATGTAGGTACTTTATTCTTTAAATATAAATACATTACAAGTAGGTATAACATACTATTATTTTTTTCTTGGTAGATGCCGATTATATCGACATTATCAAATTCCAACCACGACTTTCAATAGAAGTAGATATTTAGGCTATCAACGCCTGGCCTTTTCCCAACTTTGTTGGCGCCGGCTTTCAGTCTAACCGGATGCAGCTGAATACCAGTGTTTTAGATAGGTACAGACGCCAGCACATCAAGTTACCCCAATGTGTCAAATTTCTTTGATCGTTTTTTAACTTTATTGCGAACAGAATAAGGTTCATATTTAATTGGGAAAGACACATTGGGGTAACTTGATGTGCTGGCGTCTGTCATGGAGTGACTGCCTATCCGTTCACACGATAGATACTCCGTGATTGAACTGGTTATCATACTTTCGGGTTTCTGACTACTACGATCGTAACGCCTGTCAAAGATTTAGATATGGCAGCGACATTCGCTTTACGAAGCACGGAGAGCACGTAGCACTCACGTTTGGTCATTTAGCTTAAAAACAGGCGCGGACCCAGGTCTAAAAAAATCGTCTACCGCGAGTGTGTCTAAATATTCCCTACGATTGATACATTGACATTGCACTCATATAAAGGAAATGTTTTAGCGCCACAAGGCATTAATTAAGGCACTTAAATTGTTCTGTACATGAAAGCATGTACAGACGCCAGCACATTAAGTTACCCCAATGTGTCAAATTTCTTTGATCGTTTTTCAACTTTATGTCAAACAGAATAAGGTTTATATTCAATTGGGAAAATTTGACACATTGGGGTAATTTGATGTGCTGGCGTCTATACAAAATATCTGTAAAAAAAAAGAATTAAAAAAACATATCTTTTTATTTCAGACATACTTACATATTTGGTCCATATTTTTATCAATTACATTTTCATTATTAAATTTTAATAATAAATAATAATATTGCACAACTTTCACACAACGCCATCTAGTCCCAAGCTAAGCAGAGCTTGTGTTAAGGGTACTAAAGAACTGATAAAGTTACTTATAATATTTCTCAATACATACCTACATATTATAGATAGATTACACCTAGACACAAAACAATGATCGTGCTCATCACACAAACATTTGTCCTGGGTGGGAATCGAACCCACGACCTCCGGCAAAGCAGTCAGGGGCATTAACAACTGGACCAACAGGCCAGTCAGTCTGGTATATCATACATACCTATAGCTGGCCTGTTGATCTAGAGGTCTGTAGCTTTGACTGCTATGCCGGAGGTTGTGGGTTCGATTCCCACCCAAGACAAAATAATGTTTGTATGATGATCACGATTATTTGTTCTGTCTTACCTGATTTTTTTTTGACATTATAATTAAAGGACATATTACATTTTTGTATGGGCCTCCGGCCATAACATGTACGTCATCAGCGAAGCTGCGAAACTTACCCCAGAATAGAATAAAGTTAATTTTTTTACATAATATCATACGGTTTTTAAGTACAAAATTAAAATTGAAAAAGTTTGACGTTTGTCCTAAGGGTTATTGACAGCCATCTATGACAGGTTGTAGAGATGACGTTTACTTAACCTATAATATAATTGTTTATTTTTTGTTCATCGAACAAATAAATCAATAATAGTCTAAGATCATAATTACTGTGATCTTTCATAAAAAATATTAGACAAAAGTGGTTCACTAAAGCAAGATCAAGAATCATTTCTTTAGGGAGTATTGGCTTATCATATAAAAGTTAAAACCTACTGTGTTCAATCCCTGCTGGATGCGTTTATTTCAATACATTTCCTTCAGCTAACCGGTCTCATTTGTCTAATGTTATACAGAATATGCTATAATGATGCTGTAATTATTGAATAGATTGGTATGGTACTAGTAAGATTGAAATTAAAAATGTAAGTAGGTACATAATTGGAGAACAAGGTACCGGCCGACCCCAAAACCATTGGAGAAAGGGTCATTGCTTTTTAGGTCGGCTTCCAGTTAAGCTGGATGCCGCAGAATATAAAGAGCGCGGTAACTGGGTAACGTGGTACCTACCATTTGTAAATATTGGTATCAGATTACCTACTGACTTTTATCTATCCATAACAACTGTCAAATATCTTCAAATGACGATGGAGATCAAAAAATAAGCCATTAGGCTTAACATGCTATCTGAGGGATGTTAAACCTTTGGTGAACTACAGAAGGAGTGTAGGGACTCTCCAAAAAAAAAAGAAATAAAAGAACAAATCAGGATTTAAAACTTTATTCTTCTTCTCTTACTGATACATCATCAAGTACACAGGCACTATGTGTCGTTCTAGGTTTGTACAACCTGGTACAAAACAACTCAAACTAGATATACCAACTGTTTTGTTTGAGTTTAATTATATGTAATGGGCAAAACCTGTGGAGGTTAGTTTGGATTAGAGTCAGCTTCAACGATAGGTGGTTCATATTCTAAACAAACAGCACTTCTAGCCCAAGTCCAACAAACATTGCACACCAATGAACGATAACTGACCTGTAAAACAATACAGAATAAACTCACAAATTCACAGATCAATACATAGTAGTCATAGTATTTTATTGATAAGGGATTCTTACAAGTCATATACAGATAAAAACCACATACTACATAGATTTACAGTTAACTATTTTACACACCTGTCTAGGTTATATTCTTCTAGAAATGACATCTCTTTCTGGAGCATTCAGGAACAAATGTGTGCGACGTCTCAATGTTGAACATACAACACAAACATTCCTAAAAGATGAAGGTGAAGATTGGCAGCACGCTGTACATTTCTTCTAGCAGATACCCAGCATGAATAACATACTCTGCCTCCAGAGGGTATCTAAAAATAATACATTTGTTAGGATTTTTACCAAGCTTGATAAAACATTTTCATCGTTTTATTATGTATTTTTCCCATACAATTGACAATCATTACTTTCTTATCGCATGAATCAGTCTATTGCAGCAGAATTGTAAGTGTAATCTTAACATATATAAAAATCATACATAACGCATATATACAGTAGGTAACAGACCTGTTGTGGAGTTATCCGGGCTGTCATTTCATCTCTCTCAGGACCATGTGGAATACTGTGTGATCTTCTCTGAGAGAGAAAGAGATCTGGTAGATACATCTACCAGCCTGCAGCCTGCAGCCTGCAGGCACTCACCTCACATCAATGGCAAACAATGGCACCATCTGGTATCTGAAATTATTATCATGATGTTAGTGATACTATAAATTGTTGTAAAAGCCAAAAAAAAGCAAAGTGAACTGTTTGCAAATAATAGGTACCTGTCTTGGGGCAATTAAATTAGATATTGCATCTCTCTGAGGCCACTCGTTAAATTATGCAACCTCCTTGAGATTAAAGATCAGGCACCACATACATTATGACACAGACACATACATTTGATTCATATGTTTCACTGATGGGTCCTATTCCATTATCCAGCGTTACTTAAGTACTACTATGAGTACTCTCAAGAAGATTATTAATTGAGTTACAACATGCCTTGCATAATGCAGCATCAGGAGCAATCTGAAAACATACTTATATATACTCTGAAAACAAGTTCATAATACCTAGTTAACATATTAAGAACTGTTTAAAGTCATTTGACAGTTGAAAGGATAAAACTCAAACTCAAAATCTTTATTGCATTTATGTGTTTGTATTTAACATTTGTTTTTACATTTAATATAAGTTCCAACATGAAACCCAGTGATACCTATTACATGTTGAGTCGCACATGTTTGAAACTGTTTGTTTAAAAATTATATTCTTACCTCTTGAGCCATGTCTTGTTAAAAAATTAAACAAAAGCTCTGGACCTAAATCTGCTGCAATATAATGACTTCATCACTGAGTATCCCTTTATTGCACTTCACACAAGCCATTTTCCAACAAGCCAAAGGATCTGCAAAAAACAATGAGGTAAACCTTGTGTTTCCAACTTAATCCAACTGATTTACAAATATTTTTCAATAATTTTATTTACCTTCAATGTAAATAAAAACAGAAGATTTCCAATGGGCAGACGAATCCAAATCGCAGATTTCTGAGTTCGAGTACCGCTAAACAAAGCCAAAGTCAATCCAAGAATTAGCAGATATCACAAAACCGAAGTTGTAGTAGTATAAAATTGAGAAAATGCAAAATAACACTGAAAACCACGAAAGCCAAAATCAAATCGAGTCGAACGAAATTGTCACTGACAACTTGACAAGTGACATAAATGAGTTTGAACTAGAGATGAGACGTATATACTGGTAGAGGTATATATACCAAGTATGTGCTTCCCAGTACACAGACCGGGTACGGACCGAAATACTGGGTAAATACCTTGAAGGTATGACGTCAGACGCACAGTACGATACGAACCGCTACCACAAGGTAGCGCCCAGTTTTATCGGTAGTTCGGTACGCCTAAGCAACCCGAAGCTACCCGACAGCTTACGAAGGGACCCGAAACGTCATTCGTGCTTTATGAACATTCGGTTGATGTAATTTAGTTAGATAAAATGAGTACTTATTTTTACGTGCATAAGGAACATAATAGCATAATTGCATTTTTTGTTACGACGTGAAAGAGTTCCTTAGTTTGTTTTAAATGTTAGGGAATATTATTACGTGTTTGAATGTTTACGTTGTCTAGTGGTACTTAGGTCGACAATGTTTTGATTTTTTGCGTCAGTTGTGATTGCGATTTCGTTACCCCTTTTTGTTAATAATAATATAATTAACTAGAAAAGTGTAAAGTAGACCCGTATAATTATTCAATAATAATAGCTTTTATTTATGTGTAACAACTTTGTGGTGTAAATATATTCAAGAAAATGTAAATATTGGTTGGATAGTACTTAGGTTAGGTATTCTAAATTATAAATGGTAAATAATAATAATAATATAATTACGTATAGGTACTTGAAACGTCGTACCTACATTATATTGGAGGCATACCATACTTATCGCATACGTTTACTTATCGAAATCCTACCACACCCAAATACTTAGAAGTATTATGATACCTGGTATTTGTACAAGGTATTTAGTGATACCCATACCTTAAAGGCCGGGTATGGAGAATGGCAGGTATATCTCATCTCTAGTTTGAACTTTGAAGTCAAGCTGCTTTTTTAATTCGTTCAGAAACACAGTTCAAAAATGGAGACTAAAGATTTTTGAAACGATGAAATCATCACACTTAATTATATTTACCCAAAATATGTACATGAGAATAATAGTAATTTATTTTTAACCGTACAAGAATACACACATTTTTTAATTATTTTCTATGTTTAATGGATTTGATAAGACATGATTTCAGAACGAATGAAGTATGCAAGCAAACGAGACGCCATGTTGAATAAAACATGGCAATAATTGAAAAACTATTATTTTTTGTACACAACAAATCAGACTCTAATTCACCAGATACTATTTTTCCCCAATTCGTGGTATTTTTTCCTTTTTTTTCGACATACGTACATCTGATGGCCGAAAAAGAAACATCTCCTTTTAATGGACATTTTATTAGATGGCTTGACACCTTATCTGAATTTGTTTCTTGTTTCTGTTTTTTTTTGTATTTGCATGTATATTTGAATTCAACACAATGTGAATTGTTTATGAATTTATAAATGAAATGAAATGAAATTAGGGTTGGCAATTGGCATGCTCACAGTGCCCAAAATGGTGGATCCGAGCATGCCTAAAAGCCATAAATAGACTAGAAGGAAGCCATTTGAATTTTCCTCTTCATATTCACAAAACCCACACAAGTTACAGACACATAACTCTTGAATATTACTTACATCAAAGTTTTTTAATCATAATATAGAACAAGGAAATGAAGATTGTCGTCCATTTTCTATTACCGATGCTTTATTCCGCGCCATTTAACATTTTCAGTTGAAAGTTGAATCTTCGTAATGCGGCGTCGGTGGGCGGAGCGCCGCTCGCCGGCGACCTCTTGAAGGCGTCCACTGGGTATTAAACTCAATATCTAGTAAATTAACTATTGATGCAGATTATAAAACACATTTGAATGGGTTCTCTTATATTAATAGTTTCATTTTGAAAAGAACGCGGTAGGTAAAAGTACTTTATGTGGTCTTTTTATTGAGTTTCTGCAAAATGTATTTCAGAATTTTATAATACTTAGCTACAATAATAAATGGGATTGTTATGAAGGGCTAGTAGTTAAATAATAAGAGACGCTTGGGTTGATCGAAGGTTAAGCGACGTATGTAGCGCGGCGATAGTATGTATAGTCTGTGGATGGTCACCCATCCACAGACTGCCCTCGCCGCGATACCTACTGGTATTCATAGACCGAAATATGAAGACTACCAAGACTACTTCAGACTCTGTCAGTATTTTGTTGTTTTTTGTTTTTATTTATTATTTTTTATTTTATTTATTACTTTTTTATTTGACTGCTATTTATTTGTGTCCTTTAACTGGTTTTACATATTGGATTTGACATTTGTTAATTTATGTAATGTTTTTTTAATAATTGTTTAATCTGTATACGACTTGTAAGAATCCCTTATCAATCAAAGACTATGACTATGAATATTTCATGTTTTGGAAAGCTCGTAAAGCCGTTGACCCCGACTGTCATTTGTAGATCTTTGGGAGTCATTACGGGTATTCATGACCCCCAGGTTTCTGGCAAAATAAATTATTCTATTCTTTTCTATCGTGTTACCCAGTTGCTGGGTTGTGGAGATCAAAAAAGCAGTTGCTCCATGTAAAACACTGGTATTCAGGGAAATCCGAGTATACTGAAAGCCGATCCCAACATACTCGGGAAAAGGCTGGGTAGATGATGGTACTAATGAGTAGGTACCTACTAAGGGGGTCTAAAAATGACTAGATCCACTTTCCGCAGTTCGTGTGTGAATCTACTCCCGGGAATGTTTTTAAACATGTTTTCGAATGTGTGTCTTTTCAATAAATATATTCCTTTCTTGTTTTGTATCAAAGTTATTTGTAGGTACTTGGGCAATTTTAACAATTAATTGTGTTTTGTTTTTTTACTTTCAATTATTTTTTTGTTTCTTGACTTTTTACAAAACGTTTAGGTTTTTTACAATGTTATAATGTTGCTGTTTAGGTTTAGTTTAGCTTATTAATTGAAATTTACGACAACTTAGGTTAGTTTATCTGTAATATTTTGCAGACATATTTAAACTATCTTGCTGTAACTAGTTTAAGTTCCTTTTCGCACCATCTGTACCTTCTTGATCAATAAACAATTATTATTATTATTATTATTATAATGCATACAAAACATGGAATTGTGTAAGCTCAGATTTACGCTCTTTCAACGCAGGTATACGTCAGATACCAGCCGCCATTGTTATTTACCGACATCGGCAAGCAATCTCTCTTTCTCTGTCCAATATTTCTTCGGGGATGCCCTTCGACGGTATATTCATAAACTTCCATGTTAATAATTTTGGGAATGAAAGGAAAGTCATAAAGTATGTACAAGGAAGTGGAAGAAAAACCTGCGCAAGTCGTAAAACTTTGAACGTTCGCGTGATGGGCTAGGAACTATCATTACGCACGCACTTTTTTACACCCAGCACTTTATTTGGCTGGTGAAATAAATAGATTTAGATGTCTGTGTTACCGGCTCATATTTTCCTTCTTATACTCGTAGTGTGGTTAGCAACTTGGCCATTGGTCCCGTGAGATCTTTGACAGTCATTACTTGTAAATAAAGGTAATCTTGACAAAAAAGTTCAATATTTTCTTCATCAGAGCTTGTTGATTCATGGTTTTTGCGTAGGCGTTTCCCTAACCCATTAATATATTGACCCGACGTTTTAAACTCAAATCCACTTCTGAATAAACAAGAAGCCCGAAAGTCAGACAACCAGTTTAACCAAGGGGTATCATGTTACCCAGTTACTGGGTTGAGCAAGTGGTTATTAGCAAACTTGAGATCGATGTCTTGGCAGTCCGCGGTCACACCACCAAAGCAAGCTATATACAAGATCATAATACGGTTAAATATTAAAGATTGAGAATCCGCCTTGAGCAAGCGTGGTGATCTGTGCTCGTACCTTCTCTGTAAGAGAAGAGGCCCTTGCCCTGTAGTGGGACAGTACCAGGCTGGTATTATTATAATAATTTTATTTTTATTATAGATTGACTGCCTCGTTAGTCTAAGTCTATGTAACTAGCGCTACTGCTGAGCACGAGGTCCCGGGTTCGATCCCAGGTCGTGCAAAGCATTATTGAGATTTTCCATCTGTAATTTCTGTTGCAATCCGGAGTCTAGATTCGTGAGGAAATCAGGGTTGCTCCTTATCACATGAGTCGTAAAACAAAACTAACGTAATGTGGGTGTATTACAGGTGCACCTCTGCCTTACCATTCGGAGATTACAGACGCGATGATATGCAAATTACACTAAAAAAGATAAAAAAAACATGTTGTAGAGAATGTATTTATTATGACGACGGTTCCAAAAAGACGCAAGGAAAACAGACCCTTACAAGCCTATTTAAAAAAATAAACATTCCCTCACCCCGAGTTCGCTGAAGGACTTGTGCAAACATTGTATACAGATGCTTACCTACGCATTCATTAAACGAAGCAATCTTATTAAGCTTAATGAGTTCAAGAGCATGTTCAGCAGCTTCTCACTTACCTGTTTTGCGTAATCATATTAAAACGCTTCCAATAGGCCTTTTCGCAATTTAATAACATCGATTTATCATTTGCAGTTAACGAAAAAAAGAGACGTATTTATTTAACGAAGACACAGTTATTAAGTTACTGCCTGGCGAGCGCTACTGTTAAGCTTGAGGTCCTGGGGTCGATTCCCATGGTGATATTGGGTTTTTTCAATGTTATTAGTGGGGCTGGGATTACATAAGACTTGAACATAAAATATTGTGTTCACTACGAATCACTAGTTAGGTTTGGGTTTATGGTTAAACAACCAAATTATCAGTAAGCACACTACGATCACAGTATAAATATTAATACAGTAGGACGACGCCTTTGATCTCTGGAAAAATGCCGAAAACGTCTACACGCGTTAGCCCTGAATAATACCTCCCGAACTACGAAGATTGTTTTGTTCTCAGTTCGGGAGCGGCTTTCCCGCGTCTCGCCCCTCACACCCCGCACGATTGCCCTGTCTAGACGGCTTCGTCGGACGACTGTAGGTTTTTAGACTGTGCTACGACTCAAAGGGAACGTCTAGACGCCACCAGGGATAGTGTGGGACTCTCCTGCGGTAATTAGTCGTATGGTACATATATTAGTAACTACATCACATCTTAAATCATTCATCTCACTGCTGTTGTACATTTTAGATATGTTGATCTTTTCGAGTTGGCCCCGTGGTGAAAGTAATAATGTTCTTATAACTCTCACTGCGGGACCATTTTACTTTAGAATACACTATAAAAATTGTCGCCCAATATGAAATTAACCCTAATCGGCACACACCTCCGCCTAACCGTTCGAAGGATACAGGTGTAATCTGCCGTGGTATAACTATAATGCCGTTATCTGCTAAAGTCAAGACTCACAAAGTTACTTAATGTTGTTTTTGCTTATTTCACACGTGAGAAATATGTACTTAACGGCATTTTTAAAATAATTATTTCCAAAACTATTAAAGATATTGAAAATTCGCAAACACAGATCGATAGATTTTTTTTTTCTCATTAATGTAGCATCAAAAGTTGAAAATCGACCAGATGTTGGATAACGGCATTTTAGTTATACCACGGCAGTAATGCTATTATGTTTTGTTACAATTATAAATGTCCGCCAAACGCCCTTTGATATAGGTATCGATAGCGCTTTAACGAGAGTATTAATCGATACTTCCAGACTGGACCGTTACTAATTTACGCGTGTTACATTAAGCAAACAACCGTTATAAAGTGCAGCAAAATTGTTTCATGAAAAGTGTATGGGGCAAAGCCGTTTGTTGACTATTGGTTAATTAAAAGCAAACAGAGTGGGAGAGTTTACTTTGTCCATGGTGTGGCACTCCGATGTCCGTTTTCTGAACTGCCTGCGAGATATCGTACGGTCGCGGTACTCGTAACTTTTATTGTGCCGTTGTTAAAGTAACGGGGTTGAGCGGAGAACGACTTTGAATAAGTGCTAATGCAAATATTATGTTCAGGATTCTTTTTGGTTTCGCTCCATTATCAGGGTTACGCTTAGTCATTGGATATTTGTGTTTGTTCAATAGATAGGTATTTGTTCACGAGGGCTCCATTTAGGTAACTCTATACTTTTATCTTTATCGCTTTTATTGAGTCTAAGTAGTTATTGTGTTAACTTTTGGTTTCTTTTTGGAAAGGTTTATTTTGCTTTTTAGCAAATACTTACCTATTATACATATTATAATATGATGTTACGGGTAGTTATAGTGTAAATTGGCGCCACTTTTGGTTTCTTTTTGGATAGGTTTATTTCGCTTTTTAGCAAACATTTGCTGATTATACGAGTACACTGTGATGTTACGGTGAGTGTGATTAATTGATTTGGTGAACTCATGATTCGGTAAATGTGAATATAAAATTGAAATGTGTCACTCGTTGCAGTTGTTATTATTAATTCAATACTCTCGTAGGTAAACATAAAACAATACCCCAACCAAGGTGTTTGTCCAGGAGGACTCAGTGTAAACCATAGTTGCGAGGTTCACAATCTAGATGTATCTACAACAGCTTTATTAGAAGTATTTTGGAGTATTGTAGTACAGTATGGAACCCGTTGTATCAGGTCAATAAACAGTTTGAGTTTGAGTTTGAGTTTGAGGTTCACTCTGATCGGATGAGCGCGTTCAAAAAAGCTTTTTACATAACTTATGTTATTCGGATAATAGGTGGTCTCAACTCTTTCAACTATAGGTTGAATCACTATAAAATGGAATCCTTAAGCGCACGCAGGAAATCTTTAAATTTCATGTTTCTATTAAAACTAATACTCGACAAAAAAGATTCGCCTAAACTTTTAGAAAAGTAAGATTTAGTATCCCACGTAGCAGTAGCCGCCTGATAAACCGAACTACTTTCGTCCTGCCTCATTGTCGAACTAATATTTATTTTTCACTCATTTGCCGTATGCTTTCTCTTGCCAACTCCATTCGCAGTGAAATGGGCATCTTTGATGGTTCTGTAGCCTCAGTTAGGACTAAACTTTGAGTGTTAATTGTGTAGTTTTTCTTTTCTTTTTTATAATTTTATTTTAATTGTGTAGTTTTGTTATTATTTTAATTTCATTGTGTAGTTTTTTAAATTTATATTATATGGGTTTTTCTTCCAATTTAATATTAGTTCTTATTTTTATCTTGTTTACATCTTATTGTGCCTTTCTTTTAAGTAAATATTAATAATTGTATTAACAAAATTATGCATGCTAGATTCACATCTAGTGTATGTCAATCAAAAATACTGTGTGGTAACTGTTTTGGTGAATTTGCGAATAACAATAAAAGTTTTGTGAATAACAATACAAAATAAATAATAACCTATGTAGCTGAGAAAGTATACCGTCGCGAAGTTCGTTGTTGCGAAAGTGTACCATTGCTACGTACTTTCTCGCAATGTGTAATAAAAGCCGCTAATAGTATAACTTCGGAATCAATTCACCTGAACTCGGATGAGTTAGGTTAGGTTAGGTTAGGAACTTTAAAATACACTACATTATATTCGTGTAAGTATTTTAAACTGAAGTTTAAACAATAGGTGATGCCCTGTTAAAAGCCATTGAACTGCAAATGTATTTATCGGCACCAAAATGAGTACCTACATTAGGTCTAAATTAGTTTAAATTTTTTGCCGTAGAGAGTTAAAATCCGACTAAATATTTATCTGAAATATTCAAAAAGCCATTTTTTGTTTGACAAACAATAACAACCACACTCTTTGGCATTTACTCGTATTATACCTGGTAGGATAATGCAATCGTACAATAACAATAGAAAATCTTGTTCTAAACTTAACTAATGATACTAGGCTTAACCAGTTTAATTGAGTTTAGTATTAATTGACTTGTGTACAAACGATTGAATCGCATAGGCAATTTACTCGTAAACGCCAATAGGTATCTGATGTCGAAGGTCCATGTGATTCTAGCTAAGCACTAAGGTTGTCTGTAGGAGGACGAAAATACATATTTGTTTTTAACCCCGATGCAAAACGACTCGGGGTGTTATAAGTTTTACGCGCGTGTGTGTGTGTGTGTGTCTGTCGATGGGACCGTAGCTCCCAAAAGGATGAACCGATTTTGATATTGTTTTTGTTTGTATCAAATGAAAGTGCTTGACTAGAAAAGTACTATACTTACACTACGATAAATTTTAAATTCAAGATGGCCGCCACGGCAAAATATTTATTGCATAATACATATTTTTTTATAAGATGTGTTGGGGGTTTTAAATAAAGGTGAGTACTTAATTCTTTATAAATAAAAATCTTGCATCACGATGTTTGTCCTGATTGCACTCCGAAACTACTTAGCAACAAATTTATTTAAGAGATTTACAGTGTTCGGTAAAGATAGACACGTTTTTTATCCCGATTTAGTTTTATTGTAAATTAAAAGGTTTTGGTTCTAAGTGCTAAGTACACATGTCATAAATGATGTGGTTCAGTACATTTGATTTTGCATTTTGTTTGTAAGCGGTTTAGTGGCAGACAGTAAATCGTTAGCCATTTTAGCGTCTCACGTCGCCGCGTCGCGTCGGTAAGAGATTTCTTACTTACACCTAAGTATATAAAAATTGGATTACCAAAATTGGGCAGGAGTGAGTTGGACTCGCATGCGACGGGATCTGTATCATCGTACAAGAACGATTGGTACTTACCTACTGCAATGATTAAGATCGAGCAAAAACCGCTGAAAAAATAACGTGTCCTTAATAGAGGCCCATTATTTTTTATTTTGTGACACACTATGTGACAATTTCATCTGTCAACCTATTACGGTTCCATAAGATAGACACTAACAGACATATAGCGGAGGTTTAGGGTTTTAGATGTTACCGTCTGGGTGCGGAACCCTAATAAAGGAACTTCACAGTGCGCAGTCAGTCGTGGTTAGTTAAGCGAATCGGAAGGATTGACGGATAAAGCGATGAGCGAAAATGCTATTTTCACTTTTGCAATCATAAAGTGGCAATAGACATCTAGTTATCTTATAATGAATCTGTTCTTTGATTTTTCGAATTCATGTGCATATTGTATTATCACTTGCTTTAAAAACGGTGAAAATGAAAGAGGAAACCGGCATGCCTGAGAGATGTTTCTCGATGGCATGTGAAGCCATGTCAGGACCCATGAGCGGCTTAAAAAATCTGACACAGGTTAGTCACTAGAGCGAACCTAACTAAACGATATCAACTGCCGTATTTATTCTGTATATCACGTGTTTAAGTATCGGTCACTAATTATCAGTCACCCTATATTATACTCTTTGATTAAAGCGAGCTGTCAGTCTTTCGAGGCTCTGACTACATGTAATGACTGTCAAACAATTACAAATGACAGCTGGGACTAGCGGCTTCACGGGCTTTCTGAGGCACGTAGAGGTCTTGATTCATAATAAATGGTCACAAAGCGTCATAGCGTAAAGCGTAGCTTAACTTTCACTCGACCAGTTCGGATGTTATTGTTTAATTACAAGATTCTCGCGGTGGTAAATCTGAGTCCTATTTATTGGTCACTCTATAATTTTCGATGTATCGATGTACATATTGTCGACCACACAATGGGTTAAATTACCGTATCACGGGACACTGGTAGCTACATTATACATCGGGCAGTAATTAATCAGTATATAAGCGAATGTTATTGACGCTTAGTAAGTAGATACATTTATTATCATAACAATACCTACCTATTATACAGGATGGTAGGCACATCGCATAGCACATTGTGTACTTAATGTTGCACATATGTTTAATTGTTAAAAAATATATATAGTTAAACATATTTCTACACGAATTTTAACATTGGCCCCAAACTAGGCAAGCCTGTATCTTGGGAACCAGTTTATTATGCAAAAAAAATGAAAATAAAAACAATATTCAAACAAACCCAAATAATTTAAAGTATAAACGCTGTGCTAAGATGGGTTTTAAATTAAATGCAATATTTTAATTTCAAACGAAAATCTAAAAGAAACATTCGGAAACAATATAAATATGACATTAATTTACCAGTTATTAACAATATGATGTATTATAAAAGTACTGAAAGTAGTGTCCGTGCTATTCGTGTGTACAATCAATTACTACCGGCAATTAAGCATTTGAATGGAAAAAAGCTCTAAAAATAAATTGAAAAAACAAAATTGACAATGTATTTTATAATCTTGCATGCCAGACTTGGGTAGACTGTTAAAACTAAAAATGTAATGTTTTAATTTTAAAAATTTAATGTAAACAGTTATGTAATAAATATATCTTTTTCCTTACTGACACCAAGTTGGAAAATTTCATCAGTATTTTGCAAAATTTTACATTTTTTTTACTGAACTTATATTTATTTGACATTTATAAACCCTTGTTTTTTCAACACGTTGCCCCACACTAGGTATTCTTCCTGTGTCGTGGGTGCGTTTACAAAAATTTAACTCACATACATCATCTACTCATGGTGTTAGAATGTGCGACAATGTCGAGTGACGACGCGAGTCCCTTTCCTTATACACACTCACGAGATATGTAAACGTTTCACACAAAGCCATCTAGTCCCAAACTAAGCAGAGCTTGTGCAAGAGTACTAGATAACTGATAAACATACTTACGTATTTCTTAACACACACAGTTTAGATTTTAATAAATTACACCCAGACACAGAAAAAGTTATCGTGCTTATCACACAAGCATTAGTCGTGCAAGCAATGTCGTGATAGCCTAGAGGTTAAAACCCTTACCTCTCATGCACGAGGTTGTGGTTCAAATCCGGGCAAGTACCAATGTGACTTTTTCAATTCATATGTACCTACTTTCTAAGTTTATCTTAGACATCATTGACATCGGTGAAGGAAAAACATAGTAAGAAAACCTGGATTTATAGTTCATATAAGTTTGAAATCGCCAATCCGCCTTGAGCAAGCGTGGTGATCAATGCTCGAGCCTTCTCTGTATGAGAAGAGGCCTTTGCCCTGCAGTGGGACAGTAACAGGCTGGTATTGTTATTATTTATTATTAGTAATGGGTGGGAATTGAACACACGACCTCAAGACACAGCAGTCAGGGCCGCCGACCAGCCATACCAACGAGTCATGCTTCAGTAAATACAGTATAGTTAGACGTAGGTACTCTTTTAATAGTTAGTGCCGTTAACCAGCTAATCTACTCTATGTGGAAAGTAGGAAATGAGAAAATGTAACAGCTGGCTGGGAGAATCGTGGGTGGTGATAGTCCAATAGTGATTATATGGAAATGCGATCATGCTTGAAAGGCGATTTCACACTTGTCGCTTTTACTGAACCATTGGCGAGGTAACTTTGTGTAGCCATACGAGTGTGAAAGGTACTTTGTGCCTATCATACAAACGATGGTATTTTTCATTGAAAATCAAGGCGATGTGTTTTGTAATTGGATTCTTTGAAGATAACTAAGGTTTTTTTTAATGATTGAAGTTGTACAGTAATGGTAATATGGTAGCAAGTGGACGTCACCCGGTTTCACCCGCGTTGTTCCTGTTCCCGTAAGAATTCAGGGATAAAAAGAAGCCTATGTCACTTGGGGATAGCTTCCCAATGGTGAAATAATTTTAAAATCGGTCTAGTAGTAAAATACAAATCTTTTCATATAAGTATAGATGGAGCGATTTGATCCACCTTCCATTCCCCTAACATGACAATTAAACTGTTGCACGAAAACTACGAATGCAAGTAAAATTAGTACTAATATTTATTGGAACTAACATCAATATTGCACAGGTTAACTGTAATCTAACGACGCATGGCGCAATCATTGTCACCTATCTGTAAAAATGGTTTGGAGGTCTAATATTTTCTTAAAAATATTCTGTAAATGTGAAAATATTGTCATTGTCGTTAAAATTATTAATTCTGTAAGGACACCGTGTATACTTTCGCAGTCCTCATTCTCATGTCAAAAACCATAAAATGTATTTCCTTCGTAACGTTGGCAAAATATTGGTCGTTCTAAATGTAAGCAGATATAGAACCAAATGTGCTAAACCTTATCATTCTTTGAATGTACAGAGGTCAGCACATCGAGCTACCACAATGTGTAAAATTTGTTGATACTTCTTCAACTTTATTCCAAACGGCATAAAGTTCATATTCAATTAGGAAAATTTACTGTTTGGGGTAGCTTGGCCTATGTACAGTCAGCCCCATAAGTTGATATACATATCCATATTTCCTAAACACATGAACATTTCAAACAATGGACTTCAAAAATAGGTACTACTTAAGTTCCCAAATACAAGTCATCCGGTGCCATTGAAATTAATCAAAGTTCTTCATTAACTTCATTGCTAAAATATCCGTAAAAGAAAATTCAGAGTGGACCTATCGAATTGTTCTAAATCTAAACACGGCCTTTGAAAATCTTTATTAAAAAACGTTTCTCGAATTTAATCCCACCCATCTCGTCAATCGAAAAGAAAAAGGGTTTTTGTCGGCGGTATGTTAATTACAGTAACCAGTATACACCCTTTTAGCGACCGTCCATTTCTGTACGTTACATGTAGTCTTTTGGATGTGTTTGTGATTCGTCGAGAGGATTATTTTAATTCGTATAAACGAGGTTCTTTGGTACCGGTGTACTTAATTCCAGTAATAAGTGCTTGTGTATGTACGTGTGTCATTCGCGTTCCTTTATGGTCTTTCTCAAATGGCTGAGCAAAAGTTTAAAGCGGTTACATTATAACGTGTCTGGTAAGTGGGGGCGGTATGCGGCATTTCTAGGATTTGTATGGATAAATAAAAACGGTATAATACAAGAGCAACTCACGTACAAAATTAATGACTAGCATAATTTTATGTGTTTTATTTATCTATTTGTTTCTGTATAAATTATATTTGATTATTATTATTATTTTATTTTATTTATTCTTTTATACATGTTTTTGACATTGACGATTATTTTTTATATTTTTTTGAATTTTTGTAATTTTTGTATTTTTAATATATATTTGTATTCATCTTTATGTTTTTATATTGTTTTATATAATATTATGGATTTATCTGCAATAAATAAATTGAATTGAATAATAGTTAGGACAAGTAGTGGTGGTGGTTACATAGTTTAGTTAGTAAAATATTAATGACTTATTTTTTTTACATCTGGAATTTCCTAGTAGCAGTCTAGAGCCTGGATTCATGCCTGATTAATGGGAATAGATTAGCCTGCTATTACAAAGGGCTTTAACATAACTGGAAAAATGTGGGTGTACAGTGAGCTGCGATGCATGACCCTTCTTCCCCTTATTTTTTTTCTAAGATGGATCAGGTAATGCAGAGCACTGACTATACTACAGGTACAACTCTACCTTACGGCACATGTTCAGCATACCCAACCCAGCGTACGAACCCGGGTCCTCATGCTCAACAGTAACGCTTGTGATCACAAGACCAACAAGACCAACATACAATTCTCATGTCACAGTGTTTGTTACAAAACTCCACCGAAACGGCTCGACCTATTCTTACGAAATTTCGTGTTTAATCAGTCAATCTAAACGATTAAAAGCTTAATAAAGTGATTCAAAGGCCGAATGAAGTTTGCGAGGTAGCTAGTAATAATATATAGTTTTATCAAGATACGTATGTAAATAGACATCAAGCAAGCTACACTGTTAGCATTTACATTTATTTTACGAACGTAGTGGGATACTGGGTACTGGGAATATCAAACACACAGTTTTAACAGCATCGTCGGATTTGTAAATGCGATTGGAAGCTGAAATTCTCTGTTCGTAACCAACGCTAACGTAGCAGCTACGCCGTAGCATACTACGCCGTAGCAATGCTACATCGTAGTGAAATCGTCCTACATGCAGGTTGTATGGCACTTATGTACTCAGTTATACCGAGACGTGGCACGTTTGTATGGCCTACAGGACGGATGTGTAATTTGCATGGCTATAAATTATTAAGATGACCAAACGGTCCGCTGACCTTTCCCCTGTTTACAAATTAGGTGTAAATCTGACTGCCTCAATGTTGTAATATTAATGACTCGAATATGGTTGTTAGTTCAACTTAATAACGATTATTATACGTCTTGAACCAGAATCAATTAAAATTAAATTAGACAAGTCCTGAAAATTTCAGTTTCTCTATTATGAAATTAATAGAATAACTTGTTAACACGCTTAAACGAATGACTATATAATATACAAAGGCTTTGAATTCATTAATTTGAGTGTTAAGGTTAAATAAATGTCAAGCCTTGTTGTCGAGTAATTAGTGAATAAATGAATTAGGAGCCAAGTTTTTGTTTCTCAGTGGTTGACCCTTTTGAACAAAAATATAGGTTGTTTTGGCATTTCCTTGAGTACTTCGTAAACGACGACGGCCCGATTGGCGCTGTGGTTAAGCAGTTGCATGGCTGCTTTGTTGGATGTCGCAAGTTCGATTACCACTCGGTACAACTTTTTGTATAACCTACAAGTAGTTCCGCGTCGTGGTCGAAGTTTAACCCCACGAGACATGAGAAATCCTCAGAGTAGGTTAGTTTTATTATAATTTATAAGCCTGTGTTTGATCACTATCTCACCTGATGGTAAGCGATGATAAAGTGATTATATTATTATATTATCTATATCTATTCTATCTTCTATCTATACTTATAATAAATCTGTAGAAGTAAAATTTCTGTACATTGAAAATATCAAAAAAATAAATAGCAGGGGGTGTTACTAGACTGACACCGAATCCAAAAATATGATTAAAAAAATTTTTGTCTGTCTGTCTGTCTGTCTGTCTGTCTGTCTGTCTGTATGTTCAGGTATCACGCAAAAACTACCGGTTCGATTACGATGAAAATTGGTATACTTATTCTTTGATATCCTGGGCACCACACTGGGTACTTTTTATCCCGGAAAAGTATATACAATAAAAAACAAACTTAATTTTGCGGTTCGATCCTTAGACCCGACTACTGTACCAACCGCAAATAATAAGTTTGTCGTAGGTTACGTCACCCGCAGTGGAGTTCACCACAGGGCACACGGCTAAGATATTATAATATTTAATCTTAAGATACAATATCGCTCGCCATACAATTTAATGGACTATCACACACTACGAAGATAATTATGCACATTGAATACCTATCTATTCAAAATTAATATTGGAAGATGATTGGTAATCGATACTGATGCCAAAAATGCAATTAGTGAATGTTTTGTCTTTCTGTCTGTATGTGCACGCATAGTTCAAAAACTATTATAGGGATTTTAACCAAACTTGGTACGGTTGTAGGTAATCAATTATAATACGCCTGGGCAGGTTGATCTTAGTATCAGTTGTTTTACACATGGTCAGTTGTACGGCGCTCTTTCCCGGGTCCGTAGTTCCAGAAATCTTTATGCATACATATCGGAAGGATCAACTTTGAAAGTAGTCTATCCGGAAGTATTATGCTAAAATTATTACGTTTATACATCAACGCACAGCCCCAACCGCTGGTATTAGAGACATGAAACTTGAAGGGGTGTTCTTACTGAAGAGTAAGTCTTCCATAAAAAACGATTTTTGAAAATTCAACCCTTAAAGGGAAAACATAGGGGACGGAAGTTCGACATCCACGCGGGCGAAGCCGCGGGCAAAAGCTAGTATTATTATAAATCAATAAGCGAGAGCAGCAGTGGCCTAGTGGTGACGGCCCCGACTTACGAACAGTAAGTCGTGGGTTCAAACCCAGGCAGGCGCATTTTTTGTGTAATTTATTTCATCACCACTGTTCTCAAAAACGGTGAAGGAAAACATCGTGAGAAAACCGGCATGTCCTAGAACCAAAAAGTTCGAAGACATGTGACATCTACCAATTAGCACTGGGCCCGCGTGGTAGATTTATAGCCCATACGAAAAATACGCGCTTTGACGTGGAGTTGCGGATACCAGCCCGGTATCTTTAATCTTTATTCTTAATCTTAAGCGATGATGTGGTCGACGATGAAGCACGCTTCACTCTTTACTTAAATACCACTTAGTTTTAGCTATCAGGAAACACCGTCTCCGGCAGGGAATTCCACTTCTTAGCTGTGGAGTTCCACCATGTACTGGTAAGTGAAAAGCAAGAATCTTCTCCTTACTTTCTTAATGGACTTTAGTCTCTAATAGCTCATGCACAAAGGCTACTACAGAATTTAATTAGGGCATTAATAAGCTCGCTAAAACTACCTAACAAGAGCGGACAAACAGTAGTGGAAACTGAACTACTTAAACTTTTTTTTAATAAAGGCCTCGGTTCGCTTAGTTTGGCCTTGTTTAGGAGCCGTCTTAAAATACTGCAAAACATAGGATTTATCATGTTCTTGTTCGAAACTTAGTGAACATTTTTATTGAGAAAATACGGGAAGGAAAAGTCAAAAGGCTTTTTACTTTAAATCTTGAAGATAGAATACTCTTTATTGTACAGACGCCAGCACATCAAGTTACCCCAAAGTGTCCAATTTTCCTAATTGAATATGAACCTTATTCTGTTTGACATAAAGTTGAAAACCGATCAAAGAAATTTGACTCCTTGGGGTAACTTGATGTGCTGGCGTCTGTACACCATGGAAACTTATTGTAACTTTAAGGGATACATAGGGTGTGATGAGCGGCCTTATCGCTTAAAGCGATCTCTAACAGGAATTTTATTTAAAGGATGCATTGCTTTATTTTTGCATGCAACATTGCATTGATTAATGAGCAATCAATTGAAGTTTTTGACATTGACGTATTTTTGACAGATTGAAACTGATAACGGAATACAAACGTTCATAAAAATACTGGAATCATGACCATGACAGTAAAACTAATCCAGTTGCCTCTAGCTTGATTATCGAAATATGATTCACATTAACATTTAAATCTATCTTTAACAGACAATGAGAATTAAAAATATAATGAGCAGGGTTTAAAATGTAATCAAATTGGTATGCTCGTTCAGGCAGCAGATAATATTATTGGATAAATATGTGTATACATTATATTTTACTATTTTCAGCAGTATTTTAAAGGGATTAAATTTCATTATATTGGTACGAACTGGGGCATTACATTGTTCAATTTTTAAATATCGGTATTCTTTCAGGTATTTTAATAGACATACCTTTTTATTTATAGAGCTAGCAGAAAAAAGGTAAATAATAACATAACAACAATTGTACCGTGTTTCTGGCAAATAAATAAATTATTATTATTATTATTATTATTAATAATACATCACGTTTCTATATCCCGAGGGGTAAGATAGAGGTGTACCCTTCAATAGAACATCAACAGATAAATAAAAGAGTAAAAAAAAAAGAAAAAATGAGAAAAGAGTATGCTTCGATGGTTTAGTCACGTTGAAAGGATGAATGAAAAGCAACTAACGAAAGCTATTTTAAGACAGATGTTAGTGGAAACGCCTGGCGAGGACTCCCTAGAAGGACATACATATACCATATTGGTGATGTTATTCAGAAATGTCAGGTGCGTAACTAGTACTCGCAACCGGCGTGTGTGTATGACAACATGCATGAATGTAAACGAAGCCAAAGAAGTATGTAAGAATCGTAGCACATGGCGCTCTATAGTTACTGCCTACCCCCATGGGAAGAAGACGTCAGTATGCGGCGGTAGGCGTATGTATGTATGTATATGTATCTAGATAAAAAAAAATATAAACATTATAAAATAAAAGGAGCTTATAGAAAGTTGAATGTGAAAAAAAAGATAGAAGTTGCCTACCGCGGTACAACAAAAACATCAAAATTAAATGATGAAATTAATTATTCAAACATTTAAATGCAAATCTCACCCACATGACGTCATTACGTTTACTAATTGGCCGCGTTGATAGACGCTCCACGATCTGCAAGTAGTTAGTACGTCGAAACTAGAATGTAATCGGGTACCGGCGCGGCGGAAAGGAACAACAAGGATTTACGAGCACCACCGCTTCCGCACCATGCACCCCAAACACTTAAAAACTACACCCCTTACCTTTTTGTACTGTGAATAGCTTTTTTTATGATAAGTGGAATAAATTGCGGACGTCCAACCAATTTGTCCAGTCGTGTTGGTTTTTCTTCGTCCCTCGCTACTCGCATATGTATCGTCGGACAGGGAGGCTTGTATGCAAAGTACTCGACGTACCCACGATTTACCTGTTTCATGTTATTTGGAAATTCTTCCTTCTACAGTTAAGTTCGTGAACGTAATTAAGTGTTTCTTGATTTATTCATGTCCAATTAAAGTCGAAGCGTTTGCTTGTAATTTATGAATGGACTGTTAAAGATTTACGATTTATTTGATGCGAACATTTGATCGTTTATTGCATATTTGGAACGGTTTTCCGGGTTATATGAAGTGATATTGTCATGAACTGGTATTGCTAATAACTTATTTGTGTTTAGGGATCGTTTTGTTACAGTTGTAGTAACTTCATGACGGTCTAAAGTTCTTTAACGAAGTTTGCGAGTCCAATTTATGCAAACAGCAAAGAGCGAAACAGAAGTCAACAAAAAATTAAGCTCCACAGTGAGCTGAGCCGTAGTCTTTGTTCTTCTAATCCCGACTTTCCTTTCAGATAGCGTTCAGTCAGCTCTTAAATTAAGAATTTATTTCAGAACTTCATACTTTCCTGTTCCCCTTTGTGTTGCATCACAATGGAAATTATTATCAATTGGAAAACTTTCCGTTTCCACAACTTCTATAAAGGCTCACGTTTTATTTTCCACTTTTGACTTTCTTTTTGTTTTGTAAGGCGATATCACAGCGGGATATTTCACTGTGCCCATCTTGATTATCAAACAAATTATAAAGTAAGAGACCTCTTTGTTACTTTAATACGAGCGGTGTGATCGTAAACTACCCATTATAAAATTCCTCTGGAACATTAATTATTTAGAATTATTTTTTAAAAGCGGTTCGTGTAAAGCTATCCCGTAAAAGGGTTTCCAATGGAATATTCATGATTACCCTGAGTAACATTAATGGTTGTTTTGAATTCCCTCATGTGAAAAGAAACATAGTAACGTTGGATATGTTTTCCACGAGTTTATCTTCAAAATTGCCTTCGAGCATTTCTTAAAAATTTGCATTTCATATAGATGTGATGAATAATTTATATCACGATACCTCTGAAAATTAAACAGAATTTAATGAAAAAAACTACACACACCTAATGCAAGACGTAGGTAGGTACTCAAGATACTGGTATTTTTGTAAATATACGAGTAATGTAAACAAAAAGAGAGGGTGCGGAAACTGAAGGAAAATGGATTTCCGTGAGACAAAGAACTTTTGTTGGCAACCATCCGACTCTTGGCACTCACAGATAAATAAATCAGTGTTATTGAATTTTAATATTCACACAAAATAAAATAACATTCACGTTCACGTTGAACATACAATTATGAAGATGTTATTCATCGATAATTGAGCAGGTACGTATATATTAGTAGAACGCTAAGTCAGTATTAGTAGTAGTTACAAAGTTTCTAATAATAACTGCCGTCCGGGTTGTTCGAAGGTTAAGCTACGCTTTCTAAGGCTCACCATATCAGACCCGTAGGTAGGTAGCTTAAGAAAGCACGTTAAGCCACGTTGGTCACGTATATCGATTGTAGACCTTTGACGATTGTTACGAGTAGTCAGAAAGCCTGAGTACCAGTTTACCACCCACCCACCACCACCGGCAGTAGTATATACAAATACAATTTTACCTCTTTATCTATACTTCTATACTAATATTATAAAGAGGTAAAATTTGTTTGTTTTTAAGTTTGTATGTAGGGGGTAATCTTCGGAATTAATGATCCAATTTAAAAAAAAAATTGCACTGGTGGAAAGCTGCACTATTCACGGATGATATAGGCTACTTTTTATCCCCGTATTCCCACGAGAACGGGAGCTACGCGGGAGAAACCGCGGGACGTCTTCTAGTTTATTATAAAGAGGTAAAATTTGTTCGTTTGTTTGTAAATTTGTATGTAGGGGGTAATCTTCGGAACAAAAGTTCAAATTAAAAAAAAATTACACCGGTGGAAAGCTACACTATTCCCAGATGACATAGGCTACTTTTTATCCCTGCAATCCCACGGGAACAGGAACTTTGCGGGTGAACCGCGTGACGTCTTCAGTTCCATCCTGATGTTGTCACTGAACTGTCAAATGTTGTCACTCAGCTGCACCTGTTAGACTAGAAGCCGACTCCAATGTGGTTCGGAAAAGCTAGGCATGGAGACATAAAGCAAGATAAGTTCTCCTCAAAGGATTATTAATTTAATAATCGAAATAAAAACAACTATAAAGCTCAATACTTCACGACCCCAACGGAAATTTTATTTCGTACGAATAAAACACGTAAATTGAAATAGTCTACCGAAAAAAAATATAGGACACATTGAGATGACATGTTGGCGCAGTTTATGACAATGAAAGCCGACGAGCCACTTCGGCCGAATTTAATCCGCGGCGGTTAAAGTTCCCTTCAGAAACAATAACAATTCGTTCAACGATATAATGTGACGGCACAGTTTTCCCCGGAGGAAGTTTTAAGTGCAAAAGGCCTCACAAGTTTATGTGTTGAATGAATCTAGAAACCAGCCGAGTAATGTAAAAGTTGTAATTTGATTTGCAACCGTATAACCACTAGCTCCTATTGTTTTCATTTACCAACAAAACGGCTTTTTGTTCTACGTTTAAACAAGTTACGACTTTAAAAGTTATGAATAAACAAATAGCTTTTCATTATACCCGCTTTTATCTACTTAAGGCGTCAGCAAAGGTTTTCTCTGTCGTTGCGAGGATTGAGGAAGATGTACAGTCAACAGCAAAAGTAGATGATCAAAATCAGAAATTCAATACTAATGAACGGAGTTCACGCCAGAACTGCGTGGCGTCGAAGTGATTCAAAAGTATGTGATTGTAAATTTTACCAAACATTTACTACCAGTACAGCTGCCATATGTTTGTGATCAGTTTTGACTCCAAAAGTTATGAACTCAATTCGCATCAGAACTAAGAAGTGAAAAAAAAAATCAAAACTAGTGATCAGCTAAAATCTAGAATTAAATGATGAAACTGAGGCCACGTAATCGTGAAGCAAATAATTCATCCATACGCATTTTTTTATTAACCCAGTTATTTAATTTGTTATGTTTATAACAGCTGAATTTGATAAAAAAAATGCATATTTAATATATTTCATCCAATTGAACCCCTAAAAAAAGCACAATGTTCATTAATAAAAACTTATTTACAAAAAAAACAACCAACTTCCAAAAAACCACTACAAAGTGAAAAATATTAAAGTAATTTTTCACTTTGAAATGTTTTTTTGGAGTAGGTTGTTTTTTTTTTTAAAAAATGTTTTAATTTTTTACTTTTAGTGGGTCAGTTTGTAATTTATCTAAGTTACGATAGCCCAATGACAACTGCTCATCACCTCTTACAACATATTGCTTTTCTCGATACAGGGACGTTAATTGTTGAGGAGTTCTCCTAGTAAGATCCAGGAGAACTGGAGCTCCATGGTGAAGGCATCATCACCACTATGCATTTTGACAAGCTTAAATTACTTAGCAACTACATTAAAGTACCTAATCGAATCGCAACCCGTGAAATACTTAGGTATAATTGAGTAGTTCCAATGCCCATCTGTGGTCTTCATCATCAGTTCCACTTTAGCAAACGGTGCTTTCCAAGAGCGAATGCACGAGTTAATATACAAAATACCCAAATCACTATAGGTGTTCCTATAAAATTTGAGGTTTTCCCTCGATTTCCATAGGATCCCTTCATCAGATTCTGACTTGGTGACAATGAGACCACAGCGAGAGTATACCCTTTCAAACAAAAAAATAATTTTGCAAATCCGTCTATATATGACGAAGTTATGCACAAACATACATAAAAAAATGTACATATAAACATCCGAATTGATAACCGCCTCCTTTTTCAGAAGTCGGTTAAAAATAATATAATTCAAAAACTTTAGTATTTAAACTGTTTCTTTTTTTGTAACTTCTGTCAAATGTTTAAAAGTAGCTGATGTGATACAAAACGATAATTGAATAAATATTATCATCTTTGCATGTTTGTGAATTTATGTCAATGTTCAAAAGTAGCTGATGTGATACAAAACGATAATTCAATAAATATTATTATCTTTGCATGTTTTTGAATTTATGTCTATGTTCAAAAGTAACTGATGTGATACAAAACGATAATTCGATAAATATTATTATCTTTGCATGTTTCAAATTTATGTCATTAAAAAGTAGCTGATGCGATAAAAATCATAACTAAATGATTGCTTTTGCCCAGTCGGCTACAATATATTAAAACTGGAAGGTAGATTGATATTTTACATTAAATGAGCAGAATAGCTTTAATATAATCCTGAATATTGTATAGGTAGCAGATTTCCGTTGAAAACGTAAGAAAATTATATTTCTTGAACATTTACCTATATTATTTGAATGTATGAATTATTTAGTAATCAATAAATTTTCAATAATATTATTAATGATAATAATAATAATAGCAATATTTTTTCATACTCATTAATGTAAAATATCAATCTACCTTCCGGTTTTAATATATTGTAGCCGACTGGGCAAAGGCAATAATTGAGTTATGATTTTTATCGCATCAGCTACTTTTGAACATTGACATAAATAAAATTCGAAACATGCAAAGATAATAATATTTATCGAATTATCGTTTTGTATCACATCAGTTACTTTTGAACATTGACATAAATTCAAAAACATGCAAAGATAATAATATTTATTGAATTATCGTTTTGTATCACATCAGCTACTTTTGAACATTGACATAAATTCGAAACATGCAAAGATAATAATATTTATCGAATTATCGTTTTGTATCACATCAGTTACTTTTGAACATTGACATAAATTAAAAAACATCCAAAGATAATAATATTTATTGAATTATCGTTTTGTATCACATCAGCTACTTTTGAACATTGACATAAATTCACAAACATGCAAAGATGATAATATTTATTCAATTATCGTTTTGTATCACATCAGCTACTTTTAAACATTTGACAGAAGTTACAAAAACAAAACAGTTTAAATACTAAAGTTTTTGAATTATAATATTTTTAACCGACTTCTGAAAAAGGAGGAGGTTATCAATTCGGATGTTTATATGTACATTTTTTTATGTATGTTTGTGCATAACTTCGTCATATATAGACGGATTTGCAAAATTATTTTTTTGTTTGAAAGGGTATACTCTCGCTGTGGTCTCATTGTCACCAAGTCAGAATCTGATGAAGGGATCCTATGGAAATCGAGGGAAAACCTCAAATTTTATAGGAACACCTATAGTGATTTGGGTATTTTGTATATTAACTCGTGCATTCGCTCTCGGAAAGCACCGTTTGCTAAAGTGGAACTGATGATGAAGACCACAGATGGGCATTGGAACTACTCAATTATACCTAAGTATTTCACGGGTTGCGATTCGATTAGGTACTTTAATGTAGTTGCTAAGTAATTTAAGCTTGTCAAAATGCATAGTGGTGATGATGCCTTCACCATGGAGCTCCAGTTCTCCTGGATCTTACTAGGAGAACTCCTCAACAATTAACGTCCCTGTATCGAGAAAGGCAATATGTTGTAAGAGGTGATGAGCAGTTGTCATTGGGCTATCGTAACTTAGATAAATTACAAACTGACCCACTAAAAGTGAAAAATTAAAACATTTTTACAAAAAAAAACAACCTACTTCCAAAAAAACATTTCAAAGTGAAAAATTACTTTAATATTTTTCACTTTGTAGTGTTTTTTTGGAAGTTGGTTGTTTTATTTGTAAATAAGTTTTTATTAATGAACATTGTGCTTTTTTTAGGGGTTCAACTGGATGAAATATATTAAATATGCATTTTTTTTATCAAATTCAGCTGTTTTAAACATAACAAATTAAATTACTGGGTTAATAAAAAAAATGCGTATGGATGAATTATTTGCTTCACCATTACCTACGTGGTCTCAGTTCATCATTTAATTTTTGATTTTAGCTGATCACTAGTTTTGATTTTTTTTTTCACTTCTTAGTTCTGATGCGAATTAAGTTTATAACTTTTGGAGTCAAAACTGATCACAAACATATGGTAGCTGTACTGGTAGTAAATGTTTGGTATAATTTACAATCACATACTTTTGAATCACTTCGACGCCACACAGTTCTGGCGCGAACTCCGTTCATTAGTATTGAATTTCTGATTTTGATCATCTACTTTTGCTGTTGACTGTACCTACCTACGCACGTAATATTAATTTAATTGAATATATTGTACGGATTCCATTTTCTTTTTATCTCATTTCCGTATACTCATCGTTACGCTACTTCACTTTAAGTCGCCACTGACGCTAAAATGCATGCTGTTTTATACAGCATCTTTCGAATTCAATTAGAAGAAAAATACTTCTAATCGTGATACGTTGGTGAAGTCTAGGAGTCCAATATAGTTAACTGGCCTGTTGATCTAATAGTTAGTGTTCCTGACTGCTATGCTGGAGGTCGTGGGTTCGATTCCCATACAGGACAAATGTTTGTGTGATGAGCTCGAACATTTGCTATGTGTCTGGGTGTAACTTATCTATAAGTACCTATGTTTATCAGTTGTTTAGTACCCATAACACAAGCTCTGATTAGCTTGATACTAGATGGCGATGATGAAGTAGCTAGTATTTAAAAAAAAAACTATTACCATAAAGATAAAGGAAAGCATAATTTTTAAAACAACAAGATATGACATGAAGTTCTCAACTCAATGGAAGTGAATGAAGAGTTGTTACTCTCGCAATTTCTCACTAAGTGCCTTCCTTGAATTTTCACTGACACTGCAATGCTACAGAATATCATAAAAGCTTGGAAAAGCGCCTCTCAACTCCGCATACAATTATTCGCAATACAATTGTGTATTAAGTGTATTAAAATTGCATTCATCAATTTTAATTACAGTGAAGTGGCATCAATGCTGACCAGATTATTAAATTTTATACAAGTGCCAATTACATGGACTGAAACGATCGGTCATGTGGATGTAAAATATCAAAAGGATCTACTTAAATTAATATTACACGGAAACAATATATTATAACGCCTGCATTCTCCGAAAAGTTAGGCAGAGATGTCGCTTATGCACCTAATAGTATACCTATATTTTACTAGTTATGTTTAAGTCCCATGTAGTCGAAAGCAAGCCTATTTTTTTTTTTTATTATAAACCAGTATTTGACTGATCCCACCTGATGGTAAGCAGTGAAACAATCAATGATGGTGAAGCGCACGAGTTTATTAGGAGCCTATTCACTCTAGCCTTGAAGACACCTAAATTATACTCGGACGGGAACACCGCAGCAGGCAGGTTGTTCCAGTCCTTCAACGTACGCGGTATAAACGACGAGGCAAACCGCTTTGTCCGGATCGTTGGGGTGCCAACGATGTAAGGGTGGACACTCGCCGTACACCTATAGCTCGGATTAAGGTTGCCACTAAGACATTCCAGATTGAAAAACCCACCGACTTTGTCTGACCTGGGAAGCGAACCCTGAACTTCATGCTCCGCGGAAGTGATAACGACCACTAGATCAACCAGGTAGTCACGCAATAAAATCATAATAACAGCTAACAGAGCAACACTAACAAAACACTAAAAAACCTAACAGGGAAAAATCAATTCTGAAGCGTGAGTGAACCTTTGATTGGTCGTAAAGAGATTAAATTTGATTACATCGTGTAAGATTATTATTGTTACTAGCCTAAATTTTCTCACTAAAAGGCAAGGTCATATTTACACTGTGACACAGGCACAGGCACAGGCCTTCCTAACTTCTTTCACTTCTTTCTGTCTAGGGCGTCTCTAAATGTAAAGTCAGTAATAGTGTTTTTACACACCCTAATTACCTGATACCTGGAAAATGCCTGCCATGCCAAGATAGCAGGTATGCATGTGACCAACCATGGAATAGATGCCAGGATATAAACCTTATCAAACTAAAGTCAAATAATTTATTTCATTTATTCGCTTAAGGTTAAGAACACATTTGATTACATCGTGTAAAATTAGTATTGTTATTAGCCTGAATTTTCTCACCCTGCAGTGAGAAGGCTATATTAAAATTTACACTGTGACACAGGCACAGGCCTTCTTACCTCCTTCCACGTCTTCTTTCTGTCTAGGGCGTTTCTATAGCAGTCCTTGTAAAAGGAGTCCAGCTTATCCCGACATCTACACCTAGGCCTACCGCGTTGTCAATTTGCCATGCAAGGGCACTTATTGTGTCGAAGATTTGGCCCATTCTATTAGAAACAGTATATAACCTGTTCTTTCTAAAAAGCTGTTTCCTAAGTAAAGTAGTCGCAAGCGCTGCAAGCAACTTATATTCTATTAAATAGTCCAGTAAAGTGTCATTGGGTTTTTTATATTTAAGTTTTCCCTCTTTTGAAGTCAGTATCACATAATTACTATGCACCGGCCTTTTTTTTGGTGTAAAATATAGCTTTTATATTGCGGTAGCGAGTTGTGTAACGCACGTAAAACATTGTGATTTGAAACATTGATATTGAATACATGTTACTATTTAGTATCATCGAACAGTTTTGTACTAAGTACAAGGATATACTAGTTCTAGGTGATTTTAACTTGTATTCGTGTTCTGTAGCCATAAGTAATTATTATGAATACTTTAATACATTCTGTGAATTCACTCAGAGTAACGCAGTGAGAAATTGTAATGATCGTCAACTGGATTTAGTGTTGAGTACACTGGCGAAGGGAGGGAGTGTGAGCGTGCGCGCGTCAGAGGCGCCGCTCGTGCCTGTAGACGCGTATCACCCGCCGCTCGAGATCTCGGTAAGTACGCACACGCGCCTGCGCCGGAGTCTCGGCTCAGCAGGCTCAGCTACACCTGACGATAACGCATGTGTACCAGACGGGTGGAACTTTAATAAAGCTGACTTTTTAACCCTTTATTCATCAATTGCTGCCGTAGACTGGACTCCATTGTATGAAATGGACTTGGAAGTAGGTTTAATTTATTTTTATGATTTAATTAATTCTATTATAGATGACTGTGTTCCCAAAAAAATGCGAAGTCGTGGAAACTCAAGGTACGTTTATCCTGAGTGGTACACTGTTGAAATAATTCGCGACATAAGATTGAAGGCTTCTCTGCATAAACAGTACAAAACAAGCGGGTCAAGGGTCGATTACGAAGCATTTGCCCAGTGTAGGACTAGCATTAAAAATATGTTAGAAGTGGCACAGGAACAACATCGGAGCCGTGTCCAAGGGCAAATGCTGAGTGATCCTAAATCTTTTTGGAACTATGCTAAGTCTAAAAGAGGTAGGAGAAGCCCGCAGTTGATCTTGAAAGACGGGGTAGCTTTATCTGGGCAGCGATCTGCAGAAGAGTTTGCGGCTTACTTTTATTCTGTGTACAGGGAGGGGCGATCGGAATTGAATGTAGCCGCGGCTATAGCCAGCGCAGGTAGCGGAAATGGAGCAGCGCGGGTACACTTACACCAATTAGAGTTACGAGACGTGAGCCGCGCACTTCAAGACCTTAAGCCAAAACGGTCTGCAGGGCCTGACGGCATTCCGCCTTACTTATTTAGGGATTGTCGAGCGGCGCTGGCTAGGCCGTTACTTCATATTTATAACCAGTGTCTTGAAGCTGCCGTGTATCCGAAGAGGTGGAAAGTAACCCGCGTTGTTCCGGTTCCGAAAGCAGGGTCAGCAGAATCAGTGGATGGGTATAGGCCCGTTGCAGTATTGTCGGCGCCGGCAAAAGTGTTGGAAACGGTTATACATAAGAGCATATATCTCCAGGTTAGCGCACAGCTGTCAGACGCACAGCATGGGTTTCGACCGGGAAGAAGTACCACCAGTAATCTTCTCTGCCACATGGCTCAACTGGTGCCGACGGTGGATGGTGGGGGGCAGACTGACGCTGCTTACTTTGACTTTAAAAAAGCATTCGACCTAGTCGATAATGACATCTTGCTAAAAAAGTTTGCAGCGGTCGGTTTCACCCCCCACTCTCTCCAGTTCTTTGCCAGTTATTTTGGGGATAGGCAGCAATATGTGGAATATGCGGGGCACGTTTCAGATCCATATTTCACCAGGTCGGGTGTAAGTCAAGGCAGTAACCTTGGGCCTTTGGCCTTTCTTCTGGTAGTAAACGACCTACCAGAAGTAGTTCTGGACGCTTCGTGTTTATTGTTTGCCGACGACCTAAAACTATCCCTTGCGATAAAGAGCAAAGATGACTGTGTCAAGCTCCAAAGGGACATCGATAGGGTAGTGAGATGGAGTAGAGAAAATCTGTTGCAGTTTAATAGCTCGAAATGTGTGACTATCACTTTTTCTCGCGCACACAATCCCATCTTACATACTTACCATATTGACGGGTTGCCTATGGAGCGCGTCACGGAAGTCAAGGACTTGGGAGTAGGATTCAACACTAGTTTGACTTTTCGGGATCACATCACGCGTTGTTGTAAAAGGGCCTACAGAAATCTAGGATTCATGCTACGCACGGTTCGAGGTTTCACGAACGTGAAAGCGATCATAGCATTATTATAATGCATTGGTGAGGAGCCAGTTAGAATGTAATTCAGTCATCTGGGCTCCGCATGAAGCTAAATATAGTCTCATGCTGGAGAGGGTACAAAATAAATTTATAAGATATTTATACAGGCGTTATTATGGAGTGTATCCATTTTACCCGTTAATGTATCCGACCTTATTTATTTTAGGTATGGTGGGATACACCGAGCTTAGGGTTAGGAGGGATTTTGCACTTGCCTTATATGTATTTAAAGTACTTAGAGGGAAGATGCATAATGCAGTTGTGTTAGGCCAGGTGAGTCTATGTGTTCCGGACAGGTACGTGTGGCGACGACGGCAGCCACGGCTGCTAGTGGAGCCGCGAGCTCGGACCAACCTTTTAAAGGAAGCGCCGCTGACGCGGGCACTCCGCACGTTAAACTTTGTTGCGAGTGAGACGGACTTATTCTGTTGTTCTCTGGGTGAATTCACAAGGAATGCTTTATTTGTAATTAGTTATAGGCATTAGTTCTAAGTAAAATAAGTTTAAGTTATAAATTAATTAAGGCCCATTTACCGCATTGGTTATCTGTAATGGTAAATGTTTGTTGATAAATAAATAAATAAATAAATAAATAAATGTTTTCTTCAAAATCAGAATGTTTCACAGGCATATCAGAGGCAGACAAAAAAAATATCACAATGAACGAAAACGAGAAACACGCCTCTTTTACTCCCGTTATGTGTTAATTGTACAGCACTGCCATCACATGTGTATGTTTTAACATAAACGCTCTTATTTTATATTAAAATAAAATTAAAACTACATACCTACTACCTTTTCAAAATAACTTAAATATGTAAACTAACTGATTACAAATAAAACAATAATAAAAAAAGAAATTGGGGGCTATACATAAAATATCAGCTTTCTTGATACTTTGGGTCAATTTAAATTTAATTGAATTTATTGTTGTAAAGAAACTGTAGTAAGTAATATTCACTCTGTGATTTTTCTAATTTCTTACTATACCTAACACTGTTTGTCTCTGCATCACCCAAAGGTTCACTGGTAGAAAACGCTCATGGCATTTAGTCCGCCTCTGTACATGTGGTGTACTAAAACTATTCCTAAATAAATACATAAAAACAGCCTAAATGAACCGGTTATTAATACTGATATGGACTGTACCTAGTGTATCTATGTTATTATTTAACGTTGTAATTTAGGTCATAAGTGGCGACCGGTCGAACGGGTAGCGAGGCAGCAGCGCTTTGAAAATATCGGTTACACATTGCATGCTGATATTATGCACAGAGTTTGCTAATGAAGAGAATATTAGAAAAAATATACAGCCTTATTGTCTGTTTTTTCTTAGATTCATTAATGAAAATGCTCGTTAAGAAAATGTGAACGTTAAAGGACACATCTTTTCCTGTTTGAAAAAGATATCGTTAATGTACTAATAGTGGAACATTTTCCAGGTAAAACAGCTTATTAATAGTCTTAAATATTAAATGGATCTTTCTGTTATTTTTTTCTTCTTTTGAGGTCTATGTAGAATATGCGACTTACTGTATTAACTTAGAACGAAAACACGATACTAGGAAAAAATCTATAAAGACTCGTTCTTGATTCCTGGAATCCTGTATTTATTAGTTTAAGTCCAAAATACCATAGGTTTTCATTAAGAATTCGAACTTGTCGCCATGGTAATTATTTGATCTAGCAACCCCAGTTAATACTACAAGGTGTGACAATCTCGAGCAATGTGGTTGCATAGTTAATTGGATAACACGTTTGTTTGCTTACATCAACTTTACAGTCAACATATCTATGTACACAGAATAGGTGTTTGGATAGTTTAATCAGTGCTATTTCACACTTGAGTAAAATTTGAGAAGATACTATCTTGAAGGGCTTTTGTCGTCTGAATCTAAACGGACTAATTCTTAGAGAAAGAGAGTTAAACATTTATGTGGGACATGCTAAGGAAATATCAATAAAAATCAAACTGCTAAATGTTGCATAAATAAAAAATGTTCCACCTTCTTATTAGCATGACGCTACGATGTAAAAAAACCGGCCAAGAGCGTGTCGGCCCATGCTCAGTGTAGGGTTCCGTAGTTTCCCGTCCGTCACAATAAATGTTCCCACTTATGAGTATTAAGGTCCCGATTTATTTTTCGCACTCCAGCTACTTTTTTTACTACGGTACGTCATGAAAGCACGGAAAATCTTAACATCGACTTTTAAAAAAATTACGTCATTACGCAACGCTATCTATCGAACAATTTATGAACTGGTTTTTACCTTAACTGATTTCAATATTTCTTTTTTTGTTTGAAAAAAGATACGTTCAGAATAATAAAATATGTAAACTAAGTTTAAAAAAATGCTTGCATATACGATTATACTACAAACTTAGTCCAGAAATTATTTTGTTCAACGATTTGTCTTTTTTGTACAAAAGCTGTTTCTATCCAAGTTCAAAATAATTTTCCTAGAAAGTCCTTATAAAGTTCTACTTTTCAGATTTTTTTCATATTTTCTAAAGTTATGGTTCAAAAGTTAGAGGGGGAAAATTTATTACATTATTGACATTGTCAAAAAATGATTTTTTTAAACATTTTTTTCCAATTTTTATTTTACCACTTTGTCGGCGTGATTGATACACATATTAGTACCAAATTTCAGCTTTCTAGTGCTAACGGTCACAGAGATTAAGCGAGGACGGACGGACGGACGGACGGACAGACAGACATGACGAAACTATAAGGGTTCCTAGTTGACTACGGAACCCCAAAAACGATAAATACTTTTAAATGAATATCTAGGTCTTTTGCAAATAGTACCCGACTCCGAACTTTTGACCTCAGAATTTTCTCGCGTGTCCTTCATCAATTTATTGAAGTTTATTTAGTTATTAAAACTTTATGCACAAATAAAAACTGTACAAAGGCAGACTTAATGCCTTAGGCATTATCTACCAGTCTACCTTACCTTTTACTTTCTTAAGGTTGATGAAACACCTAATTTCCTGTCGCGGGTACGTAGTGAGTGATACATTAATCCTATAATGTTCATAGATATGTTCCTCTTTACTTTTTCACAGATGTCGCGGCAATCCGTCGCATATAATACTTTCTTTGCAAATAATAAAAAACATTTTTTAAACAAAATATCCCTACCGGCCTTTGCAGTCGTGAAGTGCCTTGTTAGTAGTTAATTAATGTTACGAGAGATTTTTGTCCTAACAATATTCCAGTAGCTAGGAAAAGCAGACACTCATTTTACGCTGAGAGCCATTGAGAAATGTGGGACCCCAGATATTTAGTGCCTGCTATAAGGTACCAGTCGTGATTGCCCAGACATTAAGGCGTCTACCTCCCATGCACGATGTTGTGGTTCAAATCTGGGCGAGTAATAATGTGACTTTTTAAAATGTACTTCCTAAATCCCCGACATTATTGACATCGGTGAAGGACAATATCGTGAAACGTTGACTTGTCTAGTCTAGATATATAGAAACCAATTGCTGTTCGTTAGTCTCGCTATAACTCAAGAACGGCTGGGTCGATTTAGCTGATGTTGGTTTTGAAATGTTTGTGGAAGTCCAGGAAAGGTTTTAAAAGGTGAGTACCTAAATATGAAAACATGCTTAGAATATAGTAAAAATAACAATTTCGCTTTCCTTTAGAAAGTATTCCTACCTGTTAGGCGCCTTTTTGGTCTCGCACAAGTCTTTTTATTTTTTTTTATTTTTGTCTTTAGTTTTTTAATCTTTTCTTTTTATTATCTGTATTGCTGATCTTTTGTTTTATGTTCTGTGCGTCCAAATAAAAATTTGGACGCACAGAACTTATTTTCTTTCTTTTTTTCTGTTAAACATTTGATGTTTGTTCCGTCGTCGGTACGGTATACTCCTCTCAAATAAAGACCGTAAATAAATTATTGCGTGTTTAGATTTTTTTTTAAAATAGGAATAGTTAAATAGTGTCACCATGGCAACCGGGATCAACACAACTATTTTTGGTTGCCAACTTATACGTAGGTACGTTCTGAAATTTATATTGTTACTAAACTTAGAAAGAGGTTTTATGTAGCATACCTACAAAAGTCTTATATTTCAGAAATCAATTTACGAAATTTATAATGACGACAAAGACGAACTCAATAATTATTAGCAAAAAAATAATACCGACTTAAAAAAACACTAACCAGTGTAAAATAACTCTAAATTAGGAAGTCTGTGGCTTTGGTGGTTTTGTCTTAATCATGATGGGCCACCGACTTCCGAATTTAGAGTTATTTTACACCGGTTAGATAACTACCTTACTAAAATGCATTAATTTAAAAAATACTAAATTCATAATTTTAACCTGAACTACTGCGCTGCGTGCGTCTATGTTATATTAACACTGACACTGACAATTTATTCCGTTTTCCCGGTCTACTTTATTAAAGTCCAAACAGTATAATAATTATCTTTTTAACCGACTTCAAAAAAGGAGGAGGTTCTATGTTCGTGTGTATGTATTTTTTTGTTATGTATGTTACCTGATTTCTCCGCCATTTGTGGACCGATTCTCAAAATTCTTTTTTTATTTGAAAGACTATACTCCTGAGGTGGTCCCATTTTAATTTGGTGAGGATCTGGTGCTGATCTTCGGAGATATAGAATGAAACTTTTCAAAAAAAGACGGCAAATCTGTCGTGATAGCTGGAATCGATTGGATGTTTATTGTTTATACAACATCAGGACGTATCATCACGCCTGTATTCTCTGAGAGGTACGCAGATGTGTACAATGAACCTAAATTTCGACCGTTAGTTATGTTAAGTTTCATTTGTTAGGGATAAGCCGAATGTTTCGTAACGAGGGCGGATTTATTCGTAATGAAGGCGAAAAAACGACCAAAAGTCAACCGACGAAAAACGCCTTCCTAGGTTGGAGGCGTTTTACGCCTTAAGCGTAAGGCGCAAAAAATAAGCAGCAATATGCTCTCTAATGTGTATTTTAGGCGTAATTATTAACAAATAAGCCTTAATTCAAAAGCTATAAACGTGGTAAGTCAGATAGGATCGACTGATTGACGATGAGATTTAACTTCCGGTAAGGCGACACAAACGGTAAAGGGAGGTGCTCGGGTCACACACATGACAATTTGACTTCCAGTAAGGCGTTTACGTCTTTTCTTACTGAGGTTTAACCTGTGCACTAAGCGTTTTCAACGTTTACTAACTCGTAATCGACTTCTTATATGGCGTCTTATGTCTTTCCTTACCGTGGTTTAACCTATCCACTAAGTGTTTTCAACATTTACTAAGTCGTATTTACCTTCTAGTAAGTTGTCTTAGAATTTTCCATATGATTAAGTAAGCCGTATCGTAAGGTAATTTATGCTTTCTTTTCGAGCAGAAACGTTTTATGAAGACCGGAAAAAAAGCTTTCTAACTGCTGGTAACGCTTTTCTCTAAGGGACTCTCTATTGACTTGCTTTACTAGCATTTGTTAGTCCATATTAAGGGCATTGGGCCGCTCAAACTGCGCATTCACTCTCAGGTAGCGCGAGCCAATATCCTTCACATGAACTTCATGATAGTAGATCAGCCAAGCGTGCCTTCAGTGAACAGCGTAGGTAACCTGCTGTTCTCAGAAAGCTGTTCTCCCAGTCTTTGTAAGCTTCTGAAATCAATAGAACATACATACATACATACATACATAAACTCACGCCTTTTTCCCATGGGGGTAGGCAGAAACTACAGAGCGCCATATGCTACGATTCTTACATACTTCTTTTGCTTCGTTTACATTCATACATGTTGTCATACACACACGCCGGTTGCGAGTACTACGCACCTGACCTTTCTGAAGAACATCACCAATAAGGTCTATGTATGTCCTTCTTGGGCGTCCCCTCCCGGCGTTCCCACTTACATCTGCCTTGTAAATACCTTTCGTTAGTCGCCTTTCATTCATCCTTTCAACGTGACCAAACCATCTAAGCATACTCTTTTAAATTTTTGTTACTACATCTTCTTTTAAACCACAACGTTGCTTTATATCATCATTCCTCAATCTGTCATTAATTGTTACACCACACATACTTCGCAAGGAACGCATTTCTACAGCATTTATTCTACTTTCATGTCTCTTTTGCCCATCAATAGAACAATAATGTATAAAACACTTCAATAATAACTGTTTACAAGATACTAAAGAAACTATACATAACATAAACGTTAGATTAGTACCTCCTCAACCCAACATTTTAATTTCAACCTAATAATAAGCCGATAGTGTCTGTATCTTATAGGAATCACAGTGGCATTGCAATAAAACCATTAAATAAAAATCAAAAAATCTGTATTAGAAAATCAATTTAGATACATAACTTCTTAAAACAAGATAAACAGATCGGAGAGATTGAGCGGTTTTGAGATCGAACTCCAAGTACTTTCTGTTCTTCTTGTTGGGGTCATCCATAATATCTGAAAGTAAACAAGCAAATTAAATGAATAAATACGTACCTACCTGCTTAGATTTTAGCGCCTGTTCTGCAACTCATATTAATAAAACAATCATACAACAATCATACAATACAAAGAAACTGAATATAATACAAAGAAATTCAAAGTCATCGTTTTAATTAAAACAAGATTTAAAACTTATCTAAAAAAAACATCAATCTTGTCAACTAAACTCAAAATAAATTTCAGTTTAAACCACAAATAATTGTACATAACTACTATAATTCTGTAATAGCTCAGAAACCACTCTACCGCTAACATTTAAAACGCTAATATTATTGACGAACAAAATAAGCTCTAACTCTAAAACGACTTAGAACTATGACGATTTTTTTACTGCTACATCAAGGGAATATCAATAACAACTCACTCTATTAGAAATAAGCTAAAAAATTGGTTAAATACTTACATGAATACAGCAAAGTTCGCCGCCAATACACAAACACTCTGAAACCGGTGAGATCTGCGCGCAAACTGACAATAAAACCGTTAGCTGTTGCTATTGCGCTCACTCGAGCGTCCCTAAACTTTACAGACGAATTAGAACTTTATTAAAATGGCATGCAACCATGCATTACAAGTCATTGATTTCACTCGTACAGCCCTATGATCGCGCTCAAACCAAATATCACCGAATAAGGCGAGTCACAGAATTAGATGAGTTCACTCTACTAGGAAACTAAATTAATTTTACTAAATTAATCATACACTATTTCGTCTACATGTAGGTACGTCGGTATTGACCTTATGATACGGCAAATATTGCCTTATTTACGCTTATATTAGCCAAATAACTCGTTATCAGACTTTTCAAACGTTTGATTAAATTGTAACTAACATTCGCCTTATCCTAATGGTGAATATTGCCATAAATCTACGGTTTCATTCACCAGATATGTACCTAAGTCGTTATAAGACGTTTTTCACCGTTTGATTAGTCGTAACTTGAGCGTATTTCGCCTTAAGATAAGACAAATATCGCCAAATTTAAGGTTGTATTGATCAAATTATGTACGTCGTTATATGACGTAATGTTACCGTTTCAGTCGTAACTCGACCATGTTTTGCCTTATGATAAGGCGAATATTGCCCTATTTACGTTTATATGTGCCGTATATGTACGTCGTTGTATAACCTAAGGTTACCATTTGATTCGTCGTAATCTGAGCATATTTCACCTTAAGATAGGGCAAATATCGCCAAATTTACGGTTGTATTGACCAAATATGTACGTCGTTATATGACGTAATGTTACTGTTCAATCAGTCGTAACTCGACCATGTTTTGCCTTATGATAAGGTGAATATTGCCCTATTTACTTTTATATGTGCCGTATATGTACGTCGTTATACACACATCAAAAGTGTCTAGGGATCAACATATATTTTTGCAATAACTTTTCTCCTGATTGATATTAATTAAAATTTTCTTTAAGGATTCATCAAATAAAGTGTTTTCGTTTGTCACAGTAACGATAAACCAAGTCACCTTTGCATTAATAAAGAAATTTGCCATTTTCCTAATAAAGGGATTTTTGACATTTGAACCACTAACATTAAAGTTCGAAAAAAAGACTGAAATAACAGTTTGCTTTAAAATTTTATTGGGTAACTTAAACAATTAATAATCCGTGTTTCTACCGCGAACACTAACAACACAAGATCATCGGTTTGGCATACTCAAAATGAGTTCATCCAAATCACGCTGTGGAATGGCCGCCCATGTTCGTTGCAACAACAAAAAAAGGTCTTCTTGCGACTGGATACCCTCCATATTCGGCAGAGCTCTTCTCTGTAGCATATCCCATGCATGCTCAATCGGGTTCAAGTCTGGCGACTGAGCAGGCCAGGGCAGGACATTGATGTTAGCTGCGGCAAGAGTCGGTCTTACAACTCTTGCGGTGTGCGGTCGTGCATTATCATGCATTAACTGAAATAAGGGACCGATTTGCACTTGTAGAGGAACGATGACGTCTGATACAATCGTCTCAGCATAAATTTGAGCGTTGAGGTTGCCTCTGATCCAAATCAACTCAGTTCTTCCGCCGATCCAAATACCCGCCCATACCATGATGGTTCCACCACTATAAGGATGGACTTCCTGGCAGGATTTTAATCGCTGTTGGCGTCCAGGGGTTCTCCAGTGTCGTATACGTCTTGTATCCGGTCTCATACCAAAACGAGACTCATCAGAAAAGCACACGAAACGCCATTGTTCTTCTGCCCAATTTCTGTGTTCAAGATCCCATTGATATCGAATCCTACGATTGTGCATTGCTATAGGTGGTACCCGTAGCGGTCTTCGGGAATGAAGGTTCACTTCATGCAAGCGGTTTCTGACTGTTTGGTCGCTAATTAAGTTCCCTGAAGAGTGATGAAGCCTCACGAGTTGTAAGACAGACTCTCGCCGCAGCTAACATCAATGTCCTGCCCTGGCCTGCTCAGTCGCCAGACTTGAACCCGATTGAGCATGCATGGGATATGCTACAGAGAAGAGCTCTGCCGAATATGGAGGGTATCCAGTCGCAAGAAGACCTTTTTTTGTTGTTGCAACGAACATGGGCGGCCATTCCACAGCGTGATTTGGATGAACTCATTTTGAGTATGCCAAACCGATGATCTTGTGTTGTTAGTGTTCGCGGTAGAAACACGGATTATTAATTGTTTAAGTTACCCAATAAAATTTTAAAGCAAACTGTTATTTCAGTCTTTTTTTCGAACTTTAATGTTAGTGGTTCAAATGTCAAAAATCCCTTTATTAGGAAAATGGCAAATTTCTTTATTAATGCAAAGGTGACTTGGTTTATCGTTACTGTGACAAACGAAAACACTTTATTTGATGAATCCTTAAAGAAAATTTTAATTAATATCAATCAGGAGAAAAGTTATTGCAAAAATATATGTTGATCCCTAGACACTTTTGATGTGTGTATAACCTAAGTTTACCATTTGATTCGTCGTAATTTGAGCATATTTCGCCTTATGATAGGGCAAATGTGGCCACATTATACGTTTATATTGCCGAATACATACGTCGCTGAAAAACTTTATGTTTACGTTCAAATTGTTGTGATTGAAGTATATTCCGCCTTATTGTAAGGTGAATATTGCCATGCTAAAGATTATTTATGACGCTTACGAAAGTTTCTTTATGACTTATTTTTACGTTTGTTTAGTTTTTATTAAAGTGTATATCGCCTTAATTTAAGTTAAGTATTGCCATAATTACGGTGATATTCACCACATATTCGACGTCGTAAATTTAAAGCGTTTTTTGTAGTCCATTACTGCTGTATTAACAGTATAAAGTTTAATTCCAAGACTACCTTACGGTAAGACATTTTTGACGGTTAGTGTTTATCATAAAAGACGTACCATTTTAACGGAAACGCCTAGCTAAGCCAAAATAACCGCAAGCGTTACAAAATCGCCTCGCGTCATTACAATTTAGCCGTCGAAGGCGGAATTCACCTTAAGCCAGAAATCAATTTTTCTCAGTGTAGGTTAGGTAGTTAGGTTAGCTATAGTATAGGTATGGTAAGTTAGGTTAGGTTATATATACATGTTGTCATATTAGTTCTATCGAACACAAAATGTTTAAATAACATCACATTAGAGACTCGCTAAATAACAAGTAGTAGTATGTATTAGTGGTTTGGATCTATTTGTTGTCATCTTATTAAACGTCTGTAATTTATAAAATTTTCGTGTCACAGTGTTAGTAACAAAACTCCTCCGAAACGGCTTGACCGATTCTTATGAAATTTTGTGGGTATATTCAGTAGGCCTGAGAATAGGATGTAAACTAATAAAAACTAAATAAGACTAATAAATTGATTCTAAGGCGAAACAAAGTGTGCCTTAGAATTTGCATCTTGGTGATCAGTGCTCGTACCTTCCCCGTATAAGAAGAAGCCTGTATCCTGCAGTGGGTTATTAAGGTACCTTCTAGGTACATTTGGTATCTCTTTAGCAGACTTTGTACAGAGGCGAGCACATCAAACTGATCAGCCCCAACGTGTCAAATTTCTTTGATTCGTTTTTCAACTTTATTATAAACAGAATAAGGTTCGTGTTCAATTGGGAAAATTAGACAGTCTGGGGAAGCTTGATGTGCTGGCGTCTGTACTACTGTAAAAATAATGCTGGAGTTCATTTACTTCGTCATCTTTTATGTTCCTCCTATAAATATTAATTTCATAAAACAAAAAAATAAAAAAAATAAAAAAATATTCCACAACCTTTTTACACAACGCCATTTAGTCCCAAGTGAAGCTTGAGAGCTTGTGTTATGGGTACTAAACAGCTGATAAACATACTTACATATTTCTAAATACATACATATTATAGATAAATTACACCCAGACACAGAACAAATGATCGTGCTCATCACACAAACATTTGTCCTGGGTGGGAATCGAACCCACGACCACGACGAAAAAATGAACATAGGTAATAAAAACACTAAAAAATACTGTTTTACCGTTAACGGTATACGTGCAAACATGCTGTAATTTAGTTCCAGAATTTACAATATTACAGATTAACTTCGGTACTGATGTTCCACATAGTAAGCGCGAATTAGGTAAAACAACAGAGGTACCTATTTGTGTTTGTACTTAATACACTCGGGATGTTTTCTGGGTACCGTAATCGCTACTTACAACCTTAATAAGTATTTTGAACTCTGCTCCAACCTAAAGTGGGCCAATTTCCCGTAATTGTTACTTGGGTTATATTTACGTTTTGAATTTAACTGTGGTTAGGCAGAAGCAAATGGATATACATACCCACCCATTTACCTACATATTGTAAAACATCCCTAAGTATTTTTAAAAACGGCCTATCGTAGCAATTAGCAAAGTGTATGTATCTTAAAAAGTAGCAAATATATTTACAGACTTTAAAAGGTTTTTTTACACAGATACCGCCGTATTTATATTTAATAAAAAAAAAACTTTTCACGAGACTCACGCTAATTGGAAATCAAATATAATCACGTCCATTTTCGAGTTTAATTCCATTTACGAAGCACAAAAAGGCGAGCTGTACATGAACTACATTCACGAGGATGCCTTTAGCTGGATGCCGGTGCAAACGTCAGTCTTGTCGGACGGCCGCGCCGCAAAGTAATAACAGTCTCTGCTAATGGATTGTGGTATTTAGGTAGCTGCCTTCGTACATGTTTAGGCATTAGCCTTATTTTATCTATGACTTCGTGTACCTCTTACACAATTTTGGGCTCCTGGTACCTTACATTAATTTGCGGTGGCTTTTAGAAGTGGTTTTTGAGGATTTGTGATACTTTCTCTGTTGTCCTACATGTTTAGTATTTAGTTTACATATAAACAATGACATCCTCTTAAATGTAATGTGTGTATTGTGAGATCTTTTGCATTACAAATTTCAATGAAACTGACAATTGTACCAGTTTTATAACGAATTCTACTCTTTGGTAAGTTTCTAACTAACTTTGAATTAGTATCTGGAAATAGAATTATGTTCTATATTTATTTTGCTACAATATTCGGTGCCAGAGGCAATCGAGATAGTGTCAATGTCCTACAATGATTTGTGTCGGACGTCTCATATACACAAATATTACCAACGTGTAAATGGAGTTTTAAGCGATTTTGGTTTTCTTATTTGTTAAGTACCTACATCTTCTCAGAAATATCTATTTCTATACCACCTGTCTTCATCATTGCATTTTAAATCATTCGAATATTCAATATGATTAAATTGACCAGGTCCCATTTTACAAAACAAAGTTCAGGCACTTTTATACATATTGTTAAAATGATGTGAATATAGAAAATATTAACAAAATTTATAGCCTAATTTGTCTACGTAACGACCTACCTTTTCTACAGACTTAAAATTTCCATTACATTAATTTGAAAAGACAAGTGAATAATTAATTGAAAGCGGCCCGAAGGTTGAAAAAAAATAACCCTAAAATACATTTAGGTCTAGGTAACAGGGGTGGACTAAATTTTAAAATTCACATTGAATTAGGTTTTCCAATGAAACGGTAGCGAGTACCAACTTGACTCACGACACAATACAACAGTGACAAAGAACCCCTAACGACCCCGAATTTATCGTGAACTTTCCACTAATACCGTCATTAAACAACCCTTTGTTTTACTCTTTGATAAAAACGCCTCGAAGCACCTCGGAGTTCGTAATTTTTATCTTTCCCTGCTTGAATAGTCACCTTAGGAACAATAGCAAATACTTTTGCGACAATGACAACAGCTGTCTGTATTGTCTGCAATGGGCCTATGTTTATTAATTTAAAGTTCAGATTTCAACGACTTTTGAGTTTGTTTTGTCAATCTTTTGATAAAAGTGATTGTGATGATAAGTGCTGAGGAAAATAATTCTCGTACCTTTTGCTTTCCATAGAACTTGTCCTGGTTTACACAAACATGGCAAGAGTGTTACAATATCATGGCACCTTGATGACAAGACGAGGTCTAAGAAAATACTCTGAACCTAACACACACACTCTCACATCACACACACATTCACTTTTTAATATAAGTTAAGGTAGAAATATTAATGATTAACATTTTAATTGCAAAGAACATCTATAAAACAAATTTATAAGAAGGTATGATTTCAACCAGTCACGCTGTGATTTGACACCGAAAGCATTTTTTTTAATGATTCTTAGAGATTTAATACACCAGTACCTACGTGTTTTCAATTTCTTTACACTGGAGTTTAATTACAAGCTATGAAACCCATGCCAGTTTGTGTGAAGTTTCATATGAGAAAATTACATTATGCTCTGAGTAAAATCCGTCGGCTTTAGTGCCCAGCAGGGTGCATACAATTGAATTATTTAAGGTATTATGACGTTAAATTGCCCGACGGAGGCGAGTATGCCGTAATCAGGTAAGAAACCGGCGGGCGGCCCGTCTGAGTCAGCCCTAAGATAACCCTTATAATACGCTCGGCAATTATTAAAGTTGGTCGTGTTTATTTGTATTAACAAACGAGTTGTCGTGTAAACATGTAAAGTCGAAAGAAAGATGCATTAGGTTGATGTATGCGAATAATGTTAAGGGTGCTGTTACAAATCACCGAAGTAGCTACCTTTGCCATGATGTTATTTTGCCTATTGAAAGAAAGAAAAAACATTTATTTGGTACGACACAGGCAGATGTTAAAAATAAAAATAGGTACAAAAAAAAGAATTAAACTGATAAATAACATTAAAAATAAACAAAATAAATAATTATGTGCCTTGTGGCTAAGCCAAATAGGTCAAGTTCAGCTAAAAAGCCAGACGACTAGTGCCTGACGCTATTGCAATCAGACATTGACATTTTTATTGCAATAATACATTTATTTTCATTGTTACTTTATTTAGTGTTGTAAGTGTTATGAAACTTTACAATATTTTTTATTATTTTATTGTTAGATTTATGCATTGTTTGGAATTGTTATAATTTAGTAGTCACTGTTAGATACTTACATGACAACAGTCATGGATTTCATCACGTTATTAATAATTTTGCGGAACCCTTGAGACTTTTCCACGGAACCCACTTTAGTTAAATTAAATTACAGCATACATTTTAGTTTAATTCTCTTTATGTTCTGTATTTTAAATATAAAAACTTTTACAGGCGACATAAGTTTTTTTTTAAATAATTGAGGTCAGTGCCCGATGCTCTTATTTGGCTAATTTGAGAAAAAAACTCTAAGTCAGAGGTATAGAGTATATATTAAATTCCAGATAGAAGATTTAAGGAACATGCAGAACATGCTAGTGTCTTGGATGGTCTGTTTAGAAAAGAACCGTACAAATAGCAGTAGGTATTTTCTTCTGAAAATAAACGCTTCTTTTTTGGGATAATATAGATAAACGTGAAACCTACATTTCATTTTTAACACAACACATGATACATTATTTACTAACAAACAGTGTAATATACTAAATTCAACGTGTAACCTAAAAAACTTCTACGTAAGGTATTCAATAACAACATGCATATTTAAATTGGTATATGTAGTAAACATTTATTTTTATTTCTCGTCTCAAATGACTTTACCCTGGTGTATTTCATAAGTTACGTTGGCCTGTATCCCTTCTTCATACGAAAATATGAAGTATAAGTGACTACCCAATAAACTTTATAGGATGTGTTTCTCATGAGAATATGTCAGGGTATTATTCCAAGGGTACTCCCGACGGTCAAAACTTTGTACTTAACTCTTCAAACTCATTGATAGGCACTTTGCCTATAATTTTACCGTAAACAACTGTCGAGCACAACTGTTCAACAAAATTGTTGTTTTTGATTATTATAATGTAACTAGTGAGCTGTCTCGGCTTTGCAAGGATGGAAATATTTTTTTTTAACAAAAAGCCATAGGTACATCGACAATCCGATTTTGATTAATAGTTTGTAGTACTACTAGAACTTAATTCGTTCTAGAGGTACCGAGGACGAAGACAAAAAATTACAAAATAAAAACTTTTTTACAAAAAAAAAAACAACCGACTTCTTAAAAAATAACTAGCAGGTGAAAAATATCTCCAGTTTCGGAAGTCTGTGGCTTTGGTGGTTTTGTTTAGTTCATTATTGGCCAACGACTTCCGAAACTGGAGTTATTTTTCACCTGTTAGTTTTTTTTAAGAAGTCGGTTGTTTTTTTCTGTAAAAAAGTTTTTATTTTGTAATTTTTAGTTTCATTGTGTGTAAAGAAAGGCTTTCAAAACTTGAAAGAATCATTGCTAAAGAAGTTCTATCTAAACATTAATCTGTACATCTCTGCCGGCCCCTTTTAAAATAGAATGGCGTAATGGTATGTTGTGGAAATACAAAAGCTCAGCATAGACATCTAACTATAACAATCGGGAATATTTTGCTGTTATGCGTTGAAGAGTTCCGTTGCCTGTCTTCTTCATCAGTTTTTATTCACCAAATGATACTTTCTAAATGAAAATGCTTGGTTTTTTACTAAGAATGTTGAAATCGGTGCATGTGTGCCTATATTTTTTGAGGAGTTCCCTCAATTCCTCGAGGATCCCTCATCAGGTATGAGTTTTGATACAAATGGGATCAATCTGTTAGTATACTCTATCAAACAAAAAAAGAATTTTGAAAATCGGTCCGTAAATGACGGAGAAATGAAGTAACAAACACTAAAAAAAAAAAAATATACACAACCGAATTGAGAACTTCCTCCTTTTTTTGAAGTCGGTTAAAAAGGCGTTTTTTATGTATTTTATTAATAAGATTTATTTATTTATTTAATACTTCAAACACACTAATGTACAGAGGCGGACTTGATGCAATACGTTATTTTTTGCCGTTTATTCCTAGATGTTCAACTGTCATATTTCCTGTCAAACTCCTTTTAGCCTACCGATGTCATATCGCTTTCAAATAATTTGTGTTTTAAGGGTGTATTATTGATTCTGTACCCGGGAAGTGTGAGGGCCAACTATACCCTAAGAGCAAGCAGTGTTCGCGGGTCCAATTTAACAATGCTTTCAAAGCGCTGTTGCGATGTCCACGTTTCTGTAGCGCATCAGCAATGTTTGCTGATGCACACTCAGACGGCTTCGCAGCTATCTGGTGCAAAAATAGCGCATCAATAATCAGTCGGCTGCGTGGAAGTCGCCACAGTATCTTAAGTGCCATTGCTGATAGGCATGATTGTCCTCTCATAAGAAAACTAGTACAGTGGACAAAGCCCTCCTTGCTATTGGTTTTTGATAAGTGCCTGTTTTTACTTCGCTTTTACGTTTGAGGCGTTGTTGGTCCTGCAGTAGGACAGTAAGAGGCTGGTATTCTAAAGAGCTAAATTAGACTTTTCAAGAAAATTGTTTGGTTTCCAAAGAGTCGAGGTGTTTTTTTTTCGAGTCGAGGTGATAACTTTCCATCTCAAACCTTGAATCGTACCTAAATGGCACGTATATATCAGGAGACTCTTAGTCAACTCAAAATTACTCGCTTTCTTCCAACTTACGCTTGACCTAGGTTTTACACCGAGAAGAAATATGGATAAAACTGAAACCTAGAATTTGAAAAAGTATTTTCATCCAACCACAGTCACTACCTTCGACAATATTCTCTCACGTGCCACATACGGCACGCGCTCCGCAGATTTCCCATCCCTAACCAAGTAAAAGAGACAAAAAGGCCTCATTCCAGCAAGCATTGTTTCACACTAGGAATTTTCTTACAGCTTATTCATTTATGTTTGCTCGTTATCGAAGTAATACTGAATGAACGAAAGAAAATAGTGTGTATAATTCGGCTAAATATGTATGTTGCTTTTGTATGTTGTTGATTGTAATAAAAAGTATGTTTAACAGCTATTTAGTACTCATAACACATGCTCTGCTTAGTTTGGGACTAGATGGTGCTGTGAGAAATCGTAGATCGCAGATTATATGTTTGATTTCATTACTTTGACATTTATTATTTATGATCTATTGAATATACTTGAATTTTTAATTGACCGTTAATGTTTTTATTGAAATAGATCCTAATATATTTTAAGTTAATTGCAATTGCATAATGATTTATTTTTTAAACACAATGTACATAGGTGTATTGTTATGAAATAAACTACTTATAGCTTGCCGAGGTCGGTCCGTGGATGGGCTTTTACATATCAAGACACCTATTTGCCTCAGAAAGCACTTTAAGCTGTTCTGTTGATTCTGGTTGTCGTTTCTGGATCTTCGACAGAGTAACGTATAGTCAAAACCCCAAAAATCGGTTATGCAGGCAGATAGGGAGTAGCTCCATTTGAAACTCATCATTATCATTTATTTGTATTGAGGTAAGTACTCTTCCATAAACATAACACTCAATTACTGTATCTAATATAGTTAATTTAAGTCCAATTGTAAAATTGAGGGGACCTGGTGACCCGTAACACAGGTATCCAGTACCTATCTCGGGCACCAGTCTCACACAAATGTTGCAAATATGTATTATGTTAGATTTATCAATATTTTCTGATGTATGTACCATTTGTGGAGAGAAAATATGTTTTTTTATTATTATTTATTTTATTATAATTTAATTATAATATAATAATAATAAACTGGTATTCAGCTGCATCCGATTAAATTGGAAACAGACCCCAGCGTAGTTGCACTAGAGCATATCACCAATTACTTACATATTAAAACTGGATCCAGACAAACCTGTGGCGCTGTCCTAACATTCAGGTTGATTGTATACAAAGTCAGTTTAATTTAGTGAAGCACCGAGCTAACCTAGTTACCTCAGCATAAGTGCAGTTAATTTTCGAGATTAGCATTTGTGTGAGACAATTAGTCGTGAGTAAACTTTAAATAGGGCTTTTGAATAGACTTATTGCCTTGCTTGGACGCTTAGCTAGAGACCGACTAAAAACTGGGGGCAAAAACTTAAGCTGGTAAGTACACTTCTATTGAACGGAGTGAAGCGGTGCAATTACGTTAGTCCTCTCCCGGTAGTCTCGCCCCGACTCGCACAAAGACCTGCCCTTGCTTTCATTTTCAATCATCATTTTGTTGAGATTTCTTGCTTATTGCATTCATTGTACGGAAGTCTTAATATCGCCCCAGTTTTAAATGAAGTGCGCCACAATGGTTCTCTTTATTTGTCTGACTGTTAGTATGGTTGAAGTATATTATTTGCCTACTTAATTTTTACAATGAAGTTAAATTATAATTTTAAATATTTCAACTAATATTATAAAGAGATAAAGCTTGTGAGTGTGCGACGTTGTCACGGGGTAATCTCTGGACCGCCTAAACCAATTTTCAAAACTTCTTTAACTAATAGAAAGCAAAATTATTTGTGTCGTAGGCTATATTTTATTTTTAAGAAGGGGTGGAGAGGATATTACGAAATGTACCTAATGTTACGAAAATACAAATGTTTGCTCTGACTGATCTGGTCCACTCATGTCTGTGTGGTTCTTTCCTCAAAAGACCATTATCAGACACAAATCTGCATGGTTCTTATATAATCTGACCAAGACAATGTCTGGACTTTAAAAGAGACTGTGACCTCTGATTTTCTTTCGGTGTTTCTTCTCAGAGTAGTCAGATAACCGACCTCATCTTCTAAAAAAAAAAACAAACAAAAACATTTAAAACACATCAAACATATTATCTGTAGTGGAAACATACCCTAATTAGAGACATTTTCTTGTTTATATTGTCAATTAAACGTGTTGTTTACGTTAAACAACTACATAATCGCCTTATAATTTAATTGGTCTGATTTAGTTTGTCAATTTTAAGGGTTAACACTAGAGTTAAAGCGTCTAGAAGAAAATGCAGCTGTAAGTGGAATTTATACCTTTTTGTATTCCATACACGAACATGGTTTCCGCAAATGCTGCAATGTGAGAAGAGTTTTGTCGCAGCGAAATTGACTAGGTATTAGTTCTGGCTTGTACCTACAACATGGTGTGCAACATTTAAGCTTTGCTAAAGTAATAAGAGCTCAATAAACAGCGTGTTTTAAAGTTATGAAGTTACAATGCAGTCAAATTAAACATTTAAACAAATCAAAAAGAGAAAAAAAAACTCGATAATTTTCTTACATTATCGAGATTTTTTTTTTCTTTTTGATTTGTTTTGTTTTGATATTATTATGGTTTTCTGTACTTGTGTAAATTGACTTGTTTTCTAACTTTTTAGTTTTTTATATTTGTTGAAAGTGTGTATTTTTTTACAAATCTTATAGGTTCATACCTATATTATTATTTTTAGATTTTGTTTTGGTTTTAGTGTCCAACAACTTAAGGTAGTTGATCTTTAATTATTAATAAATATTGGTTTGCGAAACCATGACTCACTAATTAAAGTTAATTATCACGTATAAAAAACTTTTTTGCAAAAAATAAAACCGACTTCAAAAAAAACACTAAACGGTGTAAAATAACTCTAAATTCGGAAGTCTGTGGCTTTGGTGGGTTTTTCTTACTCATAATGGGCCACCGACTTCCGAATTTAGAGTTATTTTACACCGTTTAGTGTTTTTTTTGAAGTCGGTTTTATTTTTTGCAAAAAAGTTTTTTATTTTTCCATTTTTAGTTGTTACCATAAAAATATTTGTCATGAATTTATTTTATATTGTTAATTGTTAACAATACATGTCATCATAATAGGGTTTTCCACTAATCCCTAATAAATTAAAATTAACATACCTAACTGACGAAATCTAGGTATATTGTACCCTCCTGCGTACCCCTCAGAGCATACAGGCGTGATGATACGTCATTATGTTGTATAAACAATAAACATCCAAGCGATTCCAGCAATCACGACAGATTTGCTGTTTATTTTTGAAGAGTTCCGTTGTATATCTCCGAAGATCAGCACCAGATCTTCACCAAATTAAAATGGGACCACCTCAGGAGTATACTCTTTCAAATAAAAAAAGAATTTTGAGAATCGGTCCACAAATGGCGGAGAAATCAGGTAACATACATAAAAAAAAAAAAAAAAAAATACATACACACGAACATAGAACCTTCTCCTTTTTTGAAAGTCGGTTAAAAATAGGTTAGATTTAAATTGCTCATTAGTCTTGAAGGCTCGATTGTAATTAATTATTAAGAAACTGGTTCTTTTTAATAACGGATAAAAAACATATTAATAATAATAAGACATTTATTAAAGCCCTGCGGTACTTATAGGAAAACACGTGAAGCCGTTAATTACGGCTGACATTTGTAGACCTAAGGCAGTCGTTACAGGTAGTCAGAATCGTGAAATTCTACCAACTTGTCTTCAATATCATGTTAGTTGTAATGTTCCTGTTAGACTGAAAGCCGATCTGAACACAATGGTGAAAAAGCGCGGCAGATGATTATTGGATTTGGGTATAGTTAGAATTCTACGAAAATTCTAAGCTACACGTACATAGCTTCAATGTTGTAGTTCGTTAAAAACTCAAAGCGCCGTATAACAACTCCCGATAGCAGCCTGAACAAATAATGTACCTACCTATGTCATACGTGTAACACAGTACCTTTGTCTTTGAACTCCTCTGTATAGGTGCAGGCACTAACTAGGCTTTGAAATATTACCGTGAACAGATTCGCTCAGTCGAGCCTGCCGCTACCTCGAGCCCATCTGTCTCTCCACTATTCCCGACGTATGCAAGTGTCTGTCTGACGTTAACGGCACTTGAGAGACAGATCGTTGCTCATTTACAAAATATAAGCTCCCCTTAATTGGCTAACTTTCCACGAATTATCTTACGTAACTAGCAATTAGCTAGCTCTAGTTAGTTTATCTCTTAGTAATAAGGATTTATGTACATTCGTACAACTTACGTTTGTGTGCATTATTCATTTATTTATAACACGCTGCGTTGACCAAATAGTTCTAGAACTACTCATTTCAATTAGCATTTAATTAAATGGTTCCGTACCTAACATAAAGTCCAGTGCAAACAAATGACCTACATATTTATTTGGGTTACTAAGAGAGCAAAGTTTGCAAACTCTACCAAGATTCTAATTACATTGGTAAACCTCAATGTGGGTATTAAACGTAGGAAGATTTAGTTTAATACAAAACTCTTAAAAGTACAAGTAGATAAAGAAGGTCTCTTGTTGACCGGCGTTAATGAAACGCAAACAATCCCTAAGTAAATTCTGCGATGCAAACCCGCTACAAGTAGTTGTATTCGTGTACAGTGCACACCACTCTTTGATGTGTTTCTTTTGTACAGTTCCAATGCAGAATTAGAAGCGAATGAATTAATTACTTAGCTCAGCATTATGCTGACGCGGGCTGTTAACTTTTTTTTGCCAGCAAGGAATTATTGATGTTTTTAGTTTGATTTGGTCACACTAGTAGTCAGAGTTAGTAACTATCAGTTAACAAGTATTTAAACCGTGCAGTCGGAATGACGTCAGTGGTTACATTGTTAGTGGTTGTCGGCATAACACAACACAACACAAATTCGTTTCTGCAATCACGGACGTGGACGTTCGAAATCTGATTTACCGCTGATTTGTGGTCAGGTGCGGCCGCGTACATGTACCTAGCGAGCGCACAGCCTACCCGCACCTATGTATAGATGCCCCTATACTACACAAACCAAGTTATGTCCCAAATATAACTCATATCACCTGTCGTTCCGCCTGAAATATCGTCGCCGAACGATTTTATCACTCACAATGATGTATCCTTTATTGTTGAATACATTACCAAAGTTTGTCCTTTAAAACCCCGTAAATTGACAGCCTTCGTTTAACGACTTTCGAATTCTCTGTTAGAATTTCGATGTTAAAAATAACAGGCTCGAGAATATTTGGTTTCAAAGCCAAAGCCACGTATAGGTGTTCTATTTTATTATTTTTGAACTTTATTCTATTTTCTACGTTCACGTCACGTCAGCCTGTTAGTAATGTTGTCATGTCAACGATTGAATGGGATCAACGTATATGTATACGAGTACCCAAAATGATATATGTATTACATAGAGAATATATATGTCGGCGTCAGCGATGAGCTGACACCGATGGGGGTTTCGTGGTACTGAGTTCATGACGTAGAATAACAACCTCCATTGCAGTAATAACCTCACTTAACAATCGTAATCACAAGACATCACTCAAATAGGTAACTGACAGTTTTGTACTGGCTGTGTGTCTTCGTTGGTGCCTCAAATCAATCTGTGCTCTGCCCAGTTCCCACACACCAGCATGACTCTGTCCACGTGACTTTACCGAAAACACATTCGCGCCATTTCAAAATGACAAGTAACGTCACTGGTCACCATAGACCACGTACTAAGTTGATTAATCAACTTCACAACTTATTATTCAAGAATATCGCTTACCACGACATATACAAAATGTATTTATAGGTGGAATAGTAATGGTACAAACTACTGTAACTATGATTATTTATAGGTAACCTGCCTTGATTATAAGCGGACATTTTAGATGTTTTAATGAAGCATAGTTATACAATTTAAAAACAGGGAGGGCTTGTGACTAAACAATGGCAGCTACACGGGACCATCAAAGGTAAAACTACGCTTGCTGAGGTTGGTCCCTCGTTGGGTGAACCTTCATTACATATCTAGTTCCCTTCTTGCCCCGTAAAGCACGTTAAACTGATGGTCCTGGCTGTCATTTGTGAATGCATGATGGCCTTTACAAGTAGTCAAAACCTCGAAAGTCTAACAACTGGTAAAACTAAGTACCTAGTACCGCCTTAAGTATAGCCACTGGGTTGTGGACGTCAGTCAAGCGGTCGCTCTTATGAAATACTACGGTTAAGCTGCTTACAAGCTTAGAAAAAGGCCTTTCAAAAGAAGAAAAAATTAACATTTTTCCAAAAAATTAAACGCAAAAGATATTTAAAACTTAATTTAAGAAACAGGAAAACATCAAACAACACCGAAATCGTTTCGTCAGTTCGGAGCCACAGACGAAGTGTTCAAACTTATAACACCCCTCATTTTGCGTTGGGGGTTAAAAACGGAATCGTCTATAAAATGCTACAAATTGAGGTTTAACGCTGTAAACAAGAAAAAGGAGAGGTAGCAGTTGCCAAGTCGGATCCAGTTACTTGCACCCGTCCGGATTGTGTTATAGACAGAAATGAGAACGTCGAACTTGGGTCGAATCTCGGCAACTGTCAAACCTGTTTCATTTACGACGAGCACCTACTTATTTATGTCTAAATTTGCCGACGGGGGAGATAGATACCGGTGCAATACATATTATGTACTTATAAGGACTTTTCAGTCACAACTTTACTCATAAATCATCGAGTACTCTGTACTGAGGAACTTCACCAAATGTTACTTTAACATGCCCACTTAAATGTTCACAAACTGTGATGAATAACGCAGTACCATTTTGTAAAACGAAAAAAATCACTTTGACAATAAATTATAAAAGAATCTTTGTCCAACGGTGAACTGAGGTGAAAATAATGATCGAACTTGGAAAACATTTACGCGAAAGATATTAAGGAACGATTATTGGTTATTGCGCAAAACTTTCTTTGTTCGACTCATGATAATAGGCGAGGGAATTATTATGAACGGACTTTTATTGTATTTCGATGAATGAGTATTCCTTACAGATGTTCTTTTTATTGGAGATGAAATTGTTTTAAACTATATGAAGTGCGACATGTGTAGTGCTTTGGGAAGTACAACGAGAATATCCTAGCAGAGAATTCGAGTTACCCGTCAAACTAGAACCGGTACACAACAAAGCCATTACCAGTAGACGCGAGGCCCAATCTTATTTTCTAAGTTTAGGAATCGAAAAGTTGTTCACAAACGTCGAGGTATGAGGAAGGCACAACCCAGCACGTAAGCTACTTATTTCTAATGCTATATTTAGTTTCTTGGTAAAATAATTTGTTCGCATTGAATTAAGTTTACGTGAATTCCGTGTGGGGGCTGCAACGTGTACCACATGTTTATAGTCGCTTTTGTTTTACGCTTTTTGGATGGTATCCAATTTTAAAATATTTATTTTAATTTCGTTACAAGCTCTTTAATCAAAAAAGTATATATGTTTACGAGAAAATATTTGCATATTTGATGTGCTGCAATAAAAACCAAAAAACAACCGATGGTCGGTATTCCAAAGGTACAAGCGTTTAAGGGCCACATAAGGTCACGTTCAGCATTTTGATTGCTATCACAAATGTATTACCAATGGCTGGCGAATCTGATTTACCTCTGATTTGCGGCCGCATGTGACTCGCGCGCAAACATTCACGTTGTATTAACGTAGGCCACTATTTATTGTACCGCTGTATTCCATTATTTGGAAGGACAGTTTCTGTTTCATATGATTGGGAGATAAAATAATTAAACTTATACCAATAGGAAAATATAAAGTTTTTTTTTTTATAAATATTGGGTCTACTCTTGACCTCAATCTTGTGCTGCGGTCAGAGATGAGGTCGACGATGGAACGAGCTTACCCAAAAAAAGCCTATTAACTCGCGACTTAAACAGATTAGGGTCGTATGAACTCGGGAACACTGATGCAGGCAGGGAATTCCACTCCTTTTTTTTATATATAATGGGTCTACTCTTGACCTCAATCTTGTCCTGCGGTCAGAGATGAGGTCGACGATGGAACAAGCTTCCCCAAAAAAAGCCTATTAACTCGCGACTTAAACAGATTGGGGTCATATGAACTCGGGAACACTGATGCAGGCAGGGAATTCTACTCCTTGCCTGTGCGCATAAGGAAGGAACTGGCAAAGCGCTTCGTGCGAATGTGTAGAACATCGATAGGTAAGAAAGTACACCTACGGAAAATTTAAACTTGTTACGATGATACAGACTTCAGGGCTGTGTGGGCGTTATGAATCTCAGAATGATGAAGTTGATTTAAGTCTAATCTAATATTAATTCAATTAATTGAACGGAATTAACTTTCAAAGTCAAAGCAACGGAATAAATTCTGACTTCTGGGTTAACTCTTAATTTTTCTTAGTTTTATAGGATAGTGTTTTTAGACCAATTGGTAAATGATTCAACACTGACAAACATAGGTACTAATAGTAAATCGAATCACTGGGAAGATAATTATAAGTCCAGCACTTAAATGTAGTTTCATAATATACTTGAAGCTCAGCGTAATTGAATACATAGACAAAACTTCATAATCGAGCTAAATAAATTGTCAAACGAATAAATCAATGAATTGAACAGAGATCCAGCCGAGGCGATTGAATATATTATCTGTTGCCATGAATGCGCTAATGTTGGAGATTTTAATCGGGGAGCGGGCGTGGGAACGGAAGAGCTTCGTTCGTTGGATTTACGAGCGAAAAAGCTTCCGCCGCTTTCGACGTTCACGCGGAACTACAGCCATTTTTGTACATAACAATTTAAATAACTAGTTTATATTAAATTATGGTGATACTAAGTTGAAGTGTCTTACAATGGCGATGTTATTTTTCCTGTTTATAATTTTCCGTGGTTCGTATGTGGAAATTTTTCCTGCCTTAGATACTTTCTGTTATACCCGTATTGCTTTTGATATACTTATATACTAATTCCTGAATTGAAAAGGTAAGTTAAAAAACTGCCAAAAGCAATTTGTTCCAAGCATCCTCAGCCAACTTACTTCACAGGAAACCAAACATGTGACGACAAACAAATGAGAATGCAGTGCAAATGGTTGTATTATCCACAATCCGCACAGAAAAGAGAAAAACGGTCAAGCTGAAATGCACACGTCGACAGACGACGCAGACGTTTGCACAACAGTCGGCGAAAGTGAAAAGCTCCTTACATCTTACAAAATATTTTTATTGTTTTCCAGAAGATTTACTTCCATTCCAGACATTTATCTAGTACCTACAAGTTATTTAACAATTTGAGCACAAAATTTTCTCGAGTATAATTTATAAATAGCCCTCGAAAGCGCGATCGCCTAATTTGCTTTTCAGATATTTAGACGTCTCCCCGTCCGCTTAAGGGATTACGCTTCATAATGCCCAAGGACCATTGTTGTAGCTTGATAAAATTTAATTTGTCACAAGGAACGAGTACTCCATCCAGCCGCGAGCCCAGCCAAACGAACCGAGGAAAGTAATGATCACATGAAATCCCAGATCAAGAATTAAGAGCACTTTTGTTTTAGTAAACCGACCGGAATAATAGCTGAAGTTTGGCGTCGCTATGCCGACAAATGATTTGATAGGCTTCATCAGCACTCGACAACGCTCGGATAATGTTTCGTTCCGCGACCTATAAATGAAAAAGTTTCTCGAAACAAACTGTACGTCCAATGATGTACGATATAAATGGATTTTAACACTGTTTTTTGCGAGGCGAGAGTCAGAAACATCGTTGCAATCTTCGTATACCCTTTATGTGTTACATTTTGTTGGGTGAAGCCCTGAATAGGCGGCCAGTCTCTTTGATGGTATTGAAAGAGAAAATGCTTATCGCACCATCGCCCGTAAATAGCCGAGTGGGTGTCGAATTTCTCTACACATGCTACGAAAACACACTTATCCTTTTTACTTAAACTGTTTTCACATCCCTTCTCAATACGCTGAAACTATTCGTCTGAGTCTTGCCCTTTTGAATGTATTGGCAGGTATGTTTATTGGGTCTGAGACCTATATGTTTCATGTGACGTAATTTATGCAGGTCATTTTTATCCTTCTTTTTATGTTTGTTTTCTTGAGTACTCTTTTGTATCTGTTGACAATAAAACACATCAATTGTAAGACGAGTTCGCTTTCGTATCGTCGTTGAACAAAATAATTGTTTTAATGGTTTGAGTTATGATCTTAAACATTTGTTAAATGATCGTCTTTGTGTTTGGAAACGTTCATTATACCTCTAGAAATTCTAAAAAGCAATGTAAATAAACAAAGTTATTTTAAGGTCGAATGTAACTGAACGAAGCACCATTAGCTCGATCCATTCGATAAATCAAAGTTAGTACACGTGATATCTATTAAAATATGTTATCAATTAAAATTGAATAATGTGTAAGGGACGAACAATATCTAGCAAATAATTCTCACATTATCATTACCACTTTACACTCTCATCTTTGGATTGAAAAAGCTAATGGTTTGGAACAAGTCGAGGTGGTTAAAATAAATCGGCGACATTCCATTTCCTGCAGTAAGTAATGCGACCTCATGATTCCGTTTTAAAAATTGAATTTCATGTTATCAAGTTCATCGATGTCTTACTTGCGAGAACGTTGTTAGTACTTCAGACTCAAGGTGGAAACTTATTTCAATTATACGTCAACCACTAGCAAATAATTAAATTTGAGCCGTTGAGCCATTATACTGCTTTTTTTTGGGAAGAGTAGGGAACTCCATACTTATTTAGCATGGATAATTAATGCCATTTAAAGACGATGAACTAAAAAAAACACCACAATTTTAAAATAGGTAGGTATATTTAAAAAACTATTGCAAATTAAGTAATCAAAGATAATTAAATAACATAGGTTCAAAGATACATGGAGAATAGGATTTTAAGAAACACATCTAATTATTCTGCAATATTCAGCAATTCATCTTAGTTTGTTAAGTTTATTTAAAAAATAAAAAACCTTTAAACTCGTACATAAACAATTAGATTAACAACCATTTTGATTGTGTCCAGAAATGGTAATGATTGCAGGAGAAATCTTTAATGTAATAAGCTGATCAATATTCTTATCTCATAAGGAAGTATAATAAGGTATTCCGTTTAATAACAATTAACATTTAACAAGCAAAGTTGGATGGCAAGTTTAAATCTCGTGTTTCGACGTTATTTGGCAAATTAATTCAGAAACTTTATCTTGAGGCACGCGAGTGAAAGATGTTTTTGCAGACAGAGTTCGTTACTTAATAATTCCTTGATTGTAGTCTGAGCTCTTCAGATTTTAAGCCTTAAGTGATTTCCGTGTTCATAACTCTTATTAAGTCTAGAAAGACCGGTAATTTATTTCAACTCAGTTATTTATTTTTTTAGACATTCTCAATCAACACACACACACACAGTAGAACACTCTGTATTATAAAATCATAATATAATAATATTACCAGCCTGTTATGTCTCCCTGCAAGGCAAAGGTGATCATTGCTTGTGCCTTATCAAGGGCCGCCATTGCTGATTTGAGACTTATATTAACTACTAGTCCAGGTTTCTTCACGATGTGTTCCTTCACGGATATCAATGCTGTCTAAGACAAATCTGTAAAGTACATATAAGTTGAAAAAGTCATACCTCTATTATCCTACTAATATTATAAACGCGAAAGTTTGTGAGGATGGATGGATGGATGTTTGTTACTCTTTCACGTAAAAACTACTGAATGAATTTTAATAAAATTTGGTATGGAGTTAGCTGACATCCTGGATTAACACAAAGGCGACATTTTCTCTCTGTATTCCCACGGAAACGGGACCTACGCGGGTGACACCGCGGGACATCTGCTAATAACTCCATAAAAATGTACAAAGAATAACTTTATCAGCATCATTGGGTGTTTCAATGGGTGGCCTAAAAAATAGTGATAGCCTAGCCTAGTGGTGTGACCAATGGACTGACTAGTTATAGATTTCGAGCTCGTACTCAAAGCTGTATCTTTTTAACCGACTTCAAAAAAAGGAGGAGGTTCTCAATTCGGTTGTATATTTTTTTTTTTTTTTTTTTTAGGGTTTGTTACCTCAGTACTCCGTCATTTATGGACCGATTTTCAAAATTCTTTTTTTGTTTGATAGGGTATACTAACAGATTGGTCCCATTTGTATCAAAACTCATACCTGATGAGGGATCTTCGAGAAATTGAGGGAACTCCTCAAAAAATATAGGCACACATGCACCGATTTCAACATTTTTAGTAACAAATCAAGCATTTTCATTTGGAAAGTATCATTTGGTGAAGTAAAACTGATGAAGAAGACAGGCAACGGAACTCTTCAACGCATAACAGCAAATTATTCGCGATTGCTATAGTCAGATGTCTATGCTGAGCTTTTGTATTTCCACAACATAACATTACGCCATTCTATTTTAAAAGGGGCCGGCAGAGATGTAGGTACAGATTAATGTTTAGAGATAGAACTTCTTTAGCAATTGTTATCCAATTTCAATGATTCTTTCAAGTTTTGAAAGACTTTCTTTACATACAAAGTAACTAAAAATTACAAAATAAAAACTTTTTTACAAAAAAAACAACCGACTTCTTAAAAAAAAACTAACAGGTGAAAAATAACTCCAGTTTCGGAAGTCGGTGGCCAATAATGAACAAAACAAAACCACCAAAGCCACAGACTTCCGAAACTGGAGTTATTTTTCACCTGTTAGTTTTTTTTTAAGAAGTCGGTTGTTTTTTTTTTTTTTGAGGAGCTTGTGGCTAAATTATAACAGCCGCATGGGTCGATCGAAGGTTAAGCTACGCTTGACGAGGTCGGTCCGTGGATGGGTGACCATTTATTACATACCAAGACTCCTCCGTGCCTCGGAAAGCACGTTAAGCCGTTGGTCCCGGCTGTCATTTGTAGATCTTTGACAGTCGTTACTTGTAGTCAGAAGCCCGAAAGTCTGACAACCAGTTTAACCAAGGGGTATCATGTTACCCAGTTACTGGGTTGTGGAGGTCAGACAGGCAGTCGCTCCATGTAAAACACTGGTATTCAGCTGCATCCGGTTAAACTGGAAGCCGACCCCAACATAGTTGGGAAAAGGCTAGGCAGATGATGATGGTTGTTTTTTTTTTACGATAACATTCAATTTTTTATACTTCAAGGGACTGCAGACTTGAAAATATGGTTTTAATTACATCTCATCTCGATCAACCTCTACGCGTAACCGCATTTCGTTTACCGTGCCACGTTCAGCCGTTGGTCCTGGTTATCATTTATAAATCTTTGACAGTCGTTACGAGTAGTCAAAAGCCTGAAAGTCTCACAAGCAGTTTAACTAAGGGGTATCGTGTTACCCAGTAACTGGGTTGTGGAAGTCAGACAGGCAGTCGTTCCATGTAAAACACTGGTATTCAACCGCATCTGGCTAAACTTGAAGCCGACCCCAACATAGTTTGACAAAGGCTAAGCAGAAGATGACCTCTTGACAGACAGACGGACGGACAACGACAACAACGGATGGACAATCTTTAAATAAGTGTTACGTTTTTCTTTACGGAACCCTAAAAAGAAATGACTGTGCCTCCCTAATGTGTCGAGGGCTGTCTATCTTAAAACATCAGTTCTCGGTCATATTTTTGTGAACAGTTTCTAATTAATCTCCTTCTAAGAACCTACTAGTTTAAAATGTTTTGATCATCTACTAATGTGTGAAATTCCCAATCCAATCTGGCCGTGCCGATTTCAAAACATTTTTACTAGTACATTTTGACCAAACAAACATCTTTGAATTTTGTGTTCAGTTCAAACGTACGAATTCGTGGAAAACTGCTGGAGTTAATTTGGAAACGGAGTTCGGAAAATTTTAACACACTTTTACGAGTAGATGTTTGTTGGACCGTTCCCTATGTCCCTATTTGGTGAGGTCTTCAATAACGATTTTATTATTTATTTTGATATAAACGTATATTAATTAAATTACAAGACGGTTTTTTTGTAAGAACGCACGCCGACATTTTTATGTTCCAATAAATATTATTATTATTCACGGCGCAGAATGCTACAGCTATTCGCCGCTTGGTGGCGTTATGTAAACTGAACAGATGTTTCTGTAGGATTAAGGAGATACCTAATACCAAAACATCACAAAATAAATATTCACAATGGTTCACATCTCATAACAAAGCACAAACACTTGAAAGTGGCGAAAGGCGGAATTTTTGGAGGTCTTATGTGATTTTGAGCGCTGAACCTCAGCTAAATTTGAAAATAAAATGACATTTGTTTTTGGTAAATCATAGTTATGAGCTTAACAATCTTACTATCTGTTCCAATACTTCCAACGGTAGTCTCGGAGCACGAAGTGTTATTAGTAACATAAAACCTCCCATTTGCTATTTGACACCATCAATAGCCATCTATGGTGCCATTTATACGTGACTAGGAGGCGCACAGCAAAAGGGTAATTATGTTTAGGTACTAATTGACAACAAACACTATCTGCTGGAACTAGGCTCCATTGTAAGCCTATCTCTAATATTGAATGTGGCAGAAACAAATAGTGCAGCTTCATTATGTGTCATTGTAATATTCCCGATAATGTGAGAGTAAAACACGAACTGTTTATTAATATGAGGCCATAAGTTGTGGTATATTTGAGCGGTAATTAATCGGTTTTAAATTTAACAGGATATTGTTATATAATTGATGAGCAACATGTAATTGAGGGGTGTTTGGATTGCTTTTTTTTACATTTAAGGTGAAATAAACGATATTATAAATAATAAATAATCTGCTGCCGCCCATTTTTCCTTTAAAAGGCGATGAAGTTTAACTTTATTTGTTGATCCGATTTAGCCCGAGCTATTAAAAAACAATGGCCGCGACGCACCGTTGCGTCGGGTGGGGCCCAACCGGTTATTTTGTTTTATATGTAATAATTGGCACATTAGTAATCTGCCATTGAATACAGGTCGTTTACACACAGACTTAATTTTATTAATTCAAGGATTATGTGTCTAATTGGGTGGATTTTGAGACAAAATTTTGATCAATTCAATTACGCACCATGAGTTTTTTTTCGGCGGTTTTCTTATTTCCAAGTTTTTTTTTCCAATGTCTAACCTAATGAGATTTTAAATGAAAGAAGTTTTTTTTATCCTTTATTAAAAAGAACCAGGCTCCTAATAATTAATTACAATCTAGCCTATAAGACTAATAAGCAATTTAAATCTAACCTATTATTATACGTGATAATTATTTTAAACTTAGAATAGTGTTGTTTGTACTTTACACAAGTCCGTTCCACTTTCTTAGAGTCTGATAAATGATGATATAAGCACTTTGTTCATGTGTTTATATGTGTGTCATTGTCACTTTTGTTTATTCACTTTTACACTACACTAACTCGAAAGGTTTTGTCCGTTTTAGCCTTCGCACTATATATGTTTGGTCTAACAGCTGAATTGCTTCGATGTTTACATGCCGGTGGAGACGTTGTTTGTGCTTCAGCAAATTTTTGTATAATGTTGGTGACGGGTTCCATTTTTAGGTCACGATGGAGGTCGTCATTTCTTATGTACCATGGCGCATTAACAATACTTCTAAGTACCTTATTCTGGAATGTTTGTATAATTTTAACGTTAGTTGGTTTAGTACAGCCCCTCAATTGGATGCCGTATGTCCATATTGGCATGAGGATATGCTTATATAATAAAATCTTATTATGTATTGATAGGCAGGAACCCCGCCCAATCAACCAATACATGCTCTTAAAACGTATGTCAAGTTCCTGTCTTTTTTTTTTGACGTGTGCTTTCCAGCGTAATTTCGCGTCGAGCGTTATGCCAAGGTATTTCGCTGTATTTGCGTATGGTACTTGTTGTCCATTTATAAAGATTGGATGGTAATCACAATTTTTGTTGGTGAAATCAATGCGAAGTGACTTAGATTCATTCAATTTGATTCTCCATTTTAGTGCCCAGTCATGAACTTTATTCACAGCGGTTTGTACCTTTTTTATAGCTTCCGTATGGCTTGACCCAATAGCCATAATGGCAGTATCATCCGCAAAGGTTGCAATTGTATTATTTTCCAGCTCAGGTATATCACACGTGTACAACAGGTAGAGTACGGGACCCAGCACACTGCCTTGGGGCACGCCAGCTTTGGTCATTTTTAGCTCGGAAAAAGCATCCTCGTGTCTTACTCGGAACATTCTTTCCGTGATGTATGATTGCAAGAAATCAGCATAATCTTTGGGTAGCATTAGCCTCAGCTTGTACATCAAACCCTGATGCCAAACTCTATCAAAAGCTTGTGCTACATCTAAGAGTACCGTGGAGCAGACTTTTTTATCTTCAAGTGTACACTCAATGATGTTGGTAATTCTGTGTACTTGGTCTATTGTTGAGTGTTTCTCTCTGAAACCAAACTGGTGGTCAGGGATTAAATTTCTCTCGTTTATTATTGGTTTTAGGCGCTTTAAAAACAACTTTTCAAACAGCTTTGATAATATAGGCAATAGGGAAATGGGCCTGTATAATGATGCTTTGTGGAGTGGTTTACCGGGCTTCGCAATCATAATCACTTCAGCGACTTTCCATGGTTCAGGAACATGCTTTAGCACGAACGCAGCATTGATGAGCTTAGTAAGCTTAACGATGGCTTTACGTGGGAGATTTTTTAGGATTTCTCCCGTAATAAGGTCATACCCTGGGGATTTTTTTAGACTAGTAGCTTGAATTTCCTTTGCAACTTCTTTCGGGGTAACAAGCTTAATTCTTTGATCTTGCTGAACATTATAAACATTTTCAAACTGTAAGTTCTTTACAGGTCCGTCGTTTGGCTGAAAAGTTTCTTCTAAGTGTTGTGCAAATCTTAGAGCTTTTTGCTGATTATTTATGGCCCACTTTCCTGAGTGATCTCTGATTGGGGGAATTGGTGTTATTGGCTTTTTGAGTGACTTGGTTGCTTTCCAAAGGGAGTATTGCGTTGTATGATCGCTAGTTAGCTGGCGTATGTTATTTTTGAGAGCCTCATCTTAAAAGGTTTGTATTTTTCTCTTTAGTCTTTTTGTAAGGTTATTTAGTAAAGTTTTGTCTGGCGGGAATCTAGTTTGTTGCCATATTTTTCTTTGAGTCCTTTTTTCATACAATAGGTCTACTATTTCCTTTGGGTAGGTATTTCCTTTAAACTTTTTCATAATCTGAGGTGTGTTGTTCCACGCACATTGTTGAATATTGTTATTCAACTTGTTGACTTCAAAATCGAGCTGATCTGTGCTTTTTATTGTAGTTTTTAGGTCAATAATATTTTGCAGATCTATGCTAAAACTTTTCCAGTCTGTAAACTTATTAACTAACGTTGTGTAGTTTTCTCTTAATAATATTCTGTGACTTAATTGTAATAATATTGGAGAGTGATCGGAATTCATGTGATATCCCTCTGCCACGCTCAGATAATTAGTTGATATATTTTTGACAATGAAAAAGTCGATAAGGTCTGGTAGTTTCTGGGGGTCAGTCGGCCAGTATGTAGGTTTTCCAGTACTTATGACCTCACATTGCATATCTTTCACTGCACTTAGTAGCTGTCTTCCCTTAGTTGTGGTTAATCTCGAACCCCAATGAGTGTTTTTAGCGTTAAAATCACCGCCTAATATAAATCTCTGTCCTAGGAGTCTAAAGAAGTGTAAATATTTCTCTTTGTTTATAGTGTGTCTTGGGGGACAGTATACGGCCGCAACTGTTACATTAAATTTATTTGTTTTCACTGATATCGCTACAGCTTGCGTGTCTGGCTCTTCGTATTTACATTGTTCATAATGACAGATATTTTCTCTAATAATAACCGCGCTACCTCCTCGGGCCGTGTTGTTAGGGTGCAGCGAGTGATAAACTTTATAGCCGGTAAGGCTTACGAAAGACTGTTTAGTGAAGTGCGTTTCAGAGATCAAACAAACATCAATATTTTCAGTGTCAAGGACTACTTGTAACTCATGTTGATGTTTCAATAGTCCGTTGGAATTCCATGCCATTATCTTAAGGTTCTTAGTCATGATTAAATTTCATATTGCTTAATTCTAACTTTTCTAGCCTCTTGTCAAATGAGGATATGCACTTCAGGATCTGGTTAAGTTTGTCCTCAAGACTTGATGGTTGAGTGCTTGGTTTTACCGCTTGTGCGTAAGAGACACTTTTCGACGTATTTACATTTATTGCGGCTGTCTGTGCAGGCCGTGCACTTTGTTTTGTAGTTTGCTTGCCGGTATTTATAACAGGTTGTTTAACGGCCGGGTTGCTAGGAGGATTACTTTTTGAGTTTTTATTCTTTATCATCCATCTCCTTGCATCTCCTTGGCAACCAAGCACCCTCTGTAGTTGGCTGGGTGAGGTAAGCCTCAGTGGTTTTTCTTGAGCAGGTTTGTTACAATCAGCTGTGATGTGTTTACCTGTGCATTTGACACACCTTGGCTCTTTTGAGCAATACCTTTGGGTATGACCATAAGCCTGGCATCTTTTACACTGCGGTATTATTTTTGATGTTTTAAGTGGGTTAATTTCAACTTAACACCCTAGAATATGTTTGATGCCGTATATTTTACTGACATCTTGGTCATTCTTGAACGATAATATAAACATGTTAAGTGCTTCTTTCGTTCTCCAGCTTAACTTATTGATTACACTTTCTACCTGGAATCCTTTCGACATCAAATCATCTTTAATCCGATCCGGTAGGCAAGAAGAATGTAACTTTATCGCTACTACTCTTATTGGTCTGGTTTGTTTATCCTCGTAAGAGTGCCATAAACAATTATTTTCAGTTAATCGTTTCGCAATAACTCTGTAGGAATCTTCAGTTTTGGCGTTTACTTTCACGCTATTACCGCTTAACATTTTGGCGGTGAATGTTTCTCCTGACTGAGATTCAGTTAAAAAGAAAAAAGAAAAAAAAATGAAAGAAGTGCCGTGTTTACTTTTTAGGGAAAATCTAAAAAATAATGAAGATTTTTTCAGGGTTCTTTACAGTTTTAAGAATAAAAAACAACTCATAAGAAAAGTTAACTCAGCACCGTTGTAGTAATACGGATTTCCCTACAAGTAAAACTAAAAATATTACAAATAAATAACCTCTAAAAAGTTTTTCCCGGAAAATCGGTGTTTGTACAGTATCGGTGAATAGAATCAAATTCTAAAAAGTGTTGCACGTTTTAAGGTTTAGGCAAAAATATGTAAATACGGTTGCAAACGACGGACATGTATTGATAAAAACCTGGACTAGTTCCACCGTTTCTATCGATAAACGCCAAAAATGATGGTGAATGATTTGTCCGTTATAAAAATATTTATTCATAGAATTCCGTATCCGACGTTGTAAATGCACTAGATACTAAGTTATTGTATGGCAAGAGATTAAAAAACATTGTTTTATTGCCAGATACGCCTCCAATATTAGAAAGGGTACAGCTACATGATGTTACTTTCGTATTTGTCGAAGGCATATGAAGCCATGCAAGATGCCCATGGGCGGCATACAAACTGACACCGAGTTGGTGAACGTATAACAAATACTTTACAATTGAGTGCTGGGTCTCCACAAAATTATATAAAAAATATAACAATTAACGTTAACACCCAATGTATACAGGGTGTAACGGAAAGGATATATACATACGAAGGGCACGGATTCTCTTGGTGATAAGAAACGACATGGCAATGTTTTTATACATATACATACATAATTGTAAAGTTGAGCCCGCCCGCGCCGTCGCGCCTTCGGCGGTTAGACAGAGCCCGATAGGTCTGTACTAGGCGCGCAGAACCCGAGATAGATATATTTGAACCTTGCCGGACAGGATTATGACCCTCATAGTGCGGTGACACGTTTGTTATGATTTTGCATTTAATAAACTGTCGATATTAAATAACATCGTGAAGTTTCAAAGTTATTAGTTGGGAGCTGAAATTTTTAAGAAAAACTCGTTATTAAATACTCTATTCACCCTGTTTGTATGTATATACCCTTTCCGTTACACCCTGTAGAATATTGCTTGAAATGTTCTGCCTTAGTTACTGACTTTATTTTAATATAATACAAAGACGCGTTGCGTACAAATGACACAAGGTTGACCAACTTCTTGGCGGTGCACAGAGGCACCGGTTGGGCTCTATGGTCTATTAATAGGTCAGGGTGCTACTTCCATGTGTTATTGCAAAAAGGCTTGTGGAACTCATTAATGTTATATGATAACGAAACTCGTAACAAATGCAACTACATGCTATCAGTTCTATAATAGTGTAACTGTTATAGTTACGAATTTATATTGCAAATTAATTACGATAAGGTTTTATTCTATTAAAAAAAGAGAAATTTAAATACCTACAAGATTGTAAAGTAGTTCAGTGAACTTTACTGTTTTCAGTAACAAAGTTTACGTTAAAGACGTACCATGTCTAGTCAGTATAGTGACATTCAAACAGAAGAATATGAGGATAGTGATGTGAAAATAACGTGGAAACTCTTTTTAAGACAGGTACCTAATATTTTTTTTTGTTTGACTACACAGTACGTAGACATGAACCAATTCCACAATGGAATCAAATTTGAAGTCACGAAAAACGAACGCAAATAAATAAATAAATATTCCACAACTTTTCACACAACGCCATTTAGTCTCAAGTTAAGCTTGAGAGCTTGTGTTATGGGTACTAAATAGCTGATAAACATACTTATATATTTCTAAATATATACATATTATAGATTATTACACCCAGACACAGAACAAATGATCGTGCTCATCACACAAACATTTGTCCTGGATGGGAATCCAACCCACGGCCTCCGGCATAGCAGTCAGGATCACTAAGTACTAGACCAACAGGCCAGTCAAATGTACACACGCCAGCACTTCAACCAACCCCAATATGTCAAATTTCTTTGATAGATTTTAAACTTTATTGCAAACAGAATAAGGTTCATGTTCAATTGGGAAAATTTGACAGTTTGGGGTAGCTTGATGTGCTGGCATATACCAAACAATACATTTTTTAGGGTCCCATACCAGAGTATGCCAACAGGGTCCAATTACTAAGACTCCACTGTCCGGCTGTCAGTCTGTCTATTAGCGAGCTGTATCTCACGAACCGATATGGGTAGATAGTTAAAACTTTCGTAGTGTGAATTACTTTTTGCTATAACGACGCATAGAATAAAATTAAACACAATAAAAAAGACCAATACATAGGTAATGAACGATTTTTCAACGTGCAAGTACGATACGCACTTAACCTTTTTTACATTTAGAGTCGATCAAATAATATGTAACTCTCAAAGGGTTTGGTAAAAGTGTACCTGTAGTAGACCCACATTTCGCCAGTTATGTTTAAGTCCCATGTAATAAAGGGCGAGCATAATACCATCATCCAGGCACAATTCCCGACCATCGATCGCTGAGAATTCTTGAAGCGAAAATCTAACAACACTTTTTCGTACTCAGGAATCAAAACAACGAGGCAGCTTAACGTTAAATTAATGAATTTAACCAACTTTGGCACTGTTTACCACAGGGTCGCGTTATGTATTGTCAAGGTTAATGAGGTTAATGAGACATACATTACAAAACCAACAATACAATTAGAAAACCAATTAAAAAATAAAAACGTTCAAAGTCTAGTCTCAATCGCATTTCAAAGACAACAAATGTGATTTTTTCTTCAAAATGTAGGTAGTGATGACATTTATTTGACTAATTTTATAATGCGACCATCCTCAAAAATACGAGAATCACCCCTCATTACTCAAGATTTAAATTTCGTTTTATTAAGACCCCTATTACAATGGTAAAATGCGGGTGGTATACGACTGTCGAATGCTGCAAACTCGCCAAACAAAACGCATGTGTATACTAACTTCAACGTGATTGTCGCTTGTTTTTTACATTTTTCTCCCACGCCCTAAGGCGGAAATTAAACAAGCAACATTTATGGGTTTTCTTATGTCTACATTTCAGATTACAAAGATTTCTTATGGTAGTATGTGAGAGCGTTGAATATGGGATTCTTGTGTTCGATCCTCAGAATGCTGTATGGTCGTTGATGAGTACAGACGCCAGCACATCAAGTTACCCCATTATGTCAAATTTCCTTGATCGTTTTTCAACTTTATGTTAAACAGAATAAGATTCATATTCAATTGGGAAAATTTGACACATTGGGTTAACTAGATGTGCTGGCATCTGTACGATAAAGACTTACTTAATACTATAGACGGGACATCACGAAAAAAATTTCCATTCGATACTTGTTGCCTAGTGGACACAAACCTATGATTTTAATTTAGTAGTCAATTTCCTATGACATCTCTTCGCATGTCCTCTCAATAGTATCTTAAATATCTTTGGTGAAATGGTTCTGATTTGCGCCAGGTACAGACGCCTGCACGTCAAATTACCCCAATTGGTCAAATTTTCCCAATTTAATATGAACTTTATTCTGTTTAACATAAAGTTGAAGAACGATCAAAGAAATTTGACACATTGGGGTAACTTGACATGCTGGCTGGCGTCTGTACACACGCCAGCACATCAAGTTACCCCAATATGTCAAATTTTCCCAATTGAATATGAACCTTATTTTGCTTGACATAAAGTTGAAGAACGATCAAAGAAATGTGACACATTGGGGTAACTTGACGTGCTGGCGTCTGTACACAAGCTAGCACATCAAGTTACCCCAATTTGTCAAATTTTCCCAATTGAATTTGAACCTTATTCTGTTTAACATAAAGTTGAAAAACGATCAAAGAAATTTGACACATTGGGGTAACTTGATGTGCTGGCGTGTGTATGTACAGACGCCAACACATCAAGTTACCCCAATGTGTCAAATTTTCCCAATAGAATATGAACCTTATTTTATTTGACATAAAGTTGAAAAACGATCAAAATAAATTTGACACATTGGGATAACTTGATGTGCTCAAGGTTTGACCTAAATTTGTGGTGAAATGATAACTTGTGTGTAGGTTAGGCTACGTCACTCCGTACTACGCTAAACCAGTCTACTATTCCACGAATTCCTTTTTCGGGGAAAGCAGGCATGATATTATACTATTGTTTTGTCTATCTCTCAGTTATTTGTAGTCGGAGGAGTGTGGACGATCTACTTCGTGTTTGGGTTGGGTTTCGGAGCCCCCACCGTATTCATACCGCAAATAAGAAGGGATGCTAACTCTACGGAAGCGGTCAGCGAAGATATGGCATCGTGGTTGTGTACGTGATTTTTTTTTATTTATTAGGTCTACCAACAATTGTTTACACTAATTGAAAAAGAAAATGCATGCGTTTTTAAACTCTACACAGTGCAACAATCCCTCAAAGGTAAACACCGTATTATTAACCATAAAAAATATTTTTATTAATCAAAAAAGAAGTCCAAAAACTTTACAAAATTAAATTATATGATAAGCAGTTTAGAAATTTACATTTTAGCCTGTTGAGTGAATCGAAGTGGAAATCAACATAATGAATGAAAAAAACGAGAATGAGTAAACTGGCTATAGTAGTACCAATTTATCCTTGAAATAATTGGTGGCGCTGCTCGTCAACAAGAAGCCAAAAATTACGCCAAAGCGACTTTAAATGACATAATGCTAGTTCCAAAAACTGCCGTTTCAAAATAAGTTGGCTTGATTATACCTATTGGTTAATGTTCATTGCCAGTAAATAACTGTCCAGTTGCACTACGAACTTTGATGACAACTGAGAAATTAAAAAAAAATGGTATTTCACTTTCAAGTCTACTTCAAGTTACGGTGCCTATCAGACGGGGTACTATGCGCTTCGTCACACGTCTGCCAGTTCGCATGACGTCATCCTAGATACACACTGATGATAGCAAATACGAAACTAGCTGTTTGACAGTTAATCTGAACCTTATTGTGTTTAGAATAAAGTTGTAAATGGCGTCTGTACGTTGCTCCAACATAGTTGAGAAAAGAAAATGATTGATAATTAAATTAGCTAAAAAAAAACAATTTCTTTTCAGCATCAATTCACGGGTACGCCGCGTTGCCATGGATACTAATATTACCAATACTCTCGCGACGGTTCGGAAGAAAAGTGCCGTTCGTTATGATGTGTGTCACCACGCTAATTGGATACGTCGTGTTTTATTGCAGTACCTCAACGAGTCTCCTTCTAATTAGTGAAATAATGCAAGGCATGCTTGTCGGCAGCAATATGACACTCCTGGTTGTTATTGTCACCGAATACAGTTCAGCGTGCCACCGAGGAATATTTTTTACAATAAAATCAACCATGTACTTTTTGGGTGTATGTGTAGCCAATGCGACCGGTACCTTCAGCAGTTGGAGGAATATTGCTATTATAGCTTGGGTTTGTTGTATATTATCCCTGACTGCGTTTCTGTGGCCGGAGTCTCCGTCTTGGTTAGCAATGAATGGACGTTTCGAAGAATGTGCGGCGTCCCACCACTGGTTGAAAGGATACGGCAGAGATTCTGAAAACGAGCTAGAAAGCTTAATACAGTCTCAAAAAGAATATCTGACAAGTTATAAACGGATTGAAGCTACGAGAAGTCGACTCGAGCTGATACTAGAAACAATTACAACAAAGGCGTTCTACAAGCCGCTATTGTTGTCAATGACAGTCATGTCCCTTTATGTGTTTTCAGGTAAGCATGCTTGTAGCATGTATTCTATTGATTTAATTAAGAAAATAACTAATAGCGAGTCTACAGCGTACACTGGCATGCTTACTTTAGAAGCTGTTACTATATTTAGTATGCTAATTGGATGTGTTTTATCGAAATATATAAAAAGGAGAACACTGTTACTGTCATCATCTTCGATTGCTATTATGTTTTTGTTACTAATTTCACTTTATTGTTACTTGATTAAATTGTCTGCGATAGTAGAAAATGCCATCGTATCATTACTTTTGTTCGCTTCAATTTCAATAAGTTTAAGTTTTGGACCAATGATATTGGCATGTTCTGTGTATGGAGAATTAACACCTTTAAGGTATCGAAGTTCATCATTACCAGTGCTTGCTATATTTACTGAAATGTTGTTGGCAACAGTTTTGAAGGTGTCACCTTCTATCTTTAGAACATTTGATTTGCACGGTACCTTTCTTTTTTATGCACTCTCAGCGTCTATATTTGCATTTGTTTTGTATAAATATTTACCCGAAAGCAAAGATATAACTTTACAAGAAATTGAAAACCATTTTATAGACATTCAAAAGTCTGAAAAGGTTTCACAAGACTTAACGGAAGAAAAAGATAAGTTAGTATTAAAAAAAAGAATCGAAACAAAACGCATTTTTATAAATAATGTTAAATTAAAATAAATACTAGTATAGACTGATTGCGTATAATTGTTTTTTTTTTCAGTCCGACTGTCAAAGAGATTAGGCGTTACCTAATCTCTTTGACAGTTATGGTGCAAGTTCGAGCAGTTTCGCGACGTGCGTCGGTAATATAATTAGGCACGCTATTTTCAACTCTTTAACTGTTGCATTTAAGTTAGTTATTAATTAATCAATGAACATTCTACGTTTATACTTATTTTAGGCACCTTGTTTATACAATTTCATTTATCAGTTTTAGTTACATAAATTAACAGGAGCAAGTTGAATGTTAGGTATTTAACAAGTATACTATATCGTATCCAAACGGATGTACTTAAAATAAGGTACTGCTTGCTCAGAACATGTTTATCAAAGTGTTATCAGAAAATCTGAAATATACGTGTAACGAAACTTCTGAACACTTTTTAAGAATATTGCGCTCACTAAGTTAAGTTCCATTTGACATAGTCAAAGTTAAGTTACGAAAAAAAACTAAAACGGTCTAATTTCAACCACTAGGTGACCACTGGTAAAAATAAATGTGTCATATTAACCTTTCGTTTAATTTATCAACGAGACGTAATTTTCTTCTCAGGAATAAAACAGACAGACAGACACAGAGCCTGGACAGTCTGTCTTTAACAGAATTTGTATAGATAATAATTCAGCCAGTAAGAGTTCGGCACGTCCCAAACTGACTTATCAGTGAGGCAGTGTAGGCATCCTGAGTATTTCCTACTATTGCCAAATAACAAAAAAAAACCTGAGCGAACCTAACCTGAGCGATGTCAAACTACCATGTTTAGTTTTGTTCTTGAGATGATTTTATCAGACTATCGTTTGATTAGTAATAACAATCTTATGCACATTTTTTTTTAAACGTGGCGTTCTGATGAGATAATATAAAGCTTTTTTTTTACGGGACTGCAATGGGTGATAAAATTAATGTTAATGTTATCTAAATTGATCTACACTCATTCAATAAAATCTTTTTAATTGTAATAAACCCTACTTTGTTTTATTTGAGATGAAAATCTGTCGGTTTTAAGAATTTATTCCCTTTTAAAATTATATCACTGCTACCAGCATTCAATCCTCAACTATAAGTTAGGCCACTTCAACGAATATTAGCGATGAAATTTAATCTTGGCGGTATAAAATAAACCACTTGCTATTCTAAGCCCATTCTAGGAATGCAAGAGAAGTGGGATTATTCAGGTTTGAAGTACAAGCTGAAAGATTTGCGAGCTAGAATATAAGATATTATAAGGAATCATAAACTTGAATATAGATCTATTGATTATTTAGTTGAAATGACTCAAAAACTTTTGAAGAATGATTCCTTGTACAGGCATCAAACACATCAAGTTACCACAATGCGTCAATTGCTTTGATAGTTTTTCAACTTTATTTCGAACAATGTAAGGTTCAAGTTGAAATAAAAAAAAAATATAGTTAGTTGTAGCTGGATGTACCGGAGTCTGTACTTGTCATTATTTACTATAATACACACAATGTCGGCGGCTTCCCTCCTGTGGATCTACTGTCAATATGTGACGCTGGCAGAATAGTCGATATCGGTTCAGTTGCCAAAAAGAGGAAGAAAAATGGAAATAATAAGTTGTTCTGACAGGTGGTTTAAAACATAATTCTGGACATGCTGGTTAATACAATATATTTATACAGAATATTGTTATACACTTCGGAGAAAATAAATCGAGCCACTTGCTTTTTTCGCGCATTATGTTTACCTATAATTTTTAATATTATAAAACGCATCGGCTTGAACCTTATATACCGTTAATGCTATATGCTAATGGCTACAAATTCCGTTTTGGCCATGTGCGGACCTTCCATTTTACCAAAACTTCCATATTAAAATAAGTGGCTCGATTTATTTGCTCCCAAGTATAGTTTGTTCTTTTTTTATGTATGCACTTATGCCTTGGCTTATACCCTAACTAACATGTTGGTCTACTGGCCGCGTCCTGCTTTCGAATCCTTAGTAGTGTATTTGGTTTTCAAATCTGGATATTTTACGAAGCAGCCCGAAGTCTGGATTTGTGCTCGGTTGATGACAATGGGCTCGCCCTCTATAAAATGGGACTAAAACGTAACACAGCAGCAAGTCAGTAACTGTTCTTGTAAACATGATGTCATTTATACCTTATTAAGGAAGAATCCGGAAGCGGACGGAGTGCCTATCATCATTAAGTTGCTGCTTGGGTTAGTATAAGCCCATGCAATGCGTGTCTACGACAAACAACGTGACTTCTTGACATTACATCCCTTTGAAACTACAAGGGAAGAAAGATCACAAGTGTTCCTGTTCATTTCACACAGAAAAACTAAGCGGACCATGTTGCCTGTAAAATTTACTACACTCAGGCCCAGCGCCCACTGGTGGCATGGCACGACAAGGCGTTTTTATAATACAAATGATTAGGAATCCTAATTAACACTAATGAGACTCACATTTCAATCCTACGCCACAGTCTGCTTCGATACCTTCAGCATCGTTTGGCATGCCGTAGATAAGCATCCCGGAATGTAGACGCTTAGCATGATAGAATAAGATTTCAAATCATTTGCGCTTACTCAAAACGCGCCCGTTCCCCGGCCGTGCCATGCCTGCCGCCAATGTGCGGGCGGATTGCACTAAGGTGTGGCCACTGTACGACGTTTAAACTGCGTTTGTTGTGTACTTTTATTAAAAAATGATAATGTAATGTATTATTCGATCACACTCTAAAAATTTGTTAGTATAACTTTCAACTGACTGACAAAAAAAGGCAGTGTTATCAGTTTGAATGTAATTTTGTTACCTCACAACTCCGTCGATTATGAACCGATTCGAAGTTTTGCTTTGTTTTAATGGGAACCTATGGTCCACAAAAACAAAAACTAAAAATGGCAAATAAAAACTTTTTTACAAAAAAAATCAACCGACTTCATAAAAAAAAACACTTATGATTATATTTATTTATTTATATTTGTTTTGGTATCGTACTTTTTATTTCTGACTAGCTGCCCCGGCAAACTTTGTCCAGCCTTACATTAATTTATGTAGTGTTTACCTTCTTAGTTTTAGCTTAAGACTTATCAAATGTCAAATTGCCTCCTGATAATGACGAAATTTGTCACCTGTCAAATCATCCAAGATGGCGTGGCATTTGAAAAATGAATCGTTGTCGATTAGTTTGCTTAAATTTTCTAATGTTCCGCCAAACTTTTCTATTTTTTCTATCATAAGAACCTTCTCCTGACACTAACAAACACAACAAAAATAGAATTAGCAAAATTAGTTCAGTTATTCACGCGTGATGCCATGACCAAGGAAAGTAGGGATTCATTTTTATATATACAGGGTGAAATTGAATAGATGCGACAAATTTAAATATACATTACTATGTAGGTATTGTCAAGAAAATGTAGGACATATCACATGTAAAATTAATGAACTTATATGGGAACAACTAAAAATGGAAACATAAAAAACTTTTTTGCAAAAAATAAAACCGACTTCAAAAAAAAACAATAAAAAAAACTAAAAGAAAAACACAAAAAAGTGAAAAATAAAACGCTTCATTTTTAGTTGTTCCCATAAATATAAATGTATTTTTACCTACCTATATCTTTACCTACCATGAATTTACGTTATAGGTATTGTTAATTGTTAACAATACATGTCAAGGTAATAGGGTTATCCACTTATCTTTAATAAATGAAACTTAACATACCCTAACTCTCGAAATCTAGGTATATTGTACATATCTGCGTACCCCTCAGAGCATACAGGCGTGATGATAGGTCATGATGTTGTATAAACAAAAAACATCCAAGCGATTCCAGCAATCACGTCAGATTTGCCGTCCATTTTTGAAGAGTTCCATTGTATATCTCCGAATATCAGCACCAGATCTTCACCAAACTAAAATGAGACCACCCCAGAAGTCTACTCTTTCAAATAAAATTTTGAGAATCGGTCCACAAATGTCGGAGAAATCAGGTAACATACAGAAAAAAAAATACATACACACGAACCTCCTCCTTTTTTGAAGTCGGTTAAAAATAGGCAAATTTAGGTAAATAACCGCTATGAACGGCAACGTTTAATAACATGGGTACGATTATTGAGCACGGCCATGAGTCACACGAGATGTTTTGATACTTTAGTTTTTCTTATTTATTTTGCATATTATTTATTTTTCTGGATTACCGATAATTTGTACTTAAGTGAAGATAACAACGTTAATGGACCATTCAAAAACTATTATAACATATTTTTTTTAACGATTTAGATTCTAGAAAAAACAGTTTATAATTACTATGTTGCTGTAACTGAAGCTCCCATTTCATTTTGTCGCATTAATTCAAAGGCAGCCTGTATAGAAGGTATATTACTTTTACTCGGTTTTGAAAGATAAATAGTAAATTACATGTAACAAAAGAAAAAAATATGACAGCGATATCTAAAAATACCAAAAAAAAAAAAAAAACTAATAAATGGCCAGTAGGTACTTTGATTAGTATTTAGTACAAACGAAGTTTTAACAAAGTTAACTGAATCCACGCCTAATGCTTAGTTTCTTTTAAGTATCGCTACCCAGCCAGTGCATTAGAGCGGGTATTCGCAATACCCATGGAAACAAGTTTTTATGGGACGAAAGTACCCTTCATGATCATTTGCATAAATACATTGGTCGGGCTTATTGTTTTCTACTGCAGCATTAACGCAATCCAACTATTAATTAGAGAAATAATGCTGGGAATGCTACTGGCAGCTAGCGTAACACTTAATAATAATACATACATACATACATAAACTCACGCCGCAATATTCGTCTCGACAAGGAATGTTTATTATTAAACCGTTAGGGATTAGGAAAGGAAGTCCGCTAATGTCAAACTACTCTAACCCGCAAAACTAAATACTACACTTTTACAGTTTCTTTTTTTTACATTTATAAAAGTTAGAGATTTTAAATAAAAAAAAACGTTTTATAGCAAATTTTATTCGCTCTTTGATACAATAACTAGGAACTTAAATGAACACGACTGCAGCTTCGAGACAGTTCTAAGGCATCCTAAACACCAGCTTCTTCGAGACCTTCGAGGAGTTAACTTCGAAAGTATATCTTGTGTAAGTACTTAAAAAGTTATTCCAATTGTAATAGTGTGATACTTAGTTTTGCAGGCCACTGTAGGTATTTGTTTACATTAGACGATTAAAAGGAACTTCAAACTTATGTTTTGTCTCCTTCCAAAAGATAGTTTCGTATGTTGTGTTTTTTTATTACTTTGGTTTACCTAGGTATACATGTTTGATGCGTTTTCCATTGGATAATATTTGGTTTTATCTATCGCGTTTTTGCCATAGTTACTCCTTGAGAAAGTTTTGTTTGGGTCGAGTCGTCTTCTTGTTGGGCAATGACTTGACATTTCCAGGAATATGCAACGTCATAGCATTGGTCTAAAGGGTTCGGCAGAGATTTAGAAATACGGCTTATAGAAAAATGTATATGAAGTCAATTTCAAAATGACAGTGATTCATCATGTGCCCAGTCTTTACCATGTTTGGGTCAGCTTCCAGTTTAACCGAATGCAGCTTAACACTTTAACTGTTCATAAAGTAGACACAATAGTTAAACAATCAACATGAACCATATGTGGCTCATGGGACTGGCAATGGGTTAATACCAGTGTTGTATATGGAGTGACTGCCTGTATGGCCTCTAAAACCCAGTACCTGGACAACCTGGACCCTTGGTTAAACTGGTTGTCAGACTTTCAGGCTCCTGAATAATCGTAACGACTGTCAAAGATCTACAAATGAAAGCCGGGACTAACGGCTTAACGTGCTTTCTGAGGCACGGAGGAGTCTTGGTATGTAATAAATGGTCACCCATCCACGGAACAACCTCATCAAGCGTAGATTAACCTTTGATCGGCCCGAACGGCAGCTATTATTAAGCCACACGCTTCTCGTTTCAAAATGTCAGTGATTGTAAAATGTTATAATATCATATATAGGTTGACTAGTAATTAGTGACCGATACTTAAACACGTGATTGTATTCATGATTTCAATAAACTTTCCCACAGAATCTTTGTTTTAAACACAATAAAATAAAATGAACACGCTGTTAAAAAAAACCGGCGCCGCGCCTGTGATAGATCACATTAGGCACGAATCGGTACGATCAGCTGATAGCCTGACCTCGGGAAGGGCAAAATCTGATAGTAGTAGTAGCGTCACACGCTCTCCCGCCACCACCACCGCTCTCGTTGTGCAGTACTGAGGTAATTTAATTAATTGAAAGTTAATGAGTATAAAAAAAGTTTCTTTGGGAAAGTTATTCATATTCATGAGTACAATCACGTGTTTAAGTATCGGTCATTAATTACCAGTTACCCTATATATATATCAATTTTCATCTATGGACGTCGTCGTGCAACATTTTGTTTTAGAAAATTCTTTCTTCCAAGTGAGCTTAAAAAGTGTCACAGAAAATTAAGAGAAAATCGGCTTGTACCGAAAATCCTTGAGATTGGGCGAACGACCGGATTATTGCAAACTAAGATGAAAGATGAGATTTCCGTATTATGCGAGGTGATATATTTTATATTTTTGTGCAAAAATCCTAGATTACATGAAAAAAAAAAACAAAAAATTACCTTCTTCTTTTTATCGTGTGATCAGTGACCAACAAAGTGGCAAGGTTTTGGCTTCACATGTCGTCCAGTATCATCTCTCAGTCATGTTGGTTTCCTCACAATTTTTCCCTTAACCGTAATAATTTAACAATACGCACATGAATCTGAAAAGTCCGAGGTACACGGCTACATATCAAGCTATGCATTAGCATAAGCTGATCTCGCATGATTTAGGAATACCGTACAATGCGAGGTCAGTGTTAACTAGAAATCTATAGCTTGTTGTGTAGCCGTGTGTACATGCCTTGGGTTCAAACTTGAGACCAATGTTTTGACAGTGCACCTGTCACACAAATAGGTATTTATTTATTTATTTAGAAGGTCACCAACGACGTATTCACTAGACTACAAGAGACATCCAACAGAATAAGGACCACAACAAAAAAAAGAAATGGAATAGGGTATAACTGCTAAATAATAATAATAAAATAAGTTTCTTATTATCCTGTGACATAAAAAAACACTATTACAAAGCGATATCTAATATACGAGTAACACGGTGTTTCTATTCATAGAAGGCTCGCACACATTTACTTGATTGGTGGTATTGTTTTATTTTTAGACATGCCATTTAATTGATACGGATTCTTGCTTTGCACAATTCTTATTAAACGGTTTCATTGCCAAAGCCACCATGCCACCATAATTAGAAGATCAACAGTGCTATTTTGTAAAAATTATCCCGTGAAATCGGAACGACACGGAATTAAAGGCGAATTGAGCTGACATTCCATAGTAATGCTACATGTTGACAGTGCACTTGTCCTGACTTAAGTGTTCATGGATAACCCGGAGCGTATTGTCTTGTGGAGATCAGGTATGCAGTCGCTCCATTTGGGAGGAGCCGCGCCGTGCCCTCGTCTCTGGAGTAGGCCGTGGAAGAGAGGATGGTCGGCAGCGTCGAGTCCTGGGATGCGGTGGTGTCCTTCTGCGAAACGGTCGTCTCGCAGAAGTAGGCTGCAGAAAGGGAGAGGAAGATCAATTCCACTCTCGCGGCCCGCAGCAGACGCACCGGGCGCAGGCGGAGGGCAACGCCCTCTTCCAGCCCCCCTGAATGGGTCTAGAGGCGACGGACACGGGGACGTCCACCGCCTCCCACGTACATGGACCCGAGGTGGCGGCTCGTCGTAGTTACGCGCGCCCCTATTAGACGTCGCGAGAGGCCGGCACCAGTCGGGGGTCGCGGAAGTATCTTCTATTCCCGTGACCCCCGGCGCAGGTGTGAGAAGGAACACGGGGAGGTTTTTAGTCAGTAAGAGTCTGACAGAGCCCTCCGCCCTCCCCGGGGCGGGGGACATCCATGAGGCAAAAAAAGGCTATCGCTCCATGCAAAGTACCGGTGTCCAGCAGCATCCTGCTGTTAGAACAAATGATCGGCTGGTGGCCTATAAGCTCTTTATAGTCTCGGTGCAAATTCCGACCCGAAATTACCCCTAGCATGGCTATTGCGTATCTCATGTTCTCGTTGACAGTTCATGGTGATGATCACTGGGCAAAGTGTTCAACGATTAACTGTCAAACAGCCAGTTTCGTATTGGCTATCATCAGTGTGTATCTAGGGTGACGTCATGCGCACTCCTAGAGATGTGACGAAGCGCACTGTACCCCGTCTGATAGTCACTGTAACTTGAAGTCTACTTAATTCATTAAACCCCAAGAGGACGCGGCGTTCGCGCTGTCATTGTCTTTCTATTGTGTCTCTAATTGACACGATAGAAAAGGTTAAAGTGCAAAGCCATTTTTTTTGTAAATTCTCAGTTGTCATCAAAGTTAGGTGTGCAACTGGACGCCACTGGCAATACAAAGTTAGCCATTAGCCCTGCAGGACCACTAGACTAACGTGGAAACTAATATTTAGATATCATTTGTACACACATTCGCACGAAGCGCTTTGCCTGTTCCTTCATTATGCGCACAGCCAAGGAGTGGAATTCCCTGCCTGCATCAGTGTTCCCGAGTTCATATGACCCCAATCTGTTTAAGTCGCGAGTTAATAGGCTTCTTATGGGTAAGCTCGTTCCATCGTCGACCTCATCTCTGACCGCAGGACAAGATTGAGGTCAAGAGTAGACCCATTACATATTTAAAAAAAAAAAAAAACAAAAATAAACAAATGTCAGTAAACATAAGTAGGTACGTCAAGCGCTTCACATGCAACCCCAAATAAAATTATGACTTCCAATGATATGTGAAAAAGGGCTGCTTCAAGAGGGTTGCCATACACATTTGAAAATGTCGCTCGCTGACGTGGGGAAAAATGAGAGGGTACCCGAAACTTTTAATGCACGAGTCGCGAAACTAATTTTTCATTTACAGCAATAGATGGGTTACCTACTACATAAACTATAGTACTGCGTAAAGTGTATTGTAAGTACTGACGCCAGCACATCAAGCTACCTTAAACTGTCTAGTTTTCCCAATTGAACATGAACTTTATTAGTAATAAAGTTGAAATACGATCAAAGAAATTTGACACATTGATGTCGATTGATGTCTGGCCTCTGTACCACGCAGGTTTTAAATATAAGCCTATTTTTAGCATATAATGTAGGTACTACAGTTTAATACCCCTTTAAGGGTTTAGTAACTAAACCCTTAAAGGGGTTGTGGTATTCATCATTTTGAACAATGGGACGAACTCTGAAATTGCAAAAGAAACAGGCTGGCAACTCGCAAAACAGTATGGTTTTGCGAGCCACGCTTACATAAATGTACTGAACAGCTAGGTTATTTTCCGATTTCAACATTTTGTTCAATAGTAAAAGTTATTTATAATATTTTTTTTCATATTATAAACCAATGCTTGACTGCAATCCGACCTGATGGATAACCCACCAGATATTATAGTGAGTACAACAATCCCTTTACGGGTTTAGTATCTACTAAAAAATTAAATTTAAAATTTAAAAAACCCCCACCGCAAAAAACATTTAAAAAGTTAAAAATAATACTTTCCTTTCCTATCGTTGAGCCATGAAATTTTACTTCACGTCGGGGAACCACTTAAGCAAGGAATGTTCTTAGTACTCGTAGGTATGTAGGTACTTATTTTAGCGGTACCCCGACGTTACGTAAAATTTCATGGCTCAACGATAGGAAAGGAAAGTATTATTTTTAACTTTTTAAATGTTTTTTGCGGTGGGGGTTTTTTAAATTTTTAATTTAATTTTTATTTTAAAATTATTAAACTCATTAATTTTGTTTTATAGAATTTACATTTATGAGAATTTTTCAGTGCACTGTATGTAGAGTCAAATGCTGGTTAAAATGAATCCAAACACGACATATCTGCTGTTATTTTCCCAAGAGTCTACCTACTGGTGTGCTGGATAGCCTGGCTGCAGCATCAGCTCATCCTGTAGCCATCAGTGCATTGTGTGCAGAATCAAATGCGGGTTAAAATGAATCCAAACACGACATATCTGCTGTTATTTTCCCAAGAGTCTACCTACTGGTGTGCTGGATAGCCTGGCTGCAGCATCAGGTCATCCTGTTGCCATCAGTGCATTGTGTGCAGAATCAAATGCTGGTTAAAATGAATCCAAACACGACATATCTGCTGTTATTTTCCCAAGAGTCTACCTACTGGTGTGCTGGATAGTCTGGCTGCAGCATCAGCTCATCCTGTTGCCATCAGTGCATTGTGTGCAGAATCAAATGCGGGTTAAAATGAATCCAAACACGACATATCTGCTGTTATTTTCCCAAGAGTCTACCTACTGGTGTGCTGGATAGCCTGGCTGCAGCATCAGGTCATCCTGTTGCCATCAGTGCATTGTGTGCAGAATCAAATGCTGGTTAAAATGAATCCAAACACGACATATCTGCTGTTATTTTCCCAAGAGTCTACCTACTGGTGTGCTGGATAGTCTGGCTGCAGCATCAGCTCATCCTGTTGCCATCAGTGCATTGTGTGCAGAATCAAATGCTGGTTAAAATGAATCCAAACACGACATATCTGCTGTTATTTTCCCAAGAGTCTACCTACTGGTGTGCTGGATAGCCTGGCTGCAGCATCAGCTCATCCTGTTGCCATCAGTGCATTGTGTGCAGAATCAAATGCTGGTTAAAATGAATCCAAACACGACATATCTGCTGTTATTTTCCCAAGAGTGTATTAGCCTGCTAGATATCCTGGCTGCATCAGACCAAATACACCATAATGTTGCTTATTAATATTACACACATGGGTGTCTAAAATTTTAGGACACAAATATGTTTTTGAGTAAAGTTAATACCTAAAGACGTCTAAAATAGCAACGGTAGCTAACACAAAAGAGCTGATAACCTTGAAACGGCTGAACCAATTTTGATGAATTATGTCTAAGAACCATCGCAAGAAACTCTGCTTTCAAATAAAAAAAACCGCATCTAAATCGGTGCACCCGTTTGGGCGCTACGGTGCCACAGACAGACAGACAGACAGACACACACACATAGCGGTGAAACTTATAACACCCCTCTTTTTGCGTCGGGGGTTAAAAATAGGGTTGTATGTATAGGACACCTGAGTTCATAGCTGAATTGGTGGATTCAAATATTTTTTAAATGATCTTCGTAAATATTTCTCAGATCTGTAGCGTCGTTGGTCGAGTCTTTTAGGTCCCTAAAATAGGGTCAGTCAGTCTGTCAGAACATGTCAAGTCAAAACTGCTGTGGTTCTTTATTCAAAAGTCCTTTCCAGACTTTGCTCTGCATCATTAGACTCGCATAATATCTTAATATATTCTAATGTCTGGACATTAAGAGTCCATTACCTCTGAGATTGTTTAGGTATTTCTTCGCAGGGAACAGTCAATTTAGAAATGCTGGCACCATTTAGTATTAAAAAAAAAATTGAAGTGTAAAAGTATCAGGAATAGATATTATTTGATGTTCCTTTTGATTCTAGAAAAATAGTTCATTTCTAAATTGGAAAGCCATTACTGGCCTGTTGGTCTAGTAGTTAGCGACCCTGCTATGCCGGAGGTCGTGGGTTCGATTCCCACCCACGATCACTTGTTATGTGTCTAGGTGTAATTTATCTATAATACGTGTGTATTTAATAACATATAAGTATGTTTATCAGCCGTTTGTGTGAGAAGTTGTGTTTTTTGTGCAATATTAATCAGTCAAAAGAATTAGGCGTACCTGTAACGTAACCTTAACGGCCTTAAAAAAAGAAAATTGACTAATTTTTGCCTTTTAGTGGGACAGTAATGGCCTGGTATTATATTATGATTGCAGTCGCATATCTTGCCTTACCTTAGCTACAAGTATAATATAGACATAGCTATTAATAAAACGCAGACGTAATAAAAATACGCATCTTTTTCTGAATGCTACGCACAGTTTGATCAGCCACTTAGTTATTTTTAACTCAAAAACTGGAGTGAATCAAGACAGCGTCAGTTGTTATCTCATCGGGTACGCGGTAGTGTCTATTCCGATCTTCCGTTAGCACTAAACGTAAAAATAGTGTAATTAAGTCCATTCTCGACACAAAAAAATGAGCTCGAGATTCAAGAGACGAAGTCCACGTTATAAATAACCTTTGGCTTCTACATTTAACGATTCTGGAAAATCTGGACTGGACAGAACAAGCTGTGATTGAATAAGACAAACCCCTATTGATGATTTTTACGAATGTTTTTGATATCGCTCTCTCTTATCTTGTGTTTGCTTCATAACCTAAATACGTCTGACCTGCCAATATATAAAAAAAAACAGATTTTTTTAACACGACCGCGGAAGCCGGTGTTTCAGTCATTCGTCTGTTTAATAACTTCCATATTTTGCTTTGCCGTCTGTTCAAAACTCTCACGTTTATAATTTCCGGGGAATAAGCAAATGTGTGTTTCCAGTTAAGTTACAGTTCGTCGGTGGAATTATTTGACGGAAATAGTGGTTCCCAGGTGAGAACGTGTTTTATTAAATAAATTAAGAAGGTTGAAGCTATAGGTTCAAAGTTCTTAGCTATAGTAAGCATTGTTATCAAGAAGAAAGGTATTCGTAACGCAGAAATACTAAACAGCAATTACTAACTACGGTATCTTTATTTAAATGTGGATACATTTTAAAAGGTATCGCTGTGACAATGTTTCGTTGTTTTTATCAGACTAATTAGGAGCAAAAGGTACCTATACCCAGTTACTCGTCATACCTACTTACATACTTGCATATTATTGTTAAGACCGATCCGACGAATCTTGCCATAACAATCATTTGACGTAGGTACTCATACCTACACGACTCAAATGCGCGTGAGCATAAAGGTGTAAATTCATTCGCTTGTTGTCGCAATGTTAGTATGAAAAATGCACCGTAAACAGTCTTCCTTTTGTTAAACTATCTTACCATAAATATTGAATTTTTGTGTTACTGTGTTGTAATGCCTATCGGATTTAATACACATACAAAATTAACTTTTTACGTAGATATTTTCAACTAATCCTGTCGTAAGTAATTGTATGAATACAAAAGTGCGTTTATTTGTTTGTTTGTAAACGGATTTGGATAACATTTGGCACATGTGTTCCCGTGGGATAGTTACCGGTCTCCGCGCAGAGAACGTCACGGGCAAAAGCTAGTATAATCATAGGTAAGTATTTTAAATGTAAAAGTATAGGTATAGGTACTCTTCGTTTGAGATGAGCATAATCAATTTTCTTACAACTTATAGATAGTAAATGTAATACTTTCGTGTATGCAATAAATAAACGTAGGTAACCAATATACGGCGTAGGTACCCAATTAATTATTTATCTGTGTTATAACGATACACTTGTATTACGCGGAGGCGCGCATTCGGCCAAGCGGCATTGTCGCGTCGATGTGTTTGTACCCTAATTAGTGAAGTCATCCGATCCAGTCTGATTGTAATGGAGACAGAGTGTAACTGTCTACCGCGAAGGTTTTAAATTAAACTTTTAAAGATGTGATTATTGACTTAAAAAGGAAAATCATGGTGAGGATTTTTTTGTGCGTTGTGTGGGTGTTATAATTTAAAATTTGGCAAGTACGGCTATGGCTACGGAGTGAAAAATTATGAACTTTGATCTACGGTGTCAATTATAAATTATGTAGGTACTTTGCTTCTATTATGTTCTGATATTATTTCAATGATTACTTAGTAGGCAGATACAGAACACCTTAATTTATTCCGAACAAACATGACTTTATGTGTAACAAATTCGTCCATGTGTCTTCATTAAACAAGAAACAATGTGTCAATAATATCACCTGTACAATATATATGTACAGTAGCCCAACAAAGACAAGTGTCAATGTTAATTTAAATTCAAAATGATGACATAAGTATTATTCAATTTCAGAAGGCCCTTCGCGACAGCTGATGTCTTTTACATAAAGAAAATTTAGCACGTTTTTAAAATGGAGAAGGACGCCCGGGGGAGTGCCGAAAGTGGCGACAATGAAAAATGTCAAACAAACCCCAAGTTCTTATGGCAACCATTCCTAAGACAGGTCAGTAAACACACCTAATATGTTTTCTAATTAGAATTTCTAGGACAATGTAATGTGAGTGGAAATTGTTATGATTGATTAGGTAATCTACACAATGCTTAGTCTGAGGAACTTTGTACCTACTTAACTTGTGTATTCTGTATATCGTAATAGTGTGGCGAAGAAATGTTGACGCAGACGAAATTGCTTGTTAATGGACAAAAATATCTAGAATAGAATGTGTAGCATATTTTTGTTCATTAAGTACCTACTTAGTCATTTGTTGTGAACTCAAGATTAAGGATTATTTAGATACCATATCTATTATACAAATTGAGCAATGGTTCAGTAAACTCGTTAAAGGCAATAATGAATCTGCAATTTGTTTTAATTAATTTATTTTTTCTAGGTACAAAACTAAGATTAAATAATAAGATCGAATGAATAGATTAAAAAGAGCTAATACGCTATATTTCCGAAAAATAAGCAATACAAAGATACTTTGTATTTGCCCATCGTGTTATTTCACTGACGCTTTGCTCAATTTGTATAATATCTGTATACTCAAATCTGAACTGCAGTAACATTCTGTTTATATATTAATAGTGATATGCTATTAATATTCCAACAATATTGCTTCAATACACGAAGAAAAATTTACATTACTAACTTGATTGTAATCACAAACTGTTTGTTTTTTTTTAGTTATACGTTTGCACAGTATGCACGTCGATATATTTCGTGCTTGGACTATGTTTTGGAGCACCTACAGTCCTCATACCACAATTGAGGAAAGAAGCAAATGCAACACATCCATTGACGGACGACATGGCATCCTGGTTATGTAATAATATTTATGTTTATATTGACTAAAATTAGATACCACTGCAGTAATCGTTTGTCTCTTGATAAGCACAACAATAGTAGAAAATACATAACAATCAAGACGTTAACATAAATTTAAATTTAATACAGTAAAATTTGCTTCTGCCCGATAGCACTCTATAGATGAAGATTTGAGTGACATAACCCCAGTCTTCTAACGTTAACTTTATTTTTTTTTTCAGCATCCATTCTCGGCTACAGCTCCATGCCGTGGGTCATCATTTTACCAATACTCACACAATACGTTGGTAGGAAAATTCCGTTCATAATCGTAACAATATTGACAATAGTGAGTTTCATCGTTTTCTACTGCAGTACCAACGCACTGCACATCTTAATTAGTGAAATACTGCAAGGTGTGACTCTGGCTAGTAACATGACGGTTCTCATCGTCATCATCGTGGAATACTCGTCGCCACGCTACCGAGGCGTGTTCATGATGATTGAATCGTCAATATTCTTCTGGGGCGTCTGGATCGCTAATGTAACAGGAACCTTTAGTCACTGGAGGAACATTGCCATCATCGCTATAGTGTGCTGCCTTTATTCTTTGACTGCTATCCTCATGCCTGAATCTCCGTCATGGTTAGCAATGAACGGGCGTTTCGAAGAGTGTGCCAAGGCACATCATTGGTTGAAAGGATATGACAAAGACTCAGAAGAGGAACTCGAGAGTCTTATAAAATCTCAAAAAGAATATCTCAGAATGTGCGCTGCGCGAGTGAAATCCACTTCGTGGTATAAACTTCGTCTCATCAAAGAAACTGCTACTGCTAAGGGTTTCTATCAACCCTTGTTGCTCTCTATGGCTGTGATGGCATTATATCATTTCTCAGGTAAGTTAGTGTGTTCTATGTATGCTGTAGATTTGATCACTCAAATAACTGCTAGTGAGTCTGCGGCATATACCGGTATGCTTATCTTAGACGCTGTTACTATTCTCGGAATGCAGATCGGTTGTGTTTTATCAAAGTTAATAAATCGAAGAACATTGTTATTATCATCATCAGCTATAGGTATTACGTTTCTGTTTATAATATCGTTATATTTGTATCTAATCAATTTGCAAGTGATATTAGAAAATAAGATTATATCAATTGTCTTACTGACTTCCTTTTCAGTTGCCATTACATGTGGTCCGATGATAATGCCATCCACTATATTTGGTGAATTAATATTTTTACGGTACAAAAGTTCTTCGTTACTTATACTTACATTGTTTTCTGAATTGTTAATGGCGACTGTACTAAAATTGTCACCGCATATTTTTAAAGCTCTTAAATTGCCGGGCGCTTTCTTGTTCTACTGCATATCAGCTTCCATTTTTGCATTAATTTTGTACATATATTTACCTGAAACCAAAGATAAAACCCTGCAAGAAATAGAGAATTATTTCAAAGAACCGCATGAAATGGAAGAGGATGCCGCTAAAGCGTTTATTAATGAGAAACCGGATAATTATGACACTCAGAAATGTTAGAAGATTTTTATGTTTTTGTAATTATATTTAATGGCATTTACTGTGTAAATAATAAAACGTTCTTTAGGTGTAATTAAAATGTTTACAATGTTTCCTTCTTTTGATTATTTCCTATGTTTGGATTTAATTCAATTAGAGAAGTTTCTTTATTTACCTTGATTTGAAAGCTCGCTAAACATCTTTATTTGTGTAATAGCTTTACGTGTTAGTTAATATTTATTTTACATACATAATGTTGTATTTTTTCTAAATTGAAAACTATACATAATCTGGAATAACGCTATGAGTGACATTGTTTGGAGCACAATCCTACGACTGTTTCTACAATTTTGAATTGTCCAATAAATTCTCGTAAAGTTTCGTCTCTCGACTTAAATAGGTCAAGCTGTGACTGAACCAGAGTTTTAAGTTGGAGTACAGTGAAGATAACTGATTCACCAAAGCCACAATTAAGTACCTTTTGCCGCGCAGTCCCTTGTCGACAGCACGGGTTGACTGAGCAATGACCGAATTCCTGAATTCACTGAAGCTGAATACTCAATTGCATCTTTGCCGGTACAGCTTCTTTGAACCGAATTACGTGCTTATTGTTCACCTTTGATCCAATATTTACGATACTTCGAGCAAAACCAAAGTCTGTATACATGTATTATAGCATTACTTTTTTGCAGCGCGATTGTTCGGTTGAAGTTTCGTATACAAGAATTCCAAGCAGTTTAGTACCGCAGAGAATTGAGTAAGTGCATCAATACAACTCAATTCGTAAGAGTGTACGGATTCAAAATGGCGACAGTAAATAAATAGTAGATAGGTAAGTGACAGTTGGTAAGTCTGTCGACTGTTCAGTTGACTCTTCTTCGCGCGGGAGTGTTATGTTTGTGTTTTATTTGCACATATCTGCGAGATTTGAGCTCCATCATGTATATCTGGAGAAGTACTCGAATGAGGTTTTTTAGTCTGTTTTTTTGGACTCGATCGAAGGTTAAGCTGCGCTTGATGAGGATTAACATCTGTGTTAAAAAGACCTGTATATTATGCGAGTTTACCTCTAGGTTTTGTTTTATTACATGGTAACTCTGTACAAGTTTAGGCCATTCCAAGGTCAAAGTGTTACCACCTATGTGCAACATACTGTCTTACACTCTGCGAGACATAAAAAGAGGTGTGATCATAAGATTGTGATAAATTTTATAAACCGGGTTTCTGTATTTCTCTAGCACATTAAGCGCCTACTATTGGTCTGTTTCCGAACACATACTGACAGAAGAACTAGGTCTGCCGGTGCCATTACAAGGGAATGTCGCAATAGCAGATGCAAGATTCGTGAGGACTAACTGGAGAGACGGTTTGGCTTTTTTTATTGACAGCTGGTTTCTACACACAGGTGGTTTCTAGACGTATAGACTAAGAGCCGACAGTCCGACACCCACTAACAACCACTGTGGTAACTTCCTAGAGACTACGACGGACGAGAAGGAGTGACCAGCCTTAAAAGGTGATAACTATACAGACTTTATGCATTTATATATTGGCCGATCCACAATTGTTTCACTGTAATGGCCTGTTCACGACGTTCCGGGGCGGCGAGTGGTAAGATTCAAAGTATGGAAATGTACGAAGCACGCCACGAGTAAGTCGAGCGGCGACTCGTGGCCGTGGCCTTTTTAACCGACTTCAAAAAAAGGAGAAGGTTCTCAATTAGGTTGTAAATATATTTTGTTTTTTTTAGGGTTTCTTACCTCGTTACTCCGTCATTTAGGACCGATTTGAAAAATATTTTTTTAATTAAAAGGGTATCCTAACAAATTGATCCCATTTGTATAAAACTCATATCTGATGAAGGATTCTCGAGGATTTGAGGGAACTCCTCAAATAATATAGGTACACACGCACCGATTTTTTAATTTTTAGTAACAAATCATTCATTTTCATATAAAAGTTTAGAATCTTACCGCTCTAGTAGATTATAGATTAGATTATATTAGATTATACCCTTCCTGAGGTCAGACTATCAGACGAAAGATCACAGGCGCGCGCGCGGGATATTCAAACAGCGTTTTTGTTATTTTATTGTGTTATAAGTTATTGTGTATAAAAAAAAAGTTTCTTTGGGAAAGTTTATTGAAATCATGAATACAATCACTTGTTTAAGTATCGGTCACTAATTACCAGTCACCCTATATAATATTTGTAATAGTGCAGAAATAACGCTTACAGTAAACCAGACTAGTTTTTGGACTTAGTCAATTAAATACAGGACACAGGTCACTGACATGAAGTAGTTGTGACCACGAAAAGAAAAGTATAAGAATTAGCCATACTACATGAAAGTTTAAGTTGGTCTAGATTGGCGTGACTTTGTTATCAAAATTGCACGTAGCGTGTTATCCTATCAGTATTTTAATCTGTAACGATTCCGTATAACGTTGCATAATTAAATTAATTTCAACTGTATTTGCAAAAGTAAAAGGTCGATATTTATGAATATTTTATAGAACTCAGTCGGTTTCAAACAGTGGTTTTTCTGAAAGTTTATGACTTTTAATGCACTTTGTTATTAATAGTAACGGGGTCGCCTCGTTAGTCTAGTGGTCGTAAGTGTGACTGTGTAGCATGAGATTTCGAGTTCAATCCCGGGTTGAACAAAGCTTGAATTAAGTTTTTCCATCAGGAATTTCTTTGTACCAACCCGGAGAATGTATTCGTCTCCGATTGTTACAATAATAATAATAATAATAAGTTTATTTTTCATAATCAACAGGTTATAACAAATACAATGTAGAGGCCTTCTTTTAAGTATGGAAATACCTGTAACAGAAGACCTCACTCTTCTATATCTAAGTGCAAACATTTTACATAGCCTGTTATTAACTAAGAATAAACATGTAAATAAAATTAAAAAATACAAGAGAAACTTAGAATAGGGCATTTAAAAACTTATGTGTATTTGAGTGTGTGTGGGGATGTGTGTGTGTGTGTGTGTGTGCGTGTGCGTGTGCGTGTGTGTGTGTGTGTGTGTGTGTGTATGTGTGTGTGTGTGTGTGTGAAAACCAGAAGCATATTTTCAGTATTTAGCTAATTTAGTTCCTGATAGATGTTTTATTATGTTACCGGATGTAGAAGAGCCTCTGTCTCTTCATATGTAAGGGTCTTGAGCCACACAGTCAAAGTTTTCTTACATTCGTGATGTGATTTTTGGCAGATTGCAAGTTTGTTGTTTATGGCGTTGTAAACAAAAGCAGTTTGAGCAATAAATTGTCGCCTTGCGAATACAGTGCGGCATCTAACCCCAGCTATACAACTGTGTCTCCTTCCTCTCCTAGGAATATTAGGAACAAATACCACTGTTTTGTGAACTTTAAGGGTAGAATTAAGAATATACAACTTCCTTACCGTTAAGAGGTCAGACAATATGTAAAGCTCATGTGTTGAAAAACGGTACGGTTTAAAATATATAGTTTTGAGAAGGGCACGCTGTGATCTTTCCACATCTAAGAATTTTGTTTTAGAGGCACCCCCCCAAATAGGAATGCAGTACGTTAGAACAGATTGGGCTATAGCAGTGTATACTTGTATAATTAAATTCTTTGATGCAACATGTCTTAATATCATGAATATCCAGACTAATTTTCTTAAACGGTCACTTACTAATTCAACATGGTTATGCCAAGAGAGTCGCTGATCAAGTAAAACACCAAGATATTTCGTTTTCTCTACCTTTTGGATGGTCGGGCAAGCGCAATTAGTGCCTTTGATATTGTTACATTGATGTATCTTTAAATTGAAATTTGAATCAGGCTGGGTCCTATTACTAATAGAGAAACACATATAGATGGTCTTCTCGCTATTAAGCGTAAGTAAGTTGGTTCTTAGCCAGGAATCAACTCGGGATAATCCAACTTCCGTGTTTCCCGCACGGAATCCCAATTTTCACCTGTAAATTGATTGATTAGATAGATTGTTGGCAATAAGCTCACCCCCATCACATTGGATGTAAACATAACTGGCGGGTTGTGGGTGTACTACAGGTATACCTCTGCCTAAACCATCAGGGATTACAGGCGTGATGTTATATCATGTAGGTACGGGGCTTAGAGTAGATAAGGCCACATATTCCCGCGACATTTTAGCGCCACTGCTAATCTTGAATGATTAGCTTTACTTACAGCCAAAAAAGTTGCCAAAAAAGTTTCTTATCTCGTCAAGTTTAATTTGCGGAAAAGACGAAATCGGCGGTTTTTAAAAGTACTCCATGGCATTTGTGGGTAGGTAGGCCTGATTTTAATATAAAGTGCCAATATTTCTAAGTTTAATTTGGTATCCCGAAGTTGTGTTCGGGTCAGCGCAGACTGAGAGAAGCTTAGCGGAGAGGATTTTATTAAGGCACTCTTTGTGTTGGTCTTGCTATATTCGTATGTATTGTACTGACGTACCTATAGTTGGAGTATTCCCGTTTGAGCACCTATTTATTGAGCACCTATGCATTAACCTATGAGAAATGGGAATACCTTTGGTGCTAAATGCATAGGTGCTCAAAAAATAGGTGCTCAAACGGGAATACTCCCTATAGTTGACAGAGGCGTAGTTTCATGGACGGGAATTTATTTGTCACTTCAAAATAATGCCTAATAATGCTTGGTTTACGTCTGATTACTGCTTACAGGCAAAACTGTGAAACTGTCGGATGGAGGAGCCGCTGTCGCGTTGGTGAATGCAGGTCTTGACGCCTGCAATGCTATTCTGCAAAGCGATATGCCCATTTGCTAAGGAAACTTTGGCCAAGATTTTGGCATCACTTGGCCTAAGTGTCCTCTGTAAATGGAAGCAAGTAATTATATTTAAATATAATTATAATTATATCTGAAAAGTCTAAAGTGCGTGCCTTGGGTCCAAACTTAAGACCTACTCGTATGACTTGGCAAACACTAAGCTATAATTGTTTACGGTTTGCTTGTGGTTGTATCCACGGATCAATTTCTACGTGGCGTGGGTGGCTCTGACATTTTACTTGAGTACTTGGCCAAAGTTTTTAAGTGGAGAAAGGGAAATGCCTATTTGTGGCCATGTTTTTCCCATCTACATAGTAAATACTGAAAATATACTAATTTAGTAACTTAAATATATCCATATTACCAATTTGTTTTTGGTACATAGGTGTCACATTTTTATGACACTCAATTTATTTATTGCATTCTAATATTTCTAATATTTTATTAAAGGTAGGAATTACAATTCTTAATGAAAAGACTCACTGAGTACTATGTGAAAAACAACGGTTGTTTCTTTGTCTGTCTGTCTGATGTCAATCCAAATGCATATTATTTTTGTTTCCTCCATGTGCATCACTTGGCCAAAGTTTCCTCAGCAAATGGGCATGTCCCTTTGGGAGTAGGTACTGCATAATACACCTCTGCGATATTCTTCGAGAAGTGAAGGCGGTATTTTATGTTTTCTATAATAATATTATAAAGAGGAAATATTTGATTGAATTAGAATTTTACGTTTGTTTGCATTGAATAGGCTCCAAAACTACTGGACTGATTTGAAAAATTCTTTCATCGTTGGGAAGCTACACTATCCCCGAGTGAGTTTTTTTAAAACCGCGTGACGTATGCTGTATGTTATTTGCCTCTATTAAGCTCAAACAAAAAAATCAAACCTTAGAAATGATGTAGTTGATGCCTTAATAAATTGGTTTAGTCTTACTTGATAACATATTTTAAAAATCGACCAACAACTGAACATTACTTTTTAAAATTAAACAACAATAAAAGTATTCCGTATAGTGGTTGAAACATGCGTGTGTATTTATCCAAGTGTTTGTTTATACAAATAACCTGGTATGTGTTATTGTGTTTTCATCGATACAATAACAGTGTTGAGGCAATTTACAAAATAAACTATCCGCACAACTATTTAATTCAGAAAACACTTGTTAATAATGAACAGTTTAAATGTCAATAACATTGTTTTAAAACTGGTGGAATGCGCTTTGCTCTCAACATCATGATCTGCCTAGCCTTTTCCCTGCTATGTTGGGGTCGGCTACCTGGGGCTCGAGTCTGCTATTGCAATCGTGTCTCAATGACCGGTCATTGATCGAATATTTGACAACTTTGACAGTTTTTGTATGGGAAATGTGTCATAAGTTTGACGTTATACGTCAAAAATCGATCATTGACCGGTCATTGAGACACGATTGCAATAGCAGACTCGACCCCCAGTTCAACTGGTTGCAGCTGAATACCAGTGTTTAACATGGAGATATTTGCTTGTCTGACATCCACAACCCAGTAACTGGGAAACACGATACCCCTTGGTAAAACTGGTTGTCAGACTTTCGCGCTAGTGACCATCCGTAACAGCCGGGACCAACTGCTTAAGGTGCTTTCCGAGGCAAGGAGGAGTCTTGATATGTGACGAATGGTCACCCATCCACGGACTGACCTCGTCAAGCGTAGCTTAACCTTTGATCAAGCTCCTCTTGTTTGTGTTTTGTTTTAAAAAGCCACAGTTTTATTAAGATTCCGCTATTGCTGCATACGTTACATAGGTTTTTAATTTTAGTTATTACTGTAACTGCTTATTAACGCTGTCTTTCCATCTTCGGCCTGTCTACCAGCGAGCTGTATCTCATGGACCGCAATAAGTAGTTAAACAGTTGATTTTCTGACTGAATGTGTGTTTTTCTTACAGATAAACAAGTAATAAAAATAAAAAATGTCCATTTCTTGTTTAGGGCCCTATTTTTTTGGTTGCTGGGGCTGTTTTCGCTCCTCATGCTACAGTCGGATGCAATTCCTATGAATAACTCTTAGGGTTAGAACTTGCACCAAACTCGGAGCTCGAGCGCTCATACACACGTTACGTAGTTCAAAGCATTTTGTTAGCCAAGTGGTTTACCGCAAGTGGTACCGAGGCAAATCTATCTATTTTTAAATTCTTTCAAAAATTGATTGTTATTAGAATTAGTTAATGTTGAGGTCAATGTAAACGCCACGTTAGGACTACAGCTACACACATGTCTCTCAAATAATTTATTTGTCAACAAAAAACTATTTTTACATACATACATACATACATAAACTCACGCCTTTTTCCCATGGGGGTAGGCAGAAACTACAGAGCGCCATATGCTACGATTCTTACATACTTCTTTTGCTTCGTTTACATTCATACATGTTGTCATACACACACGCAATAATTGCCAAATTCAAATTAATAATATCCGTGTTTAATAAGCGGTTTACCAATTAAACTTGTTGTTGGATGTTATTATTGAACACAGATTATTCAACTAAATATAGGTATGCATGTCTATGTGTGATAGATGATCATTTGTATAATAGCAAAACAATATATGGTTCAGTATTTTCCTAATGATCGTCGATATTGCCGATTTGTAGTGTATGGAGAACACTGCTGAGTTGGATTTACAATAGTTTATCTTTCAATATACATAGTAGAATAACATAGTTCTATGCAGCCGGTTGCAATGGAAACTTTATATTAATCCTACTCCTACTAATCTATACTTATATACTTATAGTATCATAAATGCGAAAGTAATTTTATCTATCTGTTAATTTTGATGAATTTGAGTTAAGAGGTAGATTGCACTTTAGGCAAGAACAAAGGCTACTTTTTGGCGCACAACTAAGACTTGAAGTACTTAAGTATGGGATGAAGGTTTGTATTGGACATGGTCATGGAATCAATCGTCTTTCTAGTGAGGCGTAACTCAGCTTGCTGAAATGCTGACTATAGCTTATCTTTTGACAAGGTATGCAGATTTTCTCCTGTTAGTGTATCCGTTTTATACAATAATAGGTATGATAGGAATATAAATTTGTAATTCTGTCTGCCTTTTTGTCCCAATCGGATAATTGCAAACGGCATGCTAAGTCAATTTAGAGGCCAATGGGCGGCACAAACGCTCACACCAGGTTAGACGCTAACTGTTGGGGTAGGTGTGTAAAGTGACGGCGTGGTAGCCAGAGAAACACGAGACTCAATACTTTAACACTTTGTATGGTTATAATTAAATACAGGAATTACTCTACACATTTGCATGTCGTCGTGGAAGCTGTAGCGGCGGAAGAGGAACATAGATAATAAACATTCATAGACCATAAATATGTTGACATTACAAAACCGACCACAGAGTATAATAAATGCTGGACAAACCATAACACTAACCCCTCGAGAAAAAAGAAGAATACCATTAATAGATGATAGGATTTAGAAAAAAATGGCACAACGCTACGACTATGATCTGGTTAGGACATACTTAGAATACTTCTTATCCAAAACTATGATCCCAAGGCAACACATTACCGTAATTATGTTCCCTCCCTTGGGATCATAGTTCAACATTAATGTTTTTATCATAACTTTAGTTCTGAACTTTTTCAATAGATGGCACTGCCCTAATGACTACATGTTTTTTACTTAATCGAGCATTATCCGTTGAACGGATTCGGTTAAAGTTTTATCTTGGGACAGTAAGTTTTTAAGAAGACGAAGCTGGGGGGAAAAGCTAGTAATAGAATAAAGGTCAATAATCAATTGTATCTAACAGTGTTACTTACCTTAAGTTGTACTGCTTTGAATAGTCAAAGTTATTTTTAGTTGTTCTATCCGGTGATCAATCATTATTAAAATACAAAATTGAATTTTCTAACTGGGTTATTTTCTGGTGGTGGGTGGTACCTTTATGAACTTTAAATGTATAGAATTCAGAGATTAATAGATAAGTTAAAATGGAAGAACTAGTCTGTTGTGTAAGTAGTTACTAAAAATACAGGGTGGAAGGGTTATTAAGGGTTTAATTATTTCAATACCATAAGTTCTCAATATAATTCTGGACCCCTCTGCGTAGTTTTTTTTATCAATTCGTCTTTTTCATATATTTACGTTGTTTCTGAGGGTTTTTTTAACTTTAAACTGTAAAAGATCACGATTTATAAAAAGTAAACCATTTGATTTAAAAAGGCAATGTAAATAAAAAAAAACAGAAATAGACCTGCTCAACTGAATTCAATCAAGTTCACTTGCGCAGGTAACGCCGAACTATATGTAAGACACCTACTTACAGTGCAAAAGTAGCGCAACAAATTCCTAGAGTGCCTACATGCTATCAATGATAGTAGTTTCCTTACCTACAAGTTTTGGCGCGCACCGCGACAGTGTCAAAAGCATCTAACAGTCGCGGTACACGGTCACATTAATATTAATTGGGTTTTAAATAAAATTCAACAAACCACTAACTTTTACTTTAACTAGGTAACAATTAACCTTTTATTCCGTAACAAATACACCAATTCTCACTATTATTTTGTTTAATGTGATTGTAGTCCAATATAATATCCGTTTCAAATAAGAATAGGAACGTCAATATCCTCTATTTGTCAGGTGTCACTTGGAAAGTACGGTCTGCAACGAAACTTTATTCGTGTATCAATAATGTTTTTTTTTGCTTTACCGAGTCGCAGTTATTCAAAATGTAAAAATGTCTGAAATCAATTAGTCTTGTGGAGTGCTTACGTTTTATTTTGTTTATTACGCGGTTGTTTGTTGTTATTGTTGTTATTATTAGTTTTTGTTTTCGTCTCGCTGACTGAGTCGAAAATGAGTAAATGAGGCGTAGTTTTGCATGGGAGGGCTCGAGTGATTATGTCCAATATAGACAAATACTTTGAGAGCGAGAAACAGCACAATTTAGAAAATTATTCGTTCATGATTCGTAAATCTATACTTCTATACTATTATTATAAAGAGGTAAAATTTGTAAGTTTGTAAGTTTGTATGTAGGGGGTAATTTTCGGAACTAATGATCCAATTTTAAAAATTATTGTACTGGTGGAAAGCTACACTATTCCCGGTGGACATAGGCTACTTTTTATCCCCGTATTCCCACGGGAACGGAAACTACGCGGGTGAAACTGCGTGACGTCAGCTAGTAAATTATGTTTAGAAAATACCTTGTTTTGCTGATTTTACCCAATTTGTTCGAATTTACAGCTAAGACGTCACAACATGGCGCAAAGTTATTCCTATTCTCATTTGAAATGCATATAATAATGATTGTAGGCTATCTATTTATTGATCTGTGGCTGGGTGTAGATAGTTTAAAAATTCAAGAAGAAGAGGGTACTGTGTATTTTTTCTGGCATTTTACCGATACAAAAGTTTTTTCGTCAGTTCTTACTTGAATTGTAATCGGTTGTGCTGTGGTCGGGAATTTGTGCGTTCTGTTTTTCAAAATTAAGATTGATAGACTGTGTGTGTGTGTTTGTGAGTGCGTGCCAGTGTGCGTAAGTGATTTTAAAAATGGCTGTGTGAGTGCTATACTGCAATAGAAATAAGAGATCGGATAGTAAATGTGTTTGCGACGCTGCTGTGTGAGGAGTGCGTTGTGGAACCCACATTCATGCCCCGTGTCCACGCTGTGAGCAGGTAAGTGGCCGCTACATAGTACCCTTTGTCATTAGGAGTAAGCGAAAATTAATACCCGTATATTGTATGTACTGTATATTAATAAGATCTAATGTACCAATAATAACACTAATGGTGGTCCAATGGTTATGGCCTACCTCTACGGCACAAAGTTATATAGGTTCTAAGGAAAATTGAACTTATACCTAAATAATAAAGCCAACATCCCATTGGATCCCGAAAGCTTGATTAGGCGTTGTTTTTTGAGTGAAATTCTTTCGAGTGGAAGTCTTTTTTCCTCAGTGCCCCGTTTCGTATCCACTGACCACGACATCATATTAGAAAGGAACCTTTAAAATGATCAGTATACGATATGATCATGTATATTATGCATGTATACATACATAATACATACATTTTAACCTTCCTCTTGAATTACTCTATCCATTAAAAAAAACCCCATCAAAATCCGTTGCGGAGTTTTAAAGGTCTAAGCATAATTATAGGGACAGACAGACAGCGGGAGCGTCTTTATTTATACTATGTAGTGATTATATTTTTTGCATGTAAGTATGCATGGGAGGTAGGTAATCACCCGATTTCAAAACTTTATTTCTCTAGCAGAAAACTACACTATTGTAGAGTGGATTATTTTAGAATATCTTTTACGCTAGCGGAGTCGAGGGCTTAAGTTGTTTTTTTTTGTATAAAATCAATACAGAAGCAAAACTAATTGTTTTGTATGTAACTCAATACTTTTTTGTATGCAAATATTGGGCTTATTGACAAAATTTGAATTTTTAGTCCGTCATCTAGATTACAAGAAAATATTCGACACAAATTTTTTTCTATTTCAAATTAATGGAAAACTGCTTAGATTAAGCGCATTAAAGTTGAGGAGAGGGGGCTTGTAACGTCATTACCTAGTATAAACTGTACTGGCTAGTGACGTCATGCGTCATGCGTAATCAAAAAATGTGTGGCATATTTTCTTGTAATCTAGATGAGGGACAAAAAAATATAATTTTGTCAAATAGCCCATTGTGTGTAAGGTCAATACGGGTTCCCATTGGATGGTGCAATCTACTATATGAGTGATCGTACAGTTTAACTATAGGTGAATCTTATATAAAGTGATTGTTTGAAAGGTATGGATGTTGATGTATGAATATAATGCAGTCAACGTTGATGAAGCTGACGAATAGAACAATGAGTCTTCGTGAAAGCCCCTAATGAGACAGTTTTGGTATTAGTAGGTGGCATTTATACAGCCGTGTGGCGGCCAATCGGAGGCCTCAGTTGCTAAATGAGGGACTTTAGGGTTACTTACCTTACATTTGAGGAAATATCTTGAGATGAGTGAGATGTAGTCTCACTGTTGCCGCCGAAGAAGCCAAGTCATAGTTAAAATAGTATTTAGGTAATCTCTAAGATTGTTGAAAAAAGACCTACTTATAATAATAATGTTTATCATCAATCATAAGGTACATAATAAATACAATTTTGGCTTAAATTTACGTAAAATTCACACATGTTATGTGCCTGAACTAGGTAATCCTGTGTTTCAGACGATAAGAGGTAGGTTCAATTCGTGCTATTTCCACGAGAACTAACTGCCGACAAACTGCATTGCTGTTTGGCTGATGCTATGTTAGGTATGTTATAAGATTGTAACGTTGTAATTAAAAAAAATATATACACAGTGGGCTAGCAAGTTCTTTAAACGCTACCGTGGATCTATTAATTAGTTAAACAGCAGTAGGTACTGTTCTGTTTAAATATTCCCATCAATATGTAAGCGGGAGTGAGATTGACAGGTCACTACATCTGCCTGTTGCTGTTGTGCTTGCTTTAATAACGGTGAAGGAAAACATCCTGAGGAAATCGGCATGCCTGAGAGATAATTCTCGAGGGCATGTGATGCCAAGTTAGAGGCTCATGAGCGGCATTCGAACTCTGAAACCAGGTGAGTCATATACCACACGATAAGAAGATCTGCCTGTTCAGGAGAAATAATTTTGCAGAATAGTCTGATACGGTCTAACCCTGTGTAAAGGTAAACTGCCGGTAGATGACTGGCCTGTTGGTCAAGTAGTTAGTGATCTTGACTGCTATGCCGGAGGTTGTGGGTTCGATTTCCACCAAGGACAAATGTTTGTGTGATGAGGACGATTATTCTGTCAACTAGTAGACAAACAGGCCAGTCAACTTATACATATTTCCGTTAAAATGTAAGTGAGAGTAAGGCTGGTACTCTATAAAAGTCATCATCATCTGCCTAGCCTTTTCCCAACTATGTTGGGGTCGGCTTCCAGTTTAACCGGATGCAGCTGAATACCAGTGTTTTACATGGAGCGACTGCCTGTCTGACCTCCACAACCCAGTAACTGGGTAACATGATACCCCTTGGTTAAACTGGTTGTCAGACTTTCGGGCTTCTGACTACAAGTAACGACTGTCAAAGATCTACAAATGACAGCCGGGACCAACGGCTTAACGTGCTTTCCGAGGCACGGAGGAGTCTTGGTATGTAATAAATGGTCACCCATCCACGGACCGACCTCGTCAAGCGTAGCTTAACCTTCGATCGACCCATGCGGCTGTTATAATTTAGCCACAAGCTCCTGGTACTCTATAAAAGTAACCCCGTAAATACCTATGTAGATAAAGTAAAGGCAAACAGCCGGTCGATTCAGTAACATTAGTATGGAATGACGGCTAAATGCTTCTTCACTCCACCCTCTTGTCTCGGCGTGATTTTTGAAGAATAGTAGTACTGCTGAGCTGTCATTTCATACGAATGCTCGACGTTGATAGCTCACTTTAGTTCAATTTACTAAAATATCACGGGGCGACTTTATCTGCATCGACTGTAAGACGTCATCAAAATAAGAAGCGGATCAATTGTCAAATCGGTAATTAATATATGTATAACTAGCTTCTGCCCGCGACTTCGTACGCGGATCCTGTTGCTTATGCCAGCGACAACGGGGTCGTCAAAATCGAAGATCTGAAACATCTGATGTCGAATTCTATAAGCCCGGGGACGGGAAATCATTGGGATGCGCGAGACGATTCAAGATGTTCCAGATTTTTTATTTTTGTTGGTCAACAGGAAATGCCATCCGACTTAACAACTTTTGCTAAGACGCCATTTCTATTATGTATATGTTATATTGTCTCTGGGCTTTGGAGTTCCCCTACAGGTGCTCCAGATCTTCAAATTTAGTCTCACAGCATAAAACACTCTTCACGTGGAATAGTTTTTGCAATGGCACCATTTTTATATCTCTTTTACTTTAGGTGTTCCATTTTCCAAAGTAAAATATAGCCTATAATATGTTGCGTGACGTTCACGATCAGCGGTCTGTCGCGCATCTCCTTCCCCCACTTATCTCTAGAGTCGATGCGTATATACGCTGAAAACTCAAGCGTCATGCTTTTTCCGTGAACGTCTCCAACTCGCGAGACAGTGCATGATGTTCACGATCAGCGGTCAGTCGCGCACATATTCTTCACTGGTCTCTAGAGACCTGGATGTAGATGCGTAAATACGCTGAGAATGCAGGCGTGCTTCGCGATCCCAAGAAGTTTCCACGGAGCTAGTTGCAGCCTCATGTTCTCGAACAGCACCAAGTCTCTCCTAACGCTCTTCGGTAGATTGTTGGGATCTTATGGTCTTTAATCATTTAGCACCTTCGGAACATTGGGAAAAATTTGACCTCCTTCTAGGCATGGTTATAGTTTTATTGTGATGATACCTGATCAATTAAAGTCTAAGTGGCTGCTCCCCTGCGTTACCGGGTAAGCTACCGTGTAACGAAGTTAAATGGAAAAGGAAATTAAACACTCAAATAACATAAGCCCGAAGGCATACGATAAAAAAAATGGGAGTTTTAGCCAGTAGAGTCCAATTTTCAACGATATACCATCGTCATCGAAAATTAGTCCTGAACTGTTCCCGCCTTCACCGCGTAGTAACTCCTACTTATGTTATTTTATAATTATGCAATGAAATTAGTGATAGTTTTAATTTCTATATCAAATGTTTCTGATCTTCGATTTTTATAAGTCAACTGGCAATGCCTATCAGACCGAACAACTTTTGCTAAGACGTCATTCCTATTTGAGTTATGGTGTAGCTGGGCTCTTGGAGTTCCACAACAGGTGTGCCAGATCTTCGATTTTTATACGTCAACAGCGAGTGCTCATAAGGCTGAACAACTCTTGCTAAGACGTCATTCCAATATATGTTATAGTGTAGCTGGGCTCTTAAAGTTCCACATCAGGTGTTCCGGATCTTCAAATTTATTCTCTCAGCAGAAAATGCTCACAACGTGGAACAACTTTTGCTATGGTACCATTTTTGTATCTCCTATAGTTTAGATGGTCTGTTGCGGTTCTGCATCAGGTGTTCCGGATCTTCAAATTTATTCTCTCAGCAGAAAATGCTCATCACGTGGAACAATTTTTGCTATGGTACCATTTTTGTATCTCCTATAGTTTAGCTGGTCTGTTGCGGTTCTGCATCAGGTGTTCCGGATCTTCAAATTTATTCTCTCAGCAGAAAATGCTCATCACGTGGAACAATTTTTGCTATGGGGCCATTTTTGTATCGCCTATAGTTTAGCTGGTCTGTTGCGTTTCTGCATCAGGTGTTCCGGATCTTCAAATTTATTCTCTCAGCAGAAAATGCTCATCACGTGGAACAATTTTTGCTATGGGACCATTTTTGTATGGCCTATAGTTTAGCTGGTCTGTTGCGGTTCTGCATCAGGTGTTCCAGTTTCCAAGATAAATTATAGCCTATGTGTTGACCAGACTTAATATCTATACAACAAAAAAAAATCATTCAAATCCGTTCAGTAGTTCCGAAGATTAGCGTGTGCAAACAAACAGACAAACAGACAAACAGACAAACAGACAAACAGACAAACAGACAAACAGACAAACAGACAAACAGACAAACAGACAAACAGACAAACAGACAAACAGACAGACTTTTTTTTTTTGGATTCGTGCTCTATTACTGTTTCTAAACCCCCCTCAATTATTATTTTTTAAATATATTCAATGTACAGACACAGTTTTTTTACAGTCTTATTATATGTATAGATAACTGTAGATGTTAACAAAGTCTTAAATATAAATTAACGTTCCGTTCGTAAGGAGTTTCCAACTTTAATATCGTTCGAATTGCCGGTACGCTTACGTCAACGATTAGTATTATGCACACAGATTCATGAAAAGCCTCATGATCCACACAGCTTCCAATGTGGGGGCTGTTATAACGATCAATATTATTGTAGTAAACTTTACCCACAGGCTATAACTGGAACCCTTTAGTGTGTTCAGTCATTTCAGTCGGAATTGTTGTTGTTTCGATGACATGGTTGGCGCAGTAGTTGAGCGATTAACAGCTGCGCTGCGTGTCTCGGGTTTGAATCCCACACGTAATAAATATTAGTATGGCCGGCGGGTTGTTGTTCCGCTTCTGGCTGTTTGTGTAAGTTGCAGGAGAAAATCTTAAAATGGGGTAACGTTTTAAATAAATTTGTAACAGTGAGTCAACATTTTTAGAACGAATGAACTAAACATCACGCAAAAAACCTACCCCACCCTACGGGAACTTCATGCTGTGCATGAATCCAATATTATTAGAACAAGTACTCCTTTAATGACAATCAACGTTGGCCAAAAAAGTATCAAATGCGAAGTATTAACTAGTGTTTATTTTCACATTTAATTTCATATTTTAATCTATTTTGAAGTTATGTTTTTGATGTTAAGTAGGCTTTTATCGGAAACGCCTACAAGAAAATTTCCAAGTGGTCTATTACGAGTATTTGATGCCATATCCTCTTGTACAAATTATGAAGATTCTGAAATTGTGTAAATTAAATAGTTATTGAGATAAAGTGTAAACTAAATAGCTACTGAGATAGAGTGCGGTATTACTAAAGCCCATCATTTTTTGTCGACACAGTAATATTATTTAGAAAAATAATTTTACAAACAGACTCCTTTTACAAAATATCCAAGAGAATTAATCATCCTCTGAGGCGAACTAACCCGTAGAATGCCGTAGATACGGTAGAGGTGAGATGGATCTCTTCTCCGAAAACCGTGAAAGAAATAAATAAAAAAAAGCGTTTATTTGCTACAAAGGCACACGATAATAAACAAAGATTCAAAAATAAAAGAAGTTAACTAAAGAACAGTAACATTTTTAATAACAATTTTTATATTATTTGCATTGCTGCTGCACCAAATAGACCTAGTTCAGCAAAGAAGCCAGCCAACTAGGGCCTGACGCTGGTTTTCTACTGGACCTGAGGATGTGAAGTATCACGAATTCAAATCAGAAAATGTATGAAAGTAAAGATACCATATAAACCTAAGTACTTGGTCTTACATGTTGTTAGCAATTCACCAAATTTGATTTTGATAAAAGCAAGACCTTTAAACTCGAAGCTTCCTCACCGTACCATTATGCCAATAAATAGTAATTGGATTAAAAATCCTTTTCACTGACAAGCAAATAGCTTTTCTTATTTAGATATTAGAGGCTTCAAATGATTATTATAGTTAAGTGGTCTACTGAAATTTTCCTTTGTGTCTAAAAGTATCTTTTGTTATGGTTACTTTAATATTTAAGGGGTTATTCCTTTCGCAAGCCACATGCGGTGCACTAATTAGTGTTCTATTTATGTTTGCGACTATTTGTGTACCGTGGTGTCTGCTCAATATATTTCGTGCTTGGATTATGTTTCGGTGCGCCTACAGTGTTCGTTCCGCAAATACTACGGTTGGCTAACTATCTGAGGCACTATGTAGTTCATCTATACGGCTGTCCACCCACGTCAGACTTTGTAGGACCGATAATTATCGGATCGGTCGCGAGGACCATATTATTTCTGAACGACTTTTTGTAGAACGTGTGCGTCACACTATTGCCATCGATAAATTACTGATGGCAATAGTGTGACGCACACGTTCTACAAAAAGTCGTTCAGAAATAATATGGTGCTCGCGCAATGTACGGCAGATATCAAATCGATGCAAAATGTACAGATGCCAGCACATCAAGTTACCCCAATGTGTCAAATTTCCTTGATCCTTTTTAAACTTTATGTTAAACAGAATAAGGTTCATATTCAATTGGGAAAATTTGACACATTGGGGTAACTTGATGTGGCGTCTGTACGTCAGGTCGCCTTAGACGTACATTTTGCATCGATTTGATATGACATGTCAAGAAAAATGAACGCTATGTCTACGTGTGTATATTACGGTAGCAGAAGGCCAATTCTCACAATTAATTATACCTTTCGGTGTTATTTTCAACATTCATTTCATTTTCGTTAACATTAAAGTAACTGTAATAATTTACATTTACACCCTTAAAAGAAAACAACCGAATAGAGTACCACCTCCTCTCACGATTTCCTTATACACCACAATTTTTTAATAAGTACAAATACTTAAAGGGTTATTCTAGACGATCTTCTCATTATATTTGTAAAGTATCAATAAATAATATTCACTAACAGCAAAGTTATTAGCGTTTGTTTATATCCCAAAAAGTCACCCAATTTATGGAAATATTGTACAGGCTATTCATGACATAGTAACATTCAATAATCGTCATCTCTCGCTCACGTTCGCGTGATCTTGCTCAAACACGCACCGCCTCCAACAGCTGTTTTCGTTATTTAAGTTTAACTAAATAGTAGCATATTTAAAAATTGAATTTCGTTTTTTTTACTTTTGATTACGCAAATATGATCAGTAACAGGTACAGATATAGCCCATTTTTTCTGTACTAATTAAAAAATAGTGGTGTATGTAAATCGGTTGATAATAGATGAAATGCACATTGTATTGTCTGTATTCAAAGACATTTAATACTTACTATAGGCGGGACATCTCACACAAAATTTTCATCTGATACTTGTGTCCTAGTGGACACAAGTCTCTGAGTTTAATTTAGTACGCTCCAATATTGATATATTTGATAGCGTTACTGAGACATGGGATTACAGTTTTTGTATGACATTTCTTCGCATGGCCTCCCTTAAATCTCTTTTTCTGTATTGCATTTTATAATTTTAAGGTGTATTTTGCTGAAATGCCAATAAACGCCTTGTTATTTTCCTTCTTTCTTTCGTATCTAAGTACATAAAACCTGCAGGCCTAGCTATATTACAATACTATTTCTATTCTATTTCTACTACAGAAAGAAAGTGGCGTATATGGAATCAGCAGCTGTTTGTCAACAACTGTCAAGTGTATTTCATTTTCAGCCATATCACAAATTCTACTCGTTAACAATTGACAGTTGACCAACAGCTGATTCCATATACGCCATTGTCTTTCTATTGTCATCTTATCGGTTACGATAATAGAAATAGAATTTGTAATATGGCTAGGCCTGCTGATTTCCTACTAAGCTGTTACAGCATTATCTATCTCGGATTTTCATTACCTATACTTTGGACTTTAAAAGAAAAATGCCCTTTTCAATCCAATGCATTACCACGAGCTTTAGCTTCATAGTGTTTCCCAGCACTAATTGATAAGTCAATTGTTAGTTAGCTAAATAATGCAAGGCATGTTGCTCGCTACCACCATTACCGTGTCGGTCATTATCGTTACGGAGTACACTTCACCGGAGTATCGAGGAGTGGCGGGCTATTGAGTCGGCCATTTTCTTGGAGAAGTATGGATAGCAAAATGTTGCCGGTACCTTAAATTGGATGAACAAAACACTATTGTAATAGGTAGTGACCGTCATCAATTCATCTCATAATCTGCCTAGTCCTTTTCCAACTACTCGTACTCTGACCTTCAAAACCAACACGTTACCACCTGGTTAAACTGGTTGTCCGACTTCTTGGCATCTGACTACTCGTAGCGGCTGTCAAAAATGTACAAAGTACTGCCAGTACCAACGGTTTAACGTGATTTCTGAGGTAATTAGGGGTCTAGATATTATGTAATGAATGATCACCTATCTACGGACCGACCTTCGCTGTCGTACTCGTGCGGCCGTCATTATCTATACATATAATAAGACTGTAAAAAAACTGTGTCTGTACATTGAATATATTTAAAAAATAATAATTGAGGGGGGTTTAGAAACAGTAATAGAACACGAATCCAAAAAAAAAAGTCTGTCTGTTTGTCTGTTTGTCTGTTTGTCTGTTTGTTTGCACACGCTAATCTTCGGAACTACTGGACGGATTTGAATGATTTTTGTTGTATAGATATTAAGTCTGGTCAACACATAGGCTATAATTTATCTTGGAAACTGGAACACCTGATGCAGAACCGCAACAGACCAGCTAAACTATAGGCGATACAAAAATGGTCCCATAGCAAAAATTGTTCCACGTGATGAGCATTTTCTGCTGAGAGAATAAATTTGAAGATCCGGAACACCTGATGCAGAACCGCAACAGATCAGCTAAACTATAGGCGATACAAAAATGGCCCCATAGCAAAAATTGTTCCACGTGATGAGCATTTTCTGCTGAGAGAATTAATTTGAAGATCCGGAACACCTGATGCAGAACCGCAACAGACCAGCTAAACTATAGGAGATACAAAAATGGCCCCATAGCAAAAATTGTTCCACGTGATGAGCATTTTCTGCTGAGAGAATTAATTTGAAGATCCGGAACACCTGATGCAGAACCGCAACAGACCAGCTAAACTATAGGAGATACAAAAATGGTCCCATAGCAAAAATTGTTCCACGTGATGAGCATTTTCTGCTGAGAGAATAAATTTGAAGATCCGGAACACCTGATGCAGAACCGCAACAGACCATCTAAACTATAGGAGATACAAAAATGGTACCATAGCAAAAATTGTTCCACGTTATGAGCATTTTCTACTGAGAGAATAAATTTGAAGATCCGGAACACCTGATGTGGAACTTCAAGAGCCCAGCTACACTATAACATATATTGGAATGACGTCTTAGCAAGAGTTGTTCAGCCGTATGAGCACTCGCTGTTGACGTATAAAAATCGAAGATCTGGAACACCTGTTGTGGAACTCCAAGAGCCCAGCTACACCATAACTCAAATAGAAATGACGTCTTAGCAAAAGTTGTTCGGTCTGATAGGCATTTCCTGTTGACTTATAAAAATCGAAGATCAGAAACATTTGATATAGAAATTAAAACTATCACTAATTTCATTGCATAATTATAAAATAACATAAGTAGGAGGTACTACGCGTGAAGGCGGGAACAGTTCAGGACTGATTTTCGATGACGATGGTATATCGTTGAAAATTAGACTCTACTGGCTAAAACTCCCATTTTTTTATCGTATGCCTTCGGGCTTATGTTATTTGAGTGTTTAATTTCCTTTTCCATTTATCTTCGTTACACGGTAGCTTACCCAGTAACGCAGGGGAGCAGCCACTTAGATTTTAATTGATCAGGTATCATCACAATAAAACTATAACCATGCCTAGAAAGAGGTCAAATTTTTCCCAATGTTCCAAAGGTGCTAAATGATTAAAGACCATAAGATCCCAACAATCTACCGAAGAGCGTTAGGAGAGATTTGATGCTGTTCGAGAACATGAGGCTGCAACTCGCTCCGTGGAAACTTCTTGGGATCGCGAAGCACGCCTGCATTCTCAGCGTATTTACGCAACTACATCCAGGTCTCTAGAGACCAGTGAAGAATATGTGCGCGACTGACCGCTGATCGTGAACATCATGCACTGTCTCGCGAGTTGGAGACGTTCACGGAAAAAGCATAACGCTTGAGTTTTCAGCGTATATACGCATCGACTCTAGAGATAAGTGGGGGAAGGAGATGCGCGACTGACCGCTGATCGTGAACGTCACGCAACATATAGGGTATAATTTATTTTGGAAAATGGAACACCTTAAGTAAAAGAGATATAAAAATGGTGCCATTGCAAAAACTATTCCACGTGAAGAGTGTTTTCTGCTGTGAGACTAAATTTGAAGATCTGGAGCACCTGTAGGGGAACTCCAAAGCCCAGAGACAATATAACATATACATAATAGACATGGCGTCTTAGCAAAAGTTGTAAAGTCTGATGGCATTTCCTGTTGACCAACAAAAATAAAAAATCTGGAACATCTTGAATCGTCTCGCGCATCCCATTGATTTCCCGTCCCCGGGCTTATAGAATTCGACATCAGATGTTTCAGATCTTCGATTTTGGCGACCCCGTTGTCGCTGGCATAAGCAACAGGATCCGCGTACGAAGTCGCGGGCAGAAGCTAGTTTAAAATAATAATCTTATACAAGGTGTTTTTTTTTGATATCCCATAACTCTGGGGTTATATTCTGTAGGTAAAAATAATACTAAAACTCCTAGAATAGATGGTCCAAAAACGCATAGTTTCGGAGATATCATCAATCATAATTAAATTATCAGTTGTTTAGTACCCGTAACACAAGCTCTGCTTAGCTTGGGACTAGATGGCGTTGTGTGAATAGTCGAGGAATATTATTATTAAGTATTATTTTTATTACCTAATTAGTTCAAAAATTGTCACCAGTACGACGAATCTTCTTTCTAACGTCACTTTTTTTCACGTAAGGGGGTGTTTTACATTAATCATCGTGACTTTGTCGAATTATTTTGTATGTTAATAAAAAAAAAGGATGATTGAAACATAATTCATATGCCAGTTGATTCTTTGATAATATGGTCTCAATCATACACTAGAGTTATGGGATACAAAAAAAAACACGTTGTATAGTATGAGAGTCAACATAAAAACATACTTTTATATTTCTAAATGCATACCTACACATTAGGTTTAGATAAACTACACCCAGGCACAGAACTAATGATTGTACTCATCACATAAACATTTGTCTGAGGTCGGAATAGAATCGGGATAGCAGTTAGGGTCACTTACTTTTGCAATACATTTTTATCTACTTACTTCCTTACCTACATATGACAATAAAATTGACACTTCTAAGACCTGTATGTGGCTCTCGCCTTTCGTGTCAGCTATGAGTTCAAGTTTCAATTCTTACGATGAGCGCGTCAAGTTGAATGGATTCTACAAGGCATCTGGAAATAAACTCGTAAATCGTATGAGCTCACAAAAGGAATATCGTCCAATATGTGCTCAAAGCAAAGAAAGTTCATACAGATGTCAGTTAAGGAGTGTCGGAGGAAACAATATTGTCGTGAAAGCGTTTTACTAGCCTCTCGCGCTTGCTCCCTTTTTATCAGGGAAATCCTATGAAAAATTTCAATGCTAAAGTGTCCAGAATCATGTAGGTTTACTTCATGGTTTGACGACGCTGTTGTGTGATGGGCTACACCCCTGCTTAACCCTCTGGGAATATAGGCCTGATGTTATTATTGACTAGCATATCGCTCACGACTTTGTCCTCGTGAATTAATACTTTTACTTAAAAAAATTTGACATCCTCTGCACACTCGTACTTTTGAAAAAACAAATAGACTACACCTAAAAATAATGTGGCTTTTTATTATTAAAAGAATTTTTAAATTCGGTTCAGTAGATCCAGAGATTTTCCGTCACAAACTAACAAACCCACATTCTTACGTACTTTACCTCTATAAAATTATATAACTAGTAGACGATAATAATAGTAGTTTAGTAAATACTAGTAGTATACTACAGATGTAGATGAATATTTAAGAAAATAATTTGGTCTATATCTCCAGTTTTTTTTATGTTATCCAAGCACTTGTAGGATACCAAAAATGGTAGTGCAAATAAAATTTAAAATTACGATGAGCAGCTTTAATCTGATCGTGCTTCAAAAGTGTTGATAGATGACTATTAAAATATTGATAGAAGACAGCGTGATTAATCTTAAAACTTCCCTTTATCTGAGTGACTGAGCTAATATTTATCAAACACTTATCAGTTGTAGCCTTGAATATTAAGGAAATCAAATGTAGGCATGAATAAAAAAATCCAGTAGCAATGGTCTGTGTCAGTGGCAGTATTTTTGTTTTTTTTTTTAATAATAACATGAGTTTATATAGTACATGTGTCCTAAAACCTGGAAGAGGACTTCCTAGAAGACATACGCAGGCCTTATTGGTGGTGTTAATCAAGAAGGTTAGGTGTGTAGTACTCGCAACAGTGTACTGTGTATGAACGTAAACAAACAAATGTATGAGTTCATATGTTAGAATCGTACCAGATCATGCATTGTAGTTTCTGCCTGCCATGATGGGAAAAAGGCGTGGGTTTATGTATGTAACAGTAGGTCTTAATCTTGCTATTAAATAATAACGTACTATGCTAATTATATTTAATTGCTTTTCTAGGGCTTTGTGTCGAACCCTTTTGGTGTGACTTCGTCCGTCTTTTTATTTGTTTCAGGATTAACTAATGTTATCGCCTTGAATTTGGAACAATTAGTATAATTGTTTACTCACATAGCAAGTAATAATATTGCAGCAGGGGCCGAATTAGTGCAGTCGAATTAAAGACCTTATTTTACACCACATAAATCATATTTTTGTTTACGTTATAAATGTAGTTTAAGACTGGATGTTTTCCTTACAAATTGGAGATAGGTAGCGAAAAAATGTGACAGATTGAAGGGATGGAGGAAGGCCTTTGTCCGGCAGTGGGACAGGTCGGAGTAGCCATAAAATAAACAAGTTTCTGACTTATAGTGTAGGTAATTTATACTATTCCTTTTTTTGTCTCCAAAGGTAGCAAAGTACAAATTATGAAATTAAATAAAATATTTAATTGTTGTAGGTTCTATGCTAATATTATAAAGAGGAAAGATTTGTTTTTTGGTATGTCACGAATGAACTCAAAACCTACTAGATCGATTTAATTTTTTTATCCCTGTATTCCCACGGGAACGGTATCAACGTGGGTGGAACGGCGTGACGTCCGCTAGTGTTAAATATAACAGAAATAAATAAAACATCTGTAATTTCCACAGGCTTTTTTTAGTAGCCAACAAAAACTCTTTACAAACCTTTAGTAGCAAAAAATGATGTTCTATGTTTGGTTTTGAAAATGGATAAACATTTTGTCTACCGCTGTAGGAGTCAGACATGCTGTTTTTTTTAATTCTTTGATCATTTGATAGTAAAAGAAGAAGAAAGAAAATATATTTATTTGGGACACGCACAGGAATTTCGAGCAATAAATTGTGTTTAAAATGAGTATCAAGTTTACTTTAAATAATTCACCGTACTAACCATAGATATAATTTCTATGGTACTAACAAAAGGTCTTAACTACCTAGCTATAAATATACCTACCTAGTAGTAAACTAGACTCTTGAAAGATTGTAAAGTTGCGGGATAAATGTAGGAAGCGACATAAACACTACATAACTTGGGCGGAAGACACTCGTTGCTCCTCAAGTTTCCTTTCACACTCTGTTCAACACAGAAACATTTTTGTAACACGGATGATTCTGGATTGTAAAGGAAATTCTTACTCGTTACATCGTCCGTTTTTAATTCATATTTGGACTTTCTAAGTCTTACTTTTTGTGGTGTTTTTTTAGTAACAAATTTGGTAACACGTGTCGTCGAGAAATATTTTTTTATTTATTAAAACATTATGCACAAGTAAAAAAAAAAAACTGTACAAAGGCTGACTTAATGCCAAATTCTAAATATCTTAAATATCTTTCTAATAAACTAGCAGACATCCCGCGGTTTCACCCGCGTTGTTCCCGTTCCTGTGGGAATATAGGGATAAAAAGTAGCCTATGGCACCTGGGGATAATGTAGCTTCCCAATAGTGAAAGAATTTTCCAAATCGGTCCAGTAGTTTTGGAGCCTATTCAATGCAAACAAACAATCAAACATTTCCTCTTTAAATATTAGTATTGATATCAAGTGATAATAAAACAATATGCGCATGAATCCAAGAACTAGGTTACCGGAGGGCAAGTCAAAGCTTAGCTGTTCGGCGGTTACACCACTATCCAAGTTAATCTTAGACATCATTGACATAGGACAAGGAAAACATCGTGAAGAAACTTGGCTCATAGTTAACATAAGCATTATTTTTAAATCATCCGTTGTTAAGTAGTCAAGACGTTGACTTGAACTTTTGTTTTCACTTGTTTTTAAGAGAAATTTGACTGGCTTGTTGGTCTAGTAGTTAGTGACCCTGACTGCTATGCCGGAGGTCGTGGGTTCGATTCCCACCCAGGACAAATGTTTGTGTGATGAGCACGATCATTTGTTCTGTGTCTGGGTGTAATTTATCTATAATATGTATGTATTTAGAAATATATAAGGATATTTATCTGCTGTTTAGTACCCATAACACAAGCTCTCAAACTTAACTTGGAACTAAATGGCGTTGTGTGAAAAGTTGTGGAATATTTATTTATTAGATTCCAGAGTTTCCAGACCTACATAATTATAGCAAAGCCTTAAAACTTTATAGTACAGCAAGCAAACTTTGTTTTCTTATAACTTTAATACCTGCTGCCTGTGAAAAAGCTTCAGTTTCAAATTAGCAAGTATCCATACTGTCTTAATTAACTCTCTTCTTAACTAGGTACATAGTAGACTGATTATTCTCAAAATGTTTGCTTTCTTAAGTCTGGGGGCTTTGGGATCTAAAACTTAGGACTTGCAAAGGATATGGGGCGGTAACGTAGTATTCTGTTATTAACCTCTTCACAGTCGCGTCAAAATAGCCAAAACGTGCACTATGGGCAAGATCCCATTAAAATCGGCATGTATTTGTGACGCGTGGCGTGCTTGGCACATTTTGTTTTGACATCTATATGAGCCGACATGGTTTGGGTTTCGTGTTGTCAAGTTCATAACGTACAGTAATACACACACAGTGCGAGTTATTAACAAACTTTCTTCTACTTTATTTTTTTTTTTAAAACTGTGACCCTCTAGGAATACCTCCTGCACCAAATGTCATAAAAAATAAATGAAAATGTATTTGAAAACATTTAAACTAATATACACGAACAGTCACAACAGGAACAACTATCTCTAGGCCATACAAATATTAGTCCCATGCAGGGATCGAACCCGCAACACGCAGGGCAGAAGCTGATCGTTCAGCTACTACGCCCTACGCCATCCGTACCGTCAACTTACTAACGATGCGCCAGCGAATCCGTTATCATCAATTTGTCGAGCTGGTCGACTGTGACAAGTGACAGATAAAATGCAGTCAGAGACTCCTAGTTTAAGGGGTTTCTGTGATTTATTGATGAGGTCTCTTCGACTTCGCGACCCCCGCCCGTTAGCTTGTCAAACCAACCTACACAGGCTTACCAAGATAGTTCCTAATATCGATCACTTTCTAAATGTCACTGGCTTGATGCGGAATAACATTAGCAATTTTATTGGGCACTCACTATAATCATTTGGGAAGCGTTTCGTTCAAAAGTTTCGGAGCGTTTATAGGATTTACAGAACAGTGAAATATGTGGCAGTAAAATATAATCTGGTAAATATACCTAATATAAGCCGCATGGGTTGATCAAAGGTCCGAATATTTGGTAGAAATTACAGTTATTAACCTAAGTAGTTAATTTATGAATTCAATTAATAATAATTAATTTAAAATAAATAATTAAATAAATATTCCACAACTTTTCACATAACGCCACCAGTCCCAAGCTAAGCTAAGAGCTTGTGTTATGGGTACTAAACAGCTGATAAACATACTTATATACTTTTAAATACATACATATTATAGATAAATTACACCCAGACACAGAACAAATGATCGTGCTCATCACACAAACTTTTGTCCTGGGTGGGAATCGAACTCACGACCTCCGGCATAGCAGTTAGGGTCAATAACTACTAGAACAGGCCAGTCAAATCGAAGATAAATACTTCGTAACGTACTTCACATTTTCTCTAAAGGTATATTGTCTCTTAGTATTGTCCCAGCCAATATTGAAATGTTATTAAATCCCAAATCACACACTGATGGCTAGGCTACTAAACGTCCGCATAAAGTCATCAGCTCCAGTGATCAGATTGCAGCACAAAACAAAGCGGTGACCGGTCTGCACACAATCATTGTGAAACCAATTCATCAGCAAGCCATAACAAATTTAAATTCTCAATCATGGAAAATTGCACATTCACTCGATTCTCTCCACTTTATAGGTCGAGAGGCAGAGTAAACAACTGCCGAGCACACAAATATAAAAATAAAAATGCTCCCGGTAATGAAAACTCAACGTAATCATTTCACGAAAATACTGCTATTCCACAGGATTCACAATAATATAAAGTATTATAAAGTATGCAACTACACATTTGTTTAAAATGTACCTGGAGCACACATATTTCAATATATTCTGGTGAACGTATTGAAATATGTGTTTTATATTGCAGTAAACATAGTAGGTATGTTTGCTACAATATGAAATATTTGCAAGCCCGCCGGGGTTATGTATAGTTGTACCCATGTTAACAAAATGGCACCTGTATAGTTGAAAAAATGCGACTAGTTGTGAGTTTTTAATATCGTTTAAGGTTGATAATAAAAGAAGTAGCTTAGTGTTATTTATCTTTATAAAACATAGAGCAAAGCAACACACATCTAGAAAACGTACCACTTTCCGTCTTTAACTATAAAAAAAGAAAACTCTAGCCACTATAATTTAAACACTTTCCAAATAAACGTCTAATAATAAACTATTGGCCAATTATATCAGAGTTATGGACGTTACAGTCATACATTTACATGTAGCGTGGCGTTATCTAGTGAATAATCAGTTTATAACGTCTAAATAAGCTGCGGGGGCCGACACTACGTTATTTACAACTATGCAAATGGCCGCGTAAAATTCACCAGTAAATCTCTGGCGTGCCGTGGTTCAGAGACAACCGACCTATTAGCACCCGATTTCGTGTAGTGCACACACGAGCGCTGATTGGAAATGTAAAAGGACCGTTGTTGCCTGCTAGAGGTAATGGAATATTCCGGTATAGGTTTCCAATCGATTTCACGTATTATCGTTTGGAGATGCTGCGCGAGAATGGGCTGTAGTGTATAGGTTACATATACGCAGTCTGGATTATTTGTCGTATGAAAACTGTATAAATACCTAGGTTAGTTTTATCGGGTAGGTGTCCACAACTCCATAACTCAGCGCAAATTTTAAATATGAAAAAAACAATTAAAATATTTATTGAATCATTAAGTGAACGATGACATTGTTCTTCTAACATTAAGGATTATTGTCCTTCAGTATGTAATAATATAAAATTAGAGGAAAATGTAAAAATGCGAGGTTAAACTAAATTTTAAATGATCTTCTTCTTATCGTGTGGTGACAAACCTGGTGTCAGAGTTATAATGCCGCCTATGGGGCCTCTGACGTGGCATTACATACTATACCATCGAGAAAAAAAAATCTCAGGCATGCCGCCCGTTTACTCACGATTCTGACTCGATGATTTCCTTCACCGTTTTTGAAGTAAGTGATAATTATACATTACGCACATGAATCCAAAAAGTCAGAGGTGTTTGCCTTGGGTTCGAACTCGAGACCTATGATGATCCCTGCTATTTCAAATGATTTTTTAGTGTAATAGCTTGATAATAATTTTGAGGGTTAAGTGTATGTTCTGGATGACTATCAGTATATACATAATTAGAAAACATTCAAATTAATAAAATGAAAACATGTATGCATACCTACATACATACATACCTACATAACGTCACGCCTGTAATCCCCGAAGGGCTAAGCAGAGGTATCTGGTAGTACACCCACATTTCGCCAGTTATGTTTAAGTCCCGTGTAATAGGGGGCGAGCCTATTGCCATCCATCGGGCACAAATCCAGACTCCGGGCTACTGAGATATCCCAGATAGAAAAACTCAATAACACTTTGCCCTACCCGGGGATCGAACCCAGGACCTCATGATCAGCAGTAGCGCTTGCGACCACTAGACCAACGAGGCAGTCAACAAGTCAGCCTACTATGGAATCATGTATAATTTCTTACATTTTTATAAGCTCCCAAGTCTAAAAATATGTATAAGGCACTTTGTAAAAATATACTACGCACAAAACAACATGTTTACCTCCAAATAATTATAATCTAGGAGCAAATACCTTACACTAAAAGCGATAAAGTTCACTTAACAGTATTATAACAATAAAACCAATTAAATTGTAAAATAAATTACGGATTAAAACTGGAAATTGCTAAAAAGATTCTCTCAAGTCAGTTTGTAAAATGAAAGACTTGTTCCTTGTTCCGTACCTTCTCTAATCTCTTTACAATAGACTTTGATTAATAACTAATAAGATTTTCTCAGAAATGTGCTTGTATCTGGAAGATTATTACATTAAAGCAAGAGTTATCAAATATTTTTAGTTAATAATTTCGGGGTTGAAAAATACGATATAAAGGACAATGCCCACGGCGCTATGGACAAATGTACTCAATTTAACATTGTTGTGTCTTCATCAAATTATCTTTAAAATACTCGATGGCATGTCTATATACTACCTCAAAAGATTTAACACAAACGACAATGGCATTTCCGAGATATTTACAAAAATGAAATTACTATTTTGAGGTTATGTTAGACCAAAAATTAGTTGAAAAAAGTTATTTAAAAGGGTCTGAATGGGTTTACGGGTTAGCTTGGTGTCTTTGAAGCATATTTGTGTAAATCTTTGTCTACCTCACCAAGTCTTACTGATTTAGATTTTACGCATTTTTAAATCTTATTCCCTCGTTTCATGAAATTGCAAAGCGTGGAAGAAATCATTACTAAGATAGTCAATTGCTGTGTTATATAGATATGAAACTGAGCGATTGATCAGGATCTAGAGATCCTAGGTACTCAAATCATAGATGTGGTAGGTATCATGAAACTGTCTTCGTAAGTAGAGAGGGAAGGAAAAACACACAACACTAAATACAATAAATAAAAGATTGATTATTTCTTAAACCTGTAATTTATTCTTCTAAAAATACGTTATCCAAAAATAGAGCTGGAACACTAACATTGTTATAACGTGCCCAGCTCAAATACCACACTATGCACATTACATGCACACAGCAACTCAAATCATACTACGTTAAAGAGACAATGTGCATTCTTACCGGCGTTGGTGAGATCCAGACTCGTAAAATGTTCATGATGTTATTCGAAATCTCCGACAACATGCGTCTGCGGCTAAGTGGCGTTGATCTCAAAGAGCAGTTGAGACATTGCATCACAGTCGCACTCGCCATGATCACAACTAAAAAAGTCCTGCCTTTCGTAAACAACACACACGGTGCAGCTGCGGCGGCGTTAGAATTATGTTTATTTTCAATGGTTTGGCAGCAGTAACGGAGGAACTAAAAGGCTCGACTCGACGCACAACGTACCAAAACCAGTAGAAATGATAGTATTGTATTGCAAAAATATGACAGACGCAATAAATGTCAAATAAGGTTGTACCCATACTGATGAGAGATAGATTTCCGTAAACCAGCCAGTGATATTTCACGAATACCACTTTGCGCCGATGCCGTCGTTTACAACCACTGATATTAAAAATACTATACTTAGAACTCTGTTATTACCTACTTTACAATAATAGATTAAACAATCAACACAAAATCGATATCGTTTTATTTTATGTAGGTAGGTATGCACATTACCCGCAAAAGAATAAAACGTAACGTAAAATATTTTTTTGAAGGCGGTTAAAAATAAACATCCTAGTAATGACAGCTGATAGTAAAAAATGGCGTTCTATAACGTCGGAAACATAAAAGTACTAATTATTGTTCAAAAAACTATCCCATTTTAAATGATCATTAAGTCTTTTTAAAAAAGATATTTTTATTTTAGATATTTCATGTCGTTTAAAGACTTGAGACACAAGTGATTTATCAAGAGTACTGTTCCTGGGCAATCTCTTTTCACTGTAGTTGCTAATACAGTGTGGCGCTTAGGTTATGGTCACATTAATAAATTGAAACCACGTATTCTACACGAGTAATTTTAAACATACACTATTAAAATCTATATCTACTATATACCACACCACACCACACCACACCACACCACACCACACCACACCACACCACACCACACCACACCACACCACACCACACCACACCACACCACACCACACCACACCACACCACACCACACCACACCACACCACACCACACCACACCACACCACACCACACCACACCACACCACACCACACCACACCACACCACACCACACCACACCACACCACACCACACCACACCACACCACACCACACCACACCACACCACACCACACCACACCACACCACACCACACCACACCACACCACACCACACCACACCACACCACACCACACCACACCACACCACACCACACCACACCACACCACACCACACCACACCACACCACACCACACCACACCACACCACACCACACCACACCACACCACACCACACCACACCACACCACACCACACCACACCACACCACACCACACCACACCACACCACACCACACCACACCACACCACACCACACCACACCACACCACACCACACCACACCACACCACACCACACCCCATCACACTACATACCACTTTCATAGCCCACACATACTCGTTTTACAAGTTGTTCATTCATCCATTCTTTCATTGTTTTTTTTTTTTTCCCTTTAAAATCCCTGAATATTTATGTTTTCTTATGTTTTCTTTTACCAATTATTTTATTTTTGTTTGTTTTGTTTCATTTGGCACAAATAAACTTTTGGCTGTTGTATTGGCGCTTATACGCCTATATTGTGGGCTCTAAAACATGCAGTGTTCTTGTTACTCCACTAGGGAGTGGTTTTCTGCTTCTCCTTAACACAGATTACTTCGTAATCTAGCTAGGAGAACAGGGCTTCACCCATTTATTTGTTAGTACAACATGTTTTTTTTTTCTGTAGTTCTGTATTTCTTTTATAATGTATAAGCTCATCCATGTACTACAAATATCTTTGTATTATTTATTAGCATCAATAAATTATTATAATCTTTAATCTTTAAACAACAAATAATATCTGTTTTAAATGTAAAAATGAGTCTGATAGTTTTGCAACCTTATTTCAAATAGATTATGGTTCATGTTTAATTGAGAAAATTTTACAGTCTGGGGTAGCTTGATATAGGTACTGGCGTCTGTCCTACATAACGGTAGACTAAATTTTTAATTTTTCCACGGACAATGTCGCAGGCACAGCTAGCGTTTAATTAGAGTTATAAGCGTTCCAATTTTGGGACTTTTTTTTTCGTTTTAGTATTTTATCATTAAAGCTCTCTCTCTCTCTTTTCTCCTGGTCGTGTGCGCCGTCTCACCGTTGCATACCATAAAAACTTACAAAAAATAATTAAATTAGGTTGATACAATGGGCAGTCTTAACGTTAAGACCGGTCTCTTACAGACAAACTTAGGATCAACTTGATAGAGAAGAAAATGAGAATAGTAGGTTTGTGGTGTATTTTAAATGCGTTATTTAAAAAAAAAGCTATTTTACATACTTGTAAATAGTAATAATGGCTTCGATAATTTGATATACATGTATGCATAAAAGAGGGTAATGACATCGAAAATTTGTGTTAATGTCCACCACGGCTCTAATTGTGGACCTAAAGAGAAGCCTGTAATTAGGGATACAAAATAAAACCCACTATAATGAGAGAACATTGACTTCGGAATAGTAAAAGCTACCTACCGTTTTAGGATTTCTGAATAACAATTTCTGAAAGGAACAGCGCCTAACGCAGAAGCAATTGCCTCAGAATTGAGGAACCACGGCCTACAGTCTTCTTTGTTACACAAAATACATAATATAGGGTGGAATGGACATTGTTGCACATACGGTTACTATGACGTCTGTAGGTACATGATTCTGAATCCCCCAGCATTGCATTTTTGTCGTTTTCCCATTCGTGCCTCGAAAAGCCCGTTAAGCAACTGTTTAGATAGCGTAGGTCTTTGAAAGTCGATACGGGTACTCAGAAGCCCGAAAGACCATCAGTTTTACTAAAGTTATCGTCTTGCCCAGTAACTGGTCTGAATGTCAAATAGTCAGTTACTTCATGTGAAATTGTGACATTTAAATGTGTCTGCTAAGTCTGGAAGCCAACCCTAGCATAGTTGGGACAAGGCTAAACAGATAATGATGACATAAAACTATTTTTTATACTCATGGTGTACAAAGTGTATTAAAACATTCGAAGTCAAAATCAAAGTCTTGATTAGTGCGATTTTCGGTGACATAACTGGTAGGTATTTCTCAAAAATCTACCCTTTGTATAAGTACCAATATTTATAAAATTTTGAATAAATCATTAATATCGTTCGCCATAATATAACGCGAAAACAACCCAAAAGTAAAAAAGAAAATAATCTCGCGATATTAATCTCCACTGTATCAAGTCTTTTCAAAGAATATGGTTTCCATAGTCATTGTATTGATAGCCGTGTCGGTAAACGGCTTCATAGCAAAGAGCTTTGATCAATATCTATGAAGCTCTCACTCTGTAGTCGGATTAAAGGCTGAAACAGATGCCGAATATTCTAGACACGCCGCCGATAAGATATTCCGTGTTCCTAGGTAGCATATTTATTAACTTGAAAATTCTTCAATGAAAAGCTTGTACATTTTAAATGAATAATGGTGTACCCTGGCTCTACTAGACAAGTTTAGGCTCGCAAAATTAATCTATTGAATATTTGATCTTGGTTAGGGTAGTAGGAAACTGTTTAATTAGCATTCAAGAATTAATTATTATCTACATGTAGCTGTTATGTTTTCATTGCTTAGATTCTATTATGTATGTAAAATCTTTTAATAATTCAAATTATTATTATGTCGTGTATTCATTAAAATATCTAATACACGACATAATAATAATTTGAATTATTATTATTATTATTATATTCCCCGAAGGGTAAGACAAAAGAATCAGAATAATTTATTTCTAGTCTTAAGGTTTGGTAGATCCTCTATATTTTCGCAAGAGGCGTACAAATATTTATAATTCACATTTAAGTGAACCTATAAAAGTGTCCTTATATTGCACATACTTTTCGCCGGTTACGTTTTGATCCCATGTAGATGGACAGATAAGACATTTATAATAACAAATAACAATACAACATACAAACACAAAAAAACAACACACATAGGTACAGACGCCAGCACATCAAGTTACCCCAATGTGTCAAATTTTCCCAATTGAATATGAATCTTATTCTGTTTAACATAAAGTTGAAAAACGATCAAAGAAATTTGACACATTGGGGTAACTTGGTGTGCTGGCGTCTGTACAACAACAATCTTACACACAATTAAAATATAATAATAGCCTTTATTAACAATACTTACAATCTAGTTACATACATTATTTTAGTATAAAAGAATTTCATTCTTCAGACATCGGTTTCCAAAGTTTGTTTTGCTTTCGCATAGGCCGCTTCCATACTCTTCCATAGTTCCCGGTCATGGGTTTCCCTCTTCCAAGTTGGCCCCGTTGTTATTTTCAGATTCTCGTACCTCGTACACACAATAACACAACAATATTAGGCAGACGAGCCAGAACTTTGGGCTGGTATTTAAAGAAACCCCAATAGGATTACCTGGTATTTGGTAATCCTATCCGATTGTTTGTTGGTAAGACCTCACGTTTAGTAGAAGTGCTAGCGGCCAGTACACACACGAGGCAGTAATCAATTCAACCCAAAAATTCAATATTAAGGGCGAGACTCCACTAAAGCCGAGATGAGGAGAGATGTTCCTTACAACCATCACCTTACGTCATTTTGCCCGGTACTTAGCTTCAGTGCAGGTACAACAAAAACATCCTTTAAGTTACTTACGACGCATCTGCTTTCAACTACATAGCAGATGTTAGTGGGAACGCCGGGAGACGCCCTAGAAGGACATATAACTTATTGGTGAGATTCTTCAGAAAGGTCAGGTACGTAGTGCTCGCTACTGGCGTGTGTGTATGACTTCATGTATGAACATAAAGGAAGCAAAATAAGTATGTACGAATCGTAGCACATGGCGCTCTATAGTTTCTGCTTACGCTCATGGGAAATAGCCGAGAGTTTATGTATGTATGTAAACAATGCATGTATGGAGTATGTACAGTATTATTCAGTTCGTAAAAGCTACTGTTCAGTAGTTTCTGCCCACCCCAAAAAGAGAAAAGGCTTGAGTTTGTGTTGTGGTAAATTCATACTTTAATTATGCTTTCAATTGTTTGTGTTTCATTTCCACATAATTATAATTAGTATGCCATGGCCGTACAACACAGGTACAGGTTATACAGCTTATAACTTATAATTTGTTAAAATAATGAATGCACCTAATTATATTTTACAACGAAAGTTTTATCATCATCATCAGCCGAGCATTTTCCCAACTATGTTGGGGTCGGCTTCCAGTTTAACTGGATGCATCTGAATACCATTTTTTTTTAGGTGTGGAAAATACTCATTGATGTCCTCCGCCCTGGGGAGGGCGGAGGGGTCTGTCAGACTCTTACTGACTAAAAACCACCCCGTGTTCTTTCTCACACCTGCGCCGGGGGTCGCGGGAACAGAAGATACTTCCGCGACCCCCGACTGGTGCCGGGTGCCCCGAGGGCCTCGCCAAGTCAGCGAGGGGAGTGAGGTGATAGACTCCCCTGACGTCCCGTGACGTCTAAAAGGGGCGCGCGTAAACAAGACGCGCCGCCACCTCAGGTCCAAGTGCGTGGGGGGCGGCGGACGTCCCCGTTTCCGTCGCCCCTGGACCCATTCAGGGGGGCTGGGAGAGGGCGTAGTCTGCCCTCCGCCTGCGCCCGGTGCGTCTGCTGCGGGCCGGGTGAGTGGAGTTGATCTCCCTCTCCCTTTCCGCAGCCGCGGCCGGCAGCGACAAGTCACTGCCTACTCCAGAGACGAGGGCACGGCGCGGCAAGCGGCACACTCTGCCAGCGTAGGTCGCGCCGTGTCCTCCCGACAGTCGGCGCAGTGGTGACACCGGGCGTCCGGCTCCCTGTTTATGCGACACAGATACTTTCCGAAGCAACCGTGCTCGGAAAGTATCTGCGTGGGCCGAAACGACAGGGCCGTGCCTCCTTCCGAGCCAACGCTCGAGCACCGGCCGGACCGCCTCGATGTTGACGAGGCCGGCGGTAGGGCGCGAAAGCCTATCCCGCCATTCCGCCACCAGGACCTCGCGTAGCTGCGACCGACGCAACTCGGTCGCTCGCCACGCGCCCGCATTTCCTCGCACCATCGGTACTTTCGCCTCCAGCCAGTACCCCGGCCGCCTCCACGGGAGATCGTACGATAGCCCCTGATGACTCTGACGGCCATCGCTCGCTGCGGTCTGCGCAGGACAACGATGCTGCCTGCCGTCCGGTCAGCCACCCTGATCGGGGCTCCGTAAAGGGCCATCGATCGCACAACATGATACCCCTAGTTTAAGCTGATTGTCAAACTTTCGGGGCTTACGGAGGAGTCTTGTAATGTAATGAATGGTCACCTATCCCAAGACCGTCCCCGTCAAGCGTATCTTATCTTATCTTATCTTTGATCAACCCATGTGGCTGTTATTATTTAGCCACAAGCTCGACCTTCACACATTTTTTTTATTCCTGCAATAAAGCAATGCAATAAAATTTGTTTATTTATAAAGAAACACACGTCACCGTGTTAATAATGTGGGGAGAGAAGGAACCAGAAGGCTATGTTTAGGTACTTAAGTCCATTATTCCCTAAAGAATAATAGACCACCCACACTATTTCTGTGGGTGTCGTAAATATGCAGAGATTTAAAGAAAAATCTTAAAGGTTATTTATACTAAACAAGTATTGTCTGACCTGTTATTGTTATTGTAGGCTTGAGTGTAGGCGGTTGCTAATGCAGGTAAACACTAGGTTAAAAACTTTTTTGTTTGGTTGTCACCTTGCTTTCGGACACGCGTTAGGCATTTAGTAAATCACTAAGTAAGTAAGTAAGTAAGTAATCACCAAGTAGTAAGTAACATTCGGATGGCCGAACAACCGCTAAACAAAATGGAAGATGAGCAGTTGCATCCTTCTTTCAGTTACAACTGATACTTAAGTAAGTATGTAGGCTTGTAGCCTACTACGGCATATCAAAGACAAGGGTTATGATTATTTTTTCTTTTTTTTAATGGCACCGGGCTTAATAAAACAATACATTCTATCAGTAGGCAATCATAAGCAATGTGGCATAGTGGAAAAGGACCGCGGCTATCTTCTAAGGAAACATTAAATGGTTTCATACTTTCAAGAGCGTGATTTCTTTTTACTGTAAAAAATTTACAGCTGCGCTTTGGATGCGGACTCGATTTCCGCACGGAACTAATATTTGTATGCCCTTAAGGTAAAGAAATGAATAATAACAGGATGTTACTGTCCCAATTATACTGAAGGGCAAAGGCCTCTTCTCATATAGAGAAAGCACGAGCATTGATCAGTGATCACTGCGCTTGCTCAAGGCGGATTGGGAATTTTCAACTTATATGTATTACATATTGGTGCAGGGTTTCTAACAACGTTTTCCTGCAGCAATGTCAATGTTGTCAAAAATATAATACAATAAAAATAGAAATAAAATTGTACTTTCTCAATATGTAAGTGAACTGTAATGTTCTTTGTTTGAGAAATAAATATTGTAGAGGATTGCAGGCCGCAAGGGTTGATTAAATGAGAACAACTTGATGCCGTGAAATAGTACCAAAAACTGTTTATTTACTTTACCGCACATACACTAATAAAACTTTCTTTACACAGGATACACTGATTCTGGTCAACAGAGTGAGGACGTAAGAGAGCTTGAGGACTGCTTGCTTGCTTGATGAAGACTGCGAAACGACTACGAATACTCGCTCAAAATTGCCTTCTTATATTCAATTATTCATAGGTGCAAGTAGTGGGTGACCCAATACTTGCATTTATCTAATTACCTATGAATTACATGGAAACCGACATTTCCTCGTCCCGCTACTCCCCGTTCCTCACCCCTGTGACCTAATTTCAAGTATACATTATATACTCCAAGGGCTCTCGACCAATCACTTTTATTTACTTACTATAACATAGTTTTTTAGGAAGCTGTGCTTCTCAACATTTCCACTTCCCCTGTAGAAGGGTTCATCCGACTACATTTCCGTCTGTAGGAAGCACAACAACAGGCCGACGCAGGACCCCATGATTGGTTCTTATATCTACTACTCTTATTATAGAGTCCGCACCAGGAAAAACACTTTTTATGACCCCTTTGGTCCACTGATTTCGTGGTTTACTAGCGTCTGTTATCACTACCACGTCACCCACTTTTACGTTTGGAATATCACTAGACCACTTGTTACGTCGTTGTAGCGTCGGCAGGTACTCGCGCAGCCAGCGCCTCCAGAAGAGGTCGGCCAGCGCGTTCACCCGTCGCCATAGGCGGTGCGAGTCCAGGTCGGCGGCATGGCGACGTGTGCACGGGGCATCTCCCGCGGCAGTGCCTAGCAGGAGATGATTCGGGGTCAGCACCACTGGGTGCTCGGCGTCGCTGCTCACGTACGTGAGAGGCCGGCTGTTGACGATCAGCTCGGCCTCGGCGAGGAGGGTGTAGAGGACCTCCTCGCGCGGGGCACGCTCTCGTAGCGTCGCCTTTAGTGCGTTTTTAATTGATCGCACCAGTCGCTCCCAGCATCCGCCCATGTGTGGGGACGCCGGGGGGTTAAAGTGCCAGGCAATGCCACGCCCGACAACTTCACTGCTCAGCTTGTCGTGGTCCATGTCGCGCAAGGCTGCGCGCAGCTCAGCATGTGCCCCGACAAAATTAGTGCCACGGTCAGAGTACATGTCTGAGGGACGCCCACGGCGCGCAATCAAGCGCCGCAGGGCGAGGATGGCTGAGTCGGCACTCAGTGATGCCGCCAGCTCCAGATGGACGGCGCGGGTGGTGAGGCAAGTGAACAACACGCCCCACCTCTTCTCCCTGCGCCGACCGATAGCGACCTCCATGGGGCCAAAACCAGTGACACCCAAGATGGGTGACCTTCCTGCGACCAGACTGGAGATAACTAGAAGAGCCTTCGTCCACTGTGGGGTAATCGACCCCACAGTGGACGAAGGCTCTTCGTGTCACTGGTTTGGCCCTCTCCAGACGGCACCGTTGACAGGCCGCGGTGACGGCCTTAACTGTTGACCGCAAATTAGTCACCCAGTACTTCTCGCGTACTCTGTTCACCACAGTTTCTTGATTGGCGTGCAGCGCCTCTACGTGGTACTTATGTAAGAGGCGCCGCGTGAGCGCATGCTTCCCATCTAGTATGACAGGGTGACGCTCCCCGAAGTTGAGCTCGCTACAGGCACCCAGCCTTCCGCGCACTCTCACCAGTCCATCGTCAAACAGCATCGGGTCTAGGGCTCGTAGTTTACTATTGTTAGGCAAGGGGCGTGCTGCTCGCAACGCCGCGATGTCTACTGCGTAGCTTTCTTCCTGCGCCAGACGCAGGAGTCGCATCTCGGCCTCGTGCAAGTCGTCTGCCGTCATTGTGGTCGACTGAAGTCGCTTGCGACATCGTTCTGTGAAAATAAGTACACGCGCCACAACGTTTAAGGCCCGTGTCCAGGTGGGCAGCCGCTCGTACCGCAGCAGCGGCACGGCTTGAACCGCGACGGTGTGCACTCGCTGCACCCTCTCCAGGTCCTGTTCTGCCACCACGTCTAGGTCGGTGTCAACTGGCCACTGCTCCTGGGGACAGCGAAGAAAAGAGGGACCCGACAACCACGCATTACTATCGTCAGGCCAATCCATCCGGGTAGCCTTGTCAGCCGGGTTCATAGCCGACGGAACCCAGCGCCAGTTGGCCCTCTCTGACCTCTTATCTATTTCTGCTAGGCGGTGTGACACGTACCTTTGGAATTCTAATGCGTCTGAATTTATCCACTTAAGAACAAATTTACTGTCTGTCCATAAGTGTACACTACTAATTGCGGTACCTAAATCTTTAATAATTGTGTCAGCTATCCTACAGGCTAACACAGCTGCTTGTAATTCTAACCTGGGAATGGATGTTATCTTTTGTGGCGCTACTCTCGCCTTTCCCATCACTATAGCGACCGAATTTAATCCTACTAGATAAGCGACCGCCGAGTAGGCGGACTCACTAGCGTCGCCGAACACATGTAACGTTAGGTGCCCTAACTGTAGTCCATACCACCTAGGTATAGATATGTCTTTAAGGAGCTTCAGATTGCGTAGCCATTGAAACCATATTTTGGCCTCTGCCTCTTTTAATCTTTCATCCCATTGAATACCCGTGTGCCATATCCGTTTCATTAGAATGCGCGACTGTATGACACACGGATACAGGAAACCTAAAGGATCAAAAATGGACATTATGAATCTCAGAAATTCCCTTTTTGTTGGGACTACGTGTCCCTCTACTATGTCTTTAGGTAATCTTTTAAACGTTAAATCAAAAGCTAATTTATCTGTGTTTGGTGACCAGATCATGCCTAATGTGCGTTCCGTAGCACCTTCACCTTTATCCAATGATACTTTGTCAGGCATTTCTGTACTTAGCTTGTCTCGTAGCTCAGGAGAGTTAGTCACCCACCCCCGTATGTTGAACCCGCCTCTGGCGTGAACGTGAGTCACTTCATCGATTAATTTATTTGCCTGCTCGGTAGACCAAGTACTATCTAGGTAGTCGTCCATATAATGTTTTTTGTGTATGGCGGCTACCGCGTCGGGGTACATATCCTTATACTGATTCGCATTTTTATTTAAAATATAAATTGCTGAAGTAGGTGACGACACAGCTCCGAATATCATGGAGTTCATGACGTACACGTCAGGCTCCTTAGTACCGTCAGCCGACCAAAGAAATAACTGTGCCCCTCTGTCTTGTTTCCTTATAAAAACGCGTAGAAACATATCGGCTATGTCACTAGTGAAAGCTACCGGTCCTAACCTGAATTTAAACATCACACCTAACAGAGAATTGAGCAAGTCAGGTCCTGACAACAAATTGTCATTCAAAGACGTTCCATTGTAGCTAGCCGCGGCGTCAAAAACCAATCTTAATTTTCCCGGCTTGTTGGGATTCGTTACCCCGAAGTGGGGTAAATACCACACCGAATCGGAATTGATATCGCCCTCTACCTTACTCGCATACCCTTCAGCTATCAGCCTATCTATTTGTGCAGTATAAGCTGAGGCGTACACAGCGTCTTTACGTAACCGACGCTCAATACCCGCTAATCGCTGACGAGCGTACTTATAGTTGTCAGGCAACTGAAAGTTGTCCCGACGCCATAACAGTCCTACTTCCCATGCGCCGCTCTCTGTCTGACGGCTAGTAGAGTCTTATATGGCCTTAGCTCTCTCAACATCTTTGTGCTTTCTAGGCACCTCTGAGATGCCTATAGCTTCTAGCTCAAACTGTTTTCTAACTAACTCGTGCAAATCAGTTGTTGACTCTATTACACAATTCAAAGAATGCTCACTAGTATCTGAATAGCTACCTACAGGTCCGTGCACAACCCACCCTAGACTGGTCAAAGAGGCAACTGGCTTACCGGACTTTCCTCGGCGAGTCTCCCGGCTGATCAGCAGCTCCCAGTTGTCTTGTCCCAGCAATAGCAGCGGTCTGGCTCCTCTCATTTCCTCACAGCCCAAGTCGCGAATGTGGGCATGCTCTGTTATCACTGCGGCGGGCACTGTTTGCGCGGGTAAGTCTAGGTTTTTTAATGTACGACACTTCACTTTATGTGTTTGCCCGTTTGGTCCACGCACTGACACACTGATTATTTTCGATGTTTCATCAATTATTTCTTGACCGCGCGCACTGTGTAGAGTTATTGGCACTCGCGCGCCACTGGCATTTTCAGCTAGAGAATTGTCTATCAGTGATACGGTTGCCCCATCGTCCAGTAGGGCATAACAATGATTGTCCACCCCGTTCACTGTTACACACACAGGCATAATCTTCAGTAACGCCTTCCCAGTGTAGTCACTAACATTCGTGACGCTCTCGCTATCGTTTTTCTTGTCGGCATGTAATAATGTGTGGTGAGCGTAATTACACAACGCGCACCTACTTGCACGACAGAAATTCTTTCCATGTTTCTTGATAATGCACTTGTAACACAATTTATTTTGCTTGACATGTTGCCATCTCTCGTTGACACTTAAACCATTGAACTTCTCACACTTTGGTAGCTTATGTTTTTCCCCACAAAGCGTGCATAGCTCCTCTGTTTCCTTCGCTGGCTGATCATTATCAGAGTGAACGTGCAAGTGTTGAACATTCTTAGGTTGCTTTACAAGGTGTACTTTAGCTTGGGACTTAGTGGCGCTAGCGGACGGTGTGGGCGTGTTTATCTGCATCTGTACGTAATAGGACGTGGCTCGGGCTAGATGACTCAGAAACTCTGCGAGTATTTCTAGACTCGGTGAAACTCGCACATCTATACCCTGGTTCGCCGCCATGCCCATTGCAAAATCACCGTATTGAGCCCGCTGTACAGATGTAAGCTTATTCAAAAGTTCACTTACCAGTTGTGGGTTATTTAAATATCCACTAGCTCGTACACTTTTCAGGAGCGACACGCAATTCCTCACTGTTGTTGAGAATTTTCTAAGTTCACGGCCACTCTCAGTCACTTTAGGTAACGCACGCACTTTCTTTAGGGCACACTCAAGCACTAAATTCGGATGACCGAATTCTTCATCAAGCGTCTTCATGATCTCAGCTGGGCTAGTAGAGGTGCGCAATAAATCCTCCACGGCTAGTTTTGCGACGCCTTGTAACGATGTTTTCAAGCGCGCTAAGTTCTCGTGCGGCTTGAACTCGTACATCACTGTAGTGTCGTGGTACATATTCTTGTACGACAACCACTCTGCCGGGTCGCCTTTGAATAACGGCAACTCGTAGGCTTGTCTGGGTACCGGTCGCGGACGTGCTAAATTTGTTATAGCGTCTGCCAACTGGTCTATCTTCTTGTCCCGTGACTTGCCCCTGTCAATGTCGTCAGCGAACGTGTTTCCCCATTCAGGCAACTCTCTGGCTTGTTCTCTCACTCGCGGGACGCTGGCCGTAGCTAAAGGCGTATCGATCCCTTGGTAAGGTTCGCGAAACTGTACTGACGCAGGCGCACACTGATGGCGCACAGATAAATGCTCAGGTAGCGGCGCGGGTGCTGACACCTCGTGGGAGGGCGCGGACACTTTACGCGGCGACGGATCGCGACACACTGTGGACGCGTGAGTTTCCGTTATAACGGGAGCCGTTTCTGTGACCCACTCTTCAACACGACGCGTTGTCCCTTCCTCATCTGAACCCGAGTCTTCTTCAGCGGCGGCGTCTATCTCAGCGAGATCGACTTCAAGCTTCTTCTTCACTAGCTTCTCCTTCATGCGCACTAACTCACGCTCTGCCTCGTATTCAACCCTCCTTCGGAGGAAATCGGCACTTCTGTGACCGCTTTTTGAGGAAGCGTGGCTTATCGCGGATCTTGCCCTCTGTACTCTCTCCGATCTCACTGGCGTGAACATATCTCTGTGGTCGATAATCCGACCTCCCACCAGTGGAATCACAGGGACGCGAACCGACGTTGACGTTGGTGCAACTGAAGTTGAGCCTGGTGCCCTTTCAGACGGCACCCCAGAGTCAGCTTCCAATTCTCGCCGCTTGTTCATCTCAGCCTCTAACTTGCGCAGCTTACTCCTTGTCGTAATGGTGCTTCTTTCACTCATCTTATTGCGTGCTCAGCAGATCCGGCGCTCGAAGGACCAAATTTGTAGAGGATTGCAGGCCGCAAGGGTTGATTAAATGAGAACAACTTGATGCCGTGAAATAGTACCAAAAACTGTTTATTTACTTTACCGCACATACACTAATAAAACTTTCTTTACACAGGATACACTGATTCTGGTCAACAGAGTGAGGACGTAAGAGAGCTTGAGGACTGCTTGCTTGCTTGATGAAGACTGCGAAACGACTACGAATACTCGCTCAAAATTGCCTTCTTATATTCAATTATTCATAGGTGCAAGTAGTGGGTGACCCAATACTTGCATTTATCTAATTACCTATGAATTACATGGAAACCGACATTTCCTCGTCCCGCTACTCCCCGTTCCTCACCCCTGTGACCTAATTTCAAGTATACATTATATACTCCAAGGGCTCTCGACCAATCACTTTTATTTACTTACTATAACATAGTTTTTTAGGAAGCTGTGCTTCTCAACAAATATCTATAAACCAAATAAAGATTAAAATCACATGGGTACTTGCCCCGTTTTGAACCAAAACCTCGGATAATATGTATATTAAGTAATTTAATAAAAGTGTTGATTTAGATAATCGAAACAACAGCGTTAGTTATACGTGCAGTTTCATCTGTGGTTCGTAACATTGCCGATCACTCTATCTGCAAGTTTTGACTAGTTTTTGAAGACATTCCAATATGAAACGAATAGATTCTTGTATAGATCTAACAAACAATTAATCTCATTCGTATCTTATACCTGAGCAGAATATTTCATTGATTGGGTTTAGGGAAAACGGCGTTATTATTAATTTAGTACAGAAGTAGGTACCTACAAGTCTCACCTAATCCCATGAATCACTTATTGATTATACACAAATCAAATTACGAGGACGTGGATTACGATTATTATGCCTTTGCAATACGTAATAACATGATCCAATACTCGGAAATTTCCTCTAATATAAGTAATTACGTTTTTACGGTCGATGTAAATAGTTGATAGTGTTTTACGCTATCATATGCGCTAAGCATATGAGACTCTCCTCGCGACGTCTAAGACGGGCGCGCAAAAAAAAAACACGACACATCGCCACCTTTGGTCCATGTGCGTGGGGGCGGCAGACGTGTCCGTATCTGAGTTATTAGACTTGAGAAATGGAACATATTTTTCTACCAACGTACGGAATCCGACTCGATATTAGTTGGGTTTTACATGGATCGACTGCCTATCTGAGGTCGATAACTCAGTACCTGGGTAACACTGGTTGGTAACAGTGTCATAAGGGAGTTCCGGGTAAACAATCGAGACACGAAATTAAATTTTACACTTAATATTTTCATTTTAAACTGTGAGGTAAAACACACGGATAGTTTATGTACCCATATATGTACAACGCCGGCTCGTTTCCAGGGTGAAACTTAATTTTCACGCGGTCGTACCGGAACACTGCATATGTTTGTAAACACGTAATAAAAGAAAGGTTTTTATTGCGCGGGAAACACGGCAAAGTGCATTAGTTGGACGTTCTATCTAAAATAAATTGCTAAATCGCTCACCCTTTTTCCCCTTATTTGTGAGAAAGTAATTTAAATGCCTTTTGCTTTCTGCACTGGGTAAATAATTTAGGATGTATGTATATTGAAGATTATTAACCTAGTGTAGCAAAAAAGTGAAAATGAAAATTTTAAATGAGTATTTATAATACCTTCTCACTAATGGGTGAGTGGTATCAGAGTAGCCATCTCATAACTATTATCAAAGCGTGATTACTGTAAAAGCTAGCGAGCAGTCGGTTTCAATTCATAATTTGTGGTACGGTGTAATGTTAATAAAAGCCGATATTTCCTGGGATGCAGCAGCTGGGAGCAGCGCGTATCCAAATGAAAGAGAGCTTTGATACATGTATTCCTGTAACTGCACTGCGGCATTGGTCTAAAGCAAAAAAAATCTAGCAACGTGAGAGCCCACTGTTTTCCATTAACGTAATGGAGTTACTTTTCTGTAACATTTTAGTCACTAAATTTTAGACGGGCATTCGGATTTTTGGTTACCGATATGAATAAAATTGGGACAGCTATAGTTTACTCTAAAATAAATTACATTATTCGCGCACCTACAGAGCGTTATCTGTTCGAAAAGGTATATATTTCAAACCGGACGAAATTAAATTTTCATAAAATACACGTTGCCACTCCACTGTCAGAGAACTAACGGAAATGATTTATATTGTGTGACGACGGAAGGTGCAGGGAAAAGCAATAAATTTGAACCTAATTACTGCCAGGTGTCAGAGGCAAGCCGCAATGCCTGAACAACTTTACCCCATAAGTCAGCCGCGATCGAGATGAACGAACCACGTAATTATTCACACAAGTGCGCAATTAAACCAGATGCTTCTTATTATTACTGTGTTTAAGCATAGTTTGCAACTAACTATTCCAATTTGTTACATTAATCAACGTGTTAGTCTTTTGGAACGGAATAAAAGCAACAAAATAAGCTTTCGTTAAAAACAGTTACTTAGCTAAGTAAAAAGGAGAAATCGGGGCCTCGGCATTTTCATTGATAGCTCAACGAATGGGAAAGGTGACGTTAATCATGCTGTCAGACTTGATTAAATCTGAAATACGAGCCGCGGCGGCATCTATTGAGACAACTAAATAAATAGCCGGCTTCAAAGTTGTCGCAATGTGCTAACGGGCCAAATATATCTTTAACTGGGACCAAAGGCGTCCCCACCTTGAAAACAAAAGAAATACAAACGACCGCCCTGGCGTGAAATTAATTCAAAGCGATGGGTCGACGAAATTGTACACAAAGGTAAGCGAAAAATAAAAGCGAAAGAGCCGAACCAATTTCCAAGGTCTTCTTTAGCAACCATTGTGGCCTTTATCTGAGTAAAGACCGCAATTGTTGTCATCAAACCGACTAGGCGTCCACTTTGCAAAGTAATATACCTCTTCAGGAAAGGATCAAGCAACAAACTCTTACATTAGGAGAGCCACTTGTTCGTTTTATTTAAATTACAAATTCAATTAATTGCATTTAGAAAGTAGAGCCGGCGCCAATGAATCCCTGGGCTTTGCAGATAGCTAGAGAAATATATTATTCTGTTAAAAAAATTGCAACTTAGTCCATCCATAAAGTTTTATCGCAGGTACATCAATAACGTACGCAGCTTAATATATGGAGAGTAAAAATGTTATAGATATTGTCTTTTGACTGACACGTTAAACTCGTGAGCGATGCGAAAGTATTTACTGTTCTGGACGCCTGCTGGTGACATAAATGTTGATAACAGCAGTTAAATCGGGATAATAAAGAAATAAAAGTTAAAGGTAATGGGTCATTACGCTTGCTATCCAACGGAGCGTCCGCGTCGTCGTGGACACCTTGTTACGTTCTCACGGACATTCCACTGACCGAAAGTATTTCGAGCACAACGTTACACTTTCCGAGAACCCTTTTAAGACAATTAGCGAGAAAGTGTAACGAGATATCCTTGGAAACAGGAAATGGCATTATAATTGAGTAATTGTTTCACTGAAACTCTTAACTAACTACTAACTGAAAAAACAGTGGCATTTACAAAAAATATTCTGCTGAAACTAAACAGTATTTTCCCATTGGCAATTTGATTAATGTCCTCTAATGAAAAAGCTATACAACTAACAATATGCGACGCCGTATGTATTTTATTGGCACATAAATCGTAATATTTTCTCAAACAAAATAAAATCAGTTATCGAATCGTTTGTTTATCTGTCAGCAGGTGTAGGCTCGCAGGTAAATGATGTGGAAGGTGGAACGTACGTGAACAGCCTGCTAAGGTTTATCGACGAATACTTTCAGCAGTATTGATTACTTCGCTTGCTCAGTTTTAAAGGCGTTTCGATCTGATAATCCTATTTACTCGAACAAACTTAAACAACATAAAGTAGGGTAAATTAGTTAAGTTAATACAGACTGAGAGACTGACAGTATTTATTATTGAGTTGTTTGTTCTCAAAGCTAAAAATAGTACTTTATATCGTCCTATCATAATAATTTAGAGGTTCGTAAGGGTACCTTCATTTCACACTCCCGTAAATCACGTTTTTGTTTGTCGTTGGCAGTCCTTTGTTTTGGACGAGAAATAGCCGGAGCAGTGTCTATGTAGATATTTGTCTATAATACCATATACACATACGTTTATGTGAGCTTCATTTAAATGGTATGGTGGTACGTTATTACATATCGCTGGGTAATGACACTGTTGGTATCAATGTCGGCTGTTGTAAAGAGTATTCTATGGTAATGTTGATATGATTACACAATAGCAATACCACGTAGTGTAAACATGAAGAATGTAAGGTTAGGGGCATTGTTCCATTTTCCGTGAAAATTAGATGATATTTTACTTTAAAACGACTGCGGAGAAGTTGAAATTGTATCAGTTTTCGTGATACATTTAACTTTACACAATGTGTTTTGTGGTGCTTGGTGATTACATTTATTTGTATCGTTTGTCGTATTGTAGATATGAGTAGGAAGTGAATAGCGCTCCCCTTATAAGTCGGAGTGGCCTATAGGGAGCCCCTTATTTCAACAGTCACGTCCATAGAGCCAGAGGCTGTTATTATTAACATTAACCCTTAACATTATTACGTTTTCAGAAGAAGAAGCCTTATGTGCTTTGGAAAGCATGTTGATTCCGGCTCTCATTTGTAGATCTTTAAGTCTTTTAGAGCTGTCAAAAACCAGTAACAACCTGTGTAACCCAGTAATTGTGTTATGAATAGGCAGTTGCTCCATATAATGTTCTGACATTCGGTTAGACTGGAAACAGACTTCAATATAAGTAATTGGGATAAGGCTAAGCAGATTATTCCATTATTACAAATTCAGTTCACTCACAAATTCTTCTTATTTTGACAGCAATGATATTATAAGTAAAAAGGTGTATATATCTTATAAGCCCTCAGCAAAAGAGACGTTAAAATGTGCCTAACTAGCCACACTTGACCTTAGTGTCGCGTCGCACCGTCAACGGACGCGTGCGTGCATTAGTGTGCTGTTTTTGAAGTTCGAATGTTGTTTAACCTATGTACAAGTTTTTACTAATAATTTCATTGTTTGACAATATATTATAGCATAAGGACGCAGTGGCTGAGCAATTGGCTGCTGCGCTACGTGTTGCTGGTTCAATTCCCGCACGGGACAAATACTTTAACGACCTACATATAGTTGCTCTGGGTCTGGCTGTTCGTGTATGTGAATTTTAATGTTTGTAAACGTACCCACGACGCACAAGAAATGCTTAGTGTGGGGCAAGATTTTCTTTAAGAAAAAAATATAAATGTTTCTACGTTTCATCACAAATTCTGCTACAGTTAATAAGCATTTTGACCACAGTGTAACAAAGCGGAGGCCATAGATAAGGCTCAGCTAAGACTAAAATAATAAAGTACCCACAATTTTCACAAAAATAAATGGCAAAGAAAAAATGGGTAGTATTTTGCTTTTATACCACGTACCTACGTTCATAATGAACTCCGGCCGTGTGTCGCTAATGCTCTGAAAACTGCGATACGTAGTGCCAAGCAGTTAAGAAGACGACCGACTTATCTTAAGGATACGGTCGTTTTATATAAACCATATTTTGTCTGTTTATTTAAACGTGTTACATTTTAATGAATGGTAACGAAACGTATAAATGATATAAGTGTAAAGAATAAAGAAAACACAACATCAGTCTGTAACTACCATGTCTTACTGCGGGAAGAAGGCATCTTCTTATACAAAGAAGGCACGAGCGTTGATAACCAAGCCAAGGCATATTGGTGTTGGAAGCCCATTATCTTTATTATTTTTATTTAAGTATAAGACAATTTTAAGTCCACACTATTCGTTAGTATTTTCTTAATACTTATATTAATTCTAATGAAAAATCAAATATGCAACACAACAGTTTATAATATTTTGAGTTAGCGGGCTCTATTTGACATAACAAAAATTAAAATATTTTAATCCGATACTGTGCTAAATAATTAAATTAAATTTCTCAATAAAATAAAATTGTAATTATATTAAATTGAAATACAATTATAATTGAAACTGCCAAATTTATAATAAAACTAAATAAATGTTTTAAGTTAAAATTTCAAAGGTAGTTATAAAGGTTTCCCGATGTGTTCTTTCACCGGGCAGTTATCATTACTGGCCCGGATTTAAACTCTCAACCTCGTGCATGAGAGGCGAGGTCCTAACCATTGATCTAACACAACAACATAGTTAAAATAAAATATTAAAATTATAATTATATTTTCTTCTTAATATTACAAAAAGAAAACAAACACAAAGTCTAGTGATAGTTTATCAAACAAACAGCCAGTAGCTTAACTACGTAAAATAACTCATTAGTTACCTATCCCTTACCAACTACTCACACAGGAAGACAGGGGTCCATTCTTAATTACAACGTAGAATATATAAAGGAACTTTATAATAGAAGTTAATATGAACAAGTCTGTACCTCCTTCAGGATTTTTCATCGCACACACATGCCACCGCCTAAAGCCATTAATCATGTTGATAGCAAAATTAAGACTTAATCCGCAAATTCGAATTTGTCTGACACAGCTGTCGGATGATAATCCTGAATTACGCAAGTCGCTCGGCAAATTTATTTTTAATGCAAATAAATACAGATTCGTCGCACCTGCCTGTCTAGATGTAGCGAATAATTAAGCAAAACATGAAGCGAAATAATACAAATTACTTTGAGACTTAACTCGACTTTATTTTACGAGAATACATTATCTATTCTAAGCGGATTACTTGACAATCTTGACATACTATTACTCAGGCGTAAATTAATACTTGGTTTGTGTTTTGTTGTTTGTTGTGCTGCTGGTGTGAAATTTTGCAGTTATGAAATGGAGTTTCTGGGAGTTTAGACTGCTCGGATTTTGAATGGTCGGATATGTGGTGAAAGGAATGTTATATATGCGTTGGATTGAAAACTTTTTTGTAAGTTTGATGCCAGTGTACCTAGCGTGAATACTGGACATAAACGTCAAGGCTATCCGAGCGATTTTATAATAAAAAATACAACTACCATGCAGAATTTAAGTAGCAGAAAATGATAAACGGCTGCACAGTTATCTTTGACTTGAAGGAAATCATCAGCTGTTGTGCTGTTCAGAATGATGAACTTATAGGCAACCAAGATCATCAATAAAATTGTTCAAAGATTTTACTTTTTTTTTTTAATGTTGAAAATCTAGTCAAATAGTTAATTTCAATAAAACCATTAACCTTTCAATCGTGTCAATTAGAGACACAATAGAAAGACAATGACAACGCGGACATCGGCGTCCGCTTGGGGTTTAATGAATTAAAATAATAAAACATCGCCAATCAGCCTTGAGTAAGTGTGGCGATCAATGCTCGTACCTTTTTTGTTTGAGAAGAGAACTTTGTCCTGCTGTGGGACAGTAACTGGCTGGTATTTTTTTTTTATATTATAATAGTAAACTGTCAAAAAGAGTTAAATAAAATACCCTATCCTTAAGGTAAATGAGCATAAAGCCTTAATTTTTATGATATTTTGCTTACATTGATCAGATTATTAAATGTTTACGAAGAACAATGTATCTTCTAAGAATAAAAATAACCATACTAAAATAAGAAGGTATGCAACTAAGAAAGCAAGCAGTAGGGTGTAAATCTTCTAAGTTTGTAGAAGCGTAGTGTGTGCCGTCGCGTAGTTTGAGGATGGGTCAAGTGCCTGCAACATTTGGCTATCGTGTAGCGAGAGTGCATAACATAACATAATGTAGGTTAAACTTGTATAGAAGTGGTTCGTGAAGCGCTTTTTCCAGCGCTTGCAGAGCATACGGTTAAATGTAGACCTCCGTTTTCTAGCAAAATTGGGAATTGTAAACAGGTAGGTTTACCTTAAGTACACTTCGTTTGCGTGTTCATATTTGTGTATCATTTTGAATACCAAACGATTTATTGATGTAGTAGTAGGTTGGTAAAAGAAAGGAAACAGTAACGGGAAGCGAGCCATTCCCAAAAATACTCGATGGATTTTACTTCGATTTTTACCGACACTTACAGCCATTCGAAAAGTTTCGCTGTAATAATTCTACACGTGTGAAGCTACTGGCAGACCGCTTCTATTCCTTTATTTGTTATCAAACGGAATTGAGGGTTACGGGGAAAAGTAAATCTGTTCGCTGATCAAGCAACGCTTGCGGAATATTATTCCGAAGTTCAATATTTAGGCGACATAACTGAAGCCCTATGACACCAAAATGATTGAAGACTCGGATTGTGTACAGAAAACTATTGTACAGCTAATAATAGCTTTGTATTATAGCAATTTTTTCTTTGCCCGGGCATTTTATCGCCTGTTCACAAAACAGTATAAGATAACCGATTTTCTTTCTTGGAGACGGGACGAGATACTTACCGCAATAATATTCAGAAGAAATATAATCTTGGAATTGTCTGGAAGCAGTGTTGTTTTCTCAGAAATATCTCGCCGTGATTGCAAACGGCTCGAGGTCGTAATTGCTTCTTCCGCCTCTTGACATCATTATCTTTGCCATTATGCACCAAGCTAAGCTGTGACAGCGACGTTCCACAAACCTTCCATAAATTTATTATTGTACTTAAAATTTAATCTTGCTCCTTCTGGCGCCAATGTTCGGGTCAATTCTGTTGAGGTTTTTGGTGAAATCTAGTTTAGGTTTCGTGTATGTGTCTAACTGTACGTATTTTACCTAAGTTACATGTGTCATCATTTGCCTTGACTTTCCCTATTATTTTGGAGTCAACGTCCAGTCTAACCGGACTCACCAGAGTTTTACACGAGAGGTCAGATAGGCATTTTATAACCTGAATTAAAGATTATTATTATTCCATTTATTTCCCGTATATACATATAAATTACATTTTTAAATATTGATATAAAAAGATAAGAACATTTAAAAATATAAAAAATAGTGGACCACCGGTGGCGGGAGCAGGGTCTAAGCTACCGGTGGTTAGGGCTCTAGACACAGGAACCTCCCCACGATGCGGGCCGTATCAAGAAGTACTGCCTTCTGAATCAGGCTCTTGACCCAACCGTGCAACGAAAGCCTCGACAGATGCTCATCGAGGCTTTTAGCCATAAGGCCATTGGCTGTTATTATTATTATTTCGTGTATTCACTTTCATTTTCATTCTTTTTATTAATATTAATAATTATAGGCAGTTGCTGCCTATCTGACAATTTGGTTGATTCTACAATCTGGTTACTGGGCAACACATAACTACATCGGTATCAAGTAGATACGTAGTACGCACCATAAAACCGAAAGTTATAAGAAGTGTGAGTCCAATCGGAAATCGTTTCGCGATTTTCGGTAAACCAATATTTGCATTAGAAAAATCTGAAAATTTTCTGTGATAAACGGGATATACCCATAGAAACTTTCTGGCTAAATCCCACAGTAACATCGTTTTTTCTTGAACTAAAGATAATATAGGTATGTGATTAAGGTTGGCGGTTGAACGTTTAAATATAATGAATACAAGATTGACACCGCCGAAAGCCCATTGACAAACAAAAAACAATTTTTAGGCTTGTCGTCCAAATGCAAATCGGGCCAAATTTCGTATTCGGTCGAAAGAAAATAAACTCGGTCGGTCTTTACTAAAATGACAATACAGAAAGAAAATTTATCAAATCCATCTTTTCTAACAATGAACATAATTCCTAATACTTCATTTAAATACGATTCATGATTATTTATGACTAAAACGTTTCTACCTCCGTCGACTATTACAGTATCCACATTGGGCAATGTAAGTAAAAGCTTTTTTGACGCGTCGATTTATCACAAAACCACTGATTAATCACCAAACGTTCGATTTTTTATTCAGCGCCTGTATAACATTATTAAATTGAATGAAATCGTTTGGATGGGAGATTTCCCTCTTATTCCCAACAATACAAAATAAAGAAGGATATTAATAGGGGTTTTCATATCATAGGCGGATATCTCGTAAGAAAGCAGAAGGCGTACGCACATGTATCATTACGGGTACGTGTAGCATAGCAACTGTTAGAATACGAGAATACAAGCCTATAGACTCGAGACGAGTTATCTCGTGTCCGTTTGTGCAGTCGCTTTCAGTCTAGTATGGAGTCAGTTATTATTTTTGGACCTAGCGTGATTTGTTCGAGGACTGTTAGACTAATAAAGCCATTGTGAAGGCGAACAGCTTTATCATTCTGAACGAGTTAATGTCAGATACCAAGTAGGCGAGCGACTTAGCGATTTTAACGACAAAAAATTGGTTTAGATAAAATTGTGCATCTGTTTGTGGAGTCGCTCGTAAAGTATGCTGTATCTGTTGTTGGATGAAATTGGTGCGATGCAAAGCGGTAATAAATATCAGGCGTAGGCGACGCGTGATATCGACGTAGCTGGGAACAAAGAACATTGGTGTTTCATAGATAAATCAGCATAAAACATCGGTTTCTCCGATAAATTTGATAATGCCAACCAAAAAATTGGATTCGTACATACTGTTTAGATAAATCAGGCCAATATTTAGATTCATTAACGACTTACTGAGATTCTAAATACGCTGAGACAAAGCAAAAAAAAGGTTTGAAACACTATCTGACAAGGCTCTAACATAAATAATGCAGACAGAGATATTGTACACAATATTAATAAATACCTACGGTGGTGAATGCTCTACGAGATAAAGTATAAATCAATGAATGAGTTATGACTTTACTGATAACTTTTTAACCCTAGTATAGGTACACCAACGTTGTTGTTACTAGTGCATTTATCGGGGTGTGTAATGTTTGGCATAATAACAAATGCTCTAATTTCACTTGAACTAACGTTCACATGACATAATTTTCATATGACATAATATCAAATGACATAAATTCATATGACCTAATGTTTCACATCATATAATATTCATTTAACATAATAACATTTAGTATAACGTTCATTTTGTATAATTTTCAATATGTATAATATTCTTTTAATATAACGTTCATTTGACCTAATTTTCATATTTACTCATTTTCTGCCCAAACTATGTAGTGAATAAGTAAATATCAGAAAACATCATACTGTAATAACCTCACCTAACCTAAATGATTCACCAACAATAGAAGAGATCTGGCGCTTGGCGGCCGCTGCCGCGGCACGCTCGCTTCGCTCGCTCGCCTTCGCGCGCTAATGGTCATGGTTCTAACCTAACCTAACCAACATGATTCACCAACAATAGAAGCCATGTGGCGCTTGGCGGCCGCTGACGCGGCACGCTCGCTTCGCTCGCTCGCCTTCGCGCGCTAATGGTCATGGTTCTAACCTAACCTAACCCACATGATTCTCCAAATATAGCAGGGATCTGGCGCTTGGCGGCCGCTGCCGCGGCACACTCGCTTCGCTCGCTCGCCTTCGCGCGTTAAAGTTACTTAGAGATTATGAATATTATAGTAAATGAATAATATGCTAAATGAATATTATGTGAAATGTGCATTATAGGAAATGTTCATTATGTCATATGAAATTAGGTAAAATGAAATTATATCAACAATTCATTATGTCAACTGATCGTTATGTTAAACAAAATTATGTTAACTGAAATTATGTCAAGTGAACGTTAGATATTTTGTTATTATGATAATCGTTACACACCCCATTTATCGAGAGTTATTTATGAGTTTTTACAATGTATATTTATTGTATGTGCAAAGTCAAAGATGAAGGTTACATGATAAAGGGCTATTTGACTTAGTTTTAGTTTTTAGTCCCTTATCTAGATTACAAGAAAATATTCGATACATATTTTTTCTTTTTTCACGTAAGTAATCAAAAATAACGGCGATACATCGAGTCAAAATGTCGCATGACGTCACTAGCCAGTACTGTTTATACTAGATTATAATGACGTTACAAGCCCCCTCTCCTCAAATTTAATGTGTTTAATCTAAGCAGTTTTCCATCAATTTGAAAATGTAAAAAAACTTTTTTAGAAAAAAAAACAACCGACTTCTTAAAACAAAACTAACAGGGGAAGAATAACTCCAGTTTCGGAAGTCTGTGGCTCTGGTGGTTTTGTTTTGTTCATTATTGGCCACCGACTTCCGAAACTGGAGTTATTTTTCACCTGTTAGTTTTTTTTTAAGAAGTCGGTTGTTTTTTTTTCTAAAAAAGTTTTTATTTTGTAATTTTTAGTTTCTTTGTATGTAAAGAAAGTCTTTCAAAACTTGAAAGAATCATTGAAATTGGATAACAATTGCTAAAGAAGTTCTATCTCTAAACATTAATCTGTACATCTCTGCCGGCCCCTTTTAAAATAGAATGGCGTAATGTTATGTTGTGGAAATACAAAAGCTCAGCATAGACATCTGACTATAGCAATCGCGAATAATTTGCTGTTATGCGTTCAAGAGTTCCGTTGCCTGTCTTCTTCATCAGTTTTTCTTCACCAAATGATACTTTCTAAATGAAAATGCTTGATTTGTTACAAAAAATGTTGAAATCGGTGCATGTGTGCCTATATTTTTTGAGGAGTTCCCTCAATTACTCGAAGATCCCTCATCAGGTATGAGTTTTGATACAAATGGGACCAATCTGTTAGTATACCCTATCAAACAAAAAAAATAATTTTGAAAATTGGTCCATAAATGACGGAGTACTGAGGTAGCAAACCCTAAAAAAAAAAATACAACCGAATTGAGAACCTCCTCCTTTTTTTGAAGTCGGTCAAAAATATGTGTCGAATATTTTCTTGTAATCTAGATGAGGGACTACAAAATAAAATTTAGTCAAATAGCCGATTCTGTACCTAATTTTAATTTGTAACTTAGCTATTAATTAAAATAAATAAATAAATAAATATTCCACAACTTTTCACACAACGCCATTTAGTCCCAAGTTAAGCTTGAGAGCTTGTGTTATGGGTACTAAACAGCTGATAAACATACTTATATATTTCTAAATACATACATATTATAGATAAATTACACCCAGACACAGAACAAATGATCGTGCTCATCACACAAACATTTGTCCTGGGTGGGAATCGAACCCACGACCTCCGGCATAGCAGTCAGAGTCACTAACTACTAGACCAACAGGCCCGTCAAATTATTATGATTATTACCATGGAAAGCTTGTTTAGCCGACAAACAACCTAGAAAGATGATGATGATATGTGTAGCTCGATAAAAAACTACAAAAAGAAAAAAATATAAAAGCATTAATTGGGAGGCATAGGAAATAAAATATTTGAGGGGTTTCTGACTAAATAATAACAGCTGCACGAATCGATCGAAGGTTAAGCTACGCTTGACGAGGTTGTTTCGTGGATGGGTGAAAATTCATTGCATTTCAAGACCCTTAAATGAAAAGATAAACACAGACAAATCCATAAGATTCTATAATGCACGACCAGTTTCAGACGTCACACGTAAAGAATATTTAAAACTTGAAATAGTGATTTTGTAAAAGGAACTAAAATGCACAGTGGTAAGAGTGTAGTATTAATGAAGTTAGAAAGTTTTCAAGCCAACCACGAGAAAATGTTGCTGAACTCTGTACATATCCGCCTTCCAAGTTTGTACGGTGCTATTGCACTAATATGCAGAGCGATATAATATCCTCTAGCTATGAAAACTCCACAACTTTTAAATGCATAAATTATAAATCTGATTTCTTTTAAGTCTTCGTTCATTTTAGTTAGGTACTAAAACGGTTTTCTTTGTCAAAGAGAATTATGGATGGAAGCATTTTTAAGCGTAAACTTTGTCAAGTTTCTCTTTGAAAATAGAAAAATCATTGGTCGTGGTATGACTTTCCTACATCTATACTTAGTTAAGAGGATTATAGAGTATGAACTGTCAAACGTAATATGAAAAGCACTTAACTTAGGCTACTTATTTCAAAAGCAATTTAAATAAAAAATATATCAACACAAGGACAAAGTAAAACGTTGTTTTTCGTCAGAAACAAACCACCAAAACTGTCCAACTCTTATTTGGCGTAAAAGTTTTATTTTTCTAACAAAATTAATGTTTATAAAAACTTTTAACCTTTTTTTAAAGTGGCAGCCGGCTAGTAGGATGTGTCGCTGGTTATACCATAGTTTGAAAAAATATCCCTTGTACCTATGTGATCATTTTGTGATACTTTCTGCTAATTGCTTTGCTAAAGTCATAGCTGTATGTCACGCTGTTCATAAATCAATCTACTTAACATGCAGTATATCGCAATAGTTTTTTTTTGCGTGTACATAACAACACGCCTGCATTTCCTGAAGTATTAGACAGAGGTAGTGGCCGATCTTAAACAACACACTCATCGTGCCAAATTTATATCTAACTAGCTTTTGCCTGCGGCTTCGCCCACGTGCATGTCGAACTTCCGTCCCCTATGTTTTCCCATTAAGGGTTGAATTTTCAAAAATCGTTTTTTAGTGGATACTTACATCAATAAGAACACCCCTTTAAGTTACATGTCTCTAATACCAGCGGTTTGGGCTGAGCGTTGATATATAAACGTAATAATTTTAGCATAATACTTCCAGATAGACTACTTTCAAGTTGATCCTTCCGGTATGTATGCATAAAGATTTCTGGAACTACTGACCCGGGAAAGAGCGCCGTACAACTGATCATGTATAAAACAACTGAGACTAAGATCAACCTGCCCAGGCGTATTGATTACAACAGTACCGAGTTTGGTTAAAATCCCTATAATAGTTTTTGAATTATGCGTGCACATACAGACAGACAGACAGACAGACAAAACATTTAGTGATTGCATTTTTCGATCGTGCATCAGTATCGATCACCAATCATCCTCCAATATTAATTTTGAATATAATAAATATTCAATGTTCATAATTGTCTTCGTAGTGTGTGATAGTCCATTGAATTGTATGGCGAGCGATATTGTATCTTAAGATAAAATATTATACTATCTTAGCCGTGTGCAGCGCCCCTTGGTGAACCCCACTGCGGGTGACGTAATCTACGACAAACTTTTTATTTGCGGTTGTTACAGTAGTCGGGTCCAGAGATCGAACCGCAAAACTAAGTTTGTTTTTTATTGTATATACTTTTCCGGGATAAAAAGTACCCAGTGTAGTGCCCAGGATATTAAAGAATAAGTATACCAAGTGTCATCGTAATTGAACCGGTAGTTTTTGCGTGATACTTGAACATACAGACAGACAGACAGACAGACAGACAGACAGACAGACAGACAAAATTTTTTTTAATCATATTTTTGGGTTCGGTGTTGGTCTAGTAACACCCCCTGCTATTTATTTTTTTGATATTTTCAATGTACAGAAATTTTACTTCTACAGATTTATTATAAGTATAGATATAGAAGATATAGATAATGGCCTGACTATAGGATGTTTAAAAAAAAATCCTCTTCAAACTGCTTGATTCGGGGATCGATCCAAGGACTTCGTGCCTGGCATTAGCTAACGACCACGCATTAACCAGGCAGAGAGAAGAAACGGAATTTTGTAATCATTCGAGCTAAAACTAACACGCCACGGTTCTTACAAAAAAACAGCGTTCATTAGGTTTAAAGACATTTATTTCTCAAAAAAGACACAAAGTCACTCACTTGAGAAACAATATTTACCTTATACTAGTAAGCTTAAGATTAAGTTCGTCACTGCGTGATGTTCATCCATACAATGCATTTAGTTTTTAGGTAAGTAACTACATCTACATCAACTTTTATTTAGTATAAATTGGAATAATTGATACTTGAATGCATTGAATGAATGTACATCTTACGTTATGCTAAACAAAAAATATGTTGGGTCATTTGCAAACAACCTAGGATAGGCATTAGCAAAACAACGATTTTTCAAATTATCCTGCGACATACCGTATGTAACAGAGTATTGTTTTTATAAATAACGCTCCCTGCGGCTATGCCTAAAAGCAAAGTTGGGAACTACTACGTAATCGGCACATTGTTTAGATAAAATTAGCGAGGAGTTGGACGGAATCGATGTGGTCCAGAAATCTATCCTTAGCCACTGAACTGAGTCATTTAAAATGTATACTAATAAACAAACTTATGGCTAAATAATTACAACCGCATGGTGCGCTTGCCAAGGTCGTTCAGGATGGGTAGCCATTAATTACGTATATAGACTCCTTTGCGTCTTGGAAAGCACGTTTATTCTGGCTGACATTTGAAGATCTTTGACAGTCGCAATAGGTCGCAATTGTTACGAGTAGTCGAAGTCCGGAAGCCTGACAACTAGTTTAACCAATAAGGGGTTTTCTATATTTTTTCTGCCACCAGACGGCGCTTCGTATGCATCAGGTCCAAACACCTGTCAGCAGATAGCATAGATTCCTGCCGAAACTATATTTTTTAGAGAAATTCTACTTATTTGGAAGTGTTGATTTTATTGTGTATTACGGTCAGAGAAAGATTTTCGAATTGAAGATTGAGCTTAAAAACAGGCCCGAAATTCACTGGTGTCTATGTCACTTATGCCTTCCTGTTTTATTTGCACAAAGGTACTCCACAAGACTGTGGCATTTTAGAAAACAATATTCCTTTTGTAACGTTTTTTAAAACAAATAAACCAAAAAAAATGACGAAAATTCAAATCATGTATGCATTTTGACAGGTGGTTCGAGCTGACGCCACAGTGCTGCCATCTCACGTAGTACATTTCAGAAAACCCTCATTGGGATTGTGTTACCCAACCCAGTGATTAGGTAACACCCAGTTAAGAGATCCCTGTGATGGTCAAATAGGAAGCCGCTCTATTCGCAATACTGGTATTTAGCATGCATGTGGTGGACTGGAAACCGACCTCGGCATTATTGGCAAAAGCTATGAAGATGACTTATAAAATGTAAATAATAAAGAGGTTAATTTTGTTTATTTGTAAGTTTGTATAAGTAATACCTACTCGAAACCAATCACACGGTTCCATACATTCTTTATTAATAAAAATATACGCTACTAAATGATAAATCATATTTGTTTCTGTAAATAGGTTTTCACAAACACTTTTACACGTAATTTTTTTAACTAGTAGATGTGATCGGAGTTTCACTATCTGACTACTCTGAGAAGAAACACCGAAAGAAACTCAGAGGTCACAGTCTCTTTTAAAGTCCAGACATTATCTTGGTCAAATCTTGTAAGAACCATGCAGATTGGCGTCTGAGGTGGTCTTTTGAGGAAAGAACCACACAGATACTGCGAAGTACAGACGCCAGCACATCAAGTTACCCCAATATGTCAAATTTTCCCAATTGAATATGAAACTTATTCTGTTTGACATAAAGTTGAAAAACGATCAAAGAAATTTGACACATTGGGGTAACTTGATGTGCTGGTGTCTGTACAAAAGCATTATGTTAGGTTTTTCAGACGAAAAATGTCGCGAGCGGAAGCCGTTACCTATCAAATATTGTATATTGAACTATCTGGTTATTTCATATTTAATTCAGTGCAATTCTCGTAATTTGATTGCTTATTGTTTAGTCTAAAGGAAATAAATAAATGAATTAAATCAGCACTTCTTAGTAGTTACTTAGCGCTAACGAAACTATCGATTATAACCTTTGGGGTTATAATAGATGTTTTCTGTATTATATTCGGCTAACAATGAGCGTCAGCTGTTCAAATAGAGTGCTCGGTTCAATTTTTATACAAAGCCCGTTTATTATTGAAGAATGTAGGTGAAAGGGTTACTAGTCAAGGGTAATTTTCGTTATTATCATAAATAAACAATTGTTGAATGTTTGCTTGGTGGAGTCACTACCTACGTAACATGACGTATGTATGTAAACCCCGAAAGGTTAGCTAGAGGTATTACTCTATTATACACAGAACGAGACAAGGAAACCAAGAAAAAAATAAAAACATTATAAAAATAATATTAAACACCAATCGTAGTCAGAGTTAGTAGACCGTACTAAATTAGGTTGATCTTGCGAAATTTGTTTTAGTTAAGTTTTCTTTGTTCTAGGTTCTTTTATCGATATTGAACCTACCAGTAAGCTATGGCACACAAAGTCTATAACACCCTGTATGGTACACTCACATTTTGCCTTTTATGTTTAAGTCCCATGTAACACAAATTTACACTACGGCCTGCCGCGAAAATCCAGACGAAAAAAATCAATAACATTTTGTCTTACCTGGGAGTCGAAGCCAGGAACTCATGTCCAGCAGTAGTGATGCGGTTTCAACCACTACCACCGAAGCAATAATGCGTTAGCAATTTACAATAATTTGCTGCTGAGATTATTTGGAAACCTCTTTTGCACCTAACTGTTTATATAAATAGCTTGAGTAATTGTTTGCTTAAAGATTTAATTATTTGAACATCAAACCGAAATGTTCTTTCTTTGGTATAGTTCGTCAGGACGCAGAGCTGCTCAAGTTCCGAGTTGAGCTCACGATAACTGACAAATGCTTGCACTGACTGATCTGGTCCACTCATATCTGTGTGGTTCTTTCCTCAAAAGACCAATATCAGACACAAATCTGCATGGTTCTTACATAATCTGACCAAGATAATGTCTGGACTTTAAAAGAGACTGTGAGCTCTGAGTTTCTTCTCAGAGTAGTCAGATAGCAAAATACCGACCTCATCTTCTTATTAAAAAAAAATGACATGTAAAAGTATTTGTAGAACCCATTTACAGAAATAAATATCAAAGAAATAATATTAAGCCAACGAAAAAGTCCAACAACTAAGTAGTAACTTAAATTATGACATGAAAGTATCGTAGGAAGAACGAGTATTTCTAATTTAGATTCATAAAAGTCAACTGTTAGAAAAATCAGTTATTTTTTTTAAATAAAAAGATATGTCACAGGTAGCCGTTAAAAACCAATCAAAGTGGAATATTTCCTGGTATGTCTATAGTAACGTGTTGTTTTAATAGCTGCGAGCTATCGAAACAATATCTATCTGTCTATTCATAATATATATAGGTATATGGACGAATGGTATCGATAGCTCTAAATAAAAAAAGAATCATTTTCAGCATATATGATGCAAAACGGCTACACCGATTTTGTTTAATTTTTTCGTTGTATTTGTAATTTTCAGGACAAGGTTTGTATGAATGAAAGTGTTTAGAGAATCCATCTGTAGGTGGAAACTTGGATGGTATTTTCTTAATTAGTATTATCCTAGCGAAGGCTGATGTAAAAAAACAAAAAACCCCCACCGCAAAAAAAGTAAAGCATTTAAAAAGTTAAAAGTAACACTTTCCTATCGTTGAGCCATGAAATTTTACGTCACGTCAAGGTCCATGAATCCAAACATGACATATCAGCTATTATTTTGTCAAGAGTCTAGCTACTGGTGTGCTGGATAGCTTGGCTGCAGCATTAGCTCATCCTGTTGCCATCAGTGCATTGTGTGCGGAATCAAATGCTGGTTAAAATGAATCCTGACTCGACATGTCGGCTGTTACCCAAGAGTGTATTAGTGTGCTAGATATCCTGGCTGCATCAGACCAAATATACCATAATCTTGCTTATTAATATAAAACACATGGGTGTTTGCAATTTTAAGCCATACATATGTTGTAAGTAAAGTTAATATCCACAGACGTCTAAAATCGCAACGGTAGCTAAGACAAATTGCTAATAACCTTGAAACGGCAGAACCGGTTAGAAAATATCATTGAAAGCAGGGTTTCTTGCAATGGTTCCTCCATTGCAAGAAACCCTGCTTTCAAATAAAAAAATCGCATCTAAATCGGTTCACCCGTTTAAGCGCTACGGTGCCACAGACAGACAGACACATACACACACACACATAGCGGTCAAACTTATAACACCCCTCTTCTTGCGTCGGGGGTTAATAAATTAGGCCAAACGCTAGTCAGCCTAATAACAGCACAGTCATTTCATACAGAGAAAATGTTCAAAATGAACATGTATGATTATCTAAAGTACGGTTAGTTTTGAGTGACTGTCCGCGGCCCGAGTTACCCTTTGGGATACTTACCAAGTTTTTATTGTAGTACTTAGTAATTTCGATTGTCTGCGCTATACATTTGACCATTCCGCTTCACTTAAAAAGTATTTTTCATATTTTTTAGACACGTGAAATAAATGATGTCAACTAGGTAACTGCTACTTATAAAAATAAATATTATTTAATCTTTATAATTCTTGTGCAGTTGAAAGAATGATGCTATAATTATTTTGAACGGTAACTCTGTTTGATTTGTTCAGTAAACGAAGGCAAAGAAATCATGAGTATAAATTGGATATAAATAATAAATCAATGTGTACCAGACAGAAAGAAATTAACTACATCTTACATAAAAATAAATAAGATTATTTACTTTCTCTTTTAGATTTATTGGGGCGAGCAGGTAATGACGCGGATTCTTTTGGGCAGAAACTAAAATGTTAAAATTTATTGCTTTAGACCAAGAAGAAGAAATATTTTATGTATTAATGCGTCATATGTATACATATTATGCTATGTTTATTTAGCTGGGGCCATGTCGACACACGGTTAGAACCAATAGAGCTAGCCTGTATTCTAGACATTTATGTGTATCGCCTAATCGAACGATTATAAAATTTAAAATACAATTAAATTAACGAGGCTAGCACAATTAGTATCACCCAAATGTAATGAATAAAGACTCAAAAGTAACTTTATTAAGTAAGGATTCTGACTTAATAAATTTTATGATTTAGCGTGAATCACGTAAAAATTGTATGCAACATTATTTTTATAACACAAAAACAACATATTTTAACAACTTTTACAAAAGGAAAAAAATATAGGTTAAAACATGAAATTGCGAAAATAATATTAGTTGTTCCATACTTTGTCTCGAGTGACGGTTACATAAATACATTAAACAGCTGATATCTTCTTATGCATAAAATTCTCGTGTCACAATGTTAGTTACCAAAAAAAAAACTATGAAATTTTGTGTGTATATTCAGTAGGTCTGAGAATAGGACATTAACTATTTTTTGTGAAAAAAAAGGCTGAACGAAGTTTTCTGGGTTCATACCATAGTAATAGTACCTACATTATGATATAAGTCCAGTAAGTTGATAATTACAGCCGAGGCGATATTGCTAGCCCAAACCGCAGGCGAGGGCTACAAGAAAGCAGAGGCTGTAATTATCCTAGCGCAAATTTTCAAAAAACAATACAGAGAAAAGAAAAAGCGCGCGGAATAATTTTAACTTGTTCACAAATTAGCGATGCGCGCGCATCAGTACTTTTTATTTTAAGTCAAAGGCAATAAAGCAGCCAGAATTACTAATAAAGTAAATTACTCAATATTTTTTTGGTTTTGTTACAAATGGTTGTAGTTTATTGTCAAAATTAATTAAATTAACGAATTAAATTTTTAATTTTTTGTATTTTATCTCCCAAAGTTAATTTTATTCATAAAATGTTGACCACTGACATAAAAACGCTTTGCTAAGATTTTAAACAGGAACCGTTCGTTTTAGTCGGAGCATCTTGCAAACCGTGCGTTTTACATTACCTTAACGCACTAGTGCGTAATGAGATACATTACGATACATATGAATTTAGTGGAATAAGATACCCTTTATGAGCAAATGTGTTATAAAAGTTGTTTATAATGACGAGAAAAATCCTACTAAAAATAAGGTTGTGTACCTACCTAACTTCCTTGTAAAGTCTAAATCTATGCCAAGACCAAAGTATGTGGATTTGTTACTTTAATTTTATAGGTACATAATATAATCGGATCCAAAGTCTTTTCTAGCAATCACTAGGCCCTTTGATTGCATAAATAGCTACAAAAATTTTGCGATTGTGAAGTTTAGTCAAGCAGAGTATCGATTCAGTGTCCACTAAGCTAATGTACGACTAGTATGGCAGCCAATGCATTTTTAACTAACTGTTGTTAGGTTGGTCAACAACTAAAGTAGAAAGCGCTGTAATTTTTTTTACAAGAATTTTCTCCAATTCTAACATGTAGATCGGTAAATTTAAATCAAAACTGTTTGAACTGATTTTAGATAATAAGAATTATTAGTTAATACACTTTGTGGTGTAACTGTTTGTTTACCAAAGAAATAAATAAATAAAACTGAATTGGCAATGCGTTAAAGTGTAAGTGTCTGTGTGTCTGTAAGTGTAAAGTTTTATTCTAAAACTTGAACGTATTTGGGACCTCTTCTAGTTTCTACCTCCTACTACGCAACCTAATATATTACAAACAAACATAACATAACGTCACGCCTGTAATCCCCGAAGGGCTAGGCAGAGGTGTACCTGGTAGTACCTACACCCACATTTCGCCAGTTATGTTTAAGTCCCATGAAAAAGGGGGCGAGCCTATTGCCATCAATCGGGCACAAATCCAGACTCCGGGCTGCTACTGAGAAACTCAATAACACTTGGCCCGACCCGGGGATCGAACCCGGGACCTCATGCTCAGCAGTAGCGCTTGCGACCACTAGACAAACGAGGCAGTCAAACACATATATATTACAAACATTTATACATATTCAAAGACATTTTACTATTGAGGTATTGTCGTGAAATAATCCCTTAAGTACAATGTTGTGAGGCGTGACGTCATGTAAGGAAACTATATTCAAAACGGCACGTGTATAACGCGGAAAGTTTCCACGGCAAACTCGAGGCAGCAGGTAATTAAGATATTTAGAACTTGCACATGCTCCGTATTCAGAACTTCTTTATGAATATTAAATGCTTAGCCAAAAATCCAGACCCATTATTATAAGAGCTCTCAGTTGGGATTCTGTTGGCAATTACAGACACGAATTAAAAGCCAAACTTTGTACCGAATAATTACTAAAGTTTCTGCAAGTTTATTAATAAACGAATAAGGAACAAATATGACATACACACACTGAATGATGGCACGCATTACAACGACACGACTAACATCACCCGACAACCGCCTGAACTTTCAACAAAGTGATTTACCTTCAATATAAAACGAACCGCTGATTTACAACGACATGGTTCAACAAGACCACCCCCATTATTACCAGCAGCCCTTTAAAAGTTCAACAATTGACATTTGTGACGAAGACACTATTATGGAGGGCAATTCAAGCTTATTATTGAGCTATCAGCTTGGATGTCAAGATAGTGGATGATTGATTGTGATCTATTAATATAAATCAGTAGCAAGGGTTCCGTCGGGGCAGTTGCGTACAAAAACGGTGTAATAAGGAGGATTGGTGGTCTGTAAGGCGAGATGCTAGTTTGTAAGTAATCTGTTGATCGCAGGCGGCGGGTAGCGTGTGGCGGCCGCCTCGCGGGGGTTCGTGATTGCTGACATTTATCTTGTGGCTGGCTAATTAGCAGCGTGCGCCACTGAACTGACTCTAACCACAATGGGCAACTCCACCCCACTGATAGTCCAACTGAACGCAAATTTTGTTATATTAAACAAAATTTAATTACCACAAACACAAAGATTAATTCTATACCCTATTGTGCTTTTAATCATACAATGAGTTAAACAGAACACTTTTAGAAATACAATGACATTCTAATTAAACAATGTTCTTATTTGAATTATTAAAACTGTCCGCAATACCGAATAATTCATTCACAATATACTAACAAAGTACTAAAGTTCATTGAATGCAAATAAAACGATATATTTTTTGTCCAGCGCGTGTGGTAATGAAGCCCACCGGGCGGATGTACTGCTCGTAAATACTAGTCCGTTTCGTTTTTCCGCTTCCGGGCTAGTGTTGCCATTACTTCAACGTTACATGTCTTATTTAACCTATAGGTATATTCGCTTAATTTAGAGTTATGCATATATGTTTAAACCCTTATTTATTGGCTATAAAAAGGCCTGCATGTTGTTAGCTTATCGTCTTATCAATATGAAATACGACCGCCTGGGGTGTAACTTCTTGTGTATTTTTTAGAGAGCTTAATTTTTACATGACGTTTATAAGGTTATTTATAAGCTTAACAATACAACAAGGCTTTTCGGCCATAAAAGCGGATTGGCTTGCAGATATTTGAACAGGTAGGTGTTGACTTTCTGACAGTTTAACGTAATCATTAACGCCGCATAGACCAAAAAAAGAACCTTTTTACTTTTCTAAATAAATTTTACATTGCCATTTTTTTTCCAATTTCGTAAATGGATTGAGCGCAATGCATATACGTTCGGTCTAAACAAAGTTTATATTTGTGAACCTATCGATAGTAGAACATTGATATTTTGATTCTCTAAAAGCAAATTGCAGTACGTTGAGGAATAACCGCCTTGCAATTTATGTGTAAGTGGTAGATGGTATCGTGGAGCAGTTCCTACGGTTTCTACCGCCGGCTACTGAGTACTGATACCTTGGGGGAGGCTCCCCTTACCAAGCCACTTTACTAATGTCGATTATTAACTGCCTGCTACACTCAGAACGGAGAATTATATTGCCTACTTCTGGAAATTAGTTTGGTACTTAGGGAGCGATTCGCTAAGTCTGTTTAATTAGATGTTCTTGTTGTTAGGTTGGATTATGTTAAGAAGATTTTGTTGACACAAGCATGGGGTGGTTTTTAATAGATACCTGTATTATATCTAAAATATATCGATGCCCCCAAGCAATAAGTCGGTAATGTGCTATTATGGACTTTTTGCTGTTATGTCAAATTCGGCATTAATGGGTTGGAACACATATTGGTATTTTTTTTCAGATTTTTTCTAGTGATATTAACGAAGTTATAATGACATACACTTTTATTGTAGGGAAATGTCCAACAAAATTATGACGGCAATAGTATTGTTACATATCATTACAAAAGTTTATTTTGTATTTTATTTTGGTAAGCAGCGGTTACCGGATTATTGGCGTAAATAAACTTCATAAGAGTTTTTGGTAAACGTTGACACGGGTTTGTTGTCGAAATATTTTAAATATACCTATTAAGTAATAAACACTTACAATGTTTCCGAAGTAAATAATTACTCAAACAGTTGCAAATTATCGTTTGATTTGATGTGACGATTATTACTTTACGTCATACGTGGTACCAATTCAGGCCACTTATAACTGTTTGCATGAATTACTTTAACTCGGACCCGTTGCTTTATGCATTGACAACATTTCTTCTCTTCCTACCATATAAATGTAATGGTTTATGTTTTGAACCAACAAAAAGTTCCCTTTTTGATATCCACGCGTCGATTAAGACGTGTACTATTTATAAATGAAAAGTCGTATCCTTGCTGATACTATCATTCTTATGATGCGCTTGAGGGATGAGGCATTGACAATGTTTCGTTAAACTAGGTCCGATTCAAAGAAAGAGTTCTACAAAGAATTAAAATCCTTGGTAGAAAGCTCATTACACAACGAGAGGACAGCTTACTATAAGCACAATATAAATAATAAAATTCAAAACCCTAAATTACTATGGAAAAATATTAAGTCCACGTTAATACCCACAAAGTCTAGACAAGACCTTCCATAGTTCACATACCCTGACCTTATTAGTATTTTTTTTTACTGTCCCTGAAAACCCCGTAGTAGGAGTATATCTCTTATGACATTTTTTGTCGATCATAGACATAGTGAAGCCATTTTTTCACTTAGGTACTCAAGTAAACCAGGCAGAGATTTCGCGTATTATGTTTAACTTTAATAGTAAAGCAGTCGGCTACGACAACCCTTCTTTGGGTTTGGTTGCTATAATAGTGACCAATATAATAGGGCCATTAACGATATTTAGTCTGAGGAGCATAGTTTGCCACTGAACCCAATAAAAACCAAATATATTGGGTTCGGCACGAGACAGCAGTTAGCAAGACTTCTTCTTCTTCTTTGACGTAAAACTTATGTGTGAGCCAGTTGACCAAGTGCTTGAAGTTCGGAATCTAGGTCTGGTTATGGACAAAAACCTTCGTTTTTAGAAACATATTGCAGACTCAATACGCAACTGTTTCTATCACTCGAAGGTTGTATACAAAATGAAATATTATTGCCTATTTATCCGAAACTCTACGGGAACAGTTAGTAGAAACCCTTGTGCTATCTAGGCTGAACTACGCGGACACGGTATACCGCTGCGCCTTTTAGCTCGCAGAGATCGCCTCATCCACAGTCTAGAGTCAAACCATAGCAACGGTTTTGCGGGGCTTAGTTTATAAGTTACTTACCCTCTATGATTAAAGATAAATAAATGAACGAAAGAATGAATCCAAAGGGTTCAAAGGGCCTGTGCTCGGTTTTGCTACAATATTCCTAGGAGAAGCCATATGACGCCCTTTTTAAACAAGCACTTCATTCTGAAAATGAAGTCCCGACGCAAACTACACCTAGCTTGTCTTCTGTTCGGAGTGGTAAATACCATAAACCAGTCTATCAGTTCAGTTGGGTAACGAGTAAACGGGAATGTGGAAGAAGGTTATGCTCGCAACTACTTTCGACCAGGTCTCGCGGTATAGCAGCTTTTAGAAGTAGCTTTCGTTGAGCAATTTCGAACAAGCATATTTGGAGCTAGATTAAATAAATAATCCACATTTTTCTACATTGAGTGGTAGAAGAAGGGGACGAAAGCGTACTCTACCTGTATCTTTAAGCCTAGATAATGTAGAGTTGAAACATGCAACAATCAAGTCGTTCCGGTAACTAAAGCTTAGCAGACCTCCTTAGTTTGCGTAAAAGTGCAGCCATCCCGAAAAGTTACCCTCCCTTTTTTGAGTCTTTGATGTTTAATACTGAAGCCACGAACGATAATATCAGTAATACGGATGAATACTGAGATTCGGCGTTAAATCTATCAATAACAATCGCAGTGAAACACTCGGAGTTCCCTGTGATTGTTATTACCTGTCTAAATTTTCCTAAAACCTAAAGTGATTGTTATTAATTGCTTTTTTTTCTAATAAACCTTGACATATAGCATTCTAAACATGCCGAATATTTTTATGGTACCGGATGGTTACACAAAATTATTAAGATGAATTTATCCTGGAAAAACAATGTTAGGTAACAACACTGTTACTATCTTTATAAAAAAATACCACAATAACATTGTATTAATACATTACGCATCACCTTTACTATAAAAAATAACGTTGTAGAGGTCCGTAAAATAATATTACTTACTAACAATGTTGACAAACTTACTGCAATAATCCCGTAAGTAGGATTACTAAAAAAAAATAACTTGTCACATTCCCGGTAATATTTATTTTCTTAGATTGCTCGGTTTAGCGCAGATATTATTCCATGTTGATAACACAATTACATTTCACAAAAAATTAGCTTTCATTTCATATATCAATGACCACAGTACTCCGATTCGTTGGAAAGATATTTAACAATAACAGTTAAACATTTCTCCTGTAAAATTTGGATTTTACGATTACCGACTTATTGCTTGGGGGCATCGATATATTTCTCGTGTCAGAGTATTTGTTGCAAAGCTCATCCGTAACGGCTAGACCGATTGTTATGAAATTTTGTGTGTAGGAGGTATGAGAATAGGACGTTAACTAATACAAACTAAATAAATTAAATAAGATTATTATGTTGATTCTTTGACGGAACAAAGTTTGCCGAGGAAGTTAGTATTATGAAAAATCTGACATAACCTACGAATAGTAACGAGCGGATTCCTAGGTTTAAAAAAAACACTTAATCCGTTTAAATAATTCTTTCATCTTATCAAACAAAACCATTTTATCGTCAAGAATAATTAAAGGTATAGTTTTGATTCTTTTTTCAGAACTATGTGATTTGATATTAAATTTTATTGCGAAGGGAAAAAAAAAACTTTTTTGCAAAAAATAAAACCGACTTCAAAAAAACACTAAACGGTGTAAAATAACTCTAAATTCGGAAGTCTGTGGCTTTGGTGGGTTTGTCTTACTCATGATGGGCCACCGACTTCCGAATTTAGAGTTATTTTACACCGTTTAGTGTTTTTTTGAAGTCGGTTTTATTTTTTGCAAAAAAGTTTTTTATTTTTCCATTTTTAGTTGTTACCATAAAAACATTTGCCATGAATTTATTTTATGTTGTTAATTGTTAACAATACATGTCATCATCATAGGGTTTTTCACTAATCCCTAATAAATTAAAATTAACATACCTAACTGACGAAATCTAGGTATATTGTACCCACCTGCGTACCCCTCAGAGCATACAGGCGTGATGATACGTCATTATGTTGTATAAACAATAAACACCCAAGCGATTCCAGCAATCACGACAGATTTGCCGTTCATTTTTGAAGAGTTCCGTTGTATATCTCCGAAGATCAGCACCAGATCTTCACCAAATTAAAATGGGACCACCTCAGGAGTATACTCTTTCAAATAAAAAAAGAATTTTGAGAATCGGTCCACAAACGGGGGAGAAATCAGGTAACATACAAATACATACACACGAACATAGAACCTCCTCCTTTTTTGAAAGTCGGTTAAAAAGGAAATTTACGTGGATTACGTAAATTCTGACTAAGGTGACCAATGTCATCAGTAGTTGCTATTATGATCTAAATGTTAATGTTTTAGATTTGGGCACTTCTTCATCATATAAATTTAAAGAATACAAAATCTCACTCTCCTAAGTGCGCGTAATATTCATAAAAAAGGATCTATAGTTTTCGTTAACATATTAATACGATGGAAAGCTAGTAATTTCGTACCCAAATTTTACTAACAAAAACATAGTTACTAAAATTATTATTGAAGCAAATCAAACAGAAAGATTTTATAATTATTTTGGAAATTGTTCACAACAGGATACAATTACTCCAATACCGACTCGTTAAACATAATTAAAGGATATTTTCTCTCTTAGAAAATATTAACATCAAAATATTTAACACATTTTTCATAATAACTTACAAGAATAGTGGTAAGTTAAGGCACGTGTAAGTTTTTACTAAATTGTTAAATGTTAAAGTGTGGGTATGTCTTTTATTTACTTTCATAGTTAAATAGTATTGGTAATAACAGCCTCACGCCTTGATCGAAGGTTAAACAACGCTTGACGAGGATAGTCTGTGGATATGTCACCTGTCAATGTCAAGACGAGGTGACATTGACAGTTGTGGCTCGCAAAGCTCGTTAAGCAGTGGGTCCCGGCAGTATTTGTAGATCTTTGACAGTCATTATTATGTTGGCAGATGCTCGAAAGTCTGACAACCAGTTAAACCAAGGAGTGAACTGTGTATCGTGTTAACCTGTAACTGGGTTATGGAGTTGCATCTAGTTAAACTGAAACATACTTGGGAAAAGTTAATCAGATGAAACATACATACATACATAAACTCACGCCTTTTTCCCATGGGGCAAAAACTACAGAGCGCCATATGCTACGATTCTTATACTTGTTTTGCTTCGTTTACATTCACACATGTTGTCATACACACACGCCGGCTGCGAGTAGGTACTACGCACCTGACCTTTCTGAAGGACCTCACCAGTAAGGGGTATGTATGTCCTTCTAGGGCGTCCCCTCCCGGCGTTCCCGCTTACATATGCCTTGTAAATACCTTAACCAGACCAGATGATGATTTAAATATTATTGATCAAATTTGTGACGTATGTAATAATATAATAATATGCCTCAATATTTTAGCATTAACCCTGTCACAAATGGGTGGAAAAACTCAACAACACTATACCTAACACAGGAATCAAACCGATGCCAAGCAGCAACACTTGGGGCCACCAGACCAACGTTGCGGTCATCAAAAGACATGAACAGGCCTCCCACAACAGCCACTTTAATGACTGGTCCTGTAAGTCTCGAATCTTCGGATTCCCGAGACCTTCAACAAGTCGACCTTATGGGAGGCCTACCAACGCTGCGTCTTCCAGTGCGTGATCGCCACTTCAGAACTTTATGGCCACAACGACCGTCTGTTCTGCGAGCAAACAGTCAGGCAGTAGATTTGCATATTAAAAATAAACACTGTATGATAATAAAACCCAATGGTATCTCTAAAAACGCTGCTCAAGAGCTACAAAATGATAAGCTTAAGCATCTTTTTATTATAAAGGTTTGGTTATGAGAATTTTTTGAGACATGGTTGGTACAAAATGCGGTACCGATGTGCAACTGATTTTATGATTTAGGCACTAGCAGACGTCCTGCAGTTTCACCCGTGTTATTCCCGTTCCCGTGGGAATACAGGGATAGCCTTCGCCTATGTCACCCAGGGGTAGTGTAGCTTCCTAACGGTGAAATATTTTTTTTAATCGGTCCTGTTGTTTTGGAGCCTATTCAGTGCAAACAAACAAACAAACTATAAAACATTTCCTCTTTCTAATATTAATAAAATAGACATTAAGGCGTATTCTATTCTATTCTAACTATGTAGGTATAATTTTTTGACTCAACCATTTATTCAAATCCCGCTTAAAGAAACGGTCTCGGAAGGGTTCAGTATCCCCAATAAACGCTTCGACTGTCTTCAATATATTTTTATATTAGTCAAGGAATAAAATCCTTAACCCACTAGTTTAAGGAAAAGGTTTGACGATTTACTGTTGTTTAAACGGGCTTGTTATCTCTCAATCGCTTCCTTATTGTAACCTTTATTTTTTTAACAGTAAATATTGTTTTATAAGCAGGTAAAGTAAATCACGTACCATACGTGTTCGAGATGACTTCGAAGAGATATTGAAGAACCACTCATCATCAACTATGAATCTAGAGAAGTTATTAAGTTAATAGGGTTGAAAATAGTTATACGTCACATTCGAAAAGTAAAGGTAGGCAGTTCCCTTTCATAGAAAGATCTTATAGCGTTATACCAGCCACAATTCCTACCCTAGGAAGGGATGTAACTGAGAATGTACTAACAAAGCCATTCAATTTCCACTTTGAGCTACGTGGAACCCAGAATCATACATCAGCAGCTGAGTCCATTGACCCAATGAGTCACCTGTACTTAAATTAGATACTAGAGTTTAAAAATAGCCCAGAAAGGGTAAAAAAAATGAAGATATATAATTAATGAAACCCACATCAAAGGCAATTGCGGGACAGTAATCAGTCCAACAATATGCGATTCGTATCACAATTATTTATTCTCTGTAATTACGAACATGTGTACGAACAGTACATTTTAATGTTAATATTACCTATTTGTTCATTAAAACATCAAGGATTAATGGAAACAGGCTTTTCAAACTCGACTGTTTTGCGTTGGTACATACAAATTGTGGCCATTTGTTTTGGTGACCGAGTGTCCGATGCTAAAGCAAAAACTATATCACACTGGAGTACCTACACATCTACTGAAAATATGAATAAAGTAAAGATACTTAAAATCAGAATCAAGTTAGGGCTATCAAATTAGTAACGTTACTAAACTTGAACTTAATTATTACAAGCGGTTTATCCTCGTGAAGTGTCGTTTTAAACATATTTATGGAACTTTAAGAGTTTTTGGATAGTTTTAATATCTATGTATTAACTACAAGATTTTGCTATTTTAGAAAAGTTATTGGTCATCAATTTCTTTTCTTCAAACCTTAAACGGTGAAAAAATAACAACCTTATTGGAAGTTATATTTTTGATTTTTTGTAAGTACCGTTTGGGGTTCTAGTTTATCGTGACATCGCCAAGTGGCTGGTCGACTCTTCACGTGACCAGAAGGCTGGCCTTTATTTCGGACAGAGAATCAGCCTTACCATACAACGTTTGTACAGACGCCAGCACATAAAGTTACCCCAATGTGTCAGATTTCTTTGATCGTTTTTCAACTTTATATTAAACAGAAAAAGGTTCATATTCAATTGGGAAAATTTGACACATTGGGGTAACTTCATGTGCTGGCGTCTGTACATAATAGTTGTAGGATCTATAATTATGTTAAAGAACTTTTAGTAGTTGAAATACAGTGACCAATTTCTTTGTACCCAATTATGTTTTGTACCAAATAATCAGGCAAGATCTATTAGTTGCAAGTTCTGAAATAATATTTAGTGAATTCATCCGTAAATAGTCCTATTTGTCAGATAATTATCAAACAACTTACTTGTGAAAACAATTTTCTTATTACTGGTACATTATCTATTGTCTAGGACCTAGGTACTTTCGGGGATTAACTGCTAGACTGATAATACGGGTGATTATGTTTCAAATGTGATTCAATCGTGATTGATTATATCAATAAATATGACGGATAATCTGCAATTAGCTGGATGGAGAACAGTTGGTTGTCGTCAATCGGCCTTGTTCTCAATAGAAATAGCTACACGAACTATTGTCAAATACACGCCTATTCAAAATGTTGACGTTACAGTAATATCATGGCGTATCCAATATAGAACAGTTGACAGAGGGAACGTCTTGCTCTTTGTGTATCTTAATAATAACTAGACGTCTGTACACAGGCAGGCAAAACAAACATTGTGAGGCTGCGATAATTGTAAAAGAAATATGATTAATTGCATTCATTTGCAAGTAGGTACAACGATGCGGGAAGCACTCGGAAAAATTTGATGCATCATTTCTCTTAAGACTCTCGACCTCTTCGATACAAATGAGTTTTTAAGTATATGGCTTTTTGAACGCGTTTCTATTAAGATTGATACAACCTATTGAGTTTTCTGATCCTCGCCTCTCATGGCCGGAATTGTAGTTCAAATCCTGGCAATACTGACATATCGGTGAGGTTGATAATTATAATAATATAATATATTATTATAATATAAGTCTGAAATCGCCAGTGCGCGTTGAGCAAGCGTGGTGATTTATTGATTCTTGTGCCTTTTCAGTATTGAAAGAGGTCTTTTCCCTGTAGTGATATAATAACAAGTATACTATAAACATGTCAAAAGATTAAACATGTTTGTCTTCAGCGTATTGTTGTAGGACAATCAATCCTTGGCTCCTATTTTCTATTTGAAAAATATCAACTGAATATCAGTAGTACCTACAATATAACATGACTGTTATATTGTTATTCTAGTCAGTCGGCTGTACTTGTCTAATAAACGACAATCCCTTGTCGTGTCCAAACACAACTACATCGGCGACTAACCCCTAACTAATGAATCTCGTCGCAGTACTCACCACGTGAGGAAAAGTAAACACGCAGGGTAAGTAATAAATCTAAATTCGTCCATCAGTGAGTGCAGGCAAGCGTTCAGTGCGCTAGTTGGCGCGAGGCGTTAGTAGTTTGTCACTAGGAGGACACGTTCGGACGTGATGCCCAGTTTATTGCTTCCCCGGCACCGACTGATTGGATAACTCAGGGTGACTACCATAAAAGCCAAACTCGCCTTACTTTTCACTTTAAAGATCCCTTCATTTTTATAACCTACGTGCCGTGCGACAGCTGGACGCGTTTCTCACCCGTGGTAGCTGCCCACGTAACGCACGACTGGGCTAGGATATACAACGCGAGAAACATTATTTAATGCCGCAGGACATTATTCGGTTTTTATTTTTTTTGAACCTACTGGGCCGAATATAATGGGATTTGATAAAAACAACTCCAAATCAAAATCAGTACCTATTGTTAAAATGTTAGTTTACTGTACAAGTACTTTATAATTACTGTATAGTCTGCACACCGACTATAATATAGATGAAAACGTAAGTTCTAGAAAAACGATTGCTCCCAAGGAATTGCAAAGAGCGTCAGACTAGAGACTGATGTAATCCTCTTTAAATTATGTTGCAGTATCTTGGTACCTAGATATCTATATTAAAAAATATTTTTTCAGATGAACTTCCACGAAGTACATTTTTACAGTGAAATTTTTAAGCTCTGAGAATAGTAAAATAACTCTCCAGAGGAATGTGATAATGTAAATTTTCTTTCCGTTTTTTTTTAAACGTCCCAGTTTGCTCGGTGGCTGAGCTTCATGCACAAATAAGGAGTTAGCACGTACACTCGTCTTATCGTAAGGCACGTAGCTCGCTTGATGCCTACTTTATTGCCGGCTAGGGTCCTTGTGAATGCCGCTGCATCACACCAATGCACTCCACATTCTTTTTTTAATTGGGAGATACCAATGAAAACGTGTGAACGATTTCTCTGCATATGAATAAAATAAAATGTACGGTGGCGCTCGACTAGCAGAGATTTATAGAGATGCAGTGCATGCCCATATTCATGCATATATATGTATGTGAAGTGTAGTTGGTATGTGTGTTTGTAGGGCCTTGTGTACAGGGTGGAAGGGACATCGTCCCATAAAATGATAACATGAGTTCTGTAAATGATACTGTAGTTTTGACATTAATAAAGCTTTTGTACAGTTTAGAGTACAAAGAACAGCAGAAAAAACTTGGAAATTAGGAAAACATACGAAAAATCTTAAGGCCGAATCAAATGTCAAAATCAAAGTCATTTATTCAAATAAAGCTGAGGATAAGCACTTTTTGACCACCACACAGACTTACATAACAGACTGTCCCCCAAAAAGTCCGCTCTTCGCCACATCCTAGTGTTTTTCCTGGGAAGAAGAAAAGGCGGAACAAACTCACCAAAAATAAGCTGACTGTTCAGGATCAAGTTCTGAACTCATGGTGTTCGGATGTGCTCAGATGTCCCTTCCAACCTGTATGTATAATTGTCTATATATCTCTCGCAACAAATTAATTGGACGCTGATCAAATTTGATCAAGCTCCGTAGTTTATACGGAGACTTCGACAAACAAACATAGGTAGGTATGTTTATTTATATTTTCATATTTAAACAGGAAGAGTCTTTTAAGTATTTTTTAATTATACGTACAAAATATAATGAAGAAGTGGACCAGTTTTTAGCAATTACCTGTTGAAATCAAAGAGAATACTTTGTAATTCTTTTGATCGTTGTTTCCGTTAAGTTACACTTTTTTTTTAGTTCAAACAATTAATTGGCCGTCACTGTAGCTCTTATATTAAGATATAGACATACCATTACACCTGTTATCCTCGAAGGGTTCCAGTACCTAATAAAATACGTAGAATTCAGTTCTGAAGTATCGTCAATATTGTTATAATCCTTATCCTCCACGGAAAGGAATCATAACAGACTGTGTTTATAATTTTATAACTCTTATATGAAAACCGGATGAAATGTTGAATTTATTTTATCTTTGACTAGCAGACGTGACGCAGTCTCACCCGCGTAGTTTCCGTTCCCGTGGGAATATGGGGATAAAAAGTAGCCTATGTCCACCGGGAATAGTGTAGCTTTCCACCAGTACAATAATTTTTAAAATTGGATCATTAGTTCCGAAGATTACCCCCTACATACAAACTTACAAACATACAAACTTACAAATTTTACCTCTTTATAATATTAGTATAGAAGTATAGATTATTAAATTTTAAAACAATAATAAGAAAACTTTTGCCCTACGGCAAATGATTGTTCGTTACACAGAAAACAATAGGGATGATTAAATTAGAAAATAAATACACGAGCGCATAATTAACTAAAAAATAATACTTATTTTTTTTTCCCGCAAATTACTAACGGACCTGAGTGACGTCATCATCCTGCCCAGATGTTGGCTGTGCAGCACCATCTACCTCTTCGATCAATAATAGCACTAGATACAGGACCAGCAACAAAAATACGTCGCTAAAGTGTCCACGTTTACACACACATAAACAATTACATTTCTTACGACGAAATATTGAAAAAAGTTTATTGAAAAATTTAGTTTTTTTTAAAGTTTATTATTGATCGAAGATCTACCTAGTACAATTGTGAATCAAAATTATCCAGGCCCTAACATCATCTTATTTAATATATAAATATAAATATTCCACAACTTTTTCACACAACGCCATCAAGTCCCAAGCTAAGCTAAGAGCTTGTGTTAAGGGTACTAAATAGCCGAAAAACATACGTATATATTTCTAAATACATACATATAATATTATAGATAAATTACACCCAGACACAGAACAAATGATCGTGCTCATCACACAAACATTTGTCATGGGTGGGAATCGAACCCACGACCTCCGGCAAGCAGTCAGGGTCACTAACTACTAGACCAACAGGCCAGTCAAATGCAAATCATGTTTCAATTGTACCACGCCTCCACTAATTAAGAAGGTATACAAAATACTTCATAGCGTATGTCCATTTTGTCTATTCCCAAACCCTGGGCAAGAATCGACTCCTCATATTTCAATGGCCCAATACCCCTTTGTATCTGAATGCGTATCACGTTCCCAAGTCCCACAGTTTACCCCAACAGGCGGCTGATTGAAGATGAAGAAAGTGGCTTATGTTATTATTCACTCCAAGAGAGAGATCCTTCGGTTTTTCGGTTGGTTTAATAGAAAATATTTCTTAAAAAGCATCTTCATCAGCCTAAAGCATTTCACGGCTGGACATAGGCTATTCTAATGGCATACTTTTTAACTTTAGCAAGTATGCAAATGAACCAACTCAAGAGAGGAAGCATTTGTCTTAGTACTAGAAAAACTACATTTCTAGTACTAAGACAAATGTTTCCTCTCTGTGGGAGTCTGTTTCTGCCATATTCCATTGCGTGGGATGTCACATATTATTATTCAATTCCTTAATGCTTCAAATACCACTACAGTGTTAACATAATACACGCAGTAGACTGGTAGAAAATGTCACAACATCAACCTTATTGTGTTTGGTATAAATTCGAAAAACTGTGCTGGCCTCTGTACATGATTTGAAACCTTATAGAGTCCTTAATTTGTGTCAGGTTTTTCAAATTTTACCTTTCTTGTGCTGTTATTTTGATCTATAACTCGTAAATTATGACCGTTAACGCGTCACGGCTAGAAAACCACTTTCTCTTGTCGTGGTGACTTTACTGATGACTTTACGTACGCAGTCGGCGTACGTAAAGTCATCATGGAACTTAGCACCAGTCTTATTCCGAGGTCCGAACCTCACAGGGGGTGTCCTTAGTGCGTAGTTGCTTAATTCATTCGTTATTTAATGGTATCTACACAATTATAGTCTTCAGTCGCGAAGTTCTTAGGTTGACCTGCAAGATGCCTCTTTAGCGATTTATATCCCTACACAATAGGTAAACGTTTGGTCGGAGGATCCTCGCTTTTCCGCTTTTTCTAGGGACTGCGGAACTTTAACCCTTGTTCCTCATACCCCTTAACCACTACAAAAAATAACAAAGTGCCATCAGTACCTTCCATCAAATCCTGCAGCATGAAGGTATATTCCGTGTAATGGATATGATAACAGACGTAATGCTGTTAGTGGAATAGCCCCCGAAATTGTCATCCAGGCTGTAGTCGTCTGTTCATTTCGACAAATACTGGAGCTAGTTTTTCGCCCAACGACGAACTTAATATCCACTACTGTTTTAACTTCGTAAACTGCTATAATTTTAGCCTTTGTGCTTGCTACTATTGTGTATGTTAGCAATCTATGGTCATTTTAGTTCTAGCCTAAATTCATGTCTGAAACAAAATAATTATTTACGTAGTAATTAGACTGTACCGAAAACAGAACTGTAATGCGTTGTGAATTTATTTCCTTGACGGTACATGAACTACATGATGCCTTAGTATATCTTAACATAATTAAAAAATATTTGACTGTTTGTGGATTACCTACGAAGTCTCAAAAGACGTCAAAAACGTTTGTCCAAGGAACTCAATAAATATGGTCTTCATATTGTTGTAGATACATTCCGAAGTTTAACGCAGACCTCTACGATAAATAATATTTATTTCTGTAAAACCGTTTAACAAGCATTTTTACTCGTTTTTTTTTAAACGGGCTGTCTTTAAACTCTAAAATAGAGTGAAAAGGTTCTGTCAGTAGAAACGCAGGCAGGGGACGCCCTAGAAGAACATACCTACACATGCCTTATTTGTGATGTTCTTCAGAAAGATCGGGTGCATTGTACTCGCAACCAGCGTGCGTGTATGACACGTATGAGGAACAGGGTGTAAAATTCATCATCCGCTATTTAAAAGGGAGGATCTTCCGACCAGGCGGGTGTTGTATCTGGTGGGCTACTACTGCCCGACGGTTGTTGTCGGAAACTTGTATACGTGCAAATTGCGCGGATAACTCTGATACCGCGATGTAGGATATCGGTAATTAGTTCGTGTGTGGCGTAGATGTCGCATTACGTATGAACGTTAATTAAACATAGAAGTATGTAAGAATCGTAGCAGATGGCGTTTTGTAGTTGCTGGCCATCCCTATAGGAAAACGGCGTGAGTCGGTATGTACATAGACGTATCTTCGTGAGAACATAAGTGACGACCATGCAGATTAGTGTGTAAGATGGTTATTTATTTTCCTCATCAGCGTTGAGTTGTCCATTGCTGGACACAATCCTCTTTAAACGCTCTGAGGTAGAAGTTCCGCCGCTATTAGATTGCTCCAATATTCTACACAAACTTGCCCTAGGTTCGGCTTTCACACAAGCTAGGGTTGCTTTATTTTGGTGAACGGATATTGTGTTCGAAAAATGACAATAGCTCTGAAATCCGATCAAGTATCGACACCGTCAAATGTGAATTAACCTCTCACTCTATAGGTGGTAACTAATACTTTATAGGTAGTTTCAGTTAATTCTTGTGTGTGAGGTTTATGTAGATCTGAAATAACGTCCTTCACTGATGTCAATGATGTCCAAAATTATCTTAGATAGTACATATCAATAGAGATTGCCATACCTATAGGTAATTGTCCGGATTTGTATCATAATCTTGGAAGAAGGCGCCTAAATTTCTGGACATTTTGCTTCACACAAGAAGTTTAGAATCAATTAGGGTCTGACCAAAACAATATTTTCCTTAATGATAACTGTACCTGTAAATGTAGTTATTAAAAAATATGCTGCAGTATATGAACGGAGACTTCATCACCACGTGAACGCTGAGGCAATCCAGCTCCTCGACAACACGGATCTAGTGAGAAGACTCAAAAGGACTAAACCGTTCAAGTTAGTGTAATGATAAGTGATAGTGAAATTTAGTGTAAAGTCAGTGTTACGTCCAACAATGCTTCAAACATTAGGTTCATGAACGAATTGCTTCCCCTTAACAGACTCTAAGATTATGTCAGTGGACAATTTATTAGTTGTATTTTTGTAATTATTTAGGTTAAAGTAAAATTACTTATTTGTCTGTAGACTAGATCTTAATTTCAGTAGTATTTAGATTTTTCTAATTCGTTACAAATATAAAAGAAAATAACGTGAACGATGTTTCATTAATCCGAAGTGTATGGATTTGGCATGAGCTTTTGAAATGCTGAATTCCATACATCGCGGATTTATCGAACTTTGACATCGTTAATGATAAAGAACACACACTGCTATGCACTTTTTGAACGTCAAAATTGCATAAGGTAGTCCCCAAAATGCCTACCCTTTACCGGTTCCTAGTGTTTTTGCCGGGAAGAAGAAGTGAAGGAACAAATTCTCAAGCAAAAAGTTTAGTCTGACTTCATCTAGGCTCCCTAGATCGAAATCATTTCGTAACCTACGAAAGGTAACTCCGATGAACTCAAAATATTTACATAACCGCACAATAAAGGAGATATTATTTCTGCAAGTTTACTCAAAAGGCAAGAATAAATATTTTTCCTTTATCAGACTTCCCTTCTTCGTTTTAATTGCGTAAATCCTCTTTAAGGGGATCGTTTCTGATAAAATCTTTTTTTTTTCAGTTATGATACCGCGATGATGTAATTAAAGATTTCGAAATGAGCTTACCTGTTTGCCTGCGGTTGCTTCTGTCTCATTAGAGAACTCATCAGGTTGATGTTATGTGATATCGTGTATTCTGGTGTCTTGCGGTTGTATCATTTACTTACTCCTCGAATTCCCGGTATTTTGTAATTCTCCCTTACTTTTTAACCGACTTCAAAAATAGGAGGAGGTTCTCAATTCGACGGTATGTTTTTTTTTTGTGTGTTTGTTACGCGATTTCTCCCCCATTTGTGGACCGATTCTCTAAATTATTTTTTGTACAAACAACTTGAATGTTATATTTACTCTAGACAGTGATGTTTTCAATAGTTTCTCACAATCCACACCCACGGAAAGAGTTGATGGTGACTCTAATTAGTTTAACTACTAACAATTCTTTAGTTCCTTTTGTGCTTGGTATTCGAGTTGTTTCTCACAGGATATTTTTGAACTATACTTAATATTGTTAAACTGTCCTTAATATTGTAAAACTTGAATTGTTTTTAAAAACTGGACAAGGTGGGACTCAAACACGAAATATTTCGTGGCTTGTCAAACAAATAAATGCCCAAAAAAATCACGTTTCCAATATTTTTCTTTTAAGTCCCGCCAATTTATGTTTTTTTTATTATTTTTTGTTATAGCAGCAATAAATATACACACTCGGTAAAAAAATAAACTGTATAGGCAGACTTTAATACGGCTCATGAAATACAACCCGCGGACAGACTGACTAACGGACGAAATAGGATGCCATTGGCACCGTTTGGAAGCGAAATATTGAAAATATCATTAAACTAAGTATTGTGGTAAAGGGTATAATGCAATACTATCATCAGCACATGCCCGTAATCTTCGAAGGATTAGGCAGAGTACACCCACAGTTCACCAGTTATATGTAAGCCTCTTGTAAAAGGAGCGAGCTTATTGCCAGAATTCCAGACTCCGGGTTGCTACTAAGAATTTCCAGATGGGAAAGCTCAATAACGCATAGTCAATCCGGGGTTTGAACAGGGATCAGCCATTAGACCATCAAGACAGTTCAATAATATCATGCAAAGCACGACAAACCATAATTTCAACACATCACAGACACCACACGTTTACGTATATTCACTTAATAAAAGAGCAAAACGTGATGCTATCAATGTTAGCTTGAACCGTCAAGTTTTATTTATTTATAGTCTACCAGATAAGGTTTCACTTTTGGCTAGACAGTATAAAGGGTCTACCATAAAAGTCGCCGTTTGGAATTTGTTTTTTGTACAGCTGTGCTTGCGATAGCGTGGTGAGATTAGCCTGCTGTCTCCAATAAATCAGACTGCTGCATAATATTTCGAAATGTTTCATGTTTGCAAGCAGAACCCAGACTTGGTTTTATCAGCGTCGATGAGTTAGTAACGGCTCTGTTTGTGAGTTTTACGTCAAGTATTGGTGCTTATATTGATTAGATATGAGTTGGTACCTTTTAGATGTGTTGACTGTTTGCTGGCTTCTGCTAAAAGTATGAGAAAGCATTTTAAGTTTAGCAAGTATTTAACAACATATGTAGGAACGTACGTAGCAACGTATGTAGGTGATACGAGGCTGCGGCCGACCACGAGGGAGATGGCGGGACGACCTGATTGTCTTCCTTGAAAATTGGAGAGAGGTGGCGCCAAATCGCGACTGATGGAAGAAATGGAGGGAGGCCTTTGCCCAGCAGTGAGACAGTTTAGACTAAATAATAACAATAATAGTAGGAACTCATACTCAATTTCTCCGGCGAAACAGTTGGCTGCCGCGCAGCGTGTCACGAGTTCGATCCTCACGCTGATCAAATATTTGTATACGCATATCAAACAGCCAGACTCGGAACAACTACTTGTTCATCGAACAGTACAACGAACATGTGACATGCAGTGCAGCAGCCAATAACAATAAGACTTACGTAAGTCTGAAATTCCATACTTTAGACAAGGTTTTCTTAAAAATATCTGACTAACAAACCTTACTCTGATACTCTTTTTTACAAAACTGCAATCAAATATTCGCCCAACAAAATACTGTTCCCCAAAATAATCATTAATCAGTCTTAAAAGTAAATGAATAATTAGCGTGTAGAACGTTAACAAGCAAATGTAGCTATGAGTACATTATATATGTACATTTACATATATTGTACTCTTGTCAGTTTGCGTGAACAAGCTCTCAGAATAGAATATTTAAATGTCATAGTGACATGATAACAATTAGGAAAAGGTAAGGAACTATTCGCGTAAAAACGTCCGCGTTTGTAGTGCTCGTAATAATAACTTTATTTTCATGTGTTTTTTGTCACGTTACATTTTGTCGTATCTATGCATAAACTTCTTATCTTTATCATGTATTTATAATCCATATTACACCTCAACCATATTATATAATACGCAGTACACATATTAAAACAACATAAACAATTGATTGACAATTACAAATTAGGTTTAATGTTTTTTTTTTAGTTTTTGTATAGGTAATATACTCGTATTATAATACGAGTATAAGAGTGAGAGATAAGGTGTACATACATTATACAGAAATAAATTAATCAACTAATTACAAAAAAATAAAACATAAAGAAACTAATAATAAATAATTACAAAGCGTCGTAAAATTCATTCGCATCGCCGTCAGCTGAAAAAGTGTCCATAAGGGCGAGACTCCACCAAAGCGGAGATGAGAAGAGATGTGTTTTACAACCAATCAGCTTGCTTCATTTTGACCGCTCAGTGCTTAGCTCCAGCACAATGCATATCCTATTGGTTAATTACAAGACATCTCCTCTCGTCTTCGCTTTGGTGGAGTATCGCCCTTAGGCTGGCGGCATTTCCACGTTGAATGGTAAGGCTTAGCCTCTGGCCAAAGTATATATATACCAGCCCTTGGGTCACGGGAAGAGTCAACTAACCGTTTAGATATTGGCTTTGAAAAAAAGATGAGCATTTAGACCCCACGGTGAAAGAGTTTCAACCCTAAACGACCCGAAAATATGAGTAGTTACGAACAAGGTTGCCATACCTAAGCCACAGCAACCGCAGCAGCAGCGCTAGCACAGCATGTCGACCCATGAAGATTCAAACTAAATGTTTCTATCTTGTTTGAGTGTCATATTAAATTTACAGTAGTAGGTGGTGTTGCACTTTACTATTGTCTGTTTCCAATTCCAATTTCAATAAAGGACGTATTACGAGCGGATAATTATTATGATAATTGTTAATTATTTATGATAATACCAGCCCGTAACGTCCACTGGTAAATAAGCCTACCCAAAGAACGGTCAAAGGGGAAATTGCCATAATCCAAGCTTACGTAGAAAACGGAATGGTTATTTGTAGCTGGTTATTGTTCTTAGTAGACTGGCCATTACAGAGGAACAAGCATGGAAAAATCTTGCTTCGTTCAGCTTTAGCTATGTGAAACAATTTTTAAGTAAACTGTCGTGATGGCCCAGTGACCCTCATGTACTTACGAGGGTCTAGATCTTGGCAAGCACCAAAGTCGACTGACCTTTTGGTCTAGTGGTTAGGAACCCTGACTGGTAAGCTGAAGGTCGTGAGTCCGATTCCCACCCAGGACAAATGTTTGTTTGATGAGCACGATCATTTGTTCTATGTTTGGGTGTAATTTATCTATAATATGTACGTATTTAGAAATATATAAGTATGTTTATCAGCTGTTTAGTACCCATAACACAAGCTCTTAGCTTAGCTTGGGACTAAATGGCGTTGTGGAATATTTATTTATTTTATTATTAAGTATTTTAATGTGACCTTTTCAGGTCATTTGTACTTTCTAGTTTGTTTTTTAAGTTTATCTTAGATGTCAACAAGACACCAGTAAAGGAAAATATAGCAAGGAAACCTGAACTTGCACATTGATGTAAATTTGAAATCGTCAACCCCTTTCGAGCAAGCGTGGTCCCGCGCGCACTCTCAAAAAATCATTTTTTTTTTATATGCCATACGGGGTCCGTAATGGTTTTAATTATAAAGTTAAAACATAAGAATACATGTCATTATTACGGAAAGTAATAAAAATATTGAATATGTGTATAGCGGTTATAAATACTAAAATGCATAATTAAGTAAAGAAGTTGCAAAGTAGATATTTGTAGCTTAACAGCCAACTATTAAAATGGAATGGTAGAATAGTATTCATAAAGATTAAGCCTTAAGGCGCCTATGTTCCCGCTAGATAGGGGCACATATTTATGTTTGCTAAACGCGGAGCCTCGTTTAGTTCGTACTGCACGCGAACTAGCCGTATAGGTAAATAAGTTTTAATTACTTGTTTATTGTTGTTTCTTCGTCAGTATTTCTAGGGCTGTATAAGAAAGTTTAGTTTCCTATAGCCTTTATTACGGGGCTTCTTCATATAAAGTGTGAGAGGTTTTCATCGGCGATGAGATAGAAAACTTGTAGCAATTATTTTGTTTCATCTCCACAGCTCTTCTTAGCTCGTACGTCTTTTGCTGCAATAGATGAAGTACCTACCTATGTTATAGAAAATTTAATCGGGTTTTTTTCTAAATACTGGTTTAACGATTTTTGTTGACCGGAGAGATTAATTCAATCAATGATGCTATTTCCGGCACTTCAAGTATTCAAATCATCTGTTATAACACTCAAAGGAAACAGACTGGCCCAATTTATCCGGATTCTCATGGTACACTTAATTTTTCATTTAAATATCTCACCCGAATCAGTTCTACTTGGTTCCATTCGCATATCCCCTAAAACAAAAGCATAGCCATATGTATGTAAACGGCGTGGTAGCTCAGCGACTAAAAAGCAAAAATAGAGGTAGAATGGCAAAACTTTTTCTACGTGAAAACACAACAATATAAGGTGAATAAAAAAGGGCATTGTCTCAAATATAACCTAATAAAATGTATGTGTTTTATACTCGCAATGTCACCCCGTTGTCATGAGGAATTCTATGGAGATTCACAGCTTTCCATTTTTTAATATCTAGCCCCTCATCCAAATAAACAAAGGGTCTGAATTCTTTTCCGCTAGCTTTAATTTATTTCCAATAAAGATTGCGCGGGTACTTAGTAAGGTGAAATCGTACATTTCTACGAGCGTTTTTACGGAGCTTTCATAAAGGCTGATCAGTGGAAAAGTCGTGAAAAAGCGATTTCATCTAATTGGAAATTGAGTTTATTAGCTAAATACGTACTAACGACTTATTCGCTGACTCTCACAATATCTGGTGTGAGGAGGCAATAAAACGTTTATCTTATTACATTCTGAGCTGTGTTATGAAACAGACGGCATACGAGTTTATTAAAACTTGTATGTTCCGTGTCAGCGCGTTTTTCTTAAGAATCCTTTTATAGTATATTGTAGTATTTTATTTTTAAATATGGTGTCTATAGTTATTTAGTAACTAACTGTCGGATTATGCTTAAAGACGCAGTCTAAAATAAACACTGCAAAGTGTGCAAAGCGATGGCTTTGGTTGTTTATTTTTTTATTTTTCGACCTTCAACTTTCCGAACTAAAGTTATTTTTGCATTTTACAATGTTTCAACTAGAAGTCGGTTGCTTTATGGAAAAAAGAGAAAAGGATTATTATACATTTTTTGGCCTTTGGCCCACAAATTCTTGAAATGTATTTTACCGACTTCGTTAACCTACCAGTGTTTATAATATAGAACAACATAGAAGAAGGGTATAAAAATCTTATTATTGAAGCTAACTTAGAACTACTTATCAAACTTGAACTAGATGTCACCAAAAAAAATTTTCGTCAATTAGACAATAGAATTTCTCTTTGTTTTGAAGTAGTCAGTTTAAAAGAAATCGTAATATACGTTTCTTGATCCCAAAACACTAGCTACTAGTTTAATAAGGTTGATGGCCAAATAGTCTATGTTGGCATATCTAACCGGTAGTTCAACTTTAGATCTACGAGTAAATAAAAGCTCAACAATAATAAACATAGGCGGTAAAAGTTATCTCAAAACATCTGTATTTTACACTAACAAACCTACAAATAAGATATTTTTGGACTTTTCTTTGTACATTCAAATTAGTAATTCCATTTTAATCTAGAAACTTTTTAGTAGCTATAAATTAGAGCGTCGCATGCGATTATAATCCCGCTCCTGGAGGGTGGCTACTTATGCAAACTGGCACTTATGCAAAATGTAAGAATCTTCACGCCTGTATTACGTCGGTTGTAAGCAGCACGGTAAGAACAAGTTTCAATCATGATAGTAGACAGTACCAGTAGTGCTTGGTTTTAGATATTATTATTATTTATTTGGTTTTGTATATTATCTTATATTTTAACACTTTGTTTTTTTGAGTGTGTCCGTGGCATCACAACACAACGGGCCCTATCAGAATAACAGCGCTGCGATATTTATATTTTTAAATGTCGCAGCTAATGCTGAGATAGGCGCCTTTTTGGTCTCGAACAGGTCTTTTTAACCCCCGACGCAAAAAGAGGGGTGTTATAAGTTTCACCGCTATGTGTGTGTGTCTGTCTGTCTGTCTGTCTGTCTGTCTGTCTGTCTGTCTGTGGCACCGTAGCGCCCAAACGGGTGAACCGATTTAGATGCAGTTTTTTTTATTTGAAAGCAGGGTTTCTTGCGATGGTTCTTAGACATAATTCATCAAAATCGGTTCAGCCGTTTCAAGGTTATCAGCTCTTTTGTGTTAACTACCGTTGCTATTTTAGACGTCTATGGGTATTAACTTTACTTAAAAACGTATGTGTGTCTTAAAATTTCAAGCACCCATGCGTGTAACATTAATAAGCAACATTATGGTGTATTTGGTCTGATGCAGCCAGGATATCTAGCAGACTAATACACTCTTGGGAAAATAACAGCAGATATCTCGTGTTTGGATTCATTTTAACCTGCATTTGATTCTGCACACAATGCATTGATGGCAACTGGGTGAGCTGATGCTGCAGCCAGGCTATCCAGCACACCAGTAGGTAGACTCTTGACAGAATAATTGCAGATATGTCGTTTTGGATTCATTTCAACCAGCATTTGATTCTGCACACAATGCCCTGATGGCAACAGAGTGAGCTGATGCTGCAGCTAGGCTATCCAGCACACCAGTAGGTAGACTCTTGACAAAATAATAGCAGATATGTCGTGTTTGGATTCATTTCAACCAGCATTTGATTCTAAATACAATGCACTGATGGCAACAGGACGAGCTGATGCTGCAGCCAGGCTATCCAGCACGGGACTGGACGAAAAGGCTCTGCCGGATTCCCAGTCCCCTCCATTCAGGACGAAGCGGGAACAACGCTGGTGGTTTTTAGTGGGTATACCGGGTCAGACCGGGGAGTCCCACATACCCCCCCCCCCCATCCCCCGATGGGAGGGTATGCGTAATGCATTTTCCCCAGCGTCAAAAAACAAAAAAAGGCTATCCAGCACACTAGTAGGTAGACTCTTGACAAAATAATAGCAGATATGTCGTGTTTGGATTCGTTTTAACCAGCATTTGACTCTACATACAATCTCATAACTGTAAACTCTATAAAACAAAATTAATGCGTTTAAAAATTATAAAATAAAAGTTAAATTAAAAATTTAAAAAACCCCCACCGCAAAACACTTTAGCCATGAAATTTTACGTAACGTCGGGGTACCGTTAAAATAAGTACCTACATACCTACAAGTACTAGGAACATTCCTTACTCAAGCGGTACCCCGACGTGAAGTAAAATTTCATGGCTAAAGTGTTTTGCGGTGGGGGTTTTTTAAATTTTTAATTTAATGTTTTTAAGTCCAGACTTTATCTTGGTCATATTATGTATTGTCTGTAATGGCCTTTTGAAAAAAGAACCACACATATATACATCTACATTACGTAGGACTTATACGCTGGTGTCTCTCAGTCCATTTCACAGTCAATAATAACTTTAGAAATCGTTCCATAGCAACGGCAGCAAGAAGGAAATAGCATAATAATCGTACTTCCTTAGATGTTCATTGCACAAGGATCTAGTATTCCTTTGCCATTTAAAAAAATATGGCGAACAGGGTGTTAAGTTTCTCATCCCCTACTAAAAAAAGGGGGGGACAATCTTCGGACAGACGGTGTTGTGTCTGGTGGGCTAATGCGCGATGGATTTTATCGGATGTCTGTGTACGGTACTATATGTTAATCGTGCGGATAACTTTGCTTGCGCGATGCACGATTTGTGTGACGTCAGGGTTTAATGTTGTGGTAGATGTGAGCGAACATTGATAACTGAATGAGTCGTTGATACCGTTCGTACAGAAAAAAATACCTCAATATTTTATTACTAACCGAGCCTGTAGTGGGTTCCTGAGAGTCGAAACTTGATTCCACACTATTCACAAGGAGTTGGAATTGGCTGCCTTGATGCCCAAAAAGTTGGGGTTATATTTCAGTAGATGGGTGATTTTTCATGGTCCATTCGGTTAAAATTGTGAAATGCTGTCTAATGAGAAGTGAGTCTTTGCTTGCTGATCAACCGAAGTTCAATTATGCTATGCCGATGACGTTGGTAGGCCTGGTGAGGACTAGTAATGCGCGTCCGCAGCCTTGAATATTGGATAGCTGTATGACTCCATGCTTGAGAGCCTAATGAAGGTTGCACTGCCCATAACGTCGGGGTCACCTGTGTGTTCCCCAAACCTACACGGTTTGAGGAACGTGGTGTAAAGTTTCTCATCTTTGAATACATAGAGAGGTACCAAATGATTCATGTTAACACAACACTGGCATTAGGTGTTGCCCAACTACAGTGTTGTGTTGTCTCAAAAATTATAAAATGATTTTAAGAGCCTTAACAATTTGAAAGTAAACAGAAAGTTGCTGGTACTTTATGTCGCTTAGAGCTGTTTGCTTTAACTCTTAACCGATAACGACAAAATTGTTTTTGGGGTTCATTTTAAATTTATTTTAACAATATTGTTTGTTCTAGTTTCTTTTATTATTTGTATGTGTGGAACTGCACAACGGGTCATACGGTCAAAAGTTTTGCTAAGTAGTAGAAAATATTCAATGGCAGTTTGGAATTTGAAATGTCGTCGTGATACCCTCATACCTCGAAAATCACATTAAAATAATGATGACACAGAAAAAAGTCAATAGCAAGTGATTTTGGGCTTTTTATCTAGAATTTCTCAGTAGCACCCTGGTGTCAGGAATTGTGTCCGCTTGATGGCAATAGGTTCGTTTCCTAGTTCATTTTTTTGTTCCATTTCTGGGCAAAGGCTTCCTTATATTCTTTCCACCTTTAGCAATTCTGGTAAACAAAAAATTATCCAGTTCGTCCCGCCATCTCGTTCGTGGCCTGTCTTCCTGTCTCAGGGCACCAGATATTGGCTTACTTGAGCCCACAATTTGTCCGGCATGGGCAGACATATTATGCCTAGTCCCACTTAAGTTGCGCAGCGTTATTACCCATGTCAGCAATACCAGTTTGGATTCTTCCTTTCCAGTCTGGAGCGCAGTGAAGTGTTTCGGACTTGATTGCTCGTTGTAAACCTTGAATTTGGACTTCTGAATTTTACTAAAATACCAAGTCTGAGCGCAATAAGTTTAGACGGGGAGAATAAATTGCTAATTTATTTGTAACTTTTAATTTGACATTTAATTTTAATTTTTAATTTTTTTTTAATATTATTTTTTTTTGACAAAAATCCTCTCTTTACAGTTTTATCGTAGTCTCTTTACAGTAATGGGTTGTATAGCAATATGTGGTGAACTAGCGACCTCAACGGTTCTTTAATTATCTTTATTTTTGAGTAACCAGAGCAAGTTCGTCATGCTCCCATAGACGTCGCTGCTTGCGGTAGCGTCGAGGATCGGGTTGCCCCCTTCCCTCAAATATGGCGAGGAGGGTAATGACTGTTCTTTGCGTTATACTCGTGAATGGGTGCTGCTTGTGGTGACTGGTCGACTTGCTTACTAATGGTTTTTTTTTTATTGTTATAACAGTTAACTGCTTATTGGTTTCACTTCGATGGTCCTAGATTATCATTTTAAATTTAGAGTCACAACCTTATGAATATAAGCCAGCATTGCACATGTAAGCGGGTACGCCTTTTATACCTGGAGGCTGTTATTTTTCAGTTTTGTAGTTGTTTTGCTTGAGTTTAGATTTCAATGTTAATATGAATTTACTTTTTTTTTTCTTAATCTCGGTATATTGGAGTGTGCTAGCTAACACGTGACAATCATTATGAAATGTAATGTTTTACAATGTGTATAAACATTAGTGCTATATATTGAGCATTTCATTGTATAGATTCTTTGTATACCTATTTCTTCAAACGAATCAGACAGATGTGCTGCTGGGGAGTTTGTTCCGCCACTTCTTCTTCCCAGCAAAAACACTAGGAAGTGGCGAAGGGTGGGCCGTTTTTGGGGGACTGTCTTTATGTATTTTTTGACGTTCAAAAAGTGCTGATTCTCAGCCTAGTTCAAATAAAGACTTTTGATTTTGATTTTGATTTTTGAATACAAAAACACTAGGAAGTGGCGAAGGGTGGGCCGTTTTCGGAGAACTGTCTTTGTGTATTTTTATGACGTTCAAAAAGTGCTGATTTTCAGCCTAGTTTGAATAAAGACTTTTAATTTTGATTTTTGATTTTGATTTTTGATTTTTACACATATTACGTAGGACTTGCCTACTAGAAAGGTGTACTACAGATACAACTCTGTCCAACCATTTAGGAACCATAGGTGTAGTAGATATTGGTCTTGCACAGTCATGCATTTTACAGTAGAGATAAAAATACGGATTTATATTTTTTAATACAAAAAAAAAATTGAATGTTTTGCTGAACGTTTTTTGACTGTTATAATTTAAAACAACAAGCTGAATTTAAAAAAAAAAATCTATAGTTTAATTATAGATAGATATAGACTCTTTTTCGAAGGTTTTCGTGTAGACTCTATATATTCATTTTTGTTCAGCTATTCCCAGCACGTGCTTATTTGATTAATTCCTGGAACGGCTTCAAAAAACTCTTGTACGTGGTATTTTATTACTAGGAACAGCTGGTTAAAATATAGTCACATACAGGCTAAATGATTAAATTCTAAGTTGAACATTTATGGGAAAAGTAGGTACAATGTTTATTTGTTAGAATTGAATGAAAGGAAGAAAGAAGACTGTTTACATTAAATACTGCGTCAGGCTCTTGCCAACACAATATTTATGGCAAAGAACATTGGGAAAATTTTCCATGGTAAGGGTACCTAACCTAAGGATCATGGTAAATTTACCCAATGCGGACAAAGACGAATCGCACATTGTTTTAAGGTTTGGATTTCCAATTATGATACCATTAGGCGCACTGTTGTGCTTTATGGGTGTATCGAGATATAATATAGTTCAAGTTGAGTATATTTATGTATATAAAAAAGGCCAAAATATTTCCACAGGCCTAGATCTCAACCTATCCAAATGTGAATTATATATATCCGACAGTACCGACAGACAACTGACACTTTCCAAATTTAATAGAATAGCCCCAGAAATCAAAACGGTTGATAAAAGTTCCCTTCGTCTCCTTGGGTCTCCAATATTCGAAAATTCATTCCACAATTTTATTGAAGAAAAAATTCAAAACTTCAATGATGTTTCGCAACGTTTGTTCCAAATTAACATCCATTCGGCCATCACCATAATTCGATACTGCTGTTTCGGCCCTAAATTAACATACTTCCTTCGTGCTTCCCATTTATGGATGCACACCAACCTTCTGGGCAAAATGGACCAAATTATCAGGAATACTTTAACCTCAATTTTAAATGTGGCCTTGGACGACCGAGCTTGGGCACAAGCTAGTCTTCCTATTCGAATGGGAGGCCTTGGCGTCCGCAAAATTTCTAGTATTTGTTTACCGGCATTTATATCTTCGATCTGCGGCACTGAGAAATTAATCAGGAATATTTTAGCTACCACACTGGTTGATTTTGATGTGCCGTACTTCACCGAGGCTATGGATGCCTGGAAACTCGCTTGCCCGAATTCAGAACTTCCCGAAAACCCATTTTCCCAGAGTCGGTGGGATGAGCCACTCTGCAGAGCGGTGCAGAAGTACCTAATTGACTCTTCTACCACTGCTGCTGAGCGTGCGCGCCTACTCGCTATGGGTGAATGGGAGTCGGGACTATGGCTTCTTGCACTACCGTCGTCGAACTTAGGCACTCTTTTCGATGACACTACTTTCCGCCTTGCTGTTTGCCTTCGTCTAGGAGCTACATGTGTTACTCCTCATCGCTGTCACTGTGGGGAAGTTGTCAACAGCCTCGGACATCACGGTTTATCATGCAGCCGTAGTGCGGGTCGCATAGCACGGCATGCACACATTAATGACATCATCCGACGTACTCTTGTTTCCGTCGGCGTTCCAGCTGTTTTAGAACCCAATGGCTTGGCACGCGACGATGGCAAAAGACCGGACGGTATGTCTTTATTCCCTTGGAAGATGGGTAGGCCTTTAGTATGGGACGCTACTTGTGTCGATACTCTTGCGCCATCCCATCTTCCTGGGTCAACATGCTGTGCTGGCGCTGCTGCTGCGGCTGCTGAGAACCTCAAGCGGCGGAAATATAGCAACCTTGTTGGTAGTTATACTTTCGAGCCGTTTGGGGTTGAAACTCTTGGGCCGTGGGGTCCGAGTGCTCGTCTTCTTTACAAAGACATCTGCAAACGTTTAGTTGACGCTTCCCGTGACCCAAGGGCTGGCCTCTACTTTGGCCAGAGGCTAAGCATTGCCATTCAACGTGGCAATGCCGCCAGTCTTTTGGGCACTTTACCAGCTGTCAGCGATGCAGAAGAATTTTTTGACGCTTTGTAGTTATTTATTGTTAGTTTTAGTTATTTATTTATTTTAAGTTTTTGTTATGAATCAATATATAAAAAAGTAATTTATTAAGTTCTACTCAGTGCAAATTTATTTTTAGTCTTTTTTTGTTTATAAAAGGTTCGACAACGTTTTGTGAGCATGCAGAGTCCACCTATTAGTGATTGTTACACTTTATTCTGATTTGTTGCTTTATATTGCTTGTACCACTGTATGCAAATGTTGGTGAACCTAATTAAAAATAAAAAGGACTTAACTTTATTTTGTATGTATTGATCACGATAAGTAGATTTAACATTACTGTTCTTGGAACTTTTGGGCATTAAATACAGATGTAATTGTTTGTTTTAATTTTATTAAATCCATTCCGTATACTTTATACACAAAGCCAGCTGGCCATTGCATTACATATTGACGTGTTGCCCATGATAGATAATATATCACACACACGACCTGTAACGTGTTAGGTACCGGAGCGAGAGAGGGGGGCACAAGTAAGGAGGGATATTATTATTTTTTTGATATTCTAACAGGACCTCATTAATATGATGCGTTTGATGATTAATTTGAACGTAATTTATGGCTTTTTGTGAAGTACTCCTATAACGAAAATAAACCAAAACACAATTAGGTTCCTTATTTTTCAGCATTCCCATTCGTGAAAAACAAAATTACAGAGCCAATGTAGGTATACCAATGTTGATGGTTAGACTGGGGTAAACTAAACCCAAATAATTTTAATGAAATTATTTACATTATACAAAAAAAAAAACTTTTTTACAAAAAAAACAACCGACTTCTTAAAAAAACACTAACAGGTGAAAAATAACACCAGTTTCGGAAGTCTGTGGCTTTGGTGGTTTTGTTTCGTTCATTGGCCACCGACTTCCGAAACTGGAGTTATTTTTCACCTGTTAGTGTTTTTTTAAGAAGTCGGTTGTTTTTTTTGTAAAAAAGTTTTTATTTTGTAATTTTTAGTTTCTTTGTATGTAAAAAGTCTTTCAAAACTTGAAAGAATTATTGAAATCGGATAATAATTGCAAAAGTAGTTCTTTCTAAACATTAATCTGCACATCTCTGCCGGGCCCCTTTTAAAATAGACAGGCGTAATGTTCTGTTATGGAAACACAAAAGCTCAGCATAGTCATCTGAGTATAGCAATTGCGAATAATTTGCTGTTATGCGTTGAAGAGTTCCGTTGCCTGTCTTCTTCATCAGTTTTTCTTCACCAAGTGTTACTTTCTAAATGAAAATGCTTGATTTGCGACTAAAAATGTTGAATACGGTGCATGTGTGCCTATATTTTTTGAGGAGTTCTCTCAATTCCTCAAAGATCCCTCATCAAATATGAGTTTTGATACAAATGGGACCAATCTGTTCATATACCCTATCAAATAAAAGAAGAATTTTAAAAATCGGTCCATAAATGACGGAGTACTGAGGTAACAAACCCTAAAGACAAAAAAAAAAAAAAAACATACAACCGAATTGAGAACCTCCTCCTTTTTTTGAAGTCGGTTAATAATGTGGTGATAATGATGGGAGCGTTTTTTTTTCATCGTACTGTCTCCGCTGTCAGTGCGTTAAATGTCAAACCGCCTCCTTTTATTATGTTTATGGATTTTTCCCGTGTTTTGTACTAGATGTGGCTTTTTTTGCTTTGATATTCTAAGACTAATGTTCTATAGAACATGTCTATTTTTAGGAAACTCTTACTCGTTTAACACGAAATTAAACGCGTAACAAAAAAAAAAAAAATACTATTAAAGTGATTTTAAAATCTTCCAGATTCTTTGAAAAATAATAAATTTATGGTTTGTGGCGTAAACAACTAAATAAATAAATAAAATAAATAAATATTTAACAACTTTTCACACAACGCCATTTAGTCCCAAGTTAAGCTTGAAAGCTTATGTTATGGGTACTAAACAGCTGATAAACAACGAAACGAACGCTGGTTATTGAAACGAACTAACCTGGAACAAGAGCCTCTATAAAAGCCCTGTAATGCTCCGTAACTCGAAACATTAAAGACGATATCTTTTCCACAAAAGTGCATGTTCCGCGAAAAAACACAGCGGTGTAAGTAAGTTCTCAATTTTATAAAGAGAATTTTATATCTTCCAAGTTTTTGACTGCAAGAAGTGGTTTAATTTCCTACCTTTTGAAAATTAATAAGTTTAATGATTGATGGTAGGTTACATTTCATTTGATATATGGGTTTATATACGCATCCGAATAAGTAACAATTTCCAATTCAATCAATACAGCAAAATGCAAAAACAAAACAACAACAACAACTACACACACACACACACACACACACACTCACACACACACTACACACACACAAACACACACACACACACACATACATACACACACACACACACACACTATACTATTACTATTTATATTTTAATTTAATACTTTTTTTTTCTGTCAATGTTTTGTATGTCAATTGGCAAAACATAGCGCAGTACCTAATTTTTAAGATCTTGTCTGTAACTATCACCCATGTTTACGCATACATGATTCTGATTCGAATTCTGATTATGATTCTGATTCTGATCTGTATATGTTTACGCATACATGATTCTGATTCGAATTCTGATTATGATTCTGATTCTGATCTGTATTGCATAATGCAATATAGTTTCAGTAGATCTTAGAATGAAGAGTTTTAACATAATATTGGTCAGAAAACTAAAATAAATGCCTATTTCTTTTATTATAAGGAATAAATAACCATGAAACACTGTACTTATTTTAGGGCGTGTTGACAATTTCAAACATTCAAGTCTTGAACTATTTACGCCTTTTATTATACTTTTAGTTGTGTAATAGCGTATCGATTGTTTGCAATAATATATAACACTAGCTAATAAGTTTCATCAACAAGCAAGCATGATAAGGCAATTATCGGTCATCAACTTTCTAGGTGTTTAAGGTTTCCAGACTAATCTGAAGCCGCTAAATACCATTGTTTTACTTGGAACAATTGCCTATCTTGCGTTCATAATCCAGTAAAAGAGGGCCAAAATACCAGTAAGACTACCCTTAAAGACTGTCAAAGATCTATGAATGACAGGCCGGATCAACAACCTTATACAGGGTGTAACGGAAAGGGTATATACATACGAAGGGCACGGATTCTCTTGGTGATAAGAAACGACATGGCAACGTTTTTATTAATATACATACATAATTGTAAAGTTGAGCCCGCCCGCGCCGTCGCGCCTTCGTCGGTTAGGCAGAGCCCGATAGGTCTGTACTAGGGGCGCAGAACCCGAGATAGATATACTTGAACCTTGCCGGACAGGATTATGACCCTCATAGTGCGGTGACACGTTTCTTATGATTTTGCATTTAATAAACTGTCGATATTAAATAATTTCGCGAAGTTTCAAAGTTATTAGTTGGGAGCTGAAATTTTGAGGAAAGACTCGTTACTAAATACTCTATTCACCCTGTTTGCATGTATATACCCTTTCCGTTACACCCTGTATACTTTCCGGGTAATGCAAATCACCAATCCACGAATCGGCCGAGAGAAGCGTGGCATACCTTGGTCGACCCTAGCGGCAGTTCAGTTCAGTTTACAGGTTATACCAGTAGATTAGAGAAACAAGTTGATTGTATCAAATGTTAGTCATTCAAACAACAGCTTGATGGACCTTGGTACTAATTCACAAGAAACTTTTAATTTGCTCATGTAAATAAAGAACTATGAACATTTACATTTTGCAGTCGCTCCGTCGTGGTAGTACTGAGTGCGTGTCCAATATAATTCCGTAAAGTGTTCAGGGGTTCATTTCGCCCACAAATTGTAACGATTTAGTGAAATTAACCGACGTGTTGCCTTCATTTTCACACTGCTTGTGGTTGTATGAAATTGAAATCGTGTTGTTAACGAGTTACAAAAATATCGCGTCGGACTGTGATGTAATCTTAACAGCGAATAGAGGTTTATTATTTCTCTACGGTTGATTTGGTAATCTTATTTAATCAACATTGATGTTGAAGCTGAGTTTGAAGTTTTTTAGGCGTGTCGACGGCAATCTATATTGAGTCGCCATATGTGTTATGTACTAAGCTAAAGTAAGTAAGTAAGTGTGGGACGCCCTCCAGCTAGATGAACCGATGACTTGAAGAATACAGCTGGGTCAGCCTGGATAGGCGGGAGACAGGGTGTTGTGGCGCAGCCTAAGAAAAGCCTATGTCCAGCAGTGGACTGCAACAGGCGAGTTGTTTGATTAACCAGATTTGAGTACACCATATACAATACACACACTTATAGAATACAGGCCAAGCCAGGCCAGGCGGAATGAGGCGCGTTTATTAAGGCCGCGGAAACGCGCTGGATGCGAGCCGCTTCTAACCGGTCTTATTGGAGATCTATAGGGTCTATTGGGTATCAATTTTTTAAGTTTCTGTGCAAAACATTATTACTGTTGTGACATCTGATGGGAGAAGACACTGAATTTGTAACAAAGGTCTCTGAACCTAGATCAGAAGTCAGGGACTTCATAGGTCTTGTGTATCTTTTATTTGTGAATAAATTTATTTTATTATTTATTATTATTATTATATCAGCCATAGAAAGTCCACTGCTGGACATAAGCCTCCCCGCTTATGTCCAGCAGTGGACTTTCTATGGCTGAAATGATGATGATGATGATGATAGAATACAGTTGTCAGTGCAGGCAAGATATGACAGATGTCTCACGGTTTGTAGAACACAACAGCATTAAATTTACCCTCCAGGAATCATCTTCAAATCTCGATCAGCCGGTAGGTGAAAACTTGAGTGAAGTAAACTGACCAAAACTAGCATTAGTAATGACAGTTTAATTTGCCTTCACTTTACCTACATTTTATGGGGTGATTTTAACAGAATCGCACTACTGCACTGTTTGATTCAATGAACCTGTGTTCTGATTCTGCATAGAGAGGTTCGCCAAGACAATTGACATCCAGGTAGGAGATTTACAGCAAGTAAATATCTACCAGCACTTTCCTTAGTAATTCTTAGCGCAAAGTTTTTTTTTACTTTTACACGTACGATAAGTAAGCGTTAGTAACTGGTTACCGCCTTTCTATATTCCTAGGTATCTTAGTTAGGGATTGATCCGAGACCTCGTGATCAACAGAAGCTTTTGCGAATATTAGACCAATTAGGCAGTCTCACAAGTAGGTACATTTAAATTTTTCTTTTTTTTTATTTATTTTAATGTTGCACACTTACTTAGCATCTGCCAGACTGCAATTCAATTTGTCGGCAATCATCATAATATAAACTAAATATACTACATAATTATATTACTAAGTAGCAACCTACTATTCTACAACATTCTTAAAATGAAATATAATTCTGATTTGGCTCCATAGATATTCGTGCTTGGCCCCCTCGGCGGCACCAGTTGACAAATGTCGTGTGACTACAAATTTAATAGTATGGGACGAATGAGATGTAGTCTCACGGACTACATCTCATTCGTCCCATACTATAAAATTTAATGTAAGGTAGGTAAAGATTCTGCTATTGATTTTAGAACACATACAGTAAGGTGTACATTGTAGCTACTTTTACTTAGAGTGGTACTTTTGTTGCACTCCACTATTATGTGTGTAAGTATTGAATATAAGGATATAAGAGAAAATATCATTCCGCATAAGTCTCTAAAGTTATTAGGGAGTAGTTCAGAAACGCTTAAAGTTGGGACATAGGATAAACAACTTACATAGTTGGAGTGCGGAACTTTTAACTTAGTCCGTGAAAATTTAGTAGAAATAGTTTAATTCTAAATCTGTTTATCACAATACGATTATAAATATAGATTAGCTGTATCCTGTCGTTTCTCTAATCCCTAGAGTCTCAATGTGGTGTTAAATAATTTCTTCATGAATTGGGCTATCAAATGCAAAAATGGTACTTAAATTGGCAATGGCTGTTATTTTCCATGTGAATTTTAATGTTTTAACACGCATCTACGATACTGGAGATTTTCCTTGTGAGGGAAACAAAAAAAAAATCCGTTTGGAAGTTCCAGAGAGATAGCGAACAAAGTTTTCACTTTTGTTAGTTTAATACAGATTGTTATCATGATCTGCTTCCAGTCTAACCGGATTCAGCTATATACATGTGTTTTACATAGAGCGACTGCTTATCTGATGTTTACAATCCAGTAACTGGGTAACATGATACCCCTTGGTTAATCTGTTTGTCAGACTTTGTTTGCCATATTTTCTACAAATAACAGCCGGGAGCAACGACTTATTAATAACAATAATAACTCTTTATTTCAGGCATCTGTGGCCCATATAAACAAAATAAACACTATAATCTAATACAATAATAAACTAATACATAGGAAATATAAATTAAGCTAGAATTAATGTCTACGTATGGTCGGCGACGCATTGCGCTGAGTCGTGGTATCATGTAGCCTTCCGCAGAAACGACGATACACGACACCCGTCCGTCGGCCTTAATTCCTCCTTCATAAAAGTCTTGAGATGGTGGGTTGGAACCCGCTCCACAAAATACTTAAAATTTATCTTGTGGCGCGACTACAAACTTTCGACTCTAAGGATGAAATTGGTCTTAATATCTTAATATCTTAATATTTTCCACGACCTCCTCTACCTTCGTGGAGTGATGTAGCCTTGACACATAAAGCTGCGTCGATGGAATAGCCGCAGCAACATGTTCATGTGTTTTCCGAAATTCCGATGCACGTAGAGTCTTGATATGTAATGAATGGTCACATATATATCTACGATCCAACCCCGACAAGCGTTGTTTAGCCTTCGATCGACACGTGAAGCTGTTATTTAGCGACAAGCCTATCTACTCATTTTAATCATACAGACATCTATTGTTTATCAGCGAACACGTGTCCGAAAATTGAGCCGTGTGCCTTTTAATGGTCAACGCAAATGTATTCAAAGGTAGGTATTAAACTTTTATAGTTCAATTTAACAGTGGTGTCTAGTGAAAGTTTCAGATCACGAACGGCGTAATCCTGTATCTGATTCAAAGTGAATAGGTCCATTTGTGCCCTCCTGAATGCATCCGGACCCTTCGGAATCGTGACAATCGCCATTGGAGCTGTGTTACCTGAACTCCCAATTTGGGATTGAAGAAGACGTGATGGAAAACCTTAAACAAATTCGAATAAAAGTTTTCTTTGTGAACAATTAGTCTTTTTGAGTAGGGTTGTAATAGGTGTATATGTAGTCAGTCTGCTCAGATAGTGACTGTTTACCTGACGCGCAAGAATTGAATGTTTTAGGTGTATTGTGTTTTTTGTATGTTTTGTTTAAAGTACTAATGAGCATTATTAATGGGACATCCATGACGTCAAAAAGTGTTAAGAGAATAGGAAGGCGAGGATGCTCTAGCAAAAACTCAGCTACAAGGGTGCGTGGGATCATTGAAACTCAAAGAATGTGAATTGGAATATAAAAAAGAAGAAATTAAATGTTTGTTTTAGTTTAGTAACCCACAGAGACTCCTTTGGATATTTTAAATAAAAGGTAGTTAGGGTATTAATTAGGATAATCTTACATAAGAGGCATGGGGAGATCCCACCACATCCCACCAATGGGGGAAATTTAAAAAAACTTCATATTCCTTTAAAGAATCCAAATAAAAAAAAACTGTAAATGTATAATTTATTTATGCGTGCAAATAATAATAATATGCCAGTCTTTTGGGCACGTTTCCCGTTGAGAGCGATGCGGATGAATTTTTTGATGCCATATAATTATTTTACTTTTCTTTTAGTTTTTATTAAGTATTTAATAAAAGTATTTATTTTAGTAAAATAGGATAATTTAAATATACGTCAACCCAATTAGATTTAACCTCTGTGTGCTAATACAGATACTAAAAATAAACTTGTTAAATTATGACTATGATACACCCGATTTTTGATACGCCGATATAAGCAATGCGATTATGTTACATTGAGCTATCATTTCAAACTATTGCTAGGTATTGATAGTTAATAAATAATAATAAATAATAATAAAAAGTATTTATTTCTCACCACAAGCCAAAAAATACAAACAATATTTATACACAAGCAGTAGCCAATGATGTTTGGATTGTGGATCGCTGGTGCCTGTGGTAGGTAGAAACACCTGTAATACAGGTCACCAGGTTCCCACCTGTTTAAAGTTACACATTTGATAGGATACATCTGGTGTCACAGCAAATAACAAAAGTTTCAAAAGTTTCTGACAATTAGTGAGCTTATTAAAAAGAAAAGACACAATTTAACATAATATAAGTAAAATGATTAAAAAATTAAAGTATGTAGAGAGGTTTTCATGAATGTTATTGTGTGTGTGTGTGTGTGTGTGAGTGTATGTGTGTGTGTGCGTGCGTGTGCGTGTGTGTGTTGGAGAGAGTGTTCTCTAGACGCAAGTGTTTACGGAGTAATTGTTTCTGAATTGACCGGCAGATAACAAAATTTTTGGTCGTTTAAAGGTGCGTCTGTGACGGCACTTGCCTCTGGTTAGTTTTCATATCGCGGCACTATTTGAGCGGGTAGACTATGTTACAGAAAGGAGCTTAGCAGCTAATCTTTGCGCGCACTGTTATTGCTGTATAATGTGCGCGCTAATTAATTCTTAGAATTGCTCACAGTTATTTCAGTAGTAATGGAAACTGCCAGAACGGTGTATCTGTGTTTCTGAGAGGATGTTAAAATTGCAGTACGATTATTATAAACTAAACTCTTAGGCAACTTTTTAACCGACTTCTTCAAAAAAGGAGGAGGTTCTCAATTGGCATGTGTTTTTTTTTAGGGTTGGTTACCTCATTACTCCGTCATTACGGACCGATTTTTAAAATTCTATATTTATTTGATCGGGTATAAGTACTAACAGTTTGGTCCCATTTGTATTCCTCGAAGAGTTAAGGGAACTCCTGAAAAAAATATAGGTACCCCCGCACCGATTTTTACATTTTTAGTTACAAATCAAGAATTTTCATTTAGAAAGTATCATTTGGTGAAGAAAAACCGATGAAGAAGACAGGTAACTAATCTCTTCAACGCATAACAGCAAATTATTCGCGATTGCTACAGTCAGATGTCTATACAGAGTTTTTGTATTTCCATAACATAACATTACGCCAGCCTATTATAAGAGAGACCCGGCAGAGATGTACAGATTAATGTTTAGAAAGAACTTATTTTGCAATAGTTAACCAATTTCAATGATTCTTTCATGTTTTGAAAGACTTTCTTTACATACGCAGAAACTAAAAATTGCAAAATTAAAACTTTTTAACAAAAAAAAAACAACCGACTTCCTAAAATATTGTAAAACACGAGTATACAGCAAGACAATTATGTGTAAGGTCTTAAATTTAACAGATAGATCTGCGTGTTCTGCCATTTATGGCGTACAAAATAATAGTAAGGTTGGTTTTTAACAATACAACGTTTGAGTCTATACATTAAAAATTGGAAAAGAGAAACAAACAAAATAAGGTAAAAATAAAAATAAGATATTTGATGGTGATAATGTGAAAATATCGTAATTGTAAGAAACCATTTAAAAAATATTAATTGCGGTCATTTAAGAATTCCGATATAGTGTAGTAACATTTGGCTATGAGCATTTTTTTTAAATGTATCTTGAATAAAGCGGTAGGCATTTGTCTAATAGGTTTTGGGATTTTATTATAAATGATTGGTGCCAAACAAAGAACACTTTTACGCATCAATGCCGTGGTTGATCTTGGCACATATAGTTTATTATTATCCCGTCGATTACGGATCGAAACATCTGATAGCTTTTTAAATAAGTTAGGATTGGTTCGTATAAAACTTGCTATTTCATAAATAAATAAGGAAGGCAGACTTAAAATATTATGTTCAATAAAGTATTGTTTGCAACTATCTGTTATTTTCAAATCAAACATAGCCCTGATGCACCTTTTTTGTGACCTAAAAATGGTTTCTTTGTTAGTGGAATTTCCCCAAAATATAATTCCAAACCTCAATATAGAGCCAACAATACCATGGTAAGCAGTTATAAGCGCATTGGTACTTATAATAGGTTTTAGTTTATGGAGGGCATAGGCTGAAGAACATATTTTTTTATTTAATTCTTCAGTGTGCGCTTTCCAGTTAAGACGTTTGTCGATAGTTACACCTAAAAACTTAGCTGTATCTACCTTTTTTAAAACAGCTAATTTGTGTTTAACATTAATATTTGGCGCTTCTAAACGTTGACTGAAGAACATAACTTTTGTTTTTTCCAGATTGATTTTTAAATTATTATTATTTAACCAGTTTATTATTGAATTGATTGTATTATTAATTTCATATTCATATCTATCTTTATTTATAGAGTTTATAAAGACTGTGCTATCATCGGCAAAAAGTGACACTGGATAATTAGTTACTAATGGCAAGTCATTTATGTAGATGATGAATAACAAGGGTCCCAAAACGCATCCTTGTGGGACTCCATATTATACCATACGTTTTTTTGAGGCATATGTTTCTTCTTTTCTGGTGTTCATGTTTATTTTTGTAATGTTTGTATATTGTTTACGATTTTTTAGGTAAGATTCTATGAGATTTAGGATATTGCCTCTAATGCCATATGCTTCTAGTTTTCGGAGAAGAATGTCATGATTAACGTAATCGAAAGCCTGGGTCATGTCGCAGTAAATTGAACATACTGGCGTTCTTTTATCTACCTACATTACCCATGACTTTATTTATAAAATCAAAAATAGCCAAGTTTATCGTTTTATTTTTGCGGAAACCTTTCTGGTCTTCTGTAAGAACGTTGAATTTGAACAGGTGAAAAGTAACTCTAGTTTTGGAAGTCGGTGCCCAAATGAACGAAACCAAACCAACAAAGCCACAGACTTCCGAAACTGGAGTTATTTTTCACCTGTTAGTGTTCTTAAAGAAGGAAGTTGTTTTTTTATCACTATATTCACATTCACATTGAAGCGGGAACTTCGAGGTATTCCTCGAAGCGCTACCATTTTGAGGCGCACCTAATGAGGCGCTCCTTTTTTATTCCTCGGAGCGCACCTATGATTAACTTTCGAATAGAGATAGGATACTAACTGAAACTATCGATAATAAGTAAAACACGTTATTTTATACAATTTGCAAAAACTCTATACTCCTTGACCATAGATTGGTTTTTGTATTAAAAAAAAAATATTTTTAATTGCTATCGGGAGCGCTCCTAAAAGGTGCGCTCCGAGGAATAAAAAAGGAGCGCCTCATTAGGTGCGCCTCAAAATTGTAGCGCTTCGAGGAATACCTCGGAACTTCGTGGGTGAAACAGGGTGACGTCCGCTAGTACAGAAATGAATATCACTTATTTTGATCGCTGAACAAGATCTTAAAAACAAGAAGATAGCGGCGAATTAAAACCTCTTTCTTTTATTGAAGTCGGTTAGAAAGAGGAAGCAACTTAAGTAGATAGTAATGTTGAGAAGTGAGAACCACCAATAAAAGGCACACGTACAGCTCGAAGTTTTATTGTTAATACAATAATTAATCTTCCACTAAATGGCGGACTAGCGCGCGTACAATAAAAAAGATGTGCGCGGTCCCGGTGCTATGATGGCTCTGGCGTGGCGACGCGGTCGGCGGGGCGCGCGAGTCGGCACCGCGCGTTGTTCACAGCGTTCCGCAAGGTGGCGCTAGCGCGCGGGGTTCAAATCGCGTGAACAGTAATCTCAATCTAATATTTGAAATTACGTAATGTAGGTACCGACAAATATTTATGACCGATGTTAGATACGCTGTATTGGTTTGTGTAAATAAAGTATGTCGTGTAAGTATTCCGAATATTTCGTTGGTATTTTCATATTGCAAGTTAAAATATAAAAAGTGTTGACCAGTTACAAATATTTACCGCTGCTCCCTAATGTATTTTTAAGTAATATCAAACTTTTGTAACGTGAAGGTTGAGTTGTACTTTTGATACCGCCTTGGTGTAATGGTCGTGAGTTCTACTGCTGAGCGTGTGGACCAGCGTTCGATTTCTGCGCCGTCGGTTACGGTGTGGGTGTAACATCCAATGTGCCTAATCTTCGGGGAATATAGACGTGCGATGTGATTTGGGATATAGTAACTATATTTCCATAATATTTTAAATTTTACCTAGTGTTTAAGTTCGTACCAAGAGATTCTTAGTAACATTATAATAGGTACAAGTCTCGTTATCTTAGTTTTTTTAAAAAAAGACCTTTAATTTAGGTCGGTAATAACATTTATAAACAAAGAAATGTACCTACTTTCATACTCACGCCTTTTTATCCAAGTAGGGGTAAGCAGATACCCCATCTGCTGCTTGATCCCTAAGTACAATTATTTACAATTTATCAAATTTAACAAGACTTAACAATTATTTGCCACAGAATTTCGAAACTAGATTTATTTTACATCTTGTAGTGTTTTTATGAAGTCGATTATATTTTTTTGGTAAAAAAGTTATACCTTTATATTTTTCTATTTTTGGTTTTTCGTATTTAAAGATGATATTTTTTTTCCAGTTATTTCAAATTAAAACCTAACTACTAAACAGGTTTCTATGAAATTTAAAAAAGACCAAACGAGAAGTAGATTCTCTAAGAAAAAAAAAATCTATGTCAGTCTATAATAAAAAGAGGCCGATTTCTGATGTAATACACATATATACGTAATAAACACATACAACCGAATTCAAAATCTCCTTTTTTTGTAAGTCACTTTATGTGTATTATACAGAATTCTAGTCAAAATATATTTTGGAATGTAGCTGATCGCGTGCATGTATCGTTTCAGTTTTAATGAGCTCTGCAAGAAACAGCGAAGGTGACATAAAAATTATTGAATGCCATTAAGAACATGGTGTAGGTACATTTTTGTAGGCACTTTCTATTAATTATTATGGCGTGGAATTAGTTTTCCTGTCAAAATAACCTTACCGGCACTAGCTTATACTTACGCTTTTTACTTAAGTTCAGGAGTGTTGCTGCTGTCGTATCAATGATGGGCCGCAATATTTTTTATTAAAAAATTACGTAAATAACATCATTACAGCTATAACGCCAACTCAGCGTTGTTATTAGAAAATACAATTAAATTAATACCTACAATTCAAATGCAAAAAAAAACATAAAACTATCAAAACCTCAAATAAAATATAACAACCTTATTGGAAGTTTGGGGTTGAAACACTCGGGCCATGGGGTCCGTATGGTCATCTAGTTTTCCGGGACATTGCCAAGCGTTTGCTCAACTCTTCACGTGACCAGAGGGCTGGCCTTTATTTCGGTCAGAGAACCAGCATAGCCATACAACGTGGCAATCCGACTAGTCTTCTGGGCATTTTTCCCATTGACAGCGATGCGGATGAATTTTTTGATGCCCTATTATTGTTTTACTGTTTTTTTGTTTATTTAATTTTTAGCCATGTATGTAACCAGTTAATTGAGGGAAGTAGATTCAAATGCAAAAAAAAATAAAATAAAAATACAATTCAAAATACAATTGGAATAAAAAACACACATTTAGACATGTGGGACTTGGTCTATTTATTTTTTAAAACATTACCTGCCTATTGGCAGCAAAATTTGATATTGGACTTTAAGACTAGCTACGCCTCTAGCAAAATTAAAAGCGATTTTCTTATGATTTTCCACTTGGAGAAAAAGCCAATTTTATAATAGTCTGGGTTCGAAAGTACCTACTACGCACGTGACATCGGTAAGTTCCAATCAATACCTAAAAAGAAAATAGCTTTTCAATTTTGCCTAATGATCATGCTTGTAGTTAACCTACAGACTAACTTGACTTTTAGTTTTAATATTTTTTTTTATAAAAAGGTCTGATAAACCCTGATAGTTTATAACAACATATGAAATGGCAGCTCATTTTGTCTACACTTCAGTTATATTTTTATGGGGTGATTTTTACGGAAAATCACTGTTGTTTATATAAATAAATATGCCACGGCTTTCACACAACGCCATTTAGTCCTAAACTAAGCAGAGCTTGTGCTATGAGTACTAGACAACTGATAATCATACTCATGTATTTCTAAATACATACATTTTATAGATAAATTATACCCAGACACAGGACAAATGATAGTGGTCATCACACAAACATTTGTCTTAGGTGGGAATCGAACCCACGACCTCCGGTGTAGCAGTCAGGACCGCTTACCACTAGACCAACAGGCCAGTCATAACGATTGATTGAATGGAACAGTGTCATAAAATGTCAAAATTTTAGTTCCTCGTAACATAATGTATAGATATAATAGGTAATAGACACGTAGACCTCTTTCAGTCGTTAACAATTCATATTGGTAGTACAGCACTTCACTAGAACAGCCCTTATAAGGTTAATGACCAACCGAAAAAGGGAAGACGAAATAAAAAATTACGGTTACGAGAGCTATCATTAAAATCCCTTACCCAGGAATTCGCTAACCTCGGAATATGTTAGTAGCAACTTATTTTATGTTCGACTTGAAACACCCAAAAGTAACCCAGTTCTTAAACCAAGATAAATCTGAGACTCAAAGGGCTGGAAGTTAAATAAATAACGCTTTAATATCCACGATATTGATCATAACGTAACCGCGGTACATGGATCCGCGTAGTTACATAAACAAACTAGGTACACCACACACAACAGCGATAAGTATCGTGTACGCGAAATGAATTCTAATGATACCTGTTTGTGGATGTGTAGGGGTACAATTTCAAGCTCGAGAAAATTGTTCGTTCGTCAGATAACTGAGGTTGTGTGACACCTTTGGACGTCTCGGGTGACAAATTTACATTCTTGTCGCGAAGTGCCCCGAAACTGTTGTACTAGTGAGATGTCGACGCTCATAGAGAGGGGCCTGACTTCGCCGCCTCGCCTCGGCGCCCCAGAGCGCAGGTGTCGTCGTCCCACCCCGAGCTCGGACCGACGACAAACATGAAATATAGAACTTCCAGGACACCTCGTGCATGATATATAACGCTAGTGACGGCTACGTTCAAACAATTCTAAAACATGCTTTGCTATTCTTTTAATATTTCATGTTTCTTTTATGTTTTATCTTGAAATGTGAAATTTTATTAAATTTAGCCCGTGTAATTCTAATAAGCACACTGCTTGATTGATGCATATTTCAATGTTTCTGTAAACAATCCGAAACAAATGATTTTATCAACCAAATGAGAAATCGATAATTATTCCTTCCTTGGTGTGGATAATAAAACGACCAATAAAATGTTATTGTAACAATATATTTTATATACAAAGTAGCTTTATAATACAACGTAAATAACTACGAAGACCCCCAGTGCGGGGTACGAGCGGACCCCGGCGCTGCGCTTGAGCGCCTCGAGTTCGCTGACGTCAGGGCTCTCGTCAGAGTCGCCCACCTCGTTGTACTGCATCTCTTCGAACTTGCCGGACAAAGCTGTAACAGAACACTCGCTCAGAAACACTCCCAAAATCCCTCGAGGCCAAATCAGACGCCATTTTCCAAAATATCAAGTTACTCGACATGACCATTAACTTTTGCCTCTAAACGCTTTCTAAGTAGGTATTTCTTATCATAACAACAAAAACAAACTTTGTACTTCGATACTTACAATACAATTTTATTGTCCCGTCCGTGTCTCCGAGGGAATTCTTTGATATGCAACTGTATGTGCCAAAAGTGTTTCTACCAACTTTCTTAATCTTCAGCCTCATATCCACTTCGTACCCTCTCTCTATAGCAGTGATCTCGAACCTCTTGTCCGCTACAAAGTGAAAATGAGGATCGTTTAATACACGTTATTAATAGTTCTGTGTCAAGCTGGGATTACGTATGATACTCACACTGTGATATGATTTGATCATTTATCGTCCAATAATTAATAGATCTAGGGAAAGCTTCTGAATGGCAGTCCAAATGTACTGTATCACCTTCTTTTGCTCCCACTAATTGGTTTTGTATGGTCATTATCGGCGGAACTGTAACACAAAAGTAATAATTTCTTAAACTCATTATATGGAGACTCTCGCCACGGAGCGAGCTAGTTAATGTAAGGGGCTCGCGTATGTCGGTTGACGTAATTTAGTTCAAATTAGCTTAGTTGCGGTTCAGGATTCAGCTCTAATGCTGGTGACACACGTTTCCGCTCTTTGCGAGGCAGCCGCAAGTGTGTATAGAGCTTAAAGATTTATCTACATTTAGCATTTAATCTCTTTAAAGTTGGATGTACTCTCTGAAATGATGTAGATTTTGGTTGCGGTCGCAATATCAAGTTTTCCAATCTCAAAGGCATTTTATAAAGCGATTGAAGTTGGCTTAAAGCGCGCGACAGACAAAAGCTGGCCGGCGGCGATATGGGCCAGCAGCGGTCCTGAACTATTTATGTCAATGAATTTTCTATTAACAAGAGATTTTCTTAGTCAGTGCCAGGCGCTCCGGCCTAATTTGGACGTTTAATGGAAATCGTAATAAGTACTATTCCTACAGATGAATTCTCTAATTGGAATGATTTAGTATTAGATACACACATTTGACGAAAAATGGAGCAATGTATCATTTAAGTATATTGAAGATCTAGCACGCTTAAATGATACAGGACATATTGTAATGGCTTAACCGGGTATACCGCTTACAGTGTATTTTGTCTAAAGACAAAAAGAAAAGGAACTCACAATGCACGACGAGCATGACCCGTTTGCTGACAGACGGTGGCACTCCATTACTTGCTATACATAAGTATGCACCCATGTGTAATCTTGACACTTTGACCAGCTGTAGCACTGCGCCATTCACTGACGAATCTAAATAATTAAAATGATTAATCAACTAGAAAGAACAACGAATTTAAACAAAACAAAGGAGATAAATAATGGTTTGGTTTATTTAGAAAATGACGAAGTTAAAGGAACGAAGTGAAGTCATTTATTTTTCTTAGACTCATTCCATTGTGCGTCTCAAAGTCTCAACGTATTTGTAATGTTTTTTTTTTGAGGTGGTAATGAAATGAAATTATAGGTATTAATTTTTTTATGTAGTAGGTCCCTAAATGGATTTTTCAGTGACTTTTACTGGTCAATGTAGATATTAATACAATTAATACAATATTTTCTATCCGGTTAAACCTGAGAAGAAATGCAACGTCGGCATTTCTTCTCAGGAAAGAAAAGGAAGTTATTCTTTGCCAAAAGCTTAGTATCAAAAAGAAGGTTTTTTGGAAATGTAGGTAAGCTTTTGGCAAAAAATAACTTCGTTTAACTGTAAACCAAAACTATATTAATAATTATGGGTCAGAAAACGAATGTATCGATATCGACACCATTGCTCCTTCACTACTTGTTTTTGTATGCTATGTAAAAGTTATCCAAGGAACCATTATTTATCTATAGTTGGCGCGGCTGCAACTTAAAGTGTTTGCTGTAAAAATTCTTAACCCCAGGGACGAGAAGATCTGATCAGAGCAACATTTCCTGTGGATATTTTCAATGTCCGTAAGAATCGCGGACCAGTTGACATTTACGTAGTAAATCGTGAATAAACTAGATAATTCCACTGCATACAGTGCCAGACTGGCACTAAGGCTTAGAAAAGTTAATAATATGATTTACAGAGCGTTTAATTGGCATCAAAGACATTCAATACCTACTAGGATACTATAGACAAGACATTACGGATCTAATGACTTTTGTGCTTTACGAAATTGTCAAAGTCAAACCATTAATTTAAATTAGGCCATTTTAAGGCACATTTGAACGTCGAACAAAAATTAACTTTAAAAAATGATTCTAGTTGCCCCTTCCAAAAGATAGATTTGTATGGAGAAGAATGGGCAAGAAACTCCATACTTACTCTTTTAAAATAGTTTTTACAATACTTTGTATGTATACCTACATTAATCAGATTATATGTGAGGACGATGGACCTAAAATAAAAAGTATATTACTATACTTAGATAGGTATAAGGAAATAAAAAATAAGCAATGGAGTTGATAATTACATGATTAAGTTGGTTCAGCTAGATACATTGTGCTTACATATTTACAAATGTAATAACATTAATTAAAAAATAGTGAAAAAAAAAAAGCAATAATACATAGGTACATTATAAGATCAGCAACCAGTTTGATTTTGTCAAGACTCCAAGAGATTAACACCATAGTCTTTGATTTAAACACATCTGTGTCGGTTTTGTCTATAACTTCATGTGCCATATTAACTTTTAGCCATTTAATTTATAGAACTGGCTGGTAAGTAACTTGTCACTGTCCTCCATTCACGAGAACCCAATTTTGAAGTCTTAATGTGCTGCAAACTTTAACGTTAAGCTAACAACTCATGGTGAGTTTTCAGTTTTAGTGAAGTTTTTGTTCGGTTGGCTTCCAAATTAACTAGTTACTTACAATCAGCTATTCAGAAACCTGGTTCCATAAGGCAGCCCCTAAAGCTTTCTTACTATAAGGGAATATGAAGTTTGCATCACATATTGGTATTGGTTTGGTATCATATAACTATTATCGTGTATAGTCAGCGTCCAAAATATCGGGACGAACAGACTCGGGGGACTTATAACTTTCTCTTATTTATAGTCGAAAATTAAACTTTGTCTCAATAGAATAAAGTTCTTGTCAGAATGACAGGAGTCGTGTACCGTCTTCATTCAAAAACCGTCCTATTTATTTATTAAAGGTTTTATTAAAGGCAACAGCTTCTGTATATAGCATTACATTAGAATAATAGTAATAAGCATCAGACTTATACAGTCGCCAATAATAGGTCGACCAACATTCAAGTGAGTGAAAAAACTTTGAATTATTATTAGCTTACTAATTATTGAAATTACAAATAATCAAATCAAAGTTAAAAGAAAATACAAACGCAATGAGAGCTAATGAGATCAAAATATCAAAATCCTCGTGTAATTGAGTTGATATTATCATATACAAAGCATTTGAAATAAAATTAGAGATTTAAATGAGTCTTTTTACAGCCTATTTCACCGATTTTGCGTTTTACTTCCATTGCATAGATTGCGTGATAAATGATAGCTGCAGTAAAGAAATGGCATAGAATCTGTCTTATTGCTCATAATGTCAAAGTCATAGATTTACTAGCAGATAAAAATGGTTACAAAGGTTTTTACAATAATAGTACAAGCTTAACATGTGAAGCTTCCATAGCTTAATGGACATCCTTATGACTAAGGAATAGAAGTTAAAATCGGTTAATCGGACAGTAAAATGGTTTGTTTCAATTTTAAATATAACATGTTCGTTCCAATATTATTGATGCTGACCCTACTTAGTACTACTTAATTTAGTGAAAGCAATTTGAATGTCTTACTATGTGTGTCACTGAAGTTGGTGGTAGGCAACAAGTCACCGGCCTCCTTCCTCCACACGACAGTGGGCGTGGGCACGCCGTGAGCTGCACACCTCAGTGTCACGTTAGCTCCTTCCCTGGCCACCTGGTCACTACTCGTCGGGTAGTCCAAAATGTCCGGAGGAACTGCGCAAATCCGTAGCGGTTTTTGATATCTACGCGAATATTGTATTAAATAGAATCTAGTATTACGAATGCTTCAGATAAACTTTTATGATTCAATACTTTGTGTCAGGTCTGTCTGGGTGATTGCGATTGAAATCTGCGACCATGACGGTTGGAAAGATGATTCGTAAGACTACATTCACATTACAAAACCAAATTGTTATTGTTTTAAAATAATTTACAAGGAAAAGGTCTAAACTAAGGAACATTTCTGAATTGGTAAGTAAACAGACGTTGTGTAAACTTTATTTGAAATTCACCTTAACCGATATGAATTAATTATTATGAACATTACAAGTAAGCATACGGTTTGGTACACAAATTGGTTATACTACACGCTTGCCTGCCCAGGACAAACAAATTAACTTCAAATAAAACTACCTTCGTCATTGTTTTAGCCTAGATATATTTTGAGTACTACGTCGAAGTAGATCAATTATACCTACGCGAATATAATTATTTCTTTTCTAGGTCTTGACCGGGTTAGGATTACAACAATCCGTTCCATCACAAATGTTACTGATGAAATCAATGATTAATATCATTGATTTCATCAGTAACATTTGTAAGTTAATTAAAATGTGTAGACAGGTTGAGCTCAGCAAGCGACACGTTAAATGTAACCAACTAGCCACACTTGACCTGAGTGTCACGTTGCTCTATCAAACGGACGCGTGTGTGCGAGAGTGTGTGGAATTTGAAGATCGAATGTTGTTTAGGTAACCTATCTACACGTTTTAATTTATAATATCATTGGATGAAATCACACTGGAATCTACCACACTGAAGAATAGTTGGGCTGGATACATCTCATCATGGCAGGCAATCTATTGATCGTCTGCCATACGATAACGGCTAAATGCTTGATTCAGTGGGATTATTATCTGCGGTAAGCGATATTGAGGCAGACCCAGACTGCTGGATGAGGTAGACTTTTTCGATAAGGACTCGTCCCGAAAAGCGTTAGACAGAGAGAAGTGGAAGTGATAATAATACATAGGTCCAACAATCAAAGAAATGGATGGTGTATATGTAAGAAGTTGACTAGGTCGATTATATGTAAACTCACAATATGGCTCATATTATATTTAAATGACAGTTAACATTCTTTATCAGCCGTCAAAAATGGCAAATAGTTACCCTGAGCGTATTATTATCATAATCTATCTAGTCTTATACCAACTATGCTGGGATTATGTTTGGAATATTTTAGCTCCCGTCAGACCGGAGACAGCCGGATACGGGTATTTTAAATAGAGCGCTAGTGCATCTGCAATTCTGACCTTCACTGTATAGTTACTAGGCAACACGACACCTTTACATAAATCTGGTTTTCAGATTTTTGGGTTCCTAACTATCCGTAACTACTTATAAAGATTTCTAAGAAAGATCTAAGAATTAAAATTTGGACCAACTCCTTAACGAACTTTCCAAGAAAGGGGTAAGTACACGGATGGGTCTCGCTATCCAATAGATGGTCATTGGTCACCCATGTATTGAGCATAATCTATTGGGTTCAGCAAGTGTAGCTTAAGCCATCCATTGACGTTAGGCTGTTATTTAAGCCACAAGCAACTCTATTCCAACTGTGGTAATAACAGTTTTATATTGTCAAAGTTCAAATGTACCACCGCCCCCACTTACGGTGAATCAGTAAGCTAACAAAAAAACTACGGAAGGTGCGTATATGAGCTAAGCTCGAACGCTAGGTACGAGCGGTTATAGCTCTAAGGGTGATTCACCGGAACTGAGGCTTATCGTAGTCATGACTTGGTGCATTATAAGGATGTACTTACCTACTACATCTAAATAAGCCGTCTGGCTCTTCATGGGGTCGGTGTTGAGCTGGCACATGTACCAGCCACGGTCCGCCTGCCGCACGTCGTGAATGTGCAGGAACCACACCCGGCGGTCACTGTGGTTGACGGCGATCCGGTGGTTCTTGGTGATCACGTGGGTGGCGATCGTCAGGATCGTCTGCGTGTCCACGCGTAGCCACGCCACCTTCAAAATTAAGGATTTATAAAATTAATTTATTCAATTTTAACGAGGTGGGCATTTTTTAAACACCAAAGGCATTTTTTTAGTAGTCATTGGTACCCACCAATGACTACTAAAAAATTGCCTTTTGTGTTTGTTTTGTAAATTTCGAATTACATTTTCTTGACTACTTAGAATAGAATAGGTACATAAAAGATCTAAATAAAACTTGAAGAGCCACTTATGGTGTTGCAATGGACGGCTTTACCCCTCAAAGTAATCTCATACAGACAACCTCAATGACTTAGATTTTTTTCACTGTTCTAATTTAGTATTATGAAAAAAAAGCAAATACTTAATTATTTATAGTTATTTGACATGATTGGGGTTTTATGATCTTTCAGTCGAAGGCGAATACGCGGTGGACCTAGACTTAAACAATGGAAGAGAATAACTTATACAATATTAATGACTGTGTAATTCAATATGTATAACACAAAATAGTGATTATAGTTTTGAACAAACAATGTGGTGATAATATTGACTAACATAAAAAAAAACGACAAACGTCGTGAAAATGAAATGAAAATACGAAGGTATCATGATGAAATGCAAATTAATTCGGCTTTATGTAATTTTAAATAAGATATCAACTGTAAAGATCACTTTCGTATTTCAAATAATTAACATGAATTTCAGACTTTCGAAAATGATAATGAATAAAGTAGGTCACGTTTTAATGGATTTTAAAAGCTGAGTGGATATTTGATTTCAATAAAAACATGCTTTAATTATTGTTTTCATGTTTTAACCGAATTTGACCATAAGATTTAAAAGAATTTACGGCCGTCTGACAACAGACAAATCCTGTTGGGTTGAATTTTAGAACTGCCTTTGATAATATGGCGAAGAGGAAGTATTTTAAATATTATTTGGATGTCCTTTGCATTTTGTTAGATCCCTTTTAATCAAAGGGATTTTTGATTTTTCAAGCTACAGTGCGCGACAGCACAGGAGTGTGATTGATTTATAAACCTGGTTGGATTTATCTGCCGAAGCCGTCAAACTGAGGACCAAATAAAAGAAACATAACATCGCGCCTGTATTCCGCAAAGGTTTAGGCAGAGGTGTAATTTATAGTTCACCCACATTTCCCAAGTTATGGGTCAGTCCTATACTGCCGTGGTTAACGCAAAAGCGTTATCTCAGGGAAAGCTAGTTTCGAGAAAATTAAAGTTTTGTAAATATAGTTTTCTTTTAACTTTAAACATTGATTACACTTTTGTAAGGATTTTTTCACATGTTTTGAATAAGATAAGTACCGCTAATTAGCTTAGTTTATTGGATGTGTCTTTCTCTAAGCCTTTTGATGGCTTACAAATCAATTACACGATTTTTTTCGAGCTTTTGCGCTTGACACGGCAATATATGTATAAGAGGATAAGTCTTAATAAAATACAAAAAATAATAGATATAAGATGGTGATGACGTATGATGCAAGAATAGAAAATGAGTTTTAGTGAATCTCATTCTAAACTTTCGGGAATTTACAGAAGTCCCCTGTTTATATATTATTATATTATTAACAACTTTAAACAAATAATCATTATTTCATCCCAGCGACAAACAATGTGAAAAATATAGGGGATTTTTATTATTAGTATATCTTAGACATCATTGACATCGGAGAAGGAAAATATCGTGAGGAAACCTGGACTTACAGTTAATATAAGTCTGAAATCGCCAATGCGCCTTGAGCAAGCGTGGTGATCAATGCTCGTGCCTTCTCTGTATGAGAAGAGGCCTTTGCCCTGCAGTGAGACAGTAACTGACTGGTATTGTTTAAGATATATATTTTGGTAAAATATGACTGAGAAAACATTGTAGGTAAATTTTCTTGGAAATGTGGGAATTGCCCGTCTGTAGCTCTGTTGTGATTCAACGTAGTATAATATCTAATCAGATTTTACCGTTCCGTGGACCAATAGTAATTTAGAGTATCACGTCACTTAGTCCGTCTCAAGTGTTCTCGTACTTGTTTCATTGAAAGTCGTTGTGCGGACTTAAAAAAATCCAAAACTGGTTCAATCAGGCCGTTTTCGAAGTCTAATTTACAAGTACTTACCCTGTAAGAGCCGAGATCATTGACGACACACGTGAATACAGCTTCTCTTCCCAATGAAACAGTCAAGTTGTTTAGACTATCTTCGAATCGTGGTACTTCTAGAACAAGAATAAATATTATTTCATTAGGTTGTTATTGTTTCACCGTAATCATTTCATTTTATCTTACTACTTCAGCGGTAATTTTAGGACGCAGTTATGTGTTTAAATATTTTGTAAAGGCAAATTATTATTGTATAAATTAAAATATATTATTTTCCCACGTGGGTTGGGGTATGTTCATAACCCAGTTTACTTCCTTCCAGGAATCTTTGGTACATGTTTAGAAAATGGTTCACCTTCAGTATTAGGTTACATCTAGGTAGGAATGGTTAGGGATAAGGCAGTGCAGTCTGATAGACTGCTCGTGGCGATGCGCCGTTCTGGCTGGTCTGCTGTTTAAGAATCAACAAAATTTATTTGAATCAGTTTGGTGCAATATAAGGATGCACTTACCAGAATAGAAAAGCGATAGAAAGAAAAGCAATTTTTATATTTTTTATATGTTTTTTATTTATTTATAACATAGCGATAACCTAGACTTATAAGGATAATCAGTGAAATGTATTGCACCGAGTTTTCCGTATACCTACAGAGTTATTGGTAATTAAGTACAGTACATTGTTTTCTTCTTAGCAACTTCTATACTGTTAGACCAACAGTGGAATATAAAAACAATTTGCGTCTTCACACATTTTATAGGGTAAATATTGCACTTTGTATGAATCAACAAAAACGTTTTTTTGGTCATAATGTGCAGGTTTTTTACATTTTTACAAATTACCCTTTTAGCGAGAGTGAGCAAGTATTTAGAAGTTAAACTCCTAAGGGAGTCAAATACGATGTAAAAGTTTATAATATCCAAGTTTATAATTTTTAAAAGTTACTTAAATATAGACTTATACCGTACCAAAAGGTTGAGACGCTGTCGGTGGGCGATCCCATCGGGCAGAAAACTACGAATGTAGCTAGTCTATAGGGGTCGGTACATATCTGACGGAAGATGCGCCGAGCGACAATGTACCTCGACGCATTATCGCATCATCGGTTGAGTGTGAAAGTAACGCGACGCATCTTCCGTCAGATATGTACCCTAAGAATTGATAACATGTATTTTTAACCGACTTTCAAAAAAGGAGGAGGTTCTATGTTCGTGTGTATGTATTTTTTTTTTTTTTTTTTTATGTATGTTACCTGATTTGTGGACCGATTCTTTTTTTGTTTGAAAGAGTAGACTCCTGAGGTGGTCCCATTTTAATTTGGTGAAGATCTGGTGCTGATCTTCGGAGATATACAACGGAACTCTTCAAAAATAGACGGCAAATCTATCGTGATTGCTGGAATCGCTTGGATGTTTATTGTTTATACAACATCATGACGTATCATCAAGCCTGTATGCTCAGGGGGGTATGCAGATGTGTACAATATACCTAGGTTTCGACAGTTAGGTATGTTAAGTTTCATTTATTAGGGTTAGGTGGATAACCCTATTATAATGACATGTATTGTTAACAATTAACAATATAAAATGAATTCATGGCAAATGTTTGTATGGGAACAACTAAAAATGGAAAAATAAAAAACTTTTTTACAAAAAATAAAACCGACTTCAAAAATAACACTAAACGGTGTAAAATAACTCTAAATTCGGAAGTCGGTGGCCCATCAAGAATAAGACAAAAGTACCAAAGCCACAGACTTCCTAATTTAGAGTTATTTTACACCGTTTAGTGTTATTTTTGAAGTCGGTTTTATTTTTTGTAAAAAAGTTTTTTTTAAACTCGCGATTTATTAACACATGTTTTTTGTACATTACAGTTAAGGAAGGCTAATAACATATTAAGTAGGGATAATAAAAATTATTATTTATTCAAATGACAATCATTTTGTTGTCAATCATTGTGTCCATGGAGGTTTTTTTTTATAAGCAATCACAGACAGATAACATAACGATTCGAATGTCAAATTAAATATAATATGAATATTGATTAAGTATTATCCCCACGGCAGCGTCTGCCGAGGTAAGGAGCGTCCATGTAATTGGGTTTTACTATTAACGTTATCTATAAGTACTAACGGTCGCTCATCGCTTGAATTAGCTTTCTACACTCCTTCTCCATACAAATATCTACCGAATCTATCACTCCTCCTTACGCGCAACATTCTTAATAAAACTAAAACCCGACAACTGAAAAATCACGCTCTGAAGAGTATGGAACAAGAAACATCCCTTTTACCCTAAAGCTTATGATCGCTTTCTACTGTTCAATTGTTCAGAGGTAGAAAGACCAGGGTGTAAAGTTTCTCATCCCCCGTAGAAAAGGAAGATCCTACGACCAGACGGGTATTGTGTCTGGTGGGCTAACTACTGCTCGACATTGTTGTCGTCGGGAACTTATATACGTTCAAATTGCGCGGATAACTTTGATACTGCGATGTAGGATGATAGTCGTTAGTTCGTATTTGGTGAGATAGATGTCGCTACAATCATATTTTTTGTAAGGGCAAGCAGCATACGACATGCTTTCGTGGCAGTCGGGTAAAGAAAGGATCCGAAGTTTCAATGGCACTATATTGTGGATGCCATATTAAATTTAAAATAAATCAACATCATCAAATCACAGTACTAAAATACCTATGTTAATTATACCTAGACAGGTAATTATGTTCGCTTGTTACTACCTAACGCATAGGCTTATTACATGTCCTTTGCTTTAAATCCTTACAAGTTAGGCTATCCCCAGCAATACTAGGAATGTACCTATACTGTTTGGAAGCAAACTGTAATCTAATTGAACATCAATAGCAAATTAAGAGCTTCAGCTGACGGTTGGGTTGAGCTATTTTGCTGTCAGTAGAGCATTTAATTATAGTATCGGTGTTAGTCTATACGTTACGGTTAGTAAAGTTTATTACACTTTACTTACCGAAAACAGACAAAAAAAAATCAATTCTCCATACATATATCCGAACAGTTGATCGAGTTTTGTATGGAGAGTTGATTTTTTTTGTCTGTTTTCGAAAAAGTCATAGAACAAGTCATAGAAGTCATAGAGATTGTTGTTTATGATGTTAGTATTCTACTCCTGCGAGGTTGTTGGTGTTTTACAAATAATCCTGTATATCATTATGTTGTCACAAGCTCCTATTTGAGACCTTGTTCGTTAAGGAATAATGTTAGCCGTCTCTCGAGCCCTAATACAATATTAACATTTTAACTCTTGAGTCTGTATATAAAGCTGATCTAACAATGACTACAAAGAGTAATGCCTAATAAGAAATTTTATTTCGCATTAAAGTTGGAACTGAATTAAATATGAATGGAAATAGTAAATCCACAGAAAGTACTGGCATATAAAAATAATACATAATAAATTATCGAGAGGCTAAATAAAATAAACACTAACATAGCGAAGTTAGCGTCAACAATAAAATTGAAGATGAACAAACGGCAAAGAGCGAAACGGATTCGCCTAAATGTTCCGTAACATGTCAGTAAAAATATTTTTCCATTTTCAAAGATAAATTTTAATTGTTTTCAACAGCATCACTTAATTTATGCGTAAACACTACCAACTTGTTAGAGATGTTGTACAATTTTGTCCGGTGATATATTCAAACACGTTTATTTATTGGATTTGTTTAATTGTGTCCCCTTGTGTCCAAAGATATTAAAATATAAATATTTTAAGAACTTTGGAAATTAGGTGCGATGGAGGGGGTTGTCATATTTTTTATCACAAGTCCTAAAGGTGTACAAAGTTTCCACAATAAAGGAATAAAGTTAAACTTTTGTGATAGACGAATAAAGTCCTTTCAATTTGCACTTGACCTAGTTTTTTTATGATTTGGATGCGGAACCCCAAAGACGGTAAACAGCCGCTTGTTAACTAATTTACTAGCTGTAGAAATATTTACAGTAGATTTCGTTTTATCTGGTATCGACGGTTCAGCTGACCTCGGCAAGATATTTTAATGATCCAACTTATTCTGCTATTGTATGGCAAACAAGCCAAATGGCCACCTATCGCTAATATCTGTCAGAGAAAAAAAAAATGAAGGCGTAAGAAAAATATTGGGTTCGAATTAAAACTGGGCATGCCTATCCTTGCCTTTAGCCTGTGCTACAGCCGTTTATTAATTAGACAGGACCTTTAAATACCATAAATTGTACACGAATTACTTAGACACGATACTTCGAGATTCCATTGCATGTTCAAAATTGTTCTAAGACGACTGTAATCTTGTCAAAACTCCAATCTTAAACACAACCTGCTCAAGTTTATTAGAATTTCTATTGACGAACCTACTCGCAAAGTTATCGCAATTATTTCGTCAAAATCTTATATTATCTCTTTACAGAGCATTTCATTAAACTCAATTTATGTTATTAGATTGGAATAACGATCAATTAGATATTTGCTTTATGTTTTACTTGGATAATGAGAAACGTTTAATGAGAATCCCAAAGTATTTCACTTTGAGCCATTTGTATCTCCGACAAATAAAGTGATCAATTCGAACAAAGTAGTCGTTGGTATGAAGGCGACATGTTTATAGTCGTCCATATATCACTGAGCTTTATCTCCGCACTAATGTATCAGTATGTATATATAAATGTTATTGTTGCCGGCAGTGTGTTCTCTCACGTACAGTCCTAAGCATTTATTGTGCCTAGAGCAAATTTGCTTGCGGGACGCAATATCCAAGCGAGCGGGCCCTGGGGTGCTATCTTGTTTTATTTGCGCGCCAGAGCCGATAATGAACGTTTTTCTCCGTATCTATTCCGAGCATTCAATATACTAAAGGTGTAATAAAGGGTAACATATTAGTAGTCCTTCCCCTTTGCACTGAAATTTTACCGTCGAATAATATTATCATCAAATTATACATGTTACGCGATTGCACAATGTTTAAAATAGTCTTTGATAACATAAATTTAAGGTCCACATTGTTTGTTGGATTATAAAAGATTACGAAAATAAAACCAATAGATATATTTGATCGGCAATAAAACGGGCAAGTTTTATAGCTCTTCCATTTTGTGGCCGGTTATTATCATAGTTTAAAATCATCGATGTGTAGAATTTTAGTAGCTATTACGTATTGCTTAGGTTGGGTTTGAATCGTGCCCTGCCCCACGACAATAGACAAACTCCCTATTACATGAGATTTCAACATAATTCACATACGGAATAGGTTTACCTCTGCGTAATTTTTGGAAAAACACTGGTATTATTTTTATTCTTGATAGGAAGGCCTGGCAGAAGTGAGCAACATCTGATCATAAAAAGAAGATTTTCGAAACCAATTGGCAGTAGTTGACGATTCGTGCGGTGAATTCTCCAGCGAATCCTGTACCGCACCATAAGCCGGTTCAGGAACACCGTGGTTGTTTTAGTTGGAGAGAGTACATGACACCAGACAGGGGATAATCCAAGAGGGTTTATTTAATTAATTTACAAAATCCACAGCTCTTTTATAAAATTCACTTCATGATAAACTAATGTTAAAGTCAATTACGGATTTACGATTTATTAACCAGACAACATGATGCATCAGAAACATGCTAGCACCATCTAAGTATAGTAGAGTGGGTTTTATAACTTTAGTTCCCGTCGATTAGAACTTTTGAAGGAAAACATTTAATTACCAATAAAAAGACACATATCGCGGTAAAACGAAAAAAAAACTTGACCAAATTACACTCAGTTGAGCAAATTGCTTAAAAATTGGTTATGTTCCGGAGTTTATCTCTGACAAACGTCCTAACGCGACATTTTATGACGCGATATACTACTATATTGGTCCCGTTTGTATCAAAACTCAGATCTGATGATGGGATCCTCGAGGAGTTGAGGGAATAATATAGGTACACACGCACCGATGTTTACATTTTTAGTAACAAATCAAAGATTTTCATTTAGAAAGTGTCAGTTTGTGAAGAAAAACTGATGAAGAAGACAGGCAATGGAACTCTTCAACGAATAACAGCATTCATCGCGATTGCTACAGTCACATGTCTGTGCATGGTTTATAACATTACGCCTGTCTATTTCACAAGGTGTCCTGCAGAGACGTATAGTATATATGTTTAAAAAGTACTTCTTCAGCAATTGTTAACCGATTTTAATGATTCTTTCAATTTTTGAATTACTATTCTTGAGTAAGAAACTAAAAATTGCAAACGTCGGTGGCTAATAAAATGAATGAAACAAAACCACCAAAGTCAAAGTCAAAGTAAAATCATTTATTTCAATTATGAAAACAGGCACTTTTGAACGTTATACTTACAAATAAATTAAACTAATATGATTCTAGTTGCACATTCCAAAAGGTAGTTTCGTATGGAGAAGAATGTGCAAGAAACTCCATACTTACTCTTTTAAAATAGATTTTACAATATTTGTATACATAATCAGATTATATGTGAGGACGATGTACCATGAGAAAAAAAACAGCTATCCTGAGATAGGTACAAGGTGATATAAAATAAGCAATGCGGCTGGTAATTGTATGAGCGTATTGAAAGATACATGGTGCTCACATATTTACATAATATTTAATCCAAAGTTGATTATTAAAAAAAAAGTAATAATCATGAAGTTAATACTTAAAATAAAAATAAAAATGAAATAAAAAATCAAATTACAATGTGTGATGTATAGAAAAAGCAAACATTCCTGTCCAGACATTAAGTTGTCCTATGGAGCAGGACCAGCATGTTTCCAAGCATTTTTATCTTCAATATATTCCATTAATGTATAATAAGCCTGTTTGCAAAGTGTTTTTTTAACATAAGTTATAAGGTTTCTTTGATTTAGTTTTAATATATCATTAGGTATTTTGTTGTAGCATTTAACGCAGTACCCCATAAAAGATTATTGTACTTTGGCTAGTCTGAAAGCTGGTTGAGCTATTTTATCTTTATTTCAAAGCCATAGGGCTTCCGAAACTAGATTTATTTTACACGAGTTGGTGTTTTTGTCAATGAAGTCAGTTGTTTTTTTTGCAAACAGTTTGCGCACCACATTGCGCGTACACGAGCTAAGGATTTTTTTTTATAGAAAGTAGTAGGTGTATTACATTCGTGTGATAGGCATCTATTAACGAAAATAAATCGAACAGATTTTCCCAATATTTTCCTTATTAATTTCTTGGTCGACGCGAAATATAATATCTCATTTAAATATCTCAGATTGACGAATTCGTCTAAAGAATTCTAATTATTGCCCTTCCTTTCGTAGATATTTTATAAAATTCCTTACTACCTGCTATCCGAAAAGGTATCTGATTATAACTTATGAGATGGAGCCCTACCAAATACTTCTGTACATTTTAGACGATTCCCAGATAACAAACTCGAAACAAAGTTTAAACTCCGCATATTAATGAGCGGATTTGTGTCAATGTATTTCTTCGAAATGAACGAATTGTTTAAGACACAAGGAGGTACGTAACTGTTCGCTTCAGAAGCTACAAAAGATGATCTTTATCGTTTTATGGGTTCAAGGAGTGGGGTGAATCCTCGGGGAGAATTTATGTCAGAATATTACCCCTCCTTAGAGACTAAAAGAAAGTTTTAAATGCTTTATGTCGGTACTTGCACATACGATGTTGCGGGCGTTAAATTCTGTAATGTAGTATGTATTTTTACATCGTAAACTGTCATTCACGTTTGCCGATGTCTGCGGGCGACTGTTTTATCGCCCAGGAAGAATGCCATTGTATTCCACATGACAGAAAGGCAAGCACTCCCTATTGTTTTTTTTATCGGACGGCAATTGGCTCTATTCGCCCGTAGTCCGTACACAATTTGTCGAGCCTTGTTTGAGATTGTAACGTGTTTAAAACTGACAATTGTAGCTTTTAAATATGTTTTCCATGGAATCTGGAAATGGAATGTGTTTTCACTTTTGTTCTTGTAGAGATGTTGCCCTGGAGACTACAACTGCAGTATATAATAAAGCACGTTCGATTAGCTTAGCGTCTCAGTACTGCAGTTAGAGCTGCAATTCGCTGCTGGAATTCACTTGTCCTGGCTTGTTGAATTAATACAGATAGCACAGAGAGCAAACACTCGTTGTGGACTTCATAGCTACTGTCGTTCTAATTGGTCCATTCTAGAGATAGTCTCACTGGACTAGCACACACCGACAAGTCGTATAAATGATAATATAATTTATTTAAGGCGGTAAAATAACATGTTTTTTAATGGAATATTTTTCTAGGATGTTGGCCACATTTATTCAGCACAAATTAATGTAACCGGTACGGAGTCTGAGAGCACGCACAGAAAATATCTACGACCTACGCGGAATTCGAAATTAGACTCCGTGACGCAACGGCCGGGCCGGACCGGGCCTTTAGGTACACCGGGCGAAACAAACGTCAACAATACATTTCTCAATAGAATACCAGCTCCTTAGCGTTAATCCACACTACATGTAATACAGTGGCGAAGGGCCAAATTTCTTAAGAGGAAAGTTGCCACAAAAAATATAGTATTTGTAGATATCACTATTTTTTATTTCTCTTGAAGTTAGAATCGGTCGGTCGGTATTGGTCTTCCTATTACCCTTGATGTCTTTGGTGTAAATAAGAACCTTTAATACATTTGATAATACTAGAGTCCGGTTGCCATTATTCAAATTTAAAAGCGAAGCTGATGGGAATCGTGTTGTATGGACACATCGCCAATGATGTAGTAACTTACGATCACGTTAAGAAATTTAAATTTACTAGACGGCACGACGGACCATATATTTAGAATGCTACTGCTAAATATATAGTCTTGGGTTACATTTCTGGGTTGGGCAAAGTGTTTTTAGATTATTTCCAACTGGAGTTTATCAGTTACCTGGAGTCTGAATTCGTGTCCCGTTGGCAGCAATAGGCTCGCCCTATCACATAGACCTTAAATATATCTCAATCAATGAACTAGGCCTATCGCAGTCCACTGCTAAAATTAGTGCCTAGCTTAGGCTTAACTGATAAAATTAGCTATAAAACCTTCTAAATTTTAAATCTCTAACTTCCATCAAAAATTGAACATTTTGGAAGGTAGCACTTAGTTTTGCAGGCCTTCTATGTATAATGTATTTTTGAAGTATTTTTCAGTAACGAAATTATTAAAATTAATATGAACGTATCCTGACAGCTTAATTAACTACCTGCTCATTGCCTTGCAGCTATCATGTAAGGCAAATGTCACTAACAATTATGCATATATTCCATCGTGGCGTAGTACAAAGGAAATAAAATTCATTCACGTTTACCCGGTTTTTACATTTAAAAACTTCAATCCATGCATTCATATCAGCACGTCCGTCTCGCTGAAGGGATTTAAAGCCCAGTTGGTACATATATAGGTGTATATATGTGGTACATATATCTATGTTTCTTACACCTTTTAAGTTATATTCTACAGCGGAGTGTAGTAGTAAAGAGGGACCTTTATAGCACGAAGCTTTTCTAACATCGAACGTGTGAACATGTTTTACGAAGCACTACGGATTAGAAAAAAACCCGGCATCGTAGGAGTTAGACTTGATCTTCCATAGAAGATAATTATTTTCCATTTTCAAAGTTAAACTAAGCTGGTTTGTAAAGGTTTTTTGTTGATTGCCAAAATTTGTCGGTTAGAGTCATTGCGTTTTTTTAACGTCAACTAAATTAATTTTAGATTTTCACTGTTCAATAAGTTGAGCATTAATATATTAAGTACACAACCTTTGATGCGTGAGTCCGACTCGCCCCGAAGCATTAACGACTAATTATCATAAACATCGTCAGAAAAATACAAAATATAGATAGAAATGTAAAGTGGTACAAAATCATATAAAATATATCTTAAAACGGTGTTCCGTGGTGTTTTTAAATACGTGATAAAAGTATAGGTACGTATCTATATTTTCTATCATACTGAACATTGGTTTAGTCTTTGTCAATACCTTAATAGCCTAAGAATAGGTAAAATCTTCTAGTACCTACAAAAACACCAAACAAAATAAACAAAACAGCAACAGCAAACATAATAAAAAATACTATACTAATCTTGGTATTATATGTAATAGTTTTTATTTTTCATAGGCCATCTTCACTATGTTTTTAATATATTTATAGTATTTTAAAAGAGTAAGTATGGAGTTTCTTGCCCATTTTTCTCTATTACAAAACTACCTTTTAAACAATTTGTTATTATTTACTCTTGCCTTTGTATTATCAGCAAAATATTTACTATTGTTGCAGAAGGTGCCAATTGTATCATTAATAAAACAAGCATTAGTCGTTGATAAATTGGCAGTGACGTGAGAAAAATATCACCTGCAAACCGCAGCGCACACGCTCAAGAAACGCTCACAAAACGCCGGAGGTACCTATGTATAGTGGCGTGCTTCATCGCCATAAATGCCGACGGAAAAATCCAAAGTGTTAATAGAATATTCAATTTACAATCGGAATACTGGATTTCATTTAAAACTTATGAAACTTATTATGAAATTATAAGTTTTACAAAAATAGTCTACGTTCGTTCGCCATTGAGCTTGTTTTACATTAATTACGGATGAGTTTGATTCGGTTTTACATAATAGATAAGATAAGTCTACTAAAAAAATAGCTGATGTCAAAACAATACGGTTCTTTTTATTCAAAAATTAGGTAGGTACCCATTGAATTTGAGTTTTGTACAGCCTTTTCCAGAACTCTTCACAATCCAAAAACATAATGAATGAATGCATGAATTTATTTTATTTGGGACACAAAGAGATCAACATAATATTAATAACCTATATAAAAAAATACTAATAACTAACTAACCTAACTAATAATAAACTACTAAATATATAAATTTATTTGCTTTTCGCGAAGTAAAAACAGCCATATTACCCTATCGAGGTTTTCTCTATGAGTTTCATGTCATACAGACGTTCCCTTCATAAACGGTACGAACAACGCACGGCTGTGTAGCTCAAATTGTTTGTAGTGTCCTAGTTTGAAGCCTTCTGGTCACACTTTTTTTTTATCAATGTCATGCACTTTTTAAATGATAATTTGACATCATAATCCAATTGTAATCTCTTTTTATAACAGATGGCTTGACATTACATTTTGAAATTGACATTATTTTTTTTATTTTTTTTGACATATTTACTACTCTGACATGCCTTTTATTGTAACATTAATATTTTCATTAGCAAAATTGTGGTGTCTCTCTTCCACTAATGCCATAGAGAAGAGTTGAAGTTGAGTTGAATATTTTCGTGTAGTTGTATCAATTCTAGCATAGTATTTATATTTTTATATTGAAATAATTTATTGTGTACCTACCTGTAATTTGCACGCCACATGTGGCAGAATGTGATGAGACCTTTATGCTATTTGAGACCTTGTATTGTACCATGTTCGGACAAATAAATGAATTTGAATTTGAATTTGAATTTGCATACCTACCTGTTATTTGTATGGTTACTGTAATACTCTTTTGCTATGTATTTTTTATTTAAATACTGTTGGTGACTGTGCTGTTGGTGTGCTTATTGTAAATAAATAAATATAGTCTAGTCTATCTTCTAAGTTAAGCAACGCTTGCCTAGGATGGTCAATGGGTGACCTTCCGTTACAAACCGAGACCCGACAAACTTGGAAAAGTACGTCAAGACGTTAGTCCAGATTGTAAATATTAGTAGATCTTTGACTTTCGATAAGGGTAGTTAGAAGCCCAAAAGTCTGACAATCATTGTAGCCAAGGCATCTTTAAATGAAATTATATTTATTTCTGTAAGTAGACCTTCCCAGAAACTTTTAGATATATTTTTTTTTAACTAAAAGCCATCTGCAAAGTGACTGATCCCTTAGAAGTAATGCCGAAAGAAACTCAGGGGTCATGGTCTCTTTTATTTATTATGCGAGTCTAACAATGCAGGGCAAGAGACCCAGCTACTGGGTTGTGGAGTCGGATAGGTTAGTCGCTCCATATAAAGTACTGATAATCAGCTGCATCCGATTGGATTGTAAACCGACCCCAAGGTATTTGAAAAAATACATTAGCTGGTCTCTCTTCTTTGTTTTTCTTGTGGTGTGATTAACCTACAGTGCGATTTTGGTCAAATCACCGCATGGAAATGTAGGCGTAGTGAGGCCGAATTGAGCTGTCATTCCATACTAATGCTAGGCATTGACAGTTCACTTCACTCAAGTTTTCACGGCGTGACTTTTACGGAATCGACCGGCTGGTGTCAGAGTGTGCATGGGCTTCTGACTTCACTTCACAAGCCTATACAGGTGGATAATATATTATGTAAATTAGTCCTTTTAGCGCACTTCACAAGCCTATGCAGGTGGATAATATATTATGTAAATTAGTCCTTTTAGCGTTGTTTGTAAATATTATAGTTCGGAATTGTAAACAAAGCTAACTATGTTTGGTTGGCTTAATGTTCATGATAAATTATATTTATTTTGTGACTTGATTAAATATGTTTACACGTCATTAGTTTTTTTCCATGTCAATTCAAACTGGATGAGGTTATGTTATCATAATATCAGAATAACAGCAATCGCTGTTCATTGCGAGTACAAATTAAAACCACCCCGTGCTGATAGAAATGAAATGATACTTATTTCCGTAAATAAGTTCATACAAACACTTTTACTTGTAATTTTTTTACTAGAAGGTGAGGTCGGTGTTTTATTATCTAACTACTCTGAGAAGAAACACCGAAAGAAACTCAGAGGTCACAGTCTTTTCTATAGTCCAGACATTATCTGGGTCAGATCATTTAAGTATCAGCAGAGCCTTTTTTGAATTAGGCCCTAAATAATAACATTCTTATATAGCCTGTCTTTGTCGGGGTCTGGATCCTACAGGGGGTACCCTAAGAAAGAAAAAAGAAAGAAAAGCAATTATTTGGACGCACAGAAAATTTAACATTTAAAACCCAAAAGGAACAAAAATACGAACACGCAAAATACACGTATATAAAAAAATTGTACTTACGTAAAAAAACCTGTACTTAATTCGCATTTAGTTATAAGATGGTTGTGGTTCTAACTACCCGTAACGATTGTCAAAAATATACAAATGACAGCTGAGGTCAACGGCCTTACGTGCTTTCCAAAACAAGAAAGAGTCTTGATATACACCACAATTTTTAATTAGTACAATAAAAAATAGGCTGTATCCGTACCTGTTACTGATAACATTTTCGTAATCAAGAGTGAAAAACGAAATCAATTTTTAAAATTCCACTATTTAGTTAAACTTAAATAACGAAAACAGCTGTTGGAGGTGGGGCATGCTTGAGCGAGACCACGCAAACGTGAGCGAGAGATGACGATGAATGAATACTACCATGTCATGAATAGCCTGTACAATATTTACATAAATTTGGTGACTTTCTGGGATATAAACAAACACTAATAACTCTGCTGTTTATGAATATTATTTATTGATACTTTACAAATATAATGAAAAGACCGTCTAGAATCAGCCCTTTAAGTATTTGTACTAATTAAAAAATAGTGGTTTATATTAAAGGTTCACTCATTTACGGACAGATCTTGGTAAACGTAGCTTACGTTCGATCGACACTTGTAGCTGTTATTTTACTGCAAGCCTTTCTTCCTAAATCTAAATATTTAAATAGAATCGTTGTTTACGTCAAACATTCAAAACAAGCGTTAAGTAGTTCACAATGCGCTATTTTGTTTCATCTCTAACTAAGTTTTAACAATGAACTTGGATCGCTCGTTACATCTTCAATCAGTTGAAAGCCGTGAATACTAAGGCTTCATTAACATCGACTAAACTTGAGTCTTTGTAACTAAACACTTACAACTTACAAATGATAACAATATAAAACAATGTAAATATCTAACGACATCTTTTATACCTAAAAGTAAGTAGTTTGGGCTTGTGGTTAAAATAATAACAGCCCCAGTAGAAGTCTCAGGTGAGGTCAGTCTCAGGTTAAGCTCCTCTTGCCGAGGTCGCTCGAAGAATGGGTAACCATTCATTACATACCAGGTAATACGAATATAGTTACATAAAAGCACTAAAGAGTGCTGATTCTTCGGAACGGCCTGAAGTGCTTTTCGGAGGATAGCACGTTAGACCATTCATTCCTTTGTACTATAAAAAAACCACAATTTTCCCACAACGCCATCAAGTCCCAAGCTTAGCAGATCTTGTGTTATGGGTACTAAACAGCTTATAAGCATACTTATATATTTCTAAATACATACATATTATAGATAGATTACAGACACAGAACAAATGATCGTGCTCATCACACAAACATTCAAATGGAATCAAATCCACGATGTATAGAAATCAGAGCCACCAAATACTAGACCAACAGGCCAGTCACTATTGATACTTTGTAACGGCTTGACGCATTTCCTGAGGGAAAGCACATAAAATCATTCATTCCATTCTAGGTACTAACTGTATCTATAAACACGTTCCATAGAAATATCTTATATCTTTGGAACCTATACCTATCCCGCAACGGGTTGCTATCCCAGACTCGCTGATATTTAAACTCATTTACGTCTATTTGTCAGACTTGCTGATAGTGCTTACCAGGAAAACCTTTTATGCAGATTTCTTTGTTAAAGAAGCAAAAGAGGAAATTATTCATTAGGTATTTATATTCTGCGCGGTTGGTTTGTTTGGAAGCTTCTATAAATATTATATCCTAGCATGCCATTAATGGATAGTCAATGTTTCGTTATCTAAAGGATCCAATGGAAAGCTAAAATTAAAAAGAACCTTATTCGCTCGTAATGCGTGAAGAGTGATCACGCACATTAGTCATTTTTTGTTTTCTTTACGTGCGTCTCATATTGCGCAAAGCAGCCAAAACATTCCAACTTTTAGTGACGGAGTTTTAAAAACAAACTAATAAAAACAATTGCTACTAAACCGTACACGATCGTTTTACAAGACTTTTCCATTATTTCGTACCTACAGCATAAAATATATCTAAGCTTTATTAGGTCTCATTAGCCTAGACTTGAATGCAAGCAATAAAACCTCAAGCCACATTTTACTATTGTCGCATTTTATCTAAAGAGATTGTTTGAAACTTAAAAATAGTAATATTTGTACTTTTTCTAGTATAGATACCGAATAATAAACGAGAACAAGTCCTTTAAAAGTGCGAACATAAAAAAAGCAATAGCCGATAAATCACAATATTGTGTATTACCTCACTTAATCTTAGTTTGGGACGACGCTTTTGAATGGGCGTTATGCAACGCTACTTATTTGTGCCGTGACTTAGTTGTGAATAGCATCGACAGGCAATATTTTCTCTTTACAACGAGGTTGGTACAAGACAACGCTTTCAGGCAATGACTTGTGCCGTGGCCGCGTGGGGGGCGATATAAATATTTGCGTATCGCGTCGCCGCGCTGGCGTGCGGCGGCCCCGCGCCCGCGCCCGCTGCTTGCTGCTCAAAACGTGGCTCGTCACGCGACCACCGCTGCCTCAGTGTAAGAAGTTTATTCCACTTTAAATATCCTACGAGAATCGATATGTTCTACAAATTAAGGTCGGTTATTACGCCATACAGTTCTGTCTAGAACTCGTGCTAAAAGAAAATGTGAAAGTTTATCTCTCCGACCCAAGGGAGGAGTTTCTTCGAATTGCTATTGTCATGGAATACTAAACGTACGTGTGAGATTTTCTAATAAAGATGTGTAGCTAGCAGTAACGTAAAGATTTTATGTGAAAATAAACTTTTTATTACAGTTAAATTAGTGGTTGCTTTCAAGAACGAACGGCCATAGTACTACTTTACTTCATTAGTGGCATTCGTAAGGAAATTACGAAAGTAATGAATGTACTTACAAGAATTAATTAACAAAATTAAGCAACTTAAGTCTTACGCAGGTAAATTATTATCACTACATAATCTAATTGAGTTAAAGGGAGTGAAAACTTTGGAGATAAGAAGTGTTGCAAAGAAGATTATTTAAAATATTGAGTAAGTAACAAATTTTCGAACGATCGGCGTGATTCGATAACTTTTCGCCGAAGTTGGCTGTGAGTTTGTGGAAGTTTCCAGCCGTGTTTCTCAACCTTATCGTCCGTGGAAGTAACAAGCCGAGATAAATGAAGTTTAGTTGCTCTTAATTTAATGGCTGGCCGGAAGTTTGGACGACGTGACCGGATGGAAGGGAAGCCTCTTTCCTACCAATTATTCGACTAATTAATAAGACATTGTATTGATAGGATTGTTAGCACCCTTCATAACACTCGGCAACTTTATTTACCGAATTCACTAAAACAATTGGGTTGGAACAAAATAGGAGTGACTTATCGCATCAAAACAGTTTGCAAAACAAACAACGTCATTATTTACTGGAGAAAAATAAGAAGTTGCTCACAATTAAAGTGTGCCGAACGAGTTGCGGGTCGAAGTATCTACGGGAAATGTCTTTCAAGTCTCTCGAACACCGCAACTGAGCAAATGGCGAACGATTTAAACGCTTTCTTAAAGGATTTATCGGAGATGACACAAGAACAAGAGGAACGGAGGAATCGGGGAGGCAAAGTCCTACAGGGGTACGACGGGCTAAAGCGGGTACGAAGATTTATTGAGGGACAAATTGTAACAGAATCACTGCTACAGTTAAACCCCTAATTAGTTTATCAGTTATAAATTAAACATTATTGCCTTTTTACGAGGAAATTATTTGGGCAACTCAGCTGTTTGTTTGTCAATATGAATTATTATTACTTCCTACAAATTATTATTAATTATTTTTAATGTGGATTTTATCTAGTCTATGCCCATTTTTATGCCCTTTTGACAAGTTAGTTCGTTTACCTCAAATTGTCCCTTTTGGCGTTAACCTTTTTGATCCCAAAGAAACGTAGATACGTAATTCATATAAAATACCAGCCTGCTACTATCCCACTACAAGGCAAAGGCCTCTTCTCATACTCAGAAAGCACGAGCATTTATCACTAATAATTGAGCTTGCTCAACGCGGATTGGTGGTTTCAAACTTATGTTTTCTATAAAGTCCAGTTTTCTCACTATATTATCCTCTACCAATCAATCTATGTCAATGGTGTTTCTATGAAAACCTAGAAAGTCACAATGGTATTTGTGTGGATTTGAACAACAATCCCTTTTTTTAATACCTTAAAAGACTTTTCTATGAATCTCAAACTACCTTTTAAAAAGTAGTTTTGGCGACAGATCTGGCCACCCCATTGCTAGGGGCTAGTTTTGTTGTTTGGCTGGCGACGGGGCGGTTTGGTGTTTTTATTGTAATTTTCTTAATATTGTAGACTTTTGTGATCGAATTATTATACCCAATAGCACCTTTTAACTGTTTTTGATTTGGTGTTTTACAAGTAATATTACATTTTTGCATTACATAATTACAATGCAAAAATATATACCATTTACGAAGAATTCCAAATCAAAATTGACCAATAATGCAAATTCAAATTAAACATTGTTGTCGATCCTGACGTGAATACCAAAATGAAATCAACGTGACTATTCACAGTTTGTGTTTACTAATCCTTAGAACAAACTAAGTTCTTTTTTAACTTGATTCGTGGTTTCTTTTTAAACATATAGAGGAGAGTAAAACGGACATAGCGCATATTAAGACACTCTGAGTTTTCTGCATAATTTTGAAACCCGTTGCATTGATAATTTCCGCCGGCTTTCCCTAATTTTTCAAGTTGTAGCTTATGTTTATAATTTCTGTTCAAACGAATAAGATTTTTAATGAAAGACTGATTTACTATTTGATTAGATAGGAATGATGATTTTTTCATTGTTCTTTACGGCCAAAATAGTTACAGAAAAAAAAACGAAAAAGTTAGGACAAAAACACGAAAAATTTCAACGCTGGATGCCCGCCGTCGGCTGTTCTCATGGAGTCCGTATGTACGACGATGACTTTCCACCCTGTATACCAAATAATACTAGCAGGAATTCGTCCGCGTGCATTCCGTACTTTAATATCCCCTCCACCACCTCTTAGTTTTGAAAATAAAATACAACCTATGACACTCAAAAATGATATTAGATAAAAAAAAACAAAATCATGTCAGGAGACAAACGTCACAAAGCTTACCTGTGTAAGATATTTGTATAGATATCCTGATGATTGAGTGTGCCTAGCACAAATGCCTGACTTAATCGTGTCGGCTGGAAGCCCTATTTGAGAATAGGGGTAGGTTAGCTAATTTTCATGATAGGTGTTTCCATAAAATTTATTTAATTAGACTTTGCAGTGTTATTTGTAATTAGACCGAAACGTAGTATTTTTTGAAAATTATATTTATTTTGTAGCACTTAAACTGATTGAGATATAATAGATTTCATATATTCGGGCGAACTGTGTCGCTAGCACCAATTGAAAATACTCGTTTTGAATATAATACAAATTACTTTCTAAGACTATTCATATCTATGAGTGATACTGATGGTACGAGTATTTGTCTCATTTTGAACTTAAATGCTTATGGAAATTGTGTCCTGGCTCCCAAAAATGTTTCCGATTTACTCTGTTTGTTTATTACAAGCGCTCGCACGATAACCTCAGATTGCAGACATAAATTGCATGCAGTGTCTTAGACGTAAGATAGATTGATGAAATCTGAGAGTCTGTTGTGTTGCGTCTAGTAAATTGTTGAGATTGTTATTTTGAAACTTCAGACGGAACATCAGAATATTACAGACACCCGAAGAAAACCAAAGAGCCAATACAATTATATGTTTATAGCATCGTGTTACGCCATATTTGACCTTTGACCTTTCTATTTTCAGGTTGAGTAAAAGAAAAGCTTGTTTAGTTATCTGAAGGTGCAAAGATCTTATTATTGGCTCTGTGCTTTTCCAGGTACGAGTATGTATTACCCGACTATTGGCGATAAGCCTATCTTCAATACACGTACACTGTAGTAAACATCACGACTGTATTTTCGAAAGGATTTGGAAAATCTATAGGTACCTATTTATGATACACTCATATTTTGCCTGTTAAGTTCCATGTTGCAATAGGTGGGCCTACTCTAGACTCCGGGTTGGTACTGAGAACTTCCAGATAAAAGAACACTCGGGTATCGAACCGAAAACCTCATGTTTTTTTGTAGCACTTGCGACCACTAATTTTAATTACACTTCTCTGCATACCCTCTTAAAACCATAGCTATGATGGTGACGTTATTTAAATGACGTAATCATTAGCCAGCCTCTGACCGTGTACTGATAAAAAAACATTTTTAAGGCTGAACGAAACCTTGTTTTCGCTCAGGGAATTCCGCCGCTTAATCGTCATTTTAATAATTCACGAACACATGTCTATCAATTACCCCAGCGGAAACTTTAGGCGTAAATTTAACCCTATCGAGGGTTTATGATAAAAAGGTAGAAACTAGGAAAATTAACTGAATAATAAATGTATGCGACCCCTGATTATGTTCACACGACAGCCGGTATGCCCCGGGGGCATTTAACCTTTATTCCCGAGTCCGGTACATGCGGCGGGTTGTTGTGCGTCGCGCTCCATGCCGCTAAGCCGGCTTTCATCCGGAGCCTTGCTGCTACAACATCTCTGTGGACGGTCCCTCTAGCTAATATGTTGTTGTTCAACCGAAATTTAATTTATTCATGCACTAAATTTAGTTCATTATTATTCTGGAGCTAATTAAAAATAGAAAAGAGATAAAATGTTGTCCCTTTTCTGGAATATTGTAGACCAGTTGACGATGCTGTATTTATATTACCTTTCCTATAGGCGTATAATCATCTGAATTAATGACTAATCTACGTGGAGATCTCACGTTATTCGTATGTATTGTGTGAGTAATTAGAATCAATCAAACATATTAATTGAACAGTGGCTTACTATACATACCAAATAACCGATACGTACCTATTGATGTTTACTGTAATTGATATATGAACTAACTTATTTGTCTTTAAAAGTGGATGAAGGTAGGTAGGTTCATATTAGTGAGATTAAAAGTGTTTTGTTTCTTTTGAGTTCTTCTTTCTAGGTTTTTATAGTAGCCCAGCGTCTAGATTTCTGCCCGATTGGTGGCAATAAGCTTCCCTTTATTTCATAGTACTTAAACTAACTTAACTGGGCGATCAAGGCCTTTTTCAATAAAGATTATAAAAAAACTTAACTGGCAAAATGTACTGGGTGTACTCTCACCTCTGCTTTACCCGTGTGGATTTTAGCCGTGATGTTATGTTATAAGTAAATTTAAACAAAAAAAAATCTGTTGCCATTCACTGTCCTCTCACATAAGAAAAACAAATAAACGCAAAGATTTCACACAGTAAAGTGGTCCCTTATTTTTCATACAAAGATTTGATTAAATTTAAAAAAATGCGGACTGTAACATCTGGTTGTCGTTTTGCGAAAGTTTCCACTAAGGGAAACCCAGTTACCTAATAATATCGCAGGCAAAGGACAGCTTACATATTATTTGTGAACTCGGTTTACCCAATTTGTTGCGCCCATATTTACCTTAATCATAACTTACCTACTGGTACCCACGTAAAAAATACGCAAATTTTCCCGTAGGTATAAGCGAAATTCTCATTAAAACTTATTAAACAATTTTGGAAATTAAAAAAAATATTCCGTCCAATAAATGAAACCCTGTTTCTATCAAGTAATCACATGGATAATTAAATTATTGGTAATTATTCTTTGAAAATTCTGTGATCTTATGAAAATTACTCATTTAGTACACGAACATTACAGCTAGTTATAGTTACTATGTATGTTTTGTGTGTATTTTTACTTTGAAAGTATATTATACATATATTTTTTTTATTGTGAATGTAAGGACTATGTGGATTCTTTTTTTATTTTTTCGTTTCTAAATCTTTTTAAGTTTGTTTTATTTATTTATTTTACATTTTGTCTGGCAGTTTGAGTTCTTTATGGGACCAACCCAAATGTTCTTTCTTTGGTATTGTTCGTCGGCACGTGGAGCTCCTCAAGTTCCGAGTTGAGCTCACGATTACTGACAAATGCTTGCACTGACTGATCTGGTCCCCTCATTCTGCGTGGTTCTTTCCTCAAAAGACCATCTCAGACACTAATCTGCATGGATCTTACATGATTTGACCAAGATAATGTTTGGACTTTAAAAGAGACCTCCGAGTTTCTTTCGGTGTTTCTTCTCAGAGTAGTCAAATAGTGAAATACCGATCTCATTTACTAAAAAAGGTGACGTGTAAAAGTGTTTGTAAAAACCTATTTACAAAAATAAATATTATTTATCATTTGTGTCTTTTAATTTCGATTTAAAGGCATCATCATTTTCGCATTTCACGCATTTCTCTTTTGGCGCGGAATCAAATATCTTACTTTTATAACTAACTTTAAATTAGATGCTTGTTTTAAAAACGGTGAAGGAAAACATCGTGAGGCAACCCGGCCTGAGAGATATTTTTCGACGGCATGTTAAGTCAAGTCAGAGTTCTATTGGCGGTATAAACTCTGAAACCAGAAAAAGAAGAGAAGATTGTTACTAGCAATCTTCTCTTCTTTTTCTGGTTTATACATCAGAATAGAATAGAATAGAATACTCTTTATTGTACACCATAAAAACTTACAAATTACAATTTTAAGGGCTACAAAATGGTGATGGAGAGGTGAGAGATCGCTTTTAGCGATAAGGCCGCCCATTGTGGGCGGCCTTATCGCTAAAAGCGATCTCTTACAGACAACCTGACGTCCAGACGTACTGCAGGTTATCACCCATTTCTTGTTGATGTTCCACACATTCGCACGAAGCGCTTTGCCTGTTCCTACATTATGCGCACAGCCAAGGAGTGGAGTTCCCTGCCTGCATCAGTGTTCCCGAGTTCATATGACCCCAATCTGTTTAAGTCGCCAGTTAATAGGATTCTTTTGGGTAAGCTCGTTCCATCGTCAATCTCATCTCTGACTGCAGGCACAAGATTGAGGTCAAGAGTAGACCCATTATATATATATATATATATATATATATATGTATAAAAAAAAACTTTGGATGTCCTCGATAGTGGAGGAGAAAAGATGAGTAGGCAGAGAGAGGGATGAGTGGCTGATGGGTGGCATCAGCTTTGTTAATATTTGAAAAAAGCTAGTTCTCTAGCTTTTTTTTCTAGCCATGGAGCTAATCGTATTAGAAATCGTAATAGTTACCTATGTAATACTGCACGGCTTAATAAGGCATTAACTGTTTAATGGGTTTTTTTGTGCTGTGTTACGATAAGAATATAGGGTATATGTAGAAAGGTGATAAAATAAGGAAGTGTTATGTGGTTTTGTGGCGGTGCGCAACCAATTGAAGTACCTACGCTTGACGGCCCGTGCCAGAGGCGCGCGTTCTTGTTTTGATCTTCTTTTGTATACAGTGTGGAAAAAACACCGGACCTACTGATAACATGAATTCATATGAATTGTACATGATTCTGAACTCTTCGTCGTTTGTTTATGTATTTTTTTCCTGGAAGTTAGTTTTGCTTAAATTGTTTTTGCTATGTTTACTTATTCGGAATTTAAATATACATTATATTTTGCGCTACTACTAGGCATAAGGTTTCAAATTCGATCCCCGGGACAGGTAAAGTGTAATTGAGTTTTTCTATCTGAAATCTTTCAGTAGCAGCTGAAGTCTGGTTTGGTGTCCGATTGATGGCAATAGGCTCTCCCTATTTACTTGGGGCTTAAAACATAACTGGCGAAATGTGGGGGTACTACCAGGTACACTTCTGCTTAACCCCACGGGGATCACAGGCGTGATGTTATGTTATGTTATATTTTAATCCGAGAAAAGTTAATAAGTCACTCCTGCCATTATAAATCTCATTAGCTTGGACAGTAAACACAATCCTATACAGTTTAAAGCAAAAAGAACATTAGGTAAAACTAGGAAAATAAGGCCAACCATGGAAATATTTCAAAGCAGTGAGCTAAAGAATGATGAAGAGAACTCGACATGGTGTTCGGATGTGCATCAATGTAATCTTCCACTCTGTAAAAAAATTTTGAGGTTATGTGAAAAAAATATAAATCCAAAAGTTGTAGATCTTTTTATTACCTACAACTTTGCCTTTTAACTTTTTTCCATACTACTTGTAGTTTTGCCGGAAATCAAGATAAACCATTTTTTACCCTTACCCCCCCCCCCCTCTCTCCCACTTCCCGAACTCGGATCGACCGTAATTTATTTTTCCTTTAATTTTTATCATATTCCCCTCTTTTTCTGATGGGTTTCATCCTACTGTATTTTTTTTTAATTTATTACAATTTTTGAAGGCTTCGGCCCTGGTCTATATAGTCGCGTTACAAGTAAAAGAAACCGCTCCCTTTACCAGCCTTGATAATTTCACATAAATATTTCTTCGCGCAAATTGTCGCCTGTTTTCGGTGCTCCCTTTAACCGCTGTTTTGGCCAATAAGTCGTCGGCGTGCGGCAGACATAACCCCTCTTCCATTTAAATTTGGTCCAGCTATAGCGGTAAATTGCGTTTTGGAGCGCAGTGTACAGTTGCTAACCGTATTAGTTAGTTTCAAATCTAGCGGACTGCGCTTAATGGGTCCGTGGCAAACCCTGAGTCTGGACTTGGACTTTCGAGTGGACGTCAAAGACCAAATGAACGGGTCTTGCGTACTTATTAAAGGCTAACCTAACCAGCTGCGTTGCTTATTTGATAATATCACCTTGTACCTATCTCAGTAATGTACTTTTTTTTCCAAGGTAGGTACATAGTCCTCACATGTAATGTGACTATGTATACAAATACTGTAAAATCTATTTTAAAAGAGTAAGCATGGAGTTTCTTGCACATTCTTCTCCATGCAAAAGTACCTTTTAGAATGTGCAACTAGAATCATAATAATTTATTTAATTTGTAAGTATAACGTTCAAAAGTGCCTGTTATCAGGTCTAATTGAAATATGACTAGCAAACGTCACACGGTTTCACACGCGGAGTTCCAGTTCCCGTGTGAATTTAGGAATAAAAAGTAGGCTTTGTAACTCTTTCCAGTGGTGAAAGAATTTTTGAAATCGGCACAGTCGTTTTTGAGTTTAATCATTACAAACATACACACACACAATTTTTTTCTTTTAATATTAAGTATAGATTTTTTTCAAATCGGTCCAGTAGTTTCAGAGCTTATTCAATGCAAACAAATAATCAAATCTTTCCTCTTTGTAATTTGTAATATTAGATAAAGGATAGATATTCAAAGATTCTGAAGTCTTATTATTAGTTTTTTTAAGAATTGGAAAGATGTAGCGCAGAATTGAGACAGATGGAAGGAATCGAGGCCTTTGCCCAGCTGTGGCTGTTCGGACTAGTCGTAATAATATTGTCTTATTAGTTATTTATTATTATTATGTCTACATAATAATACCCAGCCAGTTACTTTCCCACTGCAGGGCTAAGGACTGTTTAATTTATTTTTAAATATTAATTTTAGACAGTGATAGTCTAGTGGTGTGACCGGCGGATTGCCAAATCATAGGTCTCGAGTTCGAACCCAAGGCACGCACCTCTGACTTTTCAGATTCATGTGCGTATTGTATAATTATTACCAAACTTGCTCAAGGCGTATTGGCGATTTCTAAATTATATTAAGAACAAGAACAGGTTTTATTTATTTATTTTATTTTATTTTTTACATTTTGGGAAAGCTTACAGGCTAATATCAACATAATGACAATAGTAGATAACTAAATTGCTAATTACAAGCTTCCACAAGTAGGTAGCTAAAATGCCAGATTTTGGTCCTACAATAGGTAGTAACTTAGTAACTCTAACGAACAACAATATTAAAAGTTTCTAGTGCAAAGAAGGTGCTGGTGGTTCAAAAAATGGCTTTGCTAAGTGCTTCCTAACTGTACCTGCTTTGGTGCAAAAGAGGCTTCCACTAGGCTTTCCTTCACTGATATTAATACTTGGTCATTTAATTTAAATAGATTAAAATAAAATGATAGATTAAAGGAAATCAGGAATAAAATTTTAAAGGTAACAAAATAAGGGTTTATTTTTATACTTGCAATAAGTCGGTACTTAGTAACCGTAGGAACTAACACCGTTTGCGGAAAATTCTAAGTAAGGATAATACTGGCTTCCTTCATCCTTGTTAAGCGTAGATTTTTTATTTAGATCTCAGAAAGAACCAGATTGCTTGAAATAGAAAATCTATTGGTCCACGAAGGACTTAATGAAGGGCGACCTTCCAATCAAAACGCTGTCTTAATACTATTTTTATTTATTTCAAGAAATTCTGTTTAAAATTAGAAAATTAGGCGTTTGTTTTTGGACAAAACACTCGATTTTCTAATGAAGGTACGTTTATGTTTATTATATATAAATATATAAATTTATATAGATTTATAATTTATAAAAAACTTGTTGTCCCATCAAATTTTGATCTGCCTTAGAATCAATGTGTTAGTTTTATTTCGTTTTTGTTACTTTAACGTCCTATAATACTCAGACCTACTAAATATATAAACAAAGATTCATAAGAATCGAACAAGCTATTTTTCGGAGGCGTTTTGTTACAAACACTGTGACACGAGAATTTTATATATTACATAAATCGTATTAACTAACAAACCTAATAATGTTAATACTGCAAAAGACATGATTTGATTGATGTTTACATAAAATATTTGTACAAATGAAATATACAACGTGGAAAGGGCATCGACGAACCACTTCATTATTCCATGTGTTTTATACACAATTTTGGATCTACCCCGTAAAAAAATTGTGACTTTCTTTTACTAATATCTCGTGTATTCTAGTGAAATGAAAGTCCTCCAAAACGGCTTGACCGATTTTAATGAAATTTTGTTGGTATATTCATTCATAGTCAAAGACAAAGTCTTTATTTGCTTCAAAACATGGTATTTAGAGGTGTTACAGTTAAAACAGTAGTTCAACATGTTTAGCTATTAAATCTATAGCATGCAAAATTGAGTAACATTGTAACTTATTTATTAAATTTGCTAAAATATATTTTCGAAGAATGCTTTAAGGGAGTAGAAATTATAAGCGTTCAATCATTCCAACATTTTACTTTTAAACAGTGTACTATTTTTTTTTAGTTCTACAGGTATTTTATTATAAATATTTACACACATAGTTAGACCACTTTTGCTGTATTTGGACAATCTGGGAGTGTCATAAAAAACTAGTCTATTCTGATCTCTCCGGTTCCTAGAGCTTAAGGGCTAAAGCATTATGTCTGAGAATACTATTTTTCGTACCACTTAGTGATAAGGATGGTCCACTCCAACTTTTTTTAAAGAATACTAAGAGGTACACAACACTAAATGATTCTAAGACGGAACGAGGTTTGCTTCCGCTAGTTTATTGTACCTTTTTGACTCTATTATTGTGTTATTTTAAACGAATCTATCTGTCTACAGTAAGTACCATGTATACGTGACCTAAAGGCTGGCTTCTATTTTGCCCAGGGGCTAAGCATTTTTTTTTTTAAATTAAATTCATTTATTCAGGTAATTATGACACCCGTTACACATGATTAAATTACAATTTCATTCATATATATATATACATTAATTAGCCATGCAAATAAATAAATACAATAATTAAAAATTGAAAATTGAAAAATTAAATATTAAAAATGTCTAACACGTGTTGGCACAGCAACGTGCCTGCCACAGCAATGTCGAATATAAGGGCAGTCCAGCCTATTGCCAATCATTGCCAGGATGGCATTGGGGCTGGCTCGCACCCGGCGCACCAGGGATGCACACCGCTTACGCATCGTAGCGTGGAAACAGTCAGTGCGCGCCACCGCGAACATCCCTGATGCGCTACAGAAACGAGGCAGCCCCAACACCGCCCGGAACGCGTTGTTGTACTGGATTCGGAGGGCACTGTATGCTCTTTCACTGTAGTCAACCCACAGGCTACACGTATAAAGCGATGTGCAGTACGCTTTAAAAAGCGTAACCTTAACACCAGTCGTACTCCGCGAAAACCGACGGGCTATCATGTTAGCTCGCACCGACAGTGCCCTCCGCTCCCGGTCCATGTCAGCATGGTCTTTGAGATTCTCGGTAAGTAGATGCCCCAAATATTTAAATTGCTCCACTCGGTCTATTGGAACACCATCGATTTCAATATTCGGACTGTTCACAGGCATCGACCCACCGATAGCCTGAAAAACCATGTATTGGCTTTTCTTCCCATTATATATTAAACCATGAGCATGAGCGTATTCCGTACACGTCTTGAGCAACCTCCTTAGCCCACAGATCGACGCGCTCAGCAGCACCATGTCATCCGCATAACTCATATTGTTGACACAGACTCCGTCAATATAGCATCCGACATGCTGACTGCTGAGCGAGACGATCAGCTCGTTCATATATATATTGAACAATGTAGGCGAGGTCAGACCGCCCTGCCTCACACCACATTCATTTGTGTAAGGGTCCGACATTGCTCCCGCCCATCGGACACTGTTGACCTGGTGCCCGTACCAGTACTGGAGCATGCTGATGAGTTCCCACGGCAAGCCCGTGCTCTTCAGCTTCTCCCAGAGGATATCGTACGAGACCAAGTCAAAAGCCCTGGATAAATCGAGGAAGCACGCGTATACTGGGGTCTTCCTATTCGTGTAATATTTAACGGTGTGCTTTAGACACAGTATTGCACTTTCCGTGGATAATTTAGGTCGAAACCCAAACTGGTTATCATGAAGTGCCACATGTCTATTTAACTGTGTGTTAAGCACACCGTCAAAAACTTTCGCGACTACAGTTGCAAGCGATATAGGTCTGTAGTTGGTTTTATCTGCCAAATCGATCGTCTTATTTTTCACCACTGGCACTACAACTGTCCTCATGAAGTCCACAGGCAGGTAGGAGTGGCTCACACACAACGAGAAGAACATTGCAAGAACTCTGGCCAAGTGCGGTCCAGCGTGTTGCAGGTGCTCAATGCTGAGTGCGTCATGTCCAGGGGACTTTCCCCGCTCAATTTGACTAATAGCTTTCACAATATCTTTCGCAGAGAAAGTCATTCCCACAATTGTACTGTTTGTGTCAGCATTTCGCACCCCACACGCCACACCAAGCGGCGACCGAACCGAAAACTGTTCTCTGAAAACGTTCGCAATGCTCTTAGGATCACTGAAGCCATCGACGCTCCCAGGAAGGCCAGGCCGCGAGTTTACTTTGCTCGTTTTTCGCCAAAAGCCACGGAAGTCACCCTTGGAGTGTTGTTCAGCGAGGGCGTTCATCCGAATCTGGTCCTGATTATTCTGGCACCATTTTAATCTGGACTTAAATACTTTTCTACTCTCTCGCATCTCCTCATACATAGGACCGGACCTAGGTCTGCCACACAGTACCCACTCGTTAAGCCTCAGCCTGGCCACCCTGTGAGCCTCGCCCACGTGCCTATTCCATCCCGCTAAGCGCGCACCACGCCCACACTTCCGCGCGCTTCTCCTATTCTCCATTGCCGCGCCCTGAAGGGCAGACACAATGTCAGAGTATAATTTATCCAGGACACGCTCATGGTCACGGTTACTACATAGATTATCGGCACATTGCGAACATTCTAAAGGAAAATCAATTGATTTTAATCTTTTATGACACTCTTCCTTGTACATTAAGGTCTGTTTCCCATTTCTTACCCCCCATACAATATCCAAATTTTTATTACAAACAGTACGTGTAACTATCTTGGGCGTTAATACATAAAGATTAAATTCTACAATGAGAGGAAAGTGGTCTGACCACAGAGTGTCATATTTAACAAAAACATCCGTAACAGAATGCTTCGCCGCATGAGTTACCATACAATGATCAAGCCAGCTGGGCGTCCCGTGAACTTCACTAATGTAGGTATAAGTAGCAGAATTTCTTCCTAACATTTCTACATCTATACAAGACCAACTCTTATCGCTGAACACGTTAATAAGTTCATTGTAAAATAACTCACCCGGCTCCGCATTAAAATCTCCCAACACAAAAACAGACTCGATGTTACTCTCGTCGACAATCGCACAAATCTCACTTAAACAGTTAACAAACTCCGGTAAATTGCTCACTGAATTCGTAGGTAAATACGCACTTACAACTAACACTGACCTATCGCGTGCCGCTATTTTAATAGCACAAATACGCTCACTACACTGAATCACCGACACTTCTTGAAAGGCATTATAACGCCATAGCACCGCGACGCCACCGTAGGGGCGCCCTCACAAAATGCCCGCCGAAGTATCAACGGCCGACGTCGCTGTGTAGCCGAACCCGCTGTCAATAGTTCCGACAAAAGGTATATCGTGTGGGAGCAGCCAGGTCTCCTGCAGGCATATTACGTCACACGTACTGCACAGGTCTCTGATGTCGTGTACAGCTCGCTTCACATTCTTACAATTGTAACTTGCTAAGCGATAAGACCGACTATCCATTATTTGTGTTACTTGTGCCGACAACAGGATTATTCTCCTGATTCTTATCTGTTCCCCGGTAGCTAACGAACCGTCGAAATATGACCCCCGCCGGCCACAGATTCTCGTCCATGTACATAGGTAGATTACATTCCAGTATATAAAACTTATAGGCTTTATACCCACGCAGCACTCGCATATTAATTACTTCCAGAGATACAGATTCCTTAGTTTTCTTCTGTATATACTGGACTATATCACACACCTTAGCCGAACTATGTACGTTCGTAATGAACATTGGAATTTTCTTCTCAGCAGCCTTAAAAGAACATTCCATGTCCCTTGCTATGCCGGATTTTCCCACGAATCGGTATTTGTCATTTTTCTTGCGGTGAGACACTTGCTGCCATCCTTCGCCGTCGACATTGTTTTTATTTGTCAGCTGAAGTTTATCAACCAGCAACCGTTCGCATCGCTCAGACTCACGATGGCCTGTCGCAGCCGTCAGCTGACATGAAACGTGTGGTGTTGCCGCGACGGCCGAACTATGCACTGATGACGTCACCGGATCGATCGCTGTACCGATACGAGTACCGGGCTGACTCACGGGCGGTGCAGGCGCTGGCGGCGCAGGCGGCGCGGGCGCAGGCGGCGGTAGGTACTCCCCTCCCTCAACACCCGCGCTCGCCCGCTCACACAGCGACGCTCCTGACGGTTGCCGTTCAAATCTTTCCTTATTGTTCTCACGGGTTTTTTCGCCATCTACCTGCACATTTCTATATTGAGTTAACTGCGAGGAACCTCTTGATTCGTTTATCGAGTTGTTGATGTATTCATGCGACAAACCCATGGGTCTACTATCCAGCCATGCTCCACGCTTTGTATTTATTTTACAAGCGGATGTCGGTGGTATGGAGTCATTTCTTATTCGTAACATTTCGACCTTTAGCTCTTGTACGCTGTCGGTAGTTGCATAATTGAACTTTATATTCTCAATTTCCGTTTTCATTATTAATATATCTTTTAGCACTTTCGAACAATCTAAGTGATCCCACAGTATTGGGGGTAACTTATCTAATTGTCGCGCCACAAACACGGGGATATCATCAGGTTCCGTGGATTTGAAAAGGCTAATAATATCCGAAAGATCACGCCCCTCCTTGCCTTTATTCTTTCGAATTACTTTCCGCTTATCTGTTGATAATGCTTCGAACAAAAGCGTCTTCGATTTCTTGATTTCGTCACTAGTAAAAGCCGACGCACATATTCGGACTAATGATTCCTCATCCGCGATCGATATTTTCTGTTGCAAATAACATAACAACTCATCTACGATGAGATTGCAGCCCGTACACTTTACTAAGTTCGTCATTTTACGCAAATAGCTTGCAAACCGACAACAACGCACCCGAACGTGGTGGGTGCGCGCGCGCGACTGCGACTGCGACATTACCATTGACGTGGCAATGACGCCAGTCTTTCTCAGTCAAATTATTTATGTCAATTAGACCCTTAAAATGCACTTTTGAAAGTCAGTCAAGAATTCTCTTAAGAATGATTCTAGTTGCAGATTCCAAATAATATATTTCATTACAAGTGCGGAAAGGTTGTCATTGCAAAGAGTGCCAACAAATGTCTACCCGAGCCGAGGCGCAGCCAAAGGCGAGGGTTGACAGTCGGAACAAGTTGCAATGACGGTTTCGCACGTGTACTGAACGACTATTTTTAATACAGTTTTTTCGAAAAAATGAAGCAATTTAATAAAATAATAAAAACACAATAAACTCAACTAACCAATAATTTATTTCTTATTAAAGTTATAATTCACATATTACATTGAAATTGGTACAGTTTTTTATACTAACTGGGGAAGTTTTAGGTTGCATATTTACTGTTTGAGACAAACTTTTGTTAATTTCGTATGATTGTTCACGTATGTTTGTCATACAATGGCGTTTGCTACTTGATGGAGTTGAATCTGATGAATTATCATTTTGTGAAAACAACTAAAACTCGCAAAGAAAATTTCTGAATAATGGCGCCAACCGTAGAATATAAGCAGAGATTTTGTTTTCTTCACCCATTCTGGTAGGAACTATGCCCATACAGCCAAGTCATCAGTAGATTTTTTTTATTGAAATGAAATGAAAATGAAATTTATTGTGATGAAATGAAATGAAACCTAATCTAACTCATTCAATCAAATCATTAAATCGGGTATTGAAACAAATTAGTAGGTTCTTTTTAGAAATTTATACGTATTTGCATGAATCATACAAATTCTACGATTTTTTTTTGTAAAAACTTCATGGTTGGTTTTTCTTTTTAATAGACATTATTTTGACATTTGGGAAAGAGAACGCACGAGTTCGGGAAAGGTAAAAAAAAGCACGAGTATGCACATCCCAAACGCTATACGTCCCTGCAATACGCCACTTTTTGAGCAACTGTTTTAAAAAAGTAGTTTCATATGGAGAAGAATTTGTAAGAAACTCCATACTTAGGTACTCTTACTTAGGTACTCTTATGCTGAGATAGGTACAAGATAATATAAAATAAACAATGCAGCTGGTAATTAGATTAATGTATTGACAGATAGATGACACTTAAATGTCTATCTCTTTACTGCTCTCTCTTTATAGTACAATCTAATATTGTATAGATTTTCGCCTTTTCTTGAAGGAGGACTGCAGTGGTAATGTCGCAGCCATTCATCTGTACCAGACCGTAAATGTTCCCTTCAGTATTGGATCAGTACAAAGAAACGGTCAAAGGGGAGACGTGGCCACAATCACCTCGATTAGCAGTTGGACTGACTGAAGTTTGTTACTATGGACTTAAAGAATCTAGAGAATCTGAGGATCTAGGAATGTATGTAATTCTCCGGGAGTAAATATTTCGGGAATATACTTGAAATATTACTGTATGAATTTAATGATGTAACTAAGCAACAGAAATTCGACTAAATAAATAATCATTGGGAATTGTTATTTTTGAAATCGGTGAAGGAAACAAATCGTGAGGAAACCCGGACTTATGGGTAATGTAAGTTTGAAATCGCCAATCGGCATTGAGAAAACGTGGTGATTAATGCTCGCGCCTTCTCTGTATGAGAAGAGGCTTTTGCCCTGCAGTGGGAAAGTATCAGATTTATATTATTATTTTTATTGTTATTTTCACTCAGTGTGTAAAATTAGGTTACAGATGATCTATTTATCTATACTTATATATAAAGAGGAAATGTTTGATTGTTTGTTTGCATTGAATAGGCTCCGAAACTACTGGACCGATTTGAAAAACTCTTTCACCGTTGTGAAGCTACACTATCCCCGGGTGACATAGGCTCCTTTTTTTTCCCCTGTATTCCCACGGGACCGGGTACTACGCGGGTGAAACCGCGGGACGTCTGCTAGTTATAAAATATAATAGAATACTCTTTTTTAAGTACACTATGAAACATTAATGAACAATGTACATTTTGTTTGCGAGTTGAAATTGAAATATTATAATTGGTTGCTGTTCACATTAAAAGTTGCGCAAGTCCGAGCTTACCCTTAAACACAACAATGTTTTTATGATCGACCAACATTTTTCAATTATATTCCGATCTTTATTGCTTTTTTATTTAAATTATTAACAACGTCTCTACGGCACTTAATCACAATAATTTGAATATATCCCGGTATAGATTTACTTTCACTCAAGGTCTAAATAAAAAACTATTTTTTATATCTTGTAGTCACGACAACTAAAGATCACTTTGTCGTGAGCCATTTTATTGACACTAACCTGTAACTGCCTTAATGTACTCGTTTTGTTTTGTTATGACGTCAAAGAACTTTTAATAACGTCACTAATTGTTGTTCATATAACCATATAGCGTAGACCTTTGATAGCCGTAATGAAGCCCACATTATGAGCATATTAGTTGATTCACACCAAAGGAGGTTTAACTGTTTCGTATATTATACGAATGAAATATAGTATTCAAACAGTTATTTATAGCTTTTTTAACGATTCACTTTACTTATGATTTATTGTTTTGTAACTTACCAACGGAATCCTTAAAACAAATCACAACATGGAAGACAAGTCCGAAGTGTATATAGAACAACAGTTTTCCCAACAACATCATTCAAAACACATTGTATGTTAGCGAAAAAAACTTCACTGTTGGCGCGGCATAGTACGCGCGATCGGCGATGTAGAAGTTCGTAGCCCGTAGCGGCGTAGACGTGCTACGTGCGTCCGCGTAGCTAGTCGAGGCGCGACTGTAGGCTTGCTACGCGCGACTTTGCTCGCTAAGTTCGTCGGTTCGGTGCACATGCGCTGCCGAACGCATTCCACACGAGCTGAATCAAACTTAATAATAATTCCTTCCTTTCCACTTCACTTATCAATCGTCTGGGAAATAATATTTGGATTTGATTTTCGTGCTCAGAACGTTTTCTTGCAAGCGGGTACATTTTTTAAGATTTTGTTTTGATTTAAAATGGATGACAGTGATTTAGTTTTAGAAACAAATTATAAAATTCGTATGTATCTTACATAATGAGGCTGAAGAGTTTGTTCCTTTTATCGTGCTATAGTCATACTTTAAATATACATAGTCATATTTGAAAAAATATATTTTGCATTTCATAATAGTCTCATTCTTGAAAAAGGCTATTGAAAAGTTAGGATATATAGGACCCTAGGGAGTAAATAAAACAGCAGAGCACACACATAGCAAATAAAAGCATTTCTTGATTAATTAACAGAAATGAAACGACAAGACGTACAGACGCCAGCACGTCAAGTTACCCCAATGTGTCAAACTTCTTTGAACGTTTTTCAACTTCTTAACAAACAGAATAAGGTTCATATTCAATTGGGAAAATTTGACATATTGGGGTAACTTGATATGCTGGCGTCTGTACATCTTTGAGTTTTGAATTTCGTCTCACAATGAGTTTCTCGAATAAATATCAACAAAAGATTATTAATTACTTTGAAAAAAAACACGGCCATTCTTTTTCGTCTTAATTACGTTTTGTAGGCTTCTCTCTATTATTACATTACGTACTTACGTACGGGAAATTCAAAGACTGGCTGTTAAAAACAATGATATAGTCACTGATGATATAGGTTTGTTTTTAAAAGAACCTTTCTGTATCATTAGGTTATATTTATTACGACATTTTGCATAATGCAACCGGAATGTGTTATGCAATGGGGCCTTTGCTTCTGTAATTACTTGGAGAACTTATTTAACTGTATTTCGTATGAGAATGAATTTAAAGTTGTTTGTTTTTCATAGTACAGAGACCAGCACATCGAGCTACCCCAACGTGTCAAATTTCTTTGAAATTTTCAACTTAATAACAAACGAAATAAGGTTCAAGGTCAATTGGAAAAATTTGACAGTAACTTACGTTTGTGACTTAATGTGCTAGCGTATGTACATATAAAGCCAGTTTGGAAATTTCTCGTAAAAATATTAAAACTGGTTTTAAAAAATGCCTTATTTCATGGAAAAATAACTTTTTATAACTATTTATGAACGGTTATTATTAATTATTTACTGTTGCGTGTTGATTTAATTTAATTTTTACGCCAATTATAACGTTACAACGCCAATGACATGAAAAACGTTTTCGGAAAAAAAAAAACGTATCAAAAAGAGCACTTTATTTCCTGAAACCTTTTACGCGGTAATGAACTGTAACGAAGCTTGTGAAAAAACTTTGTGTTGATGTACTGCGCATTCCTAACATTGTCTAGCAACCGCAAATTCTGTGGAACTGCGAGGAACTTAACTAGCTAAACCTTCGCATCTGATTAATCAACGAGGAAAACATTGTTTCTGCGTAACCCGATGCAGGCTGCGTGTTTCCTAAATAACTCTCAAATAGACATCATCTCTAGGAAATTATTCGAGTGTTTACTAAGCCTAAAATCGGTTACATATAACACACTATCTATCCCCTAGTTTCATCGGCATATTCGTGTTACTCTTACGGTATCCGCAATAAACGCCAAAATATCTCACAATTGTCAAAATTGGTATTTGACTTTTTTTTGTAATTTTAACACAATACATGTATACATTTTATTATGCCTTTTTGTTAATTTAAGCTACATAATTGTAAGGTTTTATTAAAATCCATTCTGTAGTTCTTGCGTAAAGTAATAATAAATGCTGACACTTACGTACAATTGGCTTTACGAACTATGGCAATTAGAATATTACTAAGATTCTTTATTTTTATTTCATTTTATTTAGCAGCGGTGCCACAGTGGTGGCGGCCCCGACATACGAACATTAAGTCGTGGGTTCAAACCCTGGCAGGCGCATTACTTTATGTAATTTATTTCATCACCACTGCTCGCAAAAACGGTGTTTTCCAACATCGTGAGGAGACCGGCATGTCCTAGAACCAAAAATTCGAAGACATGTGACATCTACATATTCGCACTGGGCCCGCGTGGTAGATTATGGCCCATACGCAAAATATGCGCTTTGACGTGGAGTTGCGGATACTAGCCCGGTATCTTTATCTTTTATTTTATCTTAAATAAGATTTACAGACTCAATCTAATTAAATAAAGAATTTAATATTTAAAAAATATCTAATAATAAGCCTCCACATATATTTTATGAAACTAAAGTCGATAAAAAGAAAGTACATACAGGTAATGTAATTAGTTAAGAAGCAATAAGTTAACTATCCAAGAAAAAGACTGAAGAGTCGACATTAAGGTCACTAGGAAGCCTATTAAAACTAAGTGCACTTCATATTGAGAAAACATTCCGCTTATATTGTCATTGCAAAAGGTACATTTAATATTGGCCGTTGACGTAACCCTATCAGAAGACAGTCTGATAGTCCTCGAATAATCATAATCTTCATGAAACAAAACACTTTGGAAACACATTCATTGTGCGAACAGCTAAAGAGTGGAATTCCCTGCCGGAGTCGGTGTTTCCTGATACCTACAACCTAGGGTCTAAAGTCAAGTGTGAACAGGTTGCTTCTAGGCAAGCGTGCTTCATCGTCGACCACATCATCGCTTACCATCAGGTGTATTGTGGTCTAACGCGTGCCCATCAATAATAATAAAAAAAAAACTAGTGAAATTGTTACTGACCTCGGTAGTCCTTAAGTATGTACACCGAAATCTATTTTAATAAATTGCAAATTACAGATAGTCTTAGTCTTCAAATTAATAGTTATAATTCTCAGGAAGTTATTCAAGTGTTTGTTTACTAAACCCTGCAACTAAGCATAGGTACACCTGAATCCACTAAAGTCTGTAACATATTACAGCAGGATTTTTGAGAGACTGGTTATGTCGTCAGCGTTTCGTATTCCTTGCGCTTTAAGCTGAAGGAATAATTACAAAACCGATCAATAGTTATTAATAGTCTATGCAGAATTTCCACTCTCCCAAATATCTGTAAATTTGTAAAGAGATATTCAGAGAGAAGTCCGTTACGCTCTAGTTCAGTACTTTGGTAAAGTAAGTGCCGATTGTTTGTTAGCAAAGACACAGAACGTCAGCTGGTTTGTGTCGAGTTACAGTTTGAGGATACCGCGGCCAACGGCTCCCCCACTTCCCAGCCAATGATCGATACTTTAAACTACCACTGACCATTGTTATGATTATCGCGGCGAATATTGAAACGTATTTACTGATTCCAACCGCAAAATATAACATCACTCTCTATACATTTATGTATGAACGTGTATATCTCTACCGCTGGAAACCTATCCAAATATTTTCCTTACATTATTACTCAGCATAAGAACCGCAATTTTTTATTTGTAACAAAATCTCTGTTATTTTTATTGTATCAATGTAAGAGAAATTAAGGTAATGGATTCAGTTGCAAAGATAAATTGGTATTGCTCAACGTAATTTGTAACCTTACATGTTGTTTGTGCTTACTTAGGGTTCTCTTTTGTGTCTTGTCGAAAACAAACTAAGTCCTTTGTCTGTGAGGTCCTACGGGCCTACGGCGGTTTTCTTATCAGTGGCCTGTCCCTTGCGCCACACTTGTATAAAGAGTATAGTCAGATGCTCAACTCCACTCATCGCCAGTATTAGGTACGTTCGAATTCTAAATTCCTTATGAAAAACTGCTAAAACTTTCTGTGCCGAGCTCTTGTATAGGAATATTTTATTTCCACTGTCGGTGCAGCATCCTTTCAGAGGCACTTTTTTCAAATATTACTCGCGGAAACAGCGTACTGTTTACACAACGCTCGCCTTTCTGCTCATATCCAATGTAGTTTTCAGTTTAAAATTCATAGCGTAGCTTTTAAACTCGGTTAGATTCTGAATATTCTCGTGGTGAACCTGTGTCTAAATGAGCGTTTAGCCATTTTAATATTGTGGCGCGTTGTTTGAACTTGAGATGTGTGGCGAGAAGGTATACTTACATATTTTTGGTAAAAGTAGGTTCTTATCTACAATGGTTGCAGGGTTTTTTTTTTACAGAAGTCAGAAAGGGCCATAGAAACCTGTACCTCAATCACAAATTAAGTGTTGTATGCCGTAACGTAACACCCAAAAGGTTTCTCTCATTTTCTGTTTTTCCGTGCTCCTAATGATCTGGGGAAGGTTGTACTTTTTACGTCGTAATAACTGCGTACACATAAATAATTGAGAAGCGGAAAAACATTCCGGCACTAAGATTGTAACGTAATGAAGTACCTGCAATTGTACGTGAGGACCTTTTTATTCCTGTGTTATTTGTATTTAAGCTCTAGTTTTTGCCGGGAGCTTCATTTGAGTGTGCTTGCAGATTGAACCTAAATATTTACCGCTCTGAGCTTGTTTACATTATTGTGAGTTAAGTATTGCAGTAATGTTTAAATATTTAGTGTTTTTCTGAAGGCAAATCATGACAAATCATGGTTTAAGACTTGATGTTACTTATTAACTTCAGTCTTGCAATTCAAAATCCTGTCCATTATTATAAATAACAAAACTTATAAATATAAAAAATAATTATTAATCTTTCAGATCACACCTATAAGTTAATCGAACTTTAACTAATGTAATTATAAAGGTGTCAAGGAATTATTAATTTCTTCTTCACCATACTAAATACTTATTCTGTGTAATTGTTTATGCAATTGGTTGCTTGTCCATCACTCACACTTCAACTGCTAAACGAATTTAGATGAAACTTACCCCACTATTACTACTTGGCACCTACTTGGTTTGACCTATGTTGAAGAAATGAGAAAATGAGTTAAGATTAACCAGCAGACGACAATCCAAAATAGGACATACAATACTTTTTATTGTGGTAGTGCCATACACGCTAGCAAAGATAGAAATGGTTATAAGGAAAATTAATATCATATTGGGACTCATATATTTTACACATATATGACAATAAATAGGTATCTATTTTTTGTCGCGCAATAGTGTAAATATCGCCATTTTAGTTTTATATACTCCCTGACTTTGCCGAATCTCACACTCCTCCGTGCGTGCAATTTGCTTAAAAAGCGTTGCAAAGTTTACTTTTCACTTATAAGAGAAAATAAAAGACATTTATGACTCATTTTGAACTATGTCTGGTTGATAAAGAGACATTAATATTGAAAATGTTTTAGCATTTTTAACAGTAATACTCGTACATGTTTTGTTTACGATGAAAGTGCATTTTTTATTGCTGCATCACATTGTAGAAAAAAAAATAAAAAAATAAGTTTTATTTGAACACGTTCAAAGCATCAAAGCATCTATCTTCTTAGTTGTAAGGTTCAAAGTACCCCATGCCTACCAAACCTGCAGCGTGTAACACGGTTATTTACACCTATTCTCGGAATAATTTTCAAGAATCTTTTTCTTTTACCTACCTATCTGTTAAAGTCATCTTAACGTATCAGTTCACATTGAGTAAAATAACATGATATTTGATACTGCTCCACGCTACATAACGTAGTGAACAATTTTAATTTAATGCCAAATTTTTTTTACAAACGCCAGCACATCAACCGACCCTAATGTGTCAAATTTTCAACTTTATTCGAAGCGAAATAAGGTTCATGTTCAATTGGGAAAATTTGACAGCTTGGGGTAGCTTGATGTGCTGGCGTCTGTACATACCAGTAGTTTTGTTAACCCCTCCAATTACGCAAAATATGCTAATGTGGAAGTCACGTTAATAGTACAGACGCCAGCACATCAAGTTACCTCAATGTGTCAAATTTTCCCAATTGAATATGAACCTTATTCTGTTTGACATAAACTTGAAAAATGATCAAAGAAATTTGACACATTGGGGTAGGTTGACGTGCTGGCGTCTGTACAATGGGTGGGGATTGAACTCAGGACCTCTCGATCGCCTTAAATTATATCATATTTTTAATAAAAAAATCTTAACGTAAAATAAGTTTTGAGAAATGTTAATACAGAGTTCACGTCCTTGTCTCACAGCAAGGCTTTCCTAATAGTTTATACATAGACTGGTACAGTTAGGCTCTTATAGAGTTAATGTCAGTTCCAGTGTGAAATCTAATAAGTGGTGAGGTCGGCGGCAAGTGGTGACAATGTGCTGTTAGCCATAACGGTAACGCGTCTATCGCAGCTTGAGTGCCAAATGCTCATTTAATTAAGTGACACGGTGCCAACGGAGATGCACTTTGGACTGGGTCATTTATGGATAACTAGCCGTTTGGGTGTGAACTTAGTACCGTTGAGCCTACGTTCAACTTATACCAAATTCATGGAAGTATATTTATCCAGTAGGTAAATGTAAGACTATCAATTAAAACAAACTGAATTAATGAAAACGTAATCGACTTTTAATCCAATAACAGGTCTTTATGTTTATCTTTATAAAAGATTATAGTATTTAAGCAAAAGAGAGCACTCTGTTGCATTAATCAAAATCATACTATTATCCTTTAAAATTAACAATATTTAATATTTTATTATTAAAATTAACTGCAAATCACCTTTATGAAGAACAAACAAATGTATTAACTTAGTTTTGCAATAGTATATATTTTGAATGTTCCTAAACACGATTTAAAAAAATAATCAAATAATGTTTATTCAAAATAAACGGAGGATGACCACCTTTTGAACGTTAATGATAAATACGTAAGACACTTGAGTTTTTGATGGGTAAAAGACACTTCTTTTACCCATAAAAAAGTTGCGTCGCTACGCAACCGACTCCATAGCAACACATCTGTCCACTAAGTTGGATAAACTAGAATCTATACAATAGATATAACTAATTAGCATATTGAATCAATAAATTTATAAAAAAAAATAAATTCAATTATTTACTACCTGTTAACTAGCGCACTCCAATGTAACGATAAAATAATTCATAATCATACATTAATAATAAAAACTATTTTCAATCATAAGGCTCATCAAACTGAATAAATAGAAGTGTTCAGTTATACAGGGTGTATCCGTTCATGTGCAGTGCTGTATTATACCCACAGGGCTGTGAAGCATTAGACCATAGACTGGCAATATTTTTAGCAATCGTCACATTACTCCAAATCAAAGACATCAGTAATGGATTATCTAATTTATGGTATCTACAACTCGTCGTACAATCGTAAAACATAAATCCCAATACATCAGATGTTCGTTTACAAAAAAATCTAATAAATGAAAACGATTTCGGGTCACAGCAGGTATCCAAAATAAACTTAACTAGGTATCTGGATCGCCCGTGGACACGGCAGTTTGTTTGCGTTTAATTATTCTACGTGATGGGAACTCCGGCCGATCCCAACTTCGTACCTATACTGATGTATTCCCGCTGTCCAGGACTGAGCTGCATAATTATATTTACACTGACCATAAGTGTACAATGTACAACGAAGGAACGATGTTGTCACAATCACACCTGGCATTTCAATTAACTTTTGTGAAAATGTCGCAACACATCGATGAATAAGAATTGAGGGCAAATATTTTTTGCCGGTCAAAGCTGCGGCGTACAAGTGATAATAATGTTGGACAATTTATAATTGAGCATTTATCGCTAAATTCAAATTAAACACGTCGGGAAACAAGAACTTACCTAACGTTCAGAATTAAACATCAAAATAGTAGGTAAGTAAGATACCTTTTTAAATTCTAAGAAACTTTCAAAAGATAAGTTAAGTATTTCATCGTTTACCGTTAGTAACAATTATCGTAGAGCCAAGTCTTTAACATGCTTCTAGTGAGATTGCCAAGTGCCTAATACTCCTGATAATAATCTCGTAAGTAGCTTTAATGGCTGGTTTCAGTATCTCTGTGAAGAGAATTTAATCGAGTAATTAGTTTCTGGCACTTTTGATTATTTTTAATCCGTCCGGTTCAAAGGTGAAAAGATCAGATAGACTTGATTATATGGCGGTGACGTACGTCTTTATTTAGCGGTCGGGTTGGGGTTAAGATTAGACTTGATCATCCGTAGGCAACAGTATTCATTCCCATGTAAGGACCTGCAAACCTTTTGTCGTTTATCGGACAGAATTCCAAACTCCGGGAAGCTGATTGAAAACCTCAATAATGTTCTTCAAGCGGGAGATCTTATCAAGAAATCAAGTCATATAAGTCTTGTAACTGTATTTGCTACCACTAGATCACTATCATTATATTTATTTATCATTTTATTTTTTATATCTTTATAAGGAATTTACTCACTAAAACACAAATGAAATAGTCGGTCATAATTCTATAAACGTATTTTGATAGTTAATGGTGATAATAAAGCGAATAAGCCGGCGGGCACCTATTGTTTTGTCTTGTTTCGAAGATCATTAGATATTATAGTATTATTGTTTTACAATGTGAAGATGTATTCATAGCCCGTAATTTGGTTGAACATTACATTGCAGTGATTGACAACAACGTATCGCGATTATTACATTCCAGTACATTTCCGAATGATTTTCGTCAATTCAATATCATAATACACGATTTACTTACCGATATACGAGCGTTACTCAATAAACGTTGATGTATTAAACACTTGAAAGGTTCAATTCAGCGGAAGGTGGATTTAGTCGATAGCGGTACTTGGTCCGCTCCCCAAACCTATTCGTTTTGCCTGACCAGTTCAATATCTCCGCTCAGCCGGCCTCTGGGGCACACGATATCCCATTTTGTTCATACTCTGTCAAAAATTACTTGCTTTGTGATCCAGTGCCACGATAGCACAAATGTTATGGCTTTATCCCGATATTTGGTCTTTGCTTTTTAATACAAAAACCTGTTATTGATGCTAAAAGTCACGTTTTACTTACTATGATTTAGATTAACTGTATTCTTTAATGAAATTATTGTACTTCGAGAATAGTATACCTTTTACGAATAGGTAGGTATGAGTCGTTTAAGAAAAAAGGTTTGCTAAATATTTTGCTTCGAAAGTTTTATAATTTTCTCGTTGAAAGTCGTCTCTTGTTTCAATTGCTCTAATGGATAGCTCAATAGAAATGTAGATTACACGAAACCAAAGTAAATGTTATTTATTTTATCAAATAGGTTGTTCTTAGAAAAGATTCATGTGATTAAAATAAACAACCGAACTTTAAAGAGCGATTCTTGGAATCATTTTACGTATTTGCTTTCATCACTCTGTTTGAGGTAAAAGCAAAATAATCTAGATACGTTTGAAGACGATATTTTAGTCAAACACGAAAGATGAGACACTAACTAAACGTTGCGTAATCTATAAGGTCATCCTTATTGGAGAGTTTAGTAGCAGATGTTCTTAACAACACACATAGATATACAACTGACATTAACTGATACTAAAAGCCAATAAACGTTTCGGCCCAATTGTTTATAATATCCACTACTGATACGGGTCGAAAACTGTGCCAAGACTTTAAAGGCAATACAGGGTGACTTTAAATAAATGCGACAAAATAAATGGGAGCTTCAGTTATAGTAACCTAGTAATTATAAACTGTTTCTTCCACAATCTAAATCGTTAAAAAAATACGTGATTGCCGTTTTTAAATGGTCCATTGACGTTGTTATCTTCATTTAAGTACGAATTATCGGTATTCCACAAAAATAATTAATATGCAAAATAAACAGAAAAACTAAAGTATCAAAAAATCTTGTCCGACTCATGGCAGTGCTCAATAATCGTCGTCGAGTATTCATGTTATTAAACGTTGCCATTAATAACCTAATTTTGCTTATTTTCTTGTGTAGTATCGCGCTACTTTAAATTATTTTAACGTCTTTCGTAACACTGTTAAAAGTTCTTTAATTTTACATTTGAGATGTTCTATATTTTCTTGACAACACATAGTATTGTATGTTTAAAGTCTATTCAATTTCAACCTGTATAACTCTTTGTATAAGACCACCAATTTTGACATCTGTTATTCTCTTTCATATTATAAAAAGTGCCACAAAAGGAATATCTAATTGTGACTTATTAAGTTTGTATTCAATCAAATGATTTTATTATTATTTTTCGATTTTGATTTTATTTCTCTATTGCTGCTTCTGTGTTTATTTAATTTAATTTTATTTATTTTTATCTTTTTTCCTTCCCAATATGTTTTAAATTTAATTCTAATTCTGATCATTTGTCGTTAGCTTACTTACTAATTTTATTATGCATGCGGTGGTCTCCTGTAAGTGAAGGAGTACCTACATAACACTTTTATGGTCAACATTTTCTTTTTTCATGTATCTGTGTATATCCTTTGCTAGCGATCCTAAATGAATAAACAAATAAATAAAACTCAACATAATTAATTCTTGAAGGAAAACAATGAAACCGTTACAGGCATTTTATTAGTTATTTTTCTTGTGCTTTCAGATATTATCGCAGGTCCCAGGTCGAAATTAAAGCCATAGATTAAATAAGATCGCAGCTATCTCGTGCGTGTACCCATATTAGATTGGCCTGAGTAAATTTACTCCATGTCCAAATGAACTAATCCTGTGGGACGCTAGCGACTGAACTTTCATTAAAAAGACAAGGAACGTTTGTCGTACGTGCGTGTTGCTGTAGCAGCTACGAGGGTAATAATAATTGCCGTTGAAACGTTTGAAATCACTTTTTCGATAGTGCTGCAGTAGCATATGACGTGCAACTAAGTGGCGTCCATAAATCCAGTCGTGACATGTTCTGTCCGGTTGAGTGTCGCGTGTCCATTCATTGTATGCATGTTGCTGCTTTACGCACCAATGAACTGCTGTTATATGTTTCATTTATAATTAATGAGGTGGCGGAAAATCATTGTATTCTTTATGACTGGACTACTATGTTTGATACAGTGGACGGAGACCATTTCACTAATAATGTACTGACTGCCTGGTTTGCCCAGTGGTCTCAAGTCCTACAATTGAGCATGAGGTTAGATCCTAAATTCGTAAGAAACGTCACTGAGTTTCTTCACCGACAAAAAACGGAGGCGGTTCTTAATTAATTGGACGTGCATACTTATATATTCTTATGTTTCACCGCACATAGCGTTTTCACAGTTTGCTCTAATTACGATGTTTTTTTTATTGGATAGCCGAATTTGTGCGCGATTTATGACTATAGGCTAGCACTCTCTATGGATTATCTAATATTTAAAATATTACCAGTAAGTTATAGGTGTACCTCCACCTTCGGGGTATATAGGCCATAGGCGTAATGTTATGGTAAAAATAATACCTGCCTGTTACTGTTCACATATAATTCAGATAAGGCACGAGCATTAATCACCACGCTTGCTCAAGGCAGGCTAGCGATTTTAGACTTGTATTAAATATAGTCAATCTTTTCTCACCATGTTTTCTTTCACAGATTTTAGTACCTAATGTCTTAAATAAACATAGAACCCATTTTACTAAAATAATATTTCATAAAAACCTTTGCACGTAATTGAGGTTGCATGACCAAATAAACGATGGAGATGCCATCTGAAATTAATGGTTTAAAACCACAAGCCTACAGCCAATAAAAAGGGTAAGTCAAAGTCACCTTTGGTTGGCTTAAAACTAAAATGTATTAGAATTTAGAACATATTATTTAGGGGATGGAAAGCTAAGTGAATCACCGCGATTAAATGGGACAATCAACGAAATTCACCAACAAAATCTGGCTCATGAAAGGATGACGTTGAACAAGCATTACCTGCCACTATAAATTCATCTCTCATTGTCGACCGCCGCTATCAGCAAAATATCGAATATCCACATCACGGCACGCTTTACGCATACGAAAACACGTTTAAATCGTATTATGATTGCTTTTAACTACAACAGCGAAGCGATTGTGTATAAATTATTGATTTGCAATCTACATAGATTGGGATTACAATGAACTAAAGTGAGGGTGTCTAGAGTAGGCAGATATTATAATTAGAACTCATACCAGTGTTTGCCTTTGGCGTGCTAATGAGTTTTAATTTAACTTGGCTGATAAAAGCTGCGTGCTGTTCAAATAAAGCATGTCATTGTTGCTCCCTGGAGTGCTGTTGAGAAGATACTTGTAGATCCCATTAAAGCTCTGATTATCACTCTTTTCTGACCATTTGGGATAATTAACAAACCTTGCTAGCATGTTCTTTTGTGGTGTGGAGGAGCTGCCATCCATTTCCTGAAGTAAACAGGAGTTTTAACCGGCTAAACGTTTATTAGGCTTCAGTGAGCAATGGATATTTATTTCTGTAATTTTGTTTTTACACTTTTGCAAAGCAAACTTGCATAATAATTTTGAAGTTCTCAGAAGAAATGTGGAAAGAAACTCAAACTTAGTCAGGTCATGTAAGAATCATGCATATTTGTGTCTTAGATTTGTTTTTGAGGGGAGAACCATACAGATTATGTGTTAGTGAACCTATCCTATCGAGGCATGCATTTGTAAGTATTTCTAAGTGCAGCTCGAATTAGAAGAGTGAAAGGCTTTATTAAAACTGCATAAGATTTATCTCGTACAAGATAAAAATGCTAAAATTATGTGCGGTCGATTGTACTACCATATAACAGGCGTAAAATAAAATTAAGTACAGACCCAAAACTGATAGTTCAAGTCACTTTTAAAAATACCTGTGTAATGTTTCTGTAAGATATATTATCTGTAATTTAGTAGAAGGTTTACGTACATTTAATCATAAGTATTTCTGTTAACAATAAGCCACTTCAAGTGGACGTTTCGGTGATTAGCGTGGTAAAAGTAGTGGACGTCACAGGGTAGCGATCAATCTTGCAGCACGCTTACCAGTCAACTGTTGTACGTTGCACTGAAATGATAATTGTTTTTTTTAACTAAGTAACAAGTAAATCGGGAACTAGGTTCAGGTTGGGGAAGCAAGTGCAGTATTTTATTGAATAAAGTACTAACTGCGAAACCTTTCGGGTCAGCATATACTCTTTTTTTGGTCTTGAGGTAGAAAGATAGATAGCTAAAACATTTATTCGGTACACACAATAGACATAGACGAATACACAAACACAAAATTTAGAAAACAAAACAAAACTTAAAAGTAGGAATAAAAAACAAACAGGTGGAGGCGGCAAGGCGCATTCCCCCTGGTTGACCTCTGCCCCAGTGTGAGAGGAGTGGTTTTAAGACTCTTACTGACTATAAACCACCCCGGTGTACCCATCCTATACTTATATCAGGAATCATGGAAACCTGCGCGACTACCACGATCCCTGGCTAAGCATCTATGTATTCTTTTAACCAACTATGTTTGGGTCGCCTTCCAATCTAACCGGATGCAGGATGAATACCTACCAGTGTTTTGCTTTCTGGGTTACACGATACTCTTTGGTATGACTATTTGTTTCAAGGTTTTGACTACCCGTAACGACATTCAAATAAATTAACAACAATATTGTTTTGTACGTTTCTTATCTGGAAACATGTGTACGTGATTTACGTAAAAACAGACAAACTTGACATGGCTTTGAACCCAAATTGATACTGCTAAGATAAAAGTAGATAAGCAGAGGTGTGGGTTTGCAAAGATCGCACATGACGACAGTGAGTTTAACGTGATAAAGGCCGAACCTACACGGATTTCCAATTCCAATTTAGAACTATAATAATCCGAGATTTTGTCCTTCCCATTTTCAACCCGAATTTTAAATGAATTCCAGAACACATCGATCCATTATACCCAAGTCTTTAAAAAAGTGAACTAACAGTATTTTATTGTTGGCTTCATTCGCATAGATTTCACGTATTTCGATACTGCTAAAATGTGATTGGTTACAAGGAGAAAATAAAATGTCCCGCGTCTCAAGGGAAGTACTTATCTAGTTGGGATTAGAAGTGAGCTCTGTCCTTTTTGGCGACGCAAACTTTTTCCCGTTCAAGGTTGGTCGGCAATTCTTCATTCATTGTTTTGTCGAATTGTTGTTGATCTAGACTGCAAAATAAGTGAGTACTTTTATCCTTGTATTTGTTTGTAAGCGCTTTTATTATTATTTATCTTTATTACAAGTAACATTGACTCATTGTGTTAGTAACAATTTTTCTTATTCCTATGTTAGTATTCCTATTCTAATTACTTAACCTAAAACCTTGAATACATATGAGTCACTGCCACACGCTTATCACAGACGTGGACAGCTTGCAGCAGCGACTCACATACAGACAATCGAGTCTGCTCGCAACACAGCGCAGGATGATGTTGGGGCTGGCCCGCACGCGGCGCACCAGGGAAGCTTTATAGGCTACGAATTACTTATAAGCAGAAAATATCCGTTTAATTTCGAATTGTAAAAGTTAAATAATTACTATTTAATAATTTTTTAGTATATATTAGTAACTCGTTTATCGTTCAAGAATAAATTGTGAAGAGAGTGCAGTAATAAAGGCTTATTTTATTTTATTTATTTATTACTAACTTACTGCAGAACAAAGACCTCAAGCAGAGATAATATGAGTAATTCAAAAAAGTTGCGTTAGTACACGCCCGGATTTCATGGAATGATTAAAAAAACTGTCAATGGTCAAAAGTCAAGGGAAAAAGTACCAATTAAAAAATTAACTACTTCATTTCGCAATAACAAGCCGTTCATTTTATAATATTCAGTAGGAGTAAAAGTTTACAAATTGAAAAATGTCAAATGCAGTTATATCCATACCCACAATAAAATATCCAGCATTTATATTTTGCAAGGCTAGCCAATCGTTCATAATTTTATTAGAGCATTTCGAATAGTTGCTTTTTGTATGCAGTTTCACATTTGCATTTTACGAATGGCGTGTCGTAACACTACGAGTAAGTTATACATTGTATTGTGACGTTTATTATGGCGATCGTGGAAGCTAACATTTATCAACCATAATCATTTGTTTCAAAACAACATTTCTTGAGAATTTTAAAAATGTTAATACTGAAACTACGAACACAACGACTCCGCTATTTGTCAACAGAAAAAGTAAAGTGATTAATAACAGTTTTAAATGCAAAAACTTGCATCATTTACACCTCAGCGGGAAATTATTCAAATTTATTCATGAGCCGCGGGAGTAGGTAATCGTCTCTAGAAACTGCATGAATAAATAGGAAGCAGTGTACAAATCACTGGGACGGCCACCCCGCGATATAGCCGTACACGTCGGGATTGTTCCATAGAGGGTTGCTAACTCGCTACCGATTGTATGCCTTCACCTATTTACTGAAACACGTATAATACTCGTCTCTAAAATTGCGTCCATTACTACAATACCGACGTCTTGACGTAAGCTCTTGTAAGGAGTTTATATTCCACTTTGTGAACAGTTGAAATAAGATTTTACTCATTACACAATTGTTGGGCAAATAGGTTTTCGACAATCTAATTTATGATTTTCCCGAATTATCCTATCTTCTTCAGGAACCAAGTACATATTACATAAGTACAAGATAAAGTCACATTTTCAACTGAGTACCATCATTTTTGAATTTAATTTTTCTTATGCTAATTTAGGAAATAGAAGTCCCAACTGTAGACGTTAAATTTTAAAAAGATATTCAGTAGACCGAAAGCTGTGTCATTTTAGGGGTTAACATTTTGTAAAATACAGACGTACTTTAGAATTTAAATATTTTATTCTTTTTTAAACTTGTTCCATCTATCATTTCAGTTATAATAGTGTGCAATTTAGGATACCTATGATGACTCAACACACATATGACTAGAAAGCATCATAATAACTATTTTCTGAAAAGGTACGTACCTACTGCTCTGTAATTAGTGATCCATTAGTAACATTCATGCCTTAAATTAAGCTTTAATATTATTTTCACTCAATATCTTTTAATAACGGCAATTAAGAAGACAGCGGTAATGGAAAAATAAAATTATGATGTCAGGTAACTAGAAAATAAAACATGAAACGTTTTCTGTCGAGCTTCTTAATTAAATAAAAAATATAGGTACGGGAACGTAGGCGTACTTTTATTTAACCTAATCGAATTCACCGAACTATGGATTCGTAGGCAAATAGTTACCTACATTCGTTTATCTATATTATATAAAAATTAATCCCTATTTTGGACCAATTTCGCTAATTCTTTTTTTGTTGTGTTTGTAATTGTCAGAAGAAAAAGTTGAACAAGTTGAGCGGAACCTTAGAAAATTTAAGAAAACTTAAACTTTAACTTTAAAATGCAGCGCCATCTTTGATGACATGACAGGTGAGTAGGTGACTATAATGTCTTCCCGGACCATTTTTACACGACATAAATTGATTCAAAGGTGGAACGAAGCTAGTCGGGGAAGCTAGTTCTGAAATAAACATGTTTTTATTTAGGTATAACCTAGTTGAAAGACGAGAACATTACACAATATTGTATAAGGTCGTAAAAACAGTTAGTTGGTGGGCTTTATTACTCAAACTCTAAACGAAATATAATTGAAGTTGGCCGCTTAGCGAGTGTTCTGCGCCACCCTATCATTTTCAGTGTTAGTCCGCAGTAGTAAATGACAATTGGCGGACATCAAAAATTATTTCGATAACCTTTTTATTTTCCTTCGGACGCAGCCTTGGGCGGAATGGCGGTCATACGGGTTAACAACGCGGTCCACAGAACGCATTAACCCTTTCTTTGCCCCACGAGGATATAGCAAGCTAACGTTCACTACGGAATAGACTAGTCATACAATAATATTCTGATATTTTCGCTTAGGCTACTATGTTCTTTGCGAAAATATACATACTAATTGAACATTAAGCTTCTCATTAAAGAGTGAAGCTTAATACACGCCGCGTTTTAATTAATATTACAGTCATGTACAGAACATGGGATTCGGATCGGTTAAATCGTTCGGCTTAAATAAAAATTAAGTTTAAAAATGTTCAAAGGCCTAAGTTGACGAGTCTGCAACCTCATAAAAAATTGGCTAATTTAGTCTTTCTCATTCGTCGGTTGGCACTCGTTGTGCTACTGTAGGCAAATTTTAATAACGCTTACTGCGCCAACCGCTCCGCCCGCTATTTCGCACCATTGAATCCTTGAGCACTTTTTACCCCCGATAGAAGTGAGTGGGTCTATGTGTTTTGGTGCGATTCTCCTTTGAATATAATTAGGTACTATGACTGCGATTGTATTTATATAAGCTTCTTGTGTTTTTGGTTTGTTTTTCCGACTTGATAATTATGTTATTCCTTGTTTTTGCGTGAATTCGGGTTATGTTAAGATGTTGTCTAATAATGATACTGGCGACTAGCTTTCTATTTCAAACGTAAATCAGATGGGTCTTAACTAAAGGTGCGGATTAGATATGAAGATGTTGTAGGGTGTACCGAATGTAAATTGAAGAAATAATTTATTAGAATTAATTGCCTAAATTTCTTCAGAATTATACGATTCTTATCTTTAATTTCTCTTTAGGTTCTTCAATATTATCTTGATTAAAGTTTTAAAGGTAGCTCATTCTATCTACTTGCATACAATTCCAGAAATTTCGCTATGATTGAACTATTTTCATAAAATAAAAAAAATAAATGAGAATTTCACTCAACCGTTTCGTCGCTTAGACAAATTGTATTTTAGGATTTGGAACATTTTCATTTCAAATATGCGGTACTAGCGTGAACATGCGACTTTGTTCGTATAGTTAATGATATCGTCCCTTTTTCGACCCTTTCTAGGCGATTATTTTCATTCCATTGAAATCTCAAGTTTTCATGTTATCAAACATTTGTTATTTCAAAGAATGTAATACGTTTGTATCACTGTACACGATCTGAATGGAAAAATTATTAGATTGCCAAAATGTACTGACACAATAAAGCAAATAACGGTAACAGCCGCTGTATTCGATTTTGCAATCGTGCTAATTCTACACTCGTCATCTGCCTAGCCTTTTCCCAACTATGATTGGTCGACTTCCAGTTTAACCAGATGTAGCTGAATACCAGTATTATACATGGAGCGACTAACCAAAAATTCTAAACTATAAAAAGACAGCATTTGTTTGTAAGTTTGTACAGAATCCTTACATACTCCGGAAGAACTCACCAGAGATCAAAAATATTTCAGTGATGGAAAGCAACACTACTGCCGAGTGTCATAGGGTCGGGTTTCCTTCACGCAAACGAAGTCTCGGACATTATCTTTAATATTGCCAAGATACAAATTTGTTATTACATAACATAATATCGCCTGCATTCCTTTTTTATTATTATTGATAGGCACGCGTTTGACCACTGTCTCACCTGATGGTAAGCGATGATGTGGTTGACGATGAAGCACGCTTGCCTAGAAGCAACCTGTTCACCCTTGACTTGAAGACCCTTAGGTTGTAGCTATCAGGAACACCACCAATAGTAGTCCACCAGTCAATAGTTGTGTTTAAAACATAATAAAAACATGTGAACAGACCCTGCAAAGTTTAAGAGAAACGCTACAGATTTGTATTGCATAATTTTTGTACACAGATATCTTCTTCGGCAAGTTTGTGCGAGACAACGGCACTATGGGAGTAAAATGTTTTCCTTGTTCACACTGCACGTCTTTGATTTTACACTGGCTCCGCGTCGATATGTGAAAGCTAATATTTAACGTACCGTGTTCGTGAAGTACTATGAGTTTACTGAAGAAGAAGATGGTACTCTAAGTAAGTCGCCTGTGGGTTTCCAGTTTCCACAGAGTCATACGACGTAATTTGGGATGAGCTACATTCAGTTGCTTAACGCAGCGTAATCTGGCGTATTTTGTGCTGCTCACAAAATTACCGAAATTATGTTCGTATAATAATAACGCAAGTAATCTTAATACTCAATATTTGTAACTAGGTAAAATTAATTTTCGCTCATAATGAATTACCGAAATTATGTTAGTACATTATAAGCAAACGGCATGTAATCTTAATAATACATGACTGTAACGCACCAAAACTAAATACCACGTTTGCACCAGTTGGGTTGGGAATTTCGGACTTATAAGTAGTATACATAAACTTATACAAGCTAATCGCGAGCCCACATTATTCCAGTTTTCTCGCTTTCTGTTTCTTTATCGACTCAGTGTTGCGAGAATTTAAATCCAGAATGTCGTGCATTAGAGGCAAAATCCTAACCAAGAGTGATCATGATGGGAATAAAGATAGCCCGCGTCTGATGATAATGAAAATATCATACTGATAACTGGAAGTCTAGGTCATTAGGCAGTGGACCTTGCAGGGTTGATATCATGGATATTGAACGAAATTCCAATGAACCCTAGATAGTGGAGACAATGATGGCCCTACCTTCATAATATTGGTTTCTAAAGGTATCGCGTGACACACTTTGTACTTACATTATACATATATCGTATATTTCAGTACCTCCACGGCTAAACCTCTCCTCCATTAGGCAAAACAAATAAAAATACTTTTACTTTTTACCTTTTGTGGTGTAATGACTAAAATACTGATTGATGAATAAATGGCTCAATAATAGTTGGAGGCACGTGAAAGGTGTGTTTTGATGTATTTAATTATGAATCTGAATTAATATTGAAATTATTTGTATACATAGATTGTGTATTTAATTAAACAAATTACGAAATTCTAGAAATTTTCCGTATCTTAAGGCAAAGAGATTTTAGTTTCGGAGGGTCTTTTGTCCGTTTTAGGTAGTTGTCAGAAATAAACACTAATAATAACAATGTACAGGGTGAAATAAACGTGAATCCTGATAACTTAACCTCTAACTTAATGAGGTTCTAAGCAAAAGAAGCCAGTCTTCTTCTTCTTCTTATCGTGTGATAGTATCTAACCTGGTGTCAGAGTTTTAATGCCGCCTGTGGGGTCTCTGGCTTGGCATCACATGCCCTTGAGAAAAATCTCTCAAGCATGCCGGTTTCCTCACGATGTTTTCCTTCACCGTTTTTAAAGCAAGTGACAATTATACAATACGCACATGAATCTGAAAAGTCAGAGGTGCGTGCCTTGGGTTCGAACTCGAGACCTATGATTTGGCAATCCGCCGGTCACAGCACTAGGCTATGACTGCTTAAGAAGTCAGTACATTAATTTTTCAATCTAAAAAGTGTCCAAGAATGTACCTACGTATAGTAATATTGTTTTAAACTTCTTTGCTTGAATCACGTTTGAAGCGTTCCAGAGACCTCTAGCTAAGACTAGACCGTCCTATCTCCCCCCTTGGATCTCAACCGACAACTAAGACAAGAAGTCCCCATATCGGCTAGAATTAATGCTATTAGCGTACTATATTAGTTCCTCGCTCGCATATTCAAGTACTACGATGATAAAACACCTCCGTTCCGAAGTCTACTCCAGTAAATTTACCCGTTGAGCGATCTAAGAGCGATGATAACGCGACGCGAAAGCGTCACGCGAAAACAAGGACGCGAAATTATCAGTATTCATAAGTCATTGATAGGTAGGTACTCGTAAACTGTTGATAAAATATAGGGTAAGCTTTTCAAGAGAGAGTGTTTCACTAAAACTATCAAATTTCGAAATAAGAATCGAGCTATGTGATTTCTTACGAATGCATGCAGTGATTAGACAGGGTCACTCAAACGTTTGTGGTATGTTTTCTTCAAAAAACAAACAAATTAGCTGCATGAACTTAATACAATAATGGATCTGACCAGTACCATGTCTGGACTTTAAAAAAAGACTCTGACTGAGAGTAAGTAACTAGGGAACTTCATCTAGTTCAAATTTAATTATTTTGTGTTATGATATGCAAAATTGTTATTTTATTGAAAAAATAAAATTTTAATTATGTCGTTATAAAATGACTGAACGCGCCATAACCTCTATTTAAAAAAAAAGCGGAAAATTATGTAGTGATTTTAAATTTGCAAAATATAACAGCCTGTATTAGGGACGCTCAATACCGATAAGCGTGTTCTGTGTATCGATATAATACCTATTACTGGAGCCTTATTAAAGGGCGTAAGGGCTTTTGCCTTTAATTCCATCAAAATCAGCTTAATTTTTAATTAAGTTTGTGTTGATACTTAACGAAATAGCGGACTCTCAAAAGAAATTATTATATTAGTGTCGACGATGCTATCTATACGTTTCTTCCGCCTTTAGGTGGTCCCGCAAATTCCAATAATGCCGACAGCACCACTCGTAGCCTCGAATATAGCGTCTCGGCTGCAAATATTGTTCGTACCACACTTAGACGACCCAAGCAAAAATGGTTTTTGACTAAATTGATTTTCTGAAACCAAATAACGCCAATGTGACCTCATTCGCTGTTTATATATACGTATATATGTCAAGAAATCGGGAATTAAAAATCGTAAGAAGTCAGTCGACGCTATTAAGAAACTGTTCATCAATTTTATGGACCCTAAATTTCTGGTGGTAGGAAACTGCCTCGAGGCATGCGACAATAAACCTGGCTGTCTGGTGACACCGCGACAATGAAGGACAATACTGATAGCCACACACCTAATAGAAATAAATGAAGAAAAAATACGAGGGAAACGACTATTCATTTCTTTTACCTTTGTTTATTCGATAATTTGTTCGTTCTGTTGAATTAAGCAAACATGCAACTGGCTTTCATATCGTGATTTCCCCCATATTTATGTTATGTAGGTACGTTACACAAAGGCAAAGATAAAACAAAACTATTATTCTTTTAGGGATCATTTTATTTTATATCTGGGTAACTTTAAACCAGGTTAATGTAACTCTAGATATATACTTTGTAAACATTAGCCTGTAAAGGTTTGCTCCAATTCCGTGTTAAGAGAATCGTCCCAATTAGACGCGAACTTTTTCTTGCGTAATTGTTAAGAAAACTTGTGTTACAATGGAACATTGGTTGGAGCCTTAACAAAACGTTCACCTCGTTGGCCCATTCTTATGGTAATTCGACCTCACTGTCACGCGACCTTCTGTCCACACCCCGATAATATGCAAATTAGTCCCCTCTATAAAGTGACCTGAAAACGCTTCCTCATTAAGTCCATTTTGGATTCAGATGAATTCAAAAGCCAAATCATTCACGGAGATAACTTGAGTCATAACACAGAAGATATCGTGCGTCCTTCAGTGTAAAAAATAATGTAACAACTTTCTGAGTAAATTTATATCATCTGCGGCATAATATCAAATTTCATAGATACCCAAATGTTCGGTAAAAAAAACTCGGTTTTAATGGGTGAAACTTCAAGGGCCATTAGTGTAAAGCCTCGCGTCATTCTCCTCGTACAAACTCAAGCTTTTTACTGCAATAAACTTTCTGACAAGCCATTTGTGGCCGGAAAGTGTTCGCTGAAATTAATCACATGACCCACAACAGGCCTTGTTTACTCCTACCCTCGCGACTCTTCATAACTTCTTTATTTCACTTGGGAATTAATGGCTGTCGTTGGCGCTCGCTTTTTTAAAACTGCAATCCTTGAACATGTCTATGTAGTTTTAAAGTTTCCGTTGCCTCACCCAAGGCAATTTAATTGCACACCTACTAATGAAGATTCTCAAATTTAAGTTTTCATTGTTCTTTGTAGTAGAATCTCACAGTTAATTCAGCGAGACGTAAAATTAGTAGAATCAAAGCAACTCGTGTCAGGCACACAACGTTTCAGTAGCATCGTGGATCAGAGTGAGACTTTAAACTCTGAACGGTGAAAGTTCTCTTTGATATTTTGTCAGCAATTCTAAAGGCACGTATTTAATTCGACTTTGTCGTCGGGATGCAAAATCATTGTAAATGATCACAATATAAAATAAAAAGAGAGTGAGGCTAGATTGGAACTACGACAAATAGACGACAGAAGCTGGAGAAAGTTTAATTGTTTAAAAGTCTCTCTAGCTAGGAGTTAGGTAGTCTATGGCAACACGAGTGCAGAATAGCATGCCTGCGGGCACTTCCAGCGCGCTTACCTTAATCGGTTGAATTAATACAAAGTGGCTGTGAGCTCCCATATCTGACATTATTCTTACAAATTGGTAAAGAAGGCTGAAGTCAGGAACCCAAATCAAATAAACCGGATTAGGTCATCGCTTTACGGCGAGTGGAAGTGGCGGGTCATCTCGGAGGAAGCAATTCTCGTGGTCGTAGATTGAATGCAAAATTGGATGAGATCCCACTGTTTTTACTGTATGGATCCCGGGAATTGTTACGTACCAACTTCCCCGCGTTTTATTTTGTCGAGGGCACACATTGTTTGAATGGATTGATTGAATGTGACAATAGTTATTGTAACTGACGCTTCGACTGCTTTCGGGTTTCTTATTCAACCGTTTTCTCGAGAGATAAATTTATTCCCTTCATATTGGATGTTTGACCGCTTTTTGGGCTTTGTAGTTAAATACTGGAGGGGGAGAGAATTTTTATATTGAATCACGGATGTTGTAATGAAATATTTTTTCAATATCGGTAGCTTTATTACCGGAAAAGGTAGATATATTAAAATTAATGTAAAACAGAATAAAGGATATTAGGTTTTTATTCCTATTCAATAAACCTTCAAGTCAATATTTTCTACAATACACAAACACCACAATACAGCTTAGAAAAATATTTGTTTTGCTTCGAACAGCAAAAGCTGAATTCTTATGCTGGCAGTAAAGGGGACTTGAAAACCGCTTTTCCATTTCCAAAGTTTACGAAAAATATTTATACATTCTTGTGACAAAAGAGCGTGTGCTCTAAAGCTCCCGTGAACTTATACTGCAAACAGAGCCAATCACGTACAGTGGTGCAAGTAGTGCTAGTTGTGGGAGGTCAAGTGGCCCGCCGTTCTTGCATAGGCCAATCGCAATGTTGCGTTGCATTCGTTCCTAACGAATTCTATTCAGTAAAGAATTAATAGGGCGCTTCACATGAATGAACCTGATTTTATTAACGATATTTTCATTACTTGTTCAGTGAATGAAATATATTGTATTGATTATTTTTTAAAACAGAATTATATATTTGCTTTATCCAAAAAGACGTCGTCATGGTCCGTTGGTTAAGACCTTGCTCCTCTACATGACGTATGCTCAAATCCGGGCAAATACCAATGTTACTTCCACAGTTCTTAGTTACTTACGGAGTTTATTTGACATTGTAAAGTTTAAACAGTGTATGGAAACCTCAATTTATAATGAATATAAGTCTAAAATTATCCACCCGCCTTGAAGAAGCGTGGTGATTGATGCTTATGCCTTCTTTAAATAAGAAGAGACCTTAACCCTGCAGTGGGACCCCTAACAAAGAGAGTCAAGTAATTTTTTTTTTTTTTTAAATCCCCACGCAAAAAAGTAAAGCTCACATTCAAAAGTTAATAATAATACTTTCCTATCGTTAAGCAAGTGTTATGTCGCGCCTGGGTACTAGTAGGTGTGTAAGTAGTGGTACCCCGACGTGACATAAAACTTCATTGCTTAACGATAGGAAAGTATTACTATTAACTTTTTACATGTAAGCTTTCCATTTTTCGCATGAGGGGTTTAAAAAAATAAATTAAATTTTTATTTAAAAAAATTAAACTTCATTTTAGTCATCAGTGCATTGTATGAAGAATCAAATGCTGGTTAAAATTAATCCAAACACTACATACCTGCTTCAACACAAAAGAGCCGATAACCTTGAAACGGCTGAACCGATTTTGATAAATCATGCCTAAGAACCATCACAAGAAACTCTGCTTTCAAATAAAAAAACCGCATCTAAATCGGTTCTCCCGTTTAAGCGCCACGGTGCCACAGACAGACAGACACACACACACATACACACACATAGCGGTCAAACTTATAACACCCCTCTTTTTACGTCGGGGGTTAAAAATGAGATCAATCCTGTAATTAGTGTAATGTTATTACTATCTATTTGATTTTGTTAGAGTAATTGAAAAAGGCCTCTATTTTTTGTTTTTAAATCTGCAGATTCATACGCCATGCCGTAAATATTGAACATAAAAAAAGCAGTTCGAGACTTTACATTACTCAAAGGGAATTGAACGAAAGTAAACTTTCATGTTGGCAATGTTATTGGAATTGTGCAGGATTGCTCGCATTTCTGTTTGTACACAATATAACACTCGTTTGATTTTTTGATTCTATTCGTTCCGTTGCATGTTCATATTTTTCCATTCAAGTTGGGAACCGTACAATTTTTTATGCGCTGACGTGACAAAAGGGAGCTCAGTCAAAGATGGCAGTCGTTTTGCGTTACGTATGACGTCAGACCGTTTCGCGTATCGCCGCCGCGCCGCTAGCTGACTACCAACACCGCGCCCGCGAACAAAACTTTGTCAAAAATGTCTACCAGACGCCAGTGTTTTAAAAACTTTTGTTTCTATTTCTGAATTCGCTTTTGTAAGCGAATGAATGTGCTGGCGTTCTCTCACACGCGGGCCAAAAGGCTACATTGTGAAGACGAGTTCCGCTAACACGCAACCTTGTATGTTGGTAAAACATTAGGTACTGTTAGTTTCCAAAATGAATCTTTAAATAAAATAAATGAGACCCAGAAAGATCTAGTGCTTTTTACTTAAAGGAAAATTCGAATAACTTTTCAGCCAATCAAGCCAGCGCGCACTTGTAATGTTTCTGTCTATGATATTAAGAGGGGAACTACACCAAGATCGCTTGATTGATTTAACGTGAAATAGCAAAGACAAGTGTATAAAATTTTAAATTCTTAAGTCACTTAACGATACCTTGCATACGTCAAAATAAGAAAACAATAAAATTGCTCCGAAAATAAATCATCACGAAGTAATCTCTTGTAATTTTAATGTACAAGTCAAAGTCAAATTATTTATTTCAATTAGGCCATTTAAAAGGCATTTTTGGACGTCAAACTTAAAAAAATAAATAAAATATAGTATAGTATTCTACTTGGCCCTCCCAAAAAGTAGTTTCGTATGGAGAAGAATGGACAAGAAACTACACAATTATTTTTTTAAATAGTTTTACAATATTTTGTATGTAATGAAATACATTATATGTAAATACGATGTACCTAGAATTAAAAAAAAAAACTACATACTGTACTAAGATAGTTTCACAGTATTTCAAAATTAGCATTGTAGAAGATCCGTTTATAATAAGTGGATAAATAGGTACATTGTACATTTAATATGGCAAAGAATTATAATCTAACTAAGCAAAACCTTTTTCCTTAAATTTATTTTAATAAAACGCTGTAAGAACTTCTACGATCTTATTCCGAGGAAGAAATCATCTTCCGTCGCATTAAGTGAGACATTCCATTTTTAAACTGGGCATGCAAAGATGATGAGAAAATATTCCCTTATTCAAAACACACTCTTAAATGGACTCAAAAGACTAAGTAATTTATAATAACTAGTTACAGGGAACCCGGCCACAAGTACTGGTTAAAATGTAGTCAGTCAGCTTTAAATATTATATTACTCACAGTGATTCAAAAAAGGAGTTCACGAAAGACTAAAGGCTGTCCTGACGCAAACTGTACGGCCTCTGATTAAATTAATTTCGAGTATTTTGAAGTAAAGCAGGCATCCCGCATTAAAGTTTCGGTTTCGATATCGATTGCGGTCACAGGCAACCGCGGATGCCACAAATACTGAAGGAGAATTTTTAAAATTAACTAATTATTATGGGTAGGTAATGCTTAATCATACCTCATTCTTCACCTGTAACTATAAACTTGTCGTTATAAACTTTTCAGTAATCTATGCTTCGTTATTTTTTTTTAGCTAACTCAACCATTTAATTTATTATTTAATAAAAAAATAAACAAGTATATAAATAAATAATACCAGCCTGTTACAGACCTACTGCAGGTTAACGGTGTTTCCCTTCACCGATCAGTAATGTCTAAAATAAACTTAGAAAGTACATGAATGGGAAAACCCATATTGCTACTCGCCCAAATTCGAACCACAACCTCGTCCATGAGAGGTAAGCATTTTAACCTCTGGACATAAAATTAACATTAATAATTCGGGCTTTTACAGTAACATAGATAGGTGCACAGTCAATATGTGTGTGTGTGTGTGAGTGTGTGTGTGTGTGTGTGTGGTAGTGTATATTGTATGTGTGGTCGTCGCGGTACCTGAATTTGTTAAAATACCAACACAAATTAAAGATGAAACTAACAGAAGTCGATGGCAAATAAAAAAAAACTAAGGAAGATAGCGCCGACTTTTAAGTAAAAAGATATTTTTCGCTTTGCAGTCGCTTAGTTTTAAGTGGATTGTATTGTTTTTGTTCATTTTGCATTTAAGTTATTGCAGTAGCCGTAGTATATTGTATAAATTATGCAACATTTTTTTTATTTTCCCTAAAATTACACCGTTGGGCTAACCAAAGTGGTGAATATAAAAAAAAACACGGACTTTATAAAAAAATCAGTTAACTTCATTATAACCCTGAATGAAACGCTTTGTTTCAGCCGAGCACAGAGCAAAGTTTACCCTATGGAGAGCTGAATGTATTAATTTTTGTTAACTGAAATTCTATTCGTAACTTTGCACTCGAAACAATTTTTCTACGTTGAAGTTGGCAGCTATTATTTGCCCAGTTTATTTTTCTCCAAGTATATGAGAGCCCTAGAGTTGAACACACAGTCTGTGTTCAAGTGAGCCGCTTCGCTGCGCAGCCCCCGCGCACCAAAGCTAATATAAACTGTATGTGACGGACTGTATTCTTTCAACCATAACGCCAGCAATAACTGCACGGCTTTGCTAAATGTAAAAGGATTTAAGCGGGATAAAACATTAAATTGAACCAATATCTCTTCACTTCATTGCTCCATTCTTATAAGCTCAAGTCTCATGGAAAATTAATCTAATATGTACCTACAAGATTTTTCAAGTAACCTTTTTCATAATTCTAATAGAGGCTTTTAGGGATGCGCCGCTATTTTTTCATAAAAACGTCATGACGCATGGCCGCTATAAGTTTGCCCAGAAAAGAGCGGAGAGAGCTGGATCCATGTAATTAGACGCTACGAAGATTTATGCCACGGAAATTCCCAAATTCTTTTTAAATTTTGGCTGCGACACGTGCTTCTTCTTAAAACAATTTTCCTTTGCAAAAAGTTATTGCTTTAATAAGTTTGAGTAGCAGATATTTTACAGTTAAATGTCTTTTACATGTTGTTGAGTGCTTCAATTAGGTAGAATTATAAATTAGGATGATTTTAAACAAAAAATTACATTTTACATTTTTTTTTAATGTAACACATTTCAAGTTACATACTAAATTCAAATAACGAACCCCGCATATCTACAGCGAGCGTAGTTCCCAAACATCTGTGTTTAAACCGGGCGCTTAAGCTTCTAGATCAACGACAACTTACTTAAGACAACTTCTGATACAAATACGAACATTATCTCCGTCCAATTTCGTTAAGCGAGGGGAAAAAGGTAAGAAAATGTATGAACTTCGTGTTTATTCGGGTCCGCTTTATTTCCATCGTCCTTTGGGGGCTCGCTTCATGTATCACTGCAGACGTCAGCCCTGGGTTAATTGTCTACGTGCGTTTTCAGCTGAATTCGTCACGTTCACCCGTTCACATCCCTATCGCAGTTCAGCCTCGTACTAATAAACGTTTTCTAAATCGAGCGCCCGATGTTACATCTACGAATACTCTGTATCAATATTTGCTTTTGTCTCTTTGTTTTGTATTACTTATATGAGAACGGCTTAGAGTCGAGATTTATATACCTAGTATTGTATGAATTAATTATCCCGCCTCATTGGTCTAGTGGTCGCTAGCGCTACTGCTGAGCGTGAGATCTCGGGTTCTATCCCCGGGTCGGGAAAAGTGTGATTGAGTTTTTCCATAGACTGTAATTTCTCAGTAGCAGCCTGAAGTCTGGATTTGTCCCCGATTGATGGCAGTATGCTTGCCCTCTATCACACGGGACTTCAAACATAACTGTCGAAATTTGGGTGTACCATACGACCAGGTACACCCAAATACCCGGTACCCGGTACCAGGTATACCTCTGCCTAAACCTTCGGGGATTACAGACGCGATGTTGTGTATGTTTATGTTAATTATCTCAGGTTATTGGATAGACTGTGAAGCTCGTACCATATTTTTGTGTGACCAACTAACAACGTAGGGATCCTAAATGTGGCGTTGTGAGTGTGAAGCGTTTATTTATTTATGTTAGGGATTTAGTCGGAAACGGCTTTAGAAACAGGAATAAACGTTGACCGAATAGCTTATTTTATTCTGTTTACGTTGTCACAGGATGTATACACATCATGACATCTTTACATATTAATTATTAAAATAAAAAGATTATTTCTTTATTTTTATTCCTTAGGCTGGCCATACACGGGCAGCTTGAAGCAGTCAAGATCGACTGACTTCCACCTACGTACAGACGACAGCACATCAAGTTACCCCAATGTGTCAAATTTTCCTAATTGAATATGAAACTTATTCTGTTTGACATAAAGTTGAAAAACGATCAAAAAAAATTGACACTTTGGGGTAACTTGACGTGCTGGCGTCTGTACATACACGAACCGCAAAAGCAGTTGCAACTGCTTTGGGCGGTTGGCAGCACGGTGAAATTTCATCATGCAGTCAAGCAGTTGCCAGCATACACTGACTGCTCGAGCTGTCGACTCCTCTCGCGCAGTTACCGCGCTCTTAATTTCTTAGTTCCAATAACAAGTGATTAAATTCTCCATTATAATTCCGTGTTTCTAATATTGGATGAACCCACAATTTTCTGAACAAAAGCAACATCTTCCTCAAAATCCATGACGCTACTGATTTATAATTGCCAACTGCTCGAGCAGCTAAACTTACTGCTCGAGCAGTTATCAATGGCAGCCTCAAGCTGTTGACTCTTGACTACATGAGCGGTCCGTGTACATTGATCACTAGGTAACTGCTCGAGCATTCTGTGTATGCCTGTAGGCCGTGTGGGCCTTAATGTTCGAAAATACAGTTTCTACAGTTTGTTTCTACGTCACACAAACGTTGACTATTAGAACCATAAGGTCAGGGTGACATTTACTGAATCGATTAGCAAAAGTCACCCCGTGAAAATTTGAGTGAAGTGAACTTCCAATGTCTGGGTATTAGTCTGGAATGAGAGCTCAATTCGGTTTCACATACTACGGTATTTACTACACGTACATTTCTGTGGTAAAAGTATTAAATAAATAATTAAATTAAACAATTAATTTAAAAAAAACTAATGATGAACCTTAACCATTTTTTGTTTGTTTTCTGATATTAGTTTTGCTTATTCAAACGTAAATAAAACGCAATATTTAATTTTAAACTTCAATTGCTTGAATAAAAATAAAGATTTAATACAGATGTTTGAGTAAAAAGAACATAATAAAATTACCTTAAAATCTTTCACTAATGGAATTAATCCAATTTCCAAAATTTTGAAGGTATTTAACATGTGGTCTTTATCATCTCCACCTCATCTTTTGTATTGGCATTAAGTTTTCGCCAAGCATTCGTGTTTGGTTCTATGTGCTTTTCACTGGACCAAATGTCCCGGTAAATATTAGGACGAACAAACTGACCTATAACTTATAAGGTAAAAGCACCTATTACGGAGGTATTTCGCATCATTTGAAAGTAAGAAACAAAAATAAGCATTTGTAGGTATTTCTAAAGGTGGAAAAAAATTCTATCGTTAAAAGTGGAATTTATATTTTGTATTGCTGTTGAGACTATGTTTCTGTTGATGATATTTCTTATTTTAAAGAAATATTTAAATAGTCTGGTCGATTTTCCCTAATACGGAGGTACAATTTTGGTCTGATCCTATTACTGCGGTAGACGACTCCTAATACGGAGGGTCAAAAATTATATTCTTTAAAGTTCCGTACAAATAATATTTATTAAATAATATTAATGTGTTAGTAACGTAATTCGTAAGTTTTTCATTTATTGACCATTGATTTTATTACATTGCGTAATCAAATTAATGGTGAATGAATTATTTTTAGAATTACTTTAATCACATTTACATTATTTAATAAATATTATTTGTACAAAACTTCAATAAAATTAAAAAAAAACTTTACGTTGTGAAAAACAAAAAGTAAAATTAAAAAAATGAGCGAAAGAAGTCGGTCTGTATAGAAAAATCTTTCCGTACAGACCGAAATCGCTTCGCTCATTTTTTCTGTATTGTATTATTAGATTAATTCACATGAGAATCCCCTATGAGAGAATCCCCTTGGGTTCTCTCATGTTAAAATAAAATATTTTTTATTCCCAAATTCCAACGGATTCCGAAGGAATTTAAGAAAATTAAATAAGGATGTATGTTCACTGGTTTTATAGAATTAAAAATACAATTATTAAGGAATCAACTAGTTATATTATTGAATAATCCACCAAAAAACATACAAAACTTTTACGGAACCCTAAAAACTTGTAATTTTATGTTGTATGAATAGAGCCGGAATAGGAGATCTTAGAACCCTACACGGAGTTACCTGGAAATAATTACCGCCGTAATAGGAAAACTACTCATGTTTTCGATAATCCTAATTCTGACCCATAAATATTTCGACAAACAAAAGAGTAAAAATGCCTAATCAAACATTAACAGTTTTTTGGCTCAGATTTGTACAACTCAAGTCAAAATTTATACAAAATAAATGTTTTGTGATAAATTAAAATACACCTTCCCATTTTAGCCTCTTCTAAGAAACTAACATTTTGTACTCGACAGTTTTCATATTTAACTAGATTTCTAATTAAGAACACATACCACAGAATATGGTTTCTAAGTTATGTGATTAATAATTATTTCAACTAAACTTGAAACTAATTCAATAAGTTAATCAATTGAAAGTTATAAACAATTAAACATGTCCAGTACTTTTCCTATTTCGGAGTCATACCACCGTATTAGGATTAATCTACAAAATTTGTATCGTATTACGGCGGTATTTTATTTTTTATTTTTTTGGTAAAAAATGACTTACAAATATAAAAAAAGCTATTTAAATAGTGAGTGTAATAATAAGAAAATGCTATAAATAACAAATGAACAAACTCGAACGGCATCTTAATACGAAAAACTTAGTTTCTAAATATTTGTGTACTTACTTTTGTTGTTCCGCGTTTGTATGGAAACACCTCTCACGTCGATGACGTTACACAGACTGATTGATCTTGTTGCGTTGTCTATGTGCTATACTTGCAAACGTAAGTAAGGTCTAAAAGTAATAGATTTAGAATAAATAGTTTCGGTTTTGGTGTACCTACACTGAATAAAACGGGAATAAAACGCGAAAATAGAAATACCACCGTAATAGGAAGCGATTTTGACTACCGCCGTAATAGGTGCTTTTACCTTATGTGTAGTATTAAACTGTTAGTATAAGTTGGTCAATAAATAATTAAAAAACGTGCTTTAATCCAATTGGTCAAAATCCTGTCAAAACTGTTTACACTCTGGTCTGCACCCACACAAACGCAAGCTTTATATCAATCAAAACCCATATTTAGAACAAAAATAGCACGTTTTTAAATACATACAATACATTACGCCTGTAATCTCCGAAGGGTAAGGCAGAGGTGTACCTAGTAGTACACCCACATTTGGCCAGTTATAAGTCCCACGTAATAGGGGGCGAGCATATTGCCATCCAGACTCCGTCCTGCTACTGAAGTTTTCAGATGGAAAACCCAATAACACTTTGCCTTACCTGGGGATCGAATCCGGGACTTCATGTTTAGCAGTAGCGCTTGTGACCACTACACCAACGAGGAAGTGCAAGCTTAGTATCAATCAAAGTAAAAATACCTATACTTAGAACTAATATAATACAGACGCCAGCACATCAACCTACCCCAATGTGTCGAATTTCTTTGATAGGTTTTCAACTTTATTCTAAACAAAATAAGGATGAACCTTATTTTGTTTAGAATAAAGTTGAAAGTTCATGTTCAATGGGCAATAGCCCATTGAACATGAAAAACTAATTTTTTTTCAAATATGACAAAATTTTAGTTTTTAGTCCCTCATCTAGATTATAAGAAAATATAGGACACGTATTTGTTCTTTTTTCACGTAATCAAAAATAAAAGGCAGTACATCGCGTCTAAATGTCGCATGACGTCACTAGCCAGTACAGTTTATACTAGATAATGACGTTACAAGCCTCTCCTCAATTTTGATGCACTAAATCTAAGCAGTTTTCCAGCAATTGAAAAAGAAAAAATTATGTGTCGAATATTTTCTTGTAATCTAGATGAGGGACTAAATACTAAATTTTGTCAAATACCCCATTGGGAAAATTTGACAGTTTGGAGTAGCTTGATTTGCTGGCGTCTGTACATGAATATTAACAGTAATTCCACGTAGCAACTAGGTATGTTATTTACTCTAGTAATAAATGATAAATGTTGTTGTGGAACGTTTGCCGAGTGTCGTTTGCGCGGATATTAAGTTCTTTATTTGCTCTGTGACATAAATTAGTTTGTGCAACAGAAGTCTATTATGCTTTTCCATATTGTGTAATTGCTGTTTTGACCTGTTTCTCAAAGAGTTTTATTTATTTATTTAAGTAAAACTATAAGCACATTGACGTACAGAGGTGAACTCAAAGACATTCAATACCTATAGACCGGACATCACGAACAAAATTTTCGTCCGAAAAAGTGTGTCCTGCTGGATACAAGTCTATGAGTTTATTGTAGTACGCTCCGCTGCCGCTCCATCATATTTTATTCTAGATGGCGTTACTGAGACATGGGATTAAAGTTTTTCTATGACATTTCCTTGACATGCCCGCTCTATAGTATTTTAAATCTCTTTGGGTGAACTCAATACCATAGGCAGTTTCTACCAGTCAATCTTTACACTGTAAAGTATAAGGTTTTATATTGACTGTTACTGAACAATTTGAATTATAGCTTCCAGATAGATATTTAGGTGTTTCTAGTATCACGTTTTTGTATTTTACAAAATTCACGTTGGGCAAATATATATTGCTTTTTCCTTTACTTTTCTTTTAAGTTAGCGGCATATTTAACAACAAGAAGACAACGAACCTAGATTACACGCATATAATAATTTGGTTTTTTTATTCGTATAATCTGGGTTCGTTTGTTGAGCCCAAGCATCATATTCATGTGCCTAATATTCACCATCATCTGCCTTACCTTTTTCTAACAATTTTGAGAACGGTTTCCAGTCTACCAGGATGCTGGTAAATACCAATATATTACATGGTGCAACTGCCTTTCAGACTTTCATAACCCTTTACTAGGCAACACAACATCCCTTGGTTAGACTACTTGCTGGCTCATTCAAATCGGTCAGTATGGTAAAAGTCTGAAACTCTAAGACATACGAAGATCTGTTCTGAGTAACCATGTTATCGTACATGCATTCATACATTTCAAAAAACATCTGTACTCCGTTCAGGAATCGAACCCGGTTATTTTGAAAAAAAAAACCTACACTATTTCTATTTAGATATCGATTGTGTAGGTATTAATCAGTAAATGTCTGTATGAAACACGATGTCTAAAATGAATAAAATGCATTGTTTCCACATACTTTAATTTATTTTAGTAGATGCTCAAAATAACCAGGTTCGATTCCCGAACGGAGTACAAATGTTTTTTTAAAATGTATGAATGCAGTTTTTCTTGTTATTAAAATCAATGACATGGTTCCTCAGAACAGATCTTCGTATGTCTTATAGTTTCAGACTTTCCCATACTGACCGATTTGAATGAGACACCCTGTATATAGCTTTACCAGTTCATAGAAAATAAATCCAGTAGGTAAGGATTTAAATGTGATGTTATGTTTTTATTTGACACTTAAATTTATCCTCCGCCAAACCTATTCGAAACTCTCCATTCAGTTGCGGGTATACGGGACCGATACCTATCTTGTTTCCAAACGCGGTACAAATATTTAACTTCGGATACCGCTTTGAATTTAGCGACCGTGGAAATACACACGGTATTTTTAACTAGACGACCAGTTCGTTTGTGTTAGAAACCAATCTCGTTGATATATCCATTAGCCAAATAGAGAACCGAGGCCCGTACGCGGCCCTTAACAAAACATCTGCGGGTAAGTATTCGTGGTACGAAGAAACAAACATTATTTTCCTTTCATTTCTATGGTAGGTACGTAACCCATGGTTGGGCTACAAATACATTATGATAAAATGTGTAATAATGATATAAAGAATTACTTTGAGCACGTGTATTTTACTTTTTAGTAAAATAAATGTTGCTGGGTTGTACATTTTACAATGTTATCTTTTATTTACTAGTAGCTACTCGCGGTTTCATCTACCGGTGCGCGGTGTCTCTTAATAACGCATTTCATGTGTTATTCCAAATTATACTTGAAGTTTTATCAAAACCCGGTCAGCAGCTGTTTTTGCGTGAAAGAGAAAAACAACCATAAATGCCTCACAAAATACATTTATGATATTAGTAGAATTGGATTTAGGATTAAATGTTCTACTACGCTTACTGAGGTCGGTTGAGTATGGAACTCCTCTGCATCTTGTAATGCACGTGACTATAATTTGTTGATTACGGCTGTCATTTGTATGGAACATTTTATGAACGTTGCTCGTCTTAGCAAGGGGAATCGTGTGGAAAGCTAGTATACTGAGTAATGGAGTTCAGGCAGTAGTCACTCCATGTAACGGACAGTCGGTCTTTTTAGTGAAAGTCATCTGGGGAAAACATGAGTAACCTGAACTGTCAAAGTCTAGCAATAGTATAAATGACATCTCAATTTGCCTTCTCTTCACTTACATTTACAGAATAGCTATGCTGGTATTCAACTGTATATGTTTTGACTGGAAGCCGACTTCAACAAAGTTGGGAAAGAGGTCAGATAATCATCATCAAATTTTAATAACAAAGCGAAAGTATCCCTTTTTAATAATATTCCGTCAACGGATAAGTGTGAGATTTGGTATAGTGAAAGAAATGAAGCAAGAAACATTAATTGGCAACACATAAAAAAGCAAATACTGTAAAAGATGGAAAGAACTATAAAATTTAAAAATAAATGGCATGGCATGTCTCACAGCTGCGCCAAAAGGCTATTTTATGCAAAAAAAAAAAGATTTAAGTAGCTCTTAGTGAAAGTTGGCGAAACTAACAATTCGTCACCTTAGTCAAAAAAATCCGCCTGATGATCTCCTGGTCCTGGTAATCGTAGCACTATATTATCATTATTATAGTGAAAAGACAGAACTTGATACGATACGGTCAATTTTCGATCACTCAACCACCACTAGTAAAATTGTAAAATAACGATAGAATTTACATCTACAGAAGTGTAATTTTCTGTCATAGTTCAGTAATTAACACTGAAAATAAAGAACATAAACAAACACTAGCACAGTTTGTGTTTGCTCATTTAGTAATTGATTTCAAACAAAATATAAAATTGAAACAATAAGGTAGGAAACACGCACGTAAGTGGAAATCGTGTGAGTAGGTAGCGTATAGTACGAAATAAAACCTCCTGAATATTGCGGGAACGTGAGAAAGGGTAACTACACCGTATCCTGTCCGCACCTGTTATTTATAGTCACCGGCAATATGCATTCTTTTACTATCATTTTATGTAAATGTGACCACATATTCCTTCACGGAAGATAGCAAAATAATAACGCCTCAAAATAAAGTTCCGTAGTGCTTTTTACTTTTTCTAATTGCCTGCTTTCTTGTAAATAATGCGAGGGTGAATTAATATTGAAATATAATTGCATGCAGCTAACCCCAGGCTAGTCGGCGTTGCCGGCAACGTATTATTATGGTAATAGTTTTCAAACTTGAACGGGTCAGTGTTCTTTGTTTCGTTGCAAGTGCCGTTGGATTGGTCACAAAAGTGGCGGTTTTATGAAACAAATCTGCAATAAAAATTTGTATTGTTTTATGTCGCTTTTTCTGTGCATGTGAACAAATTAATAAGTTATAATAATTATATAATCTGCCTAGCTTTTTCCCAATTATGTTGCATGTTCAGTTTTTATTTTACACTAGCTCTTTGCTTGTACTTACCAACCCGCACTATCTACCAACCTGCACTGGGCCCGCGTGGTAGATTACGGCAGCGTCGCCGGCTGAGTCACAGCAGTAGGTACCTACTGCTGCGACACAGCCTGATTATTTAGGTTGATTTTGTTTATTAGTTCGCCTGCGTGTTCGTAGACTATGATATATGTATTTTAAAATATAGTTTATTTTACTTGCTGATATAGTTTTCTTAATATTTAAAACGCTCTGTTTAGTTTAAGTGTAAAACCCTTACAAACATTTTTATGTGGTCAGACTTTCAGGTTTCTGACTTGTAATTAAATGACCGGCATGGATCTGAAAATGACAGCGAGAAGCGGAGGCTTCTCGTTATGTAATCGATCCACCCGTGCAGCTGTTATATTTAGCCATGAGCCACTTCTCTTGTCTTTATGCATGTCTAATTGTATCTATGATCAGCTGATTGTATTATATGTACCTACAGTGTACATGTTTATGTATATATACTCAAAATATATTAGTAGTATTAGTATTATTTTGATTCCAATTATTTTCATTTTTGATTGCATCTACCACTGCTTTTCTCTGCATCACCTCAAGGTTGATTGGTAGAAAATGCCTATGGAATTAAGTCCGCCTCTGTGTGCTTGAAGTATCACATAAATATATCAGCGGGTTAATACGTACCTACATAATTATGTACTTGCCTTACTTAATTTTCCTAATATCTTCTTCGTTTGTCGTGTTAGTCACTAACTGGATTTTGGAGGTCAGATAAGGAGTCGTTCTGTCTAAAACACAAATATTTGGTAGCTACCAGTTAGACTGGAAGTCCACCACAGTTTTGTAGGGAAAAGTTGGTGCAACGTTGGGACACGCAACGCCCAGCAGTGATTGGGTTTGTTAACGTTAATTTTGTCTTTTGTTGTTGCTCTAAGTAAACGATTTTATTTATCTATATAAACGGATGAGCTTGTGGCTTAATATTATCTCCTCACGGGTCTATCGAAGATTAAGCATAACAAGGTTGTCACGCAGATGGAACCTCCGTGCCTCAGAAAGCACGTAAAGCGGTTGGTCCCGGCTGTCATTTGTAGAACTATGATAGTCGTTACAGATAGCCAGAAGACCGTAAATCTGACAACCAGTTTAACCTAGGGGTAGTGCATTACCTAGTAAATGGGTTGTAGAGGTCAGACTGGCAATTGCATCCAGTTAAACTGGAAGCCAATCCCAGTATAGTTGGGAAAAAGCAAAGAGATTTAAAATACTATAGAGCGGGCATGTCAAGGAAATGTCATAGAAAAACTTTGATCCCATGTCTCAGTAACGCCATCTAGAATAATATATGAATATTGGAGCGGCAGCGGAGCGTACTACAAAAAACTCATAGACTTGTATCCAGCAGGACACACTTTTTCGGACGAAAATTTTGTTCGTGATGTCCGGTCTATAGGTATTGAATGTCTGTGGGAAAAAGCTAGCTAGACTGAGAGAGATCTATTTAGATATCTAGACAGCAAAGCAAATGAAGATCTACGTATGTCAAAAGGTTTCTTCTAAAACAGTTAGTAGTCACAATTACTCGCTTCCACTCAAACAATGAATACATCGACCTCAAAAGGTGGAACAACAAACATTCTTAAAAAACCTCTTTCGTATTTTCCTCAAAACATTGTTCTAACCGCTATCATTATAAAGAGGAGTGAATAAACAAAATGAACAGTGGACGCGATGTTTCTGTTCACAAAATAAAGAGGCCAATAAAATTCTGTTCAGTGCAACAGCTATCGTTCAGTGGAGCGGCTATCTGCATTTTATACTTTCGACGCCATCACTGGGGCACTTTATTTCTTTACATTGTACGTACGTAGGTATGAGATATATACGTGTATGTGCTTGCTCGTTGTTTATTTAACGGATCGTGACCGATGAACGATTCTATTCAATTGAACGTACATGTAGTCGAAACGTGCTCACAGAGTTTTAATTTCACAAAGGTTGTTAAACATGTAATGTAAGTCAATCTGAACGGTAATGAAGCTCACTTTGAACAGATTTCGATATTAGTCTAAACAAGCAAATTACAGCCCAAATTTTTCGGGTCATAGTTAAATAAAATAAAATAGTTTATTTGCAACTTGAAGTTTATATGTTATTAATAAACAATTTTTACAATGAAATAGGCCGTAGGATAATAAATGGATGGAATTAAGTATTTTTTTATTTATCCAGTTGCCACATTTTATAAGCTTAAGTAAAATAGTACAAATAATATAAGTCGCCAGTAACAGTCACAATACCCCCTGTGCTACTTAATACTACAGTATTAAGTACTTAATATTACAGTAAAGTGGTTCGACTGACATCTGTTTTTTGATAACGTCGTGAGTTACACAGTACACATACACGTTTGATTTTAAATAAAACAGAATGATTTATTAACATTTCCCAAAGAATTCAAAAATAAATATACAAATGTTGTACGAGATAGGACATCTGGGAACGTCAACGTCAACACAAATCGTATGCCTTCCGCGACGTCGAATCCTAAACAGGATTGAAACTTGGACGGAAAGCAATCTAACGGGAACAACAGTACATACAGCGGTCTACCGCTGTAGAGCCCTACGTAATTTAAAGAACAAACAAGCTTCGCAACTGGGTTTACCTCCACTGCAACAAACTCTGCTTCAGCGCTTTAACTTACTCATTTGTCGCTTACTATCACTTAGTATACGTATGTTAAACACACATCGTCACCGTAAATCGTCTTCACTTAAAAATTATGTCTGATTTATGTACGAAAATATTGAAAAAACCCTATTTAAAAAAAGTATGGTACGTATGTAGTTTTTGGTCCCATTCTTCTCCATCCGAAACTAACAAGAACTTCAAGCTTAAGTAAAACTATGTAAAATTATTCTAGTAGTGCCCTACTAGAATAATTTTACATAATTTTACTTAAGCTTGAAGTTCAAAAATGCCCTTTAATGTGGTCTAATAAATAATTTGACTTTTGACTTTGACTTTGTTACTTTATTCTAAAGAATTAAGTAACAAATTAAATATCAGAGCTTTTGTTTAAACAAAAAATGTGTGTGTGTTTTAATACCTTTTAAATAGATGTTATTACTTTCTCCAACATCGCCGCTTCATTGACACTTCGCGTGCCCCAAGGGCTGGTTTTAACCTTGGTCAAAGGATAAGCATTGCCATACAACGTGGCAATGCTGTCAGTCTTTTAGGTACACTTTCAGTAGACGGCGATGCGGATGAGTTTTTTGACGCCATATTTTAGAGTTAGTTTTTAGATTTAATTTTCATTCTTAGCGTATAAAGTTAAGTATTTATTTCAAACAAATAAAAATTAGTCTCTCCAACATATAATTTACTACTAATAAACAGATAATGACGATTCCGACTCGCGAATTGCTAACACTTATGATTTTATATCTTGACGTAGTATGTTTATTTATGTAATGTGTTTATTTATATTTAATTTTAATGACCTGCTTACACAACACTGACATATTTCAAATTAATTCTGAGAATACGAATCCGTTTACTTGCCACCTTAATCTGAATTAAGTACTAAGTAAGTACTATTAGCAATTAATACGCAAACACTTTAGACTATGCACATACTATTTGTAACGGTACCTATTAGTGACTGATTGATTGGTTATAAGAAGTGTCTTGTGTTACTGTTAAAACCTTACCTAACTCAAGGTCAAAATTAATATCGTCATCTATAAAACAAACACGATTTTTTATATAAAACAGATTTAGAAGCCAATCGACGTGGTAAGTCTGTGTGTATATGAAATTCAGAGGCTCAAAAAATGCTATAGCGCCGCAGATGAGTTCGGCTCAAGCGAAGCGTTATCAAGCCCAGTTAATCCTGTCTTCTGTATTATTGAATAAATTTTCCCTCCTGACGTACTTATACCATTTTATATCGATTTAATGTATTGGAAGAAATCAGGCCATAGCTATTTTTGAATCGTAACATTGTTTCATTAAGGGGGATCTGCAAAGGACACCCACAAATTCACATTGTCTTAGTTTTTTTCGAAATCTTAGTGTCATTTATCGTAGTATGTGGATTTTTATCGTAGTAAGGTAATCAAAAACTTAACATAAATAAAGAATCACAAATAATTTAAAAACAAAATCTGCAAATTAATATTTTTTTTGCTAAAACGTCGCATTTACAACAAAAGTGATTTCTAGAGCAACATATTATTATTTTTAAAATTAGTATGTCAATTACTTAATGCCAATTATGGCCAATATACGTTTTTACTTTCATTTCTACCCAATTTTTATTAATTTGTGGACAAATTGTGTGGGTAACATGTTTGTAATTCGTTAACGATTTATTGCATTGTTAATAAATCAAATAAAAATCAAAATAATTTGGTAGTTATTTTATCACAGTCGACTTAAAAGCGATCTGAGATTTGCTAAAATATTGGAATTAAGCGGGCTACTTTAAAGGCAACTCCTTAAGGAAATCGTAAGTTAAAGTTAAGGTTTTAATTAGAACGTTTCGAGGAATGACGAGGTGTTCATATTAGATAATCCTATTAGCCATGGGCTGCACGCTGTATTACGGGCGGAGGGCGGTAAAGCGGTGCGATGTTATTGTTATGATGGCATAAAGCGAGCCATGTATCTCGCACAACGCAGGTGGCGCTAACTACCGGCAGTGTAGTGGAAACTGTCGACACTACGACAACTCGAGACACGGATGTATCTACACACCATACAATGTAATGCTTCACGGTTTGCTGATGCGCAAGTTAGAAGCTTTTACCTCGAGTAAACTGAATTTTAAGTTGGTACTTGGCTATACCGTCTCATTTTCACACTACTGTTACTTAGAATTCATGTGTTTATTTTATGCTTTTTAACATTCCCCTTATGTAACTATGTTGTTTAACGCTTTGTGATGGAATGGAAGTGACGTGTCATGCGGTGTGTTCCCGCTTAGAACATGCCATCTAACGTCTTCTCTTGAGTGTCGTAGTAGGCGATTAAGGGATTAGGCAAGTGAATGGGAAGCTTCCACCTGTAGGTACACTGATAACATCGTACCGTGAAAGCCTGGTTTGCTTGAGAGTTACAGGGGTCACACTTGAACGTCTAGATTGATGTAGAGAGGTGTGTCAGAATGTTTTACTATGTTGTTATGACAAGACGCTTTTAAAAAAAACAAGTGATTTTGTTGCGAAGCGAATATGTTGTATTAGAAGAAGTAATGATTTTCGTCTTGAAGTTGTTTAATTTTCGTATTAATTAGCTCTAATAAAAACAATGTATAGTCTTGTATAGATCCAACTTTTCTCTTTATCTGAGAAATTGTCATATGCCAGGTAAAATAAGAAATAGATGGTAATGATGAATAGATGTTATATGCCAACAGTTGTTTTGATAGCAAGGCCATTATTTGCAGTAGTTTAAAGGCTTTGTGGTTTAAAGATGATAAATGATAACTATTTCTATAAATTGGTCTTTACAAACAGTTTTACAAGTAAAATTATTTTTGGCTAGTGAAGTGAAGTCAGTGTTTTACTATCTGACATCTCTAAAAAGAAACTCGGAGATCACGGCTCAAAATCCTGACATTATCAGATCAAGCGAGAACCACGCAGACTTTCGTCTGAGATGGTCTTTCGACGAAAAACCACACATACAGTGAATCGTTTTTAGAAAAGATAGTGTTATGCAATTTTTAACTAGGTTGAGGCTTCTTCAAAATTTTGTGAAATATTAAGGCACTATATTCTTCGCTCAAACAGCCTTCGGAGTTTGGTATAATTTTGTTTCCGTTGTTTACATTTCGCTTGTGGCCACGTCCAATAGCCCCATTCTACCTCATTCTTAGGCTTTTTCATGTCACGGCTACATGATTTATAACTTACTAAGATACGTGTCTTCGTTCTACCCTAAAGTCTCAATAACGTTGTATAAGGGAGGCACTGAACATAAATAATAAATCGCAAGCATGCACCAAGTACCCAAGAATTTTGTACCGAGAATATGATTTTCGACCACAACCAATGTTTTGCTTTCCAAGTAATGTAGCATTTCCTTTATTTTTTAGTTAGATTGTTAGGTTTTATTGTAATTCGTGTTGTGCCGGAATTCACAGAAATTTACAACGATACTGTGGTGTGATACGATCATGGTTTGGTGCGCCAAGTAATTCTATTAGCTGAAATACTACCGCGCATGATTTGATGGTAATTACCCGTCATTACAGTTGTAGAATTTACAATCTCGAAGCTTTAATAAGAAATATGTTTGTTGTTAGTGGTATATTTTAATAAGGCAGCCTTAGTAAGATTGTATTTATGTTAGTTTTGACTTATAGTCGGGCGGGCGGTTGGCTAGAGTTACTGTTTTCTAGTTAATACTCGCCAGCTGTTGCACAGATTTGTCTTGGTGTGAATGTTAACACGATGCCAACGGGTACGCTCTATATTGTACTACAAAATATACATCGTTCTACAGTTAGTTTATACGTTGTCTCTCATAGTCAGCTAAAAGATTATTGAACTAGTTAATATATACAACTGAGTTTTGAACCTAAAAGAAAAGAAGTACTAGGCTAATCTTCAATAAACTAGTTTTTTTGCTGATAATCCAGACTTGACTGAAGCAGCTGTAATTCTGTACCGCAGGCGGCTCAGCGTAATTCCTTTAAAGCCAGCGTTCTGCCGCGTCCCAGTTACACCTGCAGCTGCGGACTCGAAATACGTCGTTTATGAAATAATTTTGTGTAAGAGTATTTCTTTTTTGTATGTAACTTTGTTCGTTATTTTAAGTAGGCACCAGGTGGCGTTAACAGGCGGCGTTGCAACGGAAATTGCCGTCGGTCGGTCTCGTCGCCGCGGCGGCCGAGGGAGACTTGGCTCGCTCCAACCGCACCGCCCACTAGAATAGGCCCTTGTTAATTGTAGGCCAACACAGAAAACAATTAGCAGCACTCGTGTGCGCCACACCGGCTCGGAATATTTCATTCATTACTCAGATAAAATCACGGACCTACTTACGTAACATGTTCAATTAGATATAACTCAAACAAGGAGATTATTCTGTTAGGACTTGTTGTGTGCTCACCGAACTTTGAATTGGTTTGTCTGCTTGCCGAGCCAAATTCATCTTACAGAACAAAAGAACGGAACCTTAGATTGTTGATTCTGAAACTAGAAATTAATAAAAACAAAGGTAGCTTTCGTCTTGTCTTTCAAGAAAAATGCGTCGTTCAACTTTCTTACACGTAACATGGTTTTGTACTTATAACACCAATTGTTGCGGTAACAATACTTTGTAAAACAAGAGAAACTGGCACATCAATTTATATCAACAAGGAAAAGCTAAACAAATGGATATCACGCGTACAAACGAAATGAGAAGGGCGGCTCCGTGACTTTAGAACGTTTAATGACCTTTGAGGAAGGTGGTGTGTTTTGACGTTGCATTAGCGAACAATAGACGTTGAAACTAAAACTAGATCCGCCATTATCTTCGCAATTGTTATAAAACACAAAGCGCTTAACTAGTTGAAAGCTTTCGGCAGGGCGTTTACACGGCGGCCGGCGGTTAGGCCGAGCCTATATACAGCTTATGGCGTAACGATGTCGATAGCTCCAATGGTACTCGTACCAGTAATTCGCACTGAAATATGTGTGTATTGTGTAAGTCGATAGGATTTGGTCCTGATTTGCTTGATGCCTGTTTTGCAAAAGGGTCTTGGGGTAGATGGAATTTAGAAACCAATAAAAAAAAAAAAAGTTTTTATTTAAGGTTAATACTACTAAATTATTGGAATATAGTGCTTTCTTAATAGTGTTAGTTAATACTGGTATTTGTTATAGCTAGCTAAGGAAACGTATAATTAAAATGTGTTACTCAAAAAGCTGTTATTAGTGCCGGCTGAATCATAAAGAAAATTGCTAGAAATAAACTGTTAACACTCTTGCACTTTGTTATATTTAAATAATGTGTATTATAACATTATACCTACATATTATTTATAATAACGACAAAGTTGAGAAATAGTTGAGTGTATTCGGTATACATACAAATTTTAATCTTTTTGGGTAAACAAACTTGATGATTCAAATTACATTACGCAAATAAATAATTGACTCTTGAAGTCAAATAGCTTTTTCCTTTATTGAAGTCTGGCTTCACGGACTAGTATTAGGCAGAAGCCAATCCTCAGGGAATTTTTAATGTTTTGGTGTAAAATATAATTTATCCTCTATATTCATAATTCTTTTATGCGATTTGTAGGCAGAAATAACACTCTTACCATTCCTTACTTTAATATTATAAATAATAAGGTAACTCTGTTTGTCTGGTTGTTTGTCAGCTTTACACGACTAAACGGCTGAACGGATCTTGATGAAATTTGACATGGAGAAAGATCATATCCTGGAGACTGGTATAGGCTATCTTTTATTGCAAAAATTAATATGGGGGAAATTCGTGTACTTTCAGCGCCATCTTTGGCGATATGTCAGATGGTGACTAATGTTTTCCAGTCCACATTTGTCCTTTGACAAGTCTTTAGGTAAAACTTAGAAGGTAACACAACATACATATATTTTAAGGCGCAGTGGTTGCCCAGAAGAAATAGTGAGAAGCGGTGCTTGTATGTACACATAAACAATGTATACATAAAGAAATACATAAATTGACGCCTTTCCGTCATGAGGTTTTCAAAAACTACAAAAGGGCACTTGCTTTGCGCCATACATTAATGTTTTACTTCAATTTGCTGATACATTTGGTCATACCCACACGCCACGAGTTGCGATTTCTGAAGAATTACACCAAAAAGGTCAGTGGTTTAGACTTTTCAATTTATGTCAATTTCGTCGTCTTTTAGATTTGTATGTGGTAAATTCCACATTCAAATCTAAGTTGCAAGTTGGATTCCTAAAATGCAACGAGCTCACAGGCTCACGTGGTGCAGTAAACAGCGCTTAAGATTTAGTTGGCAACTCAAACGTAGATATTTCAGCCCGAATTCATACCTTGCAACTTCCCGAACAGAATAGAGTAATTGCTTCAGAGCTTAACTTGGAAATCAAGTGCATACCCAAGTTAAGTTTCAAGTAATTAATCTATGAGGTAGGAGAAATTGTTGGAGTCATCCGTCAATCTCAAGCTGTGTATTGAACCCGACGGTGGGAGCCGAGGCGTCATGTAATTCTGTTACTCTCTCCCACTTCCAGTTAATTGAATACGTCTGCCACACGGCTGAGGAGCCAGAAAATTCGATTCGAGGTTCTAATGTGTGTAGCAAACATTCTTAGAATAAATACTGCTTACTTGTTTTAAGAATACGGGCGGAGGATGACGCGTTAATGGGATTGCGTCTCGCTACATCCCTAATTGCTTATTATTTAGTGTGTTCTAAGCGAAACAAAGTCTGTATTCTTGAGGACATCAGTTTGTTTGCTTGGAGACGAAACAAAATGGCTTCTGGCTAAATTAAAATAGTTAATAAAGGTATAATAGGTAGGTAGATAGATGACACTTACTGAGGTCTTCTCGGGGATCGGTGACCATTCATTACATATACTATCACTCCGCATAATGTATAAACACAATGCAGAAAACTCAATTTTACAACACCTCTTTATTCTCTCAATCTTATTTTTTTCTTTTTCGTTTCTTGTCTGTTGGCGTCCGTACGTCACTGCGCGGATTTAGCAGAATATCAGCGCCAGATACCTTTGCCTGGCACATGCTTAGCTGGACTTCCATTTGGTGCAACCTTGAGGCGCACACCGCACACTATATCATCGTTCATTGTTTTATCACTTTAGATTTTGTATTGTGTGTTTATCTGTGTCTTTTGTGTGTACTCAATAAATGTTTTATCTATCTATCTACATATCAAGACCTCTTCATGCCACAGAAAGCATGTTAAGCCGTTGCTCCTGTCTGTCATTATTTTGTAGTATAGCAGTCGTTACAGTCAGAACCCTAACCATACCGCCCGTGTAGTAAGATAGGGTCATACTGCACGGGCGGTTTTCCGAGCGGAATCCGCTTCTGAACCGCACTAGTCACAATTTAATATGAAAGTTGTATGCTGCATACTACACTGCGCGATTTCCCGTCGCGGTTCACAGGCGGGAGAAATACGACCGCCGCATGCAGCGTCAAACCGCCGCTGATAACCGGCACTTTAAACTACACAAGCGGTTTCCCGCTATTGTCTACGTCATTCTGCGTGGATATTAGCGCTCGCTTGTCATTCACACGTGCGTGGCTAGTGTCGCGTCAAAATGTTCTATACGGAGACAGCGAGAAAACGCGTCTTGTGTAGTTTAATGGAAGAGCCGCTCGTGTAGTTTGACCCTAAAAGTTTTCTAGGGGTATAGTGTTACCCTGTCACTGTGTTGTGGAGATCAGATAGGCTGTCGCTCCATGTGAAACTAGGGTATTCAGTTGAATCCAGTTAGACTGGAAGCCGATCCGAACACAGTTGAGAGAAGGCTAAGGAGATGAATCGCCAAGCTTAAGTAGCAGTGGGCAGGGCACTTATTGCTTGCAAAGCAGAAGAAATTTCTCAAGTACCGACCACGTACCACTAGTACGTGGAGTTCCTCAAGTTACGAGTTGAGCTCACGATTACTGACAAATGCTTGCACTGACTGATCTGGTCCCCTCATTCTGTGTGGTTCTTTCCTCAAAAGACCATCTCAGACACTAATCTGCATGGATCTTACATGATTCGACCAAGATAATGTCTGGACTTCAAAAGAGGCTCTGAGCTCTGAGTTTCTTTCGGTGTTACTTCTCAGAGTAGTCAAATAGTGAAACTCCGATCTTATTTACTTAAAAAAGTGACGTGTGTTTGTGATAACTTATTAATAAAATAAATATCATTTATCATTTACCCGAAGACGCAATACTAGAAGGCCACATGGTGGACCGACGATTTGGTGAGGGTCGCGGGAATCCAAGTGATGCGGACCAGTCGTTCTTGCAATACTTGGGGGAGGAAAATGTCCGGCAGTAGACGTCTATCGACTGAAATGATGATGATGATTTCATTATCTCTTTGGATTAGATAGCAATCATTATTACATTTAAATACAGTTTTCTATCAAAAAAACCTGTTCTCCCGTTTTTAGGGGTCGTACCGTAACGTCTGGTAGGTCAAATCAATCTGATAGTTTAGAGATTATCGTGTTCTAACAAATGAACAAACTAACTCTTCATCTTTATTGTCTATACTAATATTATAATTATATAGAAGAAATTGTTGATTGTTTGTTTGCATTCAATAGGCTCCGAAACTACTGGACTGCTTAGAAAAATTCTTTCACCGTGGGGAAGCTATACTACCCCGGGTGACAAGAGCTACTTTATATCCTTGTCTTCCCACGGGAATGGGAAATACGTGGGCGAAACCACGTGACGTCCGTTAGTATTATATAAATTTATCCTTTTGTAAAGATCGCAATAACTGGAGCATTTTCAAGACTTTTCTACTAGTTTACCTCATAAAAAACTCTCCCTTCGACGTTAATGTTGACGGGTGAATGATCGGTGATTAAAAAGCACAATCTCCTTAGCCTTTGTTTTCCTGGCTGTGTGACGTCACAATGTGTGTACAGTCAGCCTCATAAGTCGATGAACATATTCATATTTCCTAAACACATGAACACCTTATCTTACACAAATTGCTAAACAAGACTAGTGAATTTTGAACCTTTAAGACGTTAATTAAATCCTGGCACTAGTCTTGTTTAGCAATTTGTGTAAGCTAAGGTGTTCATGAGTTTAGGAAATATGGATATGTTTATCGACTTATGAGGCTGACTGTACACACATTGTGACGTCACACAGCCAGGAAAACAAAGGCTAAGGAGATTGTGCTTTTTAATCACCGATCATTCACCCGTCAACATTAACGTTTTCTTTTTAACGCTGAACTTTAACTTGGCACTCACTGACAAACGTGATGAGGTGTTTTGAATTTTTCTCCCCTTCAAGAGAAAAAGTCTGTGTCTGTACACACATCGTATTAAAATGCATAGTCTGTTTTGAATATTTTGTTCTAAATAAAACAAATGGTTAACGCCGGGTGGTGTTGTTTCTCACGTGAGTACTTACGAGTTTTAGTTTGAAACTATTTGGATCGAAGGTTTAACACGCTTTGTATTGCTTTCATGTGCATTACACATTTGAACATGTTTGAGAAATTAACTATGCACGTGATTGTGAACGGCGTAGCTTTGGCCTACGCTTTTGCTACGTACGTAGCAACTAAAGCGTAGCAAAAGCGTAGCTGCGTAGCAATATCCTATCACACCCTATCTTCCGATCTTCGAACATTGTTGGATGATCCGAACAACGACGCCCATGAATTTCAATAAGGTTAATGAATACATGATTCTGATTTAATATAGACCCTCCAGTATATAAGGGTCAAAACGAACCATCCATTATGAAAATAGACACGTTATTTTTATATTAAAGTCAATTGCAGTTATATTTGTTACTGTAGACAAATATTGCCATGCTAAAAGTAAATAAATATTAATGTGCTGCGAGCAAAGTCGTATAATTTTTTTGGAAGGCTTTGATGTTTTATGAATGTTGGGATATCGAAGTCACCTACGTGTGTACCTATGTAGGTGACTCAAATCTAAAATGGATGTTCGATTTTTACCATGAAGTTATATAGTACTGTGATGAACCTACTAAATGCACACTTGCACAGGTTTTGGTATATAGGGTGACTGGTAATTAGTGACCGACACATAAACACGTTATTAAATTTTCAAGTTTTTTGATTTCAATCACTTTCCCATAAAACCTTTATTTTATACACAAAAACTCATAACACAATAAACAACTGCGCTGCAACGCTGTTTGAAATTCCCGCGCGCGCGCCTGTGATCGATCACAGTAGGCCCGAATCAGCACGATCTAGTCTGACCTCGGGAAGGACAAAATGTACTAGTAGTAGTAGCGTCACATGCTCCCAGCAGTCCCAGCTGATCGATAAAAGTCGCGCGATCGAATTTCAAACAGCTTTTGTGTTATTGTTATAAAAGAAATTGAATAAGTAGAAAAAAAAAGTTTCTTTGGGAAAGTTATTCGTACTCATGAGTACCATCACGCGTATAAGTATCGGTCACTAATTACCAGTCACCCTATATATACTATATAGCCTAGAAATTAAAGAGCAAGAAAATTAGTTTTTAAATTTCTAAATCTTCAAAAAGTTCAAACCTATTTAATCCTTTATTAACTGAAAAGTGTGAATAAAGTTTCTGAAATTTGAACTAAAATCAATATTAAATGGTGCTCAAATCGGTTTATATAGCAATGAATGGATATCGGTCAACTTAGTAGGAAACTTTTTAAGGATTCCTTTGCAAGAATCGCACGAACAGTTGTGGGTCATTAGGCCGTTATGAAACCCTTAAAAGTGATTCAAGGAAATTTCGCAACTTTCTCCTAATAAACCTTATAATTAAAAATTATAGAAATTGATGTCAAAATCGAATCAAAGTCGTCGTTTGAGGTAACAAAAACTCGATGCCACAGTTGGCGCAGTGGTTAAGCGAGTGTCAGCGTCGTTGTGGGTTGTGGGTTCATTTCTTGTACTGAATAAACATGTGTATGGCGTACCGGTAGTTGTTCTTAGCCTGGCTGTTTTTACGATACAAGAGACATTCATTCTATTGGGCATAGTTTTAATAAAAAAAATATTACAAAGTAGATACTTGACAATATTTAGATTTTTATCTATTTTTTAGATTCACCTGATGCCAAAAATCCCGCTATTCCCGATTTGTCCTCTGTATCAACTAATCATAGCCGCTAAATCGCATAATATTATGCCTAGCTCTAAACATGTTCGCAATGGCTTCCGGTCTAACTTGGAGGAAGCTCGGACATCCCTAATCCCAGCCAAAAAGCATCCTGTTACTGGTTACCACGATGCCCCTTGGTAAGACTGCTTGTCAGACTTTTAAGTTTATGACTACCAGACACTACTATGAACGATCAACTGTTTATAAGGTTTTAGAATATTGCAGGGAACTCACTATGTCAGCTACCCATCTACAAACCGAAACGTTAAGCGAAACTTTGCCCTCAATCGACCAGTACGGCTATAACTAAGCAAGCTCAGAGGTTTAGGGGCCTAACCTTTCATACACGATGTTATTGTTCTAATCCGGGCAAGTATCAATGTGACTTTTCCAATTTATATGAACATTCCAGTTTATTTTTGACAACATTAACATCAATGAAGGAAAACTTCGCGGGGAAATCTGACCTTATTTAAGTTATATAACTTTAAAATCGCCAATCTGCCCTTGAGCAAGCGTGGTGATCAATGATCGTGCCTTATTTGTTTGAGAAGAGGCCTCTGTCGTCCATTGGAACTGTAGAAAGCTGGTTTTATTAAAGGTAATCAACAAAAAATTAACGCGACAAAACCACAATTTTATTCGACATAATAATAATTGAAAGCAATAATGAACCACGGAATAGAAATGGCAGTCCCACAGCGAATTGGAAATACATATTTAAGTATCTACTTATCGAGCAATGGGCCGGGACCGTTAATATTTGTGGATACACTGCAATACGGTACTAGAAATTGGTAAATAATATTCTATTAGCAAGAAGCCATGGAAAATTAAATTTACGTAATGTAATTTGATTGCGTTAGAGGCTTATATCGAAGCGAACTTCAGTCTACTTTGCAGAAAAGTGTATTTTTAGATCTTGGCAATACCTCGCAATGAAGCCTTTAAAAAACTTGATCGAACTTTGACATGATCTTTTAGAAAAATATTTTATACATTTCCATAAGAACAACTTTTACTTTGATTGGTTTTATAACTCCCTCTTATAAACTTGTTTCGTAAATCCTTTGATTTTGGGAGAGTTAATTAAAGCTTGTAATTACAAAGGCTCAACTGTTGCGTTGGTATAATGGTCTCATATGCTACTTTCGAAAATCAGTTGCTGGGTTCTATTCCCGGGTTGGATAAGCCTATTTGGGTAGAACACCTGTCTTTTAGCCAAAGGCACTCAGCCTTTACACGATTCATAATATATATTTTGTAAGCTGATAAATAACATTTTCACAAGGAGTTTTTTCTGCCACTACTATTAAATGTATTGAGGTCGGTGTTTTCTAGGCGACTACTCTCGAAATACATTATTTTCAGGACTGTAAAGGCTAGGGGGGTGTATGAGAACCATGGTTTTGGTCTGAGGTGGTCTCTTGAAGAAAGCACTACCCATTTGAGTTGACATGTTCTAACACACACATATGAAATCTATTGACATGCACTGAGTAAAAGATTACGTCCCACCTCCTCCTCACAGAGAAGCGGCCTGTGTTCGAACAGTGGAAACATCATCGGCTGATTATGTGGTATGTGTTGTGACATAACACGTCTGTGTTTATTAATGTGTAGCTCAACTCAGCTCAGCTCAACTAACTGAAGAACAATACCATTGAGTCGGCCACATGAAGTACACCCGCTCAAATTGTGACAACGTGAAATCTATCCGTAAGTATTTTCTAATGGATAATATTTTTGTGTTCACCAAAAATCTAATGGTACATCTATGTATGCATTTCTAAAATATTGATCTTAAACCCGTTTAATTGTTTTACTATAATTAAACTACTCGGCCAACAAAATACACACATCAAAAGTGTCTAGGGATCAACATATATTTTTGCAATAACTTTTCTCCTGATTGATATTAATTAAAATTTTCTTTAAGGATTCATCAAATAAAGTGTTTTTGTTTGTCACAGTAACGATAAACCAAGTCACCTTTGCATTAATAAAGAAATTTGCCATTTTCCTAATAAAGGGGTTTTTGACATTTGAACCACTAACATTAAAGTTCGAAAAAAAGACTGAAATAACAGTTTTCTTTAAAATTTTATTGGGTAACTTAAACAATTAATAATCCGTGTTTCTACCGCGAACACTAACAACACAAGAACATCGGTTTGGCATACTCAAAATGAGTTCATCCAAATCACGCTGTGGAATGGCCGCCCATGTTCGTTGCACAACAAAAAAAGGTCTTCTTGCGACTGGATACCCTCCATATTCGGCAGAGCTCTTCTCTGTAGCATATCCCATGCATGCTCAATCGGGTTTAAGTCTGGCGACTGAGCAGGCCAGGGCAGGACATTGATGTTAGCTGCGGCGAGAGTCTGTCTTACAACTCTTGCGGTGTGCGGTCGTGCATTATCATGCATTAACTGAAATAAGGGACCGATTTGCACTTGTAGAGGAATGATGACGTCTGATACAATCGACTCAGCATAAATTTGAGCGTTGAGGTTGCCCCTGATCCAAATCAACTCAGTTCTTCCGCCGATCCAAATACCCGCCCATACCATGATGGTTCCACCACTATAAGGATGGACTTCCTGGCAGGATTTTAATCGCTGTTGGCGTCCAGGGGTTCTCCAGTGTCGTATACGTCTTGTATCCGGTCTCATACCAAAACGAGACTCATCAGAAAAGCACACGAAACGCCATTGTTCTTCTGCCCAATTTCTGTGTTCAAGAGCCCATTGATATCGAATCCTACGATTGTGCATTGCTATAGGTGGTACCCGTAGCGGTCTTCGGGAATGAAGGTTCACTTCATGCAAGCGGTTTCTGACTGTTTGGTCGCTAATTAAGTTCCCTGAAGAGTGATGATTGTTGGAGCTCTTCGAGTTAAGATTTGAATGTATCGGTCTTGTCTCCGTGTGGTGCAGCGATACCGTCCTCCATGGCACTCAGCCACGGTACCAGTGCTTCGGTAACGTGTCCAAAGTCGACTGATAACACTCTGACTTGTATTCAGAGCTAAAGCCACAGTACGTTGCCGGGAACCAGCTTCTATCATTCCCACGGCTCTGAGCATTTCTTCCCTGCTTAAATGACGTCGCCGCTCCATAATAACGTTGGTTTTAATCAGTAGTAGGGAAACAGTAGCACTAATAATGTCTTCAATGCGTTGTATGTTTTTATAGGGAAAATATTGACAGCTGATTTTCATCTTTTACTCGAATTTGATTCACAGTTCCTGATTCAAATTATGAAATGCACCAAAAAGGATCCATATAAATTTATAAAATCATAAATTTATTACAAAGCCACATCTCAATCTCAAGAAATCCGCATAAAAATGCTTGATCCCTAGACACTTTTGATGTGTGTATGTTACATCAAACAAATTCCAAATGAACACCAAGATATAACACTTTTTTATTGTAGTGCGCTGCAAATATTCTATTGTAACAATAACTATTTTATTCTTCCCCGAAACATACTGATCGTGCACCAAATATTCCGTTGACGGTGGAGGGAAATGATGTGGAAGGGATCCATAGGTTAGGTTAGGTTAGAACTGTGACCTACTACGCGCGAGCCGAGCGAGCGAAGCGAGCGATGCCGCGGCAGCGGCCGGCCAGCGCTACCTCGAAATTATTTGTCATTAGTGTTAAAAAAACATTTTTAGTAAGCATTACATTTTATTATGTGTTCATTTTTTATTAATAAAGCTGCATTGGGCATTAAATGGCGTTTCATTCAAATAAATTTTGCAGTGCATTATCTGAAGTAAAACTAAAAAAATAAATGCTTGTTTTTAAAATTAGGTGTATTACTATTTTTACAAATTTGCAACAGTTGTTAAATAGATGCTCGTTATGATATATATTAATGAACATATTTTGGTGCACATTCAGTATATTTGGTGGAACACAGGCAAAATTAGGTAAATGAAATGGGAATAAATTGAAGTACTTTTAAATACCATCCTTTTCTTATCAACATAGTCCGTAAGGATTTAAAATAAATTTAAATGTAGTATAATTTTGTAACTGATGTTTATTAGACAAGATAATTAAACCTTCGTATTACCGCTTTACTTTACTAATTAAAGGTCAAACCTAAAATAGCTTAAAACCAGGGGTTGCCACTTGACGCCGCCACCACAGCGTAATTTAAGTAAGAATCCCCATTACCTTCGTCGGAGGCCGTTTTAGAGGAACATTAGTGAACTAATAGTAAATTAATAAATTACGAGTTAAGTGATATAAAACGTTGTACTAATTCCAGTGGCAAGTACACTAACTAGTATTAGAATGGAAGTAGAGGAACGTCAGTCAGATAATTTGGAGGCGGTTCCGATTGTGTGGTACAAGTGACAAGTTACTGAAAGAGATGTGCTATGGTCTAACGTGCAACCAGCATTTAGTAGGTAACGTAGAGAATGCACTAAATAAAATAGTTTTAGTTTTAGAGAACAAGTTTGGAGGCTCAGTTTGATGGAACAAATAAGACTAAGTTGTGTTGAATCGTATTACGACTAAATCATAAAATATTATTTTATTGATGGTAAAGTAACTAAGATTATAATGTTTTATGGTATCTTATTATTTAGGGAATACCATAAGGTTATGTCCCTACAATTGGGCTCTTTAGGTTCAGAGCTACGAAAAGGTAACTATATTACTTGTTTGAAATTATTCCAACTTGGACTCGAAAAACAGTGCTATTAGAAATTATATTGTGGTAACTGTACATATAATACATTATTTGAGAGAGGACTATATTCTATTACATACATAATAAAACAACACAAGAAGAGAAAAGAAAAGTAAAATAATTATAGGGCATCAAAAAATTCCGCATCGCTGTCAACGGGAAACGTGCCCAAAAGACTGGCCGGACTAAGGACTTAATTAACTATTAATTTAAGCCTAAAATTACCAGTTCCAGATTTTTCTGAAGAGATCTTTGTTGTACAGTGGGACAGTATTATTATAATCTGTTGTTATTTAGATAAAGTTCATCATTCGCGTAATACCCCTTTAGCGCAATGTACTTTTCTACTCATTTCCGAGAATCCGTTGTAACTTTTGAATTAAACAAATTTGTTTGTTGCTAATTAGTTTTATTTTATATAATTATAGAAATGGACGGTCGGTTCTGACAACGTAAATAAAGTTTGCATCCGTTGACCTTTGCTTCATAAATTAAATCATGTTTGAATTGTGTTAAACACCACAGATTTAGAAATGCTTTAGCAATTCGTTACGTATTCTAACAGGAAATCATAACAAGTATTATTACAGTTGTTTTCAATAGAAGCATATAGGGTGTAGATACAATAAAAGACCACGCAATAAACGTGACATAAGTAGATAAACATCAAATTTTTCCGCTCTGGTAAACTTCTTCGAATTAATAGGTTTTCTGGAGGTATTCCACGAAATACCTATTTGGACTAAATAAATTATTGGACTGGATACAAGGTAAATCGGGTAAATATGTAAATCTAATTTTCTCGATGAATCAAAAATCTAAGGGGACTACAGATTTGCTCGATTTTTGATGATCGACACGTGTGATCAAACAAAATTGAGTACCTATTACACTTACGTAAGCAACAGAATGTAAAAATGTTCACTGATCTCATTGATTGTCATAACAAATAAGGAAAGTGAAAACAAGTTGAAATGTCATTATTATGTAAGCTGTTTTTTCTAAATATTATTGTCAATGAGCACGTGTAGGTCTATAACCTGCCCACATTATTTTTAAATAAATGAAGTAGCATAGACCCGGATAAACGACATTTTAATTAAATTCTGTTATTCGATCCATTAACCTGTTCTGACCAGTTCTCGAGTGGAGGCCACGTATCGGCAAACGCAGCGTAGGACGTCAACCCACAAGGTGGACAGACGACCTCATTAAGGCCGGGGGGAAGCGCTGGATGCGAGCCGCTTCCAACCGGTCTTATTGGAGATCTATAGAGCATGGCCTATGTCCAGCAGTGGACTTCCTATGGCTGAAATGATGATGATGATGATGATGATGATGTTTCGATCCAGGTGAAGCCTTTGAATCTCTAATCTCTTCAATCTTAATTAATCTCTTCTCCTTCTTCTTCTTTCTCTCTTCTCTTGAAGCAGTGATAGCCTAGTGGTGTAACCAGCGGATTGCCTAATCATAGGTCTCGAGATCAAACCCAAGGCAAGCACCTCTGACTTTTCGGATTCATGTGCGTATTGTATAATTATCACTTGCTTCAAAAACGGTGAAGGAAAACATCGTGAGGAAATGCTTGAGAGATATTTCTCAAGGGCATTTGATGCCAAGTCAGAGGCCCATGGGCGGCATTAAAACTCTGACACTAGGTTAGGCATTAACCACACGTTTAGTTTAATCTCTTCTTTTTTTATTTTAATTTATTTTAAATAAAAAATAAGAATTTTGTTTGTGTCAACTTCGACACACATTTACTATAACTTCTTATAGTACCGACGATTTTCTTTAAGGCAAAACTTTATGTTTCAGTTAATCTAATGTTTTGAGACACTTTGCCATCCTACTATCCTACTATAATATTATAACCGCGAAAGTTTGTGAGTATGGATAGATAGATGGATGGATGTTTGTTACTCTTTCACGTAAAAACTACTGAATGGATTTTAATAAAATTTTGGTATGGAGTTAGCTGACACCCTGGATTAACACATAGGCTACTTTTTATTCCTGATTCCCACGGGAACGGGATCTACGCGGGTGAAACCGCGGAACGTCTGCTAGTGTTTCCATAAATGACATGATTTCAAAGTGGAAAGGCACAAAGATGGGTTGCGCAGAAAAACAACGCTTGTATTATTTTCAGTCCCCATAAAGTTATAGGTATAACATCCAAACGGGGGGCCTTAATCAGGGTGCTCAACGTCAGATGTGTCACGGTGTCAATCTTGTTCAGACGCCAGCACATCAAGCTACCCCAAACTGTAAAATTTTCCCAATTGATCATTTACCTTGTTCTGTTTGTAATAAGGATGAAAACCTATAAAATAAAAATAGACACATTGGGGTAGCTTGATGTGCTGGCCACTATACATAACTCATTTAAAATCACATTGGATTCAACAGAAATCATGAACAGCGTATAGAAAAAAAAGAACATTAGGTGCAACTTGGAAATAAGGATATCATCATCATCATCATCATCATAATTTCAGCCATAGGAAGTCCACTGCTGGACATAGGCCTCCCCTATAGATCTCCAATAAGACTGGTTGGAAGCGGCTCGCATCCAGCGCGTTCCCGCGGCCTTGATGAAGTCGTCTTTCCACCTTGTGGGTGGACGTTTTACGCTGCGCTTGCCGATACGTGGCCTCCACTCGAGAACCTTTCGACCCCATCGGTCATCAGTCCTCCGTGCTATGTGCTCTGCACACTGCCACTTTAACCTGCTAATCCGCTGGGCTATGTCGGTAACCTTGGTTCTTCTACGGATCTCCTCATTTCTGATTCGATCTCGCAGAGAGACTCCCGAGCATAGCCCTCTCCAAAGCTCGTTGGTAAGGATATGCCGACGACTAATTTGACTATTTTTTATAGCATGAAGGTACACTCCTATTGACATTATTGTTGTTTCTAGTTTTAAAAGAGCAGGGTCTCCTGTACAGGTGTATCTTTCATACTTAAAAGGAGGTTTCTATGTATGATTTTATCATGTAGAAGTTTGTAATGTTACATAAAATAAAGTGATTAAATTTTATTTATTAATTAATGCTGCCGGTCCAGGTTACATATGTTTTATGTGCATCGATTTTCCTTTCCACCCTGTATAAAAAATATTCGAGTTTAAACTCAAAAAGGCCATGAACAAATCGCTTCAGCTTATGAATTAGGTCGACGCGTCCTAAGTGCTGCGGGTGCAGGAAGCCGCAGGCGCTCCGGCACGACATCATGAACCGTAGCGTGTTACATGCTGCGCACACCTCCACGGTAATTGAATCCGTGTCTACTACGATGTGGTGCGGGCAACCTTCACCCACTAGCTGTCTCTTATGTCGGCTAGTTAGCCTGACCTCTCGTTAAGAACCGGGAAAAGGTGACCTTGTTTTTTTTTATGAAAAGCTTTGTTTTTCCCTTAGAAAAGCCTATTTGATCCTCATAGAAAATGACTTTAAAAATGGCCGTCGTGGGACGCTCGGCAGGTGTGAAACATCTTAGTCAACTTTCTAATTTCTAGGTAGTAGTAGTTTCGGAAGTCTGTGGCTTTGGTGGTTTTGTTTTATTCATGGCCACCGACTTCCGAAACTCGAGTTATTTTACAACTGTTAGTGTTTTTTTTTAAGAAGTCGATTGTTTTTTTTGTGAAAAAAGTTTTTATTTTGCAATTTTTAGTTTCTACGTATGTAAGTCATTGAAATCAGTTAACAATTGCGTAATGTTATGTTATGGAAATACAAAAACTCTGCAAAGACATCAGACTGTAGCAATCGCGAATAATTTGGTAAAAAGTATTAGTAAAAGAAATTCGAAGTGTCTTAAGAGCTTTGGTAAAAATTAAATAATATTGATCAATTAGCTGTTGGAAACTAATATTTGTGAGACCGTATACAGTTAAGGTACTTATAGCGCCATCTTCTCACGCTTTAAAACGTAATTAAAAGGGGGTAACTAGTCGCTACTTGTCGGTGACGCTAACAGTACTTCAAAACACAATTGATCTTAATCTGGTCAGTTTATGTGTTGAATTTGATGTGCCTGGGTATTTTGTTCACGACTAATCCAACGATTCTAAACACAACGGTGCTATCTTTTTAGGTTGAGGTTGCCACCTTCGGTTTTCACCATCAGACATACTTTAACCAGGGACACTTAATAGACTAATCAACTTAAAGAATATTTCAACTTTATTTATTTTTTAACATATAATGGCCAAGACCAATGACATTATTTAGTTTAATAATAAAGCTAGCTAATTTATAATACTATACTTGAGTGGTTAAACTTCACATTCCGTCGAGAAATATCTCTTGGGAATACCGGTTTCCACACATCATTTCTTTTCACCGTTTTTGAAACAAGTGATAATTATTTTATTTTTATTATTAGGATCTCCAAAAAAGAATACACCTTACGTGCCATTTTATAAAGTATAGAACAAACATCTATGTGCTCCCTCAATTACAGGAGACCACATCATGCAATCAAAAATTATCAATGGAAAATGATAAACAATTACAAAAAAAAATATCAAACAGAAGAGAAAAACTATTTTAACAGACAACAAAAGGCAGGAACGTTGAGATTAATTCTGCTAGGAAGATCTGGACAGTCAATACTTTTATGAAGTAACTTATACAGTAACTTTAAATACAATTCTCACATGAATCCGAAAAGACATAGAGATGTGAGAGGTACAGGATTAAGCTATCGCTGTTTCTAATTAATAAAAAAAAAAAAACAGAAAATGTGTATATATTTTATGTATCAGACTTAGATATATCTATACAGGAAGAAATTGGCGCGAAACGAGATGACGCAATCGGATCTCTGTATATCCAATTATTTACCTATACGAGAACACAGATAGAGTGTTTTCAAGTAGCTATGTAATCAAAATGTTCTCAACCACATTCAGTGAATTGAATTTTCTGTTCATCTCGTAATGGTTGGTGGCTTTTATTCCATTTCTAGTAGCAATGAGAAGGTTTCCGAGGTAAGCATTGAAACAGTCCCGATGAATACATTATCGTTATTGATTAAACCAACTAATTCACTGTATCAACTTCATTACTCACGTTCAAAGTAACCGTAGCTAGACTATTTATTGTTGGTCTCAGTACTTCACTATATTTAACCACTGAGTATCGAAGGCAACCATTAATTAAGATGTAATGTACCGTGATGTTGTAAAAAATCTTTATAACTGAAGCAAGAAAATAGCAATCGGATAATTTACGAATTGCAACTGGCAGAAAATTGTCGTTACATTTCTGTCTAGGAAATAATTCACCTAAAAGTTTTATTGATAAATAATGCCTCAATCTGATCAAAATTGTTATTAGATCCCCATTATATATTATAAATAAATCAACACATTACTTCACATCATAACTACATCAGACATTCGATGCTGCCCGAAAATAATACAAGATTGATTTTCAATTGAAACGCTCGGACGTGCTGGTCATATCTATAATCATTTCAGTACTGTAAACTTGATATTTTTCCACAAGCTCCCACAAAGGCCCCATAACGAAGTGAAATAGCCAAATAAGAAGGTCTTAATGTCGCAGTTAGCTGAGAATTCTCCCTTGTGAATGCTGGGTCATTAGCGCTATGTTATTGCGAATTACCCCTAAGACTCGGCGCCCGGGACTCTGGCAGTCACGTTTAATCTGAATTTTCCTTATACTATAGCTACTTTGTACTGTACATGCGAGATTTCACGGAATGCTCTAAAGCGGCTTACATATGCAGAATTAAATTACTCTAATAAATTCAAAGCGTTTCGGGCAATATTCGAATGTAAAGCTCTGCTTATGCAGCTAACATACGTTAAAAATGTGGCTACAACTTGTAAGCGTATATCTTGTGTGAAAGTCGTGATGGCTCAGAGGTTAAGGCGCTTACGATTCAGGCACGAGGTTTTGGTTCAAATTCGAGCAAGTACCAATGTGACTTTTTTATTTCATATTTACTTTTAAGTTTATCTTAGAGATTATTGACATCGGTGAAGGAAAACATTGAGAGAAAACCTGAACTGATAGTAAATATAAGTCTGAAATTGCCAATCCGCCTTGTGAAAATGAGCAACCGTTGTGATCAATTATAGTACTCGTACCATCTCTGTATGAGACGAGGCCTTTGCTCTGCAGTGGGACTGTAACAGGCTGGTATTATTTATATATCTTGTATGATATCTCGTATGGGAAATTTTAAAACAGGTACAAAGATTCCAGCCCGATGACTAGCTAGAATTGTTAATTGTGTAACATGTCGAACGTTGCAAGCGTAAAGCGTATCTGTATTTAAATCACGTTAAAATGTTTTAAGCCCTGTGAACAATCTGAAAGCGAGAGCTGATTTTAAATTACTGAACGGTGGCAGGCAAGTGGGACGAGGGTCTTAAAATCCATCACGCACGACGCCGATCTTATTTAGATAAGTAGCAGTCAGCTGTCGGAAGGCCGCCCTGCTTAGTTCGCTTGACTGATTGCTGCTAATGAATGTCACACTTTAATCTTTCCGTTAAATCCTCACACCCGGCAGTTTTTTCAATAACATGGCCGGTTATCTTTAAAACTTAAGGGGAACTTAAATTCAACTGAAAGTCGATACGAAAGCTTGATGTGGCATCATCAACGCCCTGCCACTATCCCTATTTATTTCGGGTCGGCGGAACTTAACTTCTTTCTAACCCCCGACAGATAAATGACGGGATGTAATAAGTTTGACGTGTCAGCGTTTGTGTTTGTCTGTGGCATCGTAGCTCCCGAACGGATGAACCGATTTCGATTATGTTTTTTTTTGTTTGAAAGGTGAATTAGTTGAGAGTGTTTTCAGATTTGTTTGAAGAAAATCGGTCGAAGATGGTCACCACAATATCGTGAATAAAATATTTTTATAAAGACAAGACAGTCATGTATAGGGGGTGTTTTAATTTTTTAACGAAGGTTTTACAATACGTTCATTTATATTTACCATCATCTCAATAGCCCCCGCCTTTGGAGTCACCTCAAAGCATGAAAAACTTATCGGCAACAAAGTTTTGTCAAAACATGTAATATGTGACGAAAGTTAATATAGCTTGTAGGTAGTATTTACTTTCGTCACAAGGCAAGCCTTTATTACTTCAGATGTTAATTAAAGCCGGCTTTCCGCTTAGCTGGTCTTTTAAAATGAATACCTGCAAATAAATTAATCACATACGATTCCCGTCAGCCACACAAAATTGCATTTAATTAGGTATCATTCGCCACTCAAACCACAGATTGTTCAACAAGCCTACATAAATAAAGAGAGGTTTACATATGGACGATCTAACTGAGTGCGTACTGATGTCACCACGCTGAATAACACGTTTCACTGGTCGCATTTAATTTTACACCAGCCAATTTATTTGAGCTTCATTAACGACCCATGAACTCGAACTTATTGCTTTTGATCTCCTAACTTTACTAAGTTTATGTCTAACATTTCTGACTGAAAACTAAGCACAAATAACATTATTTTTAGACTAAATTTTATTGTTTTACTATTGTTCTTGATTGTGTGGTCCAGCTATCATAGTTTGAATGGTAGTTTGGATGTCAACGTTGAATATCTCTGGAATGCGGTTGACGTTTCGGTTCAGTAAATGCATAACGCTTTAGCTTACGTTACCGCAGTAACGGTATTAGGTAGCGTCTCGACATGTCTACAGAGACCAATGCTAATTCTCTCTTTATACTGTACCTGTGCAGCTTACGTCATAAGGTTGGTTCAAACCAAATATTGTGTAACATTTGAATTCAAGAGCTTGGGGTTAAATAATAACCGCCTCACGGGTCGATCGAAGGTTAAACTACGTTTGACGAGGTAAACATAAAACAAAGAAACATTATTGATACGCGAAGGTATAAGGTTTCGTTGCAGACCGTACTTTTCTAGTGTCATCTGACAGATAGAGGTCATTGACGTATTTTCTGCAAATATGCAAAAATAATAACTCATACCTGTCAAGTGTAAAGTGTCAGCTGTTGACAATGTCAAGTTTGAAGTTATCTGTTAGTGTCCTTTGTGCTCCGTGGATGGGGACCATTAATTGGATATCAAGACTTCTCCGTGCCTCAGAAAGCACGTTAAGCCGTTGGTCCCGGCTGTCGTTTACCTATAGATCTATGACAGTCGTTACAGGTCGTCAGAAGCTTGATAATCCGATAACCCGGTTTAACCCGGGGTATCGTGTTACCCAGTAACTGGGTTGTGGAGGTCTGACAGGCAGTCGCTCCATGTAAAACACTGGTATTCAGCTGCATCCAGTTAAACTGGAAGCCGACCCCAACACAGTTGGGAAAAGGTCAAGGTTCAAAGTCAAAGACAAGTTTTTCATTCATGTAAACCACAGGCATTGCACTTAATCAAGACTAGAAACCGTTTTCGACGTGCACAATGTCTTTTCCATGAAGAAGAATAGTAAAGAAATACTATATTACTATTTTATTTTTAATAAACTTCTCATATGTTTGAGAAATAGAAACTTCGTGAATACGACCCACCGATGCATAAACTGAATGTGTATCTGGGGAACCTCTTATGTTACCCAGATGAACTGCAACAAATCTTCGCTAAGAAATCCTAGAGCTCTTAGGAGATATGGAGATTTCTAACTAGGATGGCGACCACAATAGACATTGTAGATGAGATATAGAGAGGGTTACAGAGAGGTATCTGTTTACAGGAATAGAATTCTTATGAAAATTGTAAGACTTTGATCCTTTTTTATTTTTTTCCAGGACATTTGGCAACTGGTGAATGGATAGAAATCGGTATACTGTGACGGTTGTATACAAAAGAGAACCTTATTGAATACAGGCTGGAAAAATATTAATTCTAGCTGGTTTTAAACACCCAAGCAACTTCGGAATGGTTTCAAATATAGAACGCGTCACTTAAATATGACTGAGCGGATTTTCTGTTAGCAAAGCCAATGTATTGTTCGCAGAATAAAATTTGACCAATCACTAATAGTAACAAATTCTTGATCTTATCCTTTACGGAGCTACTTCACAGTAACTACTTCTATAATACTTGTTTGCAAATACTATTTTTTGGCTATCCGTCATAACTATTCTTATTTAAAAATGAATTGTTGGTCTCTTACAAACTGGCATTGTCTTACTGAATATCCATGGAGGTCGAATGGTTCGTAAGTACACAAAGTCACCAATTTAACACTTATACTTACTTCAAGTAAGTACTTAAATAAAGTTAGATCCCAGACAATATTTCATATTCAAAAATCCAGGCCATGTCCCTTACTCGTCTAACTTTTAGACCGGAGGATTTCAAAAGTTTATCAAAAAATTATGAACACTGCACAGAATGTTTGAAACAAAAATGAGCAACTACACGACCTACGTTTTAGTTAACTATATTAAACATCGGCTTGGTTGGTGGCATAATGTTGCAGGCATTTAGAATAACTTGCCTTTAAACTTAATGACTAGCAATTTAAGAAAATGGAGGAGAATTTACCGAACTTGTAATTTCAAAATAAAGATACTAATGGATCGTATATTTTGCAAGTGATATTTTTATACTAACTGCCTCGGCAAAAGTCATCTAAGCTTTAAATAAAACGTAGTTTATGTTCTATTCTCAGGCCTAATCATTATACCTAAACATAAAATGACATAAGAATCGGTCATCCATTTCAGAGGAGTTTGGTAAGAAACACTGTGACACAAGAATTTTATATAGTAGATTAGTATTCATTAATTAAATTTTATAGGACACAATAATTATGTCGACATTTTGTATGCATATCCCGTACGAAATGGTCTATCTAGAATGTATGGTATTTTTTAAATGCCACCATTAATTGATAACACCGCGTTAATTTACGGTACATAAATAAGTGCCATATTTAAATAATGTTCTAATACGCTTACGCGTTACGCAACGCCTTTTATTTAGACTCATACTAACCCCTACACCCAACAAAGCCAGTGTTTCCCTAATTGCTAGTATTTTAATTCAACGACTTCTTATGTAAAATGGCCGCGGCATACATCGTGTAGATCTCACACAGTCCAAATGCTGTATAAAGTCAACTATAAAATAACGATCTTACTGAAGTTGGAAACAGGCTTGCCACGATGTCTGATGTTTTATCTCTGTTCGCGTTTATTTGCTTTGCATGGAGTGTTATTTTTCACGGTTGCGAAAACAAACAACGAAACCAAGTGTCATATGGGTCTGTACACAGGTTTATTTTGGTTTCGAGCCATTGGAACTACCGCCAAACGATACAAAAATACGCCTGTTTATTTGTTTAATGATTTATTTCGCCATTCACCTATTAACAACGTAGCCTTGTTGGGGTAGTGGATGCAAGCGCTACTGGTAGGTCTTGGGATGGATTCTCGGGTCGGTATAAGGTTTACTGGGTTTTGCCATCTGAAATTTCTCAGTCATCGTCAAGAGTCTGGATTTGTATCCGGTAAATGGAAATATAACAACTTAATTTTTGATGATTAGTTTTGTGATACATCAGCTTGTTTGCTCACAGTTCGCTTAACCTTTACTGCACTGTAAATAGTGCGAAGACACTGCCTCCTAAGATACAGGATCTTCCTAGTTTAGGAGTCAGGGCTCTAATTTTGTATTTCTGTATTCGAGAAGTGTTTGTTCCCTTACCTGTGTATCGAGAAATGTAACTTTTCGTTAATAAACTATTATTTATTATTTATTTATTTATATAAGTCCGTCTCCTATAACATCAAAATGGCTAAATGTGTGTGTGCCTACCAAAGATGAGGTACACTTCTGCCTATCCGACTGAGAAGTATCTACATACGTGATGTATTTTTTTTACCTACCTGGATATTTATACATAAATTTCTAACTACTAGTTTTGTCATTTAACTACTTAGTAATTGAATTGAATTCGTATACGTAATGGGGAGGACATAGTTAACATGTTATTATGAAAGTCAAACAGTTTGATTGCGTTTTTCAGTAAAATTAGTATTTTACTTTCGTATCTATGAAACGTTTTAAGTTATTATTTGTAAGTGTTTAAGTATAGTTTTCAATGAAAGGATTCCATGTATTTTATTCCTGAAACCAAAAAATACTGATACCGACCTAAAAGTATGTACCGCATAATGGACTATGCAAAAGTACAGACGCCAGCACATCAACCTACCCCAAACTGACATTTTTTCCCAATTGAAAATGAACCTTATCTTGTATAGAATAAAGTTGAAAACCTATAAAAAAATTAACACATTGGGGTAGGTTGATGTGCTGGCGTCTGTACAAACATTATCAGGGATTGTATTTTAAATGTTACACAAATAAATTGTCAGTGTAATGCGGCACTAAGTTCAACAATCTCCAATTATGTAGCACCTATTTTAGCATTATTAATACAGGAGACTAAGAAATCGTAAAGGTTGTCTGTAAGAGATCGCTTTTAGCGATAAGGCCGCCCATTGTAACACCCTATGTAGCCCTTAAAGTTATTTTTTGTAAGTTTGTAATAAAGAGAGTTCTACTTTTTTACCGACTTTAAAAAAGGATAAGGTTTGTTCTATTCCAATAAACTTGTTCTAAAATTAATTTGTGATCTATCTAAACTTGACTTCGCAACCCGCCCGCATCACCAACAATACATAACACAGCAGCTACCTGTTTTCCATTCAAGAGATATATCGATATGGCTTGCAGCTAGGCTTATCCTACGCTGATAAAAGCTTCAGTGACGCGAATATATTCTGGACAAACGTTGCATACGTTGCAGGTTTATAGAAGCAATTGTTTTATTGCAAATATCCTAGAATGTTCGCAATAAAACAAGCTTAATATAACTTAACTTTAAAACTTTGTTCTGCTTTTATATATTTCGGCATGTGGATGACGTTCTTTAAAGAAGGTCTGCTAATTGTGAGTTAATTTGTACTGGCACAGAGGACTTCATAGTTGTGGCCTGCAGGCCTAGCCATATTACACATTCTATTTCTATCATCGTAATCGATAAGGCGACCATAGAAAGAAAATGGCGTATAAGGAATCAGCTGTTTGTCAACTGTCAAGAGTATTTTCATTTTCGGCCTTATTTACAAATTCTATTCGTTAACACTTAACAGTTGACAATCAGCTGATTCCTTATACGCCATTTTCTTTATATTGTCGCAATAGAAAATAAATAGAATTTGTAATATGGCTAAGCCTGCTGATTATGTTAAGTTTATTATTGTAATAAGTACTAGGCTATCATTGTATGCTGCCTAATCACAAGCACGCACCTTTGGCTTTACAGATTCATGTGCGTATTGCATGAGAAATATTTCTCAACAGCATGTGATGCCAAGTTAAGAGGCCCATGGGCGGCACAGAAACTCTAACACTAGGTTAGTCTCTATTATTATTATTATCTCGTTTATACATCACAACTCTTAAAAAATACATTTTTAAATATTAGTATAAAAATAACTACGCGCTACTACTTAGCATGAGGTCCAGGTTCGATCCCCAGGTCGGGCAAAGTGTTATTGAGTATTTCTATCTGGAATTTTTCAGTGGCAGCCCGGAGTCTGGATTTGTGCCCGATTGATGGCAATAGGCTCGCCCCCTATTACATGGGACTTAAACATAACTGGCGAAATGTGGGTGTACTACCAGATACACCTCTGCCTAGCCCTTCGGGGATTACAGGCGTGACGTTATGTTATGTATAAAAATAAAAATATTTAAAAATATAAAAATAGGTGGGCCACCGATGGCGGGAGCAAGGTCCAAGCTACCGGTGGTTAGGGTCTCAGAGACAGGAACCTCCTCACAATGCGAACCGTATCGAGGAGTACTGCCTTCTGTATCAAGCCTCGACAGATGGTCGTAGAGGCTTTTGGCAATAAGACCATTGGCCGTCACAACAATCGACACAATGACAGCAGAATCCACATCCCACATGTCGACAATCTCGTGGGCTAAGTCGAGATATTTTATCTGTTTATCTTTCTCAGCTTTCACGAGATTTTCGTCATGTGGGATGGTAATATCAACTATCATTGCGCGGCGCGCTAATTGGTCTATCACTACTATATCTGGCTTATTGGTGACAATAGTCCTATCAGTAACGATAGACCGATCCCAGTACAACGTGACATGGTAATTTTCGAGAACTGGGTCTATTATTATTATGATTATTATGAGCCTGTGGTGTCCCACTGCAGGGCAAAGGCCTCCCTTCCATTCTTCCACTCCTTTCTGTCTTCAGCCACTTTTGGCCAATCCTTCAGAAAGGAGTGCAACTCGTCACGCCATCTCTTTCTGGGCCTGCCGCGTCACCGGCTTCTGCTGTCCGGGATCCAGTCGGTTGATGCCTTCGCCCAATTTCGTGGCGATATGCGGCACATGTGGCCTGCCTAGTCCCATTTTAGTTTAGCGGCTGAGTTGCCTAGGTCTGCGTTTTGTGTTTTGGAACGAAGTATACTGTTCTTTATGCGGTCTGTTCTTAGGTTAGTCTCTAACCAAATGAAAAGAATTACTAATGACCTACCCGTCTGCAATTTGCAAAAACTTAAAAATGTATGTGTTTTAAATTGGAGATTTGCGTCAAAATCCGATACGTAGGTAGTAAAGCAGAACAATGAGGTCACACAGACTAACAGGAGAAGCCATTTCGTGTTATTACTGTAAATGTGGTTATGCAGATTCCACTTCTGGATACGAATAAAACCGCAACGAAAATTTATTGAAAAGTAAAGTTACGAAAGAACCGCCATTGTCGTCATCAACTACGCAGATCGGAAATGTCAATCTATTCTATGAATATTTTCCCCAATAGCAGTATTTTTTTCTATGTTTGTTTGGTCTTCGCTTTTGACATACCCTCACAATCCAACAATCACTTGCAACCTTCAGCTTAAGGAAGGTAGTCATAATAAAATCTTTGTAAAAGTATGTTTGCCTCGTACTACATAGGAAGGAAACATAAACAGTGAAGGAAGCCTTTGTGAAGACACCGAAATGCCTAAGAGATATTTCTCAACAGCATGTGAAGAAAAGTCAGGCCAATGGGCGGCTAAAAAACTTTAACACTATATAGGTTAACTAATTACACGAAGAAATAGGCTACATAGGACTTTTAAAAACTGGTAAGATGTTAGGGCTCGTATACAAAACTGCGATGCGATGCTATGCGAATTTGCAACGCAGAAAATTACATTAAAAAGTTTTTGCGATGCGTAGAGGGAGCTCGCACATTTTTGCGATGCGGCGTCGCATCGCAGTTTTGTCTACGAGCCCTTATGTGGGTACATACACTTCTGCCAGCCCTTTCAGGGAGAACAACCGTGATGTTTTATTGTGTAAACAATATAAATTCTCCATTCGGTGTTAAACTAGTGATGTAACCGAACACACGTCGCCACGCAACTCTGATTCCGACTAGTGTTAATTTGGGACCCAAATGAAAGGCAATGGTTTGGTTTTCGATGTAGGTAGGTACATCCGATCCCTTTGGGAGTTGCCAGCTTTGTTAATTACTAGGCAACATACGCCTGGGCTTGAATAAAACCGACACGGCTTCAGCATTACGGTCGGGAGTCGTTACTCGAGACGTCTTCGGGAGTTCTGTGTACGGAATTGAACCAATCATGTTTGTAGAAAGCATTGCATGCCTTCGATTGTTTGCTTGCATTATAAAAATAATAAAATACTCCAAAAAAGTTTTTACGTATACTTTTAGAATATAATAAAATAAAGAAGAACTAATGTACTCTTGATAATAAAAATAACAACTTTAAGAGCTACATAGGGTGCTACAATGGCTGGCTAAAAGGGATCTCTGACATACAACCCAAGCTCAAAATTAGCGCAAATTAAGTTATATAATAATGAGTTTTAAAAGTACTGAATTTAATACAAAATCCAACGAATTAACGTAAAACGTAACTCCCCAATTATACGATAAACAACACGCAAAACTAATCAACACTCCGCCAGTAATTACGCCACTAAACTTTGCATAATAGCTAATAAATTTGGACACAACATCCGCGAACCTGCATTTCCTAGTACATAGGCCCTACAAATACGCGGTTAAATATCTGGTCTGAAATAATTTACACTCCTAATAACTTCAAAAGTCTTTTTAAAACTTTGCCCGGGGAAACAATGAATGCCTGGAGCTCCACTTAAAATTTTCCCCCAAAGAAATATGTAGAGTTCTGTCGTCTCAAAAGGCGAATTCGTCGTTGGAATCTCGACGGCTGGTTTAATTAGCCGTTTTAATGAATGTCGAGGCACGTACGCTGTAAATGCGGCCCATTACCTGCGTAATTCACGCAATGATAACAAAGACGCGGGTCTTGAGGCGCCTCCTCAACGACACCGACCGTCACGACAATGAACGCTCTTCCGTATTTTTCTGAAAATAACTTCTATTCAAATTAAATGAGGCATCAGTTTGAAAGCTATCTCTATCTATTGAATGAGTAACAATACATGTCGGAATAGTTTCGTAGAGAACACTGATGGAAAGTTTTCAAGATGGCAGCGAATGTAATAAAAACTTAATACCACTTTACAAATTGGTTTTTAACAATCATTGGGAAAATTCTAGGGTGTTCACAGATGTGTGCTAATGGGCCGTTTTCCCGTAAGTATATTTATTCTGCACTGTTCTATCGCGAAACATAAAGGGATCTATGAGTTTTACATGCATATAAACTAGCATAGTTATGAGTACTAAAACAAGGGACTATAAAAATATTTTCAATCCATTCGCCATAAAAATAGAGGTCGGGGAAAACGTATATATATTTATAGCCATAAAAAGTTATCAAACAAGTAATGAATGACGATGAGCGAAAGTAAATCGGCGTTAAAAGCCGATTATATTTTTTTTCTAAAAAAAGATACTAAAATTAAATTATTTTCCCAAAAATAAGATTGCTTTACATAGATAGCAGGAAACGCGAATAGCGATTATCGCATTTACGTCTTAATGTTTCTTTAAAAGCTTTTTATATTTTCGCTTATTTATGCTAATCTGAAAGTCGGGAGCAATAATATGGAAAAAATACGGCCGACGGAGACACGGGTCTCCATAAAATGGCATAAGTGGGGCAAACTTGAAACATAATTTAGCTGTTTGAGAACTTGTCTTTGCTCTTAGTTGATATTTTTATTGTTAGCCTTTATCATATGTATCATACGTATGGATTTAGGTAAAATAATATATCGGAATACGAATTAGTAATGAAAATATATTAAATGCGCTTACTCATGGTAATGCATTAAGTTTTTCGTGGTCTTTAGTGTATATTCTTTAGGTCTATTCCACTTGGTCCTACCAATGAAATCCCTCCACGTGAAATGTGATTCTACCTTTTTCATTTCTTCTGGAGGTAATTATTTGACAGGCCAATTGGTCTAGTGGTTAGTGCCCCTGACTGCTACGCCAGAGGTCGTGGGTTCGATTCCCACGCAGGACAAATGCTTGTGTGATGAGCATGACCATTTTTTCTGTGTCTGGGTATAATTTATCTATAATATGTATGTATTTAGAAATATAAAAGTATGTTTATCAGCTGTATAGTACCCATAACACAAGCTCTCAACTCAAGCATGGAACTAGATGGCGTTGTGTGAAAATAGTGGAATATTTATTTATTTGTTTATTATTTATTTTCCTTTCGTACCAACCAAGTGGTTTTTAACAACAATAGGTAGGTACTTACTTCTGACTACTCACACACAAAATGTCTATGTTATTGGCCTCGGCTTTATTGAGCATTTTCCGTCGTCAACTATTAATAGTCTTAACATCTCAAACACAAACAACGCAAAACAAAAAGCTCCTTCTACTTTCGTCACCACTTTGTTTTTTAACATCTAAATAACACATTTGTTCGGAGGTGTGTTTCTACGAAATACTCGTCGCAAATTACAGTACTTGTTTAGTACTCGTTGTAAGAATTAAGTGAGCAATAACACATTGCTAACGATGCTCAGTACTCTAAGGAGTACGGACTAAACGTGACAAAGAGCCGCGCTGCCTCTTAAACTGTAAGCGCTTATGAGCACTTGTTATTCCCTGTATCACAGTTGTTTGATATGAAATTGTTTTAAATTATTCTACTGTTTTGAAATTGTTTTAATGATTAAAACTTGCTTGTTTGTTACTTAATGTGAAATTTTATTTAGTACCTACTTTTGTAACATTTTTAGAATCTATTCTATCTTATTCGCGTTATTAAGTCTGGTCTTTAGAGTCTGCAATATGTGTAAAAATAAACTTTAATTTGTCAACATAACATAAACTATCTGTATTTTCCGAAGTATGGCAGGTCATATCACATCATATCATATTTGATATTTAATTAAAATATTAAGGCATTTGTGTCTGAACTAGCTAAAAAAATATCTGTATCTCAGACATCAGCGCCCTTCTTTACGATGACCATTACATTACTAGCTTAATTAGACATAACGATATGACATTCGCAGATATGGCATTCACAAAGGTGCTCACATAGTATACCCACATTTCACCACTTAACTTTATCTACCATGTAATAGACCACGGAAGTGAAGACAGCGGGCAGAGCTCGACCGGTGCGCGACCCTCGAATAGCGCTTCCCGCCACGCTTTCTACGAGGCCTATTCCATTTATAAATCATGTAGGTATTATAACGCGCCGCACCGCGCCCGCTCCGCCACCTCCGGCGCTTTGCTGGCGCTTCACTGCTCGCTGACTTCATGTGCGTGGCCTGGATACAAATTCTAGATGGAAAAATACCCTTTACACAATCTGGGAATCAATACAGGATGCTAATGCTCTGCTAACAACGTATTATTTCAAAACTTATGCACTTAAATTAGTCTAAGCTTTTCAACTTGTTGCAGGTGTAAAGTTTTGTTTATGGATCTGCGCGACTACGTGAGAAAGTTTCAAAACCACTTTGAAAACATGGTAATCACCTACGTTTGGATATATTTTTGATACACTGTATTTGCTGCTGTAAAGCCAAAAAAGAAAGTCATAAAATATGGTTATGGATAATTCCATTGTTTTAATAGACAAAAGATAGCCCGTGTCCGTGTAGCTCCAGGATATATTATGATCTATCTTCTTACCAAATTTCATAACGATTTGTTCAGCCAATTAGTCGTCGAAAATCGACAAACGTACAAACAGATTTATAATAATATTATGGATTTATTTTAATTATTTGCTTAGATACAAACTTGTCAAATGTAAAGTAGGCAAGCTTTTAGTACTTAAAAAAAAAGGTAATAATAAATGCTAAACACCTCAAGGTCTTTATCTGAAGTAAATTCTAATTGTTAAACAAATAGACAAGTAGGTATTCATCTAAATTACCATGAGTATTAAATTACTTATAAAGAATTAAGCATTTATAACTTTCACAGTACTTACCTAATATTTATTTATAAACGCATCATGAGACTTAGGACTCTCAAACTTAGGGTTCTTAAACCCGAAGTTTGGGGCAACCGCGCCAGCTCGGCGACACAAGTTAATAGTTGTTCTATGTAATGTCGCTAACAACTGTTTTATCAACATTGTACCATTCTGGCTGTAGTCTTAGTAAATTATTCAATTCAGACGACATTCATTTTTTTTGTCCATCATGGCTTATCACGTTTGCAAACATTTTATTTATTGAAAATTCCGACATGTTAAAGTCAAAGTCAAATCATTTATTTCAATTAAGTCATTTAACAGGCACCTTTGAAGGTCAAACTTAAACGTTCAATAAAATATAATGATTCTAGTTGCCCGATCCAAAACGTAGTTTCGTATGGAGAAGAATGGGCAAGAAACTTCATACCTACTTACTCTTTTAAAATAGTTTTAACAATATTTTGCATAAAATTTAAAAATACATTAAGTCTAAGTGAGTACGATGTGCCTACTTCGAATAAAAAATAAAACTACAGACTATAATAAGACAGATTCAAATTATTTCAAAATAAGCATTGTAGCAGATAAGTAAATGGTACTCACACATATACAAATATTTTTGACATTATTAAGTATACTTTGACTTTTACGAGGGATTTTCTCTTTTATTTATCCATCGGAACAATAAGTGTGGTGAAACTGAATTCTGGTGTGTTTCGCTAACGAAAGAGTGATCTGCCAGTATGAAGTTCTAAAAGTGTAGGTACAAGTTGAAATCAAAATAAGTATAAATCAAACCCGAAGGTCCGATTTGTCAAAAATTCAAATACTCATTTTTTTCATAGTGTGTGTGTACACGTTAACATAAATATACCCCATTAATGTGCAGGACGGTAACGAAACCATAGCGAGATCTAATTCGACGCTAACGCCATCTATCGAGCGCGTCAACTTCATTTTCAAAGGAAAACTGGAAGCAAGAATTTGTTTTTACCCATTTTATGCTAGATAAGTAGGACAGGATTGAAAAATCTCTCGTCCACACATCAATTTTAACATTATTTTGTCAAAATCCGTGAGTGACAGGAAAATTTCACATCGCTGGCGAGTGCTGTCGATATATTTCGCTGTGTAAAAATGTTGGTAGGTGTAGAGAAGGCTACTCGTCAGTGATAATACTTTGAACTATTAGTAGCTCAATCCTTGAGGAATGTTATAAGTACATAGTACCTACATACGTGGCGTTATGGGCTTATGGCGCTTCAAGGGGTCTGGAAACGGGTTGTATCACTCGAACCTTAATAGGTAGACTGTAAATTATTTTTAATTTATTTTTTTAATGATATTTACAGCGTACAGCTAAAACACATCAGGTAAGAAACAGTAAGTTAGACTGACAGCCCAGCATATACGAAATTCCATGGACACCAGATGCTGAAACAGAACTAATAGTTTATATATAATGGAATATAATAATATGTAGATTTGTATATAATATAGTATAATAATTTAATAAAGAGTTTACATTTCTATTATCGCTATATCAATAAATCAAACATAACCTCTCACCGGCTTTCCCTGAAGGTCTAAACAGAGTTGTACCCACATTTTGCAAGCTCCTTAACTTGACTTGATTTACTTTTTATCTTGTAGAATGATACAGAACCGAGATGTGACTCAGACTCGCTCTTGACCGATTTTTTGTTAAAACAGCTTCCCGTGATGTAAACAACACGCGCTGTTTGACGATATTAATACGTGTAATACATTTTCCCTGAAACACAAACACAAATTTACCCAATTAAAAATTAATACATAATCTACTGTCCAGTTATGGGCGGATTGTTTACCTGTAATTATAATTTACGGTTACAAACTTCAGGATAAAACAATGCTGGACATGAAACACTAACAAAACATTTTTCTAGAATTAAGCAATGATGAATAAAGTGTGATCAGCGTAAGGATTACGGAGGTAAAAATGATTAAACACTAGTGATTCGCCCTGGTTTTATACGGATTATTATAAAACTTTAAAGAAATATCTTTTATGCAAATCTTGTCCTAGCAATTTCAAACACAACAAAACAATTTCCAAAGAATGTGCAGCAGCTTTGAATTTAAACGCAGACAAACATTTTCGTCAGCTGTTTTTCTTTATACCGAATCTATGCAGCTTTTTCGGATGAAGGATAGACCCAACTTAACAGTTGAAATTACATATTCTCCCTTTTTTTTTGAGGGTTGGAAAATCCTCATGGATGTCCCCCGCCCCGGGGAGGGCGGAGGGGTCTGTCAGACTCTTACTGACTTAAAAACCACCTCGTGTTCCTTCTCACACCTGCGCTGGGTTCACGGGAACAGAAGATACTTCCGCGACCCCCTACTGGTGCCCGAGGGCCTCGCCAAGTCAGCGAGGGAAGTGAGGTGTTAGACTCCCCTCGCGACGTCTAAGAGGGGCGCGCGTGGACACGACGCGCCGCCACCTCGTGTCCATGTACGTGGGGGGCGGCGGACGTCCCCGTGCCCGTCGCCCCTGTACCCATTCAGGGGGGCTGGAAGAGGGCGTTGTCCGGCCTCTGCGTCCAGTGCGTCTGCTGCGGGCCGGGTGAATGAAGATGATCTCCTTCTCCCTTTTAGCAACCTCCTTCTGCGAGACGACCCTTTCGCAGAAGGACACCACCGCGTCCCAGAACTCGACGCTGCTGACCATCCTCTTGACCACGGCCGACAGCGACAAGTCACTGCCTACTCTAGAGACGAGGGCACAGCGCGACTCCTCCCAAGCGGGACACTCTGCCAGCGTATGCCGCGCCGTGTCCTCCCGACAGTCGACATACATATTCTCCCTCGTCCAACATGGCGGCTGTTACTCTAACTGCAAACCTAAATTTGTACCTTATCAGAAAAGTCAGTAGGTTAATGTACAGACGCCAGCAAATCAAGTTACCCCAATGTGTCAAATTTTCCCAATTGAATATGAACCTTATTTTCATTGACATAAAGTTGAAAAACGATCAAAGAAATTTGACACATTGGGGTAACTTGACGTGCTGGCGTCTGTACCTAAAATGAAACAAATCTTTTGATTATTTTCATTGAGGCCACGCCACTAGGCAAATTTCATGCTAGGCCAATAAGAATTATCAACAAATCTTTGATTATAATCTTTAGGACTTTGCTTCTTGGCAAATTTCATGCCACTGGGCTAATGGAATGTATGAATACATAAGCGTAGGCTTTGAAAGTTTAAATAATATTTATTTTGTTTATTTATAGTTACTTAATACGGTATAACACCAATAACTCTATGTTACATATAGAAAATCGCAATTACAATTACGATAAAAACTAATTAAAAAATAAAAACACTGAAATATTGGCATGGAACAGTAGACAAAAACATAAACATAATATAGCCAAAATTGTTACGCAATGCAAATACTGTAAGCTTCTATTTAAGTGTCTCCTAATGTGAGTAAACAACATAAGATGGCCAAAATTGTTGCGCAATGCAAAAACTGTGTCTTTTTAAGTGTCTCCTAATGTGAGTCCTAAACATAAACATAATATAGCCAACATTTTTGCGCAATGCAAAAACTGTAAGCTTCTTTTGAAGTGTCTCCTAATGTAAGTAAACATAAACATAATCGAACCAAAACTGTTGCTTAATGCAAAAACTGTAAACTTCTTTTTAAGTGTCTCCTAATGTAAGTAAACATAAATATAATATAACCAAAATTGTTGCTTAATGCAAAAACTGTAAACTTCTTTTTAAGTGTCTCCTAATGTAAGTAAACATAAACATAATATAGCCAAAATTGTTGTGCAATGCAAAAACTGTAAGATTCTTTTTAAGTGTCTCCTAATGTGAGTAAACATAAACATAATACCTATAGCCAAAATTCTTGCGCAATGCAAAAACTATAAGCTTCTATTTAAGTCTAACCTAATCTAATGTGAGTAAAATCCGACATTAAAGTCTTCTCATACGGAACAATGTTTTTAAAGGATCCGTTCTTACTCCCATTGTATTGTCAACCCTTCAAGTATTATTTTCCTTTCCGTTTCACGATTACCACAAAGCTTCAGTCGCCATCTTACTACGGCTGATTTTATCTGGCGCGTTAATGAAACATCTTTGCATAATGCAAATCCATGGCTACCTGGGAGATGGAAAAATTAAAAATGTATGTAATTGTATTAAAAAGTTTACGATGGTATTCCAATTCTTACGCCTTACGCCGCTTAAGTTTATATAGCTTTGTTTAATTTGGATTCAGATTCACTTAAATACGGTGCTATTCTGTTAAAGCTCCTTTGTAAAAATGTAGGTGAAGTGAGCAGCTATTCTATACTAATGCTAGGTTAATGCCAAAATTATGGAATAGTATCTTAATGGCAGCTGGTCAATTCAGTACCTAAAAGTCATCTAGCGAAAACTTGAGTGAAGTGAACAGTATTTATTGTCCCCCCTATAATAATTATAATTTATTTAAATTTCAGAGAACAAGATCGATATTGTTACTATAATAACGTTATTGTTACTATAATAAATATTGTTACTATAATATTGTTACTATAATAATAATAATAATAATAAATAATAACTATATTAGTTCACACTTTAAAGCAAGCAATTTTTATAGGACAGACAGTCATACCTGTCCAATATCACACTCAGGATGCTGTTGCTGCTCACACGCACTCTGTGCAACAGTGTAAAGCTAGCTTTCTTCCGTAAAATCCAATTTAAATGCTAGAGCTAATTAGTATGTCAGCTTACTTCGCCTTTACTTCACCGACTTGTTTTTTCTTTTGGTGGCAACTGAGCCGATGTCGCCTATTCTGCCAGCGACACGTGGTGATTCACCAAAGTTTTCATGCAGTGATTTTTACAGCCAATCCTTCAGTAAAAGTCATCTCGTGATTACTTTAGCTAAACGAGCTGCCAGCATTTCTCACGGAGATTTTAACAAAATCGCACTGCTTTTAGATTATAACCCCAAAGTTACTATCCAGATTTCTAAAGAATATAAGCATTCAAACACAATTCAAAATACCTGCTTTCCTACCTACAATTTAAAATTAATAATCAGGCGGAGGTGTTTGTAAATACTTAACAATTATTTATGTAAGTATAGGTCGTAGATGAAACACGTCAAATTCTAATTAAATATTTCTTAGTGTTGAAGGATTGGATACCTGAATCAAATGGGGTCTTATATAAGCAGAACCACACTTGTCTTCTTGTTAGTCTTATTAACGGTGAAGCTTTCTCAATACCGTATAGTAATTGTGTCCTGCGATCTATCCCGCCGTAGAGACATCACCATAGGAAATAGCCTATAATAATCTTCCTCAAGAACTAGGATATATACATTAATATTATACCAAAAGAAGTATTCAAGTCCGACTGGTAGTTTCAGAGATTAACGCGTTGACAAACTTAGGTTTTTAATATTAGTACCGATCTTAAAAATCACATAAAATGGCAGATAATTTATCGTATTTGGGGGTAACTCCACATCTAAAGAATTTACATTTTTGCGGCTTCTATCAATTAGATTCCAATTTGCCGAAGACGAAAAGAATCCTACACACTGTCTACATGCGGTTGATTTTATTCCTCATTTTGCTGTATACTTTTCAGCAAATTATGAAAGTTTACCAAGTAAGTACCTACCTACGAGCATACATAATACTACTAATTGGAATATTCTTCTAGGTATATTTTTAATCTTGGTTCACTGTTCTGCCTTGTCGGTCTTGATCTAACAAATGCTACTTTCATTGGGTTCTGGGTTGGATTACCAGGTCAGATAAAGTTTAGTTGGGATTTTCCATCTGGAACTGCTCAGTAGCAGCTTGGAGTCTGGATTTGTGTCCATGTTAGTGACAATAGGCTTGGCCCCAATTACATAAGGCCTAAACATAACTGAAAAGTGTGTGTATTATAGATACATATCTGGCCAAAACTTTTGAATTATCATAAGTTTTGGCAAGCGTGATGTTGTGTGTTACGTTAAAGTCAGCAAGTTGGTCACAAGACAAGTTCGTATTTGAGACCAGACTGTGGTCTTAAATAGCAACCTTTAGGGTTGTTACGGTAGTACTAAGCCTTTGTATATATTATTATGGGGTATTGAGATTATCACCAATGCATATTTTTAGAGAGCTACTTGATAGATACTAATTTGAACATACTATTTATTCCCAGCTGAGAAACACATTCTTTAGTATCTTATAGTCATGTCGATACCCACTAATATCAGTCTTGTGCTGTCCTCCATAGCTTAGCATCATGCTGAGTATGCATGCTTCTCGTCACAAACACAACGTAGCACTGCAGTCAATTTCTGTTTCACACTTATTATTTTTCTACTTTCATAATTTAACTCGTCACATACCGGAATTCCAGACAAATAAAAAGCTCGGGGTCTGATAAATTAAGTAAAAGATCTACTACTTATATACATAATACAAACTCACTCTTTTCCCATGAGGGTAGGCAGAAACTACAAAGCGTCATATGCTGCTATTTTTACATTCATACATGTTGTCATACACTGACACCAGTTGCGAGTACTAATCACCTGACCTTTCTGAAGAACCTCACCGTATGTTGTTCTGGGGCGTCCCCTCCCTGCACTTCCACTTACAGCTGCCTTATAAAACCTTCTATTGTCGCTTTTCATTCTTCCTAACATGACCGAACCATCTAAGCATTCTCTTTTCAATGTTTGCAACTACGTCTTCTTTATCTACTAATACTACAATTACACATTTCGAGTTAAAATTAACGGTTTTTCTTTATTATTTCTCCTTAATCTCGACTATTGAGGTTTCTACCAATGTTTTCTTCAAGTCTTAAGTAAATACAAACTGAAACAAACTTCAGCAGAAACTTTTTGAAACTGAGAAAACACTTTTTGTTGCCAAGAAAACGTTTTTTCAGGATAGAGATGATCTAAATAAAGTAATAGATACGATGTTCCTGTTGCTCACTAACTCTGATTCGATCTACAAGCAAATTGTCCTTTGGAGGAAAGCTAATCGTGTTGAAGTGCTTCTAAATATAATGAAAGGTAACGTTCTCGTGTCGTTTTTCTCTAAAATAATCTTACGAAAAATGTAGAAAACGTGATAGAAGCCATAAAAATCTACAGCTGATCCATCTTTTACAGTACCAACACCAAAACAGATATTTGAAAATGGCATGCTTTAAAAAAAGTATCTAACTGGATGTCCAAGCCTTGCTCGCTATTTTGTTTTATAAAAATCCTTGCTAAATCAATTTATTGCCCCCAAAACCGCTTGCATTACCTACTAAATTTAATGACAAAATTTTGGAGCAGTTTTCGAAATTAAAATACTAATATTTCTATAGATAATATATTATATTAATATATACGAGAATTGCTCGTTTAAAGATAGATAGATAGTGTGCGACAAAAAGGTCCATTTTAGCGGTAATGTCAGAGACAGATGCTGTTTGACACTGGTTTACTAATGAACCTACGAATACCTATAAGCAAGAGTGACGGATTTTTAACAGCTTTTTGCTTCAGTAAAACTGTTGCAAGTTTTTGTCAAAGTATATAATTACGGTAGACATATGTTTTCATATGCATTTAGTAAAAAACTGTTGTCTTGACATTACAAGCAGACACTTAAATTTTATTTATTTTTAGTACTTAATAGATTACATAAACTTTTATATTAAAGAGTAACAAATGTAAAAATCAACATTTGTTGATATAATATAATACATTGGCCAATATTCATATATAATATCTATATAAATTAGGTAACTATACATATGTACGTTCCTATTTTATTTAATAATAAGTCCAATCAATCATCATTGCTTGATTCAATTCAAATATCTTCTGATAAGATAAAATTTTAACAAGCCTGTAATATTTTTCCACAGGTCCAATATTTAATCAGAAAAAGCCAGAGCATCAAGAATTTCTGTTAGCAGCTAGCCGACAAGCAAGATTACTGCTACGTGCATTCAATATCACGGCACTATCCACCTGCTTGCTGTGGGTTCTATACCCCGTCATACTATACGTGCAGAGAAAACCCGTTGAGTTTGCAATATGGCTACCCTTTGATGCTAACCTAAGTCCGCAGTGAGTTCGAATTTGCACGTAAACCGTATATTTTATACCTATACTCATTACGTAATACCGTCCGACACTACGTGGCGCAGGAGATTAAGATTATCATAATTTTGTCTACTAGCATAATAACGTGAACTTGTATTTCACATACATTATTTGAAACGGTTGCAAAAGGTTGTTATTTCAGTGGAACTTAATTTTACATGGTAACTGGAAATACTTGAGTTTCTCTGGTGAATCTTTACTTAGTACTTACCAACCAAACAATATTAGTAAGGTATTATTATGCCTGGAGTATAAGCCAATAATGATTTTAGGAAGGTGCAGTATGCGATCTTATCGCCGTAATGCGATCAACAAAGTGCTCTTCTGTGGAGGTATCTACAGTGTTATGTCCGTTCATTGATATGGTCTACACAGTCTAATGTCTGTTTAGATGGGACGTTTAATGGCGTTAATAGCACATCGTTTCATAGCTACGTGGAAAGGATGACTTATGAAAAATACAGGTCTCATAGTACCCAACATTAGGTTCAAGATTATCAATCGTTGATCCACTTCATAAATTTATATATTCGCATGACTCAAGCGCTGTCTGCTCTACACTTTGGCCAGAAGCTAACCATTTTTATACAAAGCGGCAATGGCGCCAGTCTTGGGACCTTTACCAGTAGACGATAATGAAGAATTTTTTCGACGCTCTTGTTGTTAGATTTAGTTATAAGTAACATCCTTAATGGTGTCAATTCCTTTCTTGTTCAAAGTAAACTTAATTAGATTATTTTATTTTTTGTCACATGTATAACAAAAAGGACGAGCTTAGTAAAATTAAAACTTAATTTCAACTAACATTTCAAACCCATCGACCTAAAAATATGAAAGTTAAAGAAAAAAACTAATTTGACATTTTTTGATTTAGTTCTTATCTGTCACGGTATGTCTCTGTCTTTTTCTAAAGCCGTATGTCAGAGAGAGATGTAGGTATGTCAGAAAGAGATGTTAATTCTATAAATTTAGTTTATTTTAACATCAAGGGGATCAGCAGCAAATACCTGCCCGATACCGTTCCACTGTAGTTCTATGGTCACTTCCCGTTCAAACACATTTTACAAAGGTTTACGTTTTAATTTGTTATTTTTCCTCAGATTTTACTTTGTTGCGTTTTACGTGTGGGTGCAAACTTCTTGGCTTGCCTTCAGTAACACTACAATGGATGTCTTTATAACCTTTTTTCTTGTACAGTGCAAGACACAGCTCTCTATCCTCAGGTGAGTGGTTTTCCAAGACATGTTTTATAGGTAATAGGTGAAAATAAAAGTTAAGAGCGAATGTATACACCTTGAAATGTTTAACTCTGCACTTTGCAGCATGCACCGTTAGAGAAATTCGTGATTTAGTGAACCGCTTTAAAGACAGCCCATTTAGTTTGGCTTATTTATTTTTATAGTATGGTGGGATATTAAAGATACCTATTCAAGCATATATATATCGCCGACGATATTCAAGCATTTTTTTTTGTAGATATGAAAGGGCTATTTGTTTTGTTTTATTAAATAAGTCCCAGACAGTTTCTCAGAGACAAAAAAGAATTAAATAGAGTCCGCGTTTTTTCACAGTGTATTTATAAAAAATACTTATCGCCCTACATCAGCCTACATCACTTCTCTTGCATTGACAGTTAACTTCAACTTGAGTAAAGTAAACTGTCAATGCTTAGCATTAGCAGGGAATGACACGAGGTGATTAAATCAGAGGCGCACAGCTACAGTCCTATTCTGCAAAAAACCACCCCATGAAATGAAAAATTGAGATGTATTGATGTATTGAATTCCATACCTAGATACGGTTTACTAATGCTTAGCATTGATATTTCATCACTCAAGTTTTCACGGAGTGACTTACTATGCGTTTCAAATAAGAATAGGAACGTCAGTGACCTCTATCTGTCAAATGTCGCTTAAAAAGTACTGCTTGCAACGAAACCTTAATCGCGTAATCAATTAATTTTCGTTTTTTTCTACCGAGTCGCAGTTATTCAAAATGAAAAAAACGTCTAAAATGAATTATTAGTCTTATGGACCGTACTTTATAAATGACATCTGACAGATAGAGGTCGTTGACGTTCCTATTCTCATTTGAAACGCATAGTAAGTACTGAATCTACCGGCTGTTTTGAAACATACAGTGATTTTAACGCATTTAGGCACTTATGTACTTACTTCCTAGTAGAATACCTACCATTGTATTTTTTAAAAACATATTGTGATTCGTACAACCAGGCTGAAGAAAATACATGACCAACGTATGTTCTTTTAAAAGAAGGTACCTAGTTTAGTAAATAGGTACCTATTATCATTTGTTTACAGGCTGGATTTAGTACATATTGTGGAGAAGAGCAAAGAGGAAGCGGCAACGACCTCTGCGAATTTTATCAATATTTTGGATAGACGAATAAAAATCGTTTTATTGCATTATGACGAGATTATCAAGTAAGAGTGCTTATAATGGTGCTGAATTATGAATATTTAAGTGGTGTAAGAAAGCTTCCAAAAATCACTGGTTTCAGATTTTCAAGAGTGATTCAAGAAATATTTGGGGGTGCTGTCTTGTATCAGTTTTTAGTGAGTGGATGGATAATATGCACTACAGCTTACAGAACGGTTAATGTAAGTTTATTTTTGGTCATAATAAGCTTAGCTTTTTAGTCGCTATTTATTTAATAAACATGGAAGACTTACAACTGGAAATGAACACACAGCCAATAAGTACTTGCTGCAATGCTTTGCAGGAAGAAAAAAATTGGTATATACTATGGAAGACATTATTTTACTTTAAATCATCACGACTGTTATCCACGAAGGGTTAGGCACAGGTGTACCTGTAGTACATACCTACCTACACCCACATTTAGCCAGTTGTGTTTAATTCTCATATAATAGGGAGTGAGCCTAATGTCATCAATTGGACACAAATCCAGACTTCAAATCCAAATCCAATCCAAGATTTAGCAGTTGGAAAAACCGACCCGTGGAACGAACTCGGGACCGCATAATATGCTCAATGAAGCAGTTCTTTTCTATTTAACCCTTAAATTGTCACCCCTAGATTTCTTGTATGTATTATGTTCAAATTTCGTATATGGATTGAAATTAGGACGGAAAAGAGGATAAAGAAAAAAAAAATTAAAATTTTGTAATTTTTTTATTTTTTTTCAAATGTCACATAAAACGGACATTGCCCATTATATGTGCAGTTATGGTAGATGAAACTGTGTCACATAAAACGGACATTGCCTGTTATGTGTGCAGTTGTGATACATGAATACAATGAACATTGCCAACTGTATGATTAAAAATTAATCTCAAATTATAATAAGGAACATTCTAGAATCACCCTTTAAACATCAGTCTCAGAATATTAGTTAAAACTTTAAATAAATTTAAAAAAACTTGTTTGCTAACGAAAACTCCTAGCTTAGAGCAACATAGTTAAAAAAATTGAAGTAAAATTTAAAAAATAAAACAAAACAATCAACTTCTCGAATAAAATAACAAAATCTAAAATTGTAACGATAAACATAAAATAGTTACTTAATTACTTTTCCTTGTGGAATCTTAGGTAACAAGATTTTTTGGCGGTTAGACAAAGTCTTTGTTGACATTTTGTACACATAATCATGGTTTTACCATTTCTGCAAAGACGACACCGGCCTTGTGACGTAAATATTGGAAAATGATCGTAACAGTCTAGCCGTGCATCATCTACAGGTCTCGGCTGGACCGGTTTGGTAATTGTGGCCGGTTTAGGTGAATTAGACATTACATTGAATCTAGATTTTGTACAGGTATTCATAAGCGCAAGAGCACATTGCACACGAAACTTTTTTAGGCTTAATTTATTTTCACCTAGTTGAACACAGTCTCTACGATGTAGTAGCCAGCTGTTGTTAAGTGCAATGTCTAAAAGTTGGGCAAATATTGACATGTACCAACGTCTTGTTTTCATGCGAATTCTGTACAAAGCAGTCAACATGTCAGCGATGTCGACACCACCCATATGTGTGTTGTACACTTTTATAACATTGGGACATGGTACAAGCACTCTCTTTTTTTGCTTCTTATCATATCTTTCTATAGTAGTCACTGGGTCTTGGGCGCAAAACGAACTTGCTATATGAATACATTTATTGTCCACCCACTTCGTCACGGCTATTCTCTTAGAATTGTCACATGCAACCTCAAATGTTCCTCGTCCCTTTTTCATCATAGCTTTGTCAGTCATCAGCTTACAATTTCGCAATCTGTCTTTTCGTAAAGTCCCTAAAGACAAAACGCCCATTTCATTACGTAAATAATAAATGAGTTCAAGTGATGTGAACCAGTTATCAAAGTATACCGTGCTTAAAATTGGATTAGAAATGGTTCTGCATAGCCGGAGAACTGTTTTACCTCCAACCCCAAGATAGTCTTCTTCCCATTCACTAAATTGGACACCTCGAAATGTGTTTGCGCCATCGTAAGCAAAGAAATCATACACCATGCCTGAAGTACCAGCGCGAAATTTAAATCCCCATTTGTTGGGTTTCTTTGGCATGTATTGCCTTCTGCTACCAGCTTTTTTACCTTTGTAAGGTATTATCATTTCATAGATGGCGAATGAACGTTCTTCTTCTATCTTCAAACACTGCTTACGAACATATTCCATGACAGGGGCAATTTTATTATAGCGATCGTTTTTGTCGACATTTGTATTATCACAAAAGTGCAAGTATCGTTTTATCGATCTATATCGTTTAAGAGACATAGCGGATGAAATCTGTTCATACTTCAGATCAGCACTCCAGTAATCTTCAACTGGTAAGTCTACAATACCCATAAGTATTTCTATGCCTAACATTATTTCTATATCTTTTCGGGTCACACATATGGATTTCCCGGTAGTTTGTACCGAATATAAATTTGTCATTTCAACTATGATATCAAGTAACTCATTGGTGAAGAATTTTTGGAAATATTGCTTAGGGCTAAGGATGTCATGACGTTCCTTGAAGTTGGGGGAGTCTAATGTGTGTACGGATCCGGTATATAATCTTTTTTTAAAAACAAAATCTAACTGCTTCATTTTATGCTTCTTCTTAGCCAGAGGTGTCGTTGTCGCTGGTGGAGGCATAGGTGACGAGTCTATGGTTACAGTTTGTCTGGTACGACGTGTTGCCAAGTTTGACAGTACTGTAGGTCTAGAAAAACTGGAAGATGGTGATGCAGCAGCTATTGGTGAAGGTGTTTCTGGTATGTAACAGGATCTTGGAACTGAAGACCTACCAGGGAGTGGAGAGGATTCATCTCGCGCCGTCTGTAATCGCTGTTCTGCAGCAATAATATGTTCGTCGATATAATTCTGACTGTTTGTGTCTTCACTGTCACTGAGATCAGCCAATATGTCGTATAATACCGGAGATATGGTACGGGGTGAAGATGAATCACTGTCGTCATTATGAAAATACTCACGTCGCTCAAGGTTGCTCTCTAAATCGTCATCAGACTCAATGTCAGACTCTTCAGATTCCGCCGGAGGTAGGAGTGAGAAGATTTTCTTAGATCGCCAAGCCATGTTCCTGTAAAATAAAATAAAAATTTAAAAAAAATATATATTATATCGACGAAGTTTCAAGTGGCAACTAACTGGCGACGTCCGTTTCATAGGACAATCAAAAGAAACACTTACTGTTAGGCTTCAATGGCAATGTCCGTTACATGGGACAGTCAAAGAATACCCTAGTTTATACTTCAAGTTGGCAAGGTCCGTTTTGTGGGACACTGTAAATAAGCCAAGTTTTTTACTCTTAATACACTAATATTAATATAAAATATATCAGAATACAATACCTATAATCATATTCTAACTAATAACATAACATTATAAACAAAACAACACAAATACTTACAGTTATTATCAAATTTATCAGGTGCGTGAATAAATCTGACCGTTGCACTTTTTCAAATGGTCGCAACTTGCGACCGCTCATCGCTTCGTGAATGAAACATGCACGCGCGTGAAAGAGATAGCTAGTTCCATGCCGTTCCACCCGCTCGCAGCGTTTAGGAGTGTTAAAACAGTCTCAGTGTGCGTGTATGTACTGCGTCCTTTAAAAACTTTTTTGCAAAAAAATTAAACCGACTTCAAAAAAACACTAAACGGTGTAAAATAACTCTAAATTAGGAAGTCTGTGGCTTTGGTGGTTTGTCTTATTCATGATGGGCCACCGACTTCCGAATTTAGAGTTATTTTACACCGTTTAGTGTTTTTTTGAAGTCGGTTTAATTTTTTTGCAAAAAAGTTTTTTATTTTTCCATTTTTAGTGGTTCCCATACAAATATTTGCTATATATATTGTTAATTGTAACAGTACATGTCATGATAATAGGGTTATCCACTTATCCCTAATAAATGAAAATTAACATACCTAACTGTCGAAATCTAGGTATATTGTACACATCTGCGTACCCCTCAGAGCATACCAGGCGTGATGATACGTCATGATGTTGCATAAACAATAAACATCCAAGCGATTCCAGCAATCACGACAGATTTGCCGTATATTTTTGAAGAGTTCCGTTGCATATCTCCGAAGATCAGCACCAGATCTTCACCAAATTAAAATGGGACCACCTCGGGAGTATACTCTTTCGAATAAAAAAAGAATTTCGAGAATCGGTCCACAAATGGGGGAGAAATCAGGTAACATACATAAAAAAAAAAAATAAAAAAAAAAAAAAATACATACACACGAACATAGAACCTCCTCCTTTTTTGAAAGTCGGTTAAAAACGGACAAAATCAATTTAAGGGTTAAATTAAGTATTTATATTATATTTTAGGATTAATAGGTACAGACGTTACCCCTGTCATTTTTTTTTCATTTTGGTTGAACTTTGCACTTTGTGGTAGCTGTTAGTGGCTGGAAAGACAATACAATTTTCGTTAGTTAACACGTTTATACATATATATACATATATAAACATACAAATAGGTAGGTACATATAGTTAGTACCTACTACATAATATATTTACAAAATTATAATTATTATTTCACACCATCTTACATTTTAATATCAATGTCATTTAAAAATTTTGTCAAAAAAAATGAACCTTAAAAATTATGTCTGATAATAAAGTTGAAAAACTGTCAAAGATATTTGACACATTGGAAAAGCTTGATGTGCTGGCCTCTGTACCTAAATGCAGATTAACTGTTGTAGTCGAGGTCACTTTTATAACGCAAAAAAAAACTAAGATAAAACAACTGCTCTACAAAGACAAACTTTATAAAAACACGCAGTCCGAGCAATATTTACGAGCGATATATCGCTTTGTACGAATTGAAACGTTACATTGCAGCGTTGCGGTTACAGCATTTACTAACGATCCATTCCTCAACATGACTTGTTTTCTATTTCCTGTTGCAGATTGATCCAATGTCAGTGGAATTTGTGTCAATGGTGTTGTATATGAGCTGCATACTCACCGAATTGTTCATGTTTTGTTTTTTTGGAAACGAGGTCACTCATGAGGTAAGGGACACCAAAAATGCACATTTACATAATGGTTAAATCTTTTCCGTTCTCATCATACATTTTGTCTGGTAGTTTGAAGGCCAAATGTTCTTTCTTTTGAATTGTTCTTCAGGACGTGGAGCTCCTCATGTTTCGGGATGAGCTCACGATTTCTGACAAATGCTTGCACTGGCTAATCTGGTTCCTCATATCGTCGTGGATAGTGCAATTCCGCGTACCTAACTACAATTGTTAAATACTGCGAATATACACCTTCGCTGACTGTGATAAGGTGTATATTCGCAGTATTCAACAATTGTAGTTACGCGGAATTGCACTATCCTCCTTCCTTCCTGTTAAAAAAATGACATTTATTATCATAGAAAATACAATTACACAATATAAATGTGTTTGTATGAACCTATATAATTATCATAAATTTATCGTTACTTACAAAGAGAGACTTACATTGTGGAAGGTATACCTACCTATTACAATGGTAATAGGTAGGAAGATACACAAACCCTGTTAGAAACTTTCCTGGCTCACTGCACATCTGGATACTATGAGTTGAGTAACATTATCCTGGGCCACCAGCGTTAAAGGTTTAAGTCGTTTGCTTATTAGTTTTTCAATTCTTTGGACTACCTCTTGTGAAAAATCATGATTAGGTATGTACCTACCAGTGACGAGGGGTAATTTTTTTAAAGAGGGAATTGATAAAAGAGTCATTGGTCCACCTGCCACCCCAGTTTAACTTTGGTTTAATACCTATTTGGCAATACAAGAGCCTGGCTGCCATTATACAATAGCCGTTAAAGTTGCTCTTCAAAACCTCGAAAGGGAAGCCGATAGGAATCGAGTTGTATGGACGCTTCGCCACTGGTATGTATACTATCTAAGTATCTACTCCAAGGCAGTCTAGAATTATGTAGGTACCAATCTACAGAACTCATGGTACCATGGTACAGACGCCAGCACAACAAGTTACCCTAATGTGTCAAATTTTCCCAATTGAATGTGAACCTTATTCTGTTTGAGATAAAGTTGTAAAACGATCAAAGAAATTTGAAACATAGGGGGTAACTTGTGCTGGCGACTGTACCTACGTAGGTTATTGGTACCTACCTACTCAAGATTGTAGAATTCGCATTAAAGCTAAGGTACCTATCTACCTATTAAGACTATTAATTTTATAGTAGGTAGGTATAAATTTTATTATCCACATAATAAAATGTATCTAGGAAGGTAGTAGGACTTTTTTAGTCTCTCTCTTTGTTGTTTACAATACCTAATGAGTAGGTCCTTAAGTAGGTACCTACCGCTACATAGGTAAGTAGGTACCTACTAATGATTTTTAGGTACCTACCTATCTAAGTTGTGATTTAACAACAGATCTATCTATAAGTAGGTCCTGTTGTTGAATACCTAATACAATCAGATTGTACCTATGTGCCACTACCTAGGTATGTTTGTTTGCAGAGTGAAAAACTAATAGAATCTGCGTACGCTTTGGATTGGCTAGAAATACCAACAAAATCGAAGCGGGCTTTAATAATTTTTATGGAAAGAATCAAACGCACTATCAACCTTGTAGCAGGAAATTTGATACCACTTTCGAATAGCACCTTTGTTTCGGTAAGTTTTTTTTTTTAATACCTACCCATCATGAATTAAAAAAACTTACGCGTTAGTAAAGTATTAACATAATATCAGAAGTGTGTACCTATCCAATTTATATTTAATTTACAACTAACTGCTTATATTGAATATTTGCAGGTCGTGCGGAGTTCCTATACATTTTATGCATTTTTGAAGAACACCAATTAAAGGCCGTGTTACATAAACAATTCCGTCGGTACTTAAAAGATTGCAAAAAGGAATACATAAGTCTAAAAAGCCTCTTATCTAGTATTAAAGTAATTAAAACGTAGCCATTTAGGACGTGACGTGACCATAGACGAGACATCCAGCTAGTGTTGTTAAAGCAAATATCGATATCTTTTAAAAAAATGTGAAACACCAAACTAAATGATTGCTAAGAAGATAAAAAAAACTGCAGGCCTGTTACAGTTGTACCCGCTGTAGGATATTTTTTGTGTCACTAAACAAAAACCTACAGTCTTAAATTATAGATTTGTTAGTCGTTATTTGTCTAGTCTAGTGTTAAGTTGGTAGACAAATAGTACTTAACGGCCCTGAAATACGTAAGCATTTGTTGTAGTGCACACTTTCATCGTCAATAAATACCGAATTTATTTTATTGTTTGAACACACACACACAACATGTTATGCGAAATATCCATACAGTAGGAGTGTGTTACGCTAGCTCATAACGAAAATAAAATTATAGAATTAAATATATTAAAGAAGCAAATATCGATATCTTTTAAAAAAATGTGAAACACCAAACTAAATGATTGCTAAGAAGATAAAAAAAACTGCAGGCCTGTTACAGTTGTACCCGCTGTAGGATATTTTTTGTGTCACTAAACAAAAACCTACAGTCTTAAATTATAGATTTGTTAGTCGTTATTTGTCTAGTCTAGTGTTAAGTTGGTAGACAAATAGTACTTAACGGCCCTGAAATACGTAAGCATTTGTTGTAGTGCACACTTTCATCGTCAATAAATACCGAATTTATTTTATTGTTTGAACACACACACACAACATGTTATGCGAAATATCCATACAGTAGGAGTGTGTTACGCTAGCTCATAACGAAAATAAAATTATAGAATTTAAATTGAAAACCACTTAACCACCACCACCACCACCACCGACACCACTCCATCTCTTTAATTTTTAACTTTATGACAGCGTATTATTCGTTGCTGTGTCAAGCTATCCTGCCATCAAAAAGTAAAGAAAATAAGATTTTCTCTCCTGATTTCGCTAGTTCCCTTGTGGCTTATCGATAATGTTTTTTTAGCAGTCTATTTTTTCTGTTTACCATTACTAGTTTGACGTTTAACAACTTGACGTTGACGTTGGCGTTGGTTGTCAGTTGTCATTGTTGATTGTTCCATCTATTCTGTGCTGTGGACTGCGTGTTGTCTGATATTTTATTACATTACCTAGTTTCGGATATTATATTGTAAAGTTCTAAAATATTCACCATTCAAAATGTTTCGCTATTTTCTTGCCTTTCTGTTGTTAAATACGTGTTACCAAAGTTTGGGGAATCCTATCCAACAGACTGCTCCAAATCAATTATTATCAAAATCACTCTCGGCACTAGCAAGTCAATGCAAAAGTGATGTTTTGTCCAAGCATCTTATGGATAAAATTAAAGACTGCGCCGTATTTGTACCACCTTACGGTAAAAAGCAGTTCCAATGTTTGATATTCTATGACATAAATATGCAGTTGTGCTCAGCTGCGGCTACATCCAAACTAACTATAAGCGAAGATTATTTCGCTAAAGTAGAAGAGAAACAGGATATCACCACTGTTTGCACACTGGCTCAGGAGTGGGTGTTCACCAATATCTCCATTTTCGCGAATTACAAAGAGTCTGCCGAGAAGTTCTTCAAGGTACCTGTCACTTGTGGAGAAGTATGCAGCGCCGACGACTCTTTGTTTGAGGCTAATTACTATTGCAAATACTACAGAACGGGGTTAGAAATATTGAAGAGCCAACTTGCATCTACAGTGCCAAATAACGCTAACAACAATGCAGTTGCAGCACCAATAGTATCAGAGCCTGACTTCAGTGCTAAGGCAGATATTCCTGTAGAAGCAAACAGTGATCCAGTTAAACCTCAAGATACAAACACCAAAACAGTTAATGGTCAAATTAAGCAAACAGAGCCTGCCGTTGCTAAAACAACACCTCAAAAGGCAGATGATGTAATTGACACTGCAGTGGCGAAGTCCGATACAGCGGCCCAAGCAACATCAAAACAAACACCGAACATTGATGAGGCAGATAATGCTGAAGAGACCGGTGACTCCGACGTCAATGTGAATAGGCCAGAGGAACCGGTAGTACCTCCCCCAGAGAATGTTGCTTCTCATGAACAGGTCAACAACAAGACGAGGGTTGGTCAGGTAGAAAAACCAGCACCTGTCATTGATGCTATAGTTCCTGACTTACCAGTACCTAACAATGAGCAGAAGCCGGTGATTGTCTTGGAGAACCCTAAAACGAAAGCAATTGGTGATGCTGAAGATTATGGAGGTAATAACTGAATTCAATAGTATTACTTTTTGATTACACAACTTATGTTTTTATATTTTTCTGTGGAACAATGTGCTTAGTTAGAGGAAAACTATTGTAGTAATAACTTATCAAGGTGTTATTTGAGTAATGAGTATTGTTTATCAGATAGAATGCTTTTTTGTTTTTTCCTTTGGACCGCCTGAGTGTAAACGCATTGCCCCCCTCATGCTAAGCCACAAATTCAGTGCAAATACCTACAAAAAGCATAGGGATTCCCAAATCATTAAGTTGTTTAATTAAGTGCTTAAAAAAATGTTTTCTTGTTGGCACTAGCCATCAATGGCGTTTTGGGCACGTTTTCATATTATGTCGGCTATACCTGACCGTGGCAGTCAAAGGTAAAAACAATGTAGTTAGATGAATAGAAACTGGATTAAAAACGGGCAAAAAGATGGCTGGACTCTAACAACAAGTGGTTATAACATCATAATGTGAACTAATCTGATTAGCTGCACAATAAATTAACATCACCTGTTCTGTTATTTGTGACTGCTTCCAAGCCCAATTATTAAAATTTAAGTTCTCCTAATTTAACCAAATTTGAGGATAAAACTTATCTAGTGTATACATGAAAGAATAAGTAGGTATCCTAACATAACATCACACCTGTAATACCCAAAGGGTTAGGCACATTTTGCCAGTTCAAGTCTCAAGTAATTTAGGTATTCTAGAATTTTATAAAAACAATGAGAATTAACAATGTAGGTGGTATTCATGCAGTTAACAAACTTTCTGCTTCTTTCAGCTCTTAAACCTCTTGACTGCCATTTCAAACAGCAAGAACTTGCCTTTCGGCACCAAGCTACAGATGAATCTTTAAAATTCTTCATGTGGTTGTGACGCATGGCGTACAGGGTACATTTTGCTTTGTCATTGAAACTGTGGCAGTCAAAGGGTTAAAAATAAATAAATAAACAGTACCAAACCATTTCTAATTCAGAAATGTATTGAAAAACACTATATCAAAGCTGGTTTATGAAACCTTCAGCGTTATGTAACCTACAATGAAAACAAACATGTATAAGTTTGTTAAGTCACTAATTTATTCTGTTTCTTTGTTTATACAAATTGTTATGGGAAAGTAAGGTTATTGTTTTTGTCCTGCAGTAATTGAAACTCCAGTGTTCTGGCTGGTGTAAACTTTAACTTTGGCCATTTTCAAATTCCACAGTGTATATAGAGTTGCCAGGCGTCCAGATAAAGCCGGACATAGTTATTTGATTTGCATGTTGGGCCAAAATAAACGGGGTCTGGCTTTTTAAGAAAATGTAAACTTTTTAATGGTAGGTATAATAAAATAAGCTTGATTTTACATACCATTTTTTTTTGTCATATATACTGATATACAAAAACCTCAATTTGTAGGGTGTCTGGCCTTTAAACTCACATGTCCGGTCAAACTGGCTGTCCTGTGTTATATTTGTAGGCTTCTTGAATAAGACACCGTTGAGGTTAATTTCATTTAGCGCTTCATTTCATTTTCGGTTATTAGATTTGGCAACCTGGCAACCTTATGTGTATACAATATACTAAAAAAAAAAAAAAAATACATGCACACGAACATAGAACCTCCTCCTTTTTTTGAAGTCGGTTAAAAAGGATTCAAAGTTTTTGCTTCACATTGTGGTATTATACCACCAAATTACAAATGTGACTATGACATCCCATATGTGTCTAAGCTTTGTTGAATCACTTTGATTCAAGGGCAAATTCTGTTGTACAATGTAATGATAGTCAGATTTTAAATAATTGTGTTTCAATCAATAGAACTTTATTATGTTTTAAAAATCATTACATCATTATTGCATTACATTATTTTCATCTTTGATTAGTCATCGTTGATTTGATTAGACAGTAAGAGATGTGTATTTAACACATTTAAGATAAGATAACAATAAAATAGATTTTCCGGTCCTGGTTACTAATTTATTTTATCAAATATTATCAATTTGTTGGGAAATACCATGAGTAATTACATCAGTCTAGGCGTAATGATTCATTAATACCAGGTTGAAGGGTCTTTGAAGCTGAGCCTTATACCATAAGTTCTAGACAGGCATAAAAAAAAATTCTGCTCTTTATTTTTGTTTTGAAAACTGATAGCATTGGTTACCTCAGGTGTTCATAAAAATGCATAAGTATGGATTTATTAGATATACATTTCTCTAATTATATTATAATACTTTTAATATTCAAATAAAATTATATATTATTATTACAGACTCAGATGGAAATGACCCTGATGAAGAAAACGAAGACCCTGTACCAGAGATTAAATCAGACCAGGAACCTGCAAACCAGCAAACTCTAGTCAGTCACAAGTTGGTTGTGCCTGTTCCTCACGAATCTGAGGTTTCACCAAAAGGTAACATATCATTAAGAAAAATCTATTGTCCGTAAAAACAAAAAGGTAATGTGATTTCTAGACATTCAGCCATTTTTGCCATTGATTTAAGAACCTTATGGTTTAGACTATAAAGTGCAAAATTCAATATTAGCAACACATTATACTTTTATGGCCTCAAGTCAAGAGCAAGGTTTCACAATTCAACAAAGTAGGTACCTATTCATAATTTTAATGTGGCGAAGGAGGCTAAAAAAGATGTAGTAGGTAGTTGATAGTTAAAACTAAATATTGTGTCTATAAATTCAAAACAAACAACCTTGTGTGAGTATAATGAGTTACAAACTGTAGAGGTCGTATGTGAAGGCAATTTTAAGCACACATTTAAAAAACATATCATCTTAAAACATAATAGTGTTGTGTAATCAAGAACTCAAGAACTTTTAAGCAGGAGTGTCATTGACTTGTACCATATTATGAAGGACGTGATAATCGTACACGCTACTTCATCCGGAAGATATCACTTTGAGAGAGATAACACTACAACATAGTGCATAATTTAAAAAGTATTTCAACTTTTTTTTTTTACTTACCAAATTCGTGCTTTACAATCCATAATGCCATTTAATTTATTAATATATATTATTATTAAATTACAGATAATTTTATAAGAATTTTTAGATTACGGAGTATTACGAGATTTGATATAAGTATGTAGTTATGGATTATTTTAGAGTATAGGTACCTAAATAGAGTAGATTTTGTAGATATATAAATTTATACTGAGAAGGAGTGCGGAAGCTATAGCGGTTGCTACAGCTAATACCTACAGATAACTCTATGATATTTTCTTTTATTAATTTCTTTAATTATTTTGACAAATACTATCAGCAATAATTAAATTTAAATCCTCGCTTGCTAAACATCTTATAACAGAATAATTAAATGTGATTGTCCTGAGTTCAAGGTGACTCAATTGGTACAGCAATGTATTAGCATATCATGTGCAATATGCGCATATATAATCTAATACTGTATATTTTGGTACTGTCAGTTCAGATATTTAGTATACAACACTTACAAGAGTACCATCTTAAATAATAAGTTACTGTTTTGGTAGTCATGGTAATTAGCACTTCATAGATACCTGAAGTATTTAGGTATTATGTTTGTGCAACTTCTAGTAAAAGTATTTAGCGAAATTGAACTGTTAGGCATTTGAAGACTGATGACAATATTTTTTTGTAATAACTAGACATTTCTGGCAGTAATCCATACCATGCAAAGAAGCGTATAATGGCGTAACAAACAATTATTATGCATTTTATGTTTAAGTCAGGGTTGGAAAAAAAAAAGTTTTTTTCATATTTTATAAAATAAACAGTTAATGTTTAAAACTGTTGGTTTTTTTGTTTTTTTTTTTTTATTTCCCTTAAGGGATCGATTTCAAATCAATTTTAGCGAATAATAAAATAATCTTATCTTTTTTTTATAAATTATTGGCTTTAATATTGCATAATATAGCAATATTAAAGCGGCAGCGGAGCGTGCATTGAACTCATAGACTTGTGTCCCCTAGGACACTAGCATCGGATGAAAATTTTGTTCGTGATGCCTTTGTTGCATACAAACAGAATTGTTAGTATCTTGGTTATTGCATCTTGCGTAAAGTTTATTTTTTTCACTCGATCATATTAACCTAAAAGTCCCGTGGCTGTTTATTCAGGTGTGAACACTACACTCAAATAGATTTCTTCACGTCTGTTTAACCGAGTCTATCCGAGTTCGTCTGCTCTATTTTCGTTTATTTTAAAATATGGTTCATGAAATTTAAATAATGTTGAAATAATAAGGGCAACTTTTGATTAAAATTTTGTCCTTTTTTTCATTTAAGTATAAAAGTAATTTTTTCATGTCGTCTTTTATGAATTTACATTTAGTATAATAATATGAAATCTTTGTTTGTTTTACTTACGTTATTTTCATTACCCTAAAAAATGTCCACGGTCTACGTTGCCTGTTTCACTAAAATTTGTTTGTTTCAATACTTTGTTTGTTTGATAAAAGAAGTAATAATTCAAACTTGAATAAGTACTGTTTAATGGTTATATTATCGCTAGTAACTGTGTCCATATGCACGTTTGTTTACCAATATAAATAGCTGTACTGTTTATAATTTCAGAATTTTTCCCCAACTCGATGCCCGATGGATTCTCAGATGAGGATAACGACCATTTCTTCCCGTTCTTCATGACCTCCGTGATTCTGATGGTGCTGCTGTACGTCCTTTATCATAACAAGAGCAAAGTCAGCAAAGTGGTGAGTACCAGTACCTACTATAATTAATCTAACAATGAACCTCCTAGAGGGATATCCACCCATTATTTTACTAGATTTAAAAAAAATGGACAGTCATATCCTCATTTGATAGTAAAAACATGCATCTGTGATTGTTTGTCAGGTCACAATTTATTTGGTTTCGCTGCCGGGTATTACTTCTGTAATCCTTGAATTTAATTTGTATAGACAAAACTGTTCGACACATACTTACATAATTTTATTGAAACCACCCTGAAGTCCCGCTACAGGGCAAAAGTGTCATACAGACGCTTGTTCAGTTTTGACGACATTCACTGACAGATAATTAATGTTATAGGGAGTACTTAACTAAAGCTGCTAATTCAAATATTACTTTTATCTAAGAAAAATAATTAGGTAGGTACATCTACAAGAAAATTAGGTAGGTAAACCAGAATTCTTCGGCGACGTAGTGGCGGGTATGCTAGTAATTCCTCACCGTGTTTTCTTTCACTGATGTCTTAGAAAGTACCTACATATGATCGGAAGTAGTCACATTGGTACTTGCTCAAATCTGACGACGTTGTAAACAAAGCATTATACTTATGGGGCACTTAGGGCCTTATCATACTAGCGGTTTGGAAGCGGCTGCGGGGCGAATGCATCGCGAACACGCTGCGGCTGCGAAGCGAGGACGTCGCGGACGCGTGATAAATGCGTTACGTTTTCGTTAGACGGGCTGGCGTTTGTTCGAGGCTGTACATAATGATGTCCACTTTGCTGTCCGTAACGAATTCGCTGCGCATGCGCGGAGTGTTCGTTGTGTGTCCGTAACGAAACCGTTGCGCGCCCGCTCCGCTTTGAGGACGTTCGCAATCCGCTAGTGTGATAAGGCCCTTAGGTAATAGGTTCCTCAATATAAGAAAGGTCATGCATTTGTGAGCTCGCACACCGATATTCCAATTAATGCTAAAATACTACCTACTAATCAGATTATAAAGCAGTTTCTTGCCGTCCACTCGCACAATGATGCCAGAATACAATCATCTATCTATCCTTTTCCTAACTACATAATTATGTTGGGGTAGCATAAGTAGTTCCTATTTAACTAAATGAAGCTGAGTACTGATATTTTACATGGAGCGATTTTCTATCGGAGCTCCACAACCCAGTGACCAGGTGACACTGTCCTTGGTTTAATTTGTTGTAAGCGGAGTTCTGAGTTTCTGACTATGCACGTAAAGGCTGTCTGTGTGAAGTTCTACAGCTGGAACCAACGGCTTGACGAGGTTTCCGAGGCACTGATGGGTTCTCATCTCAATTACAGGGTGACTTTGAATAAATGCGACAAAATGAAATGGGAGTTTCAGTTCCATTAACAAAGTAATTATAATTTTTTTCTACAATCTAAATTGTTAAACGAAATTACTTGATTATCGTTTTTAAATGGTCCATTGACGTTGTTATCTTCATTTGAGTACGAATTATCGGTATTCCAGAAAAATAAATAATATTCAAAATAAATAACAAAAACTAAAGTATCAAAAAATCTCGTCCGACTCATGGCAGTGCTCGATAATCGTAGTCGAGTACTCATATAATTAAACGTTGCCGTTCATAGCGGTCATTTACCTAATTTTGCCTATTTTCTAGTGAAGAATCGCGCGACTTTAATAAACTTAACGTTTTTGTAACACTGTTAATAGTTCATTAATTTTACATTTGATAATATATGTTCTATATTCTCTTGACAACACAGGTAGTATGTATATTTAAATTTGTAGCATCTATTCAATGTCACCCTGTATAATATACTAGCGGATGTCACGTGGTTTCACCCGCGTAGTTCCCGTTCTGGTGGGAATACAGGGATAAAAAGTAGCCTATGTCACCCGGGGATTGTGAAGCTTCCCATCGGTGAACAATTTTTAAAATACGTCCAGTAATTTTTAAATTTACTCGTTACATAAGAAAGTTCTGTAGAACTTTTCTCTTCATGATATTTGTATAGATGGTCACCAATTCGCGGACGATCTACCCATGCGCCTGTTATTGTTAAACCCGAAGCCAGTAAGTACATACTTTATATCTATTTTCTTTTTTCAGTTCTTCGGTTTGGTACTAGAAGGTCGTCAAAGCGGTCGTCGTCGCAACAGCCGCGGCCACGCCTACCGCCGCCTCGACACGTTAGAGCAAGCCATGAGCGCTAACACAGCCGCGCCACCCAGCAAGATTATTTACTAAAACGCAGCTAAAACTTAGGTAACATGAACATTCAGTACATCTGCTTAGGGAGAAGTCTGACTGCGATGATGTGATCTCTGAACTGCGTTTAGCATCTTATTGACTGCCTTCTGAACGGAACTTCTATGTTTGTAAACTTCAATGTGAGTGCCGCTAAAATGTAGTACTTATGATCAACAACGGTGGCGCCATCTACGACTAAGTTCTTGTATTACTTTTCGCGTTATTTCACTAATATAAAGTCAACTTTATGCCATTAGAAATAAGGTTTATTTTATATTAATAAAATAGTGCGTAGTGATGCGGGACGCAGTTCGCTTGAAAGCAAGAGATTGTGATTAACTCTGAACATTGAAATAAATCACGACGATCCAGTAAATAAATTCGTAAATAAGTTCTTTTTTGAAGCAAGGTGTTTTCGCCATTTAGCTGTTTTACCATCCTTTCTTTTCATTTTATTCAAATTTAATTACGCGTGCGTTTTGAGGCATTTATAGAATTTGCACTTCAGTGGTGTAGTTTCACATCTTTACGCACCGTTTAATGTATTTATTCCACAATCTTCTATTAATTTATCTAGTCCGGCAATTAAAAACGGGTGCTTTCTTAAAAGTTTTAATTCTGTTTCTTTTTTTCGTACATTATTTTAGACAGAGGAATGGCCAGTAGAATACTATTCATCTCCAAATGTAAGAGGAGTAGGAAGAAAGTGCAATGCTCGGTCTTATCATTGTGCTAGTGTCAACAAACTCACAATAATAATTAAAAAGTATTGTAGGTTCCATTTGACGTAAATTTTCTGTTTACATTTTGACAAATGACAGATTATAAATATCATACTTAAAAAACATGGACTCCTTTTGTTCATGTATTAGACAGCGGAATTTTTAACAATAGTAAGGAGTGTGTAGCAAATAAGATCGTATGACACGGGTAGTAAAAACGTCTTGTTATTTCCAATAATACAATTTAACCTTTTTTATTTATGTCCCCATAAATCAAATAAGGTCATTAAGTTGCCAAGCTTGTTTTTATTTTCTTTTAAGTTTGAATGACACCTTTTTAGTACATCCACGTCGTAACTACACCACTTACATTCCCATTATAGCCTCAACCTCCTTTATATAAAAGTTGTGGCAGAACAATACTGGTTAGGAATGATTCGTCATGATGGTCAACTTTTTTTATTCAAAAACCATTAACAAATAAAAAATGGAACAGCTTTCACAACTTGTCAGAGGATAATGTTCCAATTTTCTGACGAGATGTGTCTCAATAACGTAGTCATTGGTGTCAATTCCGATTTCAAAAAACAAACGAAAATTAGAAAAGTATTGTTATCTCTTACTGACATACAGCATTAGAAAAGGACAGGTGACAGATCAAAGCTTAGTTATAAATGTCAAAATAGTTACATATTACTTTCTGTCTCTTTGCGGTCCTAAAAACAAAATGAAATAGTCATTTGTCACCAGCCTTTACTGTTTATAGTACAGAGGCCAGCACTTCTAGCTTCAAAAATGTTTCGAATTTCTTTGATATTTTTTCAACATAATTACAGAGGAATAAGATACAAGTTCAATTTTCAAATGTCACATAAATTTGACTTTGACTTTTTGTATAAGACAGAAAGAGATTGCAATAGCTTAAAATACATTTAGTTTTTGAGCAAAGGAATCGGAATTCACCAATGGTCTTTTCACTATAAATATTAGTATGCTAACAAAACGTGCACCAAGTGCCTGTCTTGTATAAAGGCATTATTATATCTTCTAAGCAGCTTCAGTAAAGGTGACAAGTACAACGCTAGGTTAGTAGAAAACACACAATATTGTAACATACAAAATCTCTTAACCACTATAATTATGATTGTATGTTAACTATGATTAAGAATTATTAATGTTTTTAAAACGATGAGGGTTTCTATTCCGAAAATATGAACGTTTAAAATGAAATTATTTTCTTTTTTTTTTACTTAATTTTTAGTTAGTTCCTATTACTAGAAAATATATTGTGGACATTAATTCAAACGTTGCTTAATACAAATGATAAATGGCTGGTATTAGATCTCAATATAATTAAATATCCTATTAATATTGAGGCTGTTTGGTATATAAAATTTGCGCAATCAGAATTCGATTGAAGTTTCTTTGCAGGAATTTGTGATTTTGTGTGGTGTAGAGTGTTCTGTTCTACTCATGAATATAAACAACTTTCACTGTGGGACCAACACGAATATTGCAAAAAAAAATACATTTTGATCGAGTAGGTATCAAACTTTTGTACGCAACAGCTGTCTTTTTTAGCGATTTCTGAGTTGGTCCACATTCATAAGTAGAACACTCAGTAAACATTTCTCACAAGACTAAATATACACCTTGTATGCAGGAAGTTTAAGAACTTGATAAAGCGCGTCTAATTCTGATTATGCGTAGATTGCATACGATAATGTACAATTTATGGAGAATGGTTCTATTTGTCCTGAAATATCATTTTCGACAACATTCAAAGTAGAAATAATATTTATTTATCTATCGTATATACTTAAGTACTTTTATGATTAAAAAGTTAAAACTATTTGTTTGGCTAATTATTAAACATTTCTATATTTCTGGCATTTCACTCCTTATTAGACATAGTTTGTAGTTTAAATGAAACAAATTAAAAGTTATTATAAACATAAAGTCATATTAAATTCCGGTAAAATAAATGTTATGCTACTTAAGCACTCGATGTTCGAAAACAATTTGTTTTGTGTATATTGTGTAAATAAATGTCGTATGCGTGGTCTTGTATTTATGGTCTACAAAAGTTGCGCAACATTGTTACATTTTTTTTGTGGCAACACCGTAAACACCGTATACAACATGTTCGTGCAACACAAAAGTGCGTTGCTGTAACAATTTTGTGGAACTTTTGTTTGCCTTGAGTATAGGCTTCAAAATCGCGAATTATCGTGATAGCGTAGAATTCTCAATTACACTTTGATTTCCGTTTTAGTTCCGGTTGTGAATAGTAGCAATATAGAATTTAAGTATTATCTATTAATATAATGAGTATTAAAACAGTTTGAAATTTAATTTTTGTAGAACTATATAATTATTTTGAAGCAACGCGATTTCATTTAGTTTTATGATGTCATTAATTAATGTTCTTACAAATCGTGTCCTTTAAGGACTAGTTTAAGATTAGACTTAATTTATTTCACTTTGTATTTATAATAAAGTTCGAAAAACACAATTTTCATGTTTGATTACTACTATAATACACCATCACGACACATGCCTTCAAGTTGCGTTTAGTTTTGGGGAAAATAAAATTTTCCAAACTGTGCTTTCCTATAGTTGCTTATCACCCTAAGGAATGTTAGTTGTAGGGACGTCATGAAACGACAACATCTTTTTGTCTATAAGATAGTTAAATAAATTCGGTATTCGCTGTTATAAACCGTGATAAAGCAATTGACGGACATTATATTTTTCGCTAAACGAAAACGTTTGATGCCATTTTAAGGAGATTCTGCGCACCAACGAGTAAGATTTGGCATACCCACTTAGTTAAAATTATATGGAGAAAGTGTACTTAAATTAAATTGCTTGCAGAAAGCTAAACGGTTGAATTTTGTTTCAACCTGTAGGCGACAACTAGGAGGTACCTATCGATAACAAGGTAAAAATCAATTCTGACTCAAGTATTGTTAATAACTTACTGGGGCTGTCTCGATAGTTCTACAAGCTATTGCAATATTTGAGACAGTATTGTTTTATTATTATTAATAATAATAATAATAATAAATCGTTTATTTGCTAAAAACATGGTATAAAAGATGGTAATCTTAATAATGTGAACAAACATGTTTTGCTTAATAGGTATAAGCGTGCAAATAGGTACATGCATAACGAAACAGTGTCATCATGCGATTTTATGTTCCAGGAACTCCTTGACACTGTAGAAACTATTGGCAGAGAGCCATTTGTATTTTTTGTTCTTGAACATTCTTGTATTTAATGTTTTTAATTCCTTTGGTATTTTATTGTATACCTGGACACACATAAATATACAGCTTTTATTATATTTCGCAAGCCTTGGGAGAACATCTAACACGAGACTGTAGGTGTCACGCCTGCTGCGAGAATTCACATCGCTTGCTTTCGCAAACAGGTCCCTATGCTTCCACAGAAACAAACAAATTTAAAAAATGTAAATTACTTATTATTATTCTGTAAATTGGTTTTTTTCAAGCTTTTTACACGACGTAAATGCAAAATATTGTTTATGAACTAGTGAGGCGAAGTCGGTGTTGTCCGACTATTCTACATGAAATTTATGTTTCCGCATCATTCCACGCCCTCTATCTATAACGCTGGATAATATTTAGACCTTGGTGAATGACCAAATGTTTCTCTTCATCTAACCTGTGTCTCGTAGTTGCTAAATACCGTTAGATGGTGTTTCTTTGCCTGTTAATGGCAAAAATAGGCACTAAAATTGAAGCTTGAATTTTCCATCGTGGGGAAAGGATGAACCAATAGACTGAAGTCAACTGCTTAGGGTTCGCCCAACGTAACAGCGGTTGTAGAAGTGCCTTTCATCCATCCCACAGATGGCGCTAGCAGAAAGTGTACACTAAGCTGATATTATTATTGTTGATAATTTAATTCTGATCATACCATGAAACAAACTTACTTTTGTTTAAACTCTTAAAACCCTTTTAAGACCTCAAAGTCATACCTACCCAAAAATATTAACAGTAATTAAACATGATTATTGTTTCAAGGAACCCTTGCGCAACAGTTTAAGACATCTTTTTATTTTCCTGGAAGACAATTGTGTTCAATTAAATATTTGATTCAATAACAGAACATAATTACAAAGGCAAAATTCCGCTTCAATTCGGGGAAGCTATGAAACTTACTGAAAGTAAAATACAAGAGTCGTGAGGTGTAGCTACTAAGTTCGTTACAAAATAATTCAATTTTAATTTGACAAAGAAATGTACCTAAGTTATAATATGAGTTGTACCTATAACTTGAACAATTTTCAACTTCGCAAACACTCGTACCTACTTAAAAATTGTTTCGAAATCATTGGTTGATGAAAATATAGAACTCTATAGTTAGCTCTTTCTTCTATAAAGTAAAACGTTGACTCACAATGGTAATTTCTCCTGTGTCGTATGTGCGCCACAATGGGAATTTCTCCTGTGTCGTAGGTGCGCCACAATGGGAATTTCTTCTGTGTCGTAGGTGCGCCACAATGTGAATTTATCCCGTATCGTGTAGGTTCGTTTCCTAACAAGACATACTAATAATAATTTATTGCCTGTATCTTGGGTACCAATTAAAAATAAAACAAAAATACTTAATAATAAAAAAGTAAAACAACAATATTCAAACAAAAAAAAACTAAAGAATTAACTGTGTGCCAAGTAGTGTTTGACTGTAGGTACCTATGTGTAGATATGGGAGTGTCTAGTGTGTAGTGTAGTGATTCGATGGTGTGTAAGAGTGAGTTTGAGGTGTAAATAATTTTACATGTAAATTGACATCAATCAGGCTCGGAACAACTAAGTATAGAACAACTAGTGGCGGACTCAATATTGTCGTTTGAGGGGTTGTTGAACCCGATATAGGTCAGTTTCTAGCAAATTATCACTAGGTACAAAAGCATACACTTTTATTTTGCCTAACGCATAAGAAACCTCGAATCATTATCGAAATTCCTTATTATGTATAGGTAGGTACAGGTGATATATACTAACGAATAGAAGCAATTATAGACTCGTGTCAGGCATAGCAAATTTACCTAGGTATTTATTTTATTTTATGTATTGAGGTGAAAACAAACAATAACACAATAAATTTTACTAATAAATAATGAACAAAAGGTTTACAAATTTACTTTATGTTTTTTTCCTCAAAATACCATTTCAGACACTAATCTGCATAGTTCTTCTATGATCTGACCAAGACGATGTCTGGACTTTAAACGAGACTCGTGAGCTTCTTTCGGTGTTTCTTCTCATAGTAGTCAGATAGTGAAACGCCGACCTCACCTAGCTGAAAAATGAGGTGTAAAAGTGTTTGTATGAACCTAGTTACAGAAATAAATATTAAGTAGGTAGGTACCATTTTTTATCACTTTATCAATAAAACAATAATTGCGTTGATCTTACAAGATACAAGATAAGATAAGATAAGATTTATTTATTTGCGTAGAATGTAGGTAATGAATACATTAGGTGTTGCAATATTTTTAGATCCTTATACATTCTGCCGCATGGCATGCAAAATTTTATTAGCTTTAAATACACATTAATTATTAACTTATTACAGTTTTCTTAAAAAATATACCTAGGTACTATTAACTATTCTTATTATTTAATTATGTAGAGGGACTTAATAAATTGTTAAATATAAGACCTATATATACCTACAAGTAACATTAGTTAGTACCTACTTGCCGTCTAATATCCCAATTAAGCTGACTCTGTTATTATAAGAGGTTTCTAACAAAATCAATTTGTATCCCCTTTAGTCGGTGGGTAGTAGATGGATGGGTATTTTCATATCCGGACAAAATTGGGTCATCGAATCCATTTATCACCATGATTGTTATGAAGAGTTGGCTATTATTTGTGTTAATAGAGGTATTTATTTATGGAGCTAGTGTTGACGAGGCGCTGATGTTGAACAGAATTATTATTTTCTATCACTTCTCGTCCGCGTGTATTTCAAACTTTAACAGCCTTCCACCCCTCGTAGTTTTAAAAATAAATTATAGTCTATGACACTCAAAATTAATGTAGCTTTCTGTTGGTAAAAGAATTTTCAAAATCTGTTCAGTAGATTCAGAGTTTTCCCCTACAACTTAACCTCTTTATAATATACTAGCTGCGCCCCGCGATTTCACCCGCATAAGTATCGATACCGTGGGAATGTCGGTGTTAAAACTATTCTATGCGATAATCCAGGGTGTCAGCTAACTCCATACCAAATTTTATTATAATAAATTGCTCTAGCCGTTTAGACGTGAAGAAGTAACAAACATACATAAGTAGGTACTCACGCACTCACAAACTTTCGCTTTTATAATATTAGTGTGATTGGTATAGATTTACACACCCCACTTCTTTGGAAAGTCTTTTTGTTGGAATAAGTAGGTACTGGACCCCTATATCATCAATGCTAAGTGATTGGGTTTTATCTTATCGCCGGGGCCCGTGTAGCTCCGATTATTGTACTAATACCTACCTAACCTACTAGATATAGGTTACCTACCTTGTATACCTACAAGGTAGGTAACCTATATCTGGTAGGTAAATATTTGTCGTACCTACTACGTACCTAGGTACACACCAGACCATTGCATACTTCACACTGGAGCAGAACTACAACTGGAACAGTCCAAGTGGTGGCCTAGTGGTAACGGCGTTTTACTTGATATAAATTATTTCGTCACTGCTGTTCTTAAAACTGTGAAAGAAAACGCGTCATGAGAAAACTGGCATACCTACCCAAAAGATCGAAGACACTGGGCCTGCGTGGTAGATTATTTCTCATAGAAAAGAGTCTGTGTCCCAGCAGAGAGAACATTATAGGCTGATTAATGATACTTGTATGTAAGACTACAAATTACTGCCATATTAGTTTTTAACGGTTGTTTGTGCAGAAACCTCCTTCAGAGGTTTATGCTGCTTTGGCTAGCCTGGGTTTTCTCAATATAGGATAAACGGACCTTCTTTTTTTCTACTTCTCTTTGTCGAGGGGTAATTGAGAGCATTCTTTATTAAAACAGTCTAGCTATCACCATCTAGGCCTTCTACGATGTCCCATTGGGTCGCATGTCAGATATATCCAACTCAATTTTACTTTATTTGGCAATTTTCCGTGTAATATCAGTTTTATTTTTAGATCATTGTATTCCTACGGTCTTCAAGTTTCATATTCATAATATTTCGTTCCATAAGTCTAGTAACCTACAATCGTAATAAAAGCTCTTTTTAACCTTGAGGTGAAAGCGGCAGCGTAGCCGGCGAAATTCATTTTTTCTTGTGTTTTTTTTTGCAATTTTCCGTTCAGTGTCAGTTTGTTTGTCGATTGAAATACGATTCGCGACTGCAACAAATTATTACTTAGATAAAACATGAACATTTGTTACGATCGTGAATTATATTTTGCGGGCTAATTTGGAACACCCACCTTAAAGTTTATTTCTTACTTAGGTACACGTGCGTGGGTAGAAAGGTACCAGACAAAGAAGATATTCTGATCTGTTTCATATTATCTAGATATTTATAGCTGTGATATTCATATCCATGCGAGAGTAAAGTGAACGCAATCCTGTAAAGTTTCCACGCTCAATTGTTTTAGTTTCTGAACTTTAAAAGTGGTGTTAGAACTTTATAGTTGTGGGCAGCAAATTAGCATGTGGACAGTGTTTATTCCTGGAAGGTAAGAAACTAACTATGTAAAACTTTTGGTTGAGTAGGTATACTGCAATTTCTGTTGACGTCTGTCATTAAACAGCAATGTAAATTGAAGTCAAATGTAGATACTTAGCTTTAAAAGTGGTTGATGTGTAAAGGAAAAAACAAAACAAAAACAAATAGCATTTATTTAGTACAATCAACATCTACACTAATATTAGAAAGATTTTTTTGTGAAGGAAAGGTTGACCCAAAAACGAGTGGTTCAAATGCGAAAATCTTCATCATCCTACGAAGTTCTTTTATCACCGAGTAATTACTAGACATTGTTTTTCGAAACTGTGAGTGAAAGTCAACATCAAACTTTTTATTTTAACCGTTCAATTGTGTCAATTAGAGACACAATAGAAAGACAATGACAGCGCGGACACCGGTGTCCTCTCGAAGTTTTATGAATATTAGGCCATTTTATGGCACTTTTGAACTTCAAACAAAAGGTAACTTAAAAAATGATTCTAGTTTCCCCTTTCACAAAAGTAGATTTGTATGGAGAAGAATAGGCAAGAAACACCATACTTACTTACTTACAATATCGAGCATATTTTTTCCTATAATCGGCATATTTTTTTCTACAATCTGTCGCTTTATCGATTCTTCCGCTATAAAGGAGTTTCTGCGGTGGCTGGTCGATCTTTAGGTTTAAGGTGCGCTTGCTAAGGTCGATCTGTACCTGGATAAGTGATCATCTATCACACATGTGAAGTACCCCATAGCTTCCAAAGTACGTTATGCTGTCGGTTCCCGGTGTCGTTTGAAGATTTGGTCAGTGGATACGAAACGGGGCCACTGCGGAGGAAAAAAGACTTCCCGTTACGTAGGTACACTCTAACCGAAGATTCTTGACAATCGTTAGGATTACGTAGTAAACCCCCTTAAAGTCTGACAACATATCTTACCAGTCGGCATATGTAGATATTGATCCGCAACCGATTAGACTGAAAGCCGATCCCAAAGGCTAGGCAGATTTTAAGTAAGTAGTAGGTAGGTACAGACGCCAGCATATCTACCTACCCGAATGTGTCAAATTTCTTTGATAGGTTTCAACTTTATTCTAAACGCAATGAGGTTCACGTTCAATTGGGAAAATTTAACAGTTTGGGGTAGGTTGATGTGCTGGCGTCTGAGTCTGTAGGTACTAACTTACACTACTGTTTTACGCTTATTGCAAATTAAATGGTGAAATGACGATTGATGGAATGTTTTTAATAAGGTGACGAAATAAAAACACAAACAAAGTAAATACCTACCTCGGTATTATTTAAAATGAAAATTCTCATCTGCCTCAAGTGAATAGATTAACATAATTTTGTTTAACGGATTTCCTGAACCGAATATTATGCAAATGTCAAGAACAATAACGATAAAATTGTCGATATAGCTTAAGCCATTGCTTTAGCCACGTAATTAATTCCTGATGGTGATTTGCGATTTTGCCGAAATCTTTTGCCTATAGAAGATACATCGTTGGATAGATATAAATTATATTAAACCAACAGGTTTATTTTCATGGGATGCAATGTGCAATTGTGCATATTCAGTAGAGAGATCCATCTTCTTGGATCTAGGTTAATAGGTCTTTTTAGCGAGGTGGACAATCCGCCGCCCCACGGAGTTCTGCAAGACTCTAACTGACTAATCACAACCCAAGTGTCCCACCTCACCTTCGCCGGGGGTCACAGGAACAGAAGATCTTCCGCAATCCCCACTCCAAGTTGGATGTAGGTTAGTTTATTTTCTACTTTATTTTAAGTGACGCAACGCAACGGTGATATTGATTTAGCATTGAAAAACGCGCGTCCCTATACCCCTATCCTTACCTACTTTTCCTACCTAAAACATAGTTACTTTCTGCGGGAGATTGAAGGTTTGATTCGTCATTTTGGACTGGGTAAAATAGGTTAGGTTAGGTTAGGACTGTGACCAACCGCCGGATAGCCGAGCGAGCGTAGCGAGTTGTGCTGCGGCAGCGGCCGACGAGCGCTACTTCTCAAAATAAAAAAGATATTTTGTACCCGAACAAAAAAATATATAGCATAAGTTTCTTGTAATCAATGTCTAAGGACATTACAAAACAATCCTTGTCTTTGTTGAATAATCAAAAATATAAGTGAAAAAGCGTACAATCTATTCTACTTACTTGATGATAATATTAGATCAATTTGACGATCAGTTAATGTTAGATGACTTATATATTTTAAACGTACCTACAGAGTTATAAAATTAGAAGCTTATAGAATTACTATTTGTTGCCATATACACACATCCATCAAAAAAGTCTAAGCAACATGCATGATATTACAAATTAACCATTTATATTCATTAATTTCTAAGTAGGTATGTACCTACTCACTCAAAGTGCGTAGGTAAGTAAACTTTTTTGTTATTGACGACATATTGGCTGGTTGTAAAAAAAAATCAATTATGTTTTGTTTCTTCAAAAAGTTCTAATGACTGCGAATTTGTTTAAATTTAAGTGCGTTAAAATTGCTACGTTTAGTCTTGATTTTATAATTTTACCAACCATTTAAATAAAGTTAGCGATTAAATTGAATTGTTAGATTAGTTAGATTCTTTATGTCATGGAGCGACGTCATTTGATGCAAATGAAATGCAAAGAGCTGTAGGGATGTTGCAAGCGGGAAGTAATCAATCTCAAGTATCTCGACTTTTGGGCATTCATAGAAGTGTTATTTGTCGTCTTTGGCAGCGCTACAATAACACAGGGGAACCCGCTGAACAGCATCCAGGCCGTAAAAGGAGTACAACCACTCGGCAAGACGGGTACATACAACTGACTGCAAGACGCCAGCCGATGTTAACCGCTCGAGAGATAAGTTGGAAATTCAAGTGGTGTTGATGAAAATCCCCAAACTGTGAGAAATCGACTACACGAGTACGGCCTACGAGCTCGACGCCCAATCAGGTGCCCACCGATACGTCATGGGTATCGCGCTCGTCGAAATGAATGGTGTAGAAAAAGCATAACATGGACCTGGGAACAATGGGATAAAATTATGTTTTCGGATGAGTCGCGATTCGGGTTTAGGCCTGATAGGTGCGATAGAAGGGTGCGAGTGTCGTCGGCCCGAAAATACTGAAAGGCTCAGGTGCGTTCAGGAAATTCATCCATACAGCGGCTCAACAGTTATGGTATGGGCGGGTATTATGAAGAACAGGTGAACTGAGCTCGGTTTTGTAAATGGAAACATGGACGCTGAAAATTACATAGAGGATATTCTCAGACCTTATGTCCATCCATTTGCACAAACCTTTGGCTCCGATTTTACGTTAATGCATGACATTGATATTATGATAATTAAAAGAAGCCTGTTTAATTAGCACCCATTCTTTATTTCGGTCATAAAAGTGCCTTTCATGTTATTTTTTTTATTTCTTAAATATTTATGGCAATTTCAAATTATTGACAATCAAATATAATTCACTGATATTACCAACCTTAAATTTAATCTGAGATTGGCAACATTAAGAATGGGGTTGAACCTTCGATATGCAATTTTTCGCTTCCGGCACACACATTGGCTTATTTGAATTTGAATCTTATTAATGTCATTCAAAATCCAATTGGCCTTTTTCAAATTACACCGTAACACCCAATTTTTTAAATCATGTTTTCCATTTTATCTGGGTTGCTATCCTATTTTGTATGGCCTTTACTTTACTCGACCTATGAGCGCGGGCTTAGCAAATTTAATAATCGACTAAATACAATTAAGTTATTTATTTTGTGGGGTATTCCTCGAAGCGCAACCTTTTCTAAGCGCAACCATCGAAGCGCAACTATCTTATTCCGCGAAGCGCTACCGTTAGATGCGCTCACAAAATCAAAATAAAAATAGTATATTTTTATTCCGCGAAGCCCAATCATGATTAAAATTAGAGAGCGAGGGCTATCATGGATTAATCAAATATAACGATAGACAGTTTTATATCGACTGTCATACATTTTTTACCAGGCAAACATAAATTGACTGGAACTAAGTGTTCAGCAACTATTGGCCAAATTATGTTAAAGAGACATACAAGTTCATTAAATTGAATTATAGCTGTTGTTTTGAAAGTACCAGGGTATCAGAAATGATTAGAAAATTGACGCCTTTACACAATCTTGTTACCAAATTATCGAGAGTGTAATAATTCATAAAATCCGTTACTAATACCAAAATTCTAGGTTTCCTAATCCGATATTCTATCCAAATTTTATTTCGCCGTTCTCGAAAGGTCAAAGCGATTTAATCCTCCGCTACGTGTGCCATTAACCTAAGCCAATTAAATCTTTTACTGGCAAAACTCATTCATTGCGCGTGCAAGCAGTGTCTTATTTTATTCCAAACGAGTGGGTCCTTAGCTGGAAAGTACAGTCGCCAGCACCTCAAGTTACCCTAAACAGTAAAATTTTCCCAATTGAACTTAAACCTTATTCTGTTAACTATAAAGTTGGCTTCTGGTACACCTTATTAATGAAAATAAAATAAAACTGGTGAAATGGGGGGTGTATTCAAAGTACACCTTTGCATAACTCTTCGGGCAATATAGGCATAATGTTAGATAAGTTTTTGTTTAAATAGAATCTAATGTATTTGTTTGCTAAAATCATGTTGTACAAGTTGATAAATATGTAAAAAAGGGAAGCTTCTATGTTTTGCTAAAAACAAGAGCATGCAAAATTAAGTAGATAATACCATATTCCTTAATTGACATGTCACAGTTCTTTTTATTTAACCACTCACGTTATTGAATTTTAAAAGTGTCTTCAATGTATTTATTATTAGGTAACTTATTAGAGGTTTACTCGCATAGCCAAGTTTTTATTATAATTTGATAGTCTTTAGTAGCTTGTATAATACAAGTCTGTCAAAAAATGCTGCCCAGTACAAGGCTGTCACTGTAATTTATTGTCTGTCAGTCTATCAATCTAAAACTGCAATATGTAGTTTGTGTAAAACAGGATAGTTAGAATGGTACAAGGACCGGTCCTTTCCAACTATCCTGGTTTTACAAGTGAAGTTTGCTATATTTATCGAACTTCGCGAAACAAAGGAGGGTAATGTGTTTATCAGCCTATGTATAGGGTAAACCAGGCAAACGTGCCCCAGTCGAATACGTGCCCCACTAGCGAAACTCAGAGAAGCGCTTTAAATTTGCCGCGAATTTGATGACAAAACATTAGTGCCACAAGCATGGCGGCAATTTAAACAACACAGTGCCGGTTATTATTTGTTTTTATTCAGAAAAAGTGAATAAAAGGTTTGTACGAATACGTGAATTTGTATTGGACGTATTTTCACGTTAAGTCAAAGTATTTTCTCTGTAAAATTTAGTTTATGTATAGTTTTATTCCAAAACTAACCTCTTTGAACTTCTGATGGGTTATAATTACGTTCCATTTGTCGTTACATTTTTTTTCGTTTGTAAGTGGGGCACATTACACTGAACTTTGGCAAACGTGCCCTGATTTTTTTCAGGTAATGTGCCCTTTTTGGTGATTGTTTTTCTGTTGTTATTTGAGTGAGTTTCTATTTAAATTATAATGTAAATTATAGTGTTTTGTTCATGTTCGGATGTTGAAACTTATTTTGAGGTTTTATTAAAATTACTGACTACTGAAAATATTTACAACATGGACGAGAGTGGAATTCCAGTCAGTAATAACACTGGACCCGTAGGTACTAGCTAGCAAAGGCGCTAAATGTGTAAAAACTGTAACCAGCACTGAAAAAGGAGAAATATATCTTTGATTGCATGTTGCAAAGCAGAAGGCACATTTCTTCCGCCTGTATTGACATTGAAGGGAAAATACAAGAAACCTGAATTTTCTAAAGGTCAACCGCCTGGATCAGATGTGTACTCGTATATAAATCAGAAATCATCTTACATCAATGCTGAACTATTTTTCAATTGGATAAGGATCATTTTATTCCACGAAAGCAAGAAGGTAAGGTTCTTCTGATTTTAGATCACACTAAAAAAAGACCGACTCAGCGTAGGTATACAATGTTCTGGATTCAGTGTATACAATGTTCTGGCTGGTTACACGAAGACTACAAGTTATGCACAAAAATGCAACAAGTTCGATACAACAAATAAAGGGAAAAGAAAAGGATAAAAGACATCAAAGTGAGAGGCTTCACCGGGGCACTTAAGACTGACGTATCAGTGTAATGTGCCCCACCCTATATTTTAAGAAATACTTGATCTTGGTTATTTTTATTCATATTTTAGAAGATTTTTTTAGTTTTTGTTATGACAATTGAGTCAGAGGTTAAGACTGATCACTTTAATAAACATCTTCTAAGTAATAATTTTATTTTATTTCAATTCTTCGAATTGTGGGGCACGTTTGCCTGGTTTACCCTAAACAAACAGCGCGGGAGCGTGGCGCGATTTTGACGAAATATACATTAGACTTACACCATATCTCGATATCAGTGTAGGTACTTATGAGTGTATAATACTATACATGGTAGGGATATCTATGGTATATATTGTAGCGACATCTATCTCGCCAAATACGAACTATCCTACATCGCGCTATTAGAGTTATCCGCGTAACTTGAACGTATCTTGTATACTTTCAAGTTGCGCGGATATTTCTAATACTCCCGACACCCGTCTGGTCGGAGGATCCTTCCTTTTCAATGTAAATGAGGAACTTTAGGTACACCCTTTTCCTCATACCTCCAAAATGTAGTTAAATATATTAAATACTTTATAGTTGAACCACTTAAACCTGTTACCTACGCTACAGCAACAACTCGTATAAAATGCCACCTTTTCAAAAATGATAAGTTGGGTTTGATTGTTTTTTCTGCTATGTTTAGCAGTAACGGTAAACCTTTCAATAAATAAAGTCACCGGGCGTTAAATACTAAGCTCGAAAACGAATAACATTAGTCGACATCTTAAATCTTAATTAAGTTACGTTAAGCGGCAGGTAGCTAATTATACTCGGCTTAACAAGTTTACTTACTCAGCGCCAAAACTCGCCCCCGCAGATTCTAATGAAACAAAAATATGTATGAATTGCTCGGTTTTTAAGCGGATACTTAACTTCAGTAGGACATTTATCTCGTCTACCGTTCCAAAAAACCTACCAAAAAGGTATTTTTGTATTTTATTGAAACACTAGCTTTTCCCACAATTTCGTTTGCATGTTTTTCATACTTTTCCTTTCGAACTTTAAACTCTACTTTACCACAAACTACGAAGGAGTTTAGAAAATTAATGATGCCCTATGTCAGGTAGGTACCTCCTGATAATTAATTAAGCTTTCGATTGATCATACAATACAACAAAAAAATATGTCCAATTTATAATATTCTGACTGGCCAGTTGGTCTAGTAGTTATATAGTGCCCCTGACTGCTACGCCGGAGGTCGTGGGTTCGATTCCCACCCAGTTCAAATATTTGAGTGATGAGCAAGACCATTTAATTTGGTTCTATGTCTGGGTGAAATTTATCTATGATATTATGTACCTATGTATTTAGAAATATAAAAGTATGTTTATCAGCTGTTTAGTACCCATAACACAAGCTCTCCTTAGCTTGGGACTAGATGGCGTTGTGTGATAGTTGTGGAATATTTATTTATTTAATATTGGACTTTAGTACCTTATCATACAATATAATCTAATAAAAATAGAGTACTTATTAACATAAATTTGTTCATTGTTGTAGTAGTTTGTTTGTATTGAAGTTTCAGTTGTTTAGTACCCATAATTCAAGCTCTGCTTAGCTTGGGACTAAAAGGCGTTGTGTGAAAGTTGAGGAATTTATTAATTTACTTATGTATATTCTATGGTAACTAATACCTACCTAACAGTAAATAGTAATATTTTTCTTCTATTCTATACTGGAACCCTTTGACCTTTGTGGCAGCGTGCGTTAACTAGTACCTAAGCTCATGTTCGCCAGTGGCAGGTGACCTCGTCAGCTGAAATATCAGAGGTATGAATTTATTAAAGAGGTACGAATAATGTTTCAAACCGTCTCGTTGGTTTAGTGGTCGCAAGTGATGCTGCCAAGCATGATCCCCAGGATTCTAAGCGAAGTGTGAGTATCAGTAAGAAGTGGCGATTGATGGACTTACCTACTTATTTATTAAGGATTTACTGTAGTACTTTAACTCGTGTTTTTTTTTTTAGCTCTTCATTACTTTAATGAGAGACGAAATAATAAAGACCACGTCCACGCGTCCATCTTTTTATAATGGCACGGAATTAATTATTATCACTTGCTTTAATCGTGAAGGGAAACATCTACCTATAACTTTACATAATATATAACTAACTAAATTAACAAACTAACATATATAACTTTAGTTGAAGTAAAGCATATCTATTTCAGCCTTCAAACATTTCAAACAAGGTTTAAAAATTATATAATAGAGACGCGTTATTCTCAATACGGGAAAATGCGTCCAAAATTACTCTTTTTTTTAAAAAAGTATATAATTACTAGTATTTATTGTAACTAATGAAAAAAACAATTAATTAAACAATTATTTTTTTTACATTTGCGTTAAGTATTTTACAAAAAAAAAATTAAAGTTAATGTAATATAAATTAAAAAAAAAGACAAAGCCATTTATATGACGCAATGGCCCCGGTTGACCTTATAATATTTATTATAACAAAATTGATGTTTTCTTGCTGTTATTGGAGCAGTTAGAAAATAATTAACTGAGCGTTCAACTCAATGATTATAATTTTTCAATGAATATGAGTTTCATGTTTCAATTTAGAATTTTATTTTCACTTCAGGAGTTTGGTAGTAGCCATAAAAGTCTTACAAAAGTTGAATATTGGATTTTACTTCGAGTGCTCAATTAATCATTGCTTTATTAATAAACTCGGATTAAAGTTAAGTAAACTGACGTTAATCATGGCGTAAATGAGTTTCATGTTTTATTAATAAGGTTTTTGGAGTGCTCAAACTTGCTGGAAATATTCACTGATTATTTAAAGCCAAAAAATGGCACTTACACTAAACTCTTAACGATATAGGTAAAAATATATAATTGTTGCAATGCAAGCGACATCTACCGATAGTTCCGACTTAAGATTGTTAGTCATTTATTTATTTTCGTTGGTATGTAATAAGCCTCATAGATGTTGGGATGGGTTAGCTACCTTCAATGAACGGAAAAGGGTTACCTACCCATGTAGGTAGGTAACCCTGGACTCTTTAACCTAATTTTATTATGAAGATACATACGAAAATGCATGACGAAACTGTTTTACTTAATTGATAGTAAACATGGCAGGTTACCTAATTCATTGTAGTTGGTATTGGTTACCTACATTACCCACTCGTGGACTTCTAAACCTACGTTTATTAGTCACATTAGAAACTTTGTAAATGCAAGACGAGTCTGTTTTAATTAATTGATAGGAAACAAAGACGAGGTTAATTCAAAGGAGTCGGTATAGGTTACCTACGTTACCCACTCGTGGACGTCTAAACCTACGTTTATTAGTTTCATTATAAACATTGTAAATGCACGACGAGCGAGCCTATTTTAGTTAATTGATAGTAAACAAAGACGAGGTTAATTCATAGGATAGGTTGTCCGTATAGGTTACCTACGTTACCCACTCGTGGACGTCTAAACCTACGTTTATTAGTTACATTTGAAACATTCTAAATGCATGACAAGCTTGTTTTAGTTAATTGATAGTAAACAAAGACGAGGAGGCGACACATACATCCCACTAAGTGACGCAGAGCCGTGACTGTGCGGAAATTTATATCCGTTTATATTGCGGCTAAAAGGCGGTTATCGTCTTGCTCGTAACACTCGCACATAAACTGAGATAATCCTACAATTATTACAGTTTTTTTTTGTTTATTTGGAGTAAAAGTGGTAAAGAAATGTGAAGTAGGTAGTGTAGATTAAGTGCAAAACATAAAGGACTAGCGGAAGAATATTTATTATTATTATAAACTTTGCCTCTAATATTAATATACCTAAATGAAATTTCAGTAGCCCTATCACGAATTCTTGACATAAGCGTAACGTCAACTCGAACGATTTTAAAACTTAAAATAGCACTACCCTGCAACGTGTAAGCCCCTCGCCCACGGCGACTGCATCGCTACAAAAAGTCGCCGTGTGGGAAGTGCCTAGGTTTAAATTAGTGAGGTAAACACAATTTCGCCCATAGATATGAATTCTAACTAGCTTCAAACTAGCTCGAGTATTTTGCTTGCGATTTGACTTTACTGGATTGCGTTTAGCATTTATTTATTGCTAAAGGTAGGTACTGGGCTCTGTCATCAATCGTTACAAAAATGTTACTTAAATCACGCCTGCATTAATAAAAGGGTTTAGAAGAGGTGGTGTAAAGGGAGCGAGCTCTTAGGCTGTTACAGAGAAATTCTAGAGAGCAAATCACCTACTTTGCTCAACCCGGCAATTGGACCAAAGATCTTATGCTTAGCTGTAGCACTTCCAGCTACTTCATAAACGAGATAGACACAGATAATTTGTTCGAATCTGATTGTGGTTGAACTTTATTTAGTTTCACCTGTCCCGATGTCTGTCTGTAATCAAATCTTACAAGTTAAATTAGATACCCTTTTGAGTTTCCGATTGAGCAGAAATTTTGTACACATACGCACATTGTTACGCAGAGCTGATTTGACTATGGACCTGTTTCTTCTTTTTAGAGTAGGTATTTAAACGAAAGCTTGTTTTAAAAAAATGTTTTTTTTATTCTTATCTAGAGCTGAGATTAATTTAATTTATTACAAACTTACTGCTCTGCTTGCTTCTAATTACACTTTACAAAACACCCTCTCTACAAATAACATTTTTTTAAAAAAATTAAATCTGGGCACGAATGCACCAAAAATAATAAAGTAGGCATATTACAAACCCTAACAGATGCAGAATACGGCTGCCCTTGACCTGTGAGCGACCTTTTATATTCCTTAGGGGTGTCGGCATTGGACACACTAGCCTACTAATAACATGACCAATGATGACCAAACTTTGGAGTAGGGTCACCTTCATTACATGCCGTCCTCCCATGACACGTTGACTTTGGTTTATAAATGATGGATTAGCTAACACGTAGCGTAGGTACCTTGCCTAATTGTGTTTTAGAGGAATGAGTTCAGTCGAATATCTCGTCACTAGGTTTTCCGGGCCCAAACACGAAAAAACATAAAAATGAAAATAATGCGTGGCCACGCTAGTCACTCACTCGCTTTCGTTCAGCATGTTTTGGTGGGTTTGGGTTAGCCAAAAGCCTAACAAAAACCGGAATTGTATATATTTGACCAGACCTGGAGCTCGAGTCTGCTATTGCAATCGTGTCTCAATGACCGGTCATTGATCGAATATTTGACAACTTTGGCAGTTTTTGTATGGGAAATGTGTCTTAAGTTTGACGCTATACGTCAAAAATCGATCATTGACCGGTCATTGAGACACGATTGCAATAGCAGACTCGACCCCCGGATTGTAAGAAGCCTGACAACCCGCCTCGTAACGGCACGACTGCGTTCCTCAGGTACCTATAGTTCCAAACCTGTTCGTCCTATCAAAGGTTGAAGTTGAGATTCCGAACTTACGAGCCCACATACCTATTGTTATCGTTTAGGTTACACCGTACAGCTTAAAATATACTCCTAAGTAATTTACAGGCATACGTTTATAAAGTAGAAGATATTTATATACTTAAGTGTTTTAAAATATCACATCATTAACACAAAAAGAAAAACTGAAAAATATTTTCATGAGCCCTACAATCAGCGCCATCAAATACACCGTAAAGGTGTATCTTATATTTACCTACCTAACATTGTATAAAAATCGGAACGTATTTTTATGTGAATAGGAAATCAACATAAAAAAAACAAACAATGTCCTGATTGTGGCTGATAAAACTTCCGTAATAGAAGCCCTTTTGTGGGACTCTGCCATTATCGTACATAAAGATTACATATCTAAACATTACAGTTACCTACGTTGAAACCGTAATATAAATCAGACACCGTAATAGAAAATGTAGGGCCTACCTACTTCCTATACGCAAGTAGGAAGGAGACGTACCTACGATTTGTTTTTCTATGGACATCTCGCATTATATTTATACCTAAGTGACGCATTGTAAGATCATAGCGAATGATGACGTTAACCCAGTGACCACTTAAAACTTTGTTATTATTAAAGTAGCGAATGATGTTAATATGACTATTATATTGACATCATTCACTTTCGTCACTTTATGTACACACGGCTACACGCCAAGCTACCTATACAATTCCAGTTTACGCTGACCTGGCATTGTTCGGAAATTCTCTACATTGCGAGATTAGCTTAAATATGCTTTTAAATTAAATTAAAGTTTAGGGCGTTGTTGTTGTTGACTCTGTATCTACCGAACCAACTATTTTTTTTTTTTTTTTTTTTTTTTTTTTTTTTTAATATTACAAACTAGTGCTTGACTGCAATCCCACCTGATGGTAAGCAGTGATGCAATCAGTGATGGTGAAGCGCACTAGTTTGTTATATGATAATAATAATTATAATAATTATAACTATGTAATTCTTTTACCAATAAAAAAAACCAACCAAGCAATCATCAAACAATCACCGGCATTGATGCACTAGTTGAGTCAAAAATTCAAAGTCTTGAGCATCGACGCCGAGTTGCTAGCCTGTCGGTTTTCAATTGTTTATATTTCGGAGAGTATGCATTGGAATTGCACGATTTAACTCGCCAAGCCCTTTTCATCATCGGGCGTGGCGCTGCACTACCGGTTCATGGTAGACCTCCCAACCATACCGTGTACTAAATGTTTTGGGAACACATTCATTGTGCGTACAGCTAAGGAGGGGAAACTATATGTATAATTATGTATGTTTATACGAAAATAAAGAGATATATTCTACGACTATTCACACAACGCCATCTAGTCCCAAGCTAGTTTATACTGAATAATGACGTTACAAGCCCCTCGGCTTGTAACGCATTATTCAGTATAAACTGTATGGGATAGTGTAATCCTGAACTTTAATGCGCGTAATCTCGGTAGTTTGCCATCAATTCTTTTTTTATAACGTGAAAAAAGAAAAAATATGTGTCGAATATTTTCTTGTAATCTAATTACTTAACTAAACACTAAAATTTTGTCAACTAGACTATTATGTGAATGTAAATTTACTGTTCACACGCAGCTATATATACGTAAATCTACGTATATCTGCCATATCCCGACAAATAAACAATGAACTGCGTACGTTTACATATTAAATTAAGTAGGTAGGTACTTACCTTAAACATTTACTTACATTTCGAGTTATTTTCAAGTACTTAGGTACTAGAAAAACGGTCATACTAAATAAATAGTCAAGAATATCACAAAACAAATAGTCGGTATTATGTGGAACATAGAATATACGGTACCAAATATAAATAATGTTGTGATGAGGTCATGACCCCGTTGTGTTATACAAATGGGTACTCAAAAGAATCAGTGAACGAGTTGAGGGAATAGATTACTATTCTGAACTTACGAAAACTTGTGCAAAGAGGACTAATCCCAATCCATTTTGTTGGAGAAAATTGTATTTATTTAAGCGTATCTGCGTAAGCTTTATTCGGGTTGAGTTGAAGGGGTTTTAAGCTTCCATGTCAAAGAAAGTATGTGTATACAACTAACTTTAGAAATGATTCGCTATTTTTACCCGACTACGGCTAGGCGAAATGAGGGTTATGATTTTGCCCGCGTTAGATGTATGTTGGTGGGCGTGTTGATCCGTCAAATCATAAATTGCAGAACAATGTTGATTATAGACTATGTGACGTTTCATTGACATGCGGACATGAAAAGAGGATTTAGAAAATAACTTAAGAATAATGTTGGGTAGCTATCAAATGGAAAACATTGATTAGTACATGTCTATTTAGTCTAATATTGTCATATTATAACCCCAAAATAATTTTAACAAAAAAATAAGCCATGGTGGTTAGCCAATTGCCTTTATAAAACAATACATTCTAATTGTAGTAAGTGGTCATAAACTTTAAAAAAACAAAAAAACATACCTCTAACCGCAGCTACGATTTCAGATAATATCCTCACATTACAATATTTTCTTATTCCATACGATTTGCTTTTAATTTTTTTTTTCAGTAGTCTGGTTTTAGATTTTGTACATATTTTTTATATTATAAAACTTATCACCTCGTTGATCTTTCCCTTGTTGAGTTTTTCCAACTGGTATTTCTCATTAACTGCTGCAGAGGTTTGTGGGTATGGCTCACCTCATATTACATGGGTTTTCATCATCACTGCCGAAATGTATGTGTACTACGGGTACACATACATTTGCCTGCCTAATCCTTCAGGAATTCTAGGCGTGATGTTATGTTATTATATTATATACCTATGATGAAAAATTTAAAAAATAACTCTCAAATAAATTTAATGCAGTCTATACATGTGTGTCAAAGTGGTTGTTTCGTATTTTATTTTTCTGAATAAGGTACCATCCCCACGAGCGAGAGAATCGCGACGAGTCCGTGCTTCTATCGCCGAGTAGTCTCCACGAACGAGCGATTCTTCCGTAAGCATATCGTCGAGACTAGTAACGGAATCGCCGCGTGTCAGCGACGACTCGTTACGGAATCGGCGCGCTTCCACGACGAGGCGTTGCGCAATACTTTTGTTGAAAAGGCCAGTTAGGTGCCAGACGAGAGCAAAATAAGTAGTCATAATTTTGACAGCGCGCACGCCGCGCTTTCACTGCGAGAGTGCCACGTTCCGGGGCTTATTCCCAACGGCCACAACTAAAACTGCCACCACTGGTGGTCGTTGGGATAAAATTTTACATTTGTTCTCACCCGCCACCACTGGGGGCGGTTGGTAACAAATAAATAAATAAAACAAGAATTATTTTTTTGAAATTATCATTGTATTATTTATTTGGTACGCAACTCATATAATTTAAGACATGATAAAATACGTACTTCATTATCCTTTCCTGTTCAAGTGGCGACTCGTATCAATGGTTTTAGGGGATAATACGAATAATGGGAACGTCATAGTAACAATTACGCTAAGTGCGGTTTAAATAACATTATGCTGTGATTTACAACTGCAAACTCAAACCTTAACCCCGAGTACTTTGCTTTTGTTATACCAATCGGTTATCCATTTTTGTGGTCTTATTTTGTTAAAGTAGAACAAAAGAAATTTGAAATGTTGGACCCAGGTGTTTTATTACCTCTTCTAATGCTTGCCGACTAATTGTTTATTCCTAAATATATTCATAATACATAAATATTTACAACTAAGAATATATGTAAATAATAGAACTAATGCAGTTATACATATCGGGCTGTTTACCGGGCATCATGTCAGATTTCGGTGGAGCAAGTACTTCCTCAGGGAATATACATTTGAATTTTATTAAAAGAAATGGTGGTGTAGTTTTACTTCATGCAGGGCATGAATATATTACTAAGCCCACTTTTATGCTTGCGCATAAAAGTGGGCTTATTATGTGGGAGTGTGTGGCAAAAAAGAAAAATTAATTGCAAAGGAGTCATCAAAATCAAAGTAGAGAAAATTTAATAGGTGGAACAGCTACTTCCAAGCCGCCATGCAGACCATTAAGAAAGTATTACCATCAGCTAAACTCAAAGGATATCTATGGTTGCTACACACATTATGAAAAAAGCATATGGGACAAAGCCCGCGAATTCAACTTGATCACTGGGGATATACAAAAGCGCCGAAAAGTAGCTTTAACAGCAGCTTTATTCTAACTCCCACCAATGATGGCAGTTTGGTGGTGGTCGATGAAAATAAAATTAAAAGTTATATTATGTCTCATCGACCGCCACTGGGGGCGGTTGGCAACAAATGTAAAATTTGTTCCCACGACCACCAGTGGTGGCAGTTTTAGTGGTGGCCGTTGGGAATAAGCCGTTATTTATTTATTTGTTCCTTACCGCCCCCAGTGGTGGCGGGTGGGAACAAAAGTAAAATTTTATCCCAACGACCACCAGTGGTGGCAGTTTTAGTGGTGGCCGTTGGGAATAAGCCCGTTCCGGAGCGAGCGCGCGGCGGGCTCCTTGCTAGGTGCAACAGGCGCGCGGCGATACGCCGACGTTTCACTCGTAATGAGTAACTCGTTGAATCGCCGCGATAATATCGCCGTGTGGAGACAGGTTCTAAGAGAATGTATAGAAATATGTGGCACTACGATAATATCGCCGCGATTCTCTCGCTCGTGGGGATGGTCCCTAAGTCTTGGAATTCAAACCTATTCATTTTTGGGCCATAATGACGAACAGTAACACATTAGCCTCTGGACATAGGCCTCCCCCAAGTTTCGCCACAACAACCGAGCATAGCCCTTTCAATTGCACTTTGAATGATTTTAAGCCTTCTGATGAAGCCCATTGTAAGATCGGCCAAGCACACGCAATTATAAGTTACACACGAACAGTAATTTACTACGATAATCGATATCTTCTTTTTTACGAGTTGTTAGTGACCTACAATATAGTGTGGAGAGTTTTTATGCCGCCCATGGGCCACTGATTTGGCTTCATATGCCAACGAGAAATAACTCTGAGGCATGTGGGACGTGGGTTTGCTCACTCTGTTTTCATTCACCGTTTCGTAATCGATATGAATACACACGAGTAATGTTTGGCAGGCATTCCATTTATCTTGGTCTAGTAGTCGAGAAATTTTTAATTGGTTTTTCCCAGAAGCAGCCGATTCCCGAATACTGAATTTGTAGGTACCTAGTTGACAGCAATAGACTCTCCCCTTATTATGTAATGTAAATTGTACTATAGGCACACTTCTGCCTAAACCTTCGAGTAGTACAGGCGTTGAGAATCTGCAAAAACAAGGTGTCAAGTTTATGTCATTATGTTCCGGGTACAAAGACATAAATTTAAATGAAATATTTTGTTCTCACAATCCACTTTAGGCAAATTGCTATCAATTTCTATCATGAAATCTTCCCGGGTCGGTGATTGTGGCTAGAGGGTGGAAGACCATTACCATTAACCCGGATTATAACTAGATTTATAAACTTTAATGACTTCCATGATATGTGGGGGTTACCTATGTCATTTTGAAACTGATGTACAACTATGGTAAGGGTTATCTACCATTTCTGGATAACAAGTTTGGGAGAGGCGATAAAGTATAATAATAGTGAGAGAGTAGGTGCCCACCTAAATTAATTTACGCAAAGCTAACATATTATTTTAATAATGCGATGAAGTAGAGAATGTACTGATATAAAACTATTCCACGTTATCCGATAGTATATTACGGATACAAGAATTAAAAGAATCGTAATTATGAACGGGTATTCGACTTTATAAAAATATCTAAACAATGAAACAGTCAGTGCAGTTAGTGTGTCGGGAAAATCTGTAGAAACGTCTCTTATTTGGATTATGGTCCTGTACAAATATTCGCATCTAGTGCTTTCATCACTATAGCCCTAGCACATAAAGATAAAATATTTGATTTTGTTTGTAGATATTTAACTCAAAACATAGACTTAACCAATTCGAAAAACTATTAACCAATTTGAAAAATTCTTTTACATTCGGGTAATTTCGGGTGATTTTGAAAAAAAACTTTCACCAATAGAAAACTACATTGCTAAAATTTGTGAGTGTCATATGCAATAATTATTTTATTTTCTTAACTAAGAAGGGTTGAAGAGGATTTTAAACTACGAATAAAGTGTGAACAAAGTTGCAAGCGAAGTATCCGTACTTGACAGTTTAGGGTAGATTGATGTGCTGGCGTCCGCGCCAGCACATCAATCTACCCTAAACTGTCAAATTTTACCATTGAACATGAACCTTATTCTGTTTGAGATAAAGTTGAAAAAGTATCAAGGAACTTTGACACTTTGGGGTAGCTTGATGTGCTCTGTACTGTACAGTTAATATGGACGTAGAGCTCCTCAAGTTCCCATTGGAGCTCACGATTACTAACAAATGCTTGCACTAACTCATCTGGTCACCTTAGATCTGTGATGTTCTTTCCTTAAAAGACCATTTCAGACACAAATCTGCATGGTTCTTACATAATCTGACCAAGATAGTGTCTGGACTATAAAAGAGACCGTGACCACTGAGTTTCTTTCGGTGTTTCTTCTCAGAGTAGTCAGATAGTAAAACACAGACCTCACTTTCTAGTTGAAAAATTACATGTAATTGTGTTTGTATGAACCTATTTACAGAAATGACAATGAACTGAAATGAAATGAAATGAATATCATCCATACTAATATTAGAGGAAAGATTTGATTGTTTCTTTGTTTGCATTGAATAGGCTCCGAAATTACTGGACCGATTTAAATCAATCTTTCACCGTGGGGAAGCTACTTTATTCCCGGGTGTTATAGGCTACTTTTTATTTCTGTAATCCCACAGGAACGGGAACTACGTGGCTGAAACCGTGTGATAGTTTATCAATAAAAATGTAATCTTGTCTAGGCCCCCTGGTACAAAGACCAGCTTTTCGCAGCGGTTCTTACTGTAAATGAGTCAAGCTCTCCAAAAGGGTCGCATTTAAGTTTCTTATTTTGACCTATCTCCCCAAAAAAGCCGACTATTTCCTCACATCAATAAATACGGTGTTTTTCTCAGTGCGCTTAATCCTGTTGTCTGCATGACTTAAGCACTTACTACCTCATTTTCTTGGGGTATTGGTTAACTTATCTAGAATACCTAAGTACATTCTACCTCTATTTTTCTTCCAAATCCGTTAAGCAATTTTGTCGTGATTGAGTATTTCACATTCATCCGGATTTTCGCGTTAACAAAGTAATTTGGACAAAACGAATAACATTATGAAGACTAGTTGTAGTTTATTAAAAAAATACTTTTTACGTGAGATCGTGTCTTAGGTACCTATCGTTCAAGATATACACATACGCAATAAAATGAGTAAGCCGACTTAAAATGCTGGATTTTTCTAATCAATTTTGCGTAAGTAGCCTCACGTCATGTCACCTTTTGAAATAATTTATTTCCTCCCGGCTTCTAAATCGATTTCCCCTTCATTCTCTTTTGTCGTATTTTCATTTTTCACGTATCAACGTCCCCGAAGGATGTCTACTTTAACGGATCACTAACTCAATAATGAGGCTTGAAATTGAGTGTAGCAATCGTTCAGGATTATGAATATTGGTTGGTGTTTAGTGACGAGTGACATTACCTTTAGAATCAAACATTTTTGAATTTAGAAGTCGCCTTATAGAAAAAAACTAAAGACTTTATTAATAAGTTCTCAGAAGCCAAGACGAATTCTACAAAAATAATACTTTCTCAGCCTACGCATTTCTTAATAAATTTCCGTACCTATCTATTTTATTATGCAATTATTTAATTTTATCAAGTACAGAACCTTGTATTTACGTCTTATCATAAACATCTCAGGCGGTTCCTTTCTCAAGAATTCTTACTTCTCACTCCAAAATGTTGCAATATATAAAGTGAGTATTTTATCAACACGGTCATAAGATGTATGAGCCTATAATAAAATTTACTACGTGCTTTCCTTCCAATCTCCGGATAGGTTTCAAGCGTTCGTGTAAAATGAAGCTGAAAATCATAAGATAAATTGACACCATTTGCTATTTATATGTCCTGAATTTTTTTTTGATGTTCTCTTCCGGATGTTTTTAATTATGTCGACTTCTTCGCGTAAAAAAATGCTTTTTGTCTTTGGTGTCCTTAGTGGCACTGCCACAATTATCTTTTCTTGGTGCTTAATATTATTGTCAAGGTATGGAAGGAATATCGACCATGACAGCTAAAATTTATATGGATGTGACTGGCCTCTTGGTCTAGTAGTTAGTGACCCTGACTGCTATGCCGGAGGTCGTGGGTTCGATTCCCACCCAGGACAAAAGTTTGTGTGATGAGCACGATCATTTGTTCTGTGTCTGGGTGTAATTTATCTATAATATTTATGTATTTAGAAATATATATGTATGTTTATCAGCTGTTTAGTACCCATAACACAAGCTCTCAAGCTTAACTTGGGACTAAATGGCGTTGTGTGAAAAGTTGTGGAATATTTATTTATTTATTTATTATTATATGTAATGTCCTAGGATACGTGAAGTATTATCTACCGATTTTTAATATAATATTTCTATCTTTTTACCCGACTGCGCCAGAAGGAGGGTTATTCTTTCTTACAAACCCCGTAAGAGTACAGGATATTTCAATACTCGTTTTGGTTAGGTATTTAATTAAAGGTAAATATTCTTGATACACAAACACATTTAATTAATAAACTACTGCTCTAAGTAATGGTTCAAGTAATTACCGGTTTATATTTACTGGCTTGTTGGTTTGTAGTTAGTGACCCTGATGCCGGAGGTCGTGGGTTTGATTCCCACCCAGGTCAAATGTTTGTGTAATGAGCACGATCATTTGTTCTGTGTCTCGGTCTAATTTATCTATAATATGTATGTATTTAGAAAAATATAAGTATGTTTATCAGCTGTTTAGTACCCATAACACAAGCTCTCAAGCTTAACTTGGGACTAAATGGCGTTGTGTGAAAAGTTGTGGAATATTTATTTATTTATTTATACCGGTCTATGTAATTATTATTTTTGTGTTAACATTTGTTTTGAAATAAGAATATTAAAAAGACACATTTGGATTGTTTAGTAATAGTTGAATAATTAAACAAAACAAAAAAATAATATCTCACTCTCGATTACACACACCCTATGGCCAAAAGTTTAGCGTAGTTCAAAGCAAAAACTTTTAACGATTGCATCGGCACCAATCTACTTATTCAGTGAAAGAACTGGCATGCAGGCAACTTTAGGGATGTCAGAATGTCAGGCCTACGATACATTACATGGTAGTAAGAAGTTTTCATGTAATTTATTTTCGTTAGTTTGTTTATTTTATGAACCTCTCCAATTACTCATAACTGATGCTACTATTTTTTTTTATCTAAATACATAGAAAAGAATTGCAGGAAAAATATATACAATAAAATTACGTGTACACCTATCTTTTTGCTCCTGTAGTATATATATGACAACAATAAGTAATGAAGCAATGATTAACATACGCAAATTATGACGTATTGTACCAACATATACACATAATTAGTACATAATTATATATAACAAATTGACACGTAGAAAATAATATTCTTAGTAAGTTATGATAACTTTCTTAGTGTTCTTACGTGCCTTATATGTTGTTAACATATTTAGTCAATTATTCCGTTTCGTGTTATTAGGCACACCCTACGAGGAAAGGCTCTGTAAATAACCGTTCTCTGTTGCTAGATACACAAACAACATTAGGCTTGATAGCTCATTAGTAGCGGCGGTGTTGCTAACATTTATAATTGCTATATATAATTATATAAGAAAGTCGTGTTAGTTACACCATTTATTACTTAAAAACGGCTGGACCAAATTTTATGATTTTTGTGTTTTCGGATTTCTCTTGGACCGGAAAAGGATAAAAACCAATAAAAACATGAAAAGTCTTCGAAAAAATTATCTTATCATATCATTGTGTTTTCTTCAAAACTTTTCAAACGCAATACCATCTTGGATAACATGACAGGAGACAAACTACCCAGTTCATTATCATTTCATGTTCGTCCCGTCGTCTGTACAGTATACTCCTCTCAAATTAAAGAACGTATTTAAATATGGATTTTGAATCGACAACGTATATTATAATTAACATATATTATTATTATTTACATTACATTTATTTTTATTATTTTTTTAATGTAACAGTTTTAAAAACAAAAATAAACGCTTTTTCATTTTTTTTTCATTTTTCATTATGTAAAATATTGGGATTATTGCGTACCTATTAAGATTTAGAAAAATCTAAAAGTTAAATAGTGTCACGATGACAACGGATTAACATATATTTTATTGGTTGTCAAATACGTACGTATTTATACTCCATTTATAATAGCATTCGAAAAAAGAAGCTCGTTGAAGCAGAAATACTGAACATTTTATTGTAAAGATAAGTGAAAACAATTTTTAGTCAAATGTTTTATTTCAAATTTAAAAGAATAAAAGTCAAACGAAGAACGTGTCCATGTATTGTGCATCCCTGCTTCTTTGAGGTTTTTTTTTCGTTGACACTACAATTTTCAACTAATATGAAATAATGTAACTAAATGAAATCCACATTATTTCTTAAAATAAATTGTTGCCATTGTTACAATAAAAATAAATTATAACAACTTCGGCGTCTATCGTAATTGTAACATGCTTAATTTTATTGTACTTTCGTAACAAAGTGCGCTTTAAAAATAACCTTCTTTAACTTCTGTCTAATGTTCTTTTGGGTAAATGGAGTATAGATAATTATAAATGTAGACCGTGTAAGTAGGTACAGAGACCAGCACATTAAGCTACCCCAATGGTTCTAATTTCTTTGATACTTTTTCAACTTTATCACGAACAGAATAAGGTTCATGTACAATTGAGAAAATATGACGGTTTGGGTAGCTTGATGTGATGGCGTCTGTACAATTGTACCTACATTGACTAAGTAGGTACCTCGGCGATTTAGCTTCCAATTAACTTGGATTGAAAAATGAGGTTTTGGGAAAAAAATACTTTATACCCAATCATCAAGTTAATGCGTTACAACTTCTCTTCTTGCATTCAGTTTTAAAATTCAACTAGTTTTTTAAATTTCATTTGTTCTTCTGATGTAGGTACTGGTTTTTACACAAACATTGGTGTCAGGTTCTCTTTGGAACTTACGATGCTTTAAGTTTGTGAAACTTTTTTACTTACCTAATAGATGAGCTTTTCCGGTGTATTAAGCAAACAAGTTGAGTCCATGTTTTGCCACTTTAGTAGTCAGCTTATGCGGCCACACATAACTAGTATAAATCTAAAGAAACTTTGCTTTTCGTCGGTGTAGGAAAACAGAATTAAAATTTAGGAAAACTGTGTGAAAAAGTCACAAAAACGATTTAAAAAAATATTAGGCCGCATGGACGGCACGATTAACTGCTGACGATAAATTGTCATAATAATGGGCATTTGACGTGGAGTTGCGGATACCAGCCCGGAATCTTTAATCTTTTTTAATAATGGGCATATGGGAACAGCTAGAGACAGAGCAGAGAAAGTGTTCCAATAAAAAATCACCGATACGACATAATGAGAAAGCGACTTTACCGTGTTAGGACTTCATTTCTGACACCTTAAAGAACTGTTTACTTTTTTTCAGACTCACTATACTCCATATACATATAATAGCATTAGAAGAAGAGGCTCGTAGAAGCAGGAATGCACAACATTTTATTTTATAGATAAATAAAAACATTTTCAATTAAAATTGATTTATTTAAAATTTAGAAGCATAAAAGTGAAACGAAGAACGTGTATTGTTCATCCCTGCTTATTTTACGTTTTTATTATTTGACACTGTAATTTTCAACTAAAATTAAATGATGTAACTAAATGAATTTCACATCATTTCTTATCTTATAGTAAATTGTTGTAATAGTTACAACTAAGTGTGAAAGCTGCAGTGAAAATGAATTTTAATAAATTCGGCGACTTTCGTAATTGTAACGTGCTTATTGTAATTTCGTTACAAAGCGTGCCTTAAAAATATATTTTTTTAGACTTCTGTCTTTTGACGTATTTGTGTAATTTTACAAGTGTACTAAGTTTCAACTAAATCGGTAGGTACAGTAGATTCGGCAAATTGGCTTTTTCAGACGGAGAGGTAGACACACAAACAAGTCATCCTACAAGTTATAGTTTTAAATATACATGGTTACCTAAGGAACATTATTTATCTTATGAAATATCATTCAACTGCCGTAAAAAAACAAAATACAAACACATATCTGCATATCTACATACATACATAAACTCACGCCTTTTTCCCATGGGGGTAGGCAGAAACTACAGAGCGCCATATGCTACGATTCTTACATACTTCTTTTGCTGCGTTTACATTCATACATGTTGTCATACACACACGCCGGTTGCGAGTACTACGCACCTGACCTTTCTGAAGAACCTCACCAATAAGGTCTATGTATGTCCTTCCAGGGCGTCCCCTCCCGGCGTTCCCACTTACATCTGCCTTGTAAATACCTTTCGTTAGTCGCCTTTCATCCATCCTTTCAACGTGACCAAACCATCTAAGCATACTCTTTTCAATTTTTGTTACTACATCTTCTTTCAAACCACAACGTTGCTTTATCACATCATTCCTCAATCTGTCATTCATTGTTACACCACACATACATATCATATCTGCATATCTATTTATATATAACACATATCTGCATATCTATTTATATATAACACAAACTTTAACGATGCCGGAAATCGCACTTCTCCGTTTGCACAATATTTTCAAAAGGGATCAGAAGTTTACATTTCTTCTTCCTATATATAAAATTCTCGTGTCACAGTGTTTGTTACCAAACTCCTCCGGTTCGGCTTGACCAAATCTTATGATATGTGTATATTCAGTAGATCTGAGAATAGGACGTAAACTAATAAAAATTAAATAAAACTAATAAATTGATTCTTAGGTCTATTATTAGTCTATTATTGAATTGTTATCGCTAAGCAAAACCAAACCGATAGTTTATTTAATGTTAGTTCCCGGTAGTTAATATTCCATGAAGTTATATTCGTAGAATTTGTTGCTTTCCGTCAACAAGTAAAGGTCAATCTACTCAATATTTGACACAATGACGGTGCCACCGTTTCACGATTCATGTTTGTGGGCATATCTTGGTAAATAATTCACATTTAACAAATAATTGACGTTTATTGTGTTATACGTTTCTAAAAACCGTCACAGGTTACGAAGATTGACAGGTTAAATAAGTAATAATATAGCGTCCACCGATGGTTTCGTGGTATTTTCTTACGAGGAGATATTTAATTTCTTATGGACTTTTCTTTTTTCGAAATTGACTGGTATGTGTTTTAAACGCCTACATTTTATAGAATTGTAATGTATAATTGATTCGTTTTGTAATCGAAAATACTTAGGACTTCTTTTTTTGTTGGATGTACCAACAGTTGTTTTTATAAGATTACATGTTTAATAATAAAACTTCCGTATGTATATTTAAAAAAAAATGTAACGTGGCTTACACAATCACAACATAACATACATCGTTTGTATTTTCCCAAAGGTTTACGTGGAGGCGTAGGTACCTCTAACTCATATTTTGCTAGTAACCTTTTAAATAAAGTTGGAACAATCCTTTAACTTTGCCCGACCAAGGAATCGAACCTTTAGACCAAACGGGGCAGACTCTAGACTCGTCCAAGTTAAAATTGGCCAAGTGCGAACCGGCCAAATTAATAATAAATTTATTTAATTTCTATTTCTTGTTGTGTTAACGGCAGTAGAAACACACACAATAAAGATTTCAGTTGTCTGCCTATGAATCTAGGTGCATCATCTTCACATATAATTAATGTATACAAAGTATTGTAAAACCTTTATATAAAGAGTAAGTATGGCCAATATTCTCCATACAAAACTGCCTTTTGGAAGGGGCAACTAGAATCATATATTTTTTTTTAACTTTTAAGTATGACGTTCGAATCGATCTGCCTTTTAAAGGTGCAATTGAAATAACTCACAAGTGTTAGCAGCATAAAGAAGGTAAATAACATAACATAGTAAGCCTATAATGGTCCGACCACTGCTGAGACAGAGGACCTGAGAGACCGAAACTTCGGCCAACTCCTTCCCACAGAGCAGAGCCTCTGTGGGAAGGAGTTGGCCGAAGTTTCGGTTCTAGAACATGGCGCTTTCCTTACAATGTTTTTCTTTACCGTTTTGCAGAACAGGAGTTCAGAAACAACGCAATTTGCTCAACGTAAAGCGCTGTTACCACTGGGCTACCACTGCCTTAAAAATGTTATTCGAGTAAATTATTGCATGTATTGCTAAGTGAATCATAATCCGAGCTAGCCCTCAGATTTATGACGCAAGTCTAACATTTCTCTGGTTATCTTGCCAATTACACATGCAGACTTGGCTTATGTTACGATGTAGGCTGAGTTTTATACTAGACATATGGTTTCTGATTTATGTGATGTATTTTAATTAAGTCAACCCACTCACTTTTTAGGGTATGTAGCAAATTAGACCCTCCGCGAAATGCGACAACAATTTGTCCCTACATTTTGTTTGGAAATAAGATATTCTTTAAGTACTTAAGTACCTACCTAATTGTAGGTTGTAATTTAGCAGATCATGTTGAGTTTAGCAGACTTAGATGGTTATCGATAACTCTGTGCCGGACACCGCTCCGTTGTATGGTGCTTTACATACAAACTCGAGGTCGACCGGGTATTGAAATATGCACCTTGTTTCAATTTGATAAATATTCAATTAAACTGATAAGTAAACGGACCGTCTCAAACTTCAAGACTTATGGCTAGAAACTCTCTGTCACCCACCATACTCACCAGACCTTGCTTCTACTGATATCCATTAGAATTTAGATGACTGTGATAAAATGGTTCAGGAATTCATCGGTTACCATCTCGGTAAATAATTATTACGAACATCTATTAAACTGGTCAAAGTCCATTGACAATAATGGCCAAAAGGAAAGATCTCACAATTTCGATTTAAAAAATAATATACAAGCCTTGTATATTTGTGTTTGCTAAAAGTTTCGTTTAGTTTTCCTAATTCATTAAAAGTTGGTTAGGGCGCTTTTTTCCACTTGTAAGTGTCATATTAGAGATAGATAGAGGAATGAATGATAGTGTATTTGACACACAATGTTTTGATTTATTTATTTCCTTTGCTCAAAATGATAAATTTAAGCGAGTCCCTTCATGGCAATCCTACACTAGAAAGACGGGAGCAGTCATTTGACTGCAATTTGAATTTAAATGTTGAATAACTCGAAAACTATTTGACCTATTGTGCTGATACTTTGTGACTTTTATTTATTTTACTAGTTAAATGCAACTGTGTATGAAAATAAATCCTAACTGTTTTGTTTATTCTTGTAAATCTTGATCTACCGACAAAGACGGCGGCAGTCATTTGACGGCTAAATACTGATAAGAGTTTTTAAGTGTAATTTGAGAGGGTAGAATATAAATAATTTACACTTATTCATTGTTTATAGTTTGCTTGTCAAATGAGTCAGTTTATTTACGACTGCCTATAAATTTTGTCGAAATTATTGTAAATGAAGCGTGAAAAATGTCTCGTAGTCTTCAAAATGAAGAAATACCATCTTTGTTGCAAAATATTCGTGAAGATGGGTCGAATTGTGACTCTGAAAGTTTAGAACGTGATAGCGACGATGACTATCCGGTACCACCAGTCAGTTCAAGTTCTTCTACGGAAGAAAGTGACCTGGAAGACCAGATAACTCTAGCAAATTTACGAACCGTGGACAAGTTGAGTTCTCGCGGCCGTAATCGTAGCCGTGGTCGTCGTGGTCTAGACCGAGGAAGGAGTCATAGCTTGGAAGATTCTGAGCTTCAAGGTCTTATCACTTCTATCGACGGTCCTTGTGGATACTTCAAATAGAATCTACGAAGTAGTCTCTGACTGTGACTTTTTACAGCGCTACTAAATATGGCGTGGATGTCAGCCACATCCACCAGATGGCAAAAAAAAATAGTATAAAAGCAGCATCTCGGAGGTGGCCAGTACAGGTTTTTTTTAATATTTTGGACCTAGCAGGGATAAATTCTTTCATTTTGTATAAGAAAATGTCAGGTACCAACATAAAACGAAGGAATTTTATACTAAGTTTAGCAAGCGAACTTAGCGGCAAGGTAGAAATCGAAGCTGGCCTCTCAGTAGCTGAACCCTTGCCTGAAGAGTCGACACATTCTACTTCTCAATCTTCTGCTCCAAATCCGGAAAATAGAAAGAGGCGAGAATGCTCTATACAGAAGTGTAAAAACAAAACTAATAAAGTACCTATGCGACAATTGCAAAAACCCACTTTGCGGCTCTTGTAATGTAAACAAAATGTTAAAATATAAAAATTGTGTGTAAATTAAATACTTTATCATATAATTATGTCATGTTTCAATACTATAGTAACCATTTTTAGCACCTAACTATAAAAAAAAGATTTAATAAACAGGAGGAGTCATTTGACCGCTCGCCGTCTTTGTAGGTAGTTGATTTTTTCCGTCTTTCTAGTGATGATTTATTTCGCATTCTTCTAGACCCATGTCATACTTTGATTGCGGGTAAGGTCAAGAATTTTAACTTCCTTTACCCGGAAAGTAAATCAACCATTATTTGAGATAAAGTTGACGTAATATCCGTACTAGCATGAGCTTTCAAATTTGCTCTCAAGACTGTTTCGGAAGTACAGATATAGACCATAGATATATTTTTTAGATTTCTATGATATAGACGTACATTTTTCTTGACTATGCCGGCGAAGAAGCCTCGGTGTTATGCTTTCATCTTGTTGTTTCATCAGATTTAGCGCTTTTGTAGCGAAAACGAGGTCGTGGAAAATGACATCAGTGCCATATTGGGGCTAAATAAATACAACTGATTATCCACATTGTTTACTTCTCCTGAATAATGTGAAGCTATTAGTATAACAAAGATGATAGGAGGTGACGTCTGTTACACTACATTTGCCAGCCTGATTATGTTCAGTACCTACTTGGTTTAAGGAAAATTCCCAGGATAAGAAGAGTGTTCATAAACAATAACACTAGCTGGATAATTTTGTGAAAGTGGCGAATTGTGCAAAATAACAACAGAAAGAAAAGAAAGAAAGAAAAAAGTAAGAATTAAAGAAAGAAAGAAAGAAAGAAAGAAAGAAAGAAAGAAAGAAAGAAAGAAAGAAAGAAAGAAAGAAAGAAAGAAAGAAAATATTTTACAGCAACAACAGCATAACAGCATGGTAATTTAAAAATTGAGAAGATGTGGCTGAATAATCTCAGCCTCACGGGTCAATCGAAGTTAAAGCTGCACTTGACGAGGTTGGTCCGTGGATTGGTGACCATTCATTACATTTCAAGACTCCTTCCCTCCGTGCCTCGGAAAGCACTTTAAGCTGTTGGTCTCGGCTGTTATTTGTAGATCTTTGACAGGCATCACGAGTGTTCAGAAGCCCAAAAGTCTGACAACCAGTCTAACCAAGTCATATCGTGTTACCCACTAACGGTTCTGGAGGTGAGACAGGCAGTCGCTCCATATAAAACACTGGTATTCAAAAGGCTAAATGATGGTAGCCAAGTTTCAATTGAATTATACAGGTTTCAATTTAACAGCTGCATGGTAGCTGTCGTAAAAATTACACTAAGAACTAAGACAATACTACGAATAAATACGCAATTACTGAGCATAATAATGAATGTTGATCAAAACGTCACGCGTCAACCCGTAACTGACCTGGCATTTTGGTAACATTATGCCAATCTTATAAATAATTGTTTCCCCAATTCAAACAGAATCAGGTTTGTATAATGTTAATTATTAGACAAAGACTAGTCTACAGATTCCCGTTATGCCCGCCGCTGTCGTATTTCTAAAAGGCATTTATGTGTCGAAAACTAATTAAACCTTTGGCTGTAATCAATGTTCGGGTGCTGCAAAAGGAATACTAATTATAAAGGCGTACCGTTAAGGCGTTAGCGCCAAAGTACCCTACGAAATTATTTTTTTTTAATTTGTCGGTCAGTGTTAGGCTGAATGTTAAACAAAATATGATTTGTGACCGTTATAAGTATGTGTTTATATATTTATAATCACTGAAATCATTAAGGCAACTCTCTACTTTAATATAATAATGTTAATGCACATGACACGGACGTGGGAATGCATGCTACCATGTTATGTAAACGATTTACCTCTAGATATTTTTAAGGAAATAAATGCATGCTCAAGAGTGCTGAGGGGAAACTTTTAACTAACTGTAAATACGTAGTTCTACATCAAAAAATATACAGCTGGATCATTGTCTGTTATTAGCGTACTTATTTTGAAAATAGAAATCGTTTTGATAGAAACGTAATTAAGTGTGCGCCTGATGAAGATGACAGCACGTCAACACTGTCAAAACAGGACCTAGATAGACTTTTGCGAAAATGCCTTTTTGCCTCAAGTTAGATTAAAATGTTTAAAACCTCACTTTAGGCGAATTTCACATTAAAATAAATTCCTAAAGTATACGATTCACCTAATTAAACCTGCATAAGGAATACAAGAACAAGAGAGGCTAGAAATTAAAATAATAAGAAAGGGATACAAGTTAATCTTAAAACCAAATAGGTACATTTCCAAGGCGGGTTATATTATTTATCTAAGACATTTAATATTATCAAAACATTCTTATTGTATTAAGGAGTTCCTATAAACAAATGCACAAGGAAACAAAAGTCATCTAACTTATTATACGGCTCTTCCCCTTTGTGTTGGGACCGGGAAGTTCAAACAAATTACAACACTGTGATTTAATCCCAACCAGCTGAAGTGAACAGATTGCAAGACAAGCGCCGGGTCTGATATGATATAGCGTAATTAGTTAGAAGCCCACCATTTTAAAAAACATCTCCGGTTGAGCATTTCCTTGTTTCGAGTTGAGTAAGGCATTGAAATAAAGCTCCCATCATAGGGCTGCGAGGCGGAGAGCGAAATGTGGGGTTAACAGTAATTTGTACCGCTAAGGCGTGCCAAGATATTTTCCATTTGCAGATTCGGTCGTCTTGCACATAAAACATTACCGCAAGTCCACTGAGCAAGTGCTGTAAATTCTAAACTTTCCGAATAACTCGCTTCTCGACGCCTGAATAGTCCTAATTTAGATTTTATACTCAGTTCGCACTGTGGGTTCGCGGCCCTTCCACGGAAAATTGCAGACTTACATTCTGAATAAATATTTGTCTTTTTACACAAAGCCGGGTGAAGCGTGCCCACACATACGCGGGGAATATTGCGGAGAATTTGTTAGACTGTATGCAAATAACGTGTAATGCAGGGTTCACCTAAATCTTATATCTAATCAAACAATCAAAGCTTTGACAATTTCATCAGTTAGGCTAAAAGGTCTATTGGATAATGTTCCCATTTTGGTGCCATTATAAGCTTGAACAAAAAGCGGAACCGGACAAATGTTGATTACGGGTTGGGATTTTTGTCTTTTATATAGAAACAAATAAAACGTCGTATGTGACGATGGTAAATTGAATATTAACCTTTATGCTATTTACTGAGCATTTTATTGTAAAGATTCAAGTTCTTCAAACGAATCAGACAGACGTTTGCTAGGGAGTTTGTTTCGCCACTTCTTTCCCGCAAAAGCACTAGAAAGTGGTGAAGGGTGGGTGTTTCGGAGATGTAATCGTGACGTTCAAAAAGTGTTGATTCTCGGCCACATTTAAATAAAAGAGTTTTGAATTTTGGTTCACAAAGTATTGCTGAACAAAAACTTTCGGTCAAAAATAAATATAAATAAATTTTCCACGATTTTTCACACAACGCCATTTAGTCCTAAGTTAAGCTTGAGAGCTTGTGTTATGGGTACTAAACAGCTGATAAACATACTTATTTATTTCTAAATACATACATATTATAAATAAATTACACCCAGACACAGAACAAATAATCGTGCTCATCACACAAACATTTGTCCTGGGTGGGAATCGAACCCACGACCTCCGGCATAGCAGTCAGAACCACTAAGCACCAGACCAACAGGTCAGTCGAAGGTCAAAAACTTCATATCTGTCTACCTATAATTTATCTATAATATGTATGTAGGTATTTAGAAAATATATATATTAGGTCTTAACCTATGAAACTGCCGTTCTGCAGTACTGGCCATTTTGTAACAAAATAATTTTTGTTTGGCTAAGAATTCTAATTTCAAATTAATTTTATTTTAAAAACAAGGTTTTTTTTCCAAAAGTAGTCATAAGTTTATTGATTAGTATTACATTTTCATCGCATTTCAATCTTGTTTTCGTCATCATGGATACGTTAAAAAATCGAGTAATTATGGAATATGAGTACCGTCGTGGCAGCAACGCGGCACAAGCGGCACGCAACATCAACGACGTTTACGGAGCTAACACTACAAACCAACGCACCACCTGTTATTGGTTTGCTCGCTTCCGTTCTGGAAATTTCGACCTGAAAAATGAACCTCGCGGTCGTCCGAAGACTTTCGTTTAAATTTTTTCATACAAAACGGCAATTTCATAGGTAAAGACCTATTATATGTATTCTTATCAGCTGTTTAGTACCCATAACACAAGCTCTGTTCAGATTGGGACTAGATGGCGTTGTGTGAAAAGTGTGGAATATTTATTGTTTACTAGCTGCCACGGCGAAATTCGTTCTGCCTTAGAATCAATTTATTAGTCTTATTTAGTTTTTATTAGTAAACATCCTATTCTTAGACCTACTGAATTTAGGTACACACAAAACTTCATAAGAATCTGTCAAGCCGTTTCGGAGGAGTTTTGTAACAAACACTATATTACGACATTTTCTTAAATTTAGATATACATTATACCTACATATATGTTTACTAAGATGACAACAAATAGATCCAAACCAATAATAACTACTACTACTTTTTATTTAGTGAGTCTCTAATTTGATCTTATTTAAACATTTTGTGTTCGATGAAATTAAAATGACAACATGTATATATGTATAACCTAACCTAACTTACCATACCTATTCTATAGCTAACCTAACTACCTAACCTAACTACCTTACTGAAATGCATTGATTTAAAAATACTAAATTCATAATTTTAAACTGAACTACTGCGCTGCGTGCCTCAATGTTACATGGGTACAACTTATTTAGTTTTTACGGTCTACTTTAAAGTCCAAACAGCGTAATAATTATCTTTTTGCAAAGAATTAGTGAAGTTCGTTTCTGTAGTCATTATTAATTAGGTATGTAAATTGATTTCTGAAATATGACTTTTTTTTATCTATATGTACTTCTATACTAATAATATAAAGAGGAAAGGTTTTTGGTTATTTGTTTGCATTGAATAGGCTCCGCGAAACTACTGGACCAATTTGAAAAATCCTTTCACCGTTGTGAAGCTACACTATCCCCGGGTGACATAGGCTACTTTTTATCCCTGTATTCCCGCGGGACCGGGAACTACGCGGGTGAAACCGCGTAACGTCTGCTAGTGCTACATAAAACCTCTTTTTTAACCGACTTTCAAAAAAGGAGGAGGTTCTATGTTCGTGTGTATGTATTTTTTTTTTTATGTATGTTACCTGATTTCTCCCCCATTTGCGAACCGATTCTGAAAATTCTTTTTTTATTCAAAAGTGTATACTCCCGAGGTGGTCCCATTTTAATTTGGTGAAGATCTGGTGCTGATCTTCGGAGATATACAACGGAACTCTTCAAAAATAGACGGCAAATCCGTCGTGATTGCTGGAATCGCTTGGATGTTTATTGTTTATACAACATCATGACGTTTTATCACGCCTGTATGCTCTGAGGGGTACGCAGATGTGTACAATATACCTAGATTTCGACAGTTAGGTATGTTAATTTTCATTTATTAGTGACTAGCTTCTGCCCGCGACTTCGTACGCGGATCCTGTTGCTTATGCCAGCGAGAACGGGGTCGTCAAAATCGAAGATCTGAAACATCTGATGTCGAATTCTATAAGCCCGGGGACGGGAAATCAATGGGATGCGCGAGACGATTCAAGATGTTCCAGATTTTTTATTTTTGTTGGTCAACAGGAAATGCCATCAGACTTAACAACTTTTGCTAAGACGCCATTTCTATTATGTATATGTTATATTGTCTCTGGGCTTTGGAGTTCCCCTACAGGTGCTCCAGATCTTCAAATTTAGTCTCACAGCAGAAAACACTCTTCACGTGGAATAGTTTTTGCAATGGCACCATTTTTATATCTCTTTCAATTTAGGTGTTCCATTTTCCAAAATAAATTATAGCCTATAATATGTTGCGTGACGTTCACGATCAGCGGTCAGTCGCGCATCTCCTTCCCCCACTTATCTCTAGAGTAGATGCGTATATACGCTGAAAACTCAAGCGTCATGCTTTTTCCGTGAACGTCTCCAACTCGCGAGACAGTGCATGATGTTCACGATCAGCGGTCAGTCGTGCACATATTCTTCACTGGTCTCTAGAGACCTGGATGTAGATGCGTAAATACGCTGAGAATGCAGGCGTGCTTCGCGATCCCAAGAAGTTTCCACGGAGCGAGTTGCAGCCTCATGTTCTCGAACAGCATAAAGTCTCTCCTAACGCTCTTCGGTAGATTGTTGGGATCTTATGGTCTTTAATCATTTAGCACCTTTGGAACATTGGGAAAAATTTGACCTCTTTCTAGGCATGGTTATAGTTTTATTGTGATGATACCTGATCAATTAAAATCTAAGTGGCTGCTCCCCTGCGTTACCGGGTAAGCTACCGTGTAACGAAGATAAATGGAAAAGGAAATTAAACACTCAAATAACATAAGCCCGAAGGCATACGATAAAAAAATGGGAGTTTTAGCCAGTAGAGTCTAATTTTCAACGATATACCATCGTCATCGAAAATCAGTCCTGAACTGTTCCCGCCTTCACCGCGTAGTACCTCCTACTTATGTTATTTTATAATTATGCAATGAAATTAGTGATAGTTTTAATTTCTATATCAAATGTTTCTGATCTTTGATTTTTATAAGTCAACAGGAAATGCCTATCAGACCGAACAACTTTTGCTAAGACGTCATTCCTATTTGATTTGTGGTGTAGCTGGGCTCTTGGAGTTCCACAACAGGTGTTCCAGATCTTCGATTTTTATGCGTCAACAGCGAGTGCTCATAAGGCTGAACAACTCTTGCTAAGACCTCATTCCAATATATGTTATAGTGTAGCTGGGCTCTTGAAGTTCCACATCAGGTGTTCCGGATCTTCAAATTTATTCTCTCAGCAGAAAATGCTCATAACGTGGAACAATTTTTGCTATGGTACCATTTTTGTATCTCCTATAGTTTAGATGGTCCGTTGCGGTTCTGCATCAGGTGTTCCGGATCTTCAAATTTATTCTCTCAGCAGAAAATGCTCATCACGTGGAACAATTTTTGCTATGGGACCATTTTTGTATCTCCTATAGTTTAGCTGGTCTGTTGCGGTTCTGCATCAGGTGTTCCGGATCTTCAAATTTATTGTCTCAGCAGAAAATGCTCATCACGTGGAACAATTTTTGCTATGGGACCATTTTTGTATCGCCTATAGTTTAGCTGGTCTGTTGCGGTTCTGCATCAGGTGTTCCGGATCTTCAAATTTATTCTCTCAGCAGAAAATGCTCTACACGTGGAACAATTTTTGCTATGGGACCATTTTTGTATTGTCTATAGTTTAGCTGGTCTGTTGCGGTTCTGCATCAGGTGTTCCAGTTTCCAAGATAAATTATAGCCTATGTGTTGCCCAAACTTAATATCTATACAACAAAAAAAAAATCATTCAAATCCGTCCAGTAGTTCCGAAGATTAGCGTGTGCAAACAAACAGACAAACAGACAAACAGACAAACAGACAGACTTTTTTTTTTGGATTCGTGCTCTATTACTGTTTCTAAACCCCCCTCAATTATTATTTTTTAAATATATTCAATGTACAGACACAGTTTTTTTACAGTCTTATTATATGTATAGATAAGTGGATAACCCTATTTATCATGACATGTAATGTTAACAATAAGTATAAAATAAATTCATGTTTTAATCAATTCATTCATCAAATATTTGTATGGGAACAACTAAAAATAGAAAAATAAAAAACTTTTTTGCAAAAAATAAAACCGACTTCAAAAAAAGCACTAAACGGTGAAAAATAACTCTAAATTAGGAAGTCTCATCATGAATAAGACAAAACCACCAAAGCCACAGACTTCCTAATTTAGAGTTATTTTTCACCGTTTAGTGCTTTTTTTGAAGTCGGTTTTTTTTTTGCAAAAAAGTTTTTAAGTTTAGTAACAAAAAAATAAAACGTACGCATAATTTCACAACAAAAAATTATTATTTTGACCCGTTGTCATGGTGACACTATTGAACTTTTCATATTTTTTAAATCTAAAATGCGCAATAATACCAATACCTATTTAACAAATATGTTGTCGATTCAATATTTCATTTAATTAAGTACTTTAATTTGAAAGGAGTATACCGTACCGACCGATGTTGGGACGATAATCAAATGGTTGACAGGGAATAGTTTCTAAGGGCAAGCTAAATTGTTGTTTTGACTATATTCCAAGCGTTTTTTCATATTTACTCACCTTTTAAAACCTCTCCTGGACTTCCATAAATATTTCAAAACCAAAATCAGCTAAATCCACCCGCCGTTCTTGAGTTTTAGCGAGACCAACGAACAGCAATTGATTTGTATATATAATATCTGCCATCCTCTTAAAAATCTCAATCAAAATCGCGAAAATAAAATCAGCTGTTGCCTACATTTTTGGTCACGTGACTCGTCGAAATGTAGGGAACAGCTGATTGTATTTTCGCGATTTTGGAGTTTGTCCCATAGTAAAAGATGTTTATAATGATGAGTACAATGACCCCTTAAGAGGATGGCAGATATTTTTATAGCACCTTAAATAAGAAGATAGATTATAATTTATAAAAAAATAATATCAACCATGTAGTACTTACTGAAATATGGTGAAATGATTTTGCCTGACTCCAGCTGCTTTAGTATAAACACCATGATTTCCCTGAAGGGTCAGGAAGAGGTGTAATGTAGTATCGACATGTTCATGTCATCAATTATGTTCTCCATGTTTCATGTAATGGGGATGAGCCTAATGCCATCCTGGGCACAGGTCTAGACTTTGTGCTGCTTACTAAAAATCCAAATTAAAAACCCAATAACACTTTGACCGACGCAGGAATAGAACCCGGTGCCTTATGGCCAGATTGAAGCAGTGCTGGCCATACTAACAACAGTCTGCTTTAGTTTATAATGTGGGATGAAGTTTAATATGGATTTCAATCAAAACAATTCATCTCTGTAATTATTCAAATTGTAGCGAACTGCGCACATTAATCTCGATGTATATGACTCCATTATTTCACTGGTTTAACGATGAGATTATCTTTCAATTCCCTGTTAGGGATGGGTGATAATTTATATCTCTCTGAATGCTGCAGATGGTCTGTTTAGTTGTTATAATGTGACGATTTAATATCAGACATTAATTTGACAAAAGAGAATTGGTCTGTAGAGTCATTAGAATATAGGTATAGACAACTAGCTGCCGCCTTAGTTTCAATTTATTGATTTTCTTTAGTTTTAGTTCCTACTCTCCGACTTACTGAATATACACACTAAATTATTATAATAATTGATTTATTTCATAAAAAAAAAGAAAAAATAATAACTAACTAAAATAAAAAAAAGTATATAAATATTTCATGAGAATTGGTTACTTAAGCGAGTTGGTGGAGTTTTGTTACAAAGACTGTGACACGAGAATTTTATATATTAGACTAGCTCCCTCGGCAAACTGCTTTCCGCTGTAGAATTCATTTATTAGTTTCATTAAGTTTAATTACAACAAATAAATCAAAAACAATATTATCGACTACTGCTTTTTTATTTACCGAGTAGAGACTCGGTAAATAAAAAAGCAGTAGTAACACAAAATGTTTAAATAAGAATACGTAGAGACGTATTCTTATTTAAACATTTTGTGTTAGATAGAATTAGAATAACAACATATTTGTACATAAGTATAACCGAACCAAACTTACCATTTACCTATCCCATAGCTATCCTAACTCCCTGACAGATTGTATGGGTACGTCAATTGTTCTTTAATATTGCTTTTCTCACAATTTTTATCTTTTTACCGTTTTACCTTCCTTAGACTTCCACAAATATTTCAAGGCCATTATTATTCATTAATTTTCGAGTTTAAGTAAGACTTACAAACGTCATTTTATTCAATTGTTGCGTTTCGTTTTCATCTATACATATAATAAATCTGTAGAAGTAAAATTTCTGTACATTGAAAATATCAAAAAAATAAATAGCAGGGGGTGTTACTAAACCGACACCGAACCCAAAAATATGATTAAAAAAATTTTTGTCTGTCTGTCTGTCTGTCTGTCTGTCTGTATGTTCAGGTATCACGCAAAAACTACCGGTTCGATTACGATGAAACTTGGTGTACATATTCTTTAATATCCTGGGCACAACACTGGGTACTTTTTATCTCGGAAAAGTATATACAATAAAAAACAAACTTAATTTTGCGGTTCGACCCCTAGACCCGACTACTGTACCAACCGCAAATTATAAGTTTGTCGTAGGTTACGTCACCCGCAGTGGAGTTCACCAAGGGGCGCTGCACACGGCTAAGATAGTATAATATTTTATCTTAAGATACAATATATGTAGTTCGCCATAAATTCAATGGACTATCACACACTACTAAGATAATAAATAATATATTCAAAATTAATATTGGAGGATTATTGGTGATCGATACTGATGCCAAAAATGCAATCAGTAAATGTTTTGTCTGTCTGTCTGACTGTATGGTACACACATAGTTCAAAAACCATTATAGGGATTTTAACCAAACTTGGTACGGTTGTAATCAATACGCCTGGACAGGTTGATCTTAGTCTCAGTTGTTTTACACATGGTCGGTTGTACGTCGCTCTTTCCCGGGTCAGTAGTTCCAGAAATCCTTATGCATACATACCGTAAGGATCAACTTTGAAAGTAGTCTATCCGGAAGTATTCTGCTAAAATGATTACGTTTAAATATCAACGCACAACCCAAACCTCTGGTATTAGAGACATGAAACTTGAAAGGGTGTTCTTAGTGAAAAGTATCCACTATAAAACGACTTTTGGAAATTCAACCCTTAAAGGGAAAACATAGGGGACGGAAGTTCGACATCCACGCGGGCGAAGCCGCGGGCAAAAGCTAGTATATACATATATAGATTATATTCATGGTAGATACTACACAATTGACTATTATAATTTCAGTACAACAAAAAAAAATAAAGTAAACGTACAGGTGCCAGCAGATCAAGTTAGCCCAATGTGTCAAATTTCTTTCATCGTTTTTCAACTTTATGCTAAGCAGAATAAGGTTCATATTGAATTAGGAAAATTTGACACATTGGGGTAACTTGATGTGCTGGCGTCTGTACATTTAAACTTTTTATTTCAAATTCAATTCTAATGGACGTGAATTAATTGCAAATACCACATTAAATGCGAATAATAGTATCACGTGTATTGCGTAATTTTACCTCAATCGGTTGATTTACTGGTTTTAAATTCATAAAAGTTTTATTATAACTGTTGAAACACTACTTACATGCGAACATTGTGTAAAATAGGAAATAAATCGCCGCTGATTTAATTAGAGCTACTTAATATATGAATTGCCTTGATCCTGAAGTAGAACTTAAGGCTCCTACACACAGTGCCGGCGGCAGGGCCGCCGGGTAAGCCACCGGCCATGCCGCCGTGCACCCGGCGGCATACAAAGCCGCCGGCTTTGCCGCACAAAGGAGCCGCCGGCGTGCCATGCCGGCCCATGATGCTTGACGGCTTTGTGCGGCTTGTGCCGGCGGCTTGTATTGCCTGCGGCATAGCCGCTCGGCATGAACCCGGCGGCATTGCCGCCGGCATGTGTGTAGTAGCCTTTAGTGTGCGAACATAGTTCTAAAGAAAATCTATCTCCAGTAGAGCACACAGAACATCGTTTAATTAATAATATCTTTGTGTATTATCCTAACCTATGCAAATCATTATTCCTTGTGCTTTCAAGGGTTAATAAACAGTGCTTGGAACAGTCTTGTAAACTGAACGTATTTATTCTGAATAATCTAAGTCCAATCTTATTAGATCTATTCTATCTTCTGAAACATTGCATAAGGCTATAGTGAAATATCGTTAAGAGTTAGGTAATGGCAGTCTCTTCTTGGTACCGAATGGAAGTTTATTTTAGGTAGGCAGGTATCTATGAAGTAATTTTTTTGTGGGTACCTACATAATGGAAGTTTATTTTGGGTAGAAACACGGACCTTCCCAACTCGCCATATCAAATAGTATTCTGCTAGAGTAACCTTGAAACTATTGTGAATTAGGTAGGTATTGAAGACGGTCCTATGTGACTCACCGAATCAAATAGTATTTTGCAAGAATAATGCTAAAACTAAGTATTGTGTAGTACGCTATGTATTAAGGACCTATAAAAATACAATGCATAATTATTATTATTGGCGCAGAATCGCGACAGATGGAAGGAATGGAGGGAGGCCTTTGCCCAGCAGTGGGACAACTCGGACTAAATGATAATAATAAATAAAAAAATATTATACAATTGCTTTAATCGCAAATATAGTTTTCAAAAATGTTTAATTTTCAGGTACTAATGAACTTATTGGGGGGTTAAGGTAGTCATGATTATGTTCATTTTTCTTTTACCTGTGGCTTGTATCAAAAAGCAACTATTTCAATCATGCTAAAATAATAACACATCTTTTCAGATGTTCATTACATGCTAGGTATAAATAGTTGATAAGACGTTTAACGGGAACCCTTCCCCATTTAAGATTTAATTAGTGAATCCGTTCTTATATTCGATACTTCCTCTGTTCGGACAGGCCTCGGCATAATGACAAAATTTTCCATACCTACAAATCATTTTGGTAAACTAGTACGAATCGTAGTATCCGAAAGTTGTCTGTAAGAGATCGCTTTTAGCGATAAGGCCGCCCATTCTATCACCTTATATATGTAGCCCTTTAATTACTTATAATTTGTTTTTATGGTGTACAATAAAGAGTATTCTATTCTAAAAAACTAAGGTTAGTCCTTAACACTAACATAATGGATTTTTTACACAAAGAAGTTTCAGTAGAAAAGTATGTTACCGTTTGATTTCCTATAAAATCAATGTGAAATAAGATTTTTTGTAATTCTAGTATTCAAACCTGACATAATATGCCCGATAGTTTTGGTTCTTTTATACTTAAATAGGTTAAAAAGTGACTAGTCTAAATTGCAATTTCGGTACCTACGAGTCATGGTCCGCGTACCGGGAATGTCTATGTAGGTACGTTTACACCTCTGCCGATTCTTCTGTTGGTAATCGGTCTGATGTTTTCTAATGTTGTCTGATGATTTCTGCAAATATACAGAGCTCTGTTTACCCAACCTATTTACACAGGGTTTGTACGGAAAAATCCTTTCTGAATGAAACTCTGGATCGGAACATTAGTGACATTTATTATTCAGTGACTCAGGCTATGTGTTGTTCAACTGCCAGTCAGAATGTCGTGGGACAAGTTTATTTGTACTAGGTACTTAGAATAAAATCGAAAACGTAAACCTATCACATCCATACTTCTAGATACTTTAGTCTTTAGTAGTTATGATGTTAAAAGGTAACTTACATATGAATTTATTGGAATGATCAAACTTGATATTAAAACGTAAATAATCTTAAAGATGTTATTTCTTTTCGAGGCCTGGAAGAGTCTTGATATGTAGGTAATGAATTCATGAACTGACCTTGGTAAGTGTAGCTTAATCATCTATCAAGCTGTGCGATTGTTACCTTTAGGAGCAAGCCTCATTATAATATTAGAAAGAAAAGAAAAACACACTGAAACGTACTTCAAAAAATTGTACTTACGCATCGCTGTCATGGGGAAAATTTCCCAAAAGGCTAGCAACATTGTCACAGAAACTAATTAATGTCGACCACTCATTTAGGTACCAAACAAATTATTAAATAATAAAGTTTATCCGTTGGTGATTATATTTAAATTTGTTACGTCATCAACCGCATAAGCTTTTAATTGGTCCTTAAAAGTTTCATGGTACATTTCACTCAACATATTCAGAAAATATTGCGTGCTGAAACTGTATACTAAAAAGCTAATTAATAATTAGGGTAGTAGAGTGTGGAGTATTTAGAATATAATAAACTGTCCAAGTTTATAATTATGGTATTGCATTCTGCCACCATACCCCCGATAATACCTACCAACGTATAAACTATTCACTCGTAAATATTTTCAACGGCAAGGCATGCAACAGATTTATGACATTCTATACAGAATTCCTTTTATCCTAAATCGTAATTTTTCAGAACTGTCAATGCTATTTGTTGGAACCTCTTTACTGTAGATACTAATCAAAGTACTGGCCAGTTTTGTATGTTTTATTAGTTATGAATATTTTTACAAAGCTGTCACCTATAATATTTTTCTCTTCTATTATTACACTGTTTTTTCTCCTCCAACACACATATTTTTATTAGTAATTTTCTTGCTTGGTCTACCTACCTCTCTCACACTATTTATCCAGCTGTCTAAAATTAAACACGACTTTGCCGGTTCCTCAAAGATTTCCATCAGTCGTTAGTACAACGCCTCCGCAGCAATGTATTTCTTATCAAAGGATCTAACCTTACACCTGTCTGTTGCAGTTTAATACATTTTGTTTAGTGGAAAACACGCTTGTACTTACAAGGGTAGTTGAGTTCAGTCGAGTCCCGACCGCGGATCTGTTTGCACGCGCCCTGCGACGCGAGTGATAATGCGACCAAACCAACCATAATCATTGTGACAAACCAAACAAATAAATATTTCATTTTAAGACATAAAAAGTTTAGTCAACAATATGTTATTATCATTTTAATTGTCAAAAATTAGTGTTGTAAAAAAAGTTGTTGCAGAAAGTTTAACAAAAGTTTTTGCAATCTTTAATTATTTTAATTTTTAACTTAGGTATAATATTTTATTCTTAAAAAGCTGGTCACGTGTTATTTACTCAGGATGAGTAAAGTAAAATCTTTTATTTTGTATTGTGCAGATTTTTAATCAGTAACGGTAAGGCAATATCAATATAAGGAAAAGACGAAAAAACGAAAGAGTTTTTATTTGCGGGCTTTGAAAGGAATGCATGGGATGGTTCATAATAGGCTTTTCGCAATCAAGTGAAGTAATCAAGGTTTTGCAAGATGTTTCTCCTTTTGTATGATTAAGTTTAGTTCTTGGCGAAATTGTCATCATCCATATTCTAAAGAACATTGTGTAATCATTGTATTGTGTTGGTAATATAAAATAAAATCCAAAGGATGATCGTACATCCGGTACCAGAAAATTTGAAAAGGATCGAAGGTGGTTATAGATGTCTTTTAGAACTTTTTTCGCGCCGTATCACTGCCGTATATTTTTAGGGCCTAAACAAATATGAACAGATTTGTTTGAGCTGGCGAATCTTTTAGCAATTTTTACCTAACACTTATAGGTTTCTTTGATCCCATCCTTACAAACATAATTACGCTTTCTTTACTTGAGATAGAATCTACGGGTGAGTAGTATAGTAGTAGTATTCCGTGTTTAATTAAATAACAAAATAGAGTGTCTCAATGCAATTTATTTGGAAAAAAAAATCTGTTTATTGTAGGTAAGCCTTAAGTAATTGCAATTTTTTTTTATCATTTTTAAAGTAAGTATTGTGTGTGTGTTTTAAAGACTCGTAAATCATTTTTCTTTGTTTCTTTTTCTTTCCAAATAATAACTTTAAGAACTACATACGGTGTAAAAACAATTTGTAGCAAAATACGAAAACTAGGTTGTTTCTACAGTACGTAACTATTAAAAAATCAGATGTAGGTATATTTAGAGGATTATAATAAAACATTAACCTTTTTACCCTAAGTGAATAAAACTGCGAAATAACAAATAAAACCCATATAACCGGGCCACAATCTTTCCCTACTTAAGTGAAAAGTGTTCTTACAGAATACAAACCCTCCCGTACGGATATTTCTGTTATTCCTATTATCGAATACGTTTTACGGAGATTAAATTTGAATTAGGCAATACGGATTCACAACTCGGATGTTCGCACCCCATACCTAATATACCTAACTACATATACATTGCATATTTAGTTGCTATACAATTTGGTCCTTGGAAATCAGTTTACCTCCTTTTCACACCCTTGCGGTAGTAATTTGAGAGGAATTGGTGGGGCGCGATCGATTGCATTATATTTGTATTGTTTTGAGCTGTTTATACATAAATATGTTTTGTTGTTAATCTGTTAGGTATTAGTTAAAAGATAGTACTAAAATTTTAAAAAAAGTATATTTGACATTAACCTTTCAATTGAGTCAATTAGAGACACAATAGAAAAACAGTGACAGGCCGACACCGGTGTCCTTCCGGGGTTTAACGAATTAAAAGGACATGAAGGTACTTAAGACACACAAGGGTGCATTTGAAAACCACCGACAAAAGGTTTATTTGACACTAAAAGGACATGAAAGTATCATGAAAACCACTGACAGGTAGCATCTCAGCATCTGTCTGGCATTACCGCTGAAAAGAACCTTTTGGCGCAGCCAGTGAGACATGTCATATTTGTAATTTTATTTGTTTTAAACATGTTTTTACCGCGCGTGTTTGAATCCGTTAGCAATATTTATGTTGTATTCTATATAACGTTTTATATGTGCTGGGGCCTATTTTGTGGGAAAGTGTTAATGAAAATTAAGTTACTCATGCAATTCCGTCATCACACAATCTTCAAACATTTTGATTATTGTATTCCATTCATCAGCAAACAGCTAAGTGCAAATCTAGGGTTAACGTACACAAGCGCGTTGAGCAACATACTCATTTCAATAAAATATTAGTCAATGTTAGTTTTCATAAATATATGAATGTGTCTGGTTTATAAACCCCAAGAGGACACCGGTGACACGATTGAATGTTAAATACAATGTTCACATGTTTAGCTATATACAACATTATGTATCAATTACATGCAAAATAATACATTCTTACGCATGAGTCAGAAACACAAATGTTTACAAAAATATACCACAAAAACCTTAGCTTTGCATTTGTGATATATTGTGGATACTAATTGTGAATCTTGAACTAAATGTTAATAAAAACTTATTTGTAGTTTTTATTAGCATTTAGTTCAAGATTCACAATATTAGCATCCACAATATATCACAAATACAAAGCTAAGGTGTTTGTGGTATATTGTGGATACTGCTATATATATGATATGCTACAAGTAATAAAATATAGTACCACACACTACGTTAGTTAGATTATGTTTGGTCACGTAAGAAAAGAGATCAAAACGTCGGCCATTTTCCTGGCAGTATTCTAACATCAGAATTAGATTATATAGATAATGCACGGATCCCTGAATTGATAATTTGGATGAAATTGATAAAGGAACTAGAAATCATAAAATGGCAACTGTACGGGAGAAACCATGGGTCAAAAAATAAATACTTTTGAATTAATGGTGAAAATGTTTGTCCGACGAATATGAATAATCTGACGAAAAAGAAAGAAAGAAACAGTTAATTTTATGAAAGATCGTGAACTGAATCTGAGTTTAATTTTCGGTAACATTGTAAATACTGGAACACGAGAACTTTGCGCGGAAAATATATTAATGGCTATTTTAACGGACACTTAGGACATTTTTTACTCTGCCTTTTGTATAAAATAGACATGAAACTTGTAATGTTTAACGTTAATACTTTGGTTGCTGGTAATTAGTATTTATGACCTTATAAAATGTAGTAAAAAGAATACAAACAAATCTTAATACTTTTTGATTTTTGCAAATTGTCTAATTTCTGTTATTTAATTTTAACGCAAACGAAGAAATCCAAAACATATCTGTTGAAACAACTAGCAGATTAAGGGTAGGTCCATGGTATTAGAATGATGATTGGTAATAAATTAAGCGAATTAAAGAAGGGGTTTCTAATAAATCAAGTCTAAAAGTAATATAAAATAATTTAATTCGACCCGAATCCCTTTAATATTGATTTTAATTAAAGAAAATTAATTGGTCCCATTAGGTTTTCCAATTCATGTAATGCTTATTTATCATCATGCCCCTTGCTGTCCAATTTCGGTTTCGATTTTCAAATATCTAACTCTAATTCGTCCTTTCTCTGCTTCACCCTTTTCTTCGGTGGTAACATTCACCGTTTTCTTTGTTCTTTTTAGCCTTCATAAAAAGTCACATACATAGGTAGTATTTGCAGCCTTTGTACCATTTGTAGTAGATGTAACGATACAAAATGTTCGTCTTGTTCCTGAGTTAATGTCTCGGCAATTTCACTAATTGAAATTGATGGTTCATATAAAAGTCGTCTAATTCTTTTATGGCCGTTCTTTTTATTCACTTCAATGTCAGTCACGTGTATCATTAGAGTGTATTTGAATTCTTCAGATGTCTCTTTATTAAGTGCGACTTTCTTTTGACCCTTCATTCAGTAGGAGCGAGTTTTTTTTTTACCCGTTTCTAAAGTAGTTAGTAGAAAGTGTCATTTTGACGGTAGCAGAAATTGGTAAAAAGATAATGTGATGTACAGACGCCAGCAGCAGCACATCAACCCACCCGAATGTATCAAATTTCTTTGATAGGTTTTCAACTTTATTCTAAACACAATAAGGTTCATGTTCAATTGGGAAAATTTTACAGTTTGGGGTAGGTTGATGTGCTGGCGTCTGTACAATTTCGTTTCATATTAGTAATACAACTATTTAATAATCTACTCAAAATAATTTCCTAAATGAAATCTTAATGAGTGTCAAAGTCAAATAATTTTATATATTTTTTGTTTTTTATTTTTTCTTTGCTTTTGATTGTGTCATGAGCGTGAAGAAGTACTTGCACGAGTATTCTATTCTTCTAAATAGTTGAAGTCACTGCATATTGGGAACATTGGCTTCTAAGACACAGACTTTTGCCAAGTTTAGAAGTCAGACGTTCGTCTTAAAATTGTGCCACTTTGTACAACTTATTCATAAGCCTCTGTCTCTACTGTTTGATCTTTGGTGTACAAATAAATATTATTATTATATTATTATTATTATTTCATTTGGCAATCAGTTTATGATGCGCTCCGCTTTAATAAGTGGCTACTGCTTTAATAACAATGAATAATTTGTATTTTTCTTAAGAAAAGACAATGTACTACCTGAATGCGTCAAACTTTGATAGTTTAGGTCCATACCTATTCAATTGAGAAAATTTTACTGTTCGGGGTAGCTTGATGTGTTGGCGTCTGTAACTGGTATGTAGTTAATGTAGTGGCATGTAATGTAACTACTTAACTAAAATCACCTACGCCCTAATTAGCTTTGTTACCTTTGCCACACAGTCCAATTGAAATTAATAAGGAAAATTTAATAATTCTAACACAAGTATCAACCTTATACTCGTTAAGTTAAGCAGCCTTTGAAGCTATTATAGTTATCCTTCAGAAATTTTTATGCTTCACAGACGTCAGCACACCAATCTTCCCCAATTCGTGAAATTCTTTTGATCCATTTTCACATCTATTACAGAAGTGTAAGGTTCATATTCAATTGGGGAAATTTGTCCACTTGGTATAGCTATTTGGTATAGGGATGTATAATATAATAAAGAATATAGGTACTATTCTGGTCTATCAAGAGTATTGATGAAAAAAAATCTATAGGTCAGTCAGTATTTGCATACGGGTTTAAATTGTAAGCAAGTTTAAATGCCAGAGTGTCATCTCTAGGTCGAGTGTGAGAAATCGACATATTACTCGTATTAATAACAGCGAGCATCGCAATGTTACTTTGTCCATTATTACTTTCATGTGAAATAATAGTTTTAACAATTGAGTTTTATTTTCTTTCCAATTAAATAAAAGCAAGTCGACGTGGAGTCGTGTTTGCATAAGAATTTAATATGATTGTAGTGAGGTTTTACGACGTTCGTTGGTTTATTTGGGTTATCTTTATTACATTCTAGTGTAGTAAAATATAGAGATCCTATAACTGTCATTTTATTGTACCGGTACCTACCTTCAATAATTTGTGTCCATCATTATGTTTTGGTTTGTTTATGTTTACTTATAACGTCAATGTTAGATCTCGTAGATAAACTGTATCATTTAATGGTCAGTTACATTTCAAAGTAAATTTTTAAACACGATTTGGTAGGTAAAGAATGCCAGTAACCATACATCTGGTTGGTTAAACGGAACTTACAGGAAATTCGTAAACAATACCTTTCTTGCGCCTTTGTGACAGAGGAAAATCTCTTACTTAAATTACGGTATTTTTTCTTTCTTTTTCACCCTTAATTTCGGAAAGTTTTCCGGCACATTAAAGATAGGGGGGAACCATTTATAAGAAAATTCATTGCGTATTCAAAAAGAAGTGGTCAATCAAGTCCGTCTATTATAATGGCTTCCTAAATTACTGGTTTCATTGTTGACCGTGCCATAAAATTTGGAAATAACAAAGAGATCTTAATTAAGCTTTACTTTATTAAGTGTCGGAAAGTTCCGAGAGATAATTGATATTAATATTTTGGCGTCGAGTAACAAGGAGTTGAACATACGTAATTCTATGTGATTTATTTCCAGTGGAAAGTTTTTTCCTTGACCCAATTAAATCGATGAACCTAAAAGTTTGGTGACGTAACAATTATATGCTACAGACATAATTGAACCTCCTGTAGGGGTAAATTTACGTAAAGACAAGGACAATCAAATGGATTATTTATGTGACATTCAATTTAAACTGACGCAGTGTTGTGAAATGAAATAATTCTTTGTGCAGTGTAAGTGAAATATGTTGCCATGGACTCCGAAATAGATATTCTACTCTTCATAAACTGCACCCAGCAGATACTGGGTCGGCAGCAATCCTGGGATCATCTAAATGTCACTCAGATCCTGGACTTGCTTCCGACGAGGATCCTGGAAGACATCAATCTCAAGTGAGTATTTTTTTAATATCTGTTGCATATCCTGAGACCCTCATTTCACATGCATAGAAATTGGTTGGTTCCAATGGAAAGTAAACTTCTGCCTCGGGCTCGAATCGTTAACATTTATTCAAATGACTTTTTCAACTTTTGAATATCAAACGCCTGCAACTGTCGCAATAAATTCAATTGCTTTGGTCGTGGGCGTGAGGATTTGTGGTACCGATTCCAAGGTTATTTCAGATGTAGGTAAAATAACTAGGCACAGTTTTTTAGACAATTTATTGTCAGTTCAATTCTCATACATATCACATTTACAATTAACTATAGATACAGCCTGTTACACTCACTTATTCACTTCGCATAATACAAAGAGATAATCAGATCACTGTTACGAAGTCTTACCTACACAAGAATCCATAATACACAAGTATTTTATTTTTCTAAGACACTTTATTAAATGCAATGCCAAAAACCAGGTTCTCCCTAGTTCGGCTCGATGTTAAAACTTTTGAGTTCATAGCTTTTATTTATTATATTCTATAGGTACTTTTTGTAAAATTAAATAAATTATTATCAAAATCAAAATCAAAAGTCTTTATTCAAACTAGGCTGAGAATCAGCACTTTTTGAACGTCAAAAAAATACATAAAGACAGTCCCCCAAAAACGGCCCACCCTTCGCCACTTCCTAGTGTTTTTGCTGGGAAGAAGAAGTTGCGGAACAAACTCCCCAGCAACACATCTGTCTGATTCGTTTGAGGAACTAGGTTTAATTGTATAGATTCTTTGTATACAAAGAATCTATACAATGAAATGCTCAATAAATAGCACTAATGTTTATACACATTGTAAAACATTACATTTCATAATGATTGTCACGTGTTAGCTAGCACACTCCAATATACCGAGATTAAGAAAAAAATATCTAAAATAAATATTTATTTATTTGTTTATCACAAAATCCACAGCTCTTTGAATATCATTCTTTATTAAGTTTTTGTTGTTATGATGGCATTGTAGTTAAACCCTTACCTCGAAATCTGGTCTCGTAACAATATGCCTTTATTAAATCATACATAAAAGTTACTTTTATTATTGGTAAGGGAAACAACGAGAGGAAATCTGGTCTTATAATTTTAATTAAAATAAAATCAAGTTTAAATTATGCCCGCCTTTGTTCATGTTTTACGTGAACAAAGGAAATATATATATTTGTATATTTATGAATTAAGCCCTTTTCAGACCACGCTATACTATTATGATATTATATACAGTATAGTACCTACAGCAAATAAGGACCTAATGCTATACTATAAACCACTACTTTTCAATTAGTACAAAAAAATAGGGCTGTATCCGTACCTGTTATTGATCATAATTATTTGCCTAATCAAAAGTAAAAAAAAACGAAATTCAATTTTTTCATACGCCACTATTTAGTTAAACTTAATTAACGAAAACAGCTGTTGGAGGCTGAGCATGGTTGAGCGAGATCACGCGAACGTGAGCGAGAGATGACGAATAATGAATACCACTATGTCATGAATAACCTGTACAGTGTACAATATTTCCATAAATTGGGTGACTTTTTGGGATATACCTAAACAAACGCTAGTAACTTTGTTGTATATGAAAATTATTTATTGATACTTTACAAATATAATGAGAAGACCGTCTTAAATAAGGCCTTTAAATATTTGTACTAATTAAAAATTAGTGGTGTAAAGCATGGGTGTCCATTACAATATTTCCATATATTGGGTGAATTTTTGAGATATAAACAAACGCTAGTAACTTTGTTGTTTATGAAAATTATTTATTGACACTTTACAAATATAATGAGAAGACCGTCTAAAATAAGGGCTTTAAATATTTGTACTAATTAAAAGTTAGTGGTGTATAGCATGGCTAACTTAACATATAACCGTAATCGCAAGCCAAATCCAAATAAAATATTTTCTTTCTTTTTTTCTTTCAAGCATTTATAGAATATGCCAAACTCAGTTGTCCGCGATCTTTGAAGAGTATGAAAACGATCGACGTACTGTAATACTAAACTATATTGGAAAGTCTTGAAAGCTCATCGAGCAATGAAGACAATGCGGAATTTGACCCTCTTCTTGTCATTAACCTTTCAATCGTGTCAATTAGATACACAATAGAAATACAATGACACCACGGACACCGGTGTCCTCTTGGGGTTTAATCAATGAATGTCACGATAAAATTCTACTTTTCAGATTTTTTTCATATTTTCTAAACAAATGGTTCAAAAGTTAGAGAGGGGGGGGGGGGGGACACCCATTGTTTTTTACTTTTGGAGCGATAATTTCCGAAGTTATTGACATTATCAAAAAATGATTTTAGTAAACCCCTATTCATTTTTAAATACCTTTCGATCAATATGTCACACTTTAGGGTTGAAATTAAAAAAAAATCACTTTCCACTATACATATAGGGGGGTTACCCTAATAAAAAAACATTTTTTTCCAAATTTTATTTTACCACTTTGTCGGCGTGGTTGATACACATATTGGTACCAAATTTCAGCTTTCTAGTGCTAACGGTCACAGAGATTAAGCGAGGACGGACGGACGGACGGACGGACTGACGGACAGACAGACATGGCGAAACTATAAGGGTTCCTAGTTGACTACGGAACCCTAAAAATGCCGGGGGTGAGGGAGAAGAAAGAGGGGCGGCGCACGATATAGCACAACATGAACTGAGCACGTGAGCACATAGGGTACACACTAGTGAACGTGTCCATAAAATAATGTATGGTGCGCGATATTGTGTAACTAAATGCTATGTGCTAGTTCCAGTATATTATAGTAGAGTTTGAAAGAGCTTAAGTAAATAAATGAATTAATCGCCGATCCGCCTTGATCAAGCGCGGTATTTAATGCTCGTGCTGTTACAGTATGAGAAAAGGTATTCACTCTGCAGTGGTTCACTTACAGGCTGAAATTAACATTTATTTTTGGATAAGTTCGTGTCTAATTAAAAGTTTATAGGCGGATATATTTTTCGATCAGAAGCCCAAATATCCAAGAATGCGGTTGTTAACAATACAGCCTGTACTTTAAGTTTGTCTTCGTTAATCTCTAAGCATACTTGAAAAAATGTACAAACAACCCTCAACAAATCGTTGGTCCTAAGAGAGGAAAACACTTAAACAACCGCCCTCTTGTTTTGAATAAAACTCCTCGTTTCAGTTATATTTAAACAGGTTCAACCGGATCCGGAAATCCTCGAGAATTTCTTCAACTCAACCCTTTATGTCTCTTGTAAAATAAAACAGTGTGAATTATATAAACTGAGGACATTGCAGCATAAAATTAGCCGTTTGTTCAACAAGTTTTAATCCCTGAAGAAATTCAACAAGTTGCGAAACTACTTACTATAGTTACCTTAAAAGAATCATGAGGTACTTAGTAAAGTTTAATCTTAGACTAGCACTTTACTCGCGACTTTGTCTACATGCTTTTCGTACTTTAACATCCCCTCTTATAGGCTGTATTTTATTTTTTAAATTAAAATGGGGTCCATTAAGTTTGATAATAAAATATTGCGTATGGCACTCACATTGAATGTGGCTCTTTATTGGGATGAGATGTTTCAATATCGGTTTAGTAGAGTTGATCCTGTGATACAACCCCTCAAAATCACAAACTTTACCTCGTTAAAATATTGTTATAGATATATATAATTTTCTAGTGAAGTAAACTAAACTAAACTACTTTGATATTTAGTTTAAGCGATTCATGAATCTTACTAATTTGGTGGCATTTTTCAACCAAATAAGTAGGCCATATAGATTTGTGAAATTGCACAATCACAATTTATAAATCCAAATGGTTTTTCAATGAAATTACAATTAGTACCTACCTACTATAGGTAAAAGGACCTTTTTCATGAAAATCCTATGTTCGTCACACAATATATTTTTTATAAATAAGTACTGTGGAAGAAGAAAATCTCTTTAGAATTTTATTTAGATCAAAGCTAATCTTTATCTAATCTTTTATATAAGCTCGTTTGGTTCGTCGATACACGAAATAGGATGTTCAAGTTAAAATAGATTTACAAGTTTTGTCGCACTTGGCCTCTTCACTGTTCAACAATGTGAAATGTTCTGGACATACTTTGGTCAGATTTTCACCAATATAGGTAACGTTAACATAGACATAACAAATATATTAAAATATTTTGAATTGTAATTTATTGTGTTTTTTTTTATAGATTTGATTATTTTTGCGTGTGATTTGACATCTAGGTATTTAATTGTTTCTTTTATTGGTTTAACATTTTTTACTATTTGACATTTGTATAATGTTGTAATTGAATTTTTATTGATTTGTTGACTGTGTTAGTGATTTGACTGCTATTTATTTGTTTCTGTTATTGGTTTGACATCTGGAATTATTTGACATTTGTTTAATAATTTAATGTATTTTTTATAATTTTTTATCTCCAATATATTATTCAGTCTTTATATGATACTTATTGTAAGGCCAGTTATATTTTAAATCCCACATAATAGGGGAGGGGATACTACTAAGAACCAGACTTGTGCGGCCTGAGGATCGAACTCGGAACCGCTCAGCAGTAGGTAGCGCTTGCAAACCACGAGGCAGTCAACCAATACAACCAAGACACTAATCTAGATACCAATAAATCTCTAGTGCCATTGACTTACATATCCCAAGTCTATTACTTGGAGCAATGCCAAACTTGTACAATAGCAATACCGAAACTGTAACAATGTTAGTGTTTCATAGTGCTTGCGTGAAAAGCCTTTTACTTCATTTAATTAACAACAAATAATCCGTCTAATTTATTAACAACTGTTGTGTGTTTGTAAAACTTTAAGTTTGTGTTCGTAAATGAGGTTGAAAAGTGCTGGTATCAATACGTACTTAATATGCGTACATCTCATATATCGTCACAAGTTACACTACAATGTTAACGCTCACATCGAAAACACCATATTTTTCCAGAAATTATCGGTTCCCTATCATACTTTTGAAACAATTAAACTTCGAATATAAATATGAATGATTATTCAGATAGCGCTAAAATTTGAATAGGTTACTTTTTTCATCGTGTGCATAAAATTATAAGTGGGTATTGTATTTTCAAACGCAATAACTATTTCAATTAGTTCTTCTTTTGGATTACACATGATTACAAAAGTCATTATTAAATTTTCTGTATTCTGTTTTTTTGTGTTTTTCTTTTTTCTGCTTTTTTTTATTCTTCTGTTTTTTTGTTTGTTGGAACTTATTATCGACATTCCAAAAAAGGAGATAGTAGAAGTTCCGATCCCTGCTATGAGTAACATTGCTTAACTATATTTCACAAGTCATTCGTTCACGTTCTGATGAAAACTCGCTTATTAGCTGCTTCTTTGTTTCTAAGTTCGCCAGTAGATTTCTTTAGATTCTTGTTTTTTTCTTCCAATCGAGTACCTACATTTCAGAATCTCGACGCACAAAATGTTCATGAACGCTAACACTCTCGATGCGACAAAATCGCAATGCACGTTACCGCGAAAGACGGCCACTGCGAAGCCACTATACTTCGATGCACGAACGTTACCGCGATAGATCTTCATTGCGATACTACGGGATGACAATGCACGTTACCGCGAAAGATATTCACTGCGATACTACTTGACTTTAAAGCACGTTACCGCAAAAAATAATATCTGCGGAGCCTCGGGCTTGAAAATTTTATATGAATTTGAATGATTGTTAGCGTTCAACGACATTTTGTACGTCGAGTTTCGTAATCTACTCCTTCTAATCAAGGTTTTTTTCTCGAAATACAAAAAAAAATCGATTGTTTTTTTTTTGTTTTTGACTTTAACCTTTCAAGACTTTTAGTCATAGAGTTGTTCTTCTTGAAACAAATGAAGAAACAAAGCATTGTTTTTAATGTAGTCCATTGTTTATAATATTTATGCCTTTTATAATCTGACATTTCTAGATTGTCAGTGATACGTGATTACGTTGACATAAATAAAGGTTTCTGGATTATAAAGTAGGTAAAGAAACAGTTAAATATTTGTATGATAAAATCAAAAATTCGACTACTTGTACCTTCTTACTTTCCCTTAGGGCGCTGTTGTAAAATTACAGCGTCAAACTTCGGAATAATTTCGCGGAAATAGAATCTGTTTGCTTCCTATTTCGCGGCCAAAAACTGGTCAGAATTTATTTTCCTATACTTATTTAAGAAAATACTTAGATTCTAACTTGTTTTAAAAATACAGCAAATGTTTACCGCGACTTCTTAGATCAAGTTTTTCGGAAACTTGCAAGCATAAAAACGAGTATGTAGATATTTGTTATTGGGCTGTTAATCAAGTAGGTAGTGGCCCTGACTGCTATGCCAGAGATCGTAGCTTCGATTCCCACCCAGGACAAATGTTTGTGTGATGAGCACGATCATTGTTCTGTGTCTGGGTGTAATTTATCTATAATAATATGTATGTATTTCGAAATATAAGTATGTTTATCAGCTTTTTAGTACCAATAACTCAATCTCTGCTTAGCTTGGAACTAGATGGCGTTGTGGGAAAGTTTTAGAATATTATTACTATGATATAAGTTTCTGAGTTATTAAATAGGTAAAGAAACAGTTAAACATTTGTTTGAGATAATAAGAAATTCGCCTACTTATACCTACTAACTTTCCCTTGCGGGGCTGTTGTAAAAGTAGAGCGCAAAACTCCGAAATAATTTCGCGGTAATAGAATCCGTTTGCTTTTCATTTCGCGGCTAACATTAACTTTATTTTAAAAAAACAATGAGAATGTATTTTCCTAAACTTATTTAAGAAAATACTTAGATTCTAACTTGCTTTGAAAATACAGCAAATGTTTACCGCGACTTCTTAGTTCAAGTTTATCGAGAACTAGCTAGTATAATACGAGTATCTATATATATCAGTATGTTTATCAGTTGTTTAGTATGTAGGTACATTACACAGGCTCTGCTTAGCTTGGGAGTAGATAGCGTTATGTAAAAGTGGTTGAATATATATTCAATTATCAATTCTATTCCGAAAAGAAGGTAAAGTTTAGATTTTACGTTTCATAAAGATCTCAAGCAAAAATTTAAATTTTACGTTTCGCTTGAATGAACAGACTTGTATTACTGAATCAAGCGTTACCATTATTGTATCTGGTCAGATAGTACAAACACAGTCTAAAAACATACAGTCGTTCCGACGAAGCTGCCTAGACAGGGCAATCGTGCGGGGTGCGAGGGGCGAGACGCGGGCAAGCCGCTCCCGCACTGCGAACAAAACGATGTTCGCAGTGCGGGCGGTATTATTCAAGTCTAACGCGTGTAGAACATGTCGGCATTTTTCCAGAGATCAAAGGCGTCGTCCTACTGTATTAATATTTATACTGTGGTACTAATAAAATCCTGTCCATAAAATGACATTCCTTATCCAGTTTAAATATTTCTTGGGTAACTAGACCATACGTGCTTTATGTTTTGTTACATCCTTGATGTTAGTTCTAGGCCTTTTATGAGCAAGTTCTTGTGTTAGGTTTAATTGTTTTACAACTTAACAAGGCTTGGTGGTGCTTTTAAGGCGTGTTACTTACATAAGTATTACATTTAGACTTGTAAGCAGTTTGTAAGCTCATTATTATAATATGCGAAACATAGTTGGAAATTCTCTTCGGAATAGAATAGAATAGAAAACTACCTAAGTTGACTGCCTCGTTCCGTTTTGTGTTATAAGGTCCCAGGTTTGGTCCCCCGGTCGAGCAAAGTCTTATTGAGTTTTTTCATCTGGATTTTTTCAGTAGCAGCCGGAGTCTGGATTTGTGTCCGATTGGCAATAGGCTCGCCCCCTATTACATGGGGCTTAAACATAACTGGCGAAATGTGGGTGTTTTACCAGGTACACCTCTGCCTAGTCCTTCGGGGATTACAGGCGTGTCGTTATGTAATGTTAGAATATAAAATTCCAAAATAAAAATCTAGCTTTCTGTTTGTATGTTACGTTCAATATTTTGACAGAACGTCGTGTTGTAATAACGCAAACAAGTGACGCAATTGGCCTCGGTGATACAGTTAACACTATAGTTTAGGGATCATGGGATACGAATTTTCTGTAACCCTTTTTATGTCAATAAATATTTATGTTTATTGTTATTTGTTGTTGTATACATTTTTGTACCTATCTCGGCATTAATCTTCCGGTTTTATAGGTTACATGCCTTCCTACGAATGGTCTGCCAGTAAACCTTTGGATAGTAACCAATGTACTAAAAAAGTTTCTATTGGCTTTAATAGGGGCGCGTCGTATGCCTTTGAAAGGGAAATTGACAGAGGTCAATGGAGGTCAAAGACTTTTCCTCCGCAATGGCGGATGTTACAATAAACAACAATGAATAGTCGGACTATCACCGAAATGTCCAATAAAATTGGGAGATTGCTCTTTGTTGGTTTCCTTTAGGAAATAATTATTTTATGTCACGCTTCAGCGATTTTGACTTTGTTATTCGGATTTCTCAATATCTGTGTAGTCTTGTTCGTTGAATGTTTTGGAAAGAAGTGGGTATGACTTAATTGCTTAAGTATGCTTCGACATATTGACAATATTGACAATATGTCATTTCGTGTAAAATACATACCATATTATTATAATTGACTAATTGATAGTCCGCCTCGTTGGTCTAGTGGTCGCAAGTGCTACTGCTGAGCATGTCCTGGGTTTGATCCCCGGATCGGGCAAAGTGTTATTGAGTTTTTCAATCTGGAATTTCTCAGTATAGCCCAGAGTCTGAATTTGTGCCCGATTAATGGCAATAAGCTCGTCCCCTATTACATGGGACTTAAACATAACTGGCATTATGTGGATCGGGTGTACTACAAGGTACACCCATCATCCGGAACTTATAATTGTTACTATACTATTTTCTTTTACTTACTTGAACAGGTGAACTTTAGAAATACCTATACAGGTTTTTTTAAGTTAATATCATAAGATTTGTAAATCAAATGTAAATTACGTACACTATTAACTTGTTAGAACACCCTAACAGTTTACACTAGCAATTAATACATAGTTGTAAACAAGGGTTCAAACACAATTTGATAGAGTTTCCGTTTGATTAATTTGCTAAAACAATCATGAAACGGGATGTGAGACTTAATACCACGATACCGGGTGATCGACTTCTGCCAATTTTACAGGGAATCTGTTATAACCAATGCTGATATTATTACACGATACAAGATAAACCAACATTATCTAAAGGTTTATAATTATTTGATTAATTTTACTTCAAAACCACCTGTTTCGGTAAGGCTTCTTCTGCACACAATTTCGTAATTTTGGTGGTTCTTGAAAGATGTTTTGAACCGTAAATAAGGTTTTGGTTAAAATAATAAATTTTATCAGGAATTTCCTGTATGATTTTGTCCTGTTTCAAAGAAGAGAAAAAGATAATTAAAAATTTATCTTTGATAAGTATGTATTTAGAAATTATATAACTATGTTAATCAGTTATCTCGTACACATAGCACAAGCTCAGCTTAGTTTGGGACTGGGTGAATAGTTGGTTTATTTTATTTATTTATTCCGATCACTAACGGGCTAGGGAAAATAGACAAACGATATAAAACATGAGAAACATTATTATGGTTCGAAATAAAAACAATGGGTTCAAAAGGCTATGTTTCAAACAAATATTGTTTAAACAAAGAACTGGACGAGAACCCTTCTCAATCTCAATGGAACATTCAACAATGTCGGACATTTATTGCACTTCCCGCGGGATTGTCACGTTTCTTCGACAAATACGGAATAAAATATACCCCTCGAATACATCTGGATACAATCCTTGTCGTTATTTTAGCAGTCCCGTTGCGACTCGGCGATATATTTTCTATGGTGAACCTCCCAAAGAGGTTTTATCCAATTTTATGGGGTGACAATGTTAGAAAAAGAAAGGTTTGACTAGCTTGAAGGAGGATCATTGTGGTACTACTTACTAAAATTTATTTTGAAGTGAAAACTTGTCCAAGCCCGTTGGGTATTTCTGACATGGGAAAAACCATTGAACTCGATACACTATTACTACAGTATAAATATTAATACAGTAGGACGACGCCTTTGATCTCTGGAAAAATACCGCCAACTTCTACACGCGTTAGACTTCAATAATACCTCCCGCACTACGAACATCGGTTTGTTCGCAGTGCGGGAGCGGCTGTCCCGCGTCTCGCCCCTCACACCCCGCACGATTGCCCTGTCTAGACAGCTTCGTCGGACGACTGTATGTTTTTAGACTGTGCTATTACCGTAACCGTAACCAAAGACTTTGTATACGTTTACGTTTAAGTTTACGTTTTATCAATAGATGCCTGTTTTCACTTGCATCGGCACTCCCGAAGTGCCACTTTTTCATTTAACTTTCCCCAGACTAGAAATTTCTCGTGGTTCGTGAGTGCGTTTACAAAGATTTAAACTCACAGAAACAAACAGCCAGACCAGGAACAACTACTTTTATTCCATTTACAATATTTTGCTTCTGGTGGAGAATTTTGAGACGAAAGATTTAGAGTCTATCGTTGCAATACACTCTTATAAGGCACCTAATCACGTTACTGACCTGCTACATGCGCATAACTTACAGAGTTAACCTCAGCTTGTTATAATTTCTCTCAAGGTCATGTTATGGACGAAACCTAACCGGAAAACAAAAGCATATAAGCTAGAATTTCTGGTCCAAAATAGGAAATTTTGGACCATCATCTCTTTAGAGAGTTAAAGCAGCATGTAACTGAGAAATTAAACCCATGTGAGGTTATCTTACTTTAGTATTTATTTATTTATTTTCTCACCACAACATCCTTTGAAAATCTTACAATAAAAACCCGACTTAATAAAAATCACATTAAACTACTAAAAAGAAACAAAAGAAGTCTAGTAGTCCTGACAAATCAATTCTAACGTGGAACATACATATTCAGGCGGCTGGTAGTCGCCATATTGAATTTTCATTATGTCATGTCTTCAGTGACACTTGCAAGATTAAGACGAATTGATAGACGTAGCAACCATCAAAATCGGCCCACGCGTTTGGTTTCTAGAGTGCCCATAGTTACATATATGTTGATAAACACATTTCCATTCCTTTACACATAAATATTGTTTGTTGTATTAAGTACCTACTTAAAGAAAAATATTGTAGGAAATCGGTGACTTAGCTAAACCGAGCCCTGTAACTATTTCTGGCCACTGGGTTATAAGGGTGTATCCTGAGTAAGTGTACACAACCTTTTAAATACACAGTTTATTCGCTCCGGTTAGGTTAATGAAGCATGAATATCGATGTTAACTTCTATCAAACGAATAGACCCCTAACAGGCTTTTAACTTGATCAAACATATGTCCGGGAGCAGATGCCTTATTATGTTAAAAGCCTCCTATTTTATGTACTTTGTAGTGTATTTCCAATTTTTCACGAAGTCAAGTTGCTATTTTCTTTGCCTATAAAGTAGGATGTAGAAAGAAAAGGGTACTTTGTCTGATATAAGAACTTGTTACTGTCATAACTATGTATAAGCAATGATATGATAATTATGTTTCCCGTAACCTAAATAAAACTTAAGAGAATCTATGTATTTTCAAAAGAATATTATGAAACATTTTCCCTAAAAATAATATCCATGCTTTATTACACTATAATGTAGTAGGTTAGTACAGCCAAATTAGACCTTACGTTCATGGCAGCACAACAAGCGAATGGCTTGTAATGTCGATATACAATTAAATTGTAAAACGAGCGTAAATAAGTACTAAAACTCTCCAGAAAAACAAACAGAGGTTGAAATTGAAATAGTACTGTTTTAATAAGTAGCTATATTATAAGAAGAAGAATGTTTACCCCAGAACCTATTTTACTTTTGAGCCGTACATTTGGAAGTAGTTACTCAGATGTTCTGAGCTTCAATATACGCTAAATTGACATGTTTAATGTTCTGTGTTGAATCAACTTATAAGGCCGGTTTCTTAACATCATTACATCACGTCTCGCGCCTGTGATCTCCGAAGGGTAAGACAGAGATGTACCTGTAAAACCACCATATAATTTGGGGACAAGTTTATTGACATTAAACTTTATAACCTTTAACTTTGTAACACTGTTTGTGAACAAATAAACCTAATAATAAACCTATTATTATAAACGGGGACAAATCCCGACTCCGAGATGCTACTAAGAAAATCCAGATGGAAAAACTGAATACTGTTTTGCCCGACCCGAGGAACAAACCTAAAATCTTATGATCAGCAGTAGCACTTGGTACTAGACTGACGAGGCGAACACCGGTTGCTTTGTCTAAAAACTTGGTACAGTGTATTTATAAGTAGGTAACCAAACAGTGTGTAAAACGAAAGACGACGACGACGACGGCGACGACGACGTGTACGTGTGTGTGTGAGTGCGTAAACAGTGTGTGTTTTTACCGTGCGTGTTTCACTAACTCTACCTATCTATTTCCAATTGCCAATTTTTCTTTCTTTCTTATGAATCTCCAAATTCTCATCTGATTATCCATAAGACCAGTTTTCAGCCCTAAATGAATAATTTTGTAAAACTTTGTGTGGTAAGCGATACTGATTTTCCCTAATTTAAACGCTGTCTTGTCACTCAGTGTTAGAATGACATGGTTCCCGTTGTTAAATGTCAAATTTTCCGAATAATCGGGTTTCAGGTTTGTATTCTGCGTGAATATCGAGTTATATCAAGTCACGATATCCATCTGAGTTTGAGGATTTAAATCAAGATCAATTGTTTGAAAATCGATCTAAAATAAGAGGATTTTGGATTCAGTGTAAATAAATAAATACTCCACAATTTTCACACAACGCCATTTAGTCCCAAACTAAGCAGAGCTTGTGCTATGAGTAATGAACCTTTGAGAAACATACTTATATATTTCTAAAATCCTACATTCTATAGACACACGTTAGCAATTTATTCATTTTACTTACCTGTTTTGACTGGCCTGTTAGTCTAGTAGTTAGTGACCCTGACTGCTATGCCAGAGGTCGTGGGTTCGATTCCCACCCAGGACAAATGTTTGTGTGTTGTGCACGATTATTTGTTCTGTGTCTGGGTGTAATTTATCTATATTATGTATGTGTTTAGAAATATGTTTATCAGCTGTTTAGTACCCATGACATAAGCTCTTGGGACTGAAATGGCGTTGTGTGAAAAGTTGTGGAAAATTTATTATTTATTTACTTAGTTATTATTTTTTTAAGTCCTATTCTCACACCTTCTGAATAAACTCATGTCTAAGAGTCGGTCAAGCCGATTCGTCGGAGTTTTGTTCAGACAGTATAAACACTGTGACACGGAAATTTTACATAATATATTAGAAGATAACACCCAGCTACAGAACAAATGGTCGTGCTCATCACACAAACATTTGTCCTGGGTGGGAATCGAACGAACGACCTGCGGTATAGCAGTCAGGGCCACTAACCATGAAAGCAACAAGCCATTTATCAATGAATCACCAATTATGCGATCCAAGCTTTGAAATAGCCTAAACATTGTTATACAGGATGAAATCGAATAGATGCGACAAATTTAAATGTAAAATTAACAAAAAAAATGGAAAAATTAAATATTAACAGTTAAAATAATTAAAGTAGCGCGATACTTCCACTTCTACTTCCACTAGAAAATAGGCAAAATTAGGTAAAAGACCGCTATGAACGGCAACGTTTAATAACAAAAGTACTCGACGTCTATTATTGAACACTGCCATGAGTCGGACGAGATTTTTTGATACTTGAGTTTTTCTTATTTATTTTGCATATTATTTATTTTTCCGGATTACCGATAATTCGTACAAACGCCAGCACATCAAGTTACCCCAATGTGTCAAATTTCTTTGATCGTTTTTCGACTTTATGTCAAACACGATAAGGTTCATGTTCCATTGGGAAAATTTGACACAATGGGGTAACTTGATGTGCTGGCGTCTGTACTTAAATGAAGATCACAACATCAATGGACCATTTAAAAACGATAATCACGTTATTTGTTTTAACGATTTAGATTGTAGAAAAAACAGTTTATAATTATTATATTGGTCTCATTTATTCAAAGTCATCCTGTATAGATCTTGAAGGCCAAGTTCGAAGCCATATCACTAAACTAATAAAAACAATTCGAAAGTTACCATAAATAGCCTCGATCCATTGAGTCGGTAAGTAATGAAAGCTGACCTATGCCTTTCCCTTTTCAACGGAAGCCTACCGACTGAGGAAAATTTACGATAGTTCATTTACTACAATCTCCTTTGCAACAAAGGGTAGAAGGTAGTTCTGCAGTAAAAGTCAGGAACACAAGAGCTAATCTATTTGTATCATTCGGCGTCTACAAGGAAAATTAAATATTTAAGCCCAGTAAGGTAGAATATACGTAATCCATGCACACGTAGGTACTGACAGCCACCCATCAAACTATTCATTTCCAGTTTATACCGATCTCTCATTGTACAAACTTCCTATATCATTATTAATTTTATAGCTTGATATATAGTAGTATGCAGGCTGATCTGTGTTGCGATACTTAGTTATTCATTTTACCTATTATACAGTTCTGTATTGTATATTAGCACAAATTTACTTGGAAATAATAATAAATATTCCACAATTTTCACACAACGTCATCTAGTCCCAAGCTAAGCAGAGCGTGTGTTGTGGGTACTAAACAACTGATAAACATACTTGTATATTTCCAAATAATAATATACACAATATAGATAAATTACACCCAGACACAGAACAAATAAGCGTGCTCATCAGAAAAACGCTTGTCCTAGGTAGGAATCGAACCCACAGGTAGCCTACCTACTATACCAACAAGCCAGTCGGCCAGTAATTCGCTAATTTATAATATAGTGTCCTGAAAACATCATGATCCCAATCACAAAGTAGGTTTAAGAGTAATGATTCGAATTAATCACAGTTTGCTTGTTTACAACATAAAATCGTGAAACCTTTTGTTTGCAAGGCTCTTTACTGCTTGTGATTCGTTGAAATTTCAAGAGGGTCATAATCTTTTCGTTTAAGTAGATTATCTATTATCCAATATAATTTGTTTAATTCTAACTTCGTTGATATCAAAGTTGATTTAACCCTCACCTGTAAAATGTTCAAAATACAATTAAGAATTATTGTCAACGTATTTTTGTGTAACTTTTATGTAATTAATTCCAAAGCAATCTCGCAAACTCTGTGATTGTTCATGATGGTGTTTTGAACTTGGAGATTGTCTTTATTAAGTGAGTTTTTTTTTTAAGTTTAATTTGTTTTGTTTGGGCGGGAATTTCTTGATACTTTTTATGATTAAAATTTGATAAGTCAACGGTACCAAGGTACGGATTTTGATAGGTTTAGACGAATAGCACTTTAGCCCGCGATTTTATCCGTGTTCGTATTGCATTTTTCTTTGTAATTTAACACCCCGTAGTTTTGAAAATATAGGTACCTACATACTGTTACTCGCTGCCTATATCGCTTTCTATTCCTTAAATATTTTTAAAGACTCAGTGTCCGGCTAATATAAAAAAAATGGTCGTGGCTCACCGGTGGAGTAGGCCGAAACCCAACCGGTTAAAATACATTCTGTAGGTTTTTAATGAAATCCTTCCAAACAGGAATCAAATTTGTCTTCTTTATAATATTAATATAGGAAATTGTCCAATTATAGCTAAAAATAAGCTATTAAATTCAATTTTTTCAAGGCCATGCAATACTTATAAGAATAATTTTACCTTAGTAAGTAAAAAACTGTTATTTCGAAATAACAGATACCTACTTTTTTTTTGTTTTGCAGTATTAATTGTATATTATACTAGCTGCCCGGCAAACTTTGTTCCGCCTTAGAATCAATTTATTAGTCTTATTTAGTCTTTATAAGTGTACATGTGCACCTATTTTCTCTCTCTGTCCTTTGAGATACAGGATTATCCTAGTTTGAAGGACAGGGGTCTCACTAATTTGTAATAGCCTACTAAATATATTAGACTAATGACAACACTGATGTTATCTAGCTAAGCTACTACACACAATATTTCATAGGAATCAGTCAAGCCGTTTCGGAGGAGCTTTGTTCCAAACACTGTGACTCGACAATTTTATATATACATACGTCTAATAAGATGACAAAAAATAGACCCAATTCAATAAGAACTAAGTACTACTACTTTTTATTTTGCGAGTTGGAGACTTGATCTAATTTAAATATTTGTGTCCGAAACAAATAAAATGACAACATGTATATATAACCTAACCTAACTTACCATACCTATCATATAGCAAACCTAACTACCTAACCTAACTACCTTTCTGTATGCATTGATTTAAAAAATACTAAATTCATAATTTTAAACTAAACTATTGCGCTGAATGCCTCTAAGTATCGAAGTCTGTGGCTTTGGTGGTTTTGTTTTGTTCATTATTGGCCACCGACTTCCGAAACTGGAGTTATTTTTCACCTGTTAGTTTTTTTTTAAGAAGTCGGTTGTTTTTTTTTGTAAAAAAGTTTTTATTTTGTAATTTTTAGTTTCTTTGTATGTAAAGAAAGTCTTTCAAAACTTGAAAGAATCATTGAAATTGGATAACAATTGCTAAAGAAGTTCTATCTCTAAACATTAATATGTACATCTCTGCCGGCCCCTTTTAAAATAGAATGGCGTAATGTTATGTTGTGGAAATACAAAAGCTCAGCATAGACATCTGACTATAGCTATCGCGAATAATTTGCTGTTATGCGTTGAAGAGTTCCGTTGCCTGTCTTCTTCATCAGTTTTTTTTCACCAAATGATACTTTCTAAATGAAAATGCTTGATTTGCTACTAAAAATGTTGAAATCGGTGCATGTGTGCCTATATTTTTTGAGGAGTTCCCTCAATTCCTCAAAGATCCCTCATCAGGTTGATACAAATGGGACCAATCTGTAAGTATGCCCTATCAAACAAAAAAAGAATTTTGAAAATCGGTCCATAAATGACGGAGTATTGAGGTAACAAACCCTAAAAAAAAAAAAAAATATACAACCAAATTGAGAACCTCCTCCTTTTTTTGAAGTCGGTTAAAAATACAATCATTACAATAGGTAGAAATAGTTTCTAAAGGAAAGCGAAATTATTGGTTTTTACTATATTCCAAGCATTTTTTTCATATTTACCCACCTTTTAAACCATCCCTAGATTTTCACAAACATTTCAAAACCAAAATATGCTAAATCGGCCAACTGTTCCTGGGTTTTAGCCGGACTAACGAACATCAATTGCTTTTTATACATAAAGATTGTAATATGAATATAGATTTGACGGATACGTTTTTGATTGATCGTGACAATTAAGTTAAGTAGGTTAATTAATTGCTTAATTAATTATTACAATTGACATGTCACTTAATCAAGCAAAACTGATAACTACGTTACTTAACAGCTGCCTGTTAACCCCGAAGGGCTGAAGTGTCTATATAGTAAAACCAAATTTCGCAGTCGCGAGGGGCCTTCAGCTAAATAATAAAAACCAGTTTGATTTAAGAAGTTTAGGTTTGAAAATAAGAAGCAGACATAAGTCTTCGCCTCTTGCTGCTGATAAATTAAAAATGAACATTGAAATTGTTACACAAAATTTATTATGTAAATATCGTAATTATTACTCTTTCGTAGGTTTTTCACTACTAGTTTGTTTGAGTTCATAGGTAATAGTACACTTGCAAAAATTAATAACCGAAACTTAAGGTGTAATTGCAATAACTATTAACCTCTTAAAGGCTCGTTGTTTTCCATATTATAAACAACTTCTACAATGTAAACGATTACGAAATCACATTATAAATCGACGGTCTTCTTCATTTTATCTAGCTATGGGAATGTTCCCATAGCTAGATAAAATGTAAAAGACCGTCGATTCTACGTTCATTAATGTTAATGAACGTAGCAACTAATTATTTTTCGCTGTTCAAATGTTGGTTTCATTTACCCCTTTAGACCATCACGCTCATCATCTGCCCTTACCGCATTTTATTTGGGCTCGGCGCAGCGTACCCTCTTTGATACATCTCGTTTAATGTCATCTGAATTTTTACCTCCTTCTTAGCCATAATTATTATCTTCCATAAAGATCACCAATTATGTAGTATTTTTAATAAAAATGTAAAATATTGTAATAGATCCACCTATAAGGTCCAATTGTGTCCAACATGAATACTAAAATAAATAATAAAAAGAATGATCTATTTTGGTGCAGTTGTTAGGAAGTTATGCGAATGTCTACATACATTTTGACGATTTCGTTTTATTTTTAAATAAATATAAATATAGTAAATATAAACATTCCACAACTTTCACACAAATAGACAGATGTTTTGGGCCGGTGTTCTGATGACGTGTATTACAATACGCTACATTTCTACAGGCACGTAATTCCTATTTGTATCAAATAGAATAAGAAATGCTTGAAGATCTACTGTTGACTCAATATAAAGCTTAATACAAATTCCATTACAACAATATCTCTCGTTTCGCAAAAAAAAACCACAGCCCACAAATTCTTCAAGAACTACTTTCTCGAAGAGCGTGTCATATACCTATGTTATCTTTCGTTTACGTGGGCTCAACCACCGAATAGGATACTTGGCCCTCCATAGGTTGGATTATGACAGAGATATAAAATCCTAGTTTATTTTTCCCACAAAAGATTTCTTTTTATGGTTTTGAGTACCTCTTCGACCAACACGTTGCACCGTACAAAACACACCCTCTTTAAAAGTAATGACCAAACGAGACGTCCATGGGAGTAGGTACAAGTGAAAGGCGTGAATTGTTTTAATATTTCATAATGATAAGTGTATCTAGAGTATAGTTTATTATTATAATTGCAACTTGTAGTAGAAAATTACACTATCAAATGTCTCTGTATTTATTTATCGTTGCTAGTGTCACTTTCTAACACAATATAATAAATTTATTTTTTACATTTAACATTTATGTATAACCGACCTCTTAAATGCACATTTAACTGATTTACTAACTCATTTTCTATTTATTTATTTTTTTCCGTTACTGGGCACCCCTCAAGGTTCATTTGAAGACCAGCGTCAGACGGCATCACCTGTCTGACATGAATACTGAAATGGACCTTTTTGGCGCAGCCGTGAGGCACACAGCACATAATGTGTACCTATTATTTTATAATATCTATTATCTATTGTTCCATAACTATTGTGTGTATGTGTGTTTTAATGTCTGATGTCAAATAAGTATTTTTCTTTCTTTCTTTTCTTTCTTCCAAATGACGTTTGTGGATACATTGATGGCTTTTCAACTAGCTTACTTTGAACCAATGTTGCGTGCAAAACAAATAAATATGCCATAAGTATGGGGTGATGGTAGGTGGAGTCTAACCTTGACCGAGGGTTGATCAATAAATGCAAAAATATCTAGATAGTCTAGTACAGACAGTCAGTTAATACAAACAAACAAGGTCGTGCGTGCGATATTCAAATAAAACGGTTATTATTACCAGCAGGGCTTATACATTCTTTTTTTTTTCAATTTTAAAATCATTTGTTGTGACGTGTCGTTTACGTCAAAATTCGTGCTAGGCACAAAAGTATCCATTGATATATGTTTGCGTAATACAAGCCCACAAAATTGAGGGCTTTTATGACTTTGAGGTCCAGCTTTCACCCACGCCACGGCTAAGCTCGGGTATACATATTTCCGAAATAATTTACAATACTTGTTAGATACGAGTATTAGCAAGAATTGTTGACATAAGCGTAACGCCAATAGGAATAATTTTAAAATTTTAGTTTCGAATGTGCTGCAGCATTAAGTTAAAATTAATGAGTCAAGCACAAGATAAGAACAAAATCTTTATACTAACTTCCTAGACATGCCGCAATCGTCAACCTAGTCCCCTCCAAGCCTCTGTGTGTTGTATCCTTCCAAGAATCCCCCCCCCCCCTCGGTCGTTTCGCCGTGCGTCACATGAGGCAGACAGTCGCTGTGGGTGTCATCAACGCCGTCAACCACAACGAAATTGATGGTGGTAAGGTGACCAAAGCCGCCGAGAAGGCCACCAAGGGCAAGAAGTAGCTAGCGCTGTTAACAGCACAATTTTTCAAACTGCGATACTTCATTCACCGCAAGGTATTCCGAAGGAAAGAAGCGCAACAAACTCATTCCTTTTCTATATTTTTATACTTACTGTAACATTACTTTATAATTTATACTAGCTGCCCCGGCAAACTTCGTTGTGCCTTAGAGTCAATTTATTGCTCTTATCATTTTTTTTTTATTAGATATACATACGTTTATTAAGACGACAACAAATAGATCCAAACCAATAATAACTACTACTACTTTTTATGTAGCGAGTCTCTACTGTGATCTTATATACATTTTGTGTTCAATAGAATTAAAATTACAACATGTATATATAACCTAACCTAACTGACCATACCTATCCTATAGCTAACCTAACTACCTAACCTAACTACCTTACTAAAATGCATTGATTTAAAAAATACTAAATTCATAATTTTAAACTGAACTATTGCCTAAATTAATGTTACATACAATTTATACCTATAGTTTTCCCGGTCTACTTTAATTAAAGTCCTAACAGTAAAATAAGTTCTATTTGCATAGAATTATTAAAGTTCGTCTCTGTCGTCATTGTTAATTACGTAAATTGATTTCTGAAATATAAGACTTCTTTATGCTGCATAAAACCTCTTAGTTTAGTAACAAAATAAATTTCCGAACGTAATTACGTATAAATTGACAACCTTACCTTCTTATGTTTAGCTTAGGACTTGTCAATGTCAAATTGTCACCTGAAAATAAACTGGGAAGTTTGACTCCTGTCATGTCATCCAAGATGGCGCTGCGTTTGAAAAATGTTTGAGGCAACGAATATTCTTGATATTTATTTTTTCGAGGACTTTTCATGTTTTCTATTCATTATTATGCTATTCCTGACAAAGACAAATCCAAAAAGACCAAAATCATTCAAATTGATCCAGCCGTTCTTGAGTTATAAATGGTGTAACTAACACGACTTTCTTTTATATATAGAAGATAAGGTTATAACTGAAATCATCGTGAGGAAACCTGGAATTACAGTAATATAAGTTTGAAATCGCCAATCCGCCTTGACCAAGCGTGGTGATCAATGTTCGAGCCTTCTCTGTATGAGAAGATGCCTTTGCCCTGCAGTGGAACAGTAACAGGCTGGTATTATGATAGGATTAAACGAACTTACCTGAAGTGAAGTTCAATCCTGATTATATGAAGTACTTAGTCCGAGATAACTGATGTAGTACTTGCTATCCACACTCTTTATACGCGAATTTAAAAGCAAAAGCAAAAACAAAAATCTCCACTTGACAACACTAAACGTCATTGTCAATATTTCAGAGCCCCCAAAGAGGGAAAATTAATTTAATTACGGAAAATTAAATTAATTGAGGGAGGGCGGGATGTTCTATCTCGGACTAAGTACTTCATATAATCAGGATTGAACTTCACTTCAGGTAAGTTCGTTTAATCCTATCATTATATTCGTACTTAGTCCGAGATAACTGATGTAGATGTTCAGAGAAGAACATAACACTTAAAATAACAAAACATTTATTTTTCTCATCATAAAACAACTTAAAAAAGGGCAACTTCTGCCTTAAAATTACACACTAACTTATAGCTAAAATCAGTTTTAATTACTGAGTACCGCTCTAGCAAACAACACTTGGTTAGGTTCAATATATAGTGGTCTGTTATAATGTGTAGCAAAGGATGATGACCTTGGAGACCAACCTACTGCTTTAATGATACTGTCTACCGAGAGACCTCCCCTATAGGCACATGAAGTATAGCAGCATGGCGCGTTGAGTGCGCGGAAAAACGAGTGGTATCTATACCACTGTCCGACATAACTTGCTTCAGCCATCTGCTGATTGACTGACAAGAAGCACGATGGTGCGGTCTTTTAAAGGTAATAAACAAATAATCACATAAATTAACATTAATTCTCAATCCTCTAGTTACTTCTATGTACTGTGTAAGCGTTTTCACAGGACATATTTCGGGTTCAGCAGTGAAATATGGTAAAATTATTTTAGGTTGATGCCTATCAGGAGCTGATGTTTTTAGAATATCTGTAAAAATTATTTCGACACCAGTAGATGTTAAGTTAATATTGTTTAATCTAATGGAATTTATAGTCTGGACCCTTTGGCCAGTAGCCAATACTAATAGCATTACAGTCTTTTTGGTGATCTTTTCCAAGCTTAAGTCATTCAATGGGTACCAGTGACAAACATATGATAAAACTCTGGAAGGGTCCCACACACTGCTATATTTAGGTGTCAAAGGTCGTAATTTATAAACTCCCTTAAACCATCGCTTTATTCTATCATCAGTACCTACGTGATTTCCGATAATAAGAGAAAGCGACGACCGATGACAATTTAAGGTTTGGTAAGAACCACCTCTTTGGAAAATCAATGTTAGATAGGAAATTATGATAGGTATGGATGCACTGAAAATATTTATATCATTATCTCTGGTATAACTCCACCACTGCTTTAAGCAGCTATTATATTGCTTTATAGTATTCGGGGATAGGGATGCCATCATTATATCTATTGCATCCTCTGAGATACTTCTTCGTTTAAGTGCTTCCCTGATAAGACGCACGCCCCCAGGAAAAGCTGCTTGTTTAGTGAATGGGGTTTCCTGAAAGCATTTAAAAGATTTTCTGAAGGATTCATGGAAACTATTTCTGATGCTACCATAGACATCAACAATGGGTACCAAGGCTGTGATGGCCACATCGGGAAAACTACAATACCAGTAGCTCTATCTGTCCTAATTTTTTGAAGTACTTTTAATAGTAGACAAAAAGGCGGAAATGCGTAAAAGAAAAACTTTGACCAATTGACAGTAAATGCATCAACATTCCAAGCAGATGGATCTCTATGCCAAGATATATATTTGTCACATTTAGCGTTTACACGCGATGCAAAAATATCTATTTCAGGCATCCCTAGTTTCGAAGTTATAACATTGAAGGCGTCAGTTGATAATTGCCACTCTGTATCTATATTCACTACTCGGGACTCAAAATCAGCATTTATATTTTCCTTTGATTTTATATATGAAGCGAATATCCATAGCTTCCTAGCTTCACACCACTGCCAAATCTGTCTTGCCAAACCATTTAATAAGGGATATTGAACTCCACCTAGTCTGTTAACATAAGAAATTGCAGTGGTGTTATCAATACGAAGCAGGATTTCACAATTTGTTAAGTCTTGGGAAAAACATTTTAGTGCAAAAAATGCAGCTAATAATTCACGATAATTGATATGAAAACGTAGTTCTTCATCAGACCATTGACCTCTAGCACTCTGACCATTGCAAAATGCACCCCACCCAGTGCCTGACGCATCCGAAAATATTTCCAATTCAAATTTATATTGTTTTATCCTACTATGACCAGTGACTATATTTCTTTTCCACCGCAGTAAATCCTGTTTAACTTCTTTACTAATTATTGTATTATTATCATAGTTGCCTCCACAAGCTTCAAGGGATAAAAATTTATGTCTTTCTAAGGTTTTTGTGTACACAAAACCATATGCAACTGCCATACAGACAGAAACTAAATTTCCTAATAGTTTTGCAAACTCTCTAATTGTACAGCTGTCTTTTTTCAAGAACTGCTGAATTAAAAGAGTTAATTTTTCTTTTTTCTTATTAGTAGGACTAATTATCAAATCTTGAGAATTAAGATTAAATCCTAAATAATCTCTCACTTTGGAAGGTTTCAGGCAACTCTTTGTGCTATTAATAACAAAACCTAATTTCTCAAGTAAACTTGTGACATAATTAGTATTTTTGTGACATTCCTCATATGAAGATCCAAGACAGATTGCATCATCTAAGTACAGTACAATACGTATACCCTTATTTCTCAGATGTTCTACAACAGGCTTAAGTAATTTAGTAAAAACAAATGGCGCTGATGCTAGACCAAATGGTAGACAATTAAACTGATATAATTTACCAAAAAACATGAATCTTAAAAAATGTCTGTGATTTACTTGGACCGGCACTAGGAAATAGGCATTTTTCATATCTATTGTAGTCATATAATCCCCCTTTGATAGTAGTTTACACACAGTCCTGACATCTTCTAATTTAAAATGAGAAGTCTCTACGAACTTGTTAAACATTTTTAAGTTAAGTATGAACCTGTGAGTACCATCATTTTTAGGTACAGTAAAAATACTTGAGAGGAATTGACCACAAACTGGGGAGCAAGACGATATTGCTCCTAGCTCAAGAAGCTTATTGATTTCTTTGGAAAGAATTGATTTTTCAATTAAATTTAAATTATTATTGCATGGTGAATAGTCTTGTTTAGGTGTATGTGTAAGAGGGATATGGTAACCTCTTGCCCACTGCAATATTACAGGATCCTGAGTAAGTAATTTCCAATTTAAATAAAAATACTGCAGTCTGCCTGCAAATTTTACCTCTACGGGTAGCGGGATCGGCCTCTGTTCATTTCCCGCGAACTCGATGGAGCAGGGGCTGGTCGACGGCCCTGCTGTTGGCTTAGTCGTGGAGGGGGTCGTGGCTGGTACCGGAGTTGATGTTGGTATCCTCCTCGAGCTACTCCTTTCCCTCGATGAAAGTGACTTAGCTGGCGAGGAGGTGTTTGCCAGTTTTTTGTCCTCTTAGGAGGTGCTAAAATTGAGCTTGCTTTCTTCATGGCCGACACTGATTTCACAGCATCATCTAGTTTACTGTAAAGCCACTCAGACCTCTTATTATCTTTGAGGTTAAAGTCAAGATTCTTGTCCAATAAGGGACTGATCAGCTTTCTTCTAATATCTGTATAATATTTAAAATGTAAATTACAGAGCAGTCTTGTGGCATCACTTAAATTTTTGACAATTGTCAAATTATCAAAGTTTGGTTTTGTCATCATGTCTATTGTGTGACAAATAGTGGCAATAACATAGCCTGTATCCTCTTGTCTCTCTTCAAGCATCTTGTCCCTCAATTTCATTGCAGATGTCAATAAACCAGTAAGCTCTATGTTAAGCTTTGGTGCTTGCATTAATTTTCCATTTTCAGGTAAACAAAGGTCTTTCAAAATCTTTTCTTTTTATTCTGTTTTCATTCCTTCTATCAATATGTTTTCAAATCGTTGTAGAATGTTGATATTGATGGGAGTGCCAAATCTTTTTTCAGTCTCTTTAGGCTCCCCGAGCGCCTCTAAAAAATCTTGTGACAATTCAGGCTCTTCAAGGGGTTCTTGGTCAATGCTTTCTATGATCTCAACATTCTCTATGCTCTCTATGTTGTTCTCAATATCCTCATTTGAGTCTTGAACTAAAAATAAATTCATACATGATAAATTACAGAAAAAACATAAGGTTAACAACCTTTATGTTTGGTGGTAGGTATATGCCTATGCATCATCATCTTCCCTGACTTTTAGAGCTCTAAGAATAATGGAATAAACTATTGTTAGATTTTGAACCAAAATTCCAACTTCATTGGCTGACTTTGAACAACATAACCCTTATGCAAACTTATCCCAACGGGATTACGCAAAAGAGCACCTACAGTACATTATATTATATACCAAGTCGGTATTTACAACTTCCCAACGGAAAGTAGCATCTTCGTAACACGAGGATGCTTGTCCATCTATCGCTCACCCAACGGGGAGTCCGCATAGTCGCACCGCGATTATGCTTACAATTATGAAACAGGTACTTTGCCAATTGCAACGCAACGCAATAGAAACCGAAATTGATGTATTAACTAAGTTTCGATGGTGAACTCCACAGAACTATATTATCACCATAACGGTGTGAAATTGGTGAATTCAAAATAGGTAGGTACTTACAATCCTCCGGCTGACGCAACTTGTCTTTACACTTTTTGAGTCTCTTTTCCAATCTTCTAATTCTCTTAATCGCCTTGTCTTCCGATTCTTCAGCTTTTCTTTTAGGCATAATTAAACTAATAAACTATTAATTTATAATTTTACAATATATTTTCACAGAAATACACAGTCGCGTGCGAGCGCGAAAAAACAATTGACAATGACGTTTAGTGTTGTCAAGTGGAGATTTTTGTTTTTGCTTTTGCTTTTAAATTCGCGTATAAAGAGTGTGGATAGCAAGTACTACATCAGTTATCTCGGACTAAGTACGAATATAATTATTATTATTATTATAACTGAAATATTTTGTTAAAATGAATATATTAAACTTACGATAAAACTTTACGTTTGCCGGTTTTCGTCAACCATTCGTACTACAAGTAATGAATTATAAAAAAAACCTACAATAAACTTAAAATTGAAAATTATGTAGGGAATTTATTGGTGTATAAATAAACGAAACATTTTCCCATTAAAGTTAAATGTGATTGTATTCGGGTTTCTCGGTTATTGTAAAATAATTACCAATACGAATTCATAGTGAGAGCTTAATACTTCACCGAATGAGCACCTATTTTGATTATTATTCGACCAAGCAGTGGCAGAATTAAACCAACAGTATAAAGCTTAAATAACCATATAGACGGAGTGAAGTGCGTTTTCGCTGTGTGTGAAATCCAATGAATTTCGTTGCATATATAAATTAACAAGTGTGAATAAGAAGAATTTGTACGAGTTCGTTTATAATGAATCGTATGTTATTCCTCTGAAAGTGGTAATTTAAACCTTTATGCCAATTAAAGATTTCAATTACTATTTTCAGGGAAATCAGAATGAACCAATACTCAGAACTCCAGGTAACTATGTAATGAAACTAGATGCGAAAATGTTATCTTGGAAATGTAATAGAAAAACTTTAATCCCATGACTTAGTAACGCCATGTAGAATAATATATGAATATCGGAGCGTACTAAAAAACTCATACACTTGTGTCCACTAGGACACTTTCGTTGGTTGACAATGAATAAAATTAAACAGTCAATCGAACAATTGTACAAGTTTATTTTTTATTTTTAAGGAGCTTGAATACTCGTGGCCATATTAAAACTTCCATCCAGGTTTCAATCGACATGTTCCGATACATGTAATACATTTGTACAGACGCCAGCACATCAAGTTACCCCAATGTGCCAAATTTCTTTGATCGTTTTTCGACTTTATGTCAAACAGAATAAGGTTCATATGCAATTGGAAAAATTTGATCAAATTTCTTTGATCGTTTTTCGACTATGTCAAACAGAATAAGGTTCATATGCAATTGGGAAAATTTGACACATTGGGGTAACTTGATGTGCTGGCGTCTGTACATACTCTATATCGTCCGACAACCAGTCTTACACATGTATAAACTTAGCCTTTTTCCCATACCTATGGGAAAAAGGCTAAGTTAGGTTAGGAGTTAGGTTAGTTAGGTTAGTTAGTTTAGTTTCTGCCTACCTAGGCAGCAACTAAAGAGGCTGCTACATTCTTACACACTTCTTTAGCTTTGTTTACGTTCATACACGCACGTCGGTTGACTACGCACCTGACCTTTTTGAAGAACATCACCAATAAGGTTTGTGTATGTCCTCCTAGGGCGTTCCCTTCCGGCGTTGCAACTTACAACTGCTTCATAAATACCTTGAACGGGTATTTTATCACCCAGGAAATGGGTCATGGGGGTCAGACAGACAATACTTGGTAACTGGATGTAGCTGAATATGCCAATCTTCTTTTCCAATGATAGTTGGAAAAAGACTAGACAGATACCGATGTTTCTTCAAGTATACGTGAGTGCATGTGGAATTATATAGGTGCATGATAATATAGGTCAACTTATTAAAGGGTTAATCATCATCCTCAGCCGGACTTCACCCCCTGCTGGGTAAAGGCCTCTGTTTTTTAATGCCAATCTCCACGTCCCTGTGCCAGCCTCATCCAACATAATCCCGCAGTGGCAATATGGTCGTCCGTCTATCTCTTGCCGACGCCACTCGGTCACAACTTTACTCCACCGGCCATCACCTCGCCTAGATAGGTGATATTATACGTCAACTTATTGAAGGTTTATGCACAGCTAAACAATATTCCTTAAATTCCTACATTTTGCCAATAGTAAAAGCAAGTAACTTAGTATTTTCTTTATTTGTACAAAAATGCATTTTTTCTTTATAGGATTACTCTTGGCAACTGCATGGGTCTCGGTGAGAGGCCATTCAGCCCACCATGGTGGGGTCAGCTGGCCTGGTTCATGGTCTTCGCCATCATGCTGCTACTTGCTGTAGTGGGCAATACCCTGGTCATATGGATAGTTTTGGGTAAGTAAATATTATAATAGTTTAGTTAGTTTGAAAAAGTTCCGCTTGGGGTTGAGGAAAGATCGTCCGTTCCCGCGACCTCCGGCGCGAGTATAACACCACACACTGGGGTGGTATAAAGTCAGGCAAACCTCTCAGGCCTGAGCACTTCTCTGGGCGGAGGACATTTGTGAGGAGTTTTATCCCCAAATCAAGAATTCTTTATTAAAGACAAGGCCTGTGTTCTTCTAACAGTGTGACAGTAACGGGATAGTATTAATAGATTGAGATGACGTCAAGTAAGTTTATACGGAAATAGAAGTCATGGTGAAATAAATAAGAGTGGAAGGGTGGTGATTGGGTGGTGGTGAATGATTACATCATGTTCAGTTGTCATTAGAATCGCGTCATAAAACACCTAATTATATTATCATTAGTTAAGTCTGTGGACTCGTTCCTCGACTTCGTGTACACGTTCCAAGTGAAATACATTGTTAATTTCATATCAATCATCATCATAATCAATCAGCACAAGCGTATTGTAATAACCATACATTACCTACAACAAAGCCTACAAAATTATACATCATTAATTTGTAATTTTCTGCTGGATTTCCTATTGCCATACCCATTATTATTTCTATTGATTCATATAATAGAAGTCTCATATGTATTCAAAAAATAGCCACGCTAAAATGGAACTGGGCTGGACACATCTGCCATGCCGCATGTAAGAGGATCAGTGGGCCAAACACACGACCCAGTGGGTTCCTTTACATGGCAAACAACATCGCGGTAGGCCCAAGCGAAGATGGCGAGACGAGCTGGACTCCTTCCATAAGGACTGGTCCCAAAAAGCCCTTGACAGAGAGAGGTGGAAGGAAAAGAGGGAGGCCTTTGCCCTGCAGTGGGAAAACACAGGCTAGTAATAATAATAATAATAAGCAGCACATAATATCACCTATATAATAGGCAGCTGGATCAAGCGTTTGATTCAGAAAGCAGTGCTTCTGCACGGCTCTCATTGTTAGGCGATTCCTCTCCCTGGAGCACTGACCGCCGCCGCGCCGGTAGCTTGCACCCTGTTCCCGATACCGGTGGGCTACTATTTTTTATATTTTTAAAAGTTTCTTTTTTATATTTAAATATTTAAAAATGTATTTAATAAGAAATCAGAAATGAATAAACGAAATAATAATTATAAGTATTATTGTGTATTATTAACCATTCTTCTGTATTTAAACATGTTGTATAAGTACATATTAAACTTCCCAAGTATTACTACCTTCTGGTCTATTGCGTGTCTCCATTGACAGTTTATAGTGATCGCTGGACAAAGTGTTCAACGATTAACTGTCAAACAGCTAGTTTCATATTGGCTATTATCAGTGTGTATCTAGGATGATGGGACAGGTCAACTCAAAGCTGAATTGATTCTTTCTTCAAAAGGATTTTCCAGACCCTGTATCGTGAGACTCGAACAATAAATGAGTGTAATCTTATGTCTGGACCTTAAAAGAGACCATGACCACTGAGTTTCTTTCGGCGTTTCTTCTCAGAGATCAGTCACTTTGGAAATGCCATTTAGTTTAAAAAAAAAATGACATGTAAAAGTATCTGAGAAGATCTAGTTACAGAAATAAATAAAATTTCATTTCATTTCGATGTCATGCTTACTCGCAAAGATGTGACAAAGCGCACGGTACCCCGTCTGATAGTTACCGTAACTTTAAGTCCACTTTAATTATCATCAAAGTTCGATGTGTAACTAGATGCCAGTTAGTCGTAAGTCACTGGCAATGAAAAGATAGCCGATAGCCCTGCTGATGATCTTTTTACTTTGACTGTATAAAATTGTGATTTCTCTCCAAACGAATGAAATGTTTAGTTAAAGGGGTGATATATTTACTTTTTAAGAACAGATTTTTCTAAATCTTTCGTAATAAGCCACTTCTTTTTATAATTTCGTTAGTTTAGATACAAATTATTTTTTTATGATATATGGATAAATATGGTTCAAAGGTAACATATTCAAACACATGAAAACTCAAAACAAAAAGAACATTAGAAAAAACTTGGAAATTAGGAAAAGCCCAGAATCGTGGACTGAACACCTCTGTGTCCAGATATGTAGCGAGGAACATCGTTACATATCTGGACCATCCTGTATGTATAGAAGTGGCTTTTTTAAATAAAATACTATTTACGTCACTTAAGCCGAAATATGTCCGCTCTTGCTGAACAATAAGCCTTCCCAAGCCACATATTGGATTAACTTCTTCATATCTAAAAAATAAAACCTCTTTGAATTTTTAATGAACTTTGGTTCTACGTCCTAGCATTATTAATAGTGGAAGTATAACTTTAATTACTTCGGCAGGCGACGACGCTAAAGCCACGCTACAACGCGTCAAAGGTCTCAACGCTACTTTGTGGTAATGAATAATCTTGACGATACATTGAGTTAAAATAAGGTATTATAATATTTTGTTCCTTATTTAATAACGAAACATCACGTGTGTATACTCTGAAGGTTAAAGCAGAGATGTATTTGTACTTGTTCCCTAACTTTTTTTTTTCTATTTAACGTTGGCGTCACAAATTGCAATTACGCCGATTAAAGGTGAAATGTCAGTCAAATAACGGTGCTTTTATTAACACTCTCTATAATAATCATTAGTTAGACAGGACAAGTGATCAAGTTTCAAAGGGCTACTATAAGCACTAGTAGTAGAACAAATATACATAATATATAAATATAAAACTCATTATCGCCCACGTGTCGCTTGGTTCTTTTTTTCTTTAACCTTTCAATCGTGTTAATTAGAGACACAATAGAAAGACAATGACAGCAGCGGACAACGGTGTCCTCTTGGGGTTTAATGAATGCGTCGATAATGATAATTAATGAATGAATATATCGACGCATTCATTAAACCCCATTATCATTTTATACTCAGATTTTATTGAAGTAAACTAGTGGTCACATTAGCTCACTGCATTAATTTTCACAGAAATCACTATTTCACACAGTTGACTGGTATGTTGGTCTACTCGTAGTAGTTAGTGGCTCTGACTGCTATGCCGGAGGCCGTGGGTTCGATTCACAGCACGATCATTAAAATTTGTTCTGTCTGGTAATTTATCTATAAAATGTATGTTTTTAGAAATATATAAGTATATTTATCAGTTGTTTAGTACCTTAATACAAGCTCTGCTAAGCTCGGTACTAGATGAGTGTGAAAGTTATGGAATTTATTTAATTTATTTTTATTTGAAAGTACAAAGCACAACTGGTAAAACTTGGAAGTTAGCCGACAGAAAAATATTTTCATCGAAGTCCATATTCATGTACTTAATGATGACTGTTCAGTAAAGTTGTGCGCCTTTTGCCCTGTAAAAGTATAGAGTTACGATTACCAGAAGCCATTTTTTACTCAATTAATACTTTGTACCCCACACCGGTCACCGGTGAGCAGCTGAATTTCTATTGTGCCTGGTAGTGACGCAGTAGACGTGTTAAGGGGGCCTTCAAATAAGGCGGCTTTCTTTTCAATTAAGATAATGATATCATCATCAATAGGATTGGGAGCCCAGTGGTCGTAATGCGACCGTTTTAGATTTGTGCACTTCTCCTCTTGTATAATTAACTAGATCTATGCCAAATCTCACAACTCCTACGTGCTTGGAATATTTTTTAATGGAGACTCAATGTTTTCGCTTTGTGTATTATTTATTTAATACTTCAAGAATACACATACAATTACGGCGTACATGATGCCATGGCGTACTTAATGCCATAGGCATTTAATATAATGATGATAATTTAAACTCCTGCAAAATTCCTTATTACCTACAGACAGTAGGTACCTATATGGAAAATGAATGAATGAAATGTAAGTAGTTATTCTAGTGGAAAAGAGAGAACAGGATGTTTCCATTCATAAAATACTACAATACACTCTGACCAACTTATTAATCTCGCGGGAACAGTTTTTGACTTATTCCTTACCAAGAACTGAGCAACACGGTTGTTTATCAACATAATGCATATCATTAAGAATACATTAAGATACCAACATCAATTCCTGCTCGGCAGAATGAAAATCGAATTTGTGAACAAGAAATGGTTATTACTACGAATGTATTGACGCTCTAAGCGATTTTGATTGTAAGCCTTCGTTTTGAAACAATCTGGAGCCATTGAAAATGTAACACTGTTTATATAAGGAGCTTTAACAGGAATAAAAATATATGTGGTACTAGCTTTAGCCCGTGGCTTCGCTCTCGTTCATTTAAAATTTGGAATAAAAATCGGGTTCACTCCGCTTGTAATAAATAATGGCATAATGTTTCGAAAGACACGAGCGCCATCTATTATCCTAAGAACGTTATTGTTGTTTTTTTTGGGAACAGTACTTAAATCGGGATGACAACGTACCAACATGCTAAAAAACAATGACCAAAATGGCCCTGTGCATTAAAGAGTATCGGAATATACGATAATGAATTGTCTTTTATATTAGGAAAGTTGCAAATGCTTCTGCAAAAAGGACTAGCTGTATGCCAAAATGTACATTTAATAGTATTTTAAGCGACTAATAATATCCACCAGCCGCCATTTAAGTCAAATGTCACTAGGGATGCCCAATCATTTGTAATAAAAAAACATCAATAGATCGATTCAAAACTCAATCGATCCATTGATGTTTTTTCTATAAGTGTATTTAAGAAAAACCTCATAAGTATGCTTTATAAATTAATGAGGTCATACTCGATTTTATATAATCATGTAGGTCGTTAGAATAATGATAAAGTGATCATAACATATTGCATCATGATCGTTTTTCAGGGTTTTCTAGTGATCATTTAGTAAAGTGTAGTGTCGTGACTATATCCGTCGACTACGCTTTTTAAATGTCTTCTTTGTTATGCCTATAAAAAATATGTTTTAATATCATTAGGCGTAAATACTTAAAAGTATGCTTTAGAATGTTATGCTTTATCATTATTATGATTAGAGAAATTATGCTTAAAAAATTATGCGTAAGCTGTTATGCGTACTTAAACAATGTTATGGATAGGAAACCATATTAGATGATAGATCATAAACCCAAACTAGTTCAGGTTTTTGATAAAAAATCTTTAAATTGTGTCATCTTTCGGTTTTTCATCAAAAACCTAGGTTTTTGATCAAAAACCTTATTTTATGAAAAACCTACGACATCTATATCTTCGCGTAATGTCGCTACATTACGCGGAGATTATCCTTTGTCTTAATTCTTATTTTAAAACCAACGTTTTACAAATTATAAACGAGTTTTTTTTATTTTACCAACCAAGCAAAATAAACTTTAATGTTCACTGCTGCGTGATCACAACAAACGACGCGAGGCGTTAATTTAAGGTTTAGTTACTTAAATCTATGCGGGCAAACCAACTCAAACGTCGACCACATAAAATGCAGGAAAAGCTCGTTTGTGTTACGTGACTTCCTTAGCTATGTGGCTTTTGTTTCACCCTGAACATCATAAAGCTATCAGCGTGACCCTCTGGCCTTTTTGTGGCTAAACGTGTTACACATGTGTTCCCCATAAGAAGACCTTAAGCAAGGACTGAATTTATGAATGAATAAAAATTGCAAATAAATGACTTACCCACCAAGGATAGGTAAGCAACCTATATTTAATCCAACAAGCATTGCTTCAGAAAGGATGCGTTATTGCTTTAGGAGATTCAGTTACCCGCAGCTATTGCATTCCGCTTCACAGAACAAATCTGAATTAGGTTATCTACATACCTGAGCCTTTGGCGATATCAATTTGTTCGTTGATGCGTGAGTTAGCATGGCTTTCAAAGGACTGAATTTGGCATACCTATATGATTTCAAGGAGCCTTTATCATCTGTGCCTTCCCTAACCATATCTTGAACCGTTTGATTCACAATTTTAATCTAATATTGGGTCCTAAAAACTAACAGTTTGTTACAGAATTTCTTATCAAGGATTGGTCGGTTAGAAATGCTGGCGTATATGTACCTAATACGGGTGATATAATGTAAAACGTGTTATTTTTTAAATTATTTATTTTCTAAAAAAGAGAAATTAAAGTCATTTCAACTTGCCCATCCGACATAATGCTTAGGTACCTACTTTTGCTATAGGTAAACGTACCTAGTCATTTTATGTCGTATTGGTGTCACTTGTGGCCTGACTTTTAAACACATTTAGACAGACTTATTCGTAACCATGAACTACGTTACAGAGAAAAACACAATACTCCATCTGATTACAATTACCTCCACATGTACAACTAGACCCAACATTGTCATCGTACCCTCTTATTGACACATTCACATTCAGCTCACATTCGACCAATCTCAGCTTTGGCAAGCTTATCTTAGCTTCCTCTACTACAGTGTAAGGGAATTTCTAAAGCGGGTACGTCCTTGTATGGAGTAGCTACTTTCGCGCAGATTTTTACAGTTTTTGAGCCCCGACACAAAAACGACGGGGTGTTATAAGTTTGAAGAGTCTGTGTGTGTGCATCGTAGCTTGAGATAAGAGCGACGGGAGCTAGCTGCAATACCACACACACACACACACACGCACACTTAGACACTTCGATCGAATCGATTTTGATTATGTTTTTTTTTGTTTGAAAGGTGAATTATTTGGAAGTGTACTTAGCTATGTTTGAAGGAAATCGGTCCAAGATGCCTCCGTCACAACATGGTGAATTCATATTTTTTTACAACTTCCTCAATATGGGCATTGGGCATCAAATGATAGGTACAATACTATAAATTTCATTTCCAAGATAGCCGCCACCAGCAAATAGCGAATTACTTACATATTTTTTTATTAAGATCTTTATGTTTTGGGGATTTTTTTATCTAAACAACTGCTCTCTATAAAGCTCTTCTTTATTGCGGTTAGTAGTATTGTGGTTAGTGACTATTGTATTTTTCCTGTGACTCTGGGAGCTGCAGTGAACCATAGACCAGTCATTACCATACTAATGCTAATATCTCTTTGCAAATTGAAAGAGTTAGAGCGTAAAGTATATTAATACGGTATGCGATTGGTGGAAATGAATGTTCTCATTAGTCTAATTTATTAGTTGAACCGATCGATGTTAGTAATGCGTACTTTACGCTAAGCAGTGGGTTTGATTTCGGATCAAATCTAATTTAATTCACTACGTGTCGGTGTTTATGCATGAGGTATCAGTGAGGAAATGAACTGAATTCTGCTAACGAGAAATCACAGGTTTAATCAGTTCGAGAAAATACTAATTTAGTTCTAATTTAAAGGCTTCAAAGATAGAAATACGTTTTTCTATATAACATGAGTGATTAAAGAGTACTTATCTTATAAGTAAATAAGTGTAAAATTAAAGGAACTCATTTTTTATGGGAATATTATTATCGGTTTCTTCAAATGATTAATTTGAGCTGAAATATTTTGATTGATTAATGTTATATAAGTATGTGTTTTACCAGTATCTAATAAAAAGAGACTCGATCATGGTTTCAGAAACTAGACGAAAACTTAATCGTAAATTATCATCTTCATCTGTCCAGCCTTCTTCTAGCTATATTGGGGTCGGCTCTCAGTGTAACTTGATGGATCAGAACAAACTATACTTCATTCATACATACATACTCGTACATAAACTCATGTCTTTTTCCCATAGGGGTAGGCAGAAACTACAGAGCGCCATAATGCTACGTTTCTTCCATACTTCTTTTGCTTCGTTAACATTCATACCTACATTTTGTTATACACACACCCCAGTGGCCACTACGAACCTAAACTTTCTCAATACCTCACCAATAAGGAGGAGGAGGAGGTATATGTCCTTCTAGGGCATATACTCTCCTCTTGTCGTTTCCACAAACCATCTAAACATACCATCATAGCTTTTCAATACTCTAACAATATTTCTTCTTTCACAGCCCACCGACGCATGAGGACAGTCACAAACTGTTTCCTCGTGAACCTTGCCGTCGCAGACTTGCTTATGGCAACCTTGAACGGGGCTCCGAACTTCATATTCCTGGTTACTGCTGACTGGCCGTTCGGGGCAGTAACCTGTACTGCGAGCAACTTCACCGCAAACCTTACTGTGTCCGCTGGAGTGTTCACATTAGTTGCTATCACCGTTGATAGGTGAGTAACATTATAATATCTCATTATGTACAGGGGCCAGTACATCATGCTATCTTTGTGTCAAATTTCTTTGATAGATTTTCCACTTAATTAGAAAAGTAATAAGGTTAATGTTCAATTGGGAAAATTTGACAGTTTGGGGGCTTAATGTGCAGGAGTCTGAACTAGAAAAGTGATGACCCAGAAAAGGGAAATAGTTGTAAAAATAGATGACAATAAATTATTATCATACTGAACATGGTGCTGATATGATTGTTTTCGATCATCATGAAACTCTTTTAACTACTAAAACTATCCACTATTTTTCGCACCGATTATTCGGTTACATAAACAAGCTAGAGTTATAGCGAATTCCGTACGTCTAATAAACTGCATTTTCAATTGGAAGTTTTCCGAGAAAGAGCTAATGAAAAAAATGAGGACCATGGTCTGATAGTTGCAAAGGTCGTACGTATCCCGATATTAAAACGAATTTTGATATTAATTTTGACTATGGTTTCAGCTAGGCGTGCTCCCTTCTAAAAATATCTGTGGTTTTACTGGTATAAAAAAAATACCTGCATTCTTTCATTTTTCGAACACGGATTTTTGGCATTTTGGTGAATGGGTAGTTGTTGCATTTGTTTTTAATATAGCCATTAACAATAGCGCGAAGGATAACATAGTACTAGCCTTTTCTTTTTAACCGACTTCAAAAAAAGGAGGAGGTTCTCAATTCGGTTGTATTTTGTTTTTTTTTTTAGGGTTGTTACCTCAGTACTCCGTCATTTATGGACCGATTTTCAAAATTCTTTTTTTGTTTGATAGGGTATAGTAGCAGATTGGTCCTATTTGTATCAAAACTCATATCTGATGAGGGATCTTTGAGGAATTGAGGGAACTCCTCAAAAAAATAGGCACACACGCACCGATTTTAACATTTTTAGTAACAAATCAAGCATTTTCATTTAGAAAGTATCATTTGGTAAAGAAAAACTGATGTAGAAGACAGGCAACGGAACTCTTCAACGCATAACAGCAAATTATTCGCGATTGCTATAGTCAGATGTCTATGCTGAGCTTTTGTATTCCCACAACATAACATTACGCCATTCTATTTTAAAAGGGGCCGGTAGAGATGTATAGATTAATGTTTAGATAGAACTTCTTTAGCAATTGTTATCCAATTTCAATGATTCTTTCAAGTTTTGAAAGACTTTCTTCACACACAAAGAAACTAAAAATTACAAAATAAAAACTTTTTTACAAAAAAAACAACCGACTTCTTAAAAAAAACTAACAGGTGAAAAATAACTCCAGTTTCGGAAGTCGGTGGCCAATAATGAACAAAACAAAACCACCAAAGCCACAGACTTCCGAAACTGGAGTTATTTTTCACCTGTTAGTTTTTTTTAAGAAGTCGGTTGTTTTTTTTGTAAAAAAGTTTTTTATGATGATTTTGAAGGGAAGTCATAATAGGTTACGTCGCCTAGTTATTATGTGGTTCAAATCCGGGCAAGTACCAATGTTGCTTTTTCAATTCATATGTACTTTCTAAGTTTATATTAGACATAATTGACAACAGTAAAGGAAAACATCGTGACGAAACCCGAATTTATAGTGAAAATACACCTAAAATCGCCAACCCGCCTTGAGCAAGCCTGGTGATCAATGCTCGTACCTACTCTATATGAGAAGAGACTTTTACCTTGCAGTAGAACAGTAACAGGCTGGTATTATTAAGGGGAAACCTTAAGATCAGACCGGGAAATGTGGCATTCTAACCTCCCTAAATAGTTTTAGTGAGGTAAGGGTCCTACACACAATGGTCTTATTGTATGTTTTAGTACAGAGGCACCAGGGTGTTTATCATGCTGATGCTAATCTCCCTCTGTCAGATACCCCCTATTGTCCTGTTATCAAAACACTGCATAATCTTACTTTTAATCAATTTTAGTTCGAGAATTGTTTGTAAACGTCAAACAAGTAAAACTATAACGAAAGTACCTAGTTCAGTTTAAACTAACTTTGTCTGGTTAAGTTTAGACCAGATTGTAAGCTAGGTTAGCTTTCTGAAAGTTTAGCTGCAGATATTAGGTACCATGTGATCGATGTCATAGCGGTTTTAGTTATAACTTCTGCGAGATTAGTTTGGTCGCTGTGGCTTGATCAATAAGAGGCTATGAGAATGCTCCTACATCGTTATGTTTGATTTAAACATAGCAGATAGTGGTTTTAACGCCTAAACACGTACTTATACCAGTGTTAAAACTGTTTATCCTTGTTGTTGTTTATCTTCTATATCTATTCTATACTTATAATAAATCTGTAGAAGTAAAATTTCTGTACATTGAAAATATCAAAAAAATAAATAGCAGAGGGTGTTACTAGACTGACACCGAACCCAAAAATATGATTAAAAAAATTTTTGTCTGTCTGTCTGTCTGTCTGTCTGTATGTTCAGGTATCACGCAAAAACTACCGGTTCGATTACGATGAAACTTGGTATACTTATTCTTTGATATCCTGGGCACCACACTGGGTACTTTTTATCCCGGAAAAGTATATACAATAGAAAACAAACTTAATTTTGCGGTTCGATCCCTAGACCCGACTACTGTACCAACCGCAAATAATAAGTTTGTCGTAGGTTACGTCACCCGCAGTGGAGTTCACCAAAGGGCGCTGCACACGGCTAAGATATAATAATATTTAATCATAAGATACAATATCGCTCGCCATACAATTCAATGGACTATCACACACTACGAAGATAATTATGCACATTAAATATCTATTCAAAATTAATATTGGAGGATGATTGGTGATCGATACTGATGCCAAAAATGCAATAAGTGAATGTTTTGTCTTTCTGTCTGTATACAGTGCACGCATAGTTCAAAAACTATTACAGGGATTTTAACCAAACTTGGTACGGTTGTAGGTAATCAATACGCCTGGGCAGGTTGATCTTAGTATCAGTTGTTTTACACATGATCAGTTGTACGGCGCTCTTTCCCGGTTCAGTAGTTCCAGAAATCTTTATGCATACATATCGGAAGGATCAACTTTGAAAGTAGTCTATCCGGACGTATTATGCTAAAATTATTACGTTTATACAGGGTGGCAGGGACATCGACGCACATCCGCTTACCATGGATTCAGTACATGATTCTGGACCCCCCTGCGTTGAAAATTTTCGTCGGCTTTTCCTTAAATTTTACGTTTTTTTTTGCATTTTTTTTTACTGTAAACTGTATATAAACATTATTTTTACCTATTCCAATGAGATTTTTAATTAAGAAATAGTAAATTCACTTGTTTCACTTAAACCAGCAATGAATGTAAAACTCGAAAGGGCTACCTGATCAGCTGTTTTTCTAAAGTTCATATGCGAGGTCAACACTAGCATAGTAGGTGCCTTCGCTTTTCGCTTTCTACCTAATGCCGACATTCTATTGTCGGCATGCCGCCACAAAGGACGCCGCCGCACCGGGCGGCGCGCGGTCTAGTCTGTACGATATATCCCAAAGAATCACAAACAGACGCGTCACTTGAGGCATTTTAATCATCTACATAAATGAATGACCCGCATTTACTACTTTTATTTTAGATTCATTATGGAGGACAATCATTTCTTTTGAGCTTTGTCGTGTTACGTAAAGAAGATTAAAAAAAAAACGTCTAAGTCACGTAATTGTTCGACAATTTGTTGTTATCAACATTAATTTTAGTTATTGTTCGACAATTTGTTGTTATCAACATTAATTTTAGTTTTGAATGCAATTCAACAATGTAATTTATTGTTTCATAAAAAAAAACACATCCATTATCGCAATTAATTTCATGAGGAGGTAACTAGGTACAACTTAATGTGTTTGTACACTCTATCATGTTGTTGATCTGTGTCCGGTAGGCACAAGAGTGCGGCAAATTGAAAGAGAATTAGTAAACCTACATTTCTTTTGCATTTCTCCGATTTTTGTCAGTTCCTAGATTTCGTTAATCGCAAGCGGGCGTGTTGTTTGTCGCGAATTTGTGATCATAACGTAGTAGATTTTAAAATCAAAAGTAATTTTCTCTTTGCGTGTGTGTGTGTGTGTGTGTTTGAGAGCGTCAATTGGAAGATTCGGTCCGCAACCATGGCCAGCTCGCTCACAGGACTTGACCCCATTAGATTTTTTTATGTGGGGTTACGTCAAGTATAAGGTGTCTGTGACCGACTGCAATACCGCAGCAGAAATGAGAGATCGCGTTGTGAAATGTGAATGTGTTTGCGACGCTGTGTGAGGAGTGTGTCCAGGATCCCACTATTTTACCCCGTGTCCACGCAGAAACTCTGCGCCGCGCTCAGATCTGCGAGCGACCACTTCGAACCCTATCTCATTAGGAATGAGCGAGATAAAGGTAGGTAAGTTAATTAATTGAACATTAGGTACTGTATCGCTAAGTTCTTATCAAGAATCTTTTTTGTTATCAATCCTCATCGGTAGGTACCTATCGCTATTTTGTGAGAATAAGCTTAGGTATTGTTAGTTTTATTTCTTTTGATGTAACTACCATCAGTTATCGAGACTAATTAAACAAGATTTCATGTGTTAAGTAACTATCAATGTTGTCATTCGGCGATATTTCGTAGGTACGTTCACGTTCGTCCGGCAGCAGAGGCGCGCGGCGGCGGCGGCGCGCGGTGTAGCGGGGGGCCGCGCTGTCGACGTACTATGTATGTGTGTGTGTAGGTTAGGTAGCACACGCGCGCGCGCCTTCCGCAGTGAGTTTTGATCGCGTTGTTTGCAATACATTGCGCACTCAAAAATGACAATTTTTTTAACCAGCCATTTCCGAGATGAATGACCTTCGTAATTTCATTTATGGCATCAGGTTCAACCTTTTCACGACGTTTGCGCGTCGATGTCCCTGCCACCCTGTATATCAACGCGCAGCCCCAACCGCTGGTATAAGATACATTAAACTTGAAGGGGTGTTCTTAGTGAAGAGTAAGTCTTCCATAAAAAATAATTTTTGAAAATTCAACCCTTAAAGGGAAAACATAGGGGACGGAAGTTCGACATCCACGCGGGCGAAGCCGCGGGCAAAAGCTAGTAGTACAATAAGTGTGTATTCTTTTTCTTCTTTCCAACCATGGGGCTCTTGACTTGGCTTAAAATGCCGTCGAGGAATATCTCTCAAGCCACTTTTGGAAACTGCCCTTTGGAAGGGGCAACAAGACTAACGTTCCAAGTGCTTTTTAAATGGCCTAATTGAAATAAATAATTTGTCTTTGACTTTGTCATGCCAATTTTCTTATGAAGGCCTCCTTCGCGGAGAAGCAAGTGCTAATTATACAGTATAGACATCAATCCGAAAAGTAGTGTCTTGGGTTCCCCCTCGAGGCTATCACTAATTTTCCAAGTGTTCAATAAATCTATACTTAGAAAGTAATTTATTCTGAATGAACATTAACGTACAGCCTACTAATGAGTCTAGAAAACTTAAATTCATAATATAGATTCATTTTATAATGACAGTATCCGTTTAGATCGTATAAAAGAAAATAACTTAAGAGGAAATCTGCAGGAAAAATTTAACTTACGTATAATATTCTCAATTAAAAATGTTTGCAACCGTTTGGACCCGAGACATTATAATATACAGGGTGGCAGGGACATCGACGCGCAAACGTCGTGAAAAGGTTGCACCTGATGCCATCCCCCATCCTGATGCCTGGTATCATTTGTTCTGTGTCTGGGTGTAATTTATCTATATAATGTATGTATTTAGAAATATATAAGTATGTTTATCAGCTGTTTAGTACCCATAACACAAGCTCTGAAGCTTAGCTTGGGACTAAATGGCGTTGTGTGAAAAGTTGTGGAATATTTATATTTATATTTATATTTATAAATGAAATTACGAAGGTCATTCATCTCGGAAATGGCTGGTTAAAAAAATATCGTACAGACTAGACCGCGCGCCGCCCGGTGCGGTGGCGTCCTTTGTGGCCGACAATAGAATGTTGGCATTAGGTAGAAAGCGAAAAGCGAAGGCACCTACTATGCTAGTGTTGACCTCGCATTTGAACTTTAGAAAAACAGCTGATCAGGTAGCCCTTTCCTGTTTTACTTTCATTGCTGGTTTAAGTGAAACAAGTGAATTTACAAAATCTCATTGGAATAGGTAAAAATAATGTTTATATACAGTTTACAGTAAAAAAAAATGCAAAAAAAAACGTAAAATTTAAGGAAAAGTCGACGAAAAATTTCAACGCAGGGGGGTCCAGAATCATGTACTGAATCCATGGTAAGCGGATGTGCGTCGATGTCCCTGCCACCCTGTATAACGTTTCCACATTACATGAAACCTAAAATGAGACCTTTTCGATCTTCATATTTTTTCATAACAATGGTTCTGAAGATTATTAACTTTAATCTCAAGTATATTTTCTTTTATCTTGACTTGATTAACATTTTTACCCGCAGAATCAAATGGGTGGTTACTGAAAATGTTTTGTTTTGACGTGTTTCGCCTTCTTACAACCTTTAAATAATAAAAAAGTTTCAGTCGATTTTGTTGTTTTTTTTGCTCAGTTTTGATTGTTTTAAATACCTACGCCCTTTTAGAAGCTTGTTGGACATTTGTTTAGATAAAACAAGGCTCAAACACGACTTTTGTGAATGTAAAATAACGCTAGGCCTAATTTAACACTGTCCGAATTTATTTTCAAAGTCCCCATTGTTATTTTACGGACAGCCGTCCAATTCCAGTGATGTCTCCTTCAAACACGCCGCGTTTAGTCGTAAACTTGTACCCACTATCCCTTCTTCTAACAGCCGGAGACAAATTCCGCCAACAAGATACTTTCTTCACGTTTTACGTTCTAATAACTTCCTTATTTACCCTAACTTTGGTTACGACTACTTACTGAAAGAGAAAAGTTGAGTTCGAGTCCGGAAGTTACTTTTGGGTGCGACTTTCATCAATCAAGTCATCACGTCGTGTCCCTCGCAAGATAAATAATAAATCAAATACAGACTGTCCTGAATACTAAACGTGGAGTGTTTATATGAACTTTTTTTATTCTTGACCAGTAGTGCTATTTCGCTGGTCGATTCTGTTAAAATCACCGCGTAAAAATGTTAGTGAAAAAATATATATGTATAAAAAAAATATATGAATATTCCACATCTTTCACACAACGCCATTTAGTCCCAAGTTAAGCTTGAGAGCTTGTGTTATGAGTACTTATCAGCTGATAAACATGCTTGTATATTTCTAAATACATAGATAAATTACACCCAGACACAAAACAAGTGATCGTGCTCATCACACAAACATTTGCCCTGGGTGGGAATCGAACCCTCGACCTCCGGCATAGCAGGCAGGGTCACTAACTACTAGACCAACAGGCCAGTCAAAAGAAGGCAAATTGAAGGAAAAGAAGGCAAATTGAACTGTTATTCCATACCAATGCCAGACTTGACTGTTCATTTTACTTAAGTTTTCTCGAGATGACTTTTATTGAATAAATAATATAAATAAATAATATATGGTTTACAAGCGAAACAATTTTTTTTTTTTTGACACCCAGGTTTGAGTACACAATTGTCGAATACGGTCAATACAAAATTGGAGCCCTGACTCCTAAACTAGGAAGATCCTGTATCTTAGGAGGAGACTGCCTCCGGCCACTGTTTTAACATTATATTACACTGCAGGTTGGGCGAATTGTAAATCAACCAGCTGTACTAATCTCCACGTAAAAATGTAGGTAAAGTGAGCTGTGATGACATATCCATGTATCCAACTAGTAGTTTATTGTATTTTTAGTTTGTGCATGTACTAAGTAACATTCGCTAAGTTCTTACTAACTGTGTATAGATGGATCCTTTCATCTATGTTTTGATTTTTTATGTGATGAGACTTTTGCCCTGCAGCGGGGCATTAACAGGCTAGTATTAGTTTTATAGTTCCAAAATGAAATATTTAACCATACGTACTAAACGCTTTGGAAACACATTCATTGTGCGAACAGCTCAAGAGTGGAATTTCCTGACGACTTCGGTGTTTCCTGATAGCTACAACCTAGGGGTCTTCAAGTCAAGAGTGAACAGGTTGCTGCTAGGCAAGCATGCTTCATCGTCGACCACATCATCGCTTGCCATTAGGTGAGATAGTGGTCATGCGCATGCCTATCAATAGTAAATTTAAAAAAAAATATTCCATTATAACTATTAAATGAGAAGAGGTCATTGAAAAAGAACTTTTTATCATATGTCTTCCTAAAATATCAACACAATTAAGCAGGAAAAATAGGGATTACGTTCAGCAGTGGGCGGGCAGTTGTAGTCTAATGCTATTACAAACCAACTCAACTTCCAAATGATTGGAAATTGATTATCTGTGCGTACATCCTACGCGAAAGTATAAATAGCGGTTACGTAATCATTCCATTTCAGGAGGACTATTGAAAACTGAAACTTGGGTTGTAAATTACTTACTTAACATGCTCACCTTAGTTTACGGGTTGTCATTATTTTAATTAATAGCTGTCAAGACCAAAGGAAGTATTGTGTGGATAATTACTTATTTCATATAGGCCGCACCTCTGACTTTACGGATTCATGTCATATTGTAGAATTATCACTTGCTTCAAAAACGGTGAAGGAAAACATCGTAAGGAAACCGGCATGCCTGAGAGATATTTGTTGACGGCATGCAAAGAGATTTAAAATACTATAGAGCGGACATGCGAGGAAATGTCATAGAAAAGCTTTCATCCCATGTCTCAGTAACGGTATCTAGAATAATATATGAATATTGGAGCGGCAGTGGAGCGTACTAAAAAAAACTCATAGACTTGTATCCAGCAGGACACACTTTTTCGGACAAAAATTTTGTTCGTGATGGCCGATCTATAGGTATTGAATGTCTTTGTCGGCATGTGATACCGAGTCAGAGGTCTATGGCGCCGATCTATGGTGCGTCCATCCGACGCATCGTATCGTCGAACGACCTTCAACAGGACATTAAGTGGGATATCGGTGTGTTTGAGCGCATGGCCGCGCGTTCATTTTCGTTGGACGTACACATTTGGCAATAGGACGGCGCCTATGGGTGGTATTACGACTTTTTGCCTACACGAGCAGAAAAAGAAAAGACGTGTTAAATGTGAAGTTAAATGATTTGGTAGAATATTGAGAAGATTTAAAGAGATTTTCAGTTGTAAGTAGGACATATTAGTTCCCATTTTTTCTTAGTTCCTTTTTGCAAGTGTGCGCGATGCCATGCTCAGAAAAGCCTCTCATGTATAGACGCCAGCACATCAAGTTACCCCAATGTGTCAAATTTATTTTATCGTTTTTCAACTTTATGTCAAACAGAATAAGGTCCATATTCAATTGGGAAAGTTTGACACATCGGGGTAACTTGAGTGTGCTGGAGTCTGTACATATTGACGTATCCCAAGCACCGTGAAAATAAGTTTTCTCCGCATGTTTGAGCAATAAGGTCAGAGTACGTAGGTTGGTACTTGAAATCCTATGTACACAGGACTGGAAGTCCTTGAATATTTTTTTTCCTTTCACCAAGCACATCTTTCTTTGTGTGCAGTTTTTTGTCTTTTTGATAAAAACCTCAAACGATTGCACGCTCCTAACATACTTGTTCAATAAAACATTATTGTTCCTAGCCATCACCTTGCGTAGGTAATAAAACTGTTTCCAGTTTCTACAAATTAATTAATATCTAAAATGTGCCTTGGTACTTATTAAACCTTATACATATAACAAAATTAAAGTGATTAAAATCAAAGTTTTCTAAAACTAAGTTACAAAATTATATTTGGCGTAGGTAGGCATTAGTACCTGTAATACACCACTATTTTTTAAAAAGCACAAAAAATGGGCTGTATCCGCACTTGTTACTGATCATATTTACGTAATCAAAATTAAAAAAAAACGAAATCCAATTTTAAAAAATGCCACTATTTAGTTTAAACTTAAATAACGAAAACACCTGTTGGAGGCGGGGCATGCTTGAGCGAGATCACGTTAACGTGAGCGAGAGATGACGATTAATGAATACTACTCCACGGCATGAAAAGCCTGTAAAATATTTCCATAAATTGGGTGACTTTTAGGGATATAAACAAATGCAAACTTTGCTGTTTATGAATATTATTAATTGATTTTACAAATGTAATGAGAAGACGGCCTAGAATAAGCCCTTTTAATATTTGTACTAATTAAAAATTAGTAGTGTATATTTTTCTGCTGGAATACCTCTCAGGTAAAGGCCTCCTCCAAAGCTTTCTACTTTTCGCGGTCTAGTGCAATTTGTTTCCAATGTAGACCAGCTATTTTTTTATGTCATTGTACCATTTTAGTGAATGGTCTCCCTCGTAAAAACGAATAATAGGACTGGATAAGCATTAAAACATATAGAATAAGACTTAATTTTCTTGCGTAGGTAAATACTTTTAGCTTAAAGAAATGATAAGTAAACACGTGTTTAATTCCCACAGTAAATACTTTATTTAAGAGCCCATTGAGAGAGAATGATTACCCAAGAAATATAGAAATGAAATATAAATACAGGAAATAAAATAACTTACTCCAGGAATCGAAAGGAAATTAATTTAGGTACCAAAGCAATAACAATTATGTTTTATGAGTATAATATCTTTGTATTTATTTAGCTTAAATTTTCTTCACTGAAGTATTCTGCTTGACGGTCTTGTTGATCAAAGTCAAAGTCCAATCATTTATTTCAATTAGACCATAGACAAGGCACTTTTAAACGTCAACCTAAGTTAAATTTAACAACAAAAGATTCTAAGTAGTTTCGCTTCCAGATATAAATTCTAGTTGGTCCAGTAGTCACAAGCGTTACTTCTGAACATAAGGTCTTGGGATCGAATCCTGGGTCGGGCTAATGTTGTTGAATTTCTTAGTACAGCTTTGAGTCTGGATTTGGGCCCGATTGATAGCAATAAGCCCGATAATGTGAGTGTTTTTTCGTTTGCGTTCCGGGACTGCAAAATTAAATGATAATAGATTAAAATCACCTTTTGTTTTTTTTTGTTTCTTAGAATATTATGTTTGTTAGAGGTATTTTTTATAAACAATAATCATATTGGTTAGTCTGATAAACAAAATATAAAACTTGATTAAACTAAACTGCCAATGCCTCGCATTAGTATAAAACGACATTTCATTTTGTCTTCACTTCGCCGTAGTTTTCACGCGCTGATTTAACAGAATCGCACTATTGAAATGTTACATTACTGGAGAACACTCCAGGTGAAGGAGCGCCTATACGCCTTAATGTATACCGATATACAAGATGGGGTCGTTTAATTGTGATATACACGTGCCGACTACATGCATGTGCTGACTAGGACACCTCCCTATGTTAAAACCAACGTAAATGTTGACAGTTCGACAGCTGCACACGACAGCTCAGGATTTGTATTTTCCTTTTATTCTTGTTAGGGGTTGATGGTTTTGTGAAGATATGAAGGTATTTTTTTCTGCTTGGCTTGTCGTTTGGAACTTTATTATTCGTTATTGTGGCCCTGACTGCTACGCTGAAGGTGTGGGTTCGATTCCCACCCAGGACAAATATTTGTGCTATGAGCAGAGTTACATACTTTTTACTAAGCAAGCCTCTAATGTTGTCTTATTTGTGTCGAAAGAAATAAAATGTCCACATATATATAAGTATAACCTAACCTAACTTACCATAAGTATTCTATAGCTAACCTAACTACCTAACCTAACTACCTTACTGAAATGCATTGATTTTGAAAGATACAAAATACGTATTTTTTAACTGTACCACTTCTCTGCGTGGTTCTATGTTACATAATAATATAATTTACTTACTTAGTTGCCCGATCTATTTTAAAGCCCAGGCAGTATAAACTTATACCTACACACATCAAAAGTGTCTAGGGATCAACATATATTTTTGCAATAATTTTTCTCCTGATTGATATTAATTAAAATTTTCTTTAAGGATTCATCAAATAAAGTGTTTTCGTTTGTCACAGTAACGATAAACCAAGTCACCTTTGCATTAATAAAGAAATTTGCCATTTTCCTAATAAAGGGATTTTTGACATTTGAACCACTAACATTAAAGTTCGAAAAAAAGACTGAAATAACAGTTTTCTTTAAAATTTTATTGAGTAACTTAAACAATTAATAATCCGTGTTTCTACCGCGAACACTAACAACACAAGAACATCGGTTTGGCATACTCAAAATGAGTTCATCCAAATAACGCTGTGGAATGGCCGCCCATGTTCGTTGCAACAACAAAAAAAGGTCTTCTTGCGACTGGATACCCTCCATATTCGCAGAGCTCTTCTCTGTAGCATATCCCATGCATGCTCAATCGGGTTCAAGTCTGGCGACTGAGCAGGCCAGGGCAGGACATTGATGTTAGTTGCGGCGAGAGTCTGTCTTACAACTCTTGCGGTGTGCGGTCGTGCATTATCATGCATTAACTGAAATAAGGGACCGATTTGCACTTGTAGAGGAACGATGACGTCTGATACAATCGTCTCAGCATAAATTTGAGCGTTGAGGTTGCCTCTGATCCAAATCAACTCAGTTCTTCCGCCGATCCAAATACCCGCCCATACCATGATGGTTCCACCACTATAAGGATGGACTTCCTGGCAGGATTTTAATCGCTGTTGGCGTCCAGGGGTTCTCCAGTGTCGTATACGTCTTGTATCCAGTCTCATACCAAAACGAGACTCATCAGAAAAGCACACGAAACGCCATTGTTCTTCTGCCCAATTTCTGTGTTCAAGAGCCCATTGATATCGAATCCTACGATTGTGCATTGCTATAGGTGGTACCCGTAGCGGTCTTCGGGAATGAAGGTTCACTTCATGCAAGCGGTTTCTGACTGTTTGGTCGCTAATTAAGTTCCCTGAAGAGTGATGAAGCCTCACGGCTAACATCATGGCGGTTATTGTTGGAGCTCTTCGAGTTAAGATTTGAAAGTATCGGTCTTGTCTCCGTGTGGTGCAGTGATACCGTCCTCCATGGCGCTCAGCCACGGTACCAGTGCTTCGGTAACGTGTCCAAAGTCGACTGATAACACTCTGACTTGTATTCAGAGCTAAAGCCACAGTACGTTGCCGGGAACCAGCTTCTATCATTCCCACGGCTCTGAGCATTTCTTCCCTGCTTAAATGACGTCGCCGCTCCATAATAACGTTGGTTTTAATCAGTAGTAGGGAAACAGTAGCACTAATAATGTCTTCAATGCGTTGTATGTTTTTATAGGGAAAATATTGACAGCTGATTTTCATCTTTTACTCGAATTTGATTCACAGTTCCTGATTCAAATTATGAAATGCACCAAAAAGGATCCATATAAATTTATAAAATCATAAATTTATTACAAAGCCACATCTCAATCTCAAGAAATCCACATAAAAATGCTTGATCCCTAGACACTTTTGATGTGTGTAATATTTCTTTGAAAAAGAAACAATGAAAATAGCTACTTTTGATCTTGTTCGTATTTATCTATACGAACTCTAAATGGAAGTGTGAACGTCATCTCGCAATTTACAATCCCGTTGGGTGGTTTCCTGGAACCTTTGTAGTACATTTGCGACAGACAAGCGGCTAACATGTCCGGCCCAGACTCACTTAAGCTTTACTGCGTTAGGTATTTGTGATTTGGAAACCATCTCTGTTCGGCCTTTGCTCGAATTCTTGACATAAGTTTGAAGCCAATTCGATAGACTAAAAAACAAAAATACAATTTGGCAACATTTAGATTTATATTAATGATGCAAGCAATTAGTATCACACCCTTTGATATATTATAGTATATAAAATTTTAGATATATAGATTTTCATAATTATACTATTATCTGCGCATGGATTTTACTTAGATAATTTCTGTGCACTCATGTAACTGCTATTCGTATAACGCTAGTACATCAAAAAAACTTAAGACAGACTACAGTTTAAACTCAAATTGCAAAATAAAGACTTTTACAAAAATGCAAGCGACTTCTTAAAAAAAACACTTTTTATCAGGTGAAAAATAGGTAACTCCAGTTTCGTAAGTCGTTGGCCAACAATGAACGAAACAAAACCACCAAAGCCACATACTTCCGAGATACACTGGAGTTATTTTTCACCAGTTAGTGTTTTTTTAAGAAGTCGGTTGTATTTTTTAAATTATTTCGAATAGTGGTCTACTAAATAGTGGACTATTCGAAATCATTTTGATTTATTTGTGATAATGATTTAGCCTATTCAAAATGAAGAAGGTAGGCGATTTAAATAAACATAAATATCTTTATAATTAACATTTGGTTTAATGTTCAGTTAGTTTAGTTGTAATAAACATGGTGTTGAGTTCTGACTGCAGAAGTTAAAGCGTCGATTAAAACTTCAGGGCCTCAAGCAAAGTTCTATCAAGTTGATCTTTGTGGTAATTTTCTTTTGTATCCACCTACATAACATAGGAAATCTGCCCAATAAATAATATTTCCTAAATTAATTTTAAAGAATTTTCGTATTTATTTTCTTTTAGAAGACTTACAACTAAAACAAAACAGACTAAGTAACAACCTAGATGTCTGCAACCAAATTTTAAATGGAGTAAGAGACTTGCGTTTCTAACAACTTAAAATACGAAAAAGTAACTTTCCTGTATCATTAATATATGAGGCGAGCGCAATTACTTATTACCTGTAATTATTGACCTGATGCGATTCTAGTCAAATCACCGCGTGTAAATCTAGACGTAGTGAGGGCGAATTGAGTTGCCATTTCAACTAATGCTAGGTATTGACAGTGGTGAGCGGTGTAGTCGCGCGTTTTTTTAATTATTATGGATTAACAAAGCAGCGCGACGGTAGCGCTGCAGCCGCGCTGCCGCCGCGTGGGACCTGGCGCCAAATTTTGTAGGCGCCCTAAAACTCCGTACTTTATTACAACCAAAGTTACTAGACGACAAAATTGTTGAATTGTGAACACGAGAGGAAAATTTAAATGTTTCGCAAAATGTTTTTGGCATTGTCGACGGTAAATTAGTGCCACGTGTAGCACTATTACTTTAATATTAATTTGGTACCGTTTATTTAGAATATATTGAAGGTGGGTTAGTTTGTTTTCATTAAATATGTTTCTAGATGGAATTCTTCGTTACCTTGCTTCCTATATTTAAGAGAAGAAAAGACTTTGTGTATGAAATTTTGTACATTTTCGCCATTTTATTAGTTTAATTTTAATACATAGTATATTTTGACATTGTCATCACTATTTCGTATACCTTTCGGTGAAACATAGGATGGATTAAGCATTATTATGTATATATATAAAAAAAAAACAAAAAAAAATTAAAACAGAGAGAGAAAAGAGAAGATGAGTCTGAAAATAAATGATTATTATTATTATTTAGAATCTTTATACCCAGTGTTCGCTTTATAAATGAATTTGAATTTAAGCACGACCTAAATTTTCGTCATCCAAACAATGATATTAAAAGGTGTAGATAGGTTATAAGCGCTCCGCAAGCGACACGTTGAAATGTGGCTCACTAGTCACATTTGACGTCAGTGTCGCGCCGTCAACGGACGCGTGCGTGCGTATTGTGCCGTTTTTGAAGATCGAATGTTGTCTGGGTAACCTAACTAACCTATAATAATATCATTGCATATCAAGACAAAAAACGGTGTAGATCAGGATGTCAGGTTTTCTGTTCTTTAGAGAGATTCTGTTCCCTAAAGTTACACTAACTAGTCTAAGTATACATAAAACTAATTTTACGTAACAAAATTAAGTACTGGCTATATATATAGTTTTTACTAAATCATTCTGTGAATATACCGCTGTGTGTTCATTGGCTTTAAAACTAATGCATTTCTAGAGCAAGAACAATAAAACCCATATTACCTTTTATGCAGCTCATAAAAATAAAGTGAACGTTATGAAATTGTATTTACAGGAGTAATTTGCTTGATATAATATTAATACTGAATGGAACTACAATTGCCATACATTTATTTTTTATGGTCCGTAGCCTCATGCTTATGTGAATGGAAGGAATGGATCGTTGTGGAATAAAGTAAGGTGTAAAATAAGGTTAGCACGAGGTTCTGGGTTGCATTCCCAGGTCCGACTACGCCATTCTTTATTTTTCCTTGTTTAATTTTATTGCTTAGTAGAAACCAATGAAAGATGAATGGGAATTGTCTGTCTTGGTAAGTGATGAGGAGTGATGGAGCACATGTAACTAAAAGAGTGATCAATTTTAGTATTTGGATGGATGGGGAGGGAGAAGAAGACCAAAGAATAGATAAAATGGAATGAGTGAGAAATTATATGAAAGAGAAAGAAGTAACTGATAGTATGACGAATGACTGAGGAGAATAGAAGAAAGTAAGTATTGCGCCAATCCCAAATAACATGGGACAAGGGCAGGAAGATAATGATGATTTGATGACTCGATTTGTGTTGGTTTGGTAGAAATAGGCCGTCCTCATGATTGGCAAAATTAAGATATACTACATATAAACCGTAGATACGCATAACCTATGCATATAGAAAGCAGCGGTGGCCCAGTGGTGGCGGGCCCGACTTACGAACAGTAAGTCGTGGGTTCGAATCCAGGCAGGCGCATTACTTTCTGTAATTTATTTTATCACCACTGCAACATCGTAAGAAAACCGGCCTGTCATAGAACCAAAAATTCGAAGACATGCGACATAGACCAATTGGCACTGGGCCCGCATGGTAGATTATTGCCCATAAGCAAAATACGCGCTTTGACATGGACTTGCGGATACCAGCCCAGTATCTTTAATCTTTTTAAAAAAAAAAACTATGCATATCTTCCGGAGTCATGGTGTTATGTTGTTAAATTAGATACCTATAAGTTTATGGACAAAACAGCACGTTTAAATCTATCTATTGAATTAAATTGTAGCACATCTGTAAAAATAGTTGGATAAATGTAGTTTTAATCTAATAAATAAATAAGAAATATTCCACAACTTTCACACAATGCCATCTTTGTCCCAAGCTAAGCAGAGCTAGTGCAAAACACAAGCTAACACGGTACTAAACAGCTAATAAACATACCTACCTATACATTTCTCGAGTAAATAAATATTATAGATAAATAACACCCAGACACAAAACAAATGATCGTGCTCATCAGACAAACATTTATCCTGGGTGGTAATCAAACCGACGACCTCCGGCATAGCAGTCGGGGACACTAACTAACAAGGCAAACAAGCCAGTCAATCTAAATGTAAAGTAATGTTAATTTAAATTCTAAGGTACTTTGTAAATTGCTTTTGCAGGGTTTGTGATAGGTGCTAGACTCTTTCAATATTACACCTACATACCACAGCGGGTGCAATAAAATATTTGAATTTGAAAGGAACACCAATTTTTCAAGCTATTTTAGCTTTTTCTGTGCTCCTTTCTTTTTAACTAATGCGGTTTAAGATAAATTGAATTCACGATTTTCGCTACGCAGCAGCTGTATTCAATTATACTTCTAACCTTGAGCTAAAACATCGACCCTTGCATACACATATCAGTAAAAACGAGCTACTAAAGTTGCCAATACTAATAAATTGTATGGTATCAATGGTAAGGCATTAGAAAGGATTGAAATGCCCACTCCAAAGATTTGTGCCTCAAAAGCAATGTGAAGTTAAATTCAGATTACAGAAACGTCCGTCTGCAATACGATTGACTTGCAAATACGAGTATCATAAAGACCGTGTAAAAGAAGGATTCGGAAACCGATTTAAATTTTATCTCTCCCCATTTCGAAGTCCATATTGTTCGATTTATTATTGAATAGTTTGCGGTTGTGGTGGAGTATCATGAAATTCTAATACATTACAGAATGATTGATATGAATTTAAATTGAGATACGTAAATTATAACTTGACAGACCAATCAATCATTGTAACCGATGCAGACTTATAGACATTTTTGAAGGGAACGGATTGAAAAGTGTAAAGTGGCATGTATCGATTATTTTACGAAATAGTAGTGGATAGTGTTTGCGACTGTTTCAGTATCTCGTGACCCCAATTAATAAATAGTACCTACTGGTAGGATACCGTAGGGTTTTATTTGGTTCATCATCAGCGGAAAGACGTTTATTGCTGAACATAGGCCCCCCAAGTTTCGCCACAACAGCCGGTCTCGGGCGTCTCGCATCCATCGGATGCCTGCGACCCTCACCAAGTCGTTGGTCTATCAGGTGAGAGGCCTTCAAATGCTGCGTCTTCCGTTAATTTAGTTCTTATTTGGTTGGTAGTACCACATAATCTCTAGAAAAAAGACTGATAAATATATTATGAAAATATTAAGAACAATCTGCAGACTTGAAACAATTCTTACTGTCATAGATCATCGTCATAAAGCTCCATGTTTATCTCTCTCCTCTAATATTTAATTTAAGACATTCCATTAGTCGATTATTTGAGATCGATGATCTATGTGAGCCCACCCTTAACTGAAAATGTTTTATATTCCACAGAAGTGCTCCGAAAATGTTTGCTAAGCATTATTCTAAGAACCCTTATCTTCCTGCAGACAAATTGTATTGTAAAAGTCATATGATTTGAATAAAACAGTTTAAAGTTGAACACTTTCAAACGCTTAAATACTAGTAGTATTCTTCTCAAGAGCTGTGGCAGGTACCTAGTTACCTACCCGCACTTACATTTTTCACTTAGCTTCATAATTTATTGCGTCTTAAATTACATATATTTCATTGCATTTGTCGTTGAAATGATACGTCGCTTGTAGCTTTTAGCAATTGAGAGATTTTCGCTGTTCAAAACCGGAGCGAGATGAATTAAAAATACGCGGTACCTACTTAGTTACGTTAAAAATATTTATGGTGGTGTTTTGTGTTTTAATTCATGGAGTATTCAGATAATTAAATCTATGGGCACTCTATTCATAATAAACTTTAAAAGCAAGTCAATAAGCTGTTTGTATTACAAGCTAATAAAAAATGTCTTGTCGAAATATTTTTGAATCAGAGTCAGCCTGCTATTCTCAGCTATATCCCATAAAAGATTCTAAAAAAATAATATTCTCTCGGATAGATTACTGAAATTGTCAAGACATATTGGATTTCTCTTTTAATTAAAACAGTTTAATTCGAAAACGATTAGGGAAATCGAATGCGAAATGAACCACCCAATGAAATGGACGCTATTGACTTTTACTTTTTTTGCTTCTTTCGAAGCGGTTCCGGGTATCGAGACAGTAAATTATTTATACGGTTTAAAAGGAATGCGGTTTTTACGGTTCGAACGATCTAGCTTTAAATGGTGAGCATTTTAAAAGCAATATCTACAAACGACGATCAGTCAATTTCCTCTCAGGAAATGTAACTTTTAGAAATGGAACGCAACCATAAGTTCATATGTTTTTCTGCTGCGTGTCGCTTCTCTATTGTTTAATTCACTCATTTGAAACTCCCTTGTAACAGTATGCTTCTTAATCAATTACACGATTGAATATTTAGCGCTTTATCTTTGTACTTAACAATCGCTACATATATATTATCTTATTCGATTTCACGAACCCAGAAGTGTACAAGTTTGACTGGCACTTGACCAGAGGCCTAGACAAAGTCACATTCTCAGTAACTATACCTAACGAAGTTTGTTCAATCTGAAATGTACGGAGTTCAGCATTTCGAAAGCTTATGCCAATTCCATACATTTCAGACTTATCAGACTTTGCAATCGTTACTAAAAATGTGACTTTTATTTTCTAGGCCTCCAGTTTTTTTATCTTTGTTTTTCAACAACATACCAGAACATAACATCTCGCCTGTTGTCCCTGAAGAGCTAGGTAGAGATGGAACTGGTAGTACACTCACATTTCAACAGTTATATTTAAGTCCCATGTAATAGGGGGCAGCAATTGGGTACAAATCCAGACTCCAGGCTGCTACTGAGAAATTCCAGCTGGAAAAACTCAATAATACTTTGCCCAACCAGGGGGTTGAACCCAGGACCTCATGCTCAGCAGTAGCGCTTGTGACCAACGAGGCAGTCTTTGTTTTTTAGTTCTGCGATATTCCCTATTTTCCTGTAGGTACTTATCGAAACCGTATAATAACAACAGCGCTGATAGGTCGTGGCCTACTCCGTGTAATTCGCGGTAACCCAAGCAAATCATGAACTGTGTTGACCTCGCCCGTTTAATAGGCTTGATTGATTTCTTCCTGCGTCAGCCCTACAATGGTGACAATAAACAATAAATATGAAAATGTTTTCGAGCTTGGATATTCCGTTTAATATTTTAAACTTACTCCATAATTTTGTGTATTTGCCTTCAAAAGTATATGTGAGCCAAAGTTAGTTTTAGTGTCTGAAGTAAAAATAAGAATTTGTGAACAATTTTTCAAATATTTTAAAAAAAGATGGCTCCAATTAAGGTATTTAGTTGGCAATGCTAAACGTACATTTGTTTTCAATAATTGGGCTTCAATGTTTATTATAAACTTGCTAATATGCTTTTAATTCAAACAAGTCTTATTTGAAACTGAAATAGCATAAAAAAATGACAAAAAATGAATGTCAAAAAAAAGTTTTTAATATATTCTTAGCCTACTTATTTCGACAGCCACTAGACATAGACATTAAGACATGAGGACATTTAGGTTTAGACATTTGGGTTCGTATATGCAAGAAAATTATATAGTTTTCTAAAATTATTTTAATAATTAAAAAAATAAACGTTACAACAAGAGATGTTGCTTAGGCTTGAAAAGAACTTGAACCCATTTACGTTTCCACTTTTAGAAACCGTTAGGTCTAAAGAAATACCAAAACTTTTTGTACGGTTATTATCGGTTAAATTGTCTGTTAATCTACTTATACAAAAAAATAATAGTAGGATGAAACCCATTAGAAAAGGAGGCGAATATGATAAAAATGAAAGGAAAAATAAATTACGGGCGATCCGAGTTCGGGAAGTGGGAGGGGGGGGGGGGGGTTTAGGGGAAAAAATGGTTTATCTTGATTTCCGGCAAAACTACAAGTCCTATGGAAAAAAGTTAAATGGCAAAGTTGTAGGTAATAAAAAGATCTACAACTTTTGTATTGACCATTTTTTCACATAACCTCAAAATTTAGGTGAAAAATTCAAATAACCAAGTTTTTGGTTTTTTATTTTTATCTTTTACAAAAATGTTTTTTTATTTACGAAATTTGGTGAAAACTTACCTTATTATGTCCCAAATACACTGTAATTTATTTGATGAAAAATATTTATTTTTTTGCCTTATTTTAACTTAATATCAAAAAAGCACCCTAATTTTCAATCGAAAATTCTCCCACAACATACTTACAGAAGACACGATATTTGTGTTGATCCTGTAGTACAAGGTGGGTCAAAGATCTGGTGAAAATGTCAGGAACCCAATGGATGAGGGTAGAGTAGGGCCTATGTCTAGCAATGGACGTATCATGGCTAAAATGATAACTGGTAATGGTCGGGCAGACACGTCGCCATTTATAATACCCAAGGACGTCGCCATTGTTGACACTGTCGCGTATAGTCAGACAAACAATATATATAAAGCATTTTAATTAAAGCGAGTGTTCAGAGGAATTAATTAGAGCTCTTATTGAAATTCTTCCTCATGCAAACGTATGAATAATTTGTTAAGCTGTATCTAATGAGAAACAATTTATTCACAAAATTACTCATTATATCCCTTTAAATTATACCTAAGTTTTTTTTTAACGTTGACCTTTGTTTAGTCCCATAGGCCCCTTAAATAATGGAGGAATACATTGTAAACATTGGCTAGTTCTAAAACAACTAATAGTAGGTAATTGCTTTTGCCCCCACAAAAGACATAGACTAGACTCACTTGCTTAATTTTATTATTGTAACCTATTCTCTTTTATGTCATCATTGTAGCAGTTGTTACATAAAATGACCACAAAAATCTCTATTGAACACAATAATAATCTATTCATTTTATAGGGTAAAAGTAACTCACAGTGCAACTTGTGTAGTTCAGAATGAATTGTTGCGCTAAAAGATAAGGTTTAATTATTATTTACGAAATACATTTTGACATTAATTAACTAAATTACTAATCAATTCTAATATATTATTGTTACTTATCAATAGATTTTGTTTAATAGCTCTAACTTTGACATATTTACGCACCATTGTTATGGTAGAATGTGACGGGATAAAAAGTACCCTACCACCACTATGTAACCACATTTCTTGTGAATAAATTATTATGATTGTGATTATGATGATTAAGAATGAGACGACACGGCCTCAACAACGGCGTGATGTGCTTTTATAGGCAGTTAAAGATCTCTTGTATGTTATAAATGGATACCCATAGATGGACCGAATAAATTAATTTTACCCCAAATAAGCAAAAAGGAGCCCTCGGAGCCAAGGTACGATTTAATCCTTTCAAGTAGTTATAAAGTCGTGACGAGTGACGTGGTGGGCACATTTTGGTTTGGTATCTACACCAGACTGTGTCGGTTCAAGAGTAACCACGATCCCTATTCAAATAGATAGTTGGTTAAAAACACAATATAAAAAATATCTGTATCTATGTAATATACCTCATCCATTTTCGTTTCATAACTCTACGGTGTGCACCAATAAATTGCAATCTATCATAAGCTCCCGTTGAGGCCACTGTCCTAATGCACTCTACACAGCAACATTTCTGTATTACCTACGGGTGTATTGGGTATCTAAATAACATCAATAATTTAACTACCTTCTTTACGTTACGAAACTAATTACCATAGGAATCTTATTAGGAAGGATTATTAATTTCGTGTATGACATTACACCGATGTCTAGGTACGTAATGCGTGATTACATTTTCATTTAGTAAAAGAAGTAGGCATGCCATGGAAGCCATAATTATAATAGATCATCTGAAGGAATAGAACTTGGCAGAATTTGAGTGAAAGTGCTAGCTACAACGACGTGCTTTTAGTGTCTAAAGTTGTTAACTGTACCTACTCGTTTATATAATAATATTTGTTGTTTTAATCATAATTATTTCATAAATAAACCGCAGGGTAGTCATTAATGCGGAGTACCCTCATTAAGCCGAGAAGAGGGCCTGACCTACAGAATTTCGGATTTTATTCGGCACCCAAATTATTCACAAGCTCTTGGACTATTATAATATTTATCCTTATAGGTGTATTGATTGTGGGTGATATTCAATATAAATGTACCTATAGTCTTTCTTTGTGTGTTAGGTATTAGTTTAACAGAGCTTATCGCCACGAGTCAAATTTCCAAAGGGTTAAGCCAGTGTATAGCACACCCATATTTCACATGTTATGTTTAAGTCCCATATAAAAGGGGGCAAACTTATTAGCCATCAATTGAAAACAAATTCAGATGGGTAGACCCAATAAAGTTTTGCTTGACCAGGTGATATGTTACTTACACAACATTCGATCTTCAAAAACGACACACAAACGGACGCACGCGTTCGTTGACGGCGCGACGCGACACTGAGGTAAAATGTTGCTAGTTAGCAACATTTTAACGTATCGCTTTCTGAGCGCTTATAACATATCTACACCTTTTTACTTATAATATCATCCTACTAATATTATAAACGCGAAAGTTTGTGAGGATGGATGGATGGATAGATGTTTGTTACTCTTTCACGTAAAAACTACTTAATAGATTTTAATAAAATTTGGTATAGAGTTAAGTGACACCCTGGATTAACACATAGGCTACTTTTTATCCCTGTATTCCCACGGGAACGGGACCTACGCGGTTAAAACCGCGGGACGTCTGCTAGTTGTATATACTTATTAAAGTAACCACTAGGTATTGGTTTTAAGGAACGGCCCAGAAGGACATGCACAGAAACTATTGGTGATGTCCTTCAAAAGATCAAGTCCGGTAGTATTCACAACCGGCTTGCTTGTACGACTATATGTTGTATGAACATAAAGAAAGCAAAAGAAGTACCTATGTAAAAATCGTAGCCGGTTTGGCGCTTTTTACTTTCCCTAACCCCCTGGAAAAATGGCGTGAGGTTATGTATGTACGTACTATTGTTTTTATCCTTAAATTATATTGTGTTGTGTGGGTTTGAAATGAGATAAGATAATACAATCATATCAAAAGGTTAACTATTTGGATCAGCACGCGACAGTTTGATTAATATACGGAATGAAGGACGAATAAATTACTAGTTACTCATACCTATTTTGGTAGTAATTCTTAATATTGGGTAGCAATATCAATTTTATTGCTCATTCCGAAAAGTGATATAGATAATAAATTATATTACATATCGTTCATTTGTATATAAACAGGGTATTAACTGAAATTTACGATTTTTTACTTATTGAAAAACATGCTATCTTTCTAAAGAACGAGATTGCATGATGGCATGAAAATTAAAACGTTCAATTCAAAAAGGTAAAATGCACAGATGAGGTTTACCAATTATTGTTTATAATAATAAATATTGAGTTAGTACCTTGTTCATCTTAACCAACGATATTTTCATAATCTTTGGCTTGAAAAATAGACGATACATTAAATTTTCTAATGATTATGTTAGCTGGATTTATCAAATATATGAATGAATTTTTTATCACAACAATCCTGAATCTGAGTTACTGTATTTAAGTGCAAACTGAAAACCAGTACTTACTGTGCGGGTCAGCATTGGCACAACATTATGCTAAGCGGTATCCTTTTTGCCACAGTCAGGGCCCGTGCCTTAATTTTCTGTTTTACTTTCGTGTTTGTATTTAGTATTCCATAATATAATTCAGGCAAAATATTTACTTATTAACTATAAATAATAACTTATACTATAGTTGAGTAAATTTTCCGTTTCGTATTGTGTTCGTATTTTTAATTTTACCACAAACTTATCTTTCACTGACGTATGAAGAAATAAAGTTTCTGAGTTACACTGTTACATTTTTACCCCATTGCATCGAAGAGGCGGTTAAGTTTTTATGTGTATGTATGTATGGGTTGTTTTTTAAGTTTATTTTTGACTGTTTGTGTTCCCCTGAATATGCACTTCCTGTGAGGTAAATCAATATTTTTACTTCCTTCATCCATAGTTACACACATACTTAGCAAGGAACACATTTCCAAAGTCTTTATTCTACTTTTATCGAAGAATCTTTGTAATAAAAGGTTGGTAAACAAATCGGGCGGTGGCGACCGCTCATCGATTCCAAACAATTTGTGGACACCTGCAAAACTTAAGGGTTTTTCTCATGCGGATATAATTACGCCAGCCAGCGGCGATAGTGGTCTTTAAATGGAAATTAATAGTTGTAGATAGTAGTTGTGAATACCCATTTAGTTCAGGTCTCGCTTCTATTTCACGAGGTTGTTCAAATTCAAGTACCAGTCTGACGTGTTAATCTTGGCATGTACCTATAAGTACCTAACTATTTTTAAGTTTGTCTTGGTACTCACTCACATCAATCAAGGAAGACATCGCGAGGCACAGCAGTTTAGTTTTTCAAATACTTAATATGTAAAATTGTATATGTAATATGCTTCTACAAGGTGTTTTTTTTTTGATATCCCATAACTCTAGGGTTATATTCTGTAGGTAAAAATAATACTAAAACTTCTAGAATAGATGGTCCAAAAATGCATAGTTTCGGAGATATCATCAACCATAATTAAATTATCAGTTGTTTAGTACCCGTACCACAAGCTCTGCTTAGCTTGGGACTAGATTGCGTTGTGTGAATTAAAGTCGTGGAATATTATTAATAAGTATTATCAATATTATTTTTATTACCTAATTAGTTCAAAAATTGTCACCAGTACGACGAATCTTCTTTCTAACGCCACTTTTCTTTCACGTAAGGGTGTTTTACATTAATCATCGTGACTTTGTCGAATTATTTTGTATGATAGTAAAAAAAAAGGATGATTGAAACATAATTCATATGCCAGTTGATTCTTTGATATGGTCTCAATCATACCCTAGAGTTATGGGATTTAAAAAAAAACACGTTGTATAATATTACGCAAAGTAAAAATTAATTGGTGTAATTGGTAAAATTTTGTCCGTCTGCCTGTTTGTTTGTCTCACCTTTATCGTTTATTTATTAACATATTCCTCGTGACCGTTACATTTATCGCAATTTACTCATGTACCTACTGGTAGAGACTAGAATAAACAAACGGCCAACAATAAAGCAGCCAGCAATTTTGTGTTCATACTTTTGGACTCATTTCGTCAATCAATCTCATCTCAGAGACAATCAATGTTAAAAACTAGTCAAAACTGTAAATAAATTAGATGTATTTTTGACAGAATGAGACTGAAATTGTGAACGTTGGTAAATATACTGGAATTGTGCGCCAGAGCTAGGTAGTTACCTATTTGAAATTATGAACAAACGATCTACAAAACAATGCTTTACTAGTAGTTACTAGTAAAGCATTGTTTTACATTATAATACACAAGGTATATACTAATTAATATATACCTTGATCTGTTACTTTGTAACAGATTGTAGTATATAACTCTTGTAGCTAATAAACAATTGACTCAAGCCGTCTTATTAGTGTAACAAAATAATGTTCTCCTTAGAAAGCTCTGTTCATCAATAGAATAATACAACTTGTCGTTATTAGGCGTAGCGTAAAAGCATCCTAACATGTGAACTATTGGCAAAAACAGTGTTAGTTTAAGTAAATACCATTAGCGTATGTCTTATATCATTGAGATTTGGGACAAATTGGTACTATTCGCTATCTTAAGTATATGGGTACGGGTATGGTATGAAAATGGGAAAAATATACAGCATTGTACAGACTGGCCAGCACATCAACCTACTCCAAACTGTAAAATTTTCCCAATTGGACAAGAACCTAATAGTGTTTGTAATAAAGTTGAAAACCTATCAAAGAAATTTGAAACATAGGGATGCTGGTGTCTGTACAGTAGTGCAAGCTGTATACTTTGCTCATTCTCCTTTATATGAATTGCTTTAGGTATTATCACTCATAAAAAATGGAACGTAAATAAATATGCTAATAACTATGGAATAATTCGGAATTAAGTTTGGCTATGTATATTTGTATGGTAAAAGTACCATACACCTATATTGTTCTAATATAATAGTAAAGAAATGGGAATCTAATTGGCGAGAATGATCGTCAGACAGGTTTTCATTTGCAAGATTATGACGTGAACCCTTGTGACGTAATAGCCTATTCTTACCGCTGCTCACTTCGTCTTGCTGCCTTAAATGCCCTTATCTGTCTCTGACAACATATCAATCTATCAGGATGTCCCGATATAGTCGATGTCATCCTGTCTTCGTCTCACTAATCTGGCTCTTTTCCTTGTGCTTATACATAATGATAGATGTCTGTTTATCAAGCTCCTTAATTGACCCTTACTGATAAACTTGAAATTATTTTTTTAGTTTTATTAGAGTAATCTTATCGTGAAAAATAATCCTATCAATGGATATAATAAAATGTCAGTGTTTACTTTTAAATTTCGAGCTCTTTTTCTGGTTTTAGTAGGTTACCTACATGCTTATCGGAAAATCGGTGAATGCCGTTTTACTTATTTGTAGTTTATAAAATATTCTATATTTAGAATTAAAAACAGTTATTTGTAGTTGTTGTAAAGCAAATAGCGCTTTTGAAAATATATTTTTAAGGTCATATAAACTTTACGGATGTTATAGTTTTCACCCTCGAGTTTTAAATAACTTAAGTAAATGTTCCATTATCAACACAACCAGAAAACCAACAAATCATTCATAAGCAGCCACTTTCTGAAGGGTTTGAACCAATTTTCTAAGGTTATTGCAAAATATTAGTCATATCCAATATGTTTTTAAAATTAATCTTCACTGCAAACTTAATTAGAAGTAAATTGTCTTACAAGTTTTGGCCTAGGCAAAGGGCATTTTCTCGGCATTTATCAGGCGTTTATTCAATGCGCCCAATACGCCGGACATAAACCCATCGCTAATCGTCACTTTTTACTATTTTTGAAATGATTATATCGCTACCGTAGTCAAATAGAGTGTCAATATCCTATCAGCGTAATTGCACAAACAGGTTATTACCACAGGTGCCGAACCCCTACTTAATCCCTCGGTCGATTTATGACTAGGGGTGGAGAAGGAGTGACGCATAGAACAGACTGCAAGCTACACACAAAACAAACATTAATCCAATAAGATACAAATACATTGTGTAGTGTAGACAGTTTCTTGTTTCTAACACTGTTATCTGTCTTAATTCGTTTGTACTTGTGGGAATTTGTTACAAGTTAAAGATAAAACTCTGTTAACCCAATACTGCTGAGTGTTGGTCATCTGTGCGCAAATATTTTTGGTTCCCAGCCAATTTCATAGACCTAAAAAACTTTTTTTGCTTTTAAGAAAGTTTACCAGACATTAATACTACTCGAAAATATTAGCAATCCTTTTATTTCTAGACTTTGTAGACGAGAAAACTAGTATAATATTTAACCCGTTTCCGAGTCCCACGTTTTCTGTTCACTGATCCCTTTCAGGGCTTAGGTAAATACTTATGAACTAAATAATGTTCGTATTTTATTCAGGATTTGCCTGTATTTAAGCGGACACTGACTTCTAACTTTTCAGTACAATGTTACAGTAATCCTAGAACATGAATCATGTTAAGGAGTCGGCAACATGACGTTTAGCTTAACAAAAGTATTTTATGTCTTATTTTTTTGTAACATTTAAAAATAGAATTAGGTACCTAAAACCTCTTTTTTTATTCTTCTGTGCAGGTACGTGGCGATAGTGAAGCCTCTACAACATAGACTGAGCCGTCGAGTGGCGCGTGCGGCGCTTTTCACCGTGTGGTGTGCAAGCGCATTGCTCGCACTGCCCAGTCTTCTCTACTCTGACACGTATAAGAAACAGTAAGTCACTTCTTTTAACTCTTTATCGTCAAAGCAAAGACTTCCTGACAAAGTTCTTTTCCCAACCATGCTGGGGTCAGCTTTTAGTCTAATTAGATGCAGCTGAATACCAGTGTTTAACTTGCAGCGTCCTATTTTACTTTCACAACACAGTAACTTGCACGAAACGTACAGCAAGATTAGCTATAAATATTATTTTCTAGCCACATTTAATCTTTCAACTGAGGTAATTAGAGACACAATAGAAAGACAATGACAGGCGGACACCGGTGTCCTCTCAGGTCATCACTGACGATTGTCGAAAACATTTTGCGATTGTAAAAGTTGAGTAAGAACAAGTAATCGATTTCCGATGAATGTTAAATCGATAATGCCATTGTCGAAGTGATGGGCAAATTCTCGATTCCACACACCTGTTCTCAGTATAAAGGTAGCCTATATAAAGGTTGTTGGACGGCCAAACATAGATTTTATTTTAAGATGTAGGGTACTTCGAAGAATATAAATATCGAACCCATCTCTATTTGCTAAGGAGGGTTCTTTGAACAATAATCGAGAAAGTTTTATCTTTAGGCTATAGTTATGGAATTCATGAACAGCAATTACTTAGATAAATTAAATAGGCTTACAAAACTAGGTGCCTAACAGACTCAATTTGTGTAATTACACTAATAACGAACAGAGGTCACGAAATAAATAAATTCATTTTTCATATTTTTGTCCATAACCTACTGTTTTAGAAAAGTTAGACAAACTCACTGAAATAAATAGTTACAATAGGGACTAAACTTCCATAGTGTTACATAATACCTACTCTAACTTTGACTTACAAAGTTATTTAATTACTACATAACTCTGCCTTTCGAATAAAATCCTAGTGAAGATTTTTACTGAAATTATCGCTTGTTAGGCATTAGGAATAATGTGTGAAAATTCCATTGCCATATCAAGTGCATAAAAAGAATCATTTACTGTCAAAGGTCGGTGTTTCTGAAGACTGCTCAATGTCTCTGGGAGACTAGGAATTTGGGATGGGGGGAAATGAATAGCACTGCAAAGGGTTGAGAAACAACAACTGAACATATGAAATTCGTAATTTTAAAATATTTTACAAAAAAAGGGTTACATTGGGAACAGTCGGTTTTGTTCATAAAATGCTTGTATTACCAGATTTTATAGTAGATATTAAAAAAAAAACGCATTTATTCTAGCAAATAATGTCGATGTCACGACTTACACGTACTTAATAACTTAATACTCGTACTTATCAAGAGATGTAGAGGGTGCATTGAAACACATCCTATTATCATAAATTCAGTTCATAATTCAAAACCAGCGTTGAATTGTTTTCATATTCTTTTCTTAAAACTTTGAAACCTCACGAGTTTTATCGAACCCAATGAGATTTTATTGTCATTCGGATAGGTAGAAAACAACCAAATATAATCTAGCAAAAAATGTCGATGTCACGACTTACTCGTACTTAATAACTTAATACTCGTACTTATCAAGAGATGTAAAGGGTACAAGAAACACATCCTATTATCATAAATTCAGTTCATAATTCAAAACCAGCGTTGAATTGTTTTCATATTCTTTAAAACTTTGAAACCTCACGAGTTTTATCGAACCCAATGAGATTTTAGTGTCATTCGGATAGATAGAAGTACTAAGTTTTTCATAGGTTTCCGCTATTTAAGGTAAGAGAAAAGTTAAAGGTAACTTTTATTTTCACACAACAATCAAGTACATAACAGATATACCTACTTTTCATTCTCGTAAGCTTCTGTGCTCTAGAAACTTAGTAGGTACTTCCACAGTCAATTTGCCTAGACAACATCTTATGTTTAATGCCGTGATCCTATATTAGACGGAGTAAACTGAATATTTTAGAATCTCCTGGCCTACAAACCTGTGTGTAGTCTGGGAGCCTTAAATATAATTTTATACGTTGGTTGGCGGGTAGTCTCGAGGGCCGGTTAACTGCCACTAGTATACATTACGGTTAAGGTTTACTTAGTGAACGCAAGGCTTTAAAATGTGTTTTGTATAATGTCCTACCTACGAGTAGGTAGTAGTTATGTATATTATAAACAACATTACGTACATTATTAAAATTGGGGACTTAATGGACTTTTGTTGTATTTCCAGACGTATTTACATTAGTCGTTTTTATTACATTCCAAACGTGTGTAAATGGTCGACATGGTCGTACCCTTGACGGTAGTTAAAGTCAGTGAGCGTTTTTATTTCAATATATCTGCTTGTGGAAAATATGATTAGTTTAGATTCGATTAGTTATTATTATTTTTTTCCTTTTCATCCATTGCAAATGCTTAGCAGCATTTAGTCATTGCTGCAGCATATCGGAGTATACCAGTATACAGTATACTTTGTAACGCACACATTTGAAACTGCTGCGTTGATAAATAGATGTGTAAATAAATGTGGCCAACAGGCTGTTGTTCCGGGCCAAGAACAACTTGCCTTTAAACCATACAAATCATTGATAAGTCCGATTTTACGTGGTTATTTATTTTGTAATGTTAAATGAGACTGTCGTGAATATAAATTATTTTTAAAATAGTTCTGTGGCCCTAGTAAAAAGGGGCATAAGTCCAATTTTGTCGAAAATGAGTTAAGTGTTCCAAAGTGATCAGAAAAAAATGCTCTATCATTTGGTAAAGACAGATCTAAGCTATCTCTAAAAATAAGAAAGTTACTTTGTGTAAAAGGGTCCAACTGACACCAAAAAAAACTGTTAAAGTCGGTTTTCTGATCACTTTGGTACACTTAACTCATTTTCGACAAAATTGGACTTATACCCCTTTTCACTAGGGCCACAGAGTTGTGGGCGAGGGAATGATCTTACCATTTTCTGTTTTTAACCGACTTCAAAAAAAGGAGGAGGTTCTATGTTCGTATGTATGTATTTTTTTTTTTTTATGTTTGTTACCTGATTTCTCCCCCATTTCTGGACCGATTCTCAAAATTCTTTTTTTATTTAAAAGACTATACTCTCGAGGTGGTCCCATTTTAATTTGGTTAAGATCTGAAGCTGATCTTCGTAGATATACAACGGAACTCTTCAAAAATAGACGGCTAATTTGTCGTGATTGCTGGAATCGCCTGGATGTTTATTGTTTATACAACATCATGACGTATCATCACGCCTGTATGCTCTGAGGGGTACGCAAATGTGTACAATATACCTAGATTTCGACAGTTAGGTATGTTAATTTTAATTTATTAGGGATAAGTGGATAACCTTTTTATCATGACATGTATTGTTAACAATTAACAATATAAAATAAATTCATGGCAAATATATGTATGGGAACAACTAAAAATGGAAAAATAAAAATTCGGAAGTCGGTGGCCCATCATCATAAATAAAACAAAACCACCAAAGCCACAGACTTCCTAATTTAGACTTATTTTACACCGTTTAGTGTTTTTTTTAAGTTGGTTTTATTTTTTGCAAAAAAGTTTTTTATTTACATTAATTTTAATGTATTTATTTAGTTTTTTTTTGTCGATTTGTAAGTACGTGAAACGGTGTCTACTGAACGTTCTACGGATTTTGCACAACAGACGAGTTCAAGGAAGCTGATGGTATATCATTAATACAAAAACAGACAAATAATAAGAGAAAAAAATAACTTTGCTGAACAATTTTTTGATGCTTCAAAAGTTACCAAATTAAATTCGTCTTTTTGAACTTTCAAGTAACAAAAAGTTGCCATGCCAGCTTGCAATTTTAAAAGAAATTGTAAAAGCAGCAAATTAATGTTAAAACTTCATAAGTTTAAGATTGCTTTACATAATAAAAATGGAACTAGTGGAATAGAAAGTTTATTCGGTCGGTCGAGTTTTGAGCATTTTAAATTCTTACAACGTATCGTTTATTTTTTTTATTGTTATATCCCCCGTCAGATAAAAAATATATGTATGTCAAAAATTAATTTATTAATACCTTAGATTTGCCTTTGTAGCTTTATTTTGTTTGAACTAATAAATATCTAAATAATTAATGTGTAGGTAACAAATAGGTAACTGCATAGAGTTCAATATGGACTCTTTCTAAGCCATTAATAGACTGAATTCAATACAAAAAAAAACATAGGTACAGTTCAAAGTATAATCTCTTTCTTTTGAGAATTCTGCACTTGTAAAAACCATTAAGAAACTTTGTTATTATAAAAGATCAGAGACTGCCTCGCTTATCTACTGAGTCACTGTCGCTTTGCGTGTCGAGCTAACCGTTGTTGGGGTTAAATTCGGCTCCAGGCTGGCCCCCAAGTCCAGTTACAATCTTCCAGAATGGCGATGGTCAAAATTATTACGCAGAAATCAAATGATATTTATTTTTAACCCCCGACGCAAAAAGAGGGGTGTTATAAGTTTCACCGCTATGTGTGTGTGTCTGTCTGTCTGTCTGTCTGTCTGTCTGTCTGTCTGTGGCACCGTAGCGCCCAAACGGGTGAACCGATTTAGATGCGGTTTTTTTTACTTGAAAACAGAGTTTCTTGCGATGGTTCTTAGACATACTTCATCAAAATCGGTTCAGCCGTTTCAAGGTTATCAGCTCTTTTGTGTTAGCATCCGTTGCTATTTTAGACGACTATGGGTATTAACTTTACTTAAAAACATATGTGAGTCTTAAAATTTCAAACACCCATGTGTGTTATATTGATAAGCAACGTTATGGTGTATTTGGTCTGATGCAGCCAGGATATCTAGCAGACTAATACACTCTTGGGAAAATAACAGCAGATATGTCGTGTTTGGATTCATTTTAACCAGCATTTGATTCTGCACACAATGCACTGATGGCAACAGGTTGAGCTGATGCTGCAGCCAGGCTATCCAGCACACCAGTAGGTAGACTCTTGACAAAATAATAGCAGATATGTCGTGTTTGGATTCATTTCAACCAGCATTTGATTCTAAACACAATGCACTGATGGCAACAGGTTGAGCTGATGCTGCAGCCAGGCTATCCAGCACACCAGTAGGTAGACTCTTGACAAAATAATAGCAGATATGTCGTGTTTGGATTCATTTTAACCAGCATTTGATTCTAAACACAATGCACTGATGGCAACAGGATGAGCTGATGCTGCAGCCAGGCTATCCTGCACACCAGTAGGTAGACTCTTGACAAAATAATAGCAGATATGTCGTGTTTGGATTCGTTTTAACCAGCATTTGACTCTACATACAATGCACTGAAAAATTCTCGTAACTGTAAACTCTATAAAACAAAATTAATGCGTTTAAAAATTATAAAATAAAAATTAAATTAAAAATTTAAAAAACCCCCACCACAAAAAAAGTAAAACATTTAAAAAGTTAAAAATAACACTTAAGCCATGAAATTTTACTTCACGTCGGGGTACCGCTTAAGTAAGGAATGTTCCTAGTACTTGTAGGTACTTATTTAAAGTAAAAGTAAATGTCATGTCAAAATAGACTAGAGATTCTAAATGAGTCGTCTGCGGTTGAAAGCTGGATTGTGGCTTGCCCGTCATTACGTACTAGGACTTAAACAATAATGGCGAAATGTTGGGTAATAACAATGCAATAAAACTATTTATGTATTTCTGTAGGTAAGAATTTCTTAACACTTTTGTAAATATTAAAATTAGAACCGTGTAGGTACTTAATACTAACATCTCTATCAAACATTAATTTGTCTTTCGTTAAAGCCCAAAGACTGTAATAATTAAAATTAACCACTTGAAAAGAATAGGTACACAAGTTGAAAGTTTTTCACCCTTTCCGTTGTATGAAGTTGTAAAATATCGGAGTTTAGTCGTTGTTGTACAATGTTCAAAGACCTTGTTAAAAGTTTTAATTGTTGTTTGTATATTTAAATAAATTTAAAACAAACGTTGGTCAAATAGATTATGAGTTTGTTCTTTCTGGTATTCTCCTTTCACGTAGTTAGCGTTAAGGGCGCCTTCAAATTAGCCGCAAAGAGCCGCGCGTTGGCAGCGCGGCTACAGCGCTGCCGCCGCGCTGCAACCGCTAGGTTCGAGCATCATAGTGTTGTACATTTAGTTTCAAACTCATCGATAAATTGTTCAAGCTGATTTTTGTTCATGTCTGAATAAAAACACGAGCATCATCACAAGTCGATTGATAAACCGATGCACGGCCACAGCGCGGGTGTAGCGCTGCAGTCGCGCGGCACCTGGTGGCAAATTTGAAGGCGCCCTAAGAGTTAGAATATCAAAGATTCAATATTTTTAACCGTTTTCTTCATCCTTACAACATACGTTCCTACTTATTATTATTATTTAATTTAGTAAAAAAGTATCTCACTTCAATAAGAAACAAAATCTACTCTGATACAATGAACTCTCATTTCAAAGATATTTTTAGCTGAAAATGACTGAACTTTGGCAAAACTTTTCCTTTTGTAAATAAACGCCGTGCCTCTCGCCCCATGTCATCAAACTCGTTATCTGCAGTATAAAACTATTGCGACGCCTGCCATCGTTAACTTTCAATTTAATTTACGTCGAAGTATACAGCCTTTTATTTTATCGCCATTTTACAGCGTAAACTATCAAAGGTACACAATACTGGTCGATCTAAACAACACCAATTGTCTGGACTTTAAAAGAGACTGTGACTTCTGAGTTTGTTTCGGTATTCTTTTCAGTGTCTGCGGAAAAAAAACACCAACTATTTGAGTTTAAAAGCATAAAATAATATTGATATATGTATATCCATACATTTAAATAATAATACGTAATAGAAAAGCAGGTTTTAAAAAACATTTCTAATTAGTAACATTAACATGTAAAAGTGTTACTTTCAAACAATTTACAAAAACAAATATCATTTATGTCGTGAATATCATTAAGGGCCAGGACTTACTGAATACAGTACCGCGGTGGTGGCATTGTGTACAACGAATATTTAATCGGTTTTATCCAAATTTTTACAAGAAAGATCTTAGAAATTAGGAAAAACCTATAAAATTTCAACGCTGGGAAACATGACCAGGGTTATGGGCTGAAGTCATGGTGTTAGGATGTGCGACGGTATCCTAAAAGTAGTTGTGGAGGATTGTTAAATACACCCATTAAGTATTTCCCTTTTAGTTAAGCAACAGTCGGCATGGGGCATAAAATGACGCAAAATAGTTGAAGTTAAATCGTAAAACAAACATGGTATTAACAACACATTTTAGGCGCCACAAGGCGTACCGATTAGTGATGGGCAAAGGATAAATACTCAAAGGATAAATACTCGAGTATTTATCCGAAGTGGATAAATACTCGTTTTTACTCATTTTTATCCGATATTTACCCAAAATGATGGATATTTATTATTTCGCATGTTTTTTTATATTGATAGGCTAGTTTTACTATTAAGGCTTTCGAAAATACTTATACATTATTACTTTTTCAAGTTTTGATTGTAAAGACGAAGCAACGTGTTTCTAACCGCACCGCACTATATCCCGGCCTCCTTTTGTCCCATTCCTTTTGTTTTATAACCTTTCCCCTCACACCACCGCGCCTGCGCTGTGCCAAGGTATGTGTCTTAGATAGCGCACGCGCGAGTGCGTGTTTAACAACAAAATAATTATTATAAGGTGATAGTGTTCTAGTTTTATGAGACATTTAAGTGATTTTGAAGTTGGATTATAGCGTTTCAAGGTATGTTTTAACAGCTGAACCTTTCTTTGTTAAAGGTTTAAACACTGAATAAAATCGGCGGATAAGTAAACTACTAAAAATAAATAGAAAAGTGTAGTTTTATTATTGTTGATAACGCTAGAAACCTACAAAAGACTGAAGAGGCCCTTGTTTTGTGTGTTTTGAAATCTCAGTGCGTCATGAGCCAGCAAATTAATAGTGTGCTGCGCAGTACTAAACTAACTTAGTAAAAAAAGTTTAACAACGTGTTGTGCCTCTAAACTGCTAGCAGTGCGTAATGAGCTAGCACACTCTTGCTAGCTCATTACGCACTGAAATGTGAAGTTTTCACCAATTTTATTAAACTCTGCATAGACGTCATCATCTGCCTAGCCTTTTCCCAACTCTGTTGAGGTCGGCTTCCAGTTTCACCGGATGCAGCTGAATAACAGTGTTTTACATGGAGCTGTCTGTCAGACCTAAACAACCCAGTGGCAAGGCAAGGCAGTGAACTGGGTAACATGATACCCCTTGGTTAAACTGGTTGTCAGACTTTGGACTTCTGACCACAATTAACGGCTGTCATAGATCTACAAATGACAGCTGGGACCAACGGCTTAACGTGCTTTCCGAGGCACGGAGGAGTCTTGGTATATAATAAATGGTCATCCATCCACGGACCGACCACGTCAAGCGTAGTTTAACCTTCGATCAACCCATGCGGCTGTTATAATTTAGCCACAAGTTCCTCCGACGACTCCTCTGCATAGACGTAATAAAATCTGTGCAAAATTACACGCGCTCGGGCTATACTTTATTTTATGGGCCATATAGTTGGAAGTCCATTTTTTTTTTGTAGATAGTACTCATAAGCAGAAGGTTTTTTAAATTTTTTTAAGTTGCGGAGACTCCCAGTTATAACAAAATAATAAAGAGAAACGTATTTTTTTAAAATAATAAAGACAAACGTATTTTTTAAAAGTTTCCAATAAAATTGTAAATAACACGCCCGGTATCACCACTTTGTCGAATGTCGGGAGGATGCGGCGTGGCATACGCTGGCAAAGTGTGCCGCTTGAGAGGAGCCGTGCCGTGCCCTCGTCTCTGGAGTAGGCAGTGACTTGTCGCTGCCGGCCGTGGTCGAGAGGATGGCCGGCAGCGTCGAGTCCTGGGACGCGGTGGTGTCCTTCTGCGAAACGGTCGTCTCGCAGATGGAGGCTGCGGAAAGTGAGAGGGAGAGCAACTCCACTCACCCGGCCCGCAGCAGACGTACCGGGCGCAGGCGGAGGGCGGACAACGCCCTCTTCCAGCCCCCCTGAATGGGTTCAGGGGCGACGGACACGGGACGTCCGCCGCCCTTATGTACATGGGACATGGACCCAAGGTGGTGGCGCGTCGTGTTTACGCGCGCCCCTCTTAGACGTGGCGAGGGTTGTCTAACACCTCACTCCCCTCGCTGACTTGGCGAGGCCCTCGGGTCGCAGTCAGTCGGGAGTCGCGGAAGTATCTTCTGTTCCCGTGACCCCCGGCGCAGGTGTGAGAAGGAACACGGGGTGGTTTTTAGTCAGTAAGTCTGACAGACAACTCCACCCTCCCCGGGGCGGGGGACATCCATGAGGATTTTCCACCACTAAAAAAAAATAAAAGTAGCGGGGTCGTAGTGAGTGAGCAAACACAGACTCCTCTCCACCTCCTTCGTGGTTATTTTTTTAAACCACCCAGAAGTAGGAGCGCCGCCAAGCGGCTCCGGCGACATCTTGGCAGGTAAGGGTATAAGAATATTAATATTCCTTGTGCTTTATTCAACTTATCCGAAAAATACCCGAAACTAATTTCAAAATGTTAACTTTTTAATTTTAAAATACGTATATCTCCGTAACCTTGGGGTTCCGCGGGTTGGAGATGGTACAGGAGGTAGGCCCCTGCCACCCTCGCCCTCCCCGGCCCATAAATATATGGTAATTAGAGTGAAAATAATGGAAATTAGTGTTTTAACCTAACCTCAAACTTTAACAATGAATATCTCCATAACCATGGGGCTCCGCGGTGTGGGAATCCGACAGGGGGGTAGTTCATCTCCCCCTCCCTCACCCCAGCCCCTCTCCGATCCATAAATCGATGACCCATAAAGGAAAGTATAACTCAATTTTTTTATTATTGTGTGTAATCATAGGTTAGACAAGCTTGTTTTTTTAAAACTTCTTTGTAAGTTTTAGAACTTCACTTAATTTCATCCTTTTCTTCGTAGAAATATAAAATTTTCCTTACTAAAATCGTGTATAATATTTATCCGCCGTTTTGGATAAATACTCGAGTAAAAACGGATATTTATGAGTATTTATCCATTTTGAGTATTTATCCGGATAAATTCCCAACACTAGTACCGATGCGTTTAAAACTTTTGATTGTAAACAAAGCTTGGCTCTAACAAAGTTAATACTGTTCGTGACATTTAACGTTTTATTACGTTAGAAGTTATTATGGTTTTATAGGGATCGGCAGAATGTTTGATGTGCTGTCCACGGAATTCGAAATGTCGTTTGAATTTATTTGTTTTATATTCGTCTTTCTTGGAGGAAAGTTTTTGTACAGTACAACAAACGTCAATGGTAGCACTTAGGCCTTGAGCTGGTCTATGATTATGCGTAGATAGAATTTAAAACGAGGCCCGCGTATTGTCTGTGGGTTGTCAATAAACTAAACTAACTTTACTGAACACTGTTTCCATCGAGTTTGATAACATTTTGCGCTTGTATTAAATATTTTTCCATTATTTAAAACTTACCTACTTATCCCTATCTAATATTGCTCGAGAATGTTCATATTTGATATGGTTTATTTCACATCTCAGATATTTAAAAGTAGGTTACCTTTATTGACTGCATCGAAATAAAATGAGATATCTTATTAAATAGTCTTGAATATCGGCTTCCAATTTATTTTTGTTTTAAGTTTTTTTATTTTTTAAATAAAATAGTTACACTTTTGTTTGTTTCAGGTATGTTAATGGTGACAGAGAAATATGCTTCATTAAGTGGCCCGACGGCAGTTACCCATCTTCAAGAACGGATTATGTGTGAGTATTAGAAACTGTGATAAAATTAGTTAAGTGGCTCAAGATGTAACTTTGTAACAAGATATTCCCTAATATTTATTAGATTCTATGTTTTTTTTTTATTACTGATAGGCACGCGTTTGACCACTATCTCACCTGATGGTAAACGATGATGTGGTCGACGATGAAGCACGCTTGCCTAGAAGCAACCTGTTCACTTTTGACTTGAAGACCCCTAGGTTGTAGCTATCAGGAAACACCGACACCGGCAGGGAATTCCACTCCATGTAAAGATAGATATTAAGTATATTTAGGTTATAGATCAACCTGATTTTAAGTTTACTATAAGAAAGACTCAACGATCCCACAGTTAAACTGCGTAAGCTGTTTTGTGGGGCAATGTACACAGCATTAAGATGTGAATAAATCATTCATTCAATAATTCAATCATCCCTTGAAAATGTGGGTGAAGTGAAAGCGAATTGAGCTGTCATTTAAACAGCCAGCTAGCCAGCCAGCGAGCCAGCCAGCCAGCCAGTTTGGTTTTGTTTTTATCATTATGGCATACAAGTACTAGGCATTGATAGTTCATTTTATTCATGTAGTAGATTTTGATGATTCTTTAAAGCTTTCTAATCAGCTTTTTTATAACCAGATCGTTTTTCAACAGACAAACAACAACAATCCATTTATTGCTTCTTAATCTTAATCCGTTTATTTTACAACATTCATAGGTACTTACTAGAAACTTTCATTACGAGAAAAATCAGCTGTCATGGTGTGGTTGCCTTATTACAGCGCAAAAAGTGCCCATATCATGACTGATTTCATAATACGATAGGAATGAGAAATCTTGCCGCATCTACATGTGTAGTACTAGACACTTAATATGTCTACGTCCGTATTCTGCACCCAAGCACGTGTAAATTTAGTTAAGTAATACTTAGTCGCTTGCTAATGAACTGCAAACTTACCTGTGGAAACTCTCAAAGCAATTATTATTCAGTATACTCCGAGCATACTGCTCTGTTACCTCACAGATAGTACGATTGAAATAGGAACTAGTAATTAAATGAAAAAACATCAAAATGTAACCAAGAAAACAAAAGCATGTGGTGTTACCTTAATTGTTTTAATTTTTAATTTTTTCTATGACATTTGCTTACATATTTAAATGCATATTCTAAATTTCTAATTACTGTTTATTAATGTTTAATTACTGATCCTTAAATGCTACTATCATTATTGTAAAAAATTGTTGTGTCCGACAGGGTCCATGTGAACTATTTTATTATTATTAAGATCTTGTAAAACACATGTGATATGCAATAAATGATTGAATTGAATTACCCATTTTGAAGTTCGTCGTAACAGCTAAGAGTTAGGATTCTTCCATGTAGTGAGTGGTACCAATATTTGTGTATCTATAAATGTGTATACACCTCTGCTTTAGCCGTCAGGTAATACTGCAGGCAAAAACAATTGAAAACAGTTTTAAAAGTAACGAACCAATTTTCAATTCAGTAATCGAGCATAGCATGGTATCAAAAACAATTCTTAGTATTTCTTCTCATTTATCCAAAACTACAAGTCATCATCATCATATCAGCCAAAAGACGTGTACTAACTGGACAAAGGTCTCCCCCCAAAGACCTCCACGACAACTGAATTAATGCGTCTTCGATCTTCGATTCGACCTTTCGCAGGTCATCAGTCCACCTAGTGGGAGGCCTGCCAACTCTACAAATACAAGTAAAAACCTTTTTTTGTAAACCTCATGAAGGTCGCAGGTTAGGTTAGGTAATTTGAGATTTGACTAGAAGAATATTCTCTTAGAATAGAAAAGGCCCGAGTACCTACTTTGAATCTTTGTGTCGCAAATAAATTGACCTTTTAAACCCAAGGTTGGGGCAGGCACGTAGGAAAAATATTCACTGAATTAAAAATCGTGCCTAGCTACCAAGACACCAGTACATTCTAATATATTGCTGGAATTTTTATCTGGTATACACTTTCTTTTATTAAAGAATGTGGACAACATTTTGTTGTTTTTTTTTTTTAATATCCTGTATTTATGAGACGCCGTGTGTGTTGAAATTTCACTACCAGTAAACTTTTTTGGATTTCGTGAATTTAAATAGTAATTTGGTTTTTCTCTACACAAAATTAAATTCAGAGGCAGTTAAGTCGAATTTACACGTTTCTAATCCAGACTAGAAAGTAAGCTTCTATATTTTTTTTTCAAGGATAAGACTGAGTGAACGCCCTATCTCTCTATTATTTAATGTTGACAGCGGCTAATTTTTCTATTGATTTAAACACTATTTTCTTGACGGAGTTCTGAGTTCTAACAAACTTAAAAATACAACAGGATTGAAAACCCCCTCCTGTTAATGAAATCCGTTAAAGTGTATTAGTATATTTTGTGGCTTTAAATTGCATCAAACTTTATGTTTGATTTGCAAGTCTAATAATTATCTAACCCGAGTGCAACAACAAAGTTTTCTAAAAGTTTAAATCGATTTTGTATTACTTTGATAGAGCATCGGATAAAACTCCGCGGTTTCCTCCTACAGTGTTGTTTTCGTTTCAATAGTTTCTGATTATTCCCTACGGCGGCGATGTGTTCATAGCATTATGGATTATTTCACAGTGATTGATTTTTAACAGACTTGCGCAGACATACTTTTTAAATGAATAAATTCACAAGATTAAGTTAAAGGGTCACCTTTCAACAAGTTGTTGCATAAACATATAGGTACAATTTGATTGATCAATCATTTCTTAAGTGTCAAATTATTTAGAATTTGGAATCTTCATGCCTTTTAATATTCTTGCTATTATTATGTAAGATATCGACAGCTGACTCAAAAACCTCAACCTCATCTAACATGTAAACGGAATGTTTTCTTTAAAAACCTTGTTTTGCGTTTAAATTAAACTTTCCCTTGTGGGTTTTAATTAAACTTTCTATTTCCTTCGCAGATATAACTTGGTGTTCCTGGCTGTGACGTATGTGGTGCCTATGTCAGTTATGGTGTGGGCGTATGCACGCATGAGTGCGGCTCTAAGAGGCCGAGCGATTGGGGAGTGTACTCACCACCAGATGCAGGTCGTCAGAGCTAAGAGAAAGGTCAGTGTAAGGGGTCAGTTATGCAAATAAACTGTGTACTTATTTGAAGTGAAATCACTTGCAAAATCCTTTAGTTTTGCAAGTTTTGGCGCATTCCTAAAAAACAAAACTATTTAATACAAAACGCTGGCTAGCCGAGTTTTAGAAAGAGTCTCTTACTAAAGAAGAGTCTCTCAAGCTTAGCTTGGGACTAAATGGCGTTGTGTGATAAGTTGTGGAATATTTATATTTAAAGTTAGGGGTTGATCATGGTTACGCTACGCTTGCTAAAGTAGATACTTGGATATGTGACTGTCCATTATTTAATAGAATTGAACTAATGAATAGGTACGTTAAACTGTTGGTCTCGGCCTTCTTTTGTACATTTTTGATAGTCAAACCAGTCCTACAAGAAAGTATCGTGTAATAAGTTGTGAAAATAGATAAGTAGTTGCTTGGTATAAAACATTGGTATTCAAATACACCCTATTAGACTGAAAACAGACCCCTAGACCCCCAGGTAATTGGGGTAAGAACTAGGCAGATGCAAAACATCAATGGTAACATTTCGACCTTTGTGATCGAGGTCAGTTAATCGACACTGATTCTGTTACCACTCAAGTTCGTCCTACTATACCTACTATTTATAATAAGGAAACATTCTACGTACACACTATTAAACTTAAGAAGTACTTACCCAGTTCAAAGCCATTATTTCTTCCGGAAACAGGAAATTATTTTACATACAAAGGCCTTCCGCCTTTGTAGGATTTTACAAACTATTATGCCCAGTTATCTGGGTATAATAATTTGGTAAATCCGTGGGTGGAAATTGGTAAGCGTGTGAAAAGGGCCATAATAGTGAATTGTCGAGAATCGAGAAGATTCTTAGGGTCTTAAATTGTGAAATCAATTTGACTTTATTCTTCTTTTATGGTTTTTATTCTCGTCACGCACGTGGGACGTATATTTTAAGGAAAGGTAACATGCGTAGTTATCGTTACCCAAAAGTCGTTAAATGTGTTCATAGTACCTATCTTTTTTCGCTAGATTTTTAGCGAGCGAAAATAAAGCTAACGGCGGTATTTCGATCAATTCGGTCAAACCATCGTGTTTGGAACCTGTTTCGTGTTTTCTTTCCTTCGATATTGCCAACAGCTTTTCGAGAGGTATTCCTCAAAGCGCTACTATTTTGAGGCGCTCCTATTTTATTCCTCGGAGCGCACCTTTTAGGAGCGCTCCCGAAAGCAATTAAAACAAAAAAAAAATTTTTTCGAGGAAAGAAAAACAAACATTTATTTTTCGGAGCGCTCTCAAAAGGTGCGCTCCGAGGAATAAAATAGGAGCGCCTCATTAGGAGTGCCTCAAAATAGTAGCGCTTCTAGGAATACCTCCTTTTCGGAGGTATCTCCCCTTCGCATTTTGCGGCGGAAATATGACAAAATACGCTGTAGGCAATCTGGACCCTCGGGTCTGGATAGTGCGTTGGGACACGACTGACTTATTTGTGCGTTTGGCTGTCCATGGTAATCAAAGCATCCGCCTCCAGCTACATTCCTCATCTTGAATGTATCCATCAACAGACAAACCACTACAATCCATCTATCTCTTTCCGGCTTAAAATGTACAATATTATATTAATATGTGAAGTGAAAACTTCGGATTGCTTTTTGAGAATCAGAAAGCTGAAACAGTCGAGTGTTGACCACAAGTAAATATTATTTCACAACTGTGAAATGATTTTGTACGCGTTAAATAAATAGGAGGGTGAAAACCTGAAAACAGAGGCTTACGTTAATTTATCTAATTGGGGATTCAGCCTTTTGGAATTAAATAGTCAACCCAAAACTGAGGGAATATGTTTTATACTTAATTTCTTATAAATATTTAGCTGGGAATTAAAGTAGGGTAGACAGCCCTTACTAGAGCAACCATACCCAATCCTTAAAGCCAGTGAAATGTAAATTTTAGTTTTGTCTGTGTATGTGATAAAGGTCGGAAAGAAAGTTAGTATATAATTTTCAACTGCCCATTGTTGAAACTTCTCGTTTGTTTTTTTATTCCTATATTATTATAATGTATTAAGCTGAATTTTTAAAAATACTGAAAGTACTAGAAATGTGGGTTAATGGTTCAAAGTCACGTTCTGAACACATGGTAACAGATAGTTCATAGATGTCTCTCCCATTTTGTATGCGATGACCTTAATAAAGGGTCACTGAAAGACTGTGAATAAGTAGGTAATTGTAATGAATAGTATAAAATCTGTACTTATGTATAAAATCATAAAACAGTCACAATAGTCAAAAAACATTATAATACCATTTCAAGCTCCGATGTCAAAGAATTACGTGAAATAATATTGACTTTTGCTTTATTAAAGATTTAATTATGTGATAAGTGTCTACTCTTTTGTACAAAAACCTAACGAGAAAGAAAATAAAATTTACTTCAAATATTAAACAGAATAGGTACGCTCACACTTGCCTTATTTTTTTTTTTGTAGTACAAAATTAATTTCATTATAGTACAAACAAACGTTAAGTAATGGAGTCTGGAGAGAATCCAGAGTTCTGCAACTTTAGGATCATCATCATCTGCCTAGCTTTTTCCCAACTATATTGGGTTCGGCTTCCAGTTTTACCGGTTGCAGCTAATCTTGTTTAGAAACAATGTTACGGGGTTTTGTTTATTATTTATTATTATCTATCATATCATATACAACGTGTTTTTTTGATCCCATAACTCTAGGGTATGTTGTAGGGTATGATAACTCTAGGGTATGATTGCATATCAAAGAATCAACTGGCATAATTATGAATTATGTTTCAATCATCCTTTTTTTTTACTATCATACAAAATAATTCGAAAAAGTCACGATGATTAATGTAAAAAACCCTTACGTGAAAGAAAAGTGACGTTAGAAAGAAGATTCGTCGTACTGGTGACAATTTTTGAACTAATTAGGTAATAAAAATAATATTAATAATAATATTCCACGACTATTCACACAACGCCATCTAGTCCCAAGCTAAGCAGAGCTTGTGTTACGGGTAGGTACTAAACAACTGATAATTTAATGATGATAATTCCGAAACTATGAATTTTTGGACCATCTATGCTAGGAGTTTTAGTATTATTTTTACCTACAGAATATCACCCTAGAGTTATGGGATATAAAAAAACACCTTGTATAAAAAGAAACTAAACCATTTGAGTTAGTTTAGTGAAGATAGTGTTAAGTAGTGCAGTGAGTGTTATTCTTAATGAACACAAGAACAAAGTGTCGTTTTATTATAAAATAGAGACAATTATAAGAAACGTGCCAATTGACACATTCTTAACTTTGTGAGTTTTTAGCAAATTAAGTTAGTATTAAATTACTTATTAGCCTATGGGTCTAGATTGTAATTTTTATGAGTAACCGTTTAAAACAGCTGTAACATCATAATGACAAAAAAAAATCTATCGTAGTAGGTACCTACAAAATATTTCTTTAAGTCTTTTTGCTCTTAATAATTCAACCAACAAAATTCTTGAAATAAGGGACTTTTAGACAGGCAGTGGCCCGCAATTAAAATTGTAAGGATACCAATGAAAAGAAATTAAAGCAGAGAAAATTAGCCCGGAAAACAATTAAAAATAAATTAGCTCCTGAGGGTAAACAAGAAAGCCATTGGAACATTCCTTAATTTCACAATCATTCGTACGAATCTGATCTCTTAGGCCCGGCGGCCACTAGCGACACGACAGACTAAAACGCTTTTAGGTGCCAGATACTATGAAATAATGTTGAGATAAATGATATTTTTTTTTCTAAGAAGATGAGGTCGGTATTTCGCTATCTGACTACTCTGAGAAGAAACACCGAAAGAAACTCAGAGGTCATAAAGTCCAGACATTATCTTGGTCAGATTATGTAAGAACCATGCAGATTAGTGTCTGATAATGGTCTTTTGAGGAAAGAACCACACAGATATGAGTGGAGTAGATCAGTCAGTGTAAGTAAGTATTTATCAGTTATCGTGAGTGAAATACTAGTACCTACCTAGACTCGCTGACTCGGCCACGCGTTACCGTGGCTACTGAGCATGCAACTTACATCGACAGTGTTAGAAACTTTTGGAATTAATTAAAGTGGAAGGTGGTTGTAGTAGTAGGTTCTTGTTATTAAAAAATTGGCAAAACTGGCGAAATGTGGGTTTACTGCAAAATACACCTCTGCCTTGCCCTTTGGGGATTACAGGCATGACGTTATGTATGTTTGTGATAATAAAAAAATTGAGGTCATTAATCAAGTTACTAGGTATCTTTTCTTTAAAGTTTGACAAATGACATAGGTTACAGTAGTTACGTTAAATTTTATAAAAAGTGGTAATACGTGTTCGTTCCGGAGTTTATCCCGATCCAACATCAAGAAATAAAGAAATATTTCAATTCTAACTACCGTGGCATCTATTAGGCAGTTTTCTGATTGCCGCCGCGTCCCGCTGCGGAGACGACATCGGTACTGTCGCTCGCGCCGCACTTTCGTACGCCGATGCGATGTGAGTGTGTTGTACCCTGTAGTTTTTGTATACGTATCAAGATTCTACAGTGTAAAGTTAAAAACCGCAGCACCGCACACCGGAGCGGTAGCGCTTTATCTGTCCTTACCCTACTTAATTTGAAGTCGGTGCAGCCTGTATTCTTCTTCTATTTTGGTATTCGTATCCATAAAATCCCTTGCCGTTTCACCAGAGACTCATCAGAATTTCAATTACAAAACTTGGAACTGCCGGCGACTATGGCTCACACAATAATGGAGGAATTATAGCAAAGTTGTGGATAACTCGCTTTTACTTGCAGGAAAACTATTACTATTGTTATTTGTGTTTGTCTCTTGCTAATAGGATCCATGGTTGACTTTAGTATATTATACTAGCTATGACTCGCGTTTTCACTCATTCCAAAGGTGCGTAGTATGATGTTAGAGTGCATAATAACAATGCTCAAGATTTGGGCAATGAAATGCAATTTTATATTTAGAGTGAAGGTTAATAAAAAAAAATTGAACAATTTTCTAAAATATTCAAATAACCAACATGTTGTAGGTTAGGTTTTCCATGTTTTACTGACTACATCGGCATCGCTCTCGAAACTTCAGACCGCAAAATACCCTTGATACACTTGGTGGCAGATCGGAATGGTGTCGAATGATCCGCAAGAAGGTGGTCACGACCCTCAGCTTTGACGAAGTCGAAGCGAATAAGACGATGAAGATAACATTTTCAAAGTCAACGTCAAAGTCAAACATTTATTTTCATAAGGCCATTAATTGGGCTTTTTGTACAATATAAACATGATTCTAGTTGCCCCTTCCAATAAGTAGTAGGAGAAGTGGAGGCAGGAAACTCCATACTTACTCTTATATATAAAATAAATTTTAATTTAAAATACCAGCGCAATAGGCAATACACGCTTTTATTCCCATGCATAACCATACGAGTGTAACACTAATAACGCGCATATTTTATACCTACGTGAAATTTTTGCGTGCTTTAATAAATGCCAATACAATGGGTTGTACAGGCGTTGTTTATGATGGCCCGAATGCCAGTATTAATGGAACCATTCACCATGACAATAATAGGTAAAGAGCGTTGTTCTATTTCCAGCTGCATGTATTTTGTAGATATGATACAATTACTACATATTAGTATTATATTATACAGAGAAAAAAATCAGATGTTTCATACATTGTATGCAACGGCTGTATTTTTTTGGGATTTTGTAGTTGGTCCAATGGTAAAAGTTGTTCATATTCATGGGTTTTTGCGAAATTTCCTGTGAAAATTTGTCTCACGATTAAAATAGCACTTTGTATGGCTGGCTTTACGACTGTAAATGGAACAACAAAAGAGAAACAGACAAACTTATCAAGTTATTCTTAGAGCTCCCGCCTTCTTACAAATCTGTCTTCATATATTTTCACGTCACTTACCGTTCCGTTTTGCATTCGGAACAATTTCAAGGATTACAAAAGAAAAGATCGTATAAAAAGACGGCTGTTGAGAGTTTTTTTACGCTTTCTTTGCTTGCTTTTGCTTTTGATATTAATACCTACCTGTCACGAACGAAGTTTTTTAACGTGGTTTGTGGCTTACCAAAAGCCGTGATAAATGTTAAATTAACTTAATATTACTGGTGAAAATCTTCACACGAGGAAAAAGCGTTATACCGGCTCCATGTCACTTGTTTTCTTTTTTTATCACAAGTGTGTATTGTATAATGTGTGTACGAGCGTTGAAATTTGTTACTGAAGTCCCCAGACCACACATTGTATTAATTTTAATGTCGTATTTTAGAAATCGGTATGTTTAGATCATAAATGACCATGTCATAAAAATACGTCTGTACCTAGTGCCGTCGGCCATTTTGTATTTTTTTTGTTTCTAGTCATGCTAGGTATACCTATAGCCCATGGTTGATCCATTTAGTATATATCAAGACAAATTTAATGAAAGGTACTTTATTTGCTACATTGTTGGCTGTTTCGGCTACAGTGCATGTCAAAGAAAAAGACAAACATAAAAACATACACTCGAAAAACATTTTCACATTCGATCTGAGGCACTTGGATAAAAAGTATTGATTTCTGATTCAGCCAGCTTCAACCATTGTGTGAACCGGATATTGTAGATTCTATAAAACCTTCGCAATTTTTCGAATGATGGCACCGACTGAACAAAATTCTCGACATATTGTATAGTTGCTGTTATGTTTGACTACTGACCATAAAATCAATTTTCCAGCTCCTGATAAAAATTTCAATATATTCTTTTCGTATACATTTCTGTGAAATCTATTGGATTATGTCACACTGTTAGAATAAAGTCTACCTCTGGTCGCAAGCGCTACTGCTGAGTGTGAGGTCCCGGGTTCAATCCCTGGGTCGGGGCCAAGTGTTCTTGAGTTTTTCTATATGGATTTTTCTAGTAGCAGCCCGGTGTTTGGATTTGTCCAATCATAGCAATAGGCTTGCCCCTTATTACATGAGACTTAAACATAACTGGCAAACTGTGGGTGTTACTACTAGGTACACCTCTGCCTAGCCCTTCGGGAAATACAGGTGTGATGTTATGTTTTGTATTATCATGAAGTAGTGTATCTTAAAGTTGACACTTTTCTTTGCATACCATTGTATACAAGGTTAAATTGTCAAACTCCGCTCACTAACACAGTCGTAAATTATCAAGTGACAGGGCACAAGATGGAAGGAGGACTTTAGAGTTGACTGCTAAAATATTGGTTCCGTGTTTTTTGTTTAAATTTTTTAAATGATTAAGTAGGCAGGTCCCGTAAAATGGGGTGAATTAAAATACAAGGGTAAATAGAAACAAAATTTTGAGGAGCACTTTCAAGTAAGTTAAAAGTTGCTTGGTACATACGAGGACTGTAATGCCTTTAAATAATTGAGTTATATAGTTTCGACTCCTTGTTATTTATTTATTTATCGAATACTTCAAGCACACTAATATATAGAGGCGGACTTAATGCCATAGGTATTTTCACCAGTCAACCTTTAGGTGATGCAGAGAAAAGCAGTGGTAGGTGCAATTTTAAATGAAAATAAAAAAAGCAACATAATACTTATACGATTATATTATTTTGAGTATAAATAAATAAACATGTACTTATACTATAAAACAAACTAATAGTATCAAACAATATTGAACTAGCGTGAAAATCCTTCTCAAAGTTTTGTTTTATTCATCGTACCCCACCGGTACTTATCTTCTTCATCGGGGATCCTATATTCACATGACGGAACTCAAAGCCCAAGTAAACAATATTTCGCCAGTTAGGAAATCCCATATAAAATATAAAATAAATCGTTTTAAAGTTTATATCATGTTTGTTTTGTTAAATTTTCTGCAGTACAAAGTAAAAGGGAGTTCCAATTTTCCTGGACTCCCCTACACTGTAATTAGAGCCATCACATGATTCTAATTAAGTTAGCTATTCATTATTGTTAACTTAACTGTGATTGATGTTCTCAAACAGTTGTTTCCGGGAGTAATAACAAGAATCCAATCAATACACACTGGTGTATTCATAACTCAAGCTCTAATAGTGTATTGCAATTAAGGGTAATATCGTTCTTAGTTGCAATTAATATTCTATTGAGAACCTTCATGAATTGAAAAAAATTGTGCTGTTCAGCATAATAAACGATGTACCCACTTGGTTACCTGTTGTCTGAAACAGCGAGAAGGTACACACGGTTACACAACAAGCTATACATTTCCAGTTAACACTGACTCGCATTGTACGGAAATCCTATATCATGCGAGATCAGAATCAGATCAGATCAGAAAGATATATGTACTTACCAGAAATGTACTGACTAATTTTCAATTGATCAGGCAAGCCGATTTCCCGGCTACCTATATTTGTATTCGCAACCTGTTGGCAGAAAGCGCCGACGAGTTGGCTCTTTACTTTGTCATCTACCTATGCCTTTTCTCCGTTATCAAAAATAACAGACTGTCGGGCTTCTGGCTATCTGCAACGACTGTCAAAATCCTAAAAATGAAAGCCAGAACCAAAGGCTTAACGTGCGATCCCATTTATGGCGGAGTCTTGATGAACAGTCACCCATTCATGAACCAACTGTCAAGTAGCTTAATCTTCGATATACCTACCTGTACTACAATTATTATTTGCCACCAGCTCCTCTTTGACACATAATCATAAGCTTCCTTTATCTTTCTTATTCAGTTTAACAGTTTTTAAAATAATCCATAGAAGTACTTAGCTAAGTATTCCTTTCGTAGCTTATGAACTGAAATCACATTAATTTTAATACAAAATGAAAACCAAAACTTCGCCAACTGTGGAAAAAGAACGCTCGTAAACTTTTTTTTTTTACTTATTTAATAAAAAACAAAAGTCTACGAGTTTTTTTTTATTAAATTTACGAGTATTGGCTTTACCGACTTCACTACATTTTGCAACCTAATAGTCAGCGACTCGGCCAAAATTATAACCGGCTCACTTCAGCCTACTTACTTACTTACCTCATATTCAGCTATACATTAATATTTCACTGTAATCTATACTTAATATATAAAGTTCAAGTGTTTGGATATCTTTATACATCTGAAAGCCCCTTAATTAAATCGTTCAAAATCTAGTCACAATTTCATCTCGCGACAATCTAATGTCAAAAACTTGTCAGATTATAGGGATATTACACGTATTTTTGTCGGATTGAGACACAGATTAGAATTTTAACGTTATTAAAATCGGGAATTGCTAATCTGATATTTAGCTCAATTTCTGAGGAAAGATAAAGGTTTCACTTTACGCTACGGTTCGTAATAGCGGGTAAAACTGCAAGGCATACGTTTTATTTAATTATTTACCAAGATATATACCAACTCGCAATCACAAAATGAAGTTGGCCTTTGTTTCATTCATACGTAAATCTAGAGATACATTCATACAATACCGCCACCGTTTCGCCCAATGTCCAACACAGATCGTAATATCCGCCGGAAAAATCGTCAATTAACATCTATTCATACCCATGACATACGAAACTTCCTATGTCAAATTAAATACCGTACGGTTATTGTTTACGTTGTGTTAATTAACTTGAAACATGGCGGTGAAACACCAAATATTTACGAGTCAAGATTTTCCTTTTGAATACCTACCTACCAACCCTTTTGAGTAGATTTATCCCCTAATTTCCTTTACGGATCGGAATGAACAACCCTTGATGTCGGTATTTCTGCGGCCATTTATTAATAGGCAAATAAAAAATGGTGGAACAAATAAATAATCGCCTACACGCATATCGGTTCGTTAGTTTGGCACGGGTCGTCTTCCATTGTGTGTTTAGGATATTTACGTTATTTTAAATTTTATTTTTTATTACTAATAATGCAATCAGTAATGTTACTAATCTAATAATCTTTATTTTGAATACTTATTTTCAATTACCTGATCTCATAATATTTGCACGACACACTTGAAAGAATGCGTTTTGGCAAACCATTGACATTTTGTCAAATAAATGATTAAGAATCCCGAACGCAATATTTCGGGACTACGTACATTTTGCAATGCAAGCATAGGTAGATTTGTGTATGAGGTGTTGGAGCGAAGAGCGATGAATACAAAGGATACCCTTGTGTCTATCTTATGTTGGTATTGGGTTCCAAATATATTCAATTAATCAATAGAATAGACAGCAGTATCCGCATACGTCCAAATGGTTTTGCCATGTAACCGGTATTAGTTACATATTTCGGGTTGCGGGATGGACATTAAGAGCCGCTTCACTTTAATTTGTAAAGACATTGTCTAGCTTGATTGATTGAGAAACTGTGTTCACTATTGTCTAACACTCAAAGTTACTGTCTTCTTAGTTCTATTCGACAAGAAAACAACAACCAACAACTATAAATATAAATATAGATTGTGACAAGTTTGAGTCTTACAAAGGAGTTTTGTGTCTCCACAACTGATTTGTGCGTAAAATACGGCTCTATATAAAAAAGGTATTAGTATTCAGCTCTATCTAGTAAGACTGAAAGCCTCATTGTCAACATATGTATGAGTATGGCAAACGGATGATAAGATCAGGGTTTATCGATGATAAAGATGGTTTTCATTATACAACACAAACTGCACCAGTAAAATATGTCGTTCCGTCTTAGTTTAAATTTATAAGTTTAATTATTTTTTTTACTTCACATCCTATTCTTATACTTATTCAATATACACACTCATTAAAATCGGTCAAGCCGTTACGGAGGACTTTGGACTTTCTTTTTTATAAACACTGTGACACGAGAACTTTGTATGTTAGATATACTTACATAATTTTAATATGATGACAGTATATAGATTCACACCAATAATAACTACTACTATCTATTTAACGAAACTCTAACGTTCTCTTATTCAAACATGTTCGGTTAGAAAGAATTACTGAAATGCATTGATTTTGAATGACAAAAAAATATATCTTTTTAAACTGAACTACTGCGATGCGTGTCTCTACGTAGCATATAATTTACTCAGTCTTACCGGCCTACTTTAAAGTCTAGACAGTATTTACATATGCCTATTTGCAAAGAATTATTAAACGTCTCTGTCATCATTATTAACTTCGTAAATAATTGATTTCTCAAATGTAAACCCTTTTTAATGCAGTTTTAAACCTCTTTTTAAGTTTAGTAACAAAAGAAATTTCAGAATGTACACAGAAATTGTCAACCATAAATATGTTTATCCGTTGTCATGGCGGTTTCATTTTACCATTTAAACCTTCCTTAGACTTTGATGAAAATTTCAACACCTAAATTAGTCAAATCAGTTTTGCCACTTTTAAGTTTTAGTGAGACTAACAAACATCATTTAATTTTATTTAAATAGATAACTTTACGCCTACTTTTCTCAAAAACTTTACTCAGAGGTGAGCTTTAATTTAGAACACTCACATTTCGCCAGTTACAGAACCTACATTATTGAGACAGTCTAAGTAAACGCAAATAAAAATTGTATGTTCAAACTATAACAACTAACAAAAAATTTAAATCTTGTCTGATCTAGACGAAGCCTGCGACAAAATTCAGTTTTGATAAATTATTGTTAACCGCTGATCATGGAATGAACATTATCAAGTATTTAGTTATGTAAAGAACATCTGTCAGTACTCAACCCCACCTTTCATTTTATTTCGAGATTGGATTCAGTCTGTCCACGATCGATGGTCAATGATCGATTTTTGACGTAAAACGTCAAATTTATGACACATTTCCCATACAAAAACTGTCAAAGTTGTCAAATATTCGATCAATGACCGGTCAGACACGATTGCAATAGCAGACTCGAGCCCAGCCCTTCCATTGCGTATCTTTGTTGACAGTTCATAATGATGATCACTGGGCAACGTGTTCAACGATTAACTGTCAAACAATTTCGTACTGGCTAATATCAGTGTGTACCTAGGATGACAACGTACGCCAGCCCCCGAAGTCCACTAAAAGTGCAATGCCAAACTTTGTGAATTCTCAGTTGGCATCAAAATTCGGTGTGCAACTGAACGCCAGTTAGTCAGTTGCAATGAAAAAATAGCCAATAGACTTTCTGAACAATATAGAAATATAATTCAATACAATTGAAACAAAAAACCATTCAAAGGACCAATATTTAAACAGGTTCAAGTTCCCAGTTTCTTACAAAGTAGGTACTTGATATTATCGTTTAGAATGTCACCAAAGAAACTTTGTGAAAGAAATTCATCTCTCTTGCTATATTTTCCAAGTTCAAATTTGTTATGAGGCCAAAGATTTTTGATCCGTAAATCTTCGTACCACAAGTCATAACAAAAGAAAGTTTTAACTTTCTGAAACTTAAGTACCTACAGGAAAGCGCGAAACATGAAGTTCCGTTTGTAGTCGGACTATTGTAATCCTCTAGAGAATCTGCAAAGAAGAGACTGTGTTAGAATTCGACAAGGTTTTACGACAAAAATGATGAATAGTACGCAGTGAACTTTTAATGTACTGGCAATCTTCAAGAATGTGAAAAGTTCTCTTAAATACTACTAGTAGTCGCAACAGCTTTTACTATGAGACCAACTTATAGTTTACTAACACTTGGTTCGCGACATCGTCAGCTTGCATTTCGGTATTTGACTATAAGACTACTTTGAGAAGAAACACAGATTCAAACTCAGAGGTCACAGTTTCTTTTAAAGTCCAAACAACATCTTGGTCAGATTATGTAAGAACCATGCAGATTTGTGTCTGTTGAGAAAAAAAGCACTTATGAGGGGACCAGATTAGTCAGTGCAAGTTTTAGCATATATCAGTTATGCATATATCAGTTATTGTGAGCTCAACTTGGAACTTGAGGAGGTCTACGTCATTGACATCTGACAAAGATCAAAGATGTTGGCGCGAAAAAGTTGCGAGTTATTAAAGTCTTAACTTGACAATGTCACACGGTGTTCACACGTGTGGCCAACATAATTACAAGCAACACTATATAATAACTAGCCTTTTCACTGTGTAGTGAAAAGGCTAGTTTACTGACTTAAAACTGTATGCTATGGTGAGCTTGACATTATCATGTAGACAAAGTTGTTCATTGTCATAGAATGTAGGTTACCAAGTCGTTAAGCATTATAAAATTATCATCTGCATCAGTCAATTCTTTACGTTTAATTTAGTTTTCTAACAGGGGAATTGGTTTCATTATCTGGGTGACCTTATTCTATATCTGACACATGCATTAGATATAAAGTTACTAAAAGAACACCCTAGAGAAATCCTCTTAGATAATGCTAAAGTCTATAAAGTTTGTAATGAAAAAGCTGCCCACTGCACATTAAGCGGATTTAGTCCGTGTTACTCTGAACAAAGCTTCATAATAATTTGATATTGATCCTCTAGTCTTTTTATACTACCTCTATAAACAACTCCTACAGAAATAGATTGAGGAATCGTGAATAGAATCCAGTAAGCTCTTTTAAGTCTGTCGAAAAGTCTTAGTTCCTTACTTTTTCAACAAGTTTTGGACAATGGTCGATAAGATGAGATTATGAGTAGAATTAAAAAGTTTTTGTTGACAGTTATTGGATTTCTAGCTACTTATTATCTATAGTAAGGATAGTGTTAGTCTATACCTATGTATGGTAATTACAAAGATCTTTTCTCCACAGGTGGTGAGGATGTTTGTCCTGGTGGTGATGGTATTCGCGCTCTGCTGGCTACCCTACCACGCGTACTTCGTGCTGACGTACCACTACCAGTCACTGGCGTCTGCGCCATTCGCCCAGCACATTTACCTTTTCTTCTATTGGCTAGCCATGGCCAATTCCATGTTCAACCCCTTAATATATTACTGGATGAGCAATAAGTAAGTAAATAACGTCACACCTGTTTCCAACGAAAGATTAAGAGATCCTACTAGTACACCTACATTTCACAAGTCATTTATAACTAAAGTTACTTTTATTTGTGTAAACATGGTAAACATTGCATTCAAGATAATTATAATATTCAAAACAGTTCTTACACGTCCAGTGGCATATCGTGCGTGGCAAACAAATTGGTAGGAAGTAATGGTGCATAAACCGTAATTTATAATTCATAAATTAGGTATTCTAACAACTCATTATGAATAATATAAGTAGCAAAGTAAGCAATAAACATTAAGTATTTAAGTCCCATGTAATAAGGGACAACTGAATAAATACACTTAGCTTTTCAAGAAAATCCAATCCCAGGACCTTGTGTTCGGCAGTGGCATTACTGTATAGTAGGTATTACTAATTTTAAAACAATTTTGTTTTATTCTTATCGTATATACGTGCCTGAGGAAAAAACCGTTATTGGATTTTCCGATTTGAGAATTTGCACAACGTAGCCTTGGATTTGGGATGTTCTCCAATAAATAACGTAGGTAAGCTTTGCCTTTCCATGGAATTTGATACCGCCATCGGCAAACCGCATCACAATTCTCCTGTGTAACATTTGGCAACGGTCCATCGGGAAATTCGAGCGTGAGGTTGAAAACGAAATTATTTGGTTTTTTTACACCGTATGATATCAATGTTTTTCACGTACCTTTACTTTCTTTTTCGTTTTATTAAACGTTGCCCCAAACAACGTATTTATACTGAATTATAGGTGCGTTAACAAATATTTAAACTCTATGTGAGTTCCTACTACCTTCTATCTTTAGGCAATACAAATATTTATTCCGTGCGGGAATCGAACCTTACGGAATTAGCTAACGGCAAACTTGGTGCAGTAGCTGCGTGATTACTTAGCCACTGCACCAACTATGCCATTGAACTTATTTACCTACATCCACCTATTCATTTCAATAACGGTTACCTACTTGAAACATAGTTTGAGTTAAATGGTGAAAAATTTTAACAAGATTGTTGCAAGATAGTTTACCTTAGCTGAAACATTTTCGAAGCTAACGAGAAAGATATTTAGTTCCTTATAAGATGGTACCGAAATTCTCGTCTTGACTTCCAAACACGGTTAGGTGTAAAATTCATCGTTAAGTTATTCCTGGATAAAGTGGAGAAGTTTTATTTGGACTGCAAAATGTCGGCTTCTCATTTCTGCGTTTTCAGCTGAACATCTTCAATGCTAACGAGCAAGGAAAAACTAGTTCCATATAATATAAGTTGTTACTAGAATTAGGATAACTGTTATAAACTTCACTTGCAAGATTTTACTAATACATGACATACTCATTTTCACTCATTAAGGGGAAAAAAATGTAAGTATCGTCCTGACAGGTATAAAGAAAGATTGCTAAAGAAGAAAAAAATACTTGAAGCATGAGCTCTCGGAATGCTACTTTGCCTCTTATCTGTTCCCACAAATGAATTACGCACTGATTACTCCTCTAGTGCGTCATTTCCTTTATAAGCTGAAAAGGGCCACGTGACCCAAAGCTAGTTCGTGTATTATATTGAACTTAATAATGTTCTCCTTAAGACAAAAGCGGGTGCTGCGCGCGTTAATTATCTTGGCGTGGGGTGCGTCCTCGCTTTACATAAAACGATGTACAAGAAAACTTAAAAGGGAAAATATCTCGAGATTTCTTTGAAATATTTGAAATTATAGTCCGTATAGTTTAGTAAAATACACTAAACGTTGGCATTGATGGATCATACCATTTGCTTGTTTGCTGTTTTAGCTCTCTACTTACATAATTTGGGTCATAAACAACAACAATAACTGCTCTATGAAACAAATATTGTCTAATCCAAATCAATTTTATTTACAGATATTGTTGGATTTACACACAAGTCCCAACCAAATGTCTGTTAGTGCTGGACGCCTAAAAACGAATGTTAAAACCTATTCAGATGAAAATTTTATTTTTACAATGTGCAATTTAGGCACCCAGTGTGCGCTAAGTATGCGGGCGTAATGTGTTTTGAAACGGCTTAAAATACACACTAGCTCGTTTTCTATGCATGAATGGCTTCATAAAGTGACCTAAAATGATGCTTTCCTAGAATTCAGCTGTTTGGGTGTAAATTTTACTTAGTCGTCTTTTTGTTTGCTCTAATTCCACGGATGCAAACGTGTACACAGTACAGTTCATCGGGTCTAATGAGGTCTACGTCTACAAACCTACGCTTTGCTACATTTAACAGGGTTATTTCATATTGTAACTTACGAGTATGTCCACAATCAACTAGGTGTCATTAAATAAATAACTGAAGATTTGTCGTGTTTACTCATTATTGTGAAAATCGTTTACATACCTTCATAACTGTTGTTTAAATATAAGTATGTCGGCGTCAGCGATGGCTGAGCGGTATGGGCCGACATCTGGGGTTTCGTGGTACCAGGTACATAACGTTGAATAATAATCTTCATTGCAGTGATAACCTCACTTTGATAAAAGTAATCACATAACATTACTCAGATAGGTAAACAGACAGTTTCGCACTGGACTAGTGTCTTCGTTGGTGTCTCGAATCCAACCGAGCTCTGTCTAGCTTCCACTTCCCAATACGACTCCATCCACGTGACATCGCTCGCGCCATTTGCAAATGACAGCTGACGTCACGGCGTTTACCACAGACTCTGTACTAATGTAATCAACTTCACAACTTCTTATTTCTGAATATCGTTCGCCACGACACGGCCATCATGACCCTCACACGTCCTCGTGTGTCTGATCTGACAACAGAAACATTCTGAAAGTAATCCGTTCGGCTATCCTGCCGTTAAATCTTAACAACTATAGCTGTACAATATAGCCAGCGTTGACAAGGTCTCAAGGATTAACTCCTCGAATGTCTTAAGTTACACAGTTCGACATAAGAAAAAACGCTCCAAGTGTCTTAAGTCGGACAGTTACACTTAAGGGCTTGGACAGGATCTTCCTTTTTCTGAAGGCCTACCTAAAGTTATTATCTTACTCGTAAAAGCGTCGACATTGTTGTAATGTGCGTGTACGGAGGTCGACACCCGAAAGGTTAAGGAAGTCACAATAATCCAGCCTTTTAGAACCAAACAGGTAAAATTCCAGGAGGGAATCATCCCATAAAACACATGAGATCACTTTACATGAGATCATTTTAAATAAACGTCACTAAGACTTGGCGTCGTCAGACATAAATTGTAAGTACAAAGACTGTCATAGTCAGCCTGTCCATCGACTTTTCATTGTCTGCCAGTCCATCGGCCTTTTACGGTCTGCCAGTCCATCGGCCTTACACAGTCTGCCAGTCCATCGGCCTTTCACAGTCTGCCAGTCCATCGGCCTTTCACAGTCTGCCAGTCCATCGGCTAGTCACAGTCTGCCAGTCCATCGGCTAGTCACAGTCTGCCAGTCCATCGGCTAGTCACAGTCTGCCAGTCCATCGGCTAGTCATAGTCTGCCAATGCATTGGCCAGTGATCCATCCCCAAAAGCTAACCATCTCAGCCGCGTAAGTGCTACCCCTCGGAAAGGATATGCTGCGCATAAAAAGCAGACCACGTGCACCTCTTACATGCTCCGGCGCAACTGGATCGGTCACCAAACACTCACACTTAATCCATAGAGTATACGTTAAGTTAGATGAAATGTATTCCAAAACTTTACAGGTAATCTTTAGTAATGACTACTCAGTACTCACAATAACTAAACGAACTTTAACTAAGCCATTTTAAGAACTTAAACATAGAAGGTTCTTCAAAGCCTCTTAATTATCAAATTTCAAAAGTAAACACACTACTCATGGCCCTGCCACAGCCATTGACAATTCGGTATTGCCACCCATATCGTTATCATCTCACGTGAAACGACCAACACACTTCCTCTAGGGTCCACGACTCTCAAGTCATTACATGACCGTACAAATAGTCTCTTTCAAGGCCTGGGTCCCCGCCAGACCACAAGCCGCTCATCACGCCCTGAACGACAACGTACGCAGTTGCGACTGCATCTTATAGATGCGGATTGACCGGATAGCCAACAAGCATATCATAGGTCTATCGGGATTCTTTTGCTCTCAGAAACATTGTCTTCTACTTCTAACTTGTTTGAACTTCACAGGTTGGTATCATGACTTGACTTTACAACATACTGGTCGCACGCAAGCGTTTAAAAGAAACCTTTACTTCGGGTCAAGCTTAGTTTAGCTAGGCTCTTCATTTTTAATGTAAACCAAGTTACTAACACTTAAGTTTTGTTTTAGTAGGTACTATCAAAACGAGACTTACAGAAACGTTTTTATTACCATTGACCTAAGAAGTTTGATCTCTTTACACGGTAGTGGGAATTCACCCAAAGTACCTACTATCTAAATTTAACTGTCAATCATCTACTGACATACGCTCGAAACTATCACGCTTTTCGAGAAGCAAAAAACAGGTTTAGAAAAGTGGGAACCACTCTGTCGGATTATCGTACTACTATCTCTACTTCGTGTAGAAAGACAGCGATAAACAATAAGAGTTGGAACTTTTGCACGTTACCCAAGTAAATGGTAAACCATCAATAAATCCCGATTGTAATTCAGTCAATAGACACTCACGGCTATCTTGGACAGTCGTCTAGTCGGTTAAACATCAGTTTAAGTTTATTCAAATGAATTTCTGTCATTAATAAACAAGATAACCCATTGGTACCTACTTCACATGTCTAAGCACAGTTTTGAACTCTGCTAATAACTACACTACCTTGTTTATCGTTCGTTCACAGCGCATTGCGCTCTACATTAGTAATTAGAAAAGATCCGACCAATAAGTTACAACCAGTAATTCTAACAGTTCTATTACTCTTTATCATCATTTATAAGCAATGCATACTCAACTCATTAAAATCTGTGCACCAACACAGACCGAAATCGCACCCACGATTCCTTATAGACCCATCGCCACATGTTACTCATGAGGCGGGGTCGAAAGCTTCGAGTATGAGTATACAAGCTATTTTTAAGATGTGGTTTCACTACCACTGTCATTAACTATGACATTCAATTCTCGAGGAACTTTGTGATCTGGGCCTTCATACTTGAATCTAATTTAGTTTGACTTCTTTCAACATTTTCAATTATGCTAATTTAAAACCCTGAGCCTAATATTATGGTCAAACCGACTTTTATCTTTGCTCAATTTAAAGTTAGGCTAACAACTAGCTTTCTGATACCGTGGTGATATCAACAAGCTTCCATCCGATTTACAAAAAAAGTAAAGGGAATAGCGCTGCACTTGCATCAGTTTGAATTTCAATCTCATTTAAATTGAGAGTTCATAATAAGAAAATAATCAACCAGGTATAGTCTCTAAAATTGCAATTATTTGTCATCTAAACTGTCAGTGTCCCAATTTCCAAATAAATGGACCAAATTGTTTACTAGTCATCAATAAAAACACTGAGGGTACATTAAAAAACGAAAAATTCAACTGACGAACTTCCGAAAATATGGTACTACCTATGAACCGCCTAACATGGTGAATGTTATCAAGAGAGGCAGTTTAGCTTCAGCTCACCTGTAGCTGTGATATCATAGCCTAGAAACTTTACATAACGCTTCACAAATGAACACTTCGAAATGTTCAAACCGGCGTTTATTGAATTATTATACACCGAGCAGCCTTTCAATCCTTGCTAAAGTAGCAGGACTTAACGGGGAACTTAACAGGGATTAACTAGGGCAAATAACAGTACCCATCACTCATTAGTTTTTTAACAGAGTACCTATCACACTACTTTCCTTTCGTCCGACTTAGTCTGTAAGGTTGACGTCAGAGGTTAAGGTTCAGGTTTTGAAGCCTATCTAGTTTTGCTGAGACAATAGGTTTCCCAAACGGAGGCTTACTAAAGCGTATGTCATAAGCATGTACTAGTTCTTGAACCGTTGCTCGCACTAGTAGCCTTTTGTCTAAGCTAATTTTGTAAGGCGCCGATAGACGTATCGTGTACGTACTGTTAGGATGGCGCTCCGTGGGTCCTTTAATTGAAACACGTATTTACTACTACACTGAATTTATTTTAAATTACACACCAAAATTACATTAGTCGGAAAAAATATGTGGTAAGAATGAATTTTGTAGGTTGACTGCCGCTGCTTGCATGGCGAGCAGTTTTATATATTATACAAATTCCCAAATCAGCTAATTTGTTATAACATCTCCCCCCTTAAGACGGAGCTTTATAATAAAAAATTAAGCGAAGGATAAAATTTAAATACAAGAATAAAATTGTTCCAAACGGAAAGGGAATGGTAGAGTAAATTTTTTCACAAAAATAAAAGTACAACTAGAGTAAATTAAAACATTACAAAATTAATGGAAAAAATAGTTAAAATTATACACAAATTAGTATAAATGAAAACCAATTCAAATAAGTAACAAGAGTACTACTTAATTAAAGTTAAGAGAAAATTTTGACATAACAAAATATTCAAATTACACAAGTTCAAGGGAAAACACATTTAAATATGTATAAACAAATTTAATTAAATTTAACAGCTTTAAAAATAATTTAATTACAAAAGAACAATGCAAAAACACATTGAAATATTGGATAAATAAAGACAAATAACGGTAACAGTAAATTTAAACATTACAAAATAATAGAAAAATAATTAAAATTACACAAGTTTATACAAAATGTAAACAAATTCAAATAAGTTACAAGAGTAATTGAACTTAAAGGAAAACTTAGATATAACAAAAATAATTAAGTTACACAAGTACAAAGCAAAAATACATTTAAATAATAAAATTATGTTACTTAAACAGGGATAATTTATTTAGGCTGGTTTTATTTCATTAACGTGATATTTTATACGTTTTCTATTTACACATAGGGTGACATTCGTTTTTCCGTGCGTCTTCATAATTTTATAGGGTCCCTTCCAGATTGGGGACAAAGCCTTACGCAATCTATGATGCTGTTTTAAATACACCATATCTCCAGTTTTGTAGTTTTTTCCTTTATTAGCAGAAATATCGTAATACCTTTTTGATTGCTCTTTGCTTTTGTTAATGTTTTCCAAAGCTCTTTCTCGCGAGAATTTCATTCTATACTGTAAAGCGCGGATATACTCGTGGTAAGTGGCATTATTATAGGATTCAGGAAAACTACTGGGAATAGTGGGTTTGTACCCGTATAATAACTCATAAGGGGTAAATTCAGTAGTACAATGAGGAGTTGTGTTATACGACAAAATTGCGGTTGCTAGATAGGAATGCCAGTCATCGTGATCGTCATTGACAAAAGACTTAAGGTATTCCTTAAGTGTTGCATGGCTACGCTCTAGCGCACCGTTTGTTTGAGGATGGTAAGGGGAAGAAAATATTTTTTTTATTTTAAGGATCTCGGTTAATTGCCGAAACAATTCGGATGTAAAACATGTACCTTGATCGGTAAGAATTGTTTTTGGAAACCCAAATAGAGAAATGAAATGAATTAGACTACGTGCAACTTCATCTGTTGCAGAAGTTACCATAGGATATGCAGATGAGAATTTAGTTAAATCATCTTGAAGAGTTAAAATGTATTTAAATTTCTGAAGACCAGCTTCAGGTAAAGGACCTACAATGTCTAATGCTAATCTTTCGAATGGTTTAGTACTTGATGAAGTTATAACCATGGGGGCCTTATTAGAACTACGCAATGGTTTATTCACTTGGCAGAGTTTACAATCTTTAACAAAACGTTGAATGTCAGATTGCATACTTTTCCAATAGTACGACGTTTTAATCCTGTTATACATTCTTTTGAAACCTGGGTGACCAGCTACGGTAGTCCCGTGGTTTTCTTGAAGGATATTAGGGACTTCAGCAGGATTTGGATATCGAATTTGGTTTTTATAAACATGAATTTTAATGTTAGTGCCGTGGAAAATATACGATATCATGTTATATATTTTTACATAAACTAATTTAGTGAAGGGTTCTGTAAAATCTGAAACAGATAACTCTTCAATTTCCTTGTGTGTTATAATTTGATCCCTTAATTTTAGTAATAGATTGTAAATTGTTTTGTAAGAAGTTTCTTCGTAATGATGAACTTTAGTAAATAAGAAATAGATCGTTTTATTATTTGCATCGACCGACTGTACGGTTTCAAGTTCACGCTCAGCTGATTGCAACTCAGCAGAATTTGGTATCATTGACAACAGCTGTTCGCAGTGCGGCATAGTGTTGTCGAAGTCAAGTGAAACGGGACACGCAATTATATTTTGTTTCGATAAATGTAAACTTGCATTGTGTTCTTCAATCTTCGTATCACTAGAGATGGTTTTAGTAAATTGTTTTTTCGTATATTCTTCATAGGTAGTTTTATTTAAATTGGAATGAACAATTGAATTTACTGGATAGCGAGATAAAGCATCTGCATTTGAATTTACTCGACCAGGCTTGTAAATAATCTCGTAGTCCGAAACGACCGAAACTCTGTCATTAATGTTGTTAATGGTAAATGTTTTTTCACGTAAAAGATTCGGATTTTCGAGAAATGAGGAACTGTATTTAAAATCTTTATTAAGAGACTTGGAAGTCTCTGTATGTGCACTAACCTGTGTTTGAGAAAAATTAGGAACACAGTTTGAAGGATTTAAATTACCTTTAGTAGCACTAACCTGTGTTGGAAATAATGTAGGAACACAGGGTTGAATAAAAACGTTTTTCGTGTCAATTAAATTGTGAACATTAGGTTTCGGCAGACACGGAACCGAAACCCTATTTAGTTTAAACCAGCATTTTCATTAGAAGTGTCAACATGATGTACATTAGAGCGATTATTGCTCGACACGTTACTTGAACTCGGTGCAGTTGCACTGGATAGTGTAGAGTTACGTGGATCGGTAGGCGAATTACTGTTATTGGCTTTTGCTTTAAGTTTACGACATTCGCCTATTAAATGACCACGTTTCTTACAATAAGCACAAAATTTATTTGTATAAAAATTAGAGTTATGATATTGATTAGTATGAATAATATTTTGCTCGTTATTATTAGCCGTATTAACGTGATATAATTTAGGCGAAGAAAGCTTATTTTTATTTTTATAACACTCGGAAGCGACATGGCCGCTCTTATTACATATTGTGCATTGTTTATCACGACGAGTAGATAGTTTCGATAAATTATATAATTTTTCTTCTTCAATAGCTATTGTGATAGATTCTGACAAGGCCTTTGGATTTCTACACCGCACAATATGGGAAAAATTAGAGTTTAACCCTAACAAAAACGTATTAAGAGCCAAATCTTCCATTGCGGCTATACGGCCTATAAGTTCTTTATCATTTTGGCAGCTATAATGGATGTCAGCTTGTAGTCGTGTTAAACATGATTCAATGCGGATAGAAAATTGCATCACGTCTTCGGAAGGCAACTGTTTGCATTGTTGTAAATCTAATAGTAAATGAGTGGAATGTTTTTTCTCTCCAAAAGTGGTTCTAAGGAACTGTTTAATTTCTGACCAACTATTGAATTGTTTTAAGCAACAAGCCAATTGGGCTTTACCTTCCAATTGCGAGATGACATATTTACATAAAACGTTCTGCTGTTCTGTAGTTGCTAGAGAAATTGCATTTTCGCAATTTGTTAAAAACGCGGGCAATGACTCACGGTCCCCGTTAAAGGGTTTGATGAATTTTGTGAGGACAGAGAGCGTGATTTTGTCTGCCATTTTTTCTTTTATTTTTGGTGGCGGACTATCCTCTGAATAATCTGAATTAGATGAAGACGCAATTTCTTCGGAAATCTCCTTTTTTAGAGGCATTAAAATAATGATGATATAGTTATCGCATTAAAGCACTACAGAACATCAGAAACACAAAACACAAGAAAAATATGAAAGTAATATTGTATACAAAAAATGGAATAAATCTACTTTAAAAGAGTTCTAGAAAAATATTAAAATTATTTTGAAAATTTTGAAAAAAAATCACTTCACTGTAATTAACTTGATCACTTTCACTAGATAAATGGATAGGGAAAACTCACAGTAATAGGGATATGGCAGCAGTGCACGCGAACATTCTGGAAGGATGATGACACATACACGTAGTGTGGCGTGACACGACGTGGCGACCTGGCGATTCAGCGAATCGTATTGCAGGTCGATGACACGACACGTTGCGTTCAGCAGGCACGCGGTGCGACCACGTTGCTGATGAAGTGATGACGGATGATGGATGGTGTGCGATTGGAGGTCGTCAGCGAGACCTCGACGGAGGGTCCTCTTGTGATGCGAGCTTGCACTCGGAAGTGGAGACTGACCGTCGACCGCAAGGCAGTAGGAGATATTCCGGGGTGATGCGGGCTCTCGCTTAATAGCGGAGGCTTATCGTCGATCACGGGTAGCAGGAGGTGTTTCAGGGTGACGCGGGCTCACGCTGAATAGCGGAGGCTAATCGTCGATCACGTGGAATGCAGGTTTCCGGAGTGACGCGGGCTCACGCTAAAAGCGGAGGCTGATCGTCGATCACGTGGAATGCAGTAGCGCGGGCTTAGGCTTTTGGGGAACCCAAGGCTTATCGTCGACTACTCACCGAAAGGACTGCTAAGCCACGGAGCCAACAAATAATATGGTGCAGACGAGTGGCAACGAATCGCGACGCCTACACCTATATATCCCACTTCTGACACCAATTTGTTAGGATGGCGCTCCGTGGGTCCTTTAATTGAAACACGTATTTACTACTACACTGAATTTATTTTAAATTACACACCAAAATTACATTAGTCGGAAAAAATATGTGGTAAGAATGAATTTTGTAGGTTGACTGCCGCTGCTTGCATGGCGAGCAGTTTTATATATTATACAAATTCCCAAATCAGCTAATTTGTTATAACAGTACGGTAAACCAATAATAAAAGTATGGCAATATTCATTAAGTAAAGTTATCAGAGTTTCTCTATTTTACGTAACGTATTTCAAGTACCTATCTGGTTAGATTTGTAACTACAATCCACTGCACATATACCGCCTGTCACATTATATTTCAAATGATAATTAATCTTAATACGTGGGTACCCCAAAATAAAACAGGTAAACAAAGACCATAAACCAAAACGTCGCAATGAATTTGCTCGTTAAGTAGGTACATACACTACGGTCTATTTGTACCTACTTCATAGGTATCCTACATACCCTTTATACAAACGTCTGCATTTAACCTCTAAAATGACGAACAAACTCTGAACGACATCAGTCGATCAAAACAATAATTACACGACTCACCGGATTGCTGTGCTGTGACTGCCCACAATACCAGCTATTTTGCACGCGTCTATCTCCCCGCGCCACGCCACTGCAAACCCGCAACACTTGCATCTTGCACCTCGCAAACGTTCTTGCTAGAGCCCGATGTAGCTATCGCTGCTCGTTCGCCATGCCAGCGCTCCCCGCGCAGCCTTGACAATATCAAGCAAGCTTCGATCATTTTCTTCTGATATATCTTGACGACTTGGTAAAGCACGCCAGCCAAGTGGGAAGCAAGTCCTTATCCTCACTTCTGATGTCGGCGTCAGCGATGGCTGAGCGGTATGGGCCGACATCTGGGGTTTCGTGGTACCAGGTACATAACGTTGAATAATAATCTTCATTGCAGTAATAACCTCACTTTGATAAAAGTAATCACATAACATTACTCAGATAGGTAAACAGACAGTTTCGCACTGGACTAGTGTCTTCGTTGGTGTCTCGAATCCAACCGAGCTCTGTCTAGCTTCTATTCTATTCTATTTTTGTTTATGGCAAACAGAGCCGATGTCGACTATTCTGCCAATGTCTAAAGTGTATTGGACAGCAAGTGCGCAAAAAAAAAAAAAAAATTCTTCAGTTGATACAGTTGGACTCAATGTAGATCTGCATGGGTTAGTATGGGACTGAAACAAACAAAAAATGAAATTACATAAATATTATAATTGTTAGTATTGTTAGTACATTTAATAAAATTTATACCACATTAAAACAAGCAGAGATTTGAGGCACCATCTCACAATTTTATATTATTGTGACGGATAAAAACTATCAGCGCCACAAGCAGTTCAGGGGAGGAATATGTTAGAAGGGAGGAAAAGTTAATTGGGAGAGGGATCTTAAATTTAGGAAGACGTCTATATAAATCTAAAGGGGGGGCATTATTTGAACATTCAAAAAATATATGGTCCAACGTGCCCTCCTCCAACCCGCACTCACAGAGAGACGAGTCACAAATGCGGAGTTTATGTAAAAAAACAGGGGTACAACAAAAACCTAAACGTATTCTACAGAGGGTAGATATAATGGGTTTTGATACCTTTTTGAAGCGGTAGAACCAAGGTTTTGGTTTTATGATGGGTTCCACTGCGTAAAAAAACCTGCCACTTTTCCTACTGGACAAATTCCACTGTTCCTGCCAAGAACTCTGAAGTTTCAATTTAGGAAGGGATAATAGGTCATAGCCTTGATGGAGGTTGTACTTGAGATCAGCCGTTGCAGATGAACAAGCGTCCTTGGCCAAGAGATCGGCACATTCGTTACCCTTTATACCACAGTGACTCGGAATCCAGACTAAATGAACATCCTTTTGATTATCAGCGCAAGACAGTAACGTTTTCTTAATTTTCAAAATAAGGGGGCTGTGCAATTTACTTTTAAAAGGGTTTTTGTTTAAAGCTTGTAGACAGCTTAGTGAGTCGGTAAAAATAACAGCTTTTACAATATTATGGTGTGATTCTATAAAAAGGCAAGCTTCCAATATAGCCACACACTCACCAGTGAATATAGAGGACTCACTAGGACATTTAAATTGTAGAATTATTTTAGAATTTTGATAAAAAACAGCAGCGCCAATGTGATTAAGGTCTGAAAATTTAGAAGCATCCGTAAAGAATAATTGAAAGCCATTCCATCGGTCACCCACCACCGCGTTGAAGGCCGAATTCGCTGACGTGGAGTTTTTGGAGATACCGATATCAAAGCGGATTTTTGGAGTAAAATTTAAAACATTGTAAGAAAAATGGAAAAGGCGTAATCTGGAATACTGGTCAATCGGGCATGCTAAATTTTGTATTTGTTGGAAAGCTTTCAGGGTAAGAGGGATTTCTTTATTTTTCCAGTAATTTGAGGATCTACATAAGACATTTAATTTGTTCAATTTGACTATAAGAGGGTGGGAAGATCGACATATTAGTCTAGACAGAAAACGGGAGGCCAGATATTGCCGTCTCAGGGCTAAAGGAGGTTCAGCGCACTCAACCTGCAACGCGTTAATGGGAGAAGACTTCATACACCCGGAGATGATACGAAGACATTTGGACTGAACTCTATCCAGCCCAGCCAAAGCACCTTTGTTGCAAGGAATTAGTAGGTATGTACCGTAGTCTAGAACACTACGTACTAAGGCGTTATAAACCAATTTCATGGTGTAGGGGTGAGCACCCCACCACACTCCTGCAAGAACTTTTAAAATAGAGACTACTTTTTCACATTTTTGGATAAGTGCATTAATGTGATGTTTACCCGTTAATTTTGTGTCCAGAAAAACTCCCAAAAATTTTACTTTATTAACTAAAGGAATACTATTGCCTGAAATGTTAACTGAAATTTGAGGGATGTGTCTTTTACGTGAGAAAATCACTGCCGAACTTTTTGGTGCCGACAGCGACAGTCCGTGGCTTGAAAGCCACTGGTTCAAAGAGTCCAGAGAAAGGCTTAAAGATGACGCGGCGTCTATAATGGAAAAATCTGTCACATACATGACAATGTCATCGGCGTATTGTAGCATCTGGCAATTATGGTTTAAGCAGGACCCAATATCAGCCGTATACAGATTGTACAGTAGAGGACTGAGGACAGAGCCTTGAGGAAGTCCCCTCCATGACAGTCTTTGATTAAATTCCTCTCCCTGGACTCTCAGAGTCAGTGAGCGAGACTGGAGTAGTTGGCATATGCACTGTATCATCTTTACCGGGAGACTCAGCTGTTGCAATTTTTGCCTGAGCTCGGGAAGAAGGACATTATCATATGCGGCAGAGATATCAAGGAAAGCGGCAACCACGGATTCGTTTTGAGAAAAGGCTAGTCTAATATCCGTTACTAAAACTCCAACGCTGTCCATAGTACTAAGCCCTTTTCTAAAACCAAATTGAAATTTCGGCAGCAATTCTCTCGTTTCGACAATCCACTCGAGACGGTTTTTAATTAGGTGTTCCAGTAATTTGGCTAGGACTGAAGATAAAGCGATTGGCCTAAGGCCGTTCGGATCATCGGCAAGTTTTCCTGGTTTCAAAAGAGGTATTATAATTTGTGTTTTCCATTGGTCTGGTATCCAACTATATGAGTAGCAAAAATTAATAAAATTCAAAAAATAATGTTTAGCTTTTTCACCAAAATGAGTTATAAAAGAATATGGCACACCATCAATACCTGGGGCTGAATCACGGACATGTCTTAGAACCACATTTAGTTCGTCTAAAGAGAATGGAGCATCAAAAGGATCTTCTGATTCGTAGCACAAGGAGAGACAATCTGATTGACATTCTAATAAAGAGGGAACATATACTGGTGCGATTCTGTCAAAAAAAAGTTCAGCAGTTTCTCTAGTTATTGGTAAAAAAATTGATGGAGAACAACCACGTCTGAACCTTTTTATATTTTTCCAGACCAATGAGATTGGGGTGGATGGGGATAAGGAGGAGCAGAACTTGACCCAACCTGCACGCTTCTTCTTACGGAGAAGACGTTTGGTTCTGGCATTGATCTGACAATAAGCCAACAGGTTTTCAGGACTCATATCAGCATTGTAGCAAGCTTCAGCCTCGTTTCTGGCCCTGATTGCGGAAGTACACTCTGGGTCCCACCATGGAGGTGAAGGGATTTTATTCCGGGCACTATTCTTTAGCGGAAAGCTGGTATCTGCACTCAAAGTAATGGCTGCCAGCAGACCCTCATAACAGCTCTTGGCATAGCAGTGACCAGAATGAACCGGTAAACATGAGTTTAAATTTGGAAGGGAATCAATTTCATCCTCCAATAGTGATGCATATCCTGTCCAATCTGGGTTAGACAAGTTATACCTCAAGAGTGGAGGAGATGTTTTTTCTAAATAAGATTTATTACGCAAGGATATGACAATGGGGTAGTGGTCACTGCCATGCGACAAGGTCGTGCATTCCCAGTCAGTTGATGGTGCTAATTCAACAGAACAAAATGTGAGATCCACACAACTCTTTTGCTGACCTGGAGGGGATCTACGGGTTGGGCAACCATTATTCAGGATGCAGAGATCTAATTCATCCAGAATCTCAACCAGAGCTATACCAAAGGCATCACAGCGCTCAGATCCCCATCTGTAGTGATGGCAGTTGAAGTCACCCATGACCAGAATCGGGCCACTAGTATTAGATAAGATGTTCTTTAATAAAGCTAAAAAGTTAAGGTGAGGATGTGCAATGTAAATAGAAAACACTGTGATGCCTTCGATCCTGCCTGCAACAATGCTCATATCACCAGCAAGAGGGGATAAAGGATAGGGTAAAAATGAGACACGATCATTAACTAAGAGGGCTGACCCTCCATAGCCGTCCAATCTGTCACATCTGAGAATGTTAAAATGTGGTATACGAAAGCTGAGACTTGGGGTAAGCCAAGTCTCAGCTATGGAACAAGCCAAAGGCTTGAACTTATTTAAAAGAAATGTGAGATCGTGCTTTTTATGCCACACGCTTCTCACATTCCACTGGAGAAAGACTTGGCGTAGAGCCATTTTTAATATTTAATAAAAGAGAAACAAGTTGATCGGCAACGTTGGACGGTGATAGAGTGTCAGAAGAAGAAGAGAGTATAGTTGGAAGAAGTTTTATAAGAAGGTCAATAATAGCAGAAGTACTATTATTGGAAGAGTTATTTTTACAATTGAGAGCGCAGCCATTAGGCTGTGAAGGTTGAGGGGAACTAGTTATTCTCTGATGGGAAACCTTATCATAAGATGGGGAAAGGGGGGCGTGGGACTTAGGTTTAAGGGTGACAGTTTTGCGATAAGACTGAGAAGTTGAAGACTTGACAATGTTGGCATAGTTACGAGAAGCTGTTGGAATGCGTTTGCTGGCCTCAGCATATGAAATAGATTTTTCTGCCATAACAGTCTTACTGGCTTTCTGTCTGCCATACTCAGGGCATGATGTGCTATTAGCAAAATGATCCCCCGAACAAAGCACACAGAAGGCCTCGCCCTCAGAAATGTTGCAATCATCACCAGAGTGATCATGGCCACACTTACTGCAGCGTGGTTTAGACCTGCATAAGTTAGCTACATGTCCGAATCTGCAGCACTTGCGACATTGGATTGTGGGGAATATGTACTGTTGGACGGGAAGGGACGTGTAACAACAGTAAATTCTGGCAGGAAGTACTTGCCCATCAAATGTAATCACACAAGTTTCAGTGGGTTTCCACTCAGTAACACCGTCTCTCTGGGATTTCCTATTGATACGCCGTACTTTAAGAATTTTTCCGCAACCTGAGGGCACGGTCAAATACGTAATGGCCTCCTCCTCTGAGATATCAGAGGGAACACCGGTTACTACACCCATCCTTGTGATATTAAATGTGGGTATGGATGCAGTGTAACTGTGCTTGGCTAACAGAGTGTTAACCAAGAAAGAGTTGGCATCCTGAGGGGAGGCAAACTCTACGGAAACACGGTTTCTACCTACTCTATTTACACCACCAAGAACGATGTTACTAATTTTGTTGGTCATTAAAAATTTACCAAAGTTGACAGGGTGCAGAGTAGTACCAGCATTTGGTTGGGTATCAACGCGAGAGACGTGGACAATGAAGGGCGCTTTATCTGTTGCCGAATATTTGGCACGGCCGATTTGAGTTTTTATTTGTTTGTTTGGGGGGGTAGGAGTCAAAACATTTACTTCTTCACTAGGGCGTTTGCGAGTGTTTTGTGGGATTTGGGACTGGGTTAAATCCATCTCTGTGACACTACACACAACATTCGCAAATTGTGATAGTGGATTGGGGGACAAAATACGAGACGAACGATGAAAGTCGGGGGGATCAGGATCGGGAGGTTTAGTCCTGTCCATCTTGGTAGAAGCGCGCTATTAAATACAATAACAGTACTTACCTGTTAACAAACACAAGGACAACACAGTTAGTTAATAACACGACACAAAAGTATCAACAAACACTCAAAAACAATTAAAAAATTCCTGACACACGTGCTACCAATGACACCCGTGGCGCTGTCTAGCTTCCACTTCCCAATACGACTCCATCCACGTGACATCGCTCGCGCCATTTGCAAATGACAGCTGACGTCACGGCGTTTACCACATACTCTGTACTAATGTAATCAACTTCACAACTTCTTATTTCTGAATATCGTTCGCCACGACAAGTATATTTACATTGTGTCAGCTTAAAAAAACGTGAAAAAAAATGAAGTTATGCAACCATAAAATGTACTAAACGTATATCCTGATTATTTGTTTGCGATTAGAAAATTGGCTCTCAGTCCAAATCTATACCTCTATACTAATAATAATAATAATATTATAAAGAGGTAAAAGGACAATGGGACAAATTGGTCCAAGTAACCAATACTCAAGAAATATTTTGTTTATGATAGGTCATAGCCCATATGTAAGTAAAAAAAAATATTTAAAAAAAATCCAAGTAACCGGGTAACATGTACAGTCAGGTCGAAAAGTTTTCATTATTTTTCGATAGATTTTTGTTGTTTTTCTACGAAAATATAGAAATACGAAGTTATAAAAAGCTGTGCACACATATTATCTGTTGTTTGGTACATGAATCTAGCGAGACATGTAGGATTTATTCCTCCAGCACAATTTTTAGACGAAATAATAAAAACATTATGAATAAAATAAAAACATTTGGTTCTACACCTTATAATAAATGAATAATTGTAAACTGTGTTTTCTAAATATATGCCTTTGTAATACTTTTTACTGCTTTTATTATTATTTGGGGTTGGAGTTGGTTGTTGCCGAGCAGTTATGTATTTGGCCACGCATCAATAGTGTATACGTTTGAATTCCATTGTCGGCGTGTACCTACAGTCAGAAGTGTTAACATGTAAACACCTAGTTAGATGGAACATTCCATATACAATAAAATACATTTGTATGTCGTTACATATTAATGTCTTTGACTGTATCAATATGTCTAGTCTTGATTAAAACGCACGTATGTATCCATGCTCACATACATCATCTGCCTAGACTTTTCCCAACTATATTGGGGTTGAGTTCCAGTCAAACCGGATTCAGCTGAATACCGTGGAGCGGCTGTCTACCAGACCTCCACAACCCACTAACTGGGTAACACAGTACTTCTTGGCAAGACTGGAGCCAGATTTACTGGTTTCTGACAATCCGTAACGACTGCCAAAGTACTACAAATGACAGCCAGGACCAACGACTTAACGTGCTGTCCGAGGCACGGAGGAAACTCGGTATGTTTAGATGGTCACCCATCCACAGACCACCTTGGCAAGCGTTTCTTAACCTTAAAGATCGACCCGTGCAGCTGTTATTATTTAGCCACGAGCTCCTCACATACATAGGTACATAAATACGTAGATTATATAGGCATACCATAAAAAGAATTTAATTAATTCCCTTGATAATATTTAAGTCTTATGAACTTGACTGTACTAGTACCCGGTTCATCAAAATAAAAAATCTAATCTTTTCATGGATTTTATGACGAAACCAACCTAAAAAGACACCCACTTCGCGTATTGGTCATATGGACCACCTTCCATACAAATTTGCCCATTGTCCTTTGTTTGTAAGTTTGTATGTAGGGGGTAATCTTCGGAACTAATGATGGGATTTTAAAAATTATTGCACTGGTGGAAAGCTACACTATTCCCGGATGACATAGGCTACTTTTTATCCCCGTATTCCCACGGGAACAGGAACTACGCGGGTGAAACCGCGTGACGTCTGCTGTAATATCTCATACTTACAAGTTTTAATTGTTAACGTAACAACAAAAACGATGGTTGCTTATGTACAGACGCCAGCACATCAAGTTACCCCAATGTGTCATATTTTCCCAATTGAATATGAACCTTATTCTGTTTGACATAAAGTTGAAAAACGATCAAAGAAATTTGACGCATTGGGGTAACTTGATGTGCTGGCGTCTGTACAATCTGTGATTACAATAAATTTAGAAGGAAATGCGGTCGAATCTATATTCAGCATATTAATTTGAAGCCAAGCGTTAAATTCGTAGCTGTTATTAATTGTTTCGTGGAAACCGGCGTACAGATAAAATCGTATTTACACCACAGTTTTTGAGGTATTGTCAAAAATTTATTCAGTGATAACACCTGAAAATCTGTGGTCCCCAGTTTTTATATCACTAACCTGACCGCAATAAAAATAAAAAAGCAGGAAGGGCGAGTGGTTTTATGACCGTTAGATTAGGGAGGGTTATTATATTATGACAAACGTTGATTTAGGGTCCCGGTGACATCTTTTCACATCGTAAAATGTTTAGGTGAGGTGGTATGCATATAATAAATTGTGTGACGAAGGGCTACTATTCTTATCTCTTTTCCAGTTTTGTTGTCCTTTGTTGTAATGTCGAGTTATAAACTAATTGCTGAAAGCGCCCTTTGAATAGTGAAATGTTAAAACAAGTCGATTAAATTTGAAGTATTTTGTGGAAATTTGTTTTGATGACTTGTATATTTACCGTAAAACTAGAAAAGGTACATAAATGTGCTTAGGCAATCTTCGTGTTATCGAATAAGTACGAATATCGCACTACAGAGGCAAAGCTTTTAAGTTTTGTATTATTTATTATTTTCGCACTTTGTTGTAGCATTTTTTTTATTCACTATTGTTTGGCTAAATGTACACTTTTTGTAAATAATGATTTTCTTATATAAAAAATAAAACCAAAAACAAGTACTTACTGGGCCAGCAGTCTCGACATTCACAGCGACGACGCTATCACAAACTAGCGATTGTTAATTAATATCGTAAAAATACGCTTACTGCGTAGGAGATTGGAATTGTATAGAGTTGTTAATCTCATTTTTTTAACCATAGCAATACAGAAAAGGTAAGTACCTCCGTGCAGCAGTCCCCCGTCCACACCAGGCAGGCCAAACTATCATTGCTTGTGACATAACCCATGCAAATGTTATCACAACAGCAGATATAATTTGTCGCAAAGTGTTTTCCATTTCATGTTATGTTCAACCAATCTATGCCTGGCATAATATGAAACGCAATTATTGTACCGACTATGTTAGTAGATACAATATGGACCGAATAAGCGAAGGGGATTTTATAATATTCGGAGGAATTGACTCCGTTTGTAATGTTAAACGCAAAACAAGTGCCAAATCAAAAGTACGTTCGCAACTCGTCGGCTATTACAACACGTTCGTGCCCAGTGTGTGTTAAATTTTCAAATAGGAAAAACTTTTAACTTTTCACGTAGGTGAAACCGCGTGTAACATAGTTTATTTCTATTTATTTGGGGGTTTTAAACGGTTAACAAGGTATTTGAGTGGGCCACAATGACAATTAATAACGAAAATAACACCATTGTTAAAGCTATCATAATTATTCATATTATTTGTTATAATAGTTCTGTGTTTCGGATTTCATGCTTATTTGGAAACATCGCGTCGCCGTGGTTGGCATTTACAATGGTTCAATTTATTGAAACTTTTTCACCCTTACACTATTTTATTTCGTACATTATCTAAAAATTTGTAGATATACTCGTAGTTTCTAAGTTGCTAATACAACAATTAATGTTGACCAGCATAAGAATCGTCAGATATCTTTTATCCAAGGAATAAAAATGGTGGTTTGACAGTTTACTTAGACAGCATAGACAATATGTCAATTCGTCATGTTGGGTGTTCCACCTGGATTTTTTTAGTTGCAGCTCGGAGTCAAGTTTTGTGTATGTCGGTGATGGCAATGGGCTCCCCCTATTACTTAACTGGCGAATTGTGGGTGTACTATTTATTAGCACATCTCTGCCTCACCCTTTGGGAAGAAAACGTTATGTTATGAGATAAATACCAATTAGTACCTTCACGCGAACATATTCAAAATATCTTTGATAGTCGGTCTAGCATATTTGTCAGTAATAAATTAAGCTGAAACCTGAAACTTATTTGTTCAGGACACGTAATTTGGGGAACTTAAGAAAGTTAAGACAGAAATTCTCCGACCCAGTTCCGAACTTAGTCCGAATGTCTACACGTTCTCAGATAGGTATTATTAATTCGTGTTATATCGCTTGGGCTATTATAGGCTGGTTACCATCGTAACTTAATTCGTATTTGTATTGTTTACGATCTGATTAAAAAGTAAATAATAATAATAAAAATAAATAATATTTCGCAACGTAAACACAACGCCATCTATTCCCAAGCCAAGCAGAGCTTGTGTTATGGGTACCACAGCTGATAAAATTGATTGGTCCATAATAACGCAAAAAAAAAGAAATTCAAAATGAGAATGTGTAAAAAAGTAGGTACTTACTTCCTACTATTTGTTACAGTGTTAAGATACTTATCCAATGTTAAAATTTGTATACCTTGCAAGGTGAAACATAGTGTTGCACATAGAATTTGATATTGTCACGAAGTCATATACTTTTTACCTATGTTATACAAATAAATTACTTTGACTTTGACTTTAAACACACTTATATATTTCCTAAATACATACATATTATAGATAAATTACACCCAGACACAGACCGAATGATCGAGCTTATCGCACAAAAAATTGTTCTGGGTGGGATTCGAACCCACGACCTCCGGCATAGCAGTCAGGACCACTAACTACTAGACCAGCAAGCCAGTCAAATAATTCATTTTATATGACGTTCAAAATCTCATTTCATTATAAAGTAAAAACCAAGAAAGAAAAAAGTATACATTTCAATGCTGTAGGGTAGGAGCTAGAATCTTATTCTTTAGCTCTTGCACAAATGCTTTATTAAATGAAACGTAGAGTCAAAACGTATTTTCAAATTAAAAATACTCTGTTCGAGTTATTAAGTTACTTTTTAGACTTTATTAGTATTATCTGTATTATCTATTATATATGGGTGAAACTAATTGTAAATCGTCCAAATTGGATTACACTTATAGGTATCAAGGGTTCGTGCTACGGCCACTGAACTCAGGAATCTGGCAGTGCGTCTATGTTCCTTTCACTTTCTACATAAAGGATCAGGACACATCAAGAACGACTTTTTGTATTTTGCCAATTGAAAAGACGCATTATGACGATCCACCGCTTAAAGAGGCCACCGATGAACGATCGCGTGTTTGTAAGACCGAGCGCGATCGCCACGTCGTGGCGTCGATGCGAAAGAATGCGTACAGTGTACAAGTCGTTGTATACTTTTTCTATTTTTGTATGGACAAAACGTCGAACGACGTCGATCTATAAATCCAGACTCTTACTCAGTCCAGAACTTAGTTACGGTGCTGGAATATAAAAACCTACAGCCGTCCGACGAAGCCGTCTAGACAGGGCAATCGTGCGGGGTGTGAGGAGCGAGACGCAGGAAAGCCGCTCCCGCACTGCGAACAAAACGATGTTCGTAATGCGGGAGGAATTATTCAGGGCTAACGCGTGTAGACGTTGTCGGCATTTTTCCAGAGATCAAAGGCGTCGTCCTACTGTATTAATATTTATACTGTGCCATAACTAAGCTCCGGACCAATTTTATAGACGTTAATGATGGCAGAGTAGCATCTATCAAACCCTGCGTCTTCTCAACAAACGAATGCAATCAATATTTTTTGGAACGCGTATTGAATGTAGGTATTAGTTTCCAACGCTGACACTTATTAATTGAATGGCTTTGTTTACGTGTGACCACATGTGTTGCATATAAATCATCACAGTAAATAAAACTAGCAATCTATTTCTTTTTATTTCACCATGTTGATTTGACCAAGGTTTTTTTTTTGTTATTAAAAAGTATGCTCTAGAAAATTTTGCTGTATCGTGGGTGCGTTTTTGAACATTTAAACTCACATACACCAACAGCCAGACTTAGAACCTTTCGTTGTTGTTTATATAAGTACTTGTAATGTGGGGGAATTAGATTATAAAAAAGCTAATTGCTCAGCGACTGCGCCAACCATGCCTCATCTCATCTCTTTTAAAAACTCATCTTAAAACCATTCGATTGATACTTGCATACTAGCAATCTGCTGCAACAACAGTTAAGTATTTCTACATAGGAGCAAAAAAAACATAGTAATAGGTAAGCAAACTTCAGAATACAAATAGGAAGTAGGTAAGGAGTACACCCTTGAGAGACGTAAAACTAGACGCCAAGATTTAACAACATCGATCTACCCTTACAATTGTCTTTTGTTTGTCTAACACTACCAAATAGAAACAGGATGAAATAACACAGAAATTTGTTACTTCCGAGATTGCATTGAAATCTTAATAAATGCCTTGACAATTTGGAACGCTACTGTACGTTAATATTTTCCTTGGAATGTTTCCAATATTGCAACTGTTTTCATCTTTAGAAGTATGAAATCATTGATTTATTATTTTAAATAACATATCTTGACCTGGGTTTCATTTATTTATTTCACTTATTATTATCTAAGCAACGAACTGCTAACTGCGAACTACTATATTTTAGGAGAGACGTATTGATTTTTTGTTTTGATGTCTTCAGATGTGGAGACAATTTTTTTCATTTTTTGATTTGTCTCCACCTGCTATTCAAGCATTCAATTAAAATACTGAAAAAAAATAGAATGAAATGAAATAGAAAACTCACCCAACTTACCAAACACCAATAAGCCACACTAGAAAGTTAAGAAATAAAAAAATATATATGTGGTGCTCAGACCTTCATAAAGTAACAAAATGTTTTCGTAGTTTCTTAACTAATTTCGAAAGTTAAACGGTCTAGCAGACGTCAAAATATTTCAAAACATAAATAAGTTTCTAATCAACAACATTTTATTTACTGAACATAGTCTGGGGTTTAGAAGTTTGTAAGTCTTGTTTTTAAGACTTTTATCTGCGCTTTGATTACCAAGTAATTGCAATTACTTACTAATGTAAAAAGTTATTTCTTAATGAAACTATTTGTATGCACTTAACATTTTATTGTATTCAATGAATTTTAAATTCAGAATAACTAATGACGAAGACTTGAAAACTTGTTTATTATTAATTTGAAAGGGTTATAAACATAAAACAAAATGCTACTACTAACTGCAAAAAAAATAATACAATGTATTTATGCAGGGCAAAGGTTTCTTTTCATACAGACAAGATCGATGACCACCACGGTTGCTAAAGGGGGATGATTGGGTGATCTATTTGTCCAGATTTCCTCATGATTTTCCTTCACTAAAGCTACTCCGATGCAAGCTCGATTGCCCCCGACTATTATCGAAGTTCCACTTTCGGGCTCCTGCTAAACTTTCTGGTACTCCTGTTACTCCTTTACACCCTCCACTCCGCAGAACAATACTTGATGCAAACTCTGTCGTCCCTCGCCTTAGCAAATTGATAAATAGTTGCAGCGATCTAGTTGATCTGCATTTTGACTCATATGCCAAGTTTCATAAAACGTGTTAGTAATGTTTAACGTTTAATTTTCTAGTTTAAATTTATTGTTGTAACTTAATTATTGTTTATTTTTCATTTTTTTCTCTCTTTGTTTGTAAGTTTGATTTTAATATCTCTAATTGTAATTTTGACTTTAATATTGATATAATTATAATTTTTAATTTTAATTTAAATTATGTACAAAACATGTTTGATTATGATTATGACATACATTTTTGATTATGACAATGATTTGATTAGGCTTTAATTGTAACATTTATATTTTGCTTTAATGTATTTTAATTTTACTCTTTTACTTCTCTGATTTGGTGTCTCTATTTAATTTTTTTTAATTTATTTTTGTTTTTCTATACCTATGTTAATTATATATTCATTTACCATAATGTTAATTTTAACTTATCAATTTTTAATTATTAAATTATTTAGTTGTAAATTTAATAGAACAATGTTTGTGGCACATCTTAATATTATGTTTCTGCGGCATGCGGTGCTATTCTGTAAGAAATTGTTACACTAACCTTAGCTAATGGTTGATTATTCGAAATATTTGCAGTGTAAGTAAACAATTGTTGGTTGGCCAATAAAAGAAAATAAATAAATTCACTGACATCAATGATGTCTTAGTTAACTTAGAAAGTACCTACATTTAAAAATAAAGTCAAATTTTCCCAGTTGAACATGTACTTTATTCTTTTGTGATAAATTTGAAATACTTTCAAAGAAATTTTACAGACTTTGGCAGTTTCATATGCTGGTCTTTGTACTTGTCCGGATTTGGAACAACAACCATATTATGAGAGGCAGTTGACTTTATTGCTGGGCTTCACGATGTTCAATCATGCGTCATCCATCATCATATTGTGTTCGATTTTCGTATGTGAATTTGTATTTTTATTTGTCTACAGGTTTCGCATCTACTTCCGGATGGTGTTATGTTGGTGCTGTACACCGAAAGCAGCAACATCAACTGACTTGAAGAAGTTAGAAATGAACAAATCGTTTTCTGGTAAGACCCTTGAGCCTGTAATTAATATAGCCGTTATAGCGTAGTGAGGACTTACGCACAATAGTTCAATTCAGGATTAGGGGCTAAAATCAAACTCGATAGATAGATAGCCTAGCGGTGACACCGAGGGACAACCAAGTCATAGGGAGGGACAACCAGGTCTTCGAACCCAAGGCACGCACGTCTGACTTTTCAGAATCATGAGCTATTGTGCGCGCATCACTGGCTTCAAAAATGGTGAAGCAAAACATCGTAAGGTAACCGGCATGATGAAAATGAAAAAATGCCTGACAGATATTTCTCAACGACATGCGAAGCCAAGTTAGAGGCACGTGGACGACGTAAAAATTCTGACATCTGGGTTAGTTACTAACTACACAAAAAATAAGTCTGTAATTAAAACCCTTTCAGCCATTTCCATGATAACATCGCGTGGGAAACAAACAGAGATTTGTTTAATTAATTTCGTCAACGTTCCTTGGTTTTGTCAAGGGCACAAAACCGCGAAGGACGTAAGTGTTAAGTGTTTACGATATAATTAGTTTCTTACCATTATGTCGAGTTACTTTCATGAGTAGACTTCTTGCTTAGTATTTCAAAGACGGCTTTAATTTTATAAGACAATCCGAGGACATATAAGGAACGTAATTCTGTTTATCTCTGTCCCTAAGCATTTGTGCTTACCATTGTTTTGTTCGCGAAAGTGCTTTGTTTATTTTTCGAGCTACAAATGATAGCAGTTTGTTTTTGATATGAGTTTTGAGTTCACAAAGGACTGAGTGTGATTAAGAGGAGAAAATGTTGAAGAATCTTGGTGTGTTTTCAATATTGTCTTTGTGCTATGGATTCTGTGAGAAGATGTAGATACTGAAGTAACTTAATTTAGTTTATGTGTAGGTACTTTTATGTCCGAGTTCCAAAATAAAAGTACACATATATAGTTGTTAATTGTTGTAGTTAAGTAATTACGTTGATACCGACATTCATACAACCAATTTGAGCGATCACATAATGGGTCAAAAAAGATAACGCGATCACTGAATTTCGAATGTTTCCGATAAATTGAGAAGTTCCGCGATTATATCACTTCGGGGATTGTCAAATCCCATGGGTTTCATCGATTAAAAGTTAACTCCGATGTTGTAATCCTTTAAAGGATCCGATATTTATCGATGTTCCGTCCAATATTTGGCAGCACCAATTAATGATACTCGTACCTTTTGGTGTAGCCGTGAGACGTGCCATTTTTATGTCTCTTTTTTATTATGTGTTTTACTGTGCGTGTACCCAGCTGTTGCCAATAAATGTATTTTTTTTCTTTCTTTCTTTTTTCTTTCGTATATTGATGGCAGTGCTAATAGCTTTGCGAAGCATGGTGAGGGTAAAAAATACAATTTTAATTCATAGTCTAAATATCTTCAAGTGTAAAAGTAAGAGACGTTTACATTTTTTAAAGGGAACGGAATGGAATGGACCCATTCTAGAAAGTCTGCCGTCTAGTCAATAGATTGGAGTAATCTGCAATGTAATATCTATAGGTATGTGCTCTCAATTCACTAAGCCTCCATTTCTAGAATGGGCCCCGACTGCTACAATTTCTCTGGCGATTCTTAAGTTAAGTGCAATCCGGTACAACGTCTTTCTTGTTTAGGGCTTTTTCATGAACACTCAGAAAAAGCAGTCGGGTTTTTTAGTTTTTTAAATTACCGTTTTTGTTTTTTTTTTGTTTTTTTTTTTATTACGATATCACTTTCACAGTAATTACAAATCTAACGACACCTCAAGCTAAAATCCATCGAGGCGTTTAGGCTGCATAGCGTGCCAAACAATTATACATACATAAACAGGTACATACTCTCGAAAAACATAACCCTCCTTCTGGCGCAGTCGGGTAATAAAATAGTAAAAACCAACCACCAAATAGTACCGGATAATACTTCGGTAGCTTAAATCTGAGATAAACTTTTCATACCGCGTACCATTTCATCCTTGGAGCGCTACTGATAATATTTTGTTCACTGACTATACTATACTGATATTTATATTTTTCAAAAGGAATAGATGAAGATTCGTCCTAAAATTTTGCAATGTTTAATCTGCCGTATGTCGCCACGAAATTGGGCAAAGGCCGACTGGATCCCGGACAGCAGGAGCCGGCGACGCGGCAGGCCCAGAAGGAGATGGCGTGACGAGTTGGACTCCTTTCTGAAGGATTGGCCAAAAGTGGCTGAAGACAGAAAAGAGTGGAAGAATGAAAGGAAGGCCTTTGCCCTGCAGTGGGACACCACAGGCTCATAATAATAATAATATTCTGTAAAAGGCATTACCCAGACTTATGTTTCACACGATCATTTACCAAACTTTTCTAAAAGTATTAACTTGCCACTTTAATAATAGGGAGCCCACATGCGTGGTTTGTTTACTCTTACCAGCACAAACCTCCAGTCTGTACTAAGGCCTTGTTAGGCAGACTTAAAACAGATCCCGTATAATGACTTTGTTGTTTTACGAAGACAACCGAAGATAAATTGCTTTTCCATAAAAAAATGGCAAAGTTTTAGGACAAGTATTCCACTCAAACAATATAAATAGAAAAGGCGATGACTAGCAATTAAGAAGTTGGTAAAAAAAATATTTTTAGTAGCACTTTGAGGTTGAAAAAAGACGGTATCTCAGTTTTAAGGTATCAATTACTTTGTCATTGTTGTACTGGTGAGCCAGTTTAACTTTTTTGAATTTCACTGTCAGCTCTTCAAGCTGGTATCTGTAAAGGTTTATTAATTAGGACGAATTTTTCTCTTTACCAAAAAGTCGAGTAATAAGACGTTGTTACACAGTATACGGTTTGGACAGTTCATTGTTGGCTAGTCTGCTGGACAAAGTCCCCATATAAGCTTTCATAAGCAGTGCGCGGCTGTAGAGTTTGAGCTCAGAGTAGTCGCACATGTTATGTTGCGCAATTACAGGCCAGGCCTAAAGACGTGATCGTAGCAACAGGCATCTAATTGATACTGCACGATCGAAGACCCAAACCGAATAAAACCCGCTTGTCGCGACCCCAGGGAGGAAATTGATACCGGGGAAAAATCTTAATTAGATTTTTTTCTATCAACTTTGGCCCTTGATTTTAGTTATGTTACTCATAGTTGTAATTTCACATAAAAACAAAATGTAGTTTTATGTTCCGTTTTTATAACCACTTTGTAACTTGTTTTGAGCTCGACAATGGTTTCATTAACAGCATTTTGTGTGTAAAATCTAAACTACGCTTGTATACGGGAGCCATAAAATGCTGCTATCGCCTTTAATAAAGCAACTTACAGTATCTTGTAACATAATGATGTTGTTTAAGAAAGTGATATTATTACGATCAATCTTCCTAGAATAACATCCAAATTTGTATTTTACTTTGCAGAATTTGAGCGGTTAGACTCTGATATTGTTTTTATCTGGTAATGAAGTACTTCACATACATTAATGTGATGAGAATTTAATTCCGAAATTAAGTTCCAAACGAAGCTTAAATATTTTCCTTGTGATTAAAATTGTTTCAAAGCTAAATCCCAAATGAAAGCGATAGAAACAAAACGTTAATCATGTTCCCTCGTACCATATGTTACAATTGGAAAGCTTTTACTTCTAATTATTTGGCAGCTATTGAACTGGCAACTTTTATAGAACGGTCGACGTTCACAGGAATTGTATAATATACATATTTAGCTATATATATTATATGTAATGGTAGCTCGACATGTAATAGGGCTCTATAATAAAAAAGACATAAATATGACACTAAATCGCTAGATAACTAAAATGAGTTCAACACTTTGGTGCCAAAACTTTTTAAAGATGTCACCAAGAAAACACACACAAGTTATAAAAGAAATGGCTGGCAACGTTTTAAGGCTTGAAAAAAAAATGCATTTTGTAATTTCACTATTATTTTTCTCTGGAATTAAATAAATATTTTACACATAAGAAGCAGTTCAAGCGACTGCACCGACCATTCATCTGCCGTATCTTGGTGAAACGGCGCCTGAGTCAATTGACACGATTGTCTATTTCTCTGTGAAGGCACAGAGGAATAGACAGTCGTGTCAATTGACAGGTATTGGTGTGATTAATGTTAAGCTCATTTGACACATCCACAAAAGCTATTTATTAGCTTTGACGAAGCAAGGCATGTGAATCCCCTACATTAAAATTTTCTAAAATCACCCATCTGCCGTTAACGGAGCCTTTTTCCAACAATGTTGGGGTCGGTTTCCAGTCTAACCAGATGCGGCTGCATACCAGTATTTTACATGACTATCAGACCTTTACAACCCCGTTACTGAGTAAATACCTCTTGGTTAATTCAAATAATTTCGACCAATTAAATAGGTGAAGAACAGTCACTAAATCAACGATGCAGTTACAGGGCATATTTTGATAAAATCAACATAATTAAGCATTCAATATTATTTACAAATAGAACATCACCTTTGTGGCTTTTACAGTTTATAATTTATGCACTTTTTAGGTTAATCTTAGATATAATTGATATCGGGAAAATCGAAAAACATTGTTTATTTTTGTTTTGAAAGGTGAATTGAGCTATGAATACTCCAGGTGTTTATAGATATGTTTGATGTAAATCGCTCCAATATGGGTATCAAATAAAAGGGCTTCACTAGTACCACAAACATAGAGAATAGACTGAACAATAGGGATAGGTGTATCTGAACACAAACATTTCACCTATAGGTATGTTAATTCCAATTTAATAGGAACGACCCTGTTGCCACTAATCGGGCAAAAATCTAGACCCCGGGAATATTGACATAAATATTGGATTTGGGATATTGGTAAAATCCCAATAACACTGCCTTACACGGAAATTCAAATCAGGCCATTATGCCCAGCACTTGTGAAAACCAGAAATAAATGAACGTTAAATGTTCTCTTTTACTTTCTATGTGGTTAGCGAATGTCAGAGTTTTCATGGCGCGAAAAATATCTCCCAATCATTCCAGCTACGATGCTTTCAATACGCACATAAATCCAAAAAGTCAATGGTGCATGCCTTGGATTCGAACTCGAGGCCGTACGCCGGTACTTCCACTATTCGATCACTGCTCGGCATGTCCTCGACTGAATACAATAGGTCCTTGGCAAGCTATTGTCCATCAAGTGCTTATTGAGTTGTAATCGGAGTACGATATATTATTAACTAGCTTCTGCCCGCGACTTCGTACGCGGATCCTTTTGCTTATGCCAGCGACAACGGGGTCGTCAAAATCGAAGATCTGAAACATCTGATGTCGAATTCTATAAGCCCGGGGACGGGAAAACAATGGGATGCGCGAGACGATTCAAGATGTTCCAAATTTTTTATTTTTGTTGGTCAACAGGAAATGCCATCAGACTTAACAACTTTTGCTAAGACGCCATTTCTATTATGTATATGTTATATTGTCTCTGGGCTTTGGAGTTCCCCTACAGGTGCTCCAGATCTTCAAATTTAGTCTCACAGCAGAAAACACTCTTCACGTGGAATAGTTTTTGCAATGGCACCATTTTTATATCTCTTTTACTTTAGGTGTTCCATTTTCCAAAATAAATTATAGCCTATAATATGTTGCGTGACGTTCACGATCAGCGGTCAGTCGCGCATCTCCTTCCCCCACTTATCTTTAGAGTCGATGCGTATATACGCTGAAAACTCAAGCGTCATGCTTTTTCCGTGAACGTCTCCAACTCGCGAGACAGTGCATGATGTTCACGATCAGCGGTCAGTCGCGCACATATTCTTCACTGGTCTCTAGAGACCTGGATGTAGATGCGTAAATACGCTGAGAATGCAGGCGTGCTTCGCGATCCCAAGAAGTTTCCACGGAGCGAGTTGCAGCCTCATGTTCTCGAACAGCATCAAGTCTCTCCTAACGCTCTTCGGTAGATTGTTGGGATCTTATGGTCTTCAATCATTTAGCACCTTTGGAACATTGGGCAAAATTTGGCCTGGCATGGTTATAGTTTTATTGTGATGATACCTGATCAATTAAAATCTAAGTGGCTGCTCCCCTGCGTTACCGGGTAAGCTACCGTGTAACGAAGATAAATGGAAAAGGAAATTAAACACTCAAATAACATAAGCCCGAAGGCATACGATAAAAAAATGGGAGTTTTAGCCAGTAGAGTCTAATTTTCAACGATATACCATCGTCATCGAAAATCAGTCCTAAACTGTTCCCGCCTTCACCGCGTAGTACCTCCTACTTATGTTATTTTATAATTATGCAATGAAATTAGTGATAGTTTTAATTTCTATATCAAATGTATCTGATCTTCGATTTTTATAAGTCAACAGGAAATGCCTATCAGACCGAACAACTTTTGCTAAGACGTCATTCCTATTTGAGTTATGGTGTAGCTGGGCTCTTGGAGTTCCACAACAGGTGTTCCAGATCTTCGATTTTTATACGTCAACAGCGAGTGCTCATAAGGCTGAACAACTCTTGCTAAGACGTCATTCCAATATATGTTATAGTGTAGCTGGGCTCTTGAAGTTCCACATCAGGTGTTCCGGATCTTCAAATTTATTCTCTCAGCAGAAAATGCTCATCACGTGGAACAATTTTTGCTATTGGACCATTTTTGTATCTCCTATAGTTTAGCTGGTCTGTTGCGGTTCTGCATCAGGTGTTCCGGATCTTCAAATTTATTCTCTCAGCAGAAAATGCTCATCACGTGGAACAATTTTTGCTATTGGACCATTTTTATATCTCCTATAGTTTAGCTGGTCTGTTGCGGTTCTGCATCAGGTGTTCCGGATCTTCAAATTTATTCTCTCAGCAGAAAATGCTCATCACGTGGAACAATTTTTGCTATGGGGCCATTTTTGTATCGCCTATAGTTTATCTGGTCTGTTGCGGTTCTGCATCAGGTGTTCCGGATCTTCAAATTTATTCTCTCAGCAGAAAATGCTCATCACGTGGAACAATTTTTGCTATGGGACCATTTTTGTATCGCCTATAGTTTAGCTGGTCTGTTGCGGTTCTGCATCAGGTGTTCCAGTTTCCAAGATAAATTATAGCCTATGTGTTGACCAGACTTAATGTCTATACAACAAAAAAAAAATCATTCAAATCCGTCCAGTAGTTCCGAAGATTAGCGTGTGCAAACAAACAGACAAACAGACAAACAGACAAACAGACAGACTTTTTTTTTGGATTCGTGCTCTATTACTGTTTCTAAACCGCATGTTTCTCGTTTCATGTGCACCTCTCAAACATACGAGGACTGCACTCCAATCTCGATTCAGTCCACCACCACCTCGAGACTGACAAGCCACACCTACTTTTCTTGACGGAGACGCAGATCAGATGTCCGTCTGATGCGGCGTATCTCAACTACCCGGGATACTCATTGGAGCACCATTTCCTGCAGCGTGCCGGGGTCTGTGTATACGTCCGCAATGACATCTGCTGCCAGCGTCTCCGTCACCTTGAAGACCCCAGTTTCTCAACCTTATGGTTGCTGGTGGACACCGGTGTGGACAAAATTGTCTACACCTGTGTTTACCGGTCGCACAGCGGCGACCAGGAGACGTCTCGACTGTTTGGCCACCTCAGTGAGGCCGCCGATGAGGCTCTGCATCGGCACCCTGATGCGCAGTTTGTCGCTCTGGGGGATTTTAATGCCAGCCACCAAGACTGGCTTTTCCCATACCAGAGGACCGACCACGCTGGGAGAGAAGCGCGAAACTTTGCAGTTTCGATGGGCCTCTCTCAGATGGTAAAGCAAGCGACAAGGGTGCCTGATGTAGTTGGTCATACTGCCAATTGTCTGGACCTACTGTTGACCACCGATCCGGACAGATGTATCGTAACAGTTTCCTCACCACTTGGAACTTCAGATCACTGTCTGGTGAAGTCTGTATCGTCCTTCTCCCCACCTGACCACGACACACGTGGTGAACGGCGAATGTGGCGTTACAAGTCAGCAGATTGGGATGAGATGCGGCACTTCTTTGCGTCTTATCCTTGGCAGCAGGTCTGCTTCTCTTCTAAAAATCCGTCGAGCTGTGCGGATGCTGTAACCGATGTGATACGTCAAGCTATGGAGTATTTTATCCCTTATAGTGACGTACCCATCGGAAGCTCAGCTCACCCATGGTTCAATGCTGATTGCGCTCATGCTGAAGAGCGTAAGCATTCGGCGTTTCTAACCTGGGTTGACGCTCGTGACCGCAAATCTCCGGATCTGAGCTCAAAGAAGAGAGCCTTTAACCGTGCTGCCAAGTCCTGCAAAAAGGCACTAAAGAAGGCACGCTTCGACCGCATTACCCATATTGGCAAAAAGCTCTCTGCACAGCCGTCCGGTAGCAGAGCATTCTGGTCCCTTGCCAAGTCGGTCGAGGCGAACTTCTGTCGGCCCACATTGCCTCCGCTGGTAAAACCTGATGGAACACTAGCTCATACGGCAAGAGAGAAAGCAGGTCTCTTTGCATCTCTCTTCGCCCATAATTCTCGTCTGGACACTGGCAGTGCTACTCCACCGACTCTGCCTCATTGTGACTCGTCAATGCCCGAGGTTCACATAAGGAACAGAGAAGTTCTGAGAGAGCTGCGTCGTCTAGACGTGAATAAAGCTAGTGGACCAGATGGCATACCAGCGATTGTTCTCAAGGCTTGTGCGCCCGAGTTGTCTCCTGTACTGATGCGCTTGTATCGCCTCTCATTTAGGACTGGTATAGTGCCCAAGTCCTGGAAGCTTGCCAACGTGCAACCCGTGCCCAAAAAGGGCAGTCGTGCCGATCCTGCCAACTATCGGCCGATTTCAGTAACCTCCATACTCTGCAAGATTATGGAGCGTGTATTGAACTCGCGCCTCATGGCATACCTAGAAGGTAACGATCTCCTCAGTGACCGACAGTACGGATTTCGCCGCAATCGGTCTACTGGGGACCTACTAGTGTATGCCACCCACTTGTGGGGCGAGGCCCTCGAGAAGAATGGGGAAGCGATTGCTGTTTCCTTAGACGTCTCGAAGGCCTTCGACAGGGTATGGCACGCTAGCCTTTTGAGTAAGCTTCCAGCGTACGGCATTTCCCCTGGTCTGATTAACTGGGTAAAAGACTTCCTGAGTGAACGGTCTCTCCGAGTAGTTGTCGACGGGTGCTCATCAGAGCCCATGACGACTAATGCCGGAGTTCCTCAGGGGTCTGTTCTCTCTGCAACCCTATTCCTACTGCATATCAACGATCTGCTGGTGCCCGGTATCTATGGGTATGCAGATGATAGCACAGTTGTAGAGAGATACCTGCCCGGTGCTCGGGCTAGTAAGGAGCTAATCCGGTCCGAAAGAGAGGCTATGGTGGAGCGTACGAATAGCTCACTGCAGGCAGTCTCCAAGTGGGGTGAAGCCAATCTGGTGGGATTCAACGCCGCCAAAACACAAGCGTGTCTGTTCACCGCCAAAAGGAGCCCGTTTACCTTAGCTCCTGCTTTTCGTGATGTCTCCCTGGAATGCACCGATCGTCTTCAGCTTTTAGGAGTCGAAATCTCCTCAGACCTGAATTTTGGGCGGTTCATTGAGTCCAAAGCCAAGGTAGCAGCTAGAAAACTTGGCGTTCTTGCAAAGGTCCGGCGGTACTTCACACCGGGACAGCTTTTAATGCTATACAAAGCACAGGTCCGTTCGTGTGTGGAGTACTGCAGCCACATATGGGCCGGTGCTGCCAAATGCCACCTGGCAGCTTTGGACTCGGTGGAAAGGCGTGCGAAGAGACTAATTGGTGATCCAGATCTGGTTGAGTCCAATCTACAGAGTCTTGAGCACAGGCGTAGGATAGCCAGCCTTTCGGTGTTTTACAGGATGCATTTTGGAGAGTGTGCGCAGGAATTACATGATTCGATTCCACCATCTCACTTCTACCATCGGACAAGCCGACGTACGGCGAGTATCCACCCTTATGTTGTTGAAACCTCTACGACCCGGACCAAGCGGTTCGCCTCGTCGTTTATACCACGTACATCAAGGGACTGGAACAATTTGCCTGCTGCGGTCTTCCCGTCCGATTATAATTTGGGTGTCTTCAAGGCAAGAGTGAATAGGCTCCTAATAAACTAGTGCGCCTCACCATCAACGATTGCATCACTGCTTACCATCAGGTGGGATTGCAGTCAAGTACTAGTTTATAATATTTAAAAAAAAAAAAAAAAAAAAAAAAAACCCCCCTCAATTATTATTTTTTAAATATATTCAATGTACAGACACAGTTTTTTTACAGTCTTATTATAATGTATAGATGATCACGGCTGTCTGTCTCCTATCTGTTGTGATTTATGTTTCACTAATATGAGTCACCATGACTTTTAATAACATTTTTTTTATATTTTATCTTGTGTTCAAAATTTATGGTTGAGTTATATTGAAATTTATTTCTGCTTATATTTCGACTTCAATAACTTGTCAAGCGAAAGCTTAGCAGTTAACTAACTAATGACCAATATGACTGCTCCTTTAGTATAAAAGCTTCTGTTATTAAACTAAAGTAACCGTGCAAATAGTTTATTACGTTATGGTATTTAGTTGAAGACGTCTATGTTTTTGAAAGAACTACCTCTTTTGTCTTTCTATATGAAGTCCATCCAACGGTTTTTGTAAGACATCGCTTTTAGCGATAAGGACGCACTAACACATTAAGTAACTCTTTTATTTAATGCGTATATTATATTCGTAGTTTTTGTTGCAGCCAGCCAGAGACACTATCGCGACATATCGTCTTTTAGCAGAGCATGACATTCGAAGAGACGGAGTAACACTTCGCGCTCAACACCGCAGCATGGTAAGACAGAACTTTCATTAATCAACAGATACAGATCTCAGTTCAGCTTAGAAGAGCTATACTAAGGGGTTAGATATGGAGTTTAATAAAATAGATTCTTCAACTTAGAATTTATTATACCTAAAGGTGGCGGTTCGCGCCGCGACAGAGACGCGCGACCGAGACAGGAGACCACGACCGGAGACCGCGACCGTCACTTGATGTTAGGCAATGTATAAACGACAGTTCGCGAGCGAGACAGCGACAGGAGACAGATACAGTACATGAAGAAGAGACCGAGACACTTGTCTCGGTCTCCGGTCTCGGTCGCTTGTCTCTGTCGCGGTGCGAACCGCCACGTTTACTCATTTCGATAGTTATACTGGAAATTACACTTAATCAGCTCTTTTTACGTTGAGAACGTGTTATGAAGTAACTCATCACCTTTAAAAAATAACCTTGAAAATGACTCACAGTAGCACATTAATTCATATAAAGGATCAATAATGTACGGAGAGATAGATAACCATAATTAAGAGTAATACTACTAATGCACCGGGCAACGCCTGAAGTCAGATAAATACATTAAATTATGGTTCCGATACTCCCATAACATGAAGAAAACATTAGGAAGTGGCAAAGAGCGGGCCGAAAAGCCCGCCTTTCTCCACTTCCCAGTGTTTTCAGACTGCCTTATGTAATTTTCACGCTCAGAAAGTGCTGATCCCCAGTCTAATTGGTATAAATGACTTTTGATTTTGTTTTTATTTTGATAATATTGTGATGAGTTTTTCAATAAATTGTACTTTCTAAGCTAATCCTGGCCATCGTTGAATAGACAGCGTCGTAAGGAAACCTTTACCACTATCCTTGAGCAAGCTATCTGTATGAGAAGAGGCCTTGGTTCTTCAATAGGAGCGTATCAATCTGGAATTACGACTGAAGTCTTTTCCACGTAACATCGGTAGCTTAACAAAATAAAATCGATAATTATCGCTACATAATATTTAATGAACGCTTGCCTCGATATATTTGGGGTAAGGAGGGCGTGCACCCCTTTCCTTGTTTTATTTTATGCCATAATGGAACTGTCGACAAGTAGAAGACCTTCATTACGTAAAGGATGTTTAAATAAAAATACCTTTCCCTTGATTGCTTACCATTTTCTGAGAATTGGTTTCAGTAAATCAGCCCACACAGTGGCAATCATAACATTAAAGTGAAGAAGACTGTATGTAGGTATTTAGTCCTATACATACACACATCAACACTGTCTAGGGATATTTTGGATTTACTCAATTTACTCAAAATGTATTAAAAATAGCATTCAACATGTTTATATTTTTATAAAGCCCATTTATCTGACTACACTCCAGAATAAAAGAAAACAATGTTTTTTTGCGTAAACAAATTTTTATTCAAATAAAGAAAAAACATGAAATAATGGTAAAAATAACGAATGTGTTTCTCAAGAAAGATTTACAAATAAGAAAAACATAATTTGTTTTTAACAGTTCTGTGAAAAATCAGTAGTCAGTAAAACCACCCATGACGTTAATAACGGTCCTGCAACAGTTTTTCATGCTTTGGATTAAGTTATCCAAGTCTTGCTGCGGTATATTGTCCCAGGTCCGGCTAAGATGCAAAAAAAGCTGCTCTTCCGTCGCAACGTTTGCAGGGAAATTCCTCATATCCCTTCTTTGGAGCATGTCCTACGCGTGTTCTATGGGGTTTAGGTCAGGCGATTGAACGGGCCAGCCTAAGACCGATACGTCGTGCTCCTGCAACCAGCTCGTCACCACTCTCGCTGTGTGCGGACGGGCGTTATCGTGCATGAGCGTGAATTCTTGGCCCATTTGTAGTCGATGAGGGTAGATTATTGGTACTAGCACCTCGTTACGGTATTTTTCAGCCGTCATGGTGTTTCTGATCCAAACGAGGTCTGTTCTTCCACCAACACGAATTCCCACCCAAACCATAATTGTCCCGCCGTGGTATGAATGGACTTCCTGAGGATGTTGCAGACGGCTCTCACGACCAGGAACTCGCCAATCACGCACTCTACGTGTATCGGGATGGAAACCAAACCGGGACTCATCGGTAAACCGCACTACAGACCACTGGTTTTCTTGCCAGAGCAAATGTTCACGAGCCCACTCTAGTCGTCGTCCACGATTTCCTCGGCGTAGTGCTGGAGTACGAAGCGGTCTGCGAGCATGAAGGTTAGCTTCATGCAGCCTTCTCCTCACAGTTTGGTCACTCACAAGCAACTGGTGCTCTGACTGGAGCCTCTGAACCAACTGCATGGCCGTAACATTTGGTTGTCTTCTCGCGGCAACTTGCAAAAATCGGTCTTGTCGTTGAGTGGTTATGCGCTTCCCGCCTGGGTGTCTTTCAGCCACTTCACCAGTAGCACGATAAAGTGACCATAACCTTGATATTACGTTTTGTCTTGTTCCAAACTCCTCAGCAATACTCCGTTGAGTAGCACCAGCTTGGAGCATGCCTACTGCCCTTAACATTTCTTCTCTAGTTAAAAGGCGCCGCTGCATGATGCACACAATAACATTAATTCGGAATTAACCGATAACTTGTTATAAAACTTAAATTGGACACAAAAGAATAGCCACAAACTACTGTAGGTAAATGAAACCTTCGGACTTCGCTAACATTATGCCACGTAAATCTTTTGTTTTTAATGTATTTTATCAAATTCAAATTTAGAATCGTTCAAAAAGGCTTACAAAATAAACTTTCTTCAAAAGAATTTAGAAGTGGCCAGTATTTTTTGAGTTTAAGAACTTTATACAAAATATCCCTAGACGGTGTTGATGTGTGTATAATACAACACTGTAGATTTTTTTTTATATCTCTGGTGTCGTAGCTGTATTTTGTTTTTTATTACAGTTTTCCCTGCATCCAAGTTCGGTTTCTGGAAAACAATTGTTACCGCATCTTATTCTTTGCTTACTCATGGAAATAGAAATTCTTTTCACTGTAGAAATCTTTCGACATAAAAACACAATAAAATGTGTTTTATATTCCTCGAACAAATGGCACGGGAGTGTTTAGCGACAGTTATCGTGGTTCTTCTAATTGACCTCGTTCAATGCGTTGTTATCTTAATGAGCACTTTGCCAAACATATTGGCAGACACGCAAACCTATAAGTTATAAAGACAAGTGTTATTTCTCTTTTATTTGTAATAGATTGTGTCAGGAACGTCAGCTTGAAGCAATTTGTCATATGCTGTTCTATTGGAAATATCTTTTACATTTCCGACTGACTGACTGTCTTAGTCTAGTGGTAGGAAATATAAAAAGCTCCTATAATAAAAAATAAAAAGTTATCATAATCAAAGACATTAAAACGCCTGCACTAAAATTAATAACGCCCTATTACATAACATTGCTAATTTCATTTTAAAGCTTTCATAACTTTTGATAGGAGCTTCCTATAGTTGTGTAAAAAATATATGTTAAGGTAGCAAATAGGTGGTAAATAATATTAACATTAACAACACGGTTAATAGAACTCTAAAACTACGAGAACTTGGAAGTGGCCAGCCAACCTGATGTCAGGATGGCTGGCCACTTTATTTCATTGAGATATTTCTTTGTGCAAAGGTACCAAATATTTCACTTTTGGTACTAAATAGTACCAAATAGGTATTAAATAGTGCACATGGTATTAAGGACATATTTATTTATTTATTTATTTAGGTTAACCAACAATTGTTTACACTATGTACATTTCTGACTTAATGACTAGAGTAACATTTACAAGTGCAACAATTAATTACAGGTTAACACAGCATGCACAAAAACGGTTTAACATAACATAATATTTATTTAAGTTATTGACATTAGGACTTATACCTACTTGCATTAAACAATTAAAACAATAGTAAAGAAAACTATCAAAATTATTAATTCAAGGCTGTCTACAATTATACCTACTGATAAAATTGTGATTAATTGATTGGATTATGGAATAAAGAAAAAAGAAAAAAAAACGCAGTTGAAAACGCAGTTGAAAACGCAGTTGAAAAATATATCTCACTTGGTCCAGTCATTCTGCCGGTCACTTTTAGTTTTGTGTGATAAGTGAACCTTGTGTCTGATTTTACGCCGCCCATGGGCTTCTGACTCGGCTGCACATGCCGTTGATACATATCTAAATGTTTCACTGGACATACATGCGTAATATTTATTTTTTCAAGTATTAAAGACGGCATTTCTTTTCTGCCATACCGCAGGGCAAATACTATATTTCTGTGTTCATTCTATCTCATACAGATAAGAGGCAAGAGTATTGATCAGTACGTGTCGGAGATTTAGGGCTACTATCTTCAGGTTTCCTTCTGTTTTCCGTCACCATAAATTATCTTAAGGAGTCGACTGCGCAATCAAATTAATCTGTTTTTTTTTCTTAAATCATATTTTATACCCGTCTTAAAGTAGATGATTATGTCTTAAACAATACAGTATGAGCAAGCTAATTTAAGTTGTAGCTATTAGAAATAGAATAGAATTCCATTTCTCTTTTTCTTTACTTTGTCGAATCATTTAACTAAAATGTTAATTGCATTTGGACTCTTTTTCATGAATCTTGTGATTTATCACTTGTGAATTTGTCTATTTGTACTTGTGATGTATTAATCACTTATGGATGAATATTATCATAATTTTACAAAAGTTACAGTAACATTACTGTGACACAGTTCTAAGTAGGGTCAAGGTTTTCACAGTCCGACTGTATCTAGACCTACATTTACCAGTCACTGTTCTAAAGCTCTAGAGAATAACTGCCATTAGTACAGTAGGAACTCGTGAAAGTGCCGGTAGTCTGTCAAAGTGTTAAGTAAGGAAATAATGGATATAACTTGTCGACGTGTAAAAGCAAGGACGCATTAATGTATAACTTAAGTTTCGGTGCAAACTTTAATTTGTTCAAACAGTTCAAACTATTTTGTTACACATCAGGGAGTTGGGTGTTAGCTACTAAAGGATAGGAACCTTTTTTTCCGAGCTTGTAAAGTGAGCCGCGTAGGTACGTATTAATTGATTAATCGGTCGAATTGACATTTAGTTTACCTACATCAAGTATACTAAATGTCAATTTGACCGATTTAAAATAAAAAATTGTTGTTACGAATATATTATAAACCTATTTTGGAAACTTTATATATCTTTGGGTAGTCATGCTGACCTGGTTTTAAACATAAACGCTATATTTTTAGCATAGTAGTAGTACGAATTGAATTGACGTCACGTAAAGATTGGTCAAGAATTTGTGCTTGGGCTACTGATTTATACAGTAGACCGTACGTCATGCCTGTGCCCCCGGGGTTTGACCTCGACTTAGCCTATCTTCATCGGAATCAGGTACAATAAAATTCAAGAATAGCTCTTCTCGGGCCTCGAGCGAAAGCCGGCTTTCGCAAACAATCGGTAATTTGATTGTGGCTGGAATTCCGGTAGTTGACGTTTTAAACTGTTTTGTGTTACATCCGACGGGCGTGCCATCGCATCCCGCTAATATTATAAATGTGAGTGTTTGTGAAGATATTTATTTGTTACTAAGTAGGTACTCACCGTTGAACTGATTTGGATGAAAATTGGCAGAAAGATAGACCATTTTACGGATAAACATACTTTTCACCCTGGTAAACTTTCCAAGGTTATCCCAGTTACTAAATACGATAGAACATACAGACGCGCAGAACTTTTACAATTCTTAATATCCCCTTTACGCGATTTTGCGAGTTATATCCGAACATAGCATAAATAGATGTCGTCAGAAGACATGACATAAACTGATAATAGCGTATTTTTCTGGTGTGTCGTAAAAGGCCACTATTACGGCCTGTTCACGACCTTGCCTTTGTGAGTGGTGGCTAAGCGCGGTGCGGCGCGCATAAACATTCAAAGTATGAAAACACCACAAGACACCGCTCGACCGTCTATTTGTTATTGTTTATTTATCTTTAATCCAAAAAGGTAAGTAAATTATAAACTAAGCCCCTCAAAACCTCGAATTTGTGTAGTTAGGGTCTATAGAGTTGGGCCGTAGGTATAGATTCAGAAGCTTGGCTCTACATGAGATCTGATATCTTTTTCACAGGGCAAACCTTATGTGGTAGTCTTGGCAACATTTTACATGAAATGTTTTTGGTGGGATTTTAGTTCTTTTTGTAAGTTGCTAGGCAATCTTTTTAGTGTTTATTTTTTTCTTCTTTTTTGGGGTGTATTTCTTGCACATCAGCAGTGCCGGTTTCCTCTATCTTTGCCTATTTTCTTTGATGGTTTACTGATTACCATAAGCGATAAATCAAGGCGATATTTCGCTCTTAAGGGATTATGTTATCTCAGGGGATAGGGGGCGAAAGTTATAAGTTTATGAATTTTATTGTTGATTGTATACTGTACATAGATTACATACCAAATTTCAGCTTTCTAGCACTTCAGGAAGTAGCCAAACATTTTGATGATCATCAGTGTGTCAGTGTGTTCGTGGCAAAATTGGTGTATTTTAGATATCAATAAAATCAAAAGTATTAGAGCTATTTAATTGAGACTTACTATGTTTAATTAATCTATTATTGACATCATATCCTGAGAATATGAACTATCTGGTACATCGGAAACCAACTCTATGAGGGTTCAAAAAAATGACGAAACACTTCGAGAAAAGGTAGGTAGTGCCCACGCGCTTCGCTTGGCTCGTCTTGGCGGGGGCACTACCATGCCCCCAGATTAAAAAGTTAATTATTTTAATAAACTTTTTAATTTGTCTTTTCATTTAATTTGTTAATTATGCGAGAGTCCGTGTATTTTTTGCGAGACTTAGTACAGAAGGTACCTACGCCGAAATGACATTTTTTTTTCCAATTGAACATAAACTTTATTTTGTTTGTGATAAAGTTGAAAAACTATATAAGAAATTTGACACATTGGGTATTTTGATGTCTTGGCCTCTGTACAATAAACTTTTCTATTATATTTCATTCCTAAAATATGATCAATGCTTGCTTGTTTGAATCTATAAATAAATGTTGGCCATGTGAAAACTAGGTCACGTTTTGACTACGTAATTCAGTACACATCACAATACACAATATTTATTTATTTCATACCATTATATTGCAGAGGTATGAATATTTCTAGTATTATTAAACCCGAAATTATTGTCTAGCCGCGTTAAGCCGAATAACGTTTTGCCTTAAGTGGCGTTTATACCGCGTGACGCACGCGGTATAAACGCCTAAGCAAGGACTTGAACAAAATGCCTGCTGCGGTCTTTCCGTCCGATACAATTTAGGTGTCTTTAGACTATAGTGAATAAAAACTTAATAAAATAGTGTGCCCCACCATCATTGCTTACAATCTGCTGGGATCTCAGTCAAGCACAAGTTTAAACAATAAAAAAATATGTTGTAGAAATGATGACTAAACATCTACATAAATTTGTAGCTTAAAAAATTAAAGCCTAAAAATGGTCTGGTTCGGGCAAATTAAAGTTCATGATTAATGTCTCAGTGTAAATAAAATGACCAGCAATACAATGAATTTAATTGAGCTGAACCCTTTTACCCTACAAGCCTATGATTACTTCGTCACAACATTTCATTCACCCCTGTGGAAATCTGTTGAAATCCATTCAACTGAAAGCTGTCATTACAGCATGATTAACAACCTAAATAATTCAAGCGTGAATTTTTATAAATAAATTGTAAGTTTCAGTTTTAATCCACCCATTGATGTACCTACATAATGAACATGTAATTTCAAGAAAATATTTTGAAGCGAATTATAAGTCAAAGTTAAATGGTTTATTTAAAATCAACCGTTTAAAAGAACGTATGAACAGTTTTAATTTCTCGGAATACACTGGCGCATTCCCTGTAATATTAACAGATTTACTACCTAATAATATCAAAAAAAAAATGTGTTGTGCGAAATACCTTCAAATTATTCTTTTTTCAGATACCGCAACGTTTTTGCAATCAAATGCATTTAAATATTTGCCAGCGGGATCAATATTGAAACAACATCAGCACTTCTTTTCTTTGATCATCACAACTATACATAATAGAGCCTGAAAAGCTTAACACTTAGCATTTTACACACTTCAACACATATACTTACTTACGTAGGGCCTATTATTACTTTAGAAAAAGGTTGTGTGCCTATATGTACTTAGGCCCTATTATTACTTTAGCAAAAAGGTTGTGTGCCTATTGATAACGATAACAATGAAACCAAAGCAAATCTAACTTCATACACAGACTTTTTTTGGTTTTACCATGTCGAAATTTGAATATAAAAGGCATGAATCCTCACAAAATAGCGCCTGGTGGAACATGTAATTTAAGTGTTTCTCCATATTGTTTGGCGTATATTAGGTAGGCAAAAACCCAGACACTTTGCGTTAAGAGCTGAGCTAGACACTGAACCTTGTATACTAGGTAAACCTAATTTGCAAGTCAATTTGGTACCTAACCAGGCCCTAGTAATGTGTATTTACTGTTGTAATATAGGCTACTACGTAGCGTAGGTACGCACTTGTTGCTTGAAATTGTGTTATTTTAATACCTAAATCTCTGTTGACTCAATGGGGTGAAGAAAGCCAACCCTCTCCACCAGGTATTGTACTAACTGTAAACAGCAATTTTTCTAGTTTTGTTTCAAAAACACTGTGACACAAGAATTGTAAAATAAGAGATCCGAGTATTCTTTTAATAAGCTTACAACGAATAGATACAAAACAATCATAACTACTTCTATTTTTTAATTAGCGAGTGTCCAATGTGCTCTTTAAACTCTTTGCGTAAGATACAATAAGAATGATAAACATATAATCTAACCTAACTTACAATACCTATCCTATAGCTAACCTAACAACCTAACCTAACTACCTTACTAAATTACATTGATTTTGAAAGATACAAAATACATAATTTTAAACTGAACTACTACGCTTCATGACTCTATGTAACCTACAATTAACTTAGTGTTCCCGGTCTATTTAAAATTTCAGACAGAAAAAAAAAACAAAAAAAAACAACACACATAATCAAAAAATCCATCAAAAATATACCTATTTGAAAAGAAAGTCCCGTGTTTTTAAGGATATTAGTTACATATCAAAACACAAATTTTTCCCCTTTTAATATAACTATAGATATAGATAATAAAAATACCTACTTAGTACTACCTGAAGACCTCTTTTTTCTGACTCCTGAGTCACAAAAAAGAACGCAGGCTATGTCTGTACAACCTTCAAAAAAATGTAGATTATACCTAAACAAGTTGAGGTCTTATCTTGTTGACCTAAGATTAGCTTGCTATAACAAATTAAAACTGCCTGACAAAGGTGTGTTTTATCTTTATTCAAGAGTGGTTTTGAATAAGATTAATTCTAGTTTTCATTTCAGAAATACAAAGACAAAGCTAGTTAATAAATACTGAAATAATGTAAATTAATGACTGCGTGGTCATTGAGCGTGAGGTCCTGGGATGGACTCCTAGCATAAAGTTCTAAAGCCGTATAGAGTTTTATCATCAAGAATTGCTCAGTGGCAACCCTTAGTTCGGAGGTTAGGATATATCAAATCGTTGGACCTGACCTTCCTCCGGTTGAATTGCAATTTCATCGGGTTAGAGGGATGAAAGAGATACTCGTAGTGTACTTGTGATCAAGTTAAACATCCACTTGTGCACTAAACATTATTATGTCCCTCGTTGATGGTTCCGTCGAAGCCTTTGAAGTTGGTCACCATAGCTGACAGGGAAATTCGTAAAGATAGGCATTGCCTATTTCTGGCTATGTCATCTATGTAATAAATACTGAAAATATACTAGTTCAGTAAGTTAAATATTGCTATCACCAATTTGTAATGAGTACAAAGGCATCAAAAGCCTTCTTTCTGCTTCTAAATTCGCAATAAAAAAAGTCCCACCAAGTTCTAAGTGAAAAAACAGTTGTCAATACTTATTATTTGTTTCTTCCATGTGCGTCACTTGGCCTAAGTTTCCTCAGCAAATGGGCATTTTCCTTTGCTTAGCAGAACTAACAAGGAACGTGCGAAGGAATTTTACGGTAGATGTTGATTGAAAGGACAAAAGGTTACGGTGTATGAGCCCTGTACCAATATTTTTAGCTGTATTTCCTTAAAGACTAATTAAATAATAGACTGAGGAAAGGCTTTTAAATTAAGGATGACAGGACGTTCTCTTTTAATTTATTGGTGAAGTTTATTTTTATTTCAAAGGAGAATGGTTAAGAGCGTACCCAGACCGATACATATTTTTTCTCCAAGTAAATTCAAACATGCTGTCTTAGGATTAATTAAAATACTCCACGAGGGCAACAAATACCGACATATTTCATAATGCTACAATTAACTTCGTATCTGGGTACGCTCTTACCCATTTACCTTTGAAATAAAAAGAAACTTCATCAAATTAAAAGAGAAGCCCTTCCCCAGTATATTATTCAATTAGTCTATAACAAAATACAGCTGAAAATATTGTCTACAGAATTTTGAGTCGACGTTTGTAATCCATTCATTGATAAAGTTGGAGCCCATGAAGTTGATAGAGTGTATTGGGGCATGACGGCATAACAACCGAAGAGGCTTTACATCGTCCCAAGCGATTCAATTCCCAAACAAAAAGGGCCTGAGAATTGAATCGATAAAGATTGTTCAAGATTGTAATCGATTTTCTTTTTTGTTGACAGATCACTCGAATGCTACAGAACTGATAATGAACGGCAACGCAGTGCGAATGAATCCGAGGGGGGAACCCGATGAGAGACACTTTCATATGTGCGACGATAAGTTATAAAATAAGTGTAAATTTAGTATAAGTAGACTAGTTTTCTACAAGAACTCAATTGATCGATAAATTGTAATATAATGATCTCGTAGTTAGTTTGTACAAGAATTTTGTTAAAACGCTAGATTTTATATCATAAAATTTGATGAAAAAGAAATTATTATCATAAAGTTTTTCCATTCTTAGGATATTAAATCTCTTAATTAGCGCTGTTATCGATACATCGAAATTAATCACATTCTCCGAGATCTCATTTGGGTACCCATTGTTTGTAAAGGATCCATTACTTCTTTTTGTTAATAGAAAATTTCTAAATGGAAATATATATTATATAGGAGCTCACAAGATTCGAAATTTTTTGCAGCTTGAATGTTAAATTTTATGTACGTACCATTAACTTTGTGTGGTTTTCATTTTTATGTACTTTTTTTCACTACTGATCCTAAACTGCATAGGTTGCCTATTGACTGCAAATTATTCTGCCAAGCATGAGATCTTTGGTTCAAATCCTGGGTCGGTGTAAGTGTTATGGTTTTATTTCATTACAAATTTCAATAGTAGTACGGAACCTGGATTTATGCAATAAACTTACTCCTATTATATATTAAGGATATGAGATTTCAACAAAACCGGTGAAATGAGGATGTACTATAAGTAGGTACATCTCTGCCTTACTTTTCGAGGAATATGGGCGTAATGTTGTGATGTAATAATTATCTTAATTACTGATCTGTAAAGTTTTTTCTTCCTGTAAGTAATTATAGCTGTAAAGGCAATATGGCACCCTTGTGTTAAGGTGTTTTAAATTGGTCATAAAAATCATTTGCATAATATTGCTATAACTAATTTGTATTAAATACAAAAGATTTCTTATCTTAACATAAACTTTGAACCAGTCAGGGTCATTCATGAAACCTCATTTGTAATAAGATCATTTTGATAATAGAAAAACTAAGTAAGTACCTACATACTTGCTTGATTACATAGGAATAGAGTTTGGCTATAAAAGCGTTTCCAATGCTATTGTAAGTCTAAATAACAAATTATTATCATATTGGGTGGTGCGGAAAGTACGTAGGTATAAAGGTGCGTAATAAAATTATTTTAACCCTTTTAACGTCGTAGTCATGTTTAGATGACAAACCAAATTGTGCCCAGCACGCCCTACGTCACATCTACAGACATGACAAATTTAAACAGTTAGTTTGAAGCTTGGCGCCACTGGCAAGTTCTTGCGCTTTTCACGTGATAGTCAAGAAATTAATAGACTTAATAATAAAAATAATCATTTTATTTCAGCAATAAAAAACTATTAATTGTTAGTAAAATGTAAACATGACAACACATTCATGATTGGACAATCAAATTGGCTCCCATATTCAGGAGACCGTACGCGCTGCCCCGAACCCTCTGTAGCAACGAAGTGGCATGCTTACGCCTGATTGCTGCAAAGCCATCAACAAACATGCCCGAAGCACTGCAAAAGCGTGGCAGCCCTAACAGCATCCTGAACAAGTAAAAGTGGTTAAGCATATTTGTCTTAGGTTACTTATCCGCAAAATATGTCATCACGGATGAAACGTTACCCTTCTAAAATGATGTGATTATATCGGCTTAATAGATAAGCTTGTCTTTCCCCTCCCGCTATCAGCCATTTTCTCCTTATATGATTTAAAACAACAACGTTCTTGAATTAAATTACAGCAAATAGCCTTTACATCCTCTTGTCATTTTCTTCTTTCTTATTAGAAATCGTCACATTTTCTAAATAGTTTAATCTGGTCTAGTATACAGAGTGGAAGATACATCTTCGCTCATCAGGACACCATGAGTTTAAGAAATGATCCTGGTGCTCTTAGCGTTTAATTTGTCGACTTTTCCTCATTTACAAGTTTTCCTGATGTTACATTTGCCTTTGACTGCGTGAAATCATGATTTCTATCTAATCCAGTGAGATTTTAAATGAGAGAAGTGTCTCAATTACTTTTTAACCGACTTTCAAAAAAGGAGGAGGTTCTATGTTCGTGTGTATGTATTTTTTTTTTTTTTTTTTTTATGTATGTTACCTGATTTCTCCCCCATTTGTGGACCGATTCTCAAAATTCTTTTTTTATTTGAAAGAGTATACTCCTGAGGTGGTCCCATTTTAATTTGGTGAAGATCCGGTGCTGATCTTCGGAGATATACAACGGAACTCTTAAAAAATGAACGGCAAATCTGTCGTGATTGCTGGAATCGCTTGGGTGTTTATTGTTTATACAACATAATGACGTATCATCACGCCTGTATGCTCTGAGGGGTACGCAGGTGGGTACAATATACCTAGATTTCGTCAGTTAGGTATGTTAATTTTAATTTATTAGGGATTAGTGGAAAACCCTATGATGATGACATGTATTGTTAACAATTAACAATATAAAATAAATTCATGGCAAATTTTTTTATGGTAACAACTAAAAATGGAAAAATAAAAAACTTTTTTGCAAAAAATAAAACCGACTTCAAAAAAACACTAAACGGTGTAAAATAACTCTAAATTCGGAAGTCGGTGGCCCATCATGAGTAAGACAAACCCACCAAAGCCACAGACTTCCGAATTTAGAGTTATTTTACACCGTTTAGTGTTTTTTTGAAGTCGGTTTTATTTTTTGCAAAAAAGTTTTTTTTAAAGACACATTTCATTAACATAATAATAAGACTCATAGTAGCTATTTACAATTTTAATTAAAAAAGGCATCAGAAAAAATCATTAAAAATTGGGAAACAATGACGAAAAATTTTTAAGTTTGGGGGTCAAGAATCATAATACAGAACACTTGGTATTCAATTAATGTAATAACTGAGCAGCAACATCCCTTTTAAATTTAATCTTGTACTATCAGCACCACCAATAACGTGTACCATAATAGTATATTTTCATACACATATTCATACTTGCATTAAAGACAATACCGAGTTGTTAATTAATCAACCCTTTCTGTTAATCATTGAATATTTATCTATACTAATATCACACTATAATTATAAGAATCTTAATTTTTCTAAATAAAAATGTTGTTGTTTATAATCTTGGTTTTACTTTTTACCTGTTTTTGTAAATAAGATTGTATATTAAGATAATTATTTACCCTAAGTATTACATAACTTTATTGCTGAAGAATTAGGTCACAGAGGTCGCTCCATTTGATTGGTAAAAGTAGTTTCAACAAGTCTTGAATGACCTTTAGAATTCAAGCCTCAAATTCAAATCGATAGAACAAGCAATCAAGTTTTCGTGATTCATTGGATTTTCTATCTAGAATAAAAAACTTGTATTGTCGCGTCATGTTCTAACAGAGAAAACTTGTGTGTGTACTGCATGCCGTAATTACCATGTAGGTTGATCGGTATCAAGGAATTCCTACAACCATTGTGCCAGGAGGAGTGAAACACATCAATCACGAAAAAAAAAATCGAACTTGAAACGTAGCGACAATTCCAGATGCCAAATTTCTCTATGATTTTGTCGTCGATTGTTGCTGAGATGGGATTGCAACTAGATTTTAAACATTTTTAATTCATTGAATTGACATTTATTTATTACACACTCTTCATTTGTCTGTTCTTTTCCTTCGGCTTTCAGTAAAAACACATGCAGCTGAATTTCACATTGAGTGACTGCCAATATGTCCTTCACAAACCATTACCTACTGGCTGGACTTTCCGTAACGACTGTGTAGGACCTTCAAATTATAGCATAGGCCAACGGCTTTTTGTTGATACTATCAGAAGCATGGAGACTTGCAATATTAAACATTTGCTAACAGATCAAACGAATTACCCTCAACGTGCGTTACTTTACTCTGAAAATTAAACTGGATATGGCAGTTACCAATCTACGAACCAACCACGGCAACTGTAGCTTTACTCAGAAAATAGCCGTGCAGCTAGCTTACGTAGCTTCGATCCCTTCGTTCTCTCCCAGTTATTACCAACTAATCGTACTAATAATCGATTCCAATCTAACAAGTTCATACATAAGTAGCGAAACAACTGAACTGCGCAATAAAGAGATAAAGGAAAATTCGGACGGAACACTGAAGGGCAGTTAGAATTTTCCTGCTTTCGTTAGGGCCCCGTTTGTAGCAATTACAGGGGACAATTTGCGACAACCGTAAACCACATTAAAGCCAGAGTACGTACCTTCTTGATCAAGCCAGAAGTCTGGGATTAATTTCTTACACTAGGCCAACAAGGTTGAATCAATTAGTTTTTTGGATGTAGGTAGTCTGGGGTGTTACTCGGTTGTTAATGAATTTTATACTACTAGCGGTCGTCACGCAGTTTCAACCACGTAGCTCCCGTTCTCGTGGGACTACAGGGATAAAAATTACCTTACGTCACCCGTGAAAACTTTAGATTCCCAAAGGTTTTATAAAATCAGTAGTTATTCATATTTATATTCATATATTATTCATATTCATATCTTTATTTGCATTCCATAATGTGTTGAGATTGAGTTTTTAAGTTTATTCGTTACATACACAAATACATGCCTGGCCCTCTTTATAATATTGCTATAGAAGTGTAGATTGGTAACTGAGGCTTACATCTGCAGTAATGGTGGACGAATGACTGCTAACATATCGTCTTCCTATAATCACATAAAAGGTAAAATAATTTGTAACAAAACTGGAAGCGACTTAGTACTCCAAAAAGATGTAGGGTTGCTGTTTGATGTACGAATTTGGACGCGAAAAAAAAAACCAACACTCCCATACATTTCGTGGACATTTATGCATATTTCAACAGTTGTTTTTTTTATAACAGTTGTTTTTTTTTTATCTCGGATTCAATGTACCTAAGTCCCACGGTAAAAGTTAGTCAACTCCCTTTTATGTTTAGTGGATACCAAGAATACATAGATACATACATAGACTCACCCCTTTTTCCCATGGGGGAAGGCAGAAACTACAGAGCGACATCTATGATACAAATCATACATTCTTCTTTTGCCTCGTTTACATTCATACCTGTTGTCATACAGTAAAAATACGTAGAATAATGTTGTATAAACAACGAAAAATGTAATATAATTTGATTTCCAAGACTTTTGTTTATTAGGCGTATGTTAACATACCTAAGTTGTTTCATAAGTGTGTCAAAACATAACGTAACCTAGATTTTGAATGTTGGGTCTTGTTTTTATTGGAATAGAGCCAGATCTCAAAGAGAATTCCCTAAAAGTATTTATCTATTCCCGAAGCTTGTTTAACCATTTACATAATGATTTTAGTATGTTTTAGGTATTTGCGAGTTATTTGAAACAACAATTGGGGATCACACATGCGTTGTTAAGATTTCATGGGTTCCGAAATTAGGATGTGTTTATAAAAAAACGGTATTTTTCCGCTTTACGTACGAGGTTATAAATGAATTTCTTTCCAGGTAAATTACCAAGCTAAGTTTCTCATATCAGTTGCAGTTTGTCTTGGACATCGCTTGCGTTAGTAAAGGTAAACATTGTCAGGAGACCTAGAAGTGTTATTCTGTCAAAAGACGTGAGCTGTCATAATTGCCGAGGATTTACCACTTTACCTAACACTTTGTAGGAAAATGATTCCAGTATATCGACAGAACATATTCAAAATGAGTCAAATCGCCCGTATCTCATGTGAGATACCACATATCCTGATATAGTTCTAATTTAGTTCAAAATCAATTGTATCAGTGACGCTCGAGCAGCTGGTCGATCCTATATACATCTCACCGTCAAACTTAAATGAAGTGGTGATACTGCTAGATTACTTCAGTTCTCACTTCACCCAAGTTTTCATGAGATGATTTCATACAGAATACCACCGCAGGTTGCAGTAGTTTTCACGAAATCCGCGCTGATCCTAATACGCCTAAGCTAAGACGCCTAGGCTATTAAAGCTTAGTTAAACATGCCTATAAAAGTAAAATATTTACTTACCTATAATTTCCCAGAAGGCCTATTGCAGAGGCTGAAAATGTTTTAAAGTTATTAAGTATTCTAACAGAAAAATTATACGCTAGAGAGGCATTCTCAAATAGGTAGCTATTGTAAGAAATGCTCTGGTATCTACGCGCGCCTGTAGGTACCTAACAAACAGATATATAAAGGATTGTATGGAGGATGAAAAGAAAATCTAGGCATTGTTGTGAAGTGTATAGAGCAAAATGGCGAAATGAAACGGCGGTTTGAACGTTATCCTTGTATAATTAATTTCTCAACACTTCTGAGTCGCTTAAGGCTACAATTAAGTTAAGACGACAGAGGGGAAATTACTGGACACAGACAAAAAGCTAAGAAGACGATATCGAGTCAACTAGCAGAACTTAGGTCTACGAGCAAGTCTAGATTTGGTTGTAAGTTCAAGCGTGTACTGTTCGGGAGGTCAAAACGAGTACTGATCTACATGACGATGCTTTAACGCTATTAGGCAAGTCATATGCTCCGATGAAAGCCGAGCTTTGCCGAACGCGCCCGAAGTTGCGTTCGGAAAGGCAGCGACCAGAACATTACAATTTAAGCCTATATTTTGTATAGTGTAAATAATTATGCGTATTGTTAAATTTGTAAATAAATATTATGTGTGATGTAAATATAGCAACTAAATAAATATGTAAATATACTTCTAATAAAATATGTTAGTTTTCACCCACAGACAATGATCGTGTTTTGTGTTTGAAGTTTTTTGATCTTTGGTTTGACGTTTGTTCAAATTTGACAGTTCGGTGTAACGGGACAATAAGGAAAAGTTTTGTATTGTGGAGTGTTTACAATTATAAAAAGTTTAAATTAATATTACGAATTCATACGAATTCCGGTGTAGCTATGACCGCTACACTACTCCCCCCCTGAGACCGTGGCTACTTAGCTACGGGTGATAGTAGTCCGGGAAGCGAACGGTGCGGCCGGAGCGTGTTTTCTTCTCGACGGTGGGCTGCGGTGGCGTTGGTGCTGTGTTTGCGACCGTTGGTGCGCTGGTTACACCGGAGGGACTGTAGTCTGCGTTATTGAGGTAAGCGGGTTTCAACCGATCTATGGTTACTGTGGTTTCCTTTCCGTTTACCTCAATACGGTACGTTTTGTCGCCTCTTTTCAGGACTCTGTAGGGGCCGGTGTACGGCGGGTCTAGCGGTCGGCGAACGGCGTCATGTCGCAAGAATACATGAGACGAAGTTGACAAGCTGTCGGGCACGTAGAACGGCTTGTTGCCGTGTCGACTCGCCGGTTCTGGAGACAGCTTCGCCATGTGATGCCGGAGTCTTGACGCGAAGTCGGTGTAGTCGACTGTGCTGGTGAGTGTGGGGGCGATGAACTCGCCTGGGAGTCTCAGGGGCTCGCCGTAAACGAGCTCTGCCGCTGATGCTTTGACGTCTTCCTTCCAGGCGCTGCGGATGCCGAGCAGCACCAGGGGTAGTGCTTCGGTCCAGTTGGTGTCTGTGTGGCAGCGGATGGCTGCCTTCAGCTGGCGGTGTAGGCGTTCCACCATGCCATTACAGGCTGGGTGGTATGCTGTGGTTGGGCGGTGCTGGCTACCGAGGGTCTCCGTGATGGTGTGGAACAGCTTGCTCTCAAACTGCCTGCCCCTGTCGGTAGTGATGCGCTGGGGGCAGCCAAAGCGGGACACCCAGCCGGTGATGAAAGTGCGGGCGCATGTCTCCGCTGTGATGTCCGCGATGGGGTACGCCTCAGGCCAGCGGGTGAAGCGGTCGACCACAGTTAGTATGTACCTGTAATTTGATGACACGGTCAGTGGCCCTACTATGTCCATGTGGACATGGGAGAAGCGTTGGGAAGGGACAGGGAAAGCGGAGGTGGGACTGGTTGTGTGCCGCGAGATTTTGTTCTTCTGGCACTCTACGCACTCTCTGGTCCAGGCCCTGCAGTCCTTCTTTAGGCCAGGCCAAACGAAACGCTCAGAAATCAGTTTGACTGTGGCCTGTCTGCCGGGATGGCTCAGCTGGTGTAGTTTTTGGAACACCTGCCTCCTGAAGGGTTCTGTAACATAAGGGCGGGTGTTACCAGTGGAGACATCACAATATAGTTCAGTGCCTGAGTCCGTGAAATGCACTTTACACAGCTTGAGTGACGTGGTGTTGTTATTTAAGAGCCCCTGCAGCTCGTGGTCTTTTTCTTGGGACTGTGCAAGAGCTGTGTAATTACACGCCGGTACTGCCACTGACTCCACACGCGACAGCGCGTCTGCCACAATGTTGTCCCTGCCTGCGACAAACCTGATATCCGTGGTGAATTGAGCAATGTAGTCCAGGTACCGGTATTGCCTCGGTGAACAGTTGTCACGGTTGTGTGCGTACACATATGACAGGGGTTTGTGATCCGTGTAAATGGTGAAGTGCCTACCTTCAACCATGTGGCGGAAGTATCTGACTGCGTCGTAGATGGCTAAGAGCTCCCTGTCATAAGGGCTATACTTTTTCTGTGAAGCTGACAGTCGCCTAGAGAAAAATGCTAGTGGGTTCCATGTGACACCTGCCTTCTGCTGTAATACTGCACCCATAGAAGTGTCTGAAGCGTCTGTAAATATCGCGAGTTCGGCGTTGGGCTCTGGGTGAGCAAGCAGAGCTGCCCTAGATAAGCTACTTTTACAAGCGTTAAAAGCGTCTAGCATTTCTTGCGATAGATTAATTGTTTGTGTTCTCTTTGTTTTTGGTCCTGCCAGAACTACGTTGAGTGGCGCTTGTAAGCGAGCGGCATCTGGGACAAAGCGGCGGTAAAAATTGAACATACCCAGGAAGCGACGCATCTCCTTGACGGTCTTGGGAGCTGGGAAGTCCTGGATTGCCTGCACCTTCTCCTGCAGCGGGCGAACACCTTCTTCGGATACTTCGTGTCCTAGGAAAGTTATGGTGGTACGGCCAAACTCACACTTTGCCGAGTTAATAATAATTCCATACTGGGATAACCGCTTCAGAAGCTGATGCAGGTGCTCGGTGTGCTGGGCTGCTGTCTCTGAGAACAAGAGAATATCGTCTAAATAACAGTAGCAGAACGGCAGCCCGCGCAGCACCTCGTCCATGAACCGTTGGAACGTTTGAGCGGCATTCCTGAGGCCAAAGGTCATGAATGGAAATTCATACAGTCCGAAAGGTGTTGTGATCGCTGTCTTGTGAACGTCGGCTGGCTGGACTGGTATCTGATTGTATGCTTTAATAAGATCGATTTTGCTGTATATTCGGCTGCCAGCCAGCTGATGTGAGAAGTCCTGTATGTGCGGGATGGGGTATCTGTCCGGAACAGTACGGGCATTGAGTGCCCTGTAGTCACCGCATGGCCGCCAGCTGTTGTCCTTCTTAGGAGCGAGGTGAAGTGGGGACGACCACGGACTCTCTGACGGCCGTGCTGTGCCGTTAGCCAGCATAGCCTCGAACTCCCTCTGTGCTGCCTTCAGTTTGTCCGGTGCAAGGCGGCGAGGTCGTCCAGTGATAGGCGGACCTGGTGTAGTGCGGATGTGATGTTCGGTACCGTGACTGACCTGTTTCTGTGTTCCAGCAGGCCGCGTGACTTCCGGGTACTGGCGAAGTATCTCGTGGTACTCCGTGTTGCCTCCTACGGACTTCACTGAGGCGATCATTGCTGCTGATTCGGCCGCTGGCGACGCCGGCGAAGACAGTTGGGTCAGCCCATCGATTAGCCGGTGACTTTTGAGGTCTACCAAGATGTTGTAATGCGCCAAGAAGTCGGCGCCTATGATTGCCTTGGTGACGTCTGCAACCACGAACTTCCACGTGTACACGCGGCGAAGCCCTAAATTCAAGTGGAGCTCCACCCAACCGTACGTGTCGATGGCAGTTCCGTTTGCCGCGTATAACTGGTACGCCGTCCTGCTGCGCTGCTGTCGTAGGGCTGCACGTGGGTATACGCACAGATCGGACCCTGTGTCCACTAAAAACGTGGTTTTTGAGTCCCGATCTGTTACGAATAGGCGGCGTGGTTTGTGAGGGCAGCCATTTGCCGCTATTTCCGGCTGCCGACGGCGTTTCCCGCGTACGTACATGGCGACCTGCACCGCGTGGCCCTGTCACCGAAACTGTTGTGGTACCAGCAGTGAGCGTCGTTCCACGCGCTGCTGGAGCGCGAGCGACTGCGGCGTCGGCTTGGGGTCGGTTCTCTGTCACCACGCCGGTACCTATCTGTGGAGCGCGATCGATGGTGTACCTGACCTTGCTTTTGTAGAGCCGCCACCTGTAGACATAACTCCGCCATGCACTGTTTCAGCTCCGCGATGTCACTGCTGGTGCTCGTGCTCGCCACGGCGGGAGGTGTCGTGAGCGCTGGCCGCGTTGGCGCGATCTCGTGCACGCGGTCGGCCAAATCTGCGACAGACTGAAGCGGAAGGTTAGGTTGGGAAGCTATTACCGTCTGTATGTTCGTCGGCAACCTGCTCGCCCACAACGTGGCTAGGAATGTGTCTGGAACATGTGGTCCGGCCAAAGTCTGCAGGTGCCGCAAGAACTGTGATGGCTTCCGGTCGCCGAGCTCCTCTTGAGTGAGGATTTGCTGAACCCTTTTTTCACGCGAGTCGGATAGTCGACGTATGAGCTCAGCCTTCAGCTTGGCGTACTTGTCTTGTGCTGGTGGGTTCTCTATTATGTCCCGAGCTTCTACCATGTAGCGATGGTCTAGCTGACCCACGACCGTGTAGAGTTTTGTGGTGTCGGCGGTAATGCCGGCTATTGTGAACTGACCTTCTACTTGTGCAAACCAAAGTGTCGGCTCCTCAGGCCAGAATGGCGGCAACTTCACGCTGACTCTGCACACGTCCTGCTTGACCATTGCTGCGTCCGCCTGCGCTCCCTGCTCTGCTCCGGTAGGCATCTTTGCTCCGCGTGGCTACTGTGCTCTTTGTCGGGGTCACCAATGAAGTGTATAGAGCAAAATGGCGAAATGAAACGGCGGTTTGAACGTTATCCTTGTATAATTAATTTCTCAACACTTCTGAGTCGCTTAAGGCTACAATTAAGTTAAGACGACAGAGGGGAAATTACTGGACACAGACAAAAAGCTAAGAAGACGATATCGAGTCAACTAGCAGAACTTAGGTCTACGAGCAAGTCTAGATTTGGTTGTAAGTTCAAGCGTGTACTGTTCGGGAGGTCAAAACGAGTACTGATCTACATGACGATGCTTTAACGCTATTAGGCAAGTCATATGCTCCGATGAAAGCCGAGCTTTGCCGAACGCGCCCGAAGTTGCGTTCGGAAAGGCAGCGACCAGAACATTACAATTTAAGCCTATATTTTGTATAGTGTAAATAATTATGCGTATTGTTAAATTTGTAAATAAATATTATGTGTGATGTAAATATAGCAACTAAATAAATATGTAAATATACTTCTAATAAAATATGTTAGTTTTCACCCACAGACAATGATCGTGTTTTGTGTTTGAAGTTTTTTGATCTTTGGTTTGACGTTTGTTCAAATTTGACAGTTCGGTGTAACGGGACAATAAGGAAAAGTTTTGTATTGTGGAGTGTTTACAATTATAAAAAGTTTAAATTAATATTACGAATTCATACGAATTCCGGTGTAGCTATGACCGCTACAGTTGTAACTTAATAAAAGGCAGGTGTTTTCGCGTTGAAAGGCGAAATGACGATGAGATTTCAGAAAACAGTTGTCTAGTTCGAAGTCGATGAGTAATGTCCATAGATTTATTCTTGAGCCATTTTATAATCAGACTTCGATTAAAAATCAGTTCTTACCAAGGTAAGAACTTCGACATTTATACCTAATATTAATCGACAGTACCAAGGTACTGTCCTATTCATATTATAAATGTCAAAGTTTGTCAGAATGGAGTATGTGAGTGTAAGTGATTGTTACTTTTTTAGGACTAAATTTTAATGACACATCAGATTTACTTAAATATGTGGTTAAAAACGCAAGGCACTGCTAGTAGAATAATAAACATGTAGTTAAACTTAGATAAAATTATAATCCAGTTTTCTCAACTAGCTGTGCCCCGAATTTTGAACTGCAGCTAAGGAGTGATAGCCTATATTATTATGTATTCCCTTGGGCAGTGAGTCGTCTTAGGAAAATATTGGGCCATCAAATGCAAAATAAGAGTTTTTCAAATGCGACTGCTAGTTCCAGAGATCAGCGTGTTCTAAAAATGCAAGCCAACTCTTTAGTTCAATTATATTGTTAAGTAAGAAGTAAAGATAACATCTTATTAACTTAGAAAGTGTTAAAACAAGGATTGAGGATTGTCATGGTTGATTAAAAATTAAAAATACTCGTTTCAAACATAATTATTATGTCAGTTTAAAGACTTGATAAAATTTTTGTGATTGCCACATTAATTTAAAACTAAAAGGTGCAGGGTAGATGTACTTTAATATGCTTATGTCAAAAAATATTGTAAAGTGGTTTATGGTAGTAGTGTGCGGTTCTAGACATTTTATTAGTAAAAAAATGTTTAATTCATTCATTTTATTGTTTGAGTGAGTATAGTTGTATATTTTTATTCCGATTATCTTATTAGATCGTGGAAGAACCGTTTGGTGTTATACAAAACAAGTTCGTTGCTGTTTATTAGGTATAAAGCACCAAAAAAATAAAAGCATATCAAACAAGGCAGGCCGCACCACGCCGCACCCGGTGATATAATAAATGATAAATGGTGATGCTCCAAATAAAAGGGCATGCCTCTTAACATGTGGCAATGTTCCAAACATTGAGTGAAACCCGACCTATGGTTTTCTAACCAATGTGAGCAGAACTCACAAATTGGATTTCCGACTTGTCACCCTGGCTGCCATTTTCAACTACTACCTACGGTCTAGAAAAGACTAGGAGCGACAATCATCGGAACACAACAGACCGTAAGTAATTTGCAGAGAGATTTAAAATACTATCAATAGAGCGGGCATGTCAAAGAAATGTCATAGAAAAACTTTGATCCTATGTGTCAGTAACGCCATCTAGAATAATATATGAATATTGGAGCGGCAGCGGAGCGTACTACAAAAAACTAATAGACTTTTATCCAGCAGGACACACTTTTTCGGACGATTTGTTCGTGATGTCCGGTCTATAGGTATTGAATGTCTTTGGTAATTTTACTATATTTATCATAATTTGTTATTTTTTGTTTGTAATGTTTCTTTAATTCAAACTGTAAAAAAATGTGATACCTATATATATATATCAAACCTAATAAGACTTGTATTATTTACATATTTGTAATCGTGATTCTTTATGGTTTGAACTAAAAAAAAAACCAAAAAAAATATGTCACAACAAGCTACCTACCCCCACTGACAAATGTTCCCAATCAAACATGAACCTTAAAACTATCAAAGAAGTTTGACATATTGAGGTAGCTCGGATATCTATGGGGTAGCTTGACCTGGCCTCTGTATTTACCAATTTACGACTTCAAAATGTTTGTCGATGTCCTTTCCATTTTGAGCGTTTTTCTAACCTCTTCACTGTTCTTTTCTGATTAATCCAAGACTGTCTTATCGTTTTTCCGGAACTCATCAAGCTTTTTCGTTTTAGCGGTCTTTTAAGCGGTGGCCACCATCGATCTTTCTGGCTTTGAAGAGTACAAAACATAGTCTTATCACGCCATTTGTAGGTACGCTTAGGTCTTCTGAACTATGCAATGTATTTTTATGTGGTTTTTATTATAGATAAAGCTATTTAACATGTAGTTTTAAATCCGGAAGCCGGAGTGAGACGTTATCGTTAGTATTGAAATATTATGACGTGGACGAAACTTCGAAAAAAGATATTCATATATGGCCTCAAAAATATTATTATGTTCCTATGATTATTTTTCTTAAATTGTAGCTTACAACCACACACCTGTAATTATTTGCAAAGTATTTTACGTAACTTGAACCCTATATTTATTTACCATTTCACGATATGAATGTATCGTGACGTACTAACACACGACATACTGGAATTAAACTATGTATGTATAGTGTACCTAAGTATGTATTTATATGCGGAAGCAAACAGGGAAACGTTCTACGAATTTGTAATTAATGGTTTAGAAAATGATTCGAATGAGTAATGGTTTGATGTCGAAGTCAAAACTGTACACGAGGAAATATTTATAGTGTATTCCGTGTTTATTTTCTATGTCGTTTGTTAAATTACTTACCGATTGATAGGAAAAGATTAAGTATAGTTAGTCGGTACCAGTCTTTCTGTCTTTAGTAAATTGTATGTAATAGGCAGTAATAATAAAAGGTATTGACAAATGAAGGACCTCGTGGCTATTTAGCCACGAGGTCCTTCACTTCACACACACACACAATCGACTTGTATAGCTGTTAACATTTGTTAACAGCTACACAAGTCGATTGTAGGTTAAACATGCTAACCGAGGTCGGTTCATGAAATAAAATGAAATGATGATGAAATGAAATGATATATTTGTCTGTAAGTAGATCTTCCCAGATACTTTTACATGTATTTTTTTAACTAAATGACATTTCCAAAGTGACTAATCTCTGAGAAGAAATGCCGAAAGAAACTCAGGGGTCATGGTCTTAGTCCAGACATAAGATTGTATTAATTTATTATGCGAGTCTAACGATGCACGGCTAAGTCTGGAAACGCCTTTTGGAGAAAGAATCATTTCAGCTTTGACTTGACCTGTCCCGGCAGACGGCATGCATGCTTCAGTCATTGTGTAGCTCAAACCTATTTTTGGGAGCATGGATGGGTGACTCACTGAAAGAAACCCAGGGGTCACAGTTTCTTTTAAAGTTAGACATTATCTTGGTCAGGTCATGCTCCCATGTTAGAAACATACAGATTAGTGTCTGGAATGGTCTTTTGGGGAAAGAACCACACAGATATGACACCAGATCAGTCAGTTGAAATCAAACACTTAACAGCACTCCCTACATATTCATTTCAAACAACTTGTTATTCATCCGCTAGTATTTACTTAAGACTGTTCAGTGAATACATACAGAACCAAATAAATAGTTTTGCTTCATGAATAATTCCTTCAAATTAATTGGGCGTTATGATGAATAAATTGATACTTAGCCTTGAGTGTAAAAGAATAAAAATAATGGAGTCGAGTCTAGATCCAAAATACCCTTAAATTTTGCCTCAGGCGTGATTTTGTGGTATTGACACTTTGTTTATCAGTATTTTTATAGCTGATGTGTTCACTATAGTAAGCATTCTAACAATTTAATCTATCGAGTTTCAATATCTGCTTACTCATGCTTTTTAAATTCACTTAAGTATTATAAAGTGTTAAAAATAAAAACCAGACTATGTTTTTGGTAACGAAATAACTTTACGTGCATTTTTTGTAACTAAGTATCATTACAGTTGAATTTAAGCCAATTTATTTAAATTCAGTACGCCATGACTCTACAAGTTTCTATTATTCTGCTTGTAATAATTGAAAATACTTTCTTTGAGAAAGAAAACAAAATGATTTTTAGAGATGTAAAAACGTTTTTAAATGTACTTATATGTTAACATGGGTAATTTACGATTACTTACACACACATGATACAAATAGTAGTATAGTATAGTATAGTAATACTTAGTACCCAGTAGGTACAGTTTATACTAGATAATGACGTTACAAGCTCTTTCTCCTCAACGATAATGCGCTTAATGTAAGCAGTTTTCCATCAATTTGATGATGAGGGACTAAAAACTAAAATTTTGTCAAACAACCTATTATACGTAGATATAAACATGAAGGGTACCTATTAGATGTGAAAAACGAACATTCACAAGATATTTTTTCATTGTAATACATCTGCCTATTATAGCCTTTTCCAAACTTTGTTGGGGTCGCCATCTTTTTCACTGTTAATGTTCTCTATACATCCATATTTTGTAATTAGAACAAAAAAAATTGGGCTGTATCCGTACCTGTTACTGATCATATTTGCGAAATCAAAAGTAAAAAAAACGATGTTAATTTTTTAAATTTTAAATACTATTTAGTTTAACTTAAATAACGAAAACAGTTGTTGGAGGCGGGGCATACTTGAGCGAGATCACGCAAACGTGAGCTTGAGATGACGATTAATGAATACTACTATGTCATGAATAGCCTGTACAATATTTCCATAAATTGGGTGACTTTTTGGGATATAAACAAACGCCAATAAATTTGCTGTTTATGAATTATTAATTGATACTTTACAAATATAATGAGAAGACCGTCAAGAATAAGCCCTTTAAGTATTTGTACTAATTAAAAATTAGTGGTGTATTGTTTTCCCTAAAAGTAACTAAAATTTCAAATAAAACTAATTTCTTGCGAGTAAAGTTTCCAAAAGGCTCAACAATACAATTCCAGGTTTTTCATTTCACTCTCTCCACCTGTTGCTTTAAGTAATTTGTGGATCTTCAATAAAATTAAAGTTCACACATTAGGTAGGTATAGGCGGACTTATTGATAAAAATCACAGACTAAACATCTTACGGGGTTGTTTTTGGTAATATCTACATAGATTATAAGGAGCATTCAACTTTATAATAAGTTTATTCAATAGGGCATTTGTTTGTGTTTAGAAATAATCTCAATTGTTGGTCTAGTATAATTTAGTAAAGTAATATTTTGTTTAAATATCCATATTTTTATGAAATTTTCAGAAAACATACGAGCTGCCAAACATATTTAATGGTTTTTGTCTCTAACTCTTTTCACGTCAATCATTTGAAATTCGAAAGATTTTCTACCAAAATGTCGAATCATCTTTATACTAAGGCACGCACCTCTGAATTTTCGTATTCATGCGCGTATTGTATAATTATCACTTGCTTCAAAAACGGTAAAGGAAAATATCGTGAGAAAACCAACGTGCTTGAGAAATGTTTCTCGAAGGCATATGGTGCCATTTCAGAGGCCCATGGGCCACAGTGAAGAAAGAAAGAAAGAAAGAAAACATATTTATTTGGCACATGCCACAAGTGCACAAAACAAAGTAAACAAATAATAATAAAAAACTAAGAAGTAAACACGAAAAAGAATGTGTATCTCAATTGAAACTCTGAGTCCAGGTTAGTAACTAACCACACGATTATAAAAGCAGATCTTTCTACTAAGCGAAATCTTCGGATCCCTTTTAGAATAATGCGCGGAAGGAGGAGTAAGCGATTTGCCATAGTGAAAGTTTATGCGGAGGAGAAGTGCAGAAATCTAATAGTTTTGAGACGTTTATGTTAGAAAATTAAAAATATAAATTAAATAAAACATTCATTGTTAAAGTTAATTTTAGACGCTTGACGTTTAGTAATTTTACTGACATCAAATTTCTGACGTAACCATAGTGATCAACCCATAGACATAGAGAATGGAATGAGTGTTCCTTATCCAGCAGTGAAATAAAAACTGGTAAGAAAGCAAACGTGCGGCCAATAGTTGTCTCTTTCTAGATTTCTGATTAAAAGAGAAATAAAGAGACAGGTATTGACCGCATAGTCCCTTTGTCTTTTTCAAGGGAGTGGTCAATTTTGTGCGAGTATTGCTCAGTCCTGCTCAGTCCATTCTATTCGTCTATGGATCAAGCACTTTAAGGAAATATATGACAGCAAATATGTGAGTTGACGTTGACAGACACGTGCAGAGAAGAGTTGTAATTTATTAATAAACATAAAAAAAACGTCAACCTACCCCTATGTGTCAAATTTCTTTGACAGTTTTTCAACTTTATATGAAACAGAATAAGGTTCATGTTCAATTGGGAAAATTTGACAGTTTAGGGTAGCTAGATGTGGTGGCGTCTGTACTTCAAGAAAAGTTAGTGTTGAGTTACTTACTTCAATATTTACACTAATGAATCTCACAAGTATACACTGGTAACCAAGTTACTTTTAGTTTTATCTAAGAAGCTTTGTAACTTAGTAACTATTTATAATTGCTAATTAAAAGCAGTGTTCTAACGTACCAGTGCTTGTTTAACTGTAATGTTATAAACCCCTCGCGAAAGATCTTAGAGTTTTAATTACTTCAGTAATGATCGATTTGAATTACTTTTGTTTTTGTCTTTGTGTATGTTATTCGTTTAAGAAGTTGTATGTATTTGTTTGTAAATTAAGTTATTATTTGTTATTAATTCTATGTATTTACTAATTTATCTTATGAATCTTCTTCGAGTCAAACATCACTGCCTTTATCGTTCCCACAAACTTCTGTTTCTAATACTATACAATATTTTACTGATACGCCAAATACGAGAACCTCGTTAGGGACTACGCCAATTCTATTAGAAACTCATTACTACAAGTCGAAGACCACACAATATTTTGGTATACCTACAGGGTGTCTCATTCAAATCGGTCAGTATGGGAAAGTCTGAAACTATAAGATATACGAAGATCTGTTCTGAGGAACCATGTCATCGATTTTAATAACAAGATAAACTGCATTCACATTTAAAAAAAAATCAGTACTATTGTAGTAATATTGTAAACGTGGTCACTTCGAGCACCTACTAAATGTAGGTAATTTTGTTCCATTATATTGAATTTTGGTAATATTTAAAAGATTGTGTCGCTGCTGCGCTTTCGTAATTTTTGCATATTTTATTTCACGAAATAAAAAGTGATTTTTTTTTTGTAACTTACAATAATTATGCTTGTCATCATCATTTATCAAGTTTTTTTTATAATTTTCTCATTAGTGTTGATATCAATATATCTGTACCTATGTTTTATCTTACTACTAGAATTTTAGGACACTTAGGCCAACTACGACCTATATTTGGCTGTTTTATTCAACACTGGCAAACCCGGCAAACTTCATTCCTTCTTAGGGCGCCTACAAATTTGCCGCCAGGTTCCGCGCGGCGCCGGCGGCCAGCGCGGCTGCAGCGCTACCGTCACGCTGCTATGTTAATCCATATAAATAAAAAACCGGCCAAGACCGGGTCGGGCCACGCTCAGTGTAGGGTTCCGTAGTTTCCCGTCCGTCACAATAAGTGTTCAAAATGCTTGCATATACGATTATACTACAAACTTAGTTCAGAAATTATTTTGTACAACTTTTTGTCTTTTTTGTACAAAATCTCTTGTCTTGTCTTGTCTCTTTTTTCCATCCAAGTTTAAAATAATTTTCCCAGAAAGTCCTTATAATGCTCTACATTTCAGATTTTTTTTCATATTTTCTAAAGTTATGGTTCAAAAGTTAGAGGGGGGGGGGGGGGGTCCCCCGGATTATTTCCGAAATTATTGATATTATCAAAAAATGATTCCAGTAAACCCCTATTCATTTTTAAATACCTTTCCAACAATATATCACACTAACGTGGTTGAAATAAAAGAAAACACTTCCCACTTTACATAATAGGGGGGGGCTACCCTAATAAAACATTTTTTTTTCAATTTTAATTTTACCACTTTGTTGGCGTGATTGATACACATATTGGTACCAAATTTCAGCTTTCTAGTGCGGTCACAGAAATTAAGCGAGGACGGACGGACGGACAGACAGACAGACATGGCGAAACTATAAGGGTTCCTAGATGACTACGGAACCCTAAAAACGCGCAACTGCAGCGCTGCTGCCGCGCTGCCGCCGCGCATCGGTTCATCAATCGACTAGTGATGATGCGTAGGTGTTTTTATTCAGACATGAACGAAAATCAGCTTGAACAATTTTATTTATCGATGAGGTTGAAACTAAATGTACCTACAACACTATGATGCTCGAACCTAGCGGTTGCGCGCGGCTCTTTGCGGCTAATTTGAAGGCACCCTTAGAATCAATTTATGTTGTGTTACCTTCTCAGTTTAAGCTAAATACTTGTAAAATGTCAAACTGGACAAATGTGGACTGGGGAGACATTTGTCACCGTCTGTCATATCAGTAAAGCTGACGCTGCATTTGAAAAATGATTAAGAAAACGAATCTTCTCCACATCATTTTTTTGAGACCAAATTATAATATTAGGACGACTCTGTGATGAAAATAAGGAATGGTATTTTTTCAAATAAAAAGTTGAAGTACACTATGAATACCTCCTGTATTGCGTGTGCATTTACAAACATTCAAACTCACATATCTATACAGATCCGAACCCGCTATTTGCAGAGCAGCAGCCAATCGCTTAACCACCGCGCCAATCGTGCTATCAAACTTTAATAGATGTGAGATACTTTGTTACCTTTTACGGCCTAATCTACAGAACCGCAAAACAAATGTGGTGTGATCTATCTTGACCCAAAATACTTCCTAGGCCAGCTGCTTTTAGGAAATGAAAAATGGTGGACGATTGACGACATTGTGTTGCATTTGTATTAGGGTTCCTTTTTTTTGACCGGGTTTATAATACTAGTATGTGGGCATCTTGGTCCAGTGATCGTATTTAGGCTCGGGTTCCATCCCCGAATCGGGCAAAGTGTGTTTGTGTTTTTCTATCAAGACTTTCTTAGTAGCAGACCGGAGTATAGATTTGTGCTCGATTGACGGCAATAGGCATGCTTCCTTTTTATAGGACTTAAACATAACTGGCAAAATGAGTGTTCTACAGCTGGGTACACTTCTGCCTAACTCCTTAGGAGTTATAGGCTTGATGTTATGTGTTGTGTATGTCGCTCAGTTATCTAAATTGTATAGTATTAGCTCTCTGTAATACTTCTCAATAAACATGCCAAATTTGACATTTCTCTGTGTATAAAACATGAAACATGAAGCGTCCAGGTCAAATGCGTTTTATAAAAATATATGCACCTACAAAGTTTTTTTTTTACAATTAATATATACTTAGCTTTAGTTTACCTTTTTTCTTTTGATTTATGGTCACCAACATTACTAGAACGTTCTTACACTGGTTTCTTAAAACAATTACAGTTTGAAATATCACCCAAAAGCCCAAATATTGCATATTTCGATAAAAATCACTGAGTTTTTTTCCGTATTTGGCCCCTTGTTATGCCCGCAGTTGTCTCATTTGTGATGGGCGGTGCTTGTCTTATTTCATCCCTAATTAAGTTTCAGACATTTGACACGCTGAATGGTTGCAGGATTTATTGTTTACATTCATTTTTATACTCTCATTATCTTTATTGTTATGATAAGTCTTAAATAAAATAAAGATTTCATTAATTGAGGACAAAATGTCGACACACCTATTCCTCTGGCGGAATTCATGTTGTATTTATTAAATTATAGTTAAGAATCAATTAAGCATAATCGCAATACATAATATGTCACACTACTAGGCAAAGGCCCCCTGCCTTTGCCCAGCAGATTGTCAGTTTTTGCTAGAAATAATATAATAATAATAGTTGTAACAATAATTGATTCTTAAGTTAGGCGTCGTTTGCTTACCTACATCATGTTCCATAAGTTACAATGAGTTCTCGAGTGACAATCTAAGTAACTTTCAACACTTTAGTTTACCTCAACGCGGCAGCAAACATATTACGTTTTCATTTAGAGCGTACGTACACCAAATATATTGAATTTAAATAACTAAATATGGCTCTCTAAAGCACTTAAATATTTATACTGAAATTCAGTAACAACGTGTTCGAACTCAATACTTTTCGACGTTTAATTTGTATCACACCGCAACTGTTTAAAACAGATAATATTAATTTCCTGTTGATTTAATCGACAAAATAGAATTGTGTTTGACTAGTCCACAATTGGACATGAACATGGGCCTCGCTAATAATGCCCGTCAGATATTTAGTACACAGTGTTTTTTGTATAAAAAATCAAAAGCTCTATTTTTCAGTAACAGTCGGATAACTTTTGTCCTATGAGTTACTCTAAAAATGGCGGGTTGACATATTTACTATACGACAACTGTCAAACCACCATATTTATTCCACACGTGAGACTTTTATAGTCTCACCATCTTAACTGTTTAGTTCACGGTGGCGCTTGTGGAGAATTCGGCACTGTCGTTATCAAAATGGTGGCTGACGCTGCTGTATTTCCAATTTTGCCCTTCTCCTTTGACTATTGAAATATCAGGTCTTTTCTCTACCTCAATACAAAAACTTTTTACTAAAGGTAACGCCAGCCTTTTCAGACGGACCCATAATGACGATGACCAAATAAAATAAAATATTCCAGCCCCTCCAAAGTTTATTACAAAATCGTGGTTAATATCCGCATTGTATTTTATGCAAAATAAAGGAATGCCATGAAATCGAGTACTGAAGTTAATAAAAGTATTATCTGATCATGTTCAAGGCAATGAGGTTTCTGTGGATTTATGACAGGCCTTATTTTTCTCCTTTGACCCAGTTAAGCAGATTATTTTTATCTTTTTGCCTCCTACCATTGTTGCTGTTTGGTTCACTTAGGTGGAGGATCAAAGGTCACTCCTTTTTTTTATAAGCAGGTTAAGTAAAAAGTTCACAAACCTCGGTCTAATAATACTATTTGACCTATATGTATTAAACGTATATTACAGTAAGGTGGTCACTGTGGACAGTGACCTTATTAAATAGACATTTATTTCTAAACCAACTGTAAGAGAAGTAATGAATTTCTTTTTCGACGTTGATTGGTTATTTAAGTTAACTTTGACTTCATTGCTAACTTTCTTATTAGTTTCGTTTTTCTGAGTTTTCAACTAAATACAATAAGATAAAGTAATTCTGACTGTGGTCGACATCATCCATGTATGATGTTGACTAGCATTGGGTGCGGGCAATGAATTATTTAGTACTGCTGGGATTCTAGTGCTTGTGTTAGGAAAAATGGGGCATACACGGTCTGATTGGGCATCTTTAGGGGTGTTAGTCAAGTTTAATTTGTTCATGGATACTTGTCTGAAAGATTCAGAAAAGAGTGAATGAGTTGCTTCTGAAATGTTACCTCAACGCTGATAGTCAATTTCTTGGTTACCAATAATGAGTTCGAAAAATGTTTGACCAAATTTCAGATTACCTAAAACTTTTCAACTTTACGATGTAAAAAAAGATGTATACATTTCGTTAATTACAGGCGTTTTACACTTTTCACCCAACTTAAACAGGTGTTAGTAGGATCTGACCTTTTTTTTGGTCAGCGAGGGGAGTGAGGTGGAAGAGGCGCGCTTGAAAACGACGCGTCGCAACCTCGGAACATGTATGTGGTGGGGGGCGGCGGACTAGTAGGAGAACCTATGGCAACATTAGTACTTGTTTTCACTTTTTAAATTGTACAAACTAACACATAAACACACATTTGAAGGCAAGGTTAACTTTTGTCGAGGTTGGTGCACTGAAGGAAGTTTTGTATAGTTACGTGAGTGTCAGTGAACTATTAAGTTCACTGATAATAATTGTACTTCGTTTAAGATTTATTTTATGGTATCAAGTATAAACTAACTGCCAAAGTTATGACACAATTGACCTATACCACGGGTGAATTATATAAATGGGTAGCACTGAACAAAAATCGTTTGGTAAATGTTCTGCTATAATTTTGTAAAAACAAAGCATAAAACCAATAAAAGCTATGCAAAGGTAACATTCCTCAGTTACTTGTAGATTCTGATTTTTAGATTTGATGGATGACCCCCTAAAAGATTGCGAATGAATTAGAAGTCAATCTGTATAAAGAAAACGAGATGTCACGAAGTTTTCAGTCATTTTGAATAATACATCTCATTCATTTTGTTCATCCAACTGCTTTAATAATAACGGATTAATATCCGACTCGTCGTCCAAGTTTCATATCAAAGCGATTTATTATGGACTCAATTTTGTTACGAACTCCTAGTTCCTTTTGGTCGGAACCTTGTCAATATTGAAATTTAGGAATCCTCTTAATTTGCCTTGTATTTGCGTCGTTAATGATAACAAATTGAATAACAATTACGTTTTAATAAATAAAGGGTGATTTCTAAAAGCAAATGCAAATTATTGTTAAGTTTATTCTGAAGCATGTTTCAGAATACAGTAATTTTCTGATACCAACAGTTACAGGATTTACTTTATTAAAATACATTTTCTTTTATGTTTCACAAGATGTGTAGCAAAATAACTTATTCAGGAATTCATTTTAGGTCTTGATTTGCTCAGGTGTCCCGAGTCCACTAAAATATTAGTAACAATAGAATAGATTAGAGTGAAAAAAACATTATTAAAAGAAGAAAATAAACTTTTAAGTAATGTTACAAAATGGTGGGATTTTTTTTTTACCATGTTATAACATTACACTATAATCTAATAAGACTCAATGCTACCTAGCTACCTACTCGTTATGATCAATTTTACAAGACCAAACTCGATGTGATTATGTCGTTTTATAATGGAGTTCCTGTGGCCATTTTCCAACCCCATCATCAGACCCTGACTACCACCTGAAGACAAAGTACTCGTCATTACGATTTATACAAGCCAGAATTCGATGGGGCTATGTTATTTTATAACCGAGTTCCTGTGCCACCTTTTAGCTTCATCATCAGACCCTGAATACCGTCTGAAGACAAAGTACTCGTCATTACGACTCATACAAGCCCGAATTCGATGGGGTTATGTCGTTTTATAGTGGAGTTGTTTTGGCCACCTTCCAGCTCTATCATCAGATCAGCTCCATGTATTTATAGCGTCAGGGTCCGACATTATTTAAAAAAAACACAAAAGTCTTCACACAATCACCTTAGTTTATTTCAATTAAATAAACTTAATTAATTTCACACTAATTATAATTAAAACCACAAGATTCGCAAACAATTATAAAAAAACCGACAGTGAGATTACTCAACAATTATGTAACTTGTGCACTGGGCAACGGTCGACGAACGACTCAGCCGTCTCCTCGCGCGCGCTGTTTATATAGCACCGCTCGGTGTTGGAGAAGGAATGACGTCGGTCAGTCGGATGTTCACTGCTTGCCCATTGCACCCGCAGTTTACATAATAATGTTGGTGGCGCCGTCACGGCCATACTGACGTACGCTCGTCCTCGAGCGTCTATTGAGCATCTGGGAACAAGACAACAACCTGTTCGTTCATCCTGGCATCATTTTATCACTAATGTCTATCTAGTAGGTATGATTTTTAACAAAATGTTTCAATAATGTGCTGGTCCGGTTAACCCTTCAGCTTATCACAATTACTATGCTATCTCATCAGTATTATAACTGGAGACGATTGCACTAGGCCGGATAAATATCCCTTTAGCGTATGCTAGACCGGACCTCAGTCCCTGTAGCCAAACATGTTAGACCGGATTGCAATCCCTATAGCCAGAAGGCTAGGCCGGATCGCAACCCCTTTAACTGACTGAGTCATTGGACCGGATTTTCCCTTCAATGACTCTTTCCTACATTTTTTACTTTCATTCATTTTTTTTTTTCTACATTTTTTTTTCTACATTCTTTTTTTTTTCTACATTCTTTTTTTTTTTGTTATTAATTAAGCGTCGTGGTGTGCAATGGCATCAGTTACAACACTTAACGATTCCGGTAAATCTGATGATGGACTCGCCATATTATCACTAATAGCGCTCAAGGTACTTGAACCAGCCGATACAGTGCTACTATTAGCAGACATAGTGTCGCTATCGGAAAGTTCATCCTCAGCATCACCAATCATAGCTACGTCATCATTATCACGATCAGTTTCATGGACAACATTACTCTGACTAATATCCGCCGTCACGTCATCATCATTATAATTTTTGACTACTTCCATAAATCCTAATGGACCGCGGGGTACTTCGCGTAAGTTCTCATGGGCGACCTTGTACGTTCGATTAGACCCGTTAACAAGTTTTAATTCATACCTATCGTTTTCTAAGACAGCAGTGATTTTATAGGGGCCTTTAAACTTCGGATCCAACTTAGTTTGGTGTCTTTCTTCACTTTTTACGAAGACAAAGTCTCCAATAGAAAAGGGTTTTATTTTAGCCTTACCCCGGTTAAAGCGAATGACGTCAGACTGAGCCAGTCTCTTAATATTGTCTGACGCACTAGACCGCGCTGCTTCTAAATCTAATCTAGTAGGATTATCGGAATTCGTAGCTATTTTAGAAATATCTAACGAGTTCCCTTGAACTCCAAACATCAGCTCTATAGGGCTGAAGCCAGTAACTCTGCATCGGGTACTATTAAGGGCTAGTTGGATATCACCTAACTGTTCCTGCCACGACCTATCGGAGCTACCTTCAGCTACTGTGAGCAAGCTTTTAAGGGTTCGCATCACGCGCTCTACTTGTCCGTTGGCTCTACAGGCACCCGTTGCGATAAGGTGTAACTCAATATTGTTGTCTTTACAAAAGTTCCTAAAATCTGCATTGTCGTAAGAGCGCCCGCGATCGGCTATTATTCTTTTTGGTGCTCCGAATAAATGAACAGAGTCTTTTACTGCTTTAATAGCGTCAACGGAATTTAATGTCAATGTGTGTTTCAGTAAGACATATTTTGTAAAGGCATCAATAGTGACAGAACAATATTCTTTGCGGTCACTCTTACCGCTGAGTTTCCCTGTAAGATCTAAGTGCAGAGTGTGCCATGGAAGTGGCACCTTGGGGATTGGATGAAGACGTACTTGTTGCGCACCCGATGGACCCTTTGACGACTTACAGACCACACATGAGTCCACAAACTTTTTAACATATTTAGACATGTTACTAAACCAATACAGATCATACATCTTATCTAGTGTTTTTTCATATCCAAGATGTTTTATATCATTATGAACGTGGCTAATAAGCGACCATATCAAGGAGTGAGGAAGGATTGGTAACCATTTAGTAGTTTTAGCTCGCTCTATTTTACGGTACAGTATGCCTTGCCTAATATCGTAAGTGTGTGTGATTTCAGAGGGTAATTGATTTGACTGTATTTTAGAAATTAAGTCCGAGATTTCAGAGTCTCGTTGTTGTTCTACCGTTAGCCATCCATTATCAAGTTCTGAAAAGTTAACTATTTTAGAAGTCACAGGTTTCTGAACTATTAGTTTAGAATCTGCTACGTTATCCTGAACACCAAGAGGGAAGTTACGGGATAAGAAATCTGCGTGAGCCATGTTTCTACCTTCTTTATAGACAATATCAAAATTATAGGATTGTAGAATAGCCCACCATCTGTGGACTCTATGTGTAAGGTCCTTTTTGGAGTGAGAGGCTTTTAAAGCATTACAATCCGTATACACGGTAAAATGTCGGCCATAGAGATAACGTCTAAAGTGTTCCACAGACTTTACAACGGCTAAAGTTTCCAACTCGTATGAGTGGTAGCGGCTTTCTGCACTAGTGGTCTTATGACTAAAATAAGCCACAACATGTGGAAGAGAGTCATACTTCTGAATTAGGACAGCCCCGTATCCATCGCTGCTGGCATCGGTATGTAACTCGATGGGCAAGGAGGGATCAAAGATTTTGAGTACTGGTTCTGTAATCAAGTATCTTACTATTTCACTATGAATTTTATCGTGTTCAGCCGTCCAAATGATGCGGCCTTTGCCAGAAGTAAGTGGATACAGGGGTTTTAGTAACTTCGGGAAATTCGGGATGAATTGCCTGAAATATGTTGCTAATCCAATAAACTGCCTAACCTGTTTGACTGTGGATGGCTTTGGGGCATTTTGTAAGGCTTGAACTTTGCGCGGATTAGGTTTGAGAGCTCCTGAGGACACAACATAGCCTAAATACTCTATCTCCCTTTTCATAAAAGAGCATTTCTTAAAGTTAAACGAGAACCCAGCAATAGATAAAGTCTCTAGCAATTTATCTAGTCGAGAAAGGCCTTCGTCAACGGTTACAGATGCTGCAAGGACATCGTCCATGTAAACCAGGATTCTGTCATCCTTTAAAGGTTTTAACGCGGAATTAATAGCCCTTTGAAAAACTTGTGGAGCATTTCTAAGACCAAATGGCATCGTTAAAAATTCGTATTGGCCTGTTGGTGTTACAAATGCGGTCTTCTCTACTGTATCCTCATGAACCCTCACCTGATGGAAACCAGAGGCCATGTCCAAAATACTGTAATAATAGGCTCCATGTAATTTATTAATTTGGTCACTGATCAAAGGAAGAGGGTAACTATCCGGACGAGTATTGCTGTTGAGCTCTCTATAATCCACACACAAACGATCGCTACCATCCCTTTTTTTTACCAATAGGATAGGGCTTGAAAATGGGGATGAACTTTCTCGAATTATATTGGCCTCTATCATTTTTTGAATCTTTTCGTGAACGATATCAAGTTCTAGAGGAGACAAACTATATGGTCTTCTGTGAACTATTTTAGCAGGATCAATAAGATCAATTTTTAGTTCACCGGTTTTAACACAAGTCGTTGGTAAACTCTGTACAAAATTGTTGTAATATTTTTTGAGTATGCCTAACACCGCTTTCTATCATTTCCTACGAGGTCGGTTAGACACCGACCTCGTAGGAAATGATAGAAAGCGGTGTCGAAGACGTTGACGAAGATACTATAGAAGTATCTTCGTCAAAATTTAGTAGCTCGCAAGAGTTGGACAACTTTTTCTTAATGAAAATTAAATGATCATCACTAATCTGAACAGAAATTCCTAGTTCTAAAACATCACGGCCTAATAAAACCTCTTCACTAAGAAACTCGTCTGACAAAGCGTGATAAGTGACGTCAAAATTAAGATTTTGAACTCTTGTGGGACATTTAATTTGTAGCGCGGAAATCACGTTATTATTGCCTACGCCCTTTAAAGCTATTTGTTCATGAAACTGCTCGCCTTTAAGAAATTTACAATAGCTCCGTTTGATTAAACTACACTCTGACCCGGAATCAAAAACAAAAGGTAATTTAATACCACTTATCTCAATCAATCCATGCGCAGCTCGGGTGCACACGTTGACCTGCTTGCTGGAACCGGCGGTAGCGCCCGCAGCGTCCTCCCTTTTCTTGTATCGCATAGGGCAAGCGGAAGCTATGTGGCCGGGGTCGGCACACACGTAGCAGGCGACAGATGGACGAGGATTCCTCGGAGGGGCTGAGGAATGCGGCGGCTCCGTTTTGGTTGCCACTGAAGGGTTCTTTGCGATGAATCTGTTTCTGTCGCGGCAATCTTGACCCCTGTGACCGTGCCTACCGCAAAAGTGGCAACTGCCGCGAAACGGAATATTTTGTCGAAAGCGTTTTGCGTCCGGATCAGTCGAACCGTTGTCTTCGTTACGTCTTTTTAATGTAAAACCGCATAACGTGCGAAATAACTGACTTTTGTCGTTTATAATCACTGAATTTAACTCTCGGCGAATCTTGTCATCGCATTGCGACAGTACAGAAATGGCAAAGCCTGTAATAACTTTCTCTGGCATTATCACTTCGGGAATCTTCTCGATAAGTTGCCATAATCGCATTCCCGCTTCAGCAGGGCTCTCTTTGCCGTCTAACTGAAATTTGATGATGTGATCGAAATGATCTTGCATCATCAAAGGCTTCGCAAATCTTGATATCAACATTTTTTTGATAGCAGGCCATGATATTTGATCAGGTTTAATATTCGTTAGACATGTAGCCGCACGCCCTTTAAGAGAATGTGTAAGAGCTAGGATTAAGTCGATTCCTTTCATATTTTTTTTCTCAATTATCAATTCACTAAGTGTGCACCAATTAACGACGTCGGATTCAGGTTTATCTGGGTCATAATCGACTAGTTTTGTCGGTGCATGCTGAGCAGGCTGACAAGATGTCATATTTTCGGCAATTTTTTTAAAAATAGCTTCCATACCAGTCGAAAATAACATCATTTGGTCCATGACAGGATTACTAGGTGCATTTGACTGCGATGATTTTTGTGGGGGTAGATCCGCAACTTCTGATATAGCGTCAGGGTCCGACATTATTTAAAAAAAACACAAAAGTCTTCACACAATCACCTTAGTTTATTTCAATTAAATAAACTTAATTAATTTCACACTAATTATAATTAAAACCACAAGATACGCAAACAATTATAAAAAAACCGACAGTGAGATTACTCAACAATTATGTAACTTGTGCACTGGGCAACGGTCGACGAACGACTCAGCCGACTCTTTATTTGAGGGGCGTATCGCATATCGTGTCCTTGAAGAGGACGTGTATAGCTTAACCGGGCGTTTCTGTAGAGATATCTTAAAAGTTAAGACCTCCAGCCAGAGTATAAAAAACTTAAAAACTAAGCGACTACGCTAAGGGCACCCCCTGCGGGGTACGAGCCTCGGCTTAGGGCGTCGCTGGGAGAGGACAGCAAGGGACGGCTGGATCTGTGTGGTTATTATTTGGGGGCAGCGAGTTTATTATAACTACTGCTCAGCTCGCGGGCTGGCACACAAGCAAGGGACGGGAGGACGGGTAATTAACGGGGGCGTCGCGACGGGCCTCGACGGCGAGGCCGGAATCGTGCTGCGTTCTTGCGAACTGTGCTGGTAGACTTATCGCTCTCCTGGAGGAGGGTGATAGCGTCGTCAGGGACGGTGAGGGTGTGTCTCGGTCGCCGTATCTTAGAGATGCGGGACGGAGTGTATCGGGCGGCCGACACCACGAGGGGGTTGGGGTGTTTTTCAGCTACGTCCATGAAACGCTTGGTGAGGCGTTTCATGAACTGCTGAATTGTGGGGATTTTGAGATCTACGTGGAGAATCTCATTTCGGACATAGAAGGGGGCTCCCGTTATCCTACGGAGGAAACGGTTTTGGAGGGTTTGCATCCTATGGATATGCCTAGGGTGCGCATGTGCGAAAACTGCGCAAGCATAGGTCATGATGGGGCGAATGACCGCGGTGTAGAGACGCAATTTGCACTTGAGTGACAATTTGCTTCTCGGGGTCGTGAGGAAATGAAGCCTACTGGAAGCGAAAGCGGCTCGCGAACGAGCCATCTTTATGTGCTTCGCGAAGGTAAGGTGATGGTCGAGAGTAACTCCTAAGTACTTTGCCTCCGAGTCCCAAGGGATGGGGGTGTCGTACATAGTAATTGGATCGGGGGTTGGGACAGTGCGACGCGGTCTCGTGAACAGGACCGCTTGGCTTTTTTCGGGGTTGACCTCTATTCTCCATTTCCGGAACCAATCGCCTAGGGCGTTTGCGGAAGATTGGAGAGTGCGAGCTATCGTGACTGGATTGGTGCCAGTGAAGTAGATTGCCGTATCGTCGGCGAAGAGAGCTAACTGGGACCTATTACTGATGGGAATGTCACTGGTGAACAGTGAGAAGAGGAGAGGGGAGAGCACGGAGCCTTGAGGGACACCCGCGCAAATCGGATGGGGGGAAGAAAACGCCCCTTCGATCCGGTAGCGGAAGGAGCGATTCGACAAAAAGTCCCGTAATATGAGTACGAGACGATCGACACCGAGTTTGTACAGCTTGTATACTAAGCCGTTGTGCCAGACCTTGTCGAATGCTTTCGCTATATCGAAGACTCAGCCGACTCCTCGCGCGCGCTGTTTATATAGCACCGCTCGGTGTTGGAGAGGAAATGACGTCGGTCAGTCGGATGTTCACTGCTTGCCCATTGCACCCGCAGTTTACATAATAATGTTGGTGGCGCCGTCATATTCATAATATTATTGCATTGTCAGACGATATACATATGTGTGCATAATTTCAGCGTAATTGGAAACCAGGAAGTGTATCTAATTTATCTTGCAAAATTCTATACAGACAAGTCGCGATAGGTGAAACAAAGAATAAAAGCTTGTAGAAGCTTGTAAAAATGAATTGTGTGTCATATGTTACAGTTGATAGATGCCATAATATAATACTTTAAAATTAGGTCACACACGCTAAGAAAAATGAACTATTTAATTAAACCTTTAAAACCGTACCTTATACAGGATGTAACGGAAAGGGTATATACATACGAAGGGCACGGATTCTCTTGGTGATAAGAAACGACATGGCAACGTTTTTATACATATACATACATAATTGTAAAGTTGAGCCCGCCCGCGCCGTTGCGCCTTCGTCGGTTAGGCAGAGCCCGATAGGTCTGTACTAGGCGCGCAGAACCCGAGATAGATATACTTGAACCTTGCGGGACAGGATTATGACCCTCATAGTGCGGTGACACGTTTTTTATGATTTTGCATTTAATAAACTGTCTATATTAAATAATATTGTGAAGTTTCAAAGTTATTAGTTGGGAGCTGAAATTTTGAGGAAAGACTCGTTATTAAATACTCTATTCAGCCTGTTTGTATGTATATACCCTTTCCGTTACACCCTGTATATATAATCCTCATTTTGATTCACAATAATTGGGTCTAGGTCCCCACATTTTCGATGTAGATAGGACTTGATAAATGTAATTTATTACTGGCAACGGTCCGTTTAGCGGTCCTGCCAATAAAGGATTTCTAGGATTCATGGTAAAGATAATAGGCATTTAGTTAATCTATTTAGTCAAATGAATTATTTCGCTCACTGACCTTCGCGTTCTTTGAACAATTAAGCAGAGGCAACTAATAGATAGTGGGCGTTTGAGTTGCCTCATGTTTTCTTACATTTCAGAAAAAAAATATTTTTTATTTTGTTTTTTTCACGAGTTTGTTTGTCCCATTTCCCAGTAGTTCTTCGCAATTCACACTGGAACGCACACCGGAGCGTGATGCGGGGTGTGATTATAGTGTTGCTTACAAGCAACACTATAATCACACCCCCGCATCACGCATCAAAGTTTGCAGTTTGTTTGTAGTTTGTTTGTGTTACAAGTATCAAACTTTGTACGAAAATACTCAACACAATGACAACATGTGCCAATAAGTAGTCGGAACGGACTCCGTACAAGGAACATAGACCACAGTGGGACGATTTTCAGTGTAAGTGTGTCCGTCTTGGTAAGTTCAACGGTTTTACCCTTTCGGACGCCCCGAACTGCTCTGACCTGGCCTTGGCTCTCATTTCACACATATGCTATTTTTATACTGGTACTGTTAGCCCGCATCATCCCATTGCTGGGCTTAAGTGGACCACTAGTCGCTTATTTTGTCCAGTACGTCCCGCCATTTTCTTAAGAGGCTGCCACGACGCCTTTTAGTCGTATCAGAGGTCCACGTTGTGATTATTTTGGCCCACAGCTCTTTGAGCATAGGGCAAACATGGCAAGCCCAGTCCCATTTAAGCTTTGAGGTTTTTCGAGCAACGTCTGTGATCTGTGTTCTGGAGCACATTGAAATTTTTGCTATTAACGCCATTTTTATAATTTTTAACCGACTTTCAAAAAAGGAGGAGGTTCTATGTTCGTGTGTATGTATTTTTTTTTTTTTTTTTTTTGTTAATACCGTGCATGTAATGTTGTACCTACCTGATGCTATTTTGTTTTATTTCTCGTTCATAAAAAGACAAAAAATGACGCCTGTTTTCGTCGAAGAAATAGGCAGAGGTGAGTGAACAATATTTTGCCAGTTATATTTAAACGTACTCCAGTCTTCTCTCCACTTTCGACAAATTTAGAAACAGGAGTTAGACCCAACGTGCAGCATTGCCAGTTAATAAAGTTACTACCTCAATAATATAAGTTGGACTATGAAAGTTGTGTAATAACGGCTTTCTAAGGGTTTAATATAATACTGCAGAGTCCCCGTGGCCCTTCAAGTATTGGCGGTTATTAAAATAGTTCCTAGTGGCCAGTCCTTATATCGGCCATTAAAACTTACGCTTGCTGTTTCCGGGTGACGGTTAACCAACAGCTGTTCCATGTTTGAATTTGAATTTAGAAACCACAAAATGACCATTGGTTGGAGTGTTTGAACTAGTAAGGTATCTTCATAAATACTTAAGGTGTAAGAAAGGTGACATTACGTATTTATAGTATTAGTTTTTGAAAATACTTTGGTAAAAGGTTGGCGGGGGTTTGGCTTTTTATGCTTGAGGTTGTTAGCTCAAATCCGGGCAAGCTCAATGTGTCTTTTCAATTCACTATGCTAGATACTTTCCAAGTTTATCTTAGAAAGAACTGGCATCGGTGAAGGAAAACATCGTGAGGAAAACTGGACTTATATCAATGAGTCTGTCTTGCATATCAATAAGTCTTAAATTGAAACCTGCTCCGAACAAACGTGGTAATTAATGCTCCAGCCTTTCTATGGCCTTCGTCCTGTTTAATTTTATACATCTATACTTCTATATTAATGTTATAAAGAGGACAGATTTGTGTTTTTGTGTGTAACGAAAACTCTTAAAAATTACTGGTCCGATTTGAAAAAATCTCTCACCATTGGGAAGCTACACTATCCCCGGGTCCCATAGGCTACTTTGTATCCTTGTATTTCTACGGAAATGGAAAATACGTGGGTGAAACCACGTGACGGCGATGGTTTAATACATTTTCAAATTTAATTTAAGTATTTCACTCAATGGGTACGTAGGATGTTTATTTAAGTTCATGTTAAGTTAATTATGTTACCCAAACACGGAAAGACTTAATTGTGAATAAAGGGCACGATAATTTAGTCTTTGAGAAGAAGCTAGTTTTGTCATTTGTTATTTTTGACACGTTTTTGTGGAGTTTATTGACCTTTTGTTCCCCAAATAATATTATTGTAGGTTCACAGGATTACAATACGAATAATTTACAAAAAGCTAATTTACTACGTGTCATAATTATGTTACCATACATTTTAACTTTTTTATAAATTATGTATGTATTTTTCTATATGTTTTTACAAATACTTATTTCTTTACACCAAACATGCAAAATATTTCTTAAATCAACTTAATTAATTAATAACTGTGTAAGGATCGAATATTTATACGCGACCTCAATCTATACATATAATAAGACTGTAAAAAAACTGTGTCTGTACATTGAATATATTCAAAAAATAATAATTGAGGGGGGTTTAGAAACAGTTATAGAGCACGAATCCAAAAAAAAAAATCTGTCTGTTTGTCTGTTTGTCTGTTTGTCTGTTTGTCTGTTTGTCTGTTTGTCTGTTTGTTTGCACACGCTAATCTTCGGAACTACTGGACGGATTTGAATGATTTTTTTTTGTTGTATAGATATTAAGTCTGGTCAACACATAGGCTATAATTTATCTTGGAAACTGGAACACCTGATGCAGAACCGCAACAGACCAGCTAAACTATAGGCGATACAAAAATGGTCCCATAGCAAAAATTGTTCCACGTGATGAGCATTTTCTGCTGAGAGAATAAATTTGAAGATCCGGAACACCTGATGCAGAACCACAACAGACCAGCTAAACTATAGGCGATACAAAAATGGTCCCATAGCAAAAATTGTTCCACGTGATGAGCATTTTCTGCTGAGAGAATAAATTTGAAGATCCGGAACACCTGATGCAGAACCGCAACAGACCAGCTAAACTATAGGAGATACAAAAATGGTCCCGTAGCAAAAATTGTTCCACGTGATGAGCATTTTCTGCTGAGAGAATAAATTTGAAGATCCGGAACACCTGATGCAGAACCGCAACAGACCATCTAAACTATAGGAGATACAAAAATTATACCATAGCAAAAATTGTTCCACGTTATGAGCATTTTCTGCTGAGAAAATAAATTTGAAGATCCGGAACACCTGATGTGGAACTTCAAGAGCCCAGCTACACTATAACATATATTGGAATGACGTCTTAGCAAGAGTTGTTCAGCCTTATGAGCACTCGCTGTTGACGTATAAAAATCGAAGATCTGGAACACCTGTTGTGGAACTCCAAGAGCCCAGCTACACCATAACTCAAATAGGAATGACGTCTTAGCAAAAATTGTTCGGTCTGATAGGCATTTCCTGTTGACTTATAAAAATCGAAGATCAGAAACATTTGGTATAGAAATTAAAACTATCACTAATTTCATTGCATAATTAGAAAATAACATAAGTAGTACTACGCGGTGAAGGCGGGAACAGTTCAGGACTGATTTTCGATGACGATGGTATATCGTTGAAAATTAGACTCTACTGGCTAAAACTCCCATTTTTTTTATCGTATGCCTTCGGGCGTATGTTATTTGAGTGTTTAATTTCCTTTTCCATTTATCTTCGTTACACGGTAGCTTACCCGGTAACGCAGGGGAGCAGCCACTTAGATTTTAATTGATCAGGTATCATCACAATAAAACTATAACCATGCCTGGAAAGAGGTCAAATTTTTCCCAATGTTCCAAAGGTGCTAAATGATTAAAGACCATAAGATCCCAACAATCTACCGAAGAGCGTTAGGAGAGACTTGATGCTGTTCGAGAACATGAGGCTGCAACTTGCTCCGTGGAAACTTCTTGGGATCGCGAAGCACGCCTGCATTCTCAGCGTATTTACGCATCTACATCCAGGTCTCTAGAGACCAGTGAAGAATATGTGCGCGACTGACCGCTGATCGTGAACATCATGCACTGTCTCGCGAGTTGGAGACGTTCACGGAAAAAGCATGACGCTTGAGTTTTCAGCGTATATACGCATCGACTCTAGAGATAAGTGGGAGAAGGAGATGCGCGACTGACCGCTGATCGTGAACGTCACGCAACATATTATAGGCTATAATTTATTTTGGAAAATGGAACACCTAAAGTGAAAGAGATATAAAAATGGTGCCATTGCTAAAACTATTCCACGTGAAGAGTGTTTTCTGCTGTGAGACTAAATTTGAAGATCTGGAGCACCTGTAGGGGAACTCCAAAGCCCAGAGACAATATAACATATACATAATAGAAATGGCGTCTTAGCAAAAGTTGTTAAGTCTGATGGCATTTCCTGTTGACCAACAAAAATAAAAAATCTGGAACATCTTGAATCGTCTCGCGCATCCCATTGATTTCCCGTCCCCGGGCTTATAGAATTCGACATCAGATGTTTCAGATCTTCGATTTTGACGACCCCGTTGTCGCTGGCATAAGCAACAGGATCCGCGTAAGAAGTCGCGGGCAGAAGCTAGTATGTAATAAATATTATAATTAAATAGCGGTAATAACCCAATTTCTAGAGCGTTGGACTGGCGATCGAAAGGTCGTGATAACGATCTCCACCCATTGCACTATTGACGTACGTACACCCACTCCAGACCCAAGCATATTTAGGTTAGTTGGACAGGTTAATAAGACTACTACTTAGTAATGTGTAACCGACATTGCTAGTAGACATTCAAAAAATGTGTGAAGGTTGTATGAAAGTTTGAATGAAGTATATTTGTATTGGTATACCAAAGACCTGTCTGTCGTCTACCAGTGTAGTTTCAAGAGCGATTTCAGTCCTTGTTTGTATAAAATCTGTCAGTTTTTTTTATTTATTTATTTAATTAAGTAGGTACCTAACTATTAATTCCGATAAAGGTATTTTTGACCGAATTGTCACTAGATTGCAATTCAACACTAGAAACTCTGCCCCGGGCAATAAAAGACGAGCCTAAAGTGCAATAGCCTAGCTGGCAATGGACTTTGAAACCACTATTAATAATTAAAATATTAACGCCTCTTTTAGGAAAGGTAATTAGTTCGCTTTATTTAAAGCGATACAATCAACTAAATCATTGTCTGAAGATAATGACGCTATAAGCTCAGCAATTTAAATACAAAACCTGGGTGAGTCTGAGAATTTTTAAGATTAATTCACCCTAAATATTCTAGGTCATCAAAATAAAATAACCGAAAAGATGCTACCGACAGTCAAAATGAATATTTCAGGATGAAATTTTAAAAGAAACTTAAGACATTCTCTTAAACCAAAACAAAATGGAAGCGAAAAATAGGGTAAGTAGACGTTGAATGTTAAATACTGGACTTAAACGTTGTATGAATAAATTTCTGACTACATAAGCTCCTGGTTCCCTTGTTTGAAAAACTAAACTAACCTAAAATTAGAGAGTTGAAATCTCTCTTTGACATATTATAACAGATCCAAAAACCAACGGTGATTTCAAGAGACTACGTTAGAAATGTCAAATTAGATTTTACCTGGAACTTCGCCCTGATTTTGATTAACTATAGGTACAAGGTGGAAGGGACTGAACATCCGTGGCACTACTCGCAAATCCTGACAAATCATGACTTCAGTACATGATCTCGGATCCCCCAGCGGTGAAAGTTTTCTTCCGTTTGCCCTACTTGTCTTTTTACTTTTGGCTGTATAAATTCATAATGTCGAATCTAAGTCAATAAGATCTTTCATGGAAGAAGTGATTTAAATTTACTTTTTACTAAGAAGAGTTTTAGTAGTTTCTAAACTTAAGTAAAATAGAAATAATGATCTTCTGATGGTTTAAAAATTTAGCACTGGTTCAGAATAATATACAAAACATTTTTGATATTTTGCCCGTATTGGGCTGTGAGTTCGTGTAGTTCAACTAAAATAGTAAAGTAAAGTAAGTATATAGTTAATGATGAACATACGTTTTACAGAAATAAATATCAGTTCACTAAAATTGGGCCTTGTCCATTAATTTTTTGTTAATAAAGAAATAAACAACTATCGGCGGCAGCTAAAAGGCATAGCTTAGCGACAATAGCAATTATTACAAAAAGATTTACGAGTATGTACGTAAACATTATTTTACGCAAAAAATTTCGAGTAATCCATCACTTGTCTCAATTTACCGATATCCGTGTCTTTCAAGTGTATAAATGTTACATCTTTCGGGTTTTACGAAATAGATTACATTCGTACAGTAAGCTTCACGTCTAGGGTAACGTAATCAGTATAAGTTGACCTCGCATTTTATTGAGGCTCCACACTGGGCTAGCTCAAGGTCAGAGTCTTACCACTTACACGCGGCTCTCTGTAGGAACATATTTAAAGGAACGTAGTAAAAAGAACCACAATTTACTTCGCAATTGATATAAAAGTATTCCGTAAGGAATATTTAATCGTTTTTTTTTGTGTTACATTTTAAGATTTACTACCTACTTCCTTTCGTTTTTTTATTGCTCTGTATTATTTAGTCAGGAGTTTTATTGTGTCTTAAGAGGCAAGCATTTCTTGCTATATTAAAAATCCTTGAACAGAAAAATTAAACAAATTCAACGGTGTGTACTATTTTTCACTTCAACAATTTTTCTGTAAGCAAATGTAAAAGAAAACGAAACTAGGGCAAATCTCTGTGGTTCACAAAGTTTAAATAATAAGAACTTTTCTAAGATTTCAAACAACGCGAAAACTTAGCCGCTTAAAACGACGTAATGGCAATTTCAATTAAATTATTATTCTGAAACGAACCACTTTTTGAAAAGAAATCATTGACAGGTTCAGTCCAATGACGCAACTAGAAGTTGAAATTTTGCTATGATTAACAATATAAGCGACATTAGATGAACAACACTATTCTGTATACCTTTCGGCGGATCATTGAATGGACCAACATTTTTAGGGTTCCGTAGTCAACTAGGAACCCTATATAGTTATCTAGGTCAATCTATCAAAGTCAACTAGGAACCCTATAGTTTCGCCATGACTGTCTGTCCGTCCGTCCGTCCTCGCTTTATCTCTGTGAAATTTGGTACCAATATGTGTATCAATCACGCCGACAAAGTAGTAAAATAAAAATTGGAAAAAAATGTTTTATTAGGGTAGCCCCCCTATATGTAAAGTGGGAAGTGTTTTTTTTTTTTTAATTTCAATCGTAACGTGTGATATATTGTTGGAAAGGTATTTAAAAATGAATAGGGGTTTACTACAATCATTTTTTGATAATGTTAATAATTTCGGAAATAATCGCTCCGAAAGTAAAAAACAATGTGTCTCCCCCTAACTTTTGAACCATAAGTTTAGAAAATATGAAAAAAATCTGAAAAGTAGAACTTAATAAGGACTTTCTAGGACAATTATTTTGAACTTGGATGGAAACAACAGTTTTTGTACCAAAAAGACAAAAAGTTGTTCAAAATAATTTCTGGACTAAGTTTGTAGTATAATCGTACATGCAAGCATTTTGAACACTTATTGTGACGGACGGGAAACTACGGAACCCAACACTGAGCGTGGCCCGACACGATCTTGGCTGGTTGTTTTTATTCAAGATCTTAATATTGTACTCGCTTTCGTTTACAAAATTAATAAATGAATTTGAAAATTATTTTAGCCAGTTAACACGAGTCTGATAATTTGGTCACATGCATTTTAATATAATTTTTTTAAATATTGGCACCCAGTTCTATTTTTGTTTTTTTTTTAAATTTATTGTTGGGCTATACCTTTTATTTGCACTCAATTAAATTTTTTCTACCTATTTATCATCGTTCTAAGAACTGGGCCTATCTATGACTGAAACAGATTCCGTAAACGAGGCTTTTTTTAAAATATCGAGTGTCACGAAGTTAATGTACTGAAAAACGACGTGGAGACGTAAGAGACCCTTCTTCAAATATCTCTTTAGCTGTATCATTTCTTTTTACCTATTATAGCGTCGTCGAGGTCACTGGCAGCTCCCTAATATTTTACCGTTCTCCAGGGAAGCAGAGTACAGTCCCTTATGGGTAATATTTCTTCAGATGAATAGCCGATAATAACTTCGTGTTTCGTAGTTTATTTATTTGTAGTTTGGATCATTGACCCTGTGGTTGTCTGCCGAAACGCAGTGGAGAAAAATATTGCTTTTGGTTCTGACAAATTCGTGTGTTACGATTAGTAATGTTGTGAAATAGATATTATTTCTTTGCTTATTAAGAGTGTAATTTCGGATTTTTTTAAATCGTTTCTAATTTAGGTATCCTCATTAACACTTTCAGCTGAGCATCTGGGTATTCTAATGTTTGTTGCGCGGCGCACTATTTTCTCATACAAAATAAATGAAAGAAAGAAAGAAATCAAGAAAGAAAATATTTGATGACGATTAGTGACGTTCGGTTTTTCATACAACCAAAGATAATGAAATGTGACACAACCGTTACTACACGTCGACGTTTATCCATGTGTGAGAATGTATGAGTAATTAGAATGTATGTGTGCGAGTAGCCTTAAAATGTGCACAAAAAAACCAAGCTGGAGTAGCGCTAGCAGTCCCAAAATTTAAAGTGATACGGCGCGATTACGTAGCTTGAAGGAATTTGTATAAGCCTCACCCTTTTATACACGTTCTTTGAAGAAAGACATATTTTTTACTGACGTGATTTATTTATTTATTTAATAAAGGTAAACCAACAGCATTACATTAGAATAATAGTGATTAAACGTTGTGTCAAATAGCGTTTATCAAAATTATACGTATTATAACGTTGCTCAGCTTAAAGTGTTAATAATGTGAAAAATTCGTTATACGATTTGGGAATTAACTACCAATGTTTTTTAACACTGCACACCTAGACTGCAAGACTACTATACACAATAACATTCAATTGTTCGCGGCTCACCGGTAACCGGCGCGCGGCGTGGCGTACAAAATCTTAAAATAGTGTTTATACCTTATAAGTATATGTGAAGTGAAATCTTTGGAACCCTTTTGAGGATATTGCACGCACCGAGGAGTTGTTGCTGTAATTGTTGTATGTCAAGAATTTTCTTTTTGACAATAAGCCGTGTACGCACGTACAAAAAAAAATGTTGCGTTCCACAAATTGGATCGCTCGTGCGCACCACTAACGAACATTGAACAATGTGTTCGTGAAACATGTTTGCGGCGATCCTTTTAGTATGTTCAGTATGGAATATTAATGTTTAGTAACAAAACTGTTCATATGAACTTGTCGGGGTACAGACGAGGCGGCAGAGGTGTAGCTAATTTCGCTAGTTCACAATCGACCACTTTGATAGACTTTAGGTCTGTTGTGCGCGAACTAGATTCGAACTATGTAATTTCACGTTCGTGTTCGAATATGCAGTCCATACATACGAACCAGATGTTCAAGTTGGATGTTTCAGTTCACTATATCCGTGATCGTACATGTGTACACAGCTTTAGACACGGAAATCGAGATCAAAATCTCACTGGACCAGTTAAAGTTTGTATAATAATAATAATAATAATATCTTTATTCTCAGACCATAAGTCCATATTAAAGCAAATAATAAAATAATCAAAAACAAAATAATAAAATAATCAAAAACAAAATAATAAAAATAAAATAAAATAAAATAAAATAAAACCATACCGTATAGAGAAGGAATGCAGAAAAATAGAATGGTCTTTGGTCTAATGTGCGAACACAAGTAACCATATTATATTATCGTAACACTGAATAACAGCGTAAAGAAAGTACAATAATATTGAAGATAACCATCTTCAATTGCGGGGTCGGGATAATGTCAACAAAATTGTTCTTTACAAACAACAATCAGAGCAACGTCGACAGTTTTCATTATAATTTAATTTTAATGAAATGCAAATATACACAAAAAGGCAGAAACAAATGGACTGTGGGAATAATTCGTATTGAGAGCAAAATAATGTATTACAAACAGAGCACTATGTGTTTTATATTCGATCTTGAAATAAGAAATTCTTAGATCTCTGAAGCTACATTATAAGCATATTAAGCCACACTCAAAGGACAAAAGCTTACTTCACGTGTATCGTCTTGATTCCGTTAAATATTCGACCGATTTTCACATAAAGTTTTATTAAAGTTCGGTAAATACATAATTCGTAAAGCTGTTGCGAATAACTTTAAATATCTTCAAACTTAAAAATGAGTTGCAATTTTAAAAAACTTATTGAAATTTTAACTTCTTGGGATACCCAGACGACCTTCTTGACCACTTGCCTGTCCCATGAGTCACATATGACTCATATTTATTGCTTAACTATTCTTAAGTGAAGTGTTAACTTGTGATAGTACCTAATGTTGTCTATCAAGAGACACGCTTAATTCACACAGTTAATTCACCATATCATTATTTTGATAATTGTTTTCCTCACTAAAAATCAGCTTTCAGAATTTTCTTTTGGAATTTTAAGAATCAACGAAAAACTTTACTTATTGTATAAAACATCGCATCTTTAATAATACTTTTTAACATTTTGTTAGTTAGATAAATGTTTAATTCCTATGGAGGCGAGCCTGTGGCCATCAATCGGGCGCCAATCCAGACTTAGTGTTGCTGAGACTGAAAAATTTCAGATACCTACTACTGGGAAATCTCATGTTATAGTCCACAAAAAATCTTGAATACTTTAAAACATACACTAGACTTCACGTAGCCCTGATGTCTAACAGACTTCATGTTTTATAAAGTTAGCATTTTCTCTTTTTTCATGAACGCTTCATAACTTATGTAAGTGTCCAAGCTTTGAGTTGTAAATGTGTACACGCAGAAAGGTCTTATTGTGCTTGAAATAAAGGCAGGAATTAAATAAAAAATGTGAGCGTCGACAACGTACACAACTGCGATGAATGTCCTTTTGTTTTTGGCTGGTTATGTTTGAAGTGACCACAGCTTATGAAAGGCGTATAAACAACAGCTGTTTGCCACAATAATTTAGAAGTTGGTAGGTAACATTTAATGCTAGGTCTGTTTTTTTTTGTAAGTTTTATTGTTGGCAAAAGTAAAAATATAGAGCAATACTAAAGCTGTAGAACGTGCTTACACAATATAATATTCAGGTTGTATAAGTTGGTACGCTTTTGTTTTTGCTCCCTCAGAAGATGTAGACGCCAGCTGCACAACAAGCTGTATTAATACCAAACAGTCAAACTTTTCCAATTGAATTTAAACCTTATGCTTTTGTTATAAAAATCGAGGTAGCTTGAAGTACATACAGTGGATAAAGCTATTTGGTGTATAACTAAAAATACTACATTCACATTTCACTACATTGCAAATATTCAAAATTGTGTGTCCCAAATTTATGTGTTGCCCGTATTTCATAACGTTTATATAAGTATATAGGTCATTGAAACCGACAAGACAATTTATTGTTTTTATTAGAAGCCTAATGCAACAATGGCCAATCGTGTCCTAAGGTTATTTTACTGGTTGTGTGAATGTAATACGAACTGTATACTTAATCTCATCTCCATACTACAACTATGTATACAAGTAAATAAAATTTAAATTTTCGTTTGTAATGTCGAAAATACCAGCTTTTGTATATACGGTTAGATGGTCGCGGTCGTACCAAAAATTATGTTTTTTTAAGTCTGTTCATTTTTGCTAGACCGATTTTGACGGGATTTACACTGTCAAATAGCTAATGTTATAAGCAACTTAGGTATAGGCTTAGTTACTTTAATTTAAGAAAAATAATTATGGATAATATGTTAATGTTAATGTAACAGTAACATGAATCATATCACTGCTGGGTATAGGTCTCTTTTGGATCTGTATAAAATAAGAAAACCAATGAAATCCTTCTTTACCGAATTTGCAGGCACAGCTAGTTTTACATAAAAATGTGCTTTACACCCACTAGTTTGTAGCTTCCACGTGTAGAGGACTATTATTGCTCGTATTATTGTATAGGAACAGTGAGCCCACTTCGCTATTGAATGCAAAAATTGAACGAGCTTATTTCTTTGCCTCGTGTACACTAGGTACTTTGTGGATTGAAATCCGGACACATACCTTTTTCAAATACCTACCTATATACTTTTTAGGACATCACAGACAAGGATAAGCGAAAAAAAGGTTAGGAAACCTGGACTTTTCTTTTCATGTAAGTGACCAATTTGTCTCTCATTAGGACTCAATACTATACATATAACAAATAATTAAAAAATCATTGAAATAATAGGCGTATTATACATAGGTAATAATATTTATTGCAACAGCACCCGAAGGAAATCTGAGCGAGCGAAGCGAGCTTGAATTTTCTTACCGTACTCGTTAGCGAGTCTAGTAATAAAACATTACTAGACTCGCTAACGAGTCTCATGACATAGGAGATGGAATTAGAATGACAACATGTAGTTGTAGTTCATAGCTGTGCATAAATAATTTTAAATAACTACCTAGATAATTATTATTGTTACTGTTGCCATTTATAATAAGACGAGCGCTAATCCCACCGACAAATTGTTACGCAGTTTGGTGGGTGTAATTTACGTACTATATATGCTTGGCCCAGAATAAACGATTTATTATATATATATATATATATATATATATATACTAAACCACCCCAACTTACCATCCCAATCCTATAGCTAACCTAACTACCTTACTGAAATGCATTGATTTTGAAAGTTGTAAAATACATTTAATTTTGAACTGAATTACTGCGCTTCATATCTCTCTGTTTATACAATACTAGAGTAGGTAGTATTTTAAGTAGCAGTAATTGGAGGTTATAATTTTACTCGATTGGTATGTCATCCATACATAAAGTACTACTTTGACTGACCTATTGATCCAGTTGTTTTTGACCATGACTGCTATCCCGGAGGTCATGAGTTCGATTCCCACCTAAAACCAATAAATCTTTATGTGATGAGCACGAGTATTTGTTTTTATTTTGTATAGCACAGACGCCAGCACATCAAGTTACCCCAATGTGTCAAATTTTCCCAATTGAATATGAACCTTATTCTGTTTGACATAAAGTTGAAAAACTATCAAAGAAATTTGACACTTTGGGGTAACTTGATGTGCTGGCATCTGTACCAATAAATAATTCGTTTTAAATTTGCATTCTTATGCGTGTGTATGTTTTATTATTGTTATGTTTTTCTGTATAATTAGGTGAATGTAATTGGTTTGTCAAATCCAAATTAGGATAAATAAATAATAATAGAAGCTTTTAAATTCAAATGTGACACGTTAATCAGCATCTTGTTCAACGCGCTATATTCGAAAGATTTTGGCCTGGGCACCCATTGTCAATTTGGAAACAGTTAAACAGGCTCCGCACCCAGGTTGGCTGCAGAAAAATAAATTTCCAAAGGTCAATAAAACTAAATAAATATTCCAAAACTTTCACCCAACACTATCCAGTCCCAAACTAAGCGGAGCTTTGTGTTTATGAAAACTGGACAACTGAGAAACATACTTATATATTTTTAAATACTTACATAAGGTGCGGTAATTACTCTCCGCATACCATGGCTCTGCAAACCAGCTTAAGTACCCACCTTTTATCATGCGCCGCGTGCCCTGACATATGAACGTGAAAACCACCCTTTTAAGAATAGTAGATTATTAACCAAGGGGATAAAGCAGTGTCTTCTGTCGCGGGTGACGATTTAAATCGCGAGCGTAACGAAGGACTCGAGGTTTACTCCCGAGCGTAGCGAGGGTGTTAAAAACTTAAATCACGAGCGAAGCGAGGGATTTAAGACGAGTCCTGAGTGTAGCGAGGGATTTAATTTCACCCAAGACTAAGACAGCTTTATCACCGAGGAAAATACTCTACTTTTCGTACCATTTGCGAAAAAAATAACACAATAATAATATGAGATAAGCATTTATTAAAAATAATGACAATTAAAAGTAGTCGTATTTTTAACCGACTTCAAAAAAAGGAGGAGGTTCTCAATTCGACGGTATGTTTTTTTTTTTTTTTTTTTTTGTGTGTTTGTTACGCGATTTCTCCCCCATTTGTGGACCGATTCTCAAAATTATTTTTGTATGTTAAAGAGTATACTCCCGAGGTGGTCCCATTTTAATTTGGTGAAGATCTGGTGCTGATCTTCGGAGATATACAATGGAACTCTTCAAAAATAGACGGCAAATCTGTCGTGATTGCTGGAATCGCTTGGATATAAACATAAAAACATAAACATAACATAACGTCACGCCTGTAATCCCCGAAGGGCTAGGCAGAGGTGTACCTGGTAGTACACCCACATTTCGCCAGTTATGTTTAAGTCCCATGTAATAGGGGGCGAGCCTATTGCCATCAATCGGGCACAAATCCAGACTCCGGGCTGCTACTGAGAAATCCCAGATGGAAAAACTCAATAACACTTTGCCCGACCCGGGGATCGAACTCGAGACCTCATGCTCAGCAGTAGCGCTTGCGACCACTAGACCATCGAGGCAGTCACTTGGATATTTATTGTTTATACAACATCATGACGTATCATCACGCCTGTATACTCTGAGGGGTACGCAGATGTGTACAATATACCTAGATTTCGACAATTAGGTATGTTAAGTTTAATTTATTAGGGATAAGTGGATAACCCTATTACCATGACATGTATTGTTAACAAATAACAATATAAAAATAAATTCATGGCAAATATTTGTATGGGAACAACTAAAAATGGAAAAATAAAAATCTTTTTTGCAAAAACTAAAACCGACTTAAAAAAAACACCAACCGGTGTAAAATAACTCTAAATTAGGAAGTCTGTGGCTTTGGTGGTTTTGTCTTTTTCATGATGGGCCACCGACTTCCGAATTTAGAGTTATTTTACACCGGTTGGTGTTTTTTTTTTTGCAAAAAAGATTTTTTAGAACATTAACTTATTTATAAAAATAAATTAAATTAAACTTAACGTTTAAATATTAGAAGCATAAAGCAAACAACCCGGTTGTTTGCTCCATGATTTGAAGAAAACAAAAACGCGGCAAATTCCTAGATTTATATTTTTTTGTCGGAAAAGCAAAGTCATTAAGCTCATACGGCCTCGTCGGTTTTCGTAATTTTATTTAATTAATAATCATAACTGCATAATAAACGCGTATTCATTTTTCAAAAAGATGTATAATGCTATAAATACAAACTCAATGGTGTACGTGACACACATGTAGTTAAGTATAAATTTCGGTAAGTTAGGTATTCCAAATTTAAATCACATTCTCTCCCTAGGGGATGAATGAAATCCAGTACAACTTTCTTTCCCTGTTTTTAACAGATTAAAAATGACTATTGTTATGTTCGCTTTTTGTGGCATAGAATGTCACTTTTTTGAGCAAGTGGTACGAAAAATTATTTTTCCCATCGAAATGATAAAACAAAGATTTGCTTTATTGCATTAGGTTTTCTTTATTGAAATATGTACAGTCAGTGAGCTACTTTACCTGATCCATCTTGGAAAAAAATATAAGGGGCTGTGCATATTTACAATAAATTTTAAGATTTTCTTTTCCCTTTTTAAAATTGTTGCCCAATTTTAGGGGTTTCTCCGGTATTGTGGGTGTAGTAAATAAAATTAATTAATAATTATGAGCAAGTTGTGGTACCTAATCCAAAATTTCTTGTTCTAACCTTTTATAAAAATGACCAGGTTATAGATACTTCCTCAAGCTTTGCATTGAAGTTACCGCGTTTATTACTTTACGTCTCTATTAGTATACACAAAGTGTAAAGTTAATGTAACAAAATTAGGAAGTTGAGCCTCAAGATCCGAACTTGCAGACATTGTTAGAGTTCGAAATGTTCCTGAAACATAAATCAAGCGTGTTTAAATAAGAGAAACTAAGCCCGTATTTTATAATAGGGCTCAAAGGGATCACGAGACGTCTTTGAGAATTTGTTTTAAGGTACTTATTGATAGCCACGTGTACCTACTTACTAAGTTTTGAGGGAAATTTAAGTAAAAGTAAACAAAACGGAGGAAACCTTTTTAAATATTATATCATCACGCATATGTTCGAAATCAAATCTCAATTTTTTATTGCATTCTATAGTGTATACAGATGGCAGATGTTAAAAAAGAAAAAATAAGGTTAAGACAAAGGTATAGTAGTATATACTTTTAGTAGCTACCTAAGTAATAGTGGCCATAGGAGGCAGCCTCTAAATATGGTTCTCTCATAATGTCTAAATACACACATCAAAAGTGTCTAGGGATCAACATATATTTTTGCAATAACTTTTCTCCTGATTGATATTAATTAAAATTTTCTTTAAGGATTCATCAAATAAAGTGTTTTCGTTTGTCACAGTAACGATAAACCAAGTCACCTTTGCATTAATAAAGAAATTTGCCATTTTCCTAATAAAGGGATTTTTGACATTTGAACCACTAACATTAAAGTTCGAAAAAAAGACTGAAATAACAGTTTTCTTTAAAATTTTATTGGGTAACTTAAACAATTAATAATCCGTGTTTCTACCGCGAACACTAACAACACAAGAACATCGGTTTGGCATACTCAAAATGAGTTCATCCAAATCACGCTGTGGAATGGCCGCCCATGTTCGTTGCAACAACAAAAAAAGGTCTTCTTGCGACTGGATACCCTCCATATTCGGCAGAGCTCTTCTCTGTAGCATATCCCATGCATGCTCAATCGGGTTCAAGTCTGGCGACTGAGCAGGCCAGGGCAGGACATTGATGTTAGCTGCGGCGAGAGTCTGTCTTACAACTCTTGCGGTGTGCGGTCGTGCATTATCATGCATTAACTGAAATAAGGGACCGATTTGCACTTGTAGAGGAACGATGACGTCTGATACAATCGTCTCAGCATAAATTTGAGCGTTGAGGTTGCCTCTGATCCAAATCAACTCAGTTCTTCCGCCGATCCAAATACCCGCCCATACCATGATGGTTCCACCACTATAAGGATGGACTTCCTGGCAGGATTTTAATCGCTGTTGGCGTCCAGGGGTTCTCCAGTGTCGTATACGTCTTGTATCCGGTCTCATACCAAAACGAGACTCATCAGAAAAGCACACGAAACGCCATTGTTCTTCTGCCCAATTTCTGTGTTCAAGAGCCCATTGATATCGAATCCTACGATTGTGCATTGCTATAGGTGGTACCCGTAGCGGTCTTCGGGAATGAAGGTTCACTTCATGCAAGCGGTTTCTGACTGTTTGGTCGCTAATTAAGTTCCCTGAAGAGTGATGAAGACTCACGAGTTGTTAAGACAGACTCTCGCCGCAGCTAACATCAATGTCCTCCCCTGGCCTGCTCAGTCGCCAGACTTGAACCCGATTGAGCATGCATGGGATATGCTACAGAGAAGAGCTCTGCCGAATATGGAGGGTATCCAGTCGCAAGAAGACCTTTTTTTGTTGTTGCAACGAACATGGGCGGCCATTCCACAGCGTGATTTGGATAAACTCATTTTGAGTATGCCAAACCGATGTTCTTGTGTTGTTAGTGTTCGCGGTAGAAACACGGATTATTAATTGTTTAAGTTACCCAATAAAATTTTAAAGAAAACTGTTATTTCAGTCTTTTTTTCGAACTTTAATGATAATGGTTCAAATGTCAAAAATCCCTTTATTAGGAAAATGGCAAATTTCTTTATTAATGCAAAGGTGACTTGGTTTATCGTTACTGTGACAAACGAAAACACTTTATTTGATGAATCCTTAAAGAAAATTTTAATTAATATCAATCAGGAGAAAAGTTATTGCAAAAATATATGTTGATCCCTAGACACTTTTGATGTGTGTAGTTGTAAAACATTCTTATGCAAGCTGATGTATTAATGTGTACCTACCTATCTATATCTAATGTCGTCTATGTATACAGTCTACACGTATGAAGCAAACGAATATTCGAGTGCAAATGTATGGAGCGTAAGGAAAAGACGTTGATTCTGTTTCAAAAAACCCTTCACTCAATTAACAACCTAATTCTTCTAAACACAGAATATGGGTTGCTACTTAGAAATTCCAGATTTTATTCTGAAATAATGTTGTTATTACTATTTAAAACGAGAGACAAATTCATAAAAATCTTCTTTGAATTTATTTAAAGTTTTGAAAGTTGCAAAAGTCGAAATATTAAATATTAATATTTTGAACAAAATGTAAACATTAAGTAATTTTCCTAAGTGTCTAGACGTCTTATTGTGCGGTTAGAGGTGATTAATAGTTTCTAAATACTAAAATAATGGTACCATTTATAGGAGTTAATTTTGGGCCTTGACAGAACTTTAATTGCGTTTGCGTTTTGAAGATAGTTTTCAGGTGTCATTAAGAAATTAGACAGCGGCCTAACTAAGTAGGTACCTGCTTTAATATGCTTTAATATTCTTTGACCTAATTAAGTTTTCCTATCGATCTTAGAAAATTACTATATAACTATCATAACCATACTAATACTATAAATGAGAAAATATGTATTTGTTCGTTTGTCGGCTTTTCATAAGTAAACAGTTTAAAGCATCGGAATGAAACTTGGCATGGATTTAGATCATATCCTGGAGATGGGCAGAAGCTTACTTCTGTCCCGATAAAAATGTGAAAAAAATATCGTTTTCTTAAACATTTTTCAAATGCAGTAATGTAATTTGACATTTAATTCGACAAGTCTTAACCGGTAGCACGAAGTTTGTTACAAATAAAAGCGAAAAATAAACATTTAACATTTTAAATGACACGTTTACTTCTAGAAAACCTGAATTAGTACTTTATATAGTAATAAAATAGTAATTCTGGTTTTCTAGACCTCAGAAAGCAAGCAATATTTAGAAAAAAAAACATGTAGGCATTTAAAGGGAGAGTCTAAGCCTGCGGGCTCGAAAATTGCGACGGCCGAGCGACGGCGACAGCGCGGCGATGGACGACGACGCGACGCGACTTTTTACTGTGCACTGCTTTTGTATACATCGCTGTTGCGTCGCGTTGAGTGAAATAGAGAAATAATCGCGAGCCTTGTCTTCTGTAAATAATCGCGAGCGTTGTGACGGCAAGGTGACTTATAGCAGTGAGCGACCTCTTTTGGAGTTCACTCAATATCGATGACGAGGCGCAAATCCCAACATGTCACGTCTTCGACACGACATTGCAGCTTACCTGTACAGTCAAGTGCAAAAAAACAGTATACGGAATAACTTAGTAACGATTTTCTATTTAAAGATACTAACCTTAGGTACCTATTTTAGCACCTTAGTCATGTGTGAAAACATGACAAATAGGACACATGAACGTGAATAAATAACCTCCTAGACATGCTTATTAAATTAAATAAAAATGTATTTGTTGTAGGTATTCCTACCCTGTGCTCTAAGATACTGTCAACTACGAAGTACATCATCAATCTTTAAACGATAGATGTTAAATATCTAAAGTAGACATAGGCAAACGATTTAGATCTACATCGATATATTTGTCTATCAAGTCCATCCAAAGGTTCTATAAGAAGATGATCTATAAGAGATCGCTTCTGCAAAAAGCCCGCCCATTTACACGCTATAGGTACAGGTTTTTAAGTAATTTTCTAAATATTTTTATTTTGAAAATTACTTGAAAAGCTATATTATGTTGTGTACTCTTATTGTATTCTTTTCAGGCATGAAAATCAATTTGACAAGTATCTTTACATATATCATGAAGACGAAAGATGTGGTTATTTGTGTTCCTGAAAAAAAAACTGGATAAATTTAAAAAAAAATCGTTAGGTATTATTCGTTGGGTAGCTACACTATCCCCGGGTGCCATAGGCTACTTCTTATCCCTGTTCCTACGGGAATGAGACTAAGCGGGTGAAGGCACGTGACGTCCGTTAGTCTAACATACATTATGTTTGCAATATTTCTTTAAATTTTTTCTTTCATAATATGTTCGCACGTGACTGTACGTTGTGATGTAATGAAACTCCATTACATCGTTCCCGGAATTCCTTAATCATACATTCCGGCATGTCAGCTTAAGAGACCCACTTTTACGATAGACATGTTTCTGGAAGTAATGGTAACATTCGTGTTTATGTGCATTAGGTACTCATTAAGGAAACACAACATTTCAGGAAGGTAATGATTAAGCTAATAACCTATTTTGTTGTGAAATAAAATGAAGCGTTTTTGGAGAATCATCTCATTGCGAATGTGATTTTAATAAAATATACAAATTAAATGTAAAATAGTGCAGTTTTGAAGCACACGCTATAGCGACATATCTTTCAAGTGCTTGACTTGAAACTTTGATTGCAATGTTCATTAAAATTAATATGTTGGTGGTCGTATAATGTTGAAGTGGAAAAAAGATTTTATAACTTTGCTCATTAATCCGTACGCAACAAAGTTCTGTCATAATCCGTGTTATTTTTTTTATTATAAATACACTTGTAAGTCGGTGCTATGTAAATGAATTACATTCTAAATAATTATAATGAGAGTTACATAACTCGCGAAATGTAGTTGAACTATTAGATATAATATTCTTCACTCTTTGAAAAATACAGGCCTGATAATACCAATTATATACAAAACAAACAAATACAATTACAAAACTGGGCAAAATAAAACAATTCAACTTATATTCAGCTCACAAAATTATACATGTTTTCGTATACAGTAGCTAACTCCAGAGACAACTGCTGTAAATGAAACAAATATGACATAATAAGCGAAATAAACTAATTTTATGATATTTACATCAGCGTCGAGCTCAGGTTTATGACAAGGTTGAGTCTGTTTGTACGTGACCTGATTGTGAACCAAGGAGGGTGAACACCCAGTACAGTCGAACTCAGTTCCACTGAATCACCCTTATGGCTTGTAATTGCTTGCGCCTGGCGCGCAAACTCAGAGGGACCATTTTAAGAACGTTCAAATTCTAATCTCAGTCTCAATCTACTGTTGGATTTGTAAACTACACTATATGTGTCAGCTTGACACACTCTGTCTCTATGGCGACTGGCGTATTATGTAACGGACGTGCTTCAAATTAAATCTTTATTAATCATTATTTATTCTATGATTTTCCACTTAATCCATCTGGTTATGGGCCCAGGGACGTACTATGCGCCCTGCAAGATATTAATTTTGGAAGCAGTACGCGTAATTTTCTTTAAATAAATTCGGAAAATTTTACGTTACCGGTCGGCAAAATTTCAAACTCACAAAATGGCTGGATCATCAGGGGTTTCTAATATTGGTATTCCCGTGGATAAATTACAAGGGATACAGGACTACAATAATTGGAAATTCATGGTAAAAATGATTTTGATCCATGAGGACTTGTACGAGTGCATCGAAACGGAAAATGGTTGTAAGGACGAGAAGAAGAAAAGTAAGGCTCTGGCAAAGATGTGTCTTTCGGTCGGGCCGTCCGCTTTGCATCATGTTCGCAACGCAAAATCACCGTATGAGGCGTGGACCAGTCTGCAGCGTGCCTTTGAAGACAGAGGATTGTGTCGGCGACTTGGGTTGCTGAGATCACTGTTCGGTACGAAGTTGAGTGAAACAGAGAGCATGCAGAGCTACCTGACTCGTATTACGGAGCTCGGACAGCAGTTGGATGACATCGGTTCCAAATTGGAAGATGAATTTTTGGCAGTCATCATGCTAAGTGGTTTGACATCGGACTTTGACCCACTTATAATGAAATGTTAATATTAGAGAACTCGAGCGCGACGCTGACTAGCGACGTGGTGAAAGCGAAGTTAGTTCAGGAACAGCATCGCCGGGAGGAGAAGTACTCTGATAACACTGCTTTAGTGACCAAGAAAGTATTTAAATGTTTTCGGTGTAAGAAGACGGGTCACATAAAGAAGGATTGTCCGAAGCTGAAAAGTGATTCTAAGAAACCCTCATCTTCTAAGGACGAATCATTGTTGACGGCATTATCAGTGAATTTTAAAAGTGATGTTTGGTACATAGACTCTGGTGCGACCAACCACATGTGTAACAGTAAAGAACTTATGTAGGTATGACTTTCAGTGTTCAAAGTCATTAGAAGTGAATATTGCTAATGGGGACAAAGTGATGACTGGTGGACACGGTAAAGTGCAAGTCAATTTGAAAAATGGACCCAAGACAATTAGTAATGTACATTTTATTCCTAAACTTTCTGTAAATTTATTATCAGTAAGTCAGTTAAATAGGAAAGGTTATAATGTTGTTTTTAAGTCTGAAAGATGTTATGTGTATAATGGTAGTGAAATTATAGCTACTGGTACTTGTTTTAATGGGATTTATCAGTTGGATACTGTAGGTCGAGAGTTGAGTTTTAGAGTAGGGTCAGAAATTGCCATGAAATCGATTTGTGAAGGTCCTATAGCTAGTGGATCAATGCAAGAAAGCAAGCAGCCTGCATTGGTATCAGCAGAGGGGATGGTTCCACACGAGGTCTGGCATAGACGGCTAGGTCACCTGAACTCGAGAAGCATGAATCTCATGAAGAATGGAATGACAACAGGTATGAATTTTGAATCTACTACATTCAGTTCCTGTGTTGCATGTGTTTTAGGAAAACAAACAAAGTTGCCATTTCCCAAGAAGAGTCAAAGTAGGTCTACTCAATTGTTAGGACTGGTACACACAGATGTGTGTGGTCCTATGCAGACTCCTTCTCATGGTGGCGCGAAGTACTTTGTTATTTTTGTAGATGATTTTTCACGGAAGACCTTTATATATTTTATTAAAAATAAAAGTGATGTTTTTGAAAAATTTAAATTATTCAAGGCTGTAGTGGAGAATCAGACTGACAAGAAAATCAAAATATTACGTAGTGACAATGGCGGCGAATTCATAAATCACGTTTTTCAGGACTATTTGAAAAACTGTGGAATTCGGCAGCAGACAACAGTTCCACATTGTAGTCAGCAAAACGGTGTCGCGGAACGAGCTCACAGGACTATTATGGAGAACGCTCGCTGCATGTTGGAGGAGGCTGATCTTAGTAAAAGGTATTTGGCTGAAGCTGCTAACACGGCTGTATACCTGAAAAATAGGTCACCAACAAAAGCAGTACGAGGAGCTACTCCAGAGGAAGTGTGGACTTCACGGAAAGTTGACGTAAGTCATTTGCGTATTTTTGGTTGCACAGCATATGCATTGATTGAAAATTGTCGCAAACTCGATACAAGGAGTAAGAAATACATATTCGTAGGGTATTGTGACGAAACTAAAGGTTATAGATTAATAGATCCAGATTTTCCAAAGAAGTGTGTCAAAGCACGACATGTAACCTTCTTGGACTTTGTGTATAAAAGAGTGTCAAAAGATGACAATAAACAAAGTGAAAATATTACACTTTTGCTAGGCAACTCATCTGTAGAAAAAGGCAAGGAAGTTTCAAGTGAAACTAATCCTGACATTGTGGATTTAACCTCATCTAGGTCAGATTTATCTTCTGAAGTGCAATCTGACCAGAATACAATAAACCCCCGTAGGTTAACAACATTTAGTCTAAATGATACGGAGGATATTGAAAGTACGGATGATCCGCTCGACCATACATATATTCCAGGGAACTCAACCATGGACTCCGAAGACTCCAACACGACGTCTTTCGAGGATGCAGGCAGTGAAGTCTACGAGTTTGCTGGATTGACTGGAGTTATGAAGGAGGAGGATATACCGAGCAATATGCAGGAGGCATTGGACAGTGATGAGGCTAAACAATAGAGAGAAGCCGTAAACGATAAGTATCGATCTTTTATCACAAATAAATGTTGGACTTTGGTCGATTTACCGGAAGGGCATAAGGCAGTAAAATGTAAATGGATTTTTACAAAAAAGAGAGGGTTGAAAGGTGAATTGTTAAAATACAAAGCACGTCTTGTTGCAAAGGGTTATAACCAAAAACATGGGATAGATTATAACGAAACGTTTGCACCTGTAGTGAGGTATTCAACCATAAGGGTATTTAGCCTTAGCTGCTCAGTATGACATGCAAATTGAGCATATGGATGTTAAAACTGCTTTTCTTAATGGAAATTTGACAGAAACAGTTTACATGGAGCAACCAGAAGGTTTTGTTGTTAAAAATAAGGAAAATAAAGTTTATAAGCTCAACAAAGCCATTTACGGTCTAAAACAGGCGGCAAAAGCTTGGTACGATAAAACTGATGATGTTTTAACCAGTAAATTGTTGTTTAAACGGTTATCATCAGAACCATGCGTTTACATTTATAATCATGATGGTAAAGTTATGATTATTGCATTGTATGTTGACGACATAATGCTGTTTTCGTCGAAATCTTCAAAGAAGAAAAATGTTATAAAGAAGAAACTGATGGGTGAATTTGAAATGAAGGATCTAGGACCTGCCAGTCACATTCTTGGCATGAAAATTACCAGGAAAGAGAATGGTGACATTACATTGGATCAAGCATGCTATATCAAACGGATGTTGAAAGTTTTTAAAATGCTTGATTGTAAACCAATAAGGACTCCTATGGAAGTTGGTTTGAAACTTGAAATAGAAGAAAACTCGGAGTGCAACCATGACTACAGAAGCCTTGTTGGATATTTAATGTATTTGGCGGTATGTTCCAGACCTGACATAGCACACAGTCTGAGTTATTTAAGTCAGTTTAACACTTGCTTTGGAGAAAGTCACTGGAAGACTGCGAAGAGAGTCCTTCGCTATTTACAGGGAACTAAAGAATATTGTCTTGTTTTTCTAAAAGGTAACTTAGAAATAACAGGTTATACAGATGCAGATTGGGGCGGAGATCATTTGGATCGGAGATCATATACTGGGTATGTGTTTAGACTTGGTAATTCCATCATTTCTTGGGAAAGTCGTAAGCAGCGCACTGTAGCTCTCTCGAGTACTGAGGCTGAGTATATGGCAATTTCTGATTCCTGCAAAGAAGCTCTGTTCTTGAAAACTTTTATTCAGGAATGTACTGGTAAAAGTTGTAATGTTAACTTGTTTAATGACAATCAGTCGGCTCAAAAACTATGTCGTTCTGTATCTCATTCAAGATCTAAGCATATAGATATAAGGCACCATTTTATTAGAGATTTGGTTAATAAAAAGGTTATTCAGTTAAGTTATTTACCTACTGATGTAATGATAGCGGATGTTTTGACAAAATCGTTAACCCACGAGAAACATTCAAAGTTTGTGACTGAATTGTTTAATAAATAACTGTAACAATAGGTTGGTTGGGTTAAAGTGATTTTAATTGGTATGTAATTGATAGTCAGAGGTAGGTATCAATATTAATTTTATATGTATCTGTTTTTGAGGCCTAGTGATTATAATTAGTACCAATTGTTTTAGACTGTTGCTACATAATGTAAGTGTTTATAGTGTTGGTTTAAGGCCTAGTGTTGGATTTGTAAACTACACTATATGTGTCAGCTTGACACACTCTGTTTCTATGGCGACTGGCGTATTATGTAACGGACGTGCTTCAAATTAAATCTTTATTAATCATTATTTATTCTATGATTTTCCACTTAATCCATCTTCTACTTTATCTATACGTATGTATTTAGAAATAAATGTACCTATAAGAATGTCTACCAGTTCTCACTAAACAACTTGTAAACATTCTTTTAAGTACCCATTCTTAAAGCTATTCTTCTAGACCCAAAATAAGCAGAGCTTGTGCTATGAGTTAGCACTCATAGCAAAAGCTCTGCTTATTTTGGGACTAAACGGCGTTGTGTAATAGTTGTGAATTATTTATTATTAGTACCTATATTGTTATGAATCTGTTAAAATTAAGTCCTTCTCCACATTTTGACAAGCTTTTGGCGTAAGAGATTGTCGCGGAGATGAGATTGCGATTAGATTTTAATAACGGGAATAGGCCTTCAGAGCCTGACGCACACATGATGCTTTGTTCAAACCAGTTGGCTGTTGGCAGAATCATGTTACCCAGTCGCTTGATTGTGGAGGTCAGATAGGATAGATTGGAAACCGACCTCAACGTAATTGTATACGAGGCAAGAAAGTTAATGGTATTTTAGCTAGGTTCCAAGCTGTTTGACTTAATGAAAGGAAAATTGTTTGTCTTGCACATACAAACGCAGCTCAACTTTGTACATTTGTTGTTGGTAATTGATTTAAGTATGTAATTCTTAGTTTTGTTCCCTGCTGCTGTTACCATTTTTGTAATGCAAAAAGTAGTTCTGTTAAATTAACGACAATTTAGTTTTACTTATACATAATTTAATTAAATAATATGTAGTTTCCGTTTTCTAACTAGATGGCGTTGGCGTCGAGATAGATCGCGCTATGGTTTCGTTCCCAAAAAGTCATGTTATACCTAGGTGCCGATGTGCCGCTCTCATCCTATAGAAACTAGGGTTACCTTTGTTGTCTGTATTGGTTAATGTGTTTACTTTTCCTGCGAATAATCATTATTTTTCTACTTACTAGCAATTCTTACGTACTTATTTTGATTACTCAAATCATTGATTTGAATATCGTTAGTATCGGATTAAGAAGAAATAGCTATGCCTTTTTAGGAACAGACTCTCTAAACTCAAAGGTTTCTAAGATGCGCAGGTTAGTTCGATCTCTCGAAACCGACGCAGAGCGTGAACAACGGCTAACCGTGAGCGTAATGCACTAAGTTTTTACGCAGCGCCAATTATGACTAGAATTTAAACGAGTCCGCACTACTGCTTCTCAATCTTAGGAAAATGTGGAAAAACGAGAAATGCGTTTAGCTATCGACCAGGATCGTCATTCGTTGTCTCGCGCATCCGAAATGGTTACACAGAGGTTGACTCTTCAGAATATTCGAAAATAATCCTTAAAGGGGGTAAAAAAGGGGTGCAAAGTTGGCATGAAAGTTCTCTGATTTTCAAAGTTATTTCGATAAAATGAAGTACCTACTTATTAGGGTTTTTTAAGTTTCTTGTGAATTCAATCCCGAAAGGGGTAAAAGAGAGGTATAAATTTAGTATATATACATATAACCCAACCTAACTTACCATACCTATCCTATAGCTAACCTAACTACCTAACCTAACTACCTTACTGCAATGCAATGATTTTGAAAGATACAAAATAGATCATTTTAAACTGAACTATTGCGCTGCGTGTCTCTATGTTGCATACAATACTAGAGTAGGTAGTAGTATGCGAATTAGTAGTAGTAGGAGGTAATAATTTAACTCGATTGAACATCCATACATAAAGTACTACTTTGACACACTCGTCTATCTGTCTGTCTGTTTGCGATAAACTCAAACCTGACTAAGCCGATGCTGTTTTCACCTGTAGATAGAGTTTTTCTCATGGAAGTTATTAGTATATAATTTGTCAGGTATTTGTATACATTAGCAAAAATGTAATGATATTTGTTGGAGGTGAAAATAAGTTTCTGGGAGCTGGGGGCGATAACCGACATTCATGCGGGCGAAGCCGCGGGCATCAGCTAGTATGGAAAAAAGATTGTCTTAATCATCATTGTGAATAGCTCGAGCACAGAAATGGCGAAAAAATTGCTTTTAATACGTATGTGTACCGAAACCAGCATGTCAAGCTACCCCGATAAATCAAACTTAATTGATAGTTTTAAGCTTTATATCAAAGCAATAAGGTTCATGTTCTATTGGGATTTTTTTTATTTAGTACAGTACAAGTACAAGTACTCCTTTGCATAGTATTTATAAAGGTACTAAAACTGTATAGTCTCGACTTCATAATCCGGTTGAGCTCAATGCGTAACTATGATGCTCATTGTCTGCGTGTTTACGCAATAACAACGGAAATTTTGTACCTACATTGCGTATGCCGACAATAACCACGATAGGAAGGGTATTATAATGCTTGTGCTGTTAAAACTATTCCTGGTACAAGTAGGTATGGTACTATTATAATGGGAATGATAATACATTTCCGTTACATAGTGCGACGTGAAAAGACATTATAGGCTAGGAGTTGGTTTTACCTTTGGAACAAGAATTAATTGAATATGTACCGACTTATTATATATGTACAATAATAAACTGTATCAGTAAATGCCTCACATTTTCTTACGAAAAACATTCTTACTGTATATAGCCTAACTATCCGTTTACTTTTCTGAGTATATTCAGGGCTAAAAAAATGCGGAAAATAATATCCAAAGAAAATCTCAACACCATTAATTGGGAACGAATGATTGATTGTGCGGTAACTAAGAAAGCTATTCTTGAGAAAACTGTTGGACGAAGTGAAATAATAATTTACACAAATATGATCGGACAGTAAAATTGTTAGTCAGTAAGTAAGTTAACAAAGCTTTTACCCAGTTTTTATTTACCCAGTTATAGGCTGAAATGATATCAGATAAATTCAGAGTAACATTAATAACAGAACAAAAATCTCTCTCTCTCTTTGTAAATTTCGGAAATGCGACCATGCTGAAAGTAATGAGTAAAACATCAATGAATAACATTTTCATTGCAATATGACTGTTGTTGCTGAATCTTTCCGCCACATAGTTGAATTTTGGATTTTTTAACCATTTTTATATAATAGAATATAATTAGAATATTTTTTTAATCACTATTATGTACACACCTTAAAAATAAACAAACAAAAGAACAATAAAACAGTTATAGGGCATCAAAAACTCATCCGCATCGCTGTTAACGGGAAAAGTGCCCAGAAGACTGGCCGCATTGCCACGTTGTATGGCAACGCTGATTCTCTGACCGAAATGACGGCCGGCCCTCTGGTCACGTGAAGACGAAGAGTCGACCAACCGCTTGGCGATGTCTCGGAAAACTAGATGGGCATTCTGACCCAAAGGCCCGAATGTTTCAACCCCAAATCGATCAAATATGTAACTTCCAATAAGGTTGTTCATTAATTAATTATATTATTAATTATAATATTATTAAAGCATTATTTCCAAAATATCACAAAAATACAAACAAGTACAAATAAATTACTTAGTTTAAATTGTTCTGTAAACTTTGAATGTACAAAACTTACAATTAATATTTATATCGTTCGTGTCATTGTGTGGTGTTTATCTTTAGCTTATTTTTTTTAGGTTCATTAAGTTTATTAAAACAATTGTTAGTAGACAAAATAAATGAATTATACTTACATTACACAAAAGTGATACAAAAAGTGAAAGTTTACGTATCGCCTTTGCTTGTGTTAAATCATAAAAATATTGAATAATTGCCGCGTACTTTTGGAACAAACTGTCGTGAAAGCATTCATGGAGTCCTTTTAATGCATTCGGCTCAGATTGTGAGTAATGTTGGCAGATTTATTCACATATTTTTAAAGTGAACGCCAAAATAGCTCTTTATGTTGATATGAAACTCCACTTTATTATAGTTTATTATAGTCGAAAGTTACCCAAAAAAAAAATGATGGAAATTTATGAATAGATAGCAAAAGAACATTTTTTAATATTCTACGGTTTCTTACCCAAGTCGGAGAAAGTGTTGTGAAATTTTTAGATTTGTCAGTCGGTTCGGAGTTCATATGATGGCAATGGGCCTAGGTCTTTTCAATTACATGGGTATTGAACATAACTGGCGTAACACGAATGTACCCTAAAAACACATACAAACAAATTATAACTTTAAGGGGTACATAGGGTGTTACAATGGGCGGCCTTATCGCTAAAAGCGATCTCTTACAGACAACCTTTACGTGTTTACGTGTTTTGTGTGTACGTATTTATGGGGTAATCTTTGATGAAACCCTTCATCGATTTTGGAACGCTATTTTATCGACGGATCATAGGATTTCTTTTATAGTATAGTAGACCTCCTTCCGAACGAAGTCGCGGGCAGAAGCTAGTAATAATAAAATAAATATTAAAGACAGACCTTGAGATGAGTTGCGCATGCGACCAAAATGTTTCCTAACAATGCAAGTAGGTAAAATGTTCAAGGAATTAAATGATGCTGCTTTTAATATACAGGTGAACCCAAATATTGTTACAATCTTCTACACAAATAAATAAATTGGGAATGTCTGTATGTAACGTCAAAATGACAGTTTTTTTTCATAATAAAACGCCTGGACTAATTTTGACGGTACTTTCAAAATGGTTAGGTACGTAGTAGGTACTCGCAACCCGCGAGCGTGTATGACTACGAAAAGAAGTATGTAAGAATCGTAGCAGATGACGCTCTTTAGGAGTGAGTTTTCGTAGTACGTATGAATGGGTTTTTTATTTTTTTAATAAACTGCTTAACTAGCACTTGTACAGGTTTTATTAACTGACTTTTAAAGGCTTCGCGACAAGTAACCTTGACAGAGAACTACGTCAAACTGGTCAACAATAAGACTATTATATGCAGAAAGTACTGAAAGATTACAATAGATTAAAAGTGACCATACCTTCTATGCAACTCAACGTGCATTGCATTGTCAGCCACTTTTGAAGCATAATTTTTAGTGCTACACGCACTTATCGAATATGACAAGTTTTATAGCGCTCAGTACTATGCGTTTCAAATGAGAATAGGAACGTCAATGACCTCTATCTGTCAGATGTCACTAAAAAAGTACGGTCCATAAGGCTAATTCATTTAAGACGTTTTTTCATTTTGAATAACTGCGACTCGGTAAAACAAAAATAATTGATTACGCGAATAAGGTTTAGATTTAGGTATTAGACAAAAGCGTACCTAAATAGGTACGCTTTTGTCTAATACTTCGGGGAAAAAAATATAATGCTAGCCTGTAGCGTGCCATTATATTTTTTCTAATATTAGGTATAAATAACTGTGTCTATCCCAATTTTTCTTGTGATTGTACAGACGCCAGCACATCAAGTTACCCCAATGTGCCAAATTTCTTTGATCGTTTTTCAACTTTATGTCAAACAAAATAAGGTTCATATTCAATTGGGAAAATTTGACACATTGGGGTAACTTGACGTGCTGGCGTCTGTACTAACTAACCTCTATGAAAATGAGATTAGGAACAAATCTTACACGATTATGACGTCACAGATTGTTATAATAACAATCTAGGTTCGCCGTTATTATCTAATTAGCTCCGATGACTAGAACGTATGTGTCTACATTCTAATATGATTATGAAAGTAATAAAGACCTTCTTGAATAATTGCAGTGATTGTGGGTAAATAATGATATTCACACGGCTTGATCAAAGGTTAAGCTATGCTTGCCGAGGCTTGTACGTGGATGGGTGATCCTTTTAACACACCCCAATGCAATAATACGAAGTTAGTATCCCGAATTCCCAAGACACTCGCGTGTTTGGTTCATGTTAATTTCGAACTTTAGTGACATGGGCCAATGTTTACATAAACAACCTTGTTTGAACGTATGAGAAGTTGTACTACTAATACCTATTATAAATGTCAAAGTTTGTGAGGACAAATATATATGTATAAGTGTGTGTGGATATTTGTTACTCTTTCACGCCATAATAAGCACAGAATGGATTTTATAGAAACCAGTTATGAAGCATAAATCGTAGAAACACATGGGCTATTTTATTAAAGTATTTTGTACCTAAATTGGCCAAAATATAAGAAGAAAAGTCTTTTTTTTTATGAAATTCTGTCGCTTGCGGGATATTTAGAAACCTGCTAGTTTATTATTTACTTGTTTATAATTTTACACTTATCGTGAACACAATATTTCATTTACGTTGTACTTGTTGTCTGATTTCTTGGCATTTTTTTTAATAGCGTTCTATTAAATTAGATAGACCATCATTCATTTCCTAACTATGTCAAAGACGGCTTCCAGTCAAACTGGAGGCAAATACCAGTATTTTACTTGGATCGACTGTTTATTTGACCTTTATTTCCCAGTTACTGGGTAGGTAACATTGTACCACATAGTATCTAACTGGATAGACACCATAATTTAACTGAACATTTCACATGCATGACCCTGGAACACCTGCTCTGAAAGTTAGGTCTTTGGTACGTACCAGATTAAATTGTTTGAAAAATGTTTAAATCTCAAACAGGGAGCATCTTATGTTCGATTAAAAGTAGACATAGAATTTGCTAGGAATCCAAGTAAACAGAACCCTTATCTCTGCCAAAAAAGTGTTATTTGTTTTGTGACAGTAAATAAAAGAAGACCGTAACTCCACTTACACGATAGGTAAATGACCTTCTTCGAGAAAGGCAAATAAAATTTCCCTTCCAATGTTGTAAAACGTCAGCAACAAGTTTTTCAAACTTTGTTTTTTGTCGTTCGAATTGGATGTTTGCCAACTCAATAAGGAATGAAGTTCTTGGAAATCTCTGCAAATCTGTAAATGTACCGTAAACGTCAACCAAAGCATGATTCACGATATTTGTTTCAGCGGAATACCATATTATAGCAGATACCTAGGGAAGCTATCTACCACATCATAGCTGCCAGTGCTGGGGGAATTCGGCTTTATGGGTACTCTAGAATACTCTAGATCCCTTTCATCAAGTACGTGGCAAATGGGAAAAGGTAGGTTTTTGTGACAATGCTGTCTTTTAATAAATCAAAAGAGAAAGAGTACGGTGTCTTGATATAACGCTGTAATAAATTAAGGCAATTGTTATATAACTTACTAGGTTTATGTTGGCAATAAAAATAAGGAAAAACGAGCTGGAGTCCCATTTTCTGAAAAAAAACTTGTGGAAACTCGGTTTTGAAGTATTATTAAAGTAACTGCCAACCCATTAGTATTCGATGACAGCTTACTAAAACTTCACTTTTCCTGGATCTTGGCGCTTGTTTTGTTTCAGATCATTATAAATTAAAGTCCTGACTGACGGTTAGATTTTCAATTTTCTCCTTACCACCTTAAGTAGAAAATTCAATAGCGTTTTCATTTAAAGTTCATATTGCTTTCGCGTAGTAATTTTAGTGAAACGGGTATAAGTGTCCATCAGGTAATTACAAACTTTAACTATAATGTGCATACTTACATTTTATATATTTTGTGAATCATTCAATTTCACGGCATTCATTTTACGACGTGTGTGTGTACTTTATAGCCTACACTAGTATTATCGTTATGTATTTCTTACGTGGTTTCCAGATTGCTCCAAAATGAAACACATTTTATGTTTTGTGTGTAAGTAGCAAATAGCAATATTTTAAAATACACTTGTTAATAATATAATTTGTTCATAATTTAACTTTTTATTTTCAGTAGGTTCGTTGGCCTTCCTACTTACAAACAGTAAGAATATAAAAATACAAATAGATTCACAGGATTTGGTGAACATATTTGAAGAAGTTGTGTATTCAGAGGTGTTGCAAAAGTTTGCAGATCAACTTGTTCAAAGACGCTCAAAGAAAAATACTCTTAAAAACCCTTATCACCCGGAGGATGAACTATTGAACCGTTTTGATGCTGCTGTTGATAAGGAAGAAGATAAAGACATAGAACACCTAAAGTTCCTCAAGAAATTTTACAATAAGTCTAATTTAGATCTTAAAATACGTCCTCAAATACCTAAATCAGATTCTTTAGAAAAACAAAATGAGCAGTTCCTAAACAGGAACGATGTTGAAAGTGATGATATTTTAACCGAAGATGACATAAAACCACTAAACGACATAATAAAAAGACACAACTTAAGAAACTTGGCTGCAAATTCTACGAGAAATTCTACAGATGAACACTTGAAACGAAAGACCGAAAGAAATATTAATAATGATAGTATACTATCGAAGAAAGATGAGAAGGATATGAGCGATGATAGAGCAAATTTTAAGCCAGTGCAAAGAAGATTCGTTTTAAAAGGTTCCGATGACAAAGACAAACCTTCACTTTCGAACTTTTTTTAAATACACTTCGGGTGCAAAAATGAAGACGTAACCTGCTTGTAATTAAGTGTATAAAATAATTACTACAGAAAAATCATTGACTTAAAAAGATACCTAAAATAATGATACCTACTTCACTGATGGAGCTAGAACTTTAAAAAAATATTTTATGTAGGGTGACTGGTAATTAGTGACCGAAACTTAAACACGTGATTGTACTCATTAATACGGATAACTTTCCCAAAGAAACTTTTTATACTCATTAACTTTCAATTAATTCAATTACGACAGTACTGCACAACGGGAGCAGTGGGGATGGTGCGGGGGAGCGTGTGACGCCACTTCTACTAGTAGATTTTGCCCTTCCCGTGGTTAGACTATCAGCTGATAGATCATGCTGATTCGTGTGATCAATCACAGGCGAGCGCGCGGGAATTTCAAACAGCGTTTTTGTTATTTTATTGTGTTATAAGTAAGTATTGTGTATAAAAAAAATCTTTGGGAAAGTTTATTGAAATCATGAATACAATCACGTGTTTAAGTATCGGTCACTAATTACCAGTCACCTGTATACTTGTGTGTTAGAACTGCTTTTTTGTCGACTGCTAATTTGACAGGGTGTTTTAGGTTCTTTTAAGTATTAGGCAGAACCAAATGCCACTAAGTTTGAGAAAAAGAAAATCGTTGTTTAGTTTTGTGCCCTATTAGTGATGACTAGGGCTCTGCAATGACGTCTTAAAGCTATAATTATTCTGTTATGAAAAAGTCTATATTTGTCCTTTAACTCTCTTTCAAATTTGATCAGTGATGAGTTTAACACGTCACGGTATGGCGCTAGGCTCATATAACATTCCGTGAATACAGGTTATGCTTTGGTTTGTAATTGTTTTTTGATCAATATATTCCTCGTCAAGAAGTTTTCTACAAAGCAGAATTTATATTTTTTTGTTTGTAGTAGTACCGCTAATGTTGGTATAACCCTTGGATTTTGTTAACAACTAAAATGGTGCTATAACACGTCCTTATTGGGGCCATAAACGTTCAGTACATAACATAAATTGTTCAATAAGGTGTAAACGACTTCGTGGGTTTGCGGGTAGATAATTTAGTGTAATACACTCACAAAATTTATGATAATTATTTTGATGTTATCGTTGGGAAAAGGTGCGCTATTTGGATTTCAAATGTGTTTCTTTTACTGTGAATTATATATAACTTTAAAATTCTGAATGGCTTATGTGCCGCATAGGGATTGATGTTCAAATCTAGTTTGATTTTATGATCATTATCTATCTAACCTTTTCCCAATTAAGTTAGCGTCGCGTCGGCTTTCAGTCTAAGGGCCAACGCTCATCTGGCGAGGCGCAGTGCAGTGCGGATTTCACTGGTAAACAATTATCAACCTCGTGGTCGTTGAAGTAGAGTTGAAAATAAATAAGCTTCCACGAGACGCCTTTCACTTCTTTTCTTTTCGAGAATATCAATGCCGATAGAAGTACGTGGTTTACTTTAGACTATTTTGAGAGACGCTACGATGATATCGATAAAGCATGAAAAACGCGCGTTACTGCGCCTCACCAGGTTTGCGCCCTGCCCTTACTGGATGCAACTAAATACCAAGAGATAGAATGGTTAATCTGTTATCAGAATTATGGGATTCTGACTAACCATAATAGCTGTCTGACAATCTACAAATGACAGGCAAGATCAACTGCTTAACTTACTTTCCAAGGCACGAAGATGTCTTGGTAATAAAGGGTCTCCTATGCACAGCACAGGTCGACCTCGGGAAGCGTTACTTAACCTTTGATCGACCCGTGCGATTATTATTACTTAGCTATAAGCCCCTCTTGTTGAAGTACCTGAATAAGACAAGTATATGTATATTCTTTTGATTTTTTTATTTCCTTTAAGATGTGTATATTCTTAAATCTTGAATTGATTTGAACACTTATCTTTGTACACTGCCAAGTATTTGGCAAATGTTTGTTTTCTTGAATTGTTTTAAGAAGACAAAGAGGACACATCTTCGTCCACAACATCTGTGAATAAATAAATTGAAACATAAGATCAGATAAACAAGGCTTTTACACTCAGACTATATAAAAGATGTCTGGCCAAGAATGGCTGCTGAAGATTATTTATTCAATTTAAGTTGCATTTGGTATCCCTTTGACTTGTGAACAAAAAGCTTTTTAGTGAGCTTAAAAAAAACCATAACACCTAATAAGAAGCGTTTTAGAAGTCTATATTGTAACCAAACCTCTCTTAGATCTACCTAGATTTTTCCCAACTAAACTATGTAAATTGAGTTCAGCTTTTAGCTTTACGAGATACAGGAATAATACCTTTTACCTATATTCCTGTTTATATGTACAGACGCCAGCACGTCAAGTTACACCAATGTGTCAAATTTCTTTGATCTTTTTTCAATTTTATTTCAAACAGAATAAGGTTCATATTCAATTGGGAAAATTTGACACATTGGAGTAACTTGTGAGCTGCGTCTATACCGGCTTAACTAACACTTTCAAATATTTTATCAAAATCAGTTTTCTTTAGATACCTAGTTTTTAAAGGGTATACGAATTGTGGCGGTTTGAATTTTTTTAATTTTACATAATAGAAAAAAACATGTGCGCAATTCACACGTGGTAGAAGTAAAACCTTCTAAAATTTTCATTTTAATTTCTTGAGAACCACCAATATAAGGAACACTGTATTATAATGCTTTCTATCTCATTTAATGTTATGAGTTTGTTTCATCGACTTTAAAATCAAACGATGCTAAAGAAGTTTTCACTTCAAAAATATAAATGTAAGTAGGTACGTACCTAACATGTCATTATGTTTTTAGCAAGCTATTATATAGGGTGACTGGTAATTAGTGACCGATATAGATAATTAGGGATTGTATGGATTGTATTCATGATTTCAATAAACTTTTCTTAAGAAACTTTTTTTTTAAACAGAATAACTTAAAATACAATAAAATAACAAAAACGCTGTTTGAAATTCCCGCGCGCGCACCTGTGGTCGATTACAGTACGAATGGGCACGATCTATCAGCTGATGGTGTGACCTCGGAAAGGGAAAAATCTACTAGTATTAGCATCACACGCTCCCCCGCTTCCCCAACGCTCCCGTTGTGCAGTACTGACGTAATTGACATAATTGAAAGTTGATGAGTATAAAAAAAGTTTCTTTGGGAAAGTTATTCGTATTCATGAAAACAATCATGTGTTTAAGTATCGGTCACTAATTACCAGTCACCTTATATACACCCTATACACATACTTTGGTATTTGATGTTACGATGTGATTGTTCAGTGAACTAAGAAATTGTTTGAACTCGGTAAAATATGACTTCTAATATTTTTCACGAACATTGCCCTCAGCAATTACCAATGAACGCATACATTTACATTTTTAACATCATTATCATTTAAATTCATTGAACAAACAATAATGAGTATGTAAACAATTAAATGAAAATGTCAAATAAACATTTGCTCTTTATTGAATGATAGATGAACGCAAGTAGAATTAAACGTATATAATAAAAGGCTAGGAACCTACAACAAATATTGTTATAATATGGAGACGTAAAACTCCAAATGAGTGCCTTAATAAACATTGTGACAAATCCCACGAACTGGGAACGAGGTACCTACTCCGAAAATTGTTTCACCTCCATGTGCGTAAATAAGGCCATATAAAATAATGTTCTCACGTGTTTTTATTTAAGTGGGAATGAAAATGTGGGTGAAATACGGGGACGGACTGCTCGCAAAAATGAAATTTGGGCGTTGATTGCGAAGGGTATCATATTATTGAGACTTTATTCCCAGAAATATCGCCGGTAATAATAAGCGTTGCACTGTACGTAGCTGTACGAAGCGTACGTTGGCGTTTACACTTTGACTTTATGCAAAAATAATAATATTAGGTAAATATAAACATAAAACAACATAACGTCACGCCTGTAATCCCCGAAGGGCTAGGCAGAGGTATACCTGGTAGTACACCCACATTTCGCCAGTTATGTTTTTTTAAGTCCCATGTAATAGGGGGCGAGCCTATTGCCATCAATCGGGCACAAATCCAGACTCCGGGCTGCTACTGAGAAATCCCAGATGGAAAAACTCAATAACACTTTGCCCGACCCGGGGATCGAACCCGGGACCTCATGCTCAGCAGTAGCGCTTGCGACCACTAGACCAACGAGGCAGTCAAATTATTATTTTAGGTAAATATAGTATTCATAGAACATTAGAACATAGATGAATGGTTATAATAATAATAATAAGCTGGCAACTTTGACTGTCATAAGACTCATCTGAAAAAAATCTTCAATAATATTTGATATAACTGTTTTACACGCAAAATTACTACAAACAAACCAAAACTCAAAATTTACAAAAAAAATAATATTCAGAGAAAGTATATTTAGAACTCCGCGATCAACAAAATATACAAGATGCAAAATATTGGAAAAACCAGAAGGAAAAGTGACACATGTCACATAATACAACAAATTTACAGGAAAAATGAGTGATTTAAAATGATAACCAGAGCTGCTTCACGACGTGCACGCCTACCAACCCCGGACTCGTCGCTTAGCTCCGCCTCGCCGCCGCCGGACACCGGATCATCTGTGCCATCGGCGGTTGCAGCCGCGTCGAGCTCCAGCGACGAGTATTTTTCCCCGCCGACGTCACCAACACCTACACGTCGACGAAGAGGACACCGGCCGCCGGACGGTTTAGGACCTCGAGGCCCACCGGCCTCTGACAGGGTCCCAGCTCCCGGCGGAAGTGTGCAGCGCATGAGATGGACGCAATCCATTAACGAAAATGTCATGCGCTCATACTATGGGGCTACAGGGGGAGGAAATAATCTGACCGCGTACCGTGTCCGGATGCTCGCTCTGTTTCAGGTGCTTGAACCAGCTGTCAACGTATCGGCACAACGACTGTCGGATCAGGTGCGGGTCATACAACGTAATCGTATGTTGGATGACGTTGCGCTTGATCGCCTCCGCACGGAAATGCAAGGTAACCGTGTCATTGCTCCTCCGTCACAGACTGTGGTACCACCACTGTCCATTTTAACATCCAATAGTGTTGACGAAGGATGTGATGACAGGGTTACAAATGTAAGTACGCAATGCAGTGAGGAATTGAGGAGCGCTTTGGAGAGTGCGCTTCGGGAATATCGCTTCATGCCGCTCGATCTTAGACCACGCTTACCTCGTTTGCCCATGCATAATAAAAATAGGGTGCTGGTGGCTGCTCTGGATTCACAGTTGTCAAAGTATTTTGATGACTGTGATGACCTCGCTGATGCTCATTCAATCTTGTACTGCGCAGCCGTAGCGGCATGTCGCGTAGCTCACGTCAAATTCTCTAATGACAGAACTACGCGACCAAAGCCAGCTGTAGCGGCTTGGCAGTGCAGGATTGAGCGTCGTATCGGTGAGGCCAGAGCAGTAATCGGCAAACTAATCTGCTTCAGAGAAGGTAACACTCGCCCAAGAGTAATGCGCTTTGTGAGGCGGGCATTTTCGGGGACTAATGTCAGTCCCCAAGACTACATGTCCCGTGTCACGGAGCGCATTGACCTCTTGAAGCAGAAGGTGTATGCATGGGCAAGCCGTATTCGTAGGTTTAAACGGCGAGTGGAGCGGTATACTCAGAATCGCACATTCCAGAGCAATGAAAGGTGGGTTTATAGGGCTTGGGAGCAACCAGAGCAAAGTGTGACTGATACGCGCCTACCTGATGACAGCGCCATGTGTTCGTTCTGGCGTGACATCTGGTCGGTGCCTGTCAGTCACACTGAGGGTGATTGGACTCGGGAGGTCGAACAAGCGTGTGATCCAATACCAGAAATGGAGGCAGTTATCATCAGCCCCCAAGATGTGGCCCGTGCAGTTCGTCCGTTGCCCAATTGGAAATCTCCAGGGCCGGACGGACTGCACAATTTTTGGATAAAATGGCTGCAAAGGTCCCACGCTTGTTTGGCATCTCGATTCCAGTCAGCCTTAGAGACAGGGTCGTTGCCCCAGTTTCTAACGACAGGAATAACCCACCTGCTCCACAAATCAGGTAGTACTGCGGAACCCAAAAACTATAGACCAATAACTTGTTTACCGACGGTCTATAAGGTTCTTACATCCATTCTGAGAACTAAAATTAATCAACATATAGACAACAACTCTGTCATGTCTGCCTCTCAGAATGGATGTAGGAACGGGTCCCGTGGTACTAAGGAGCTGCTCCTCATTGATATGACCATTAGCCAACAGGTACGCCGTTCCCGAAGGGATCTGTCAACATGTTGGATAGACTATAAGAAGGCCTATGACTCCGTGCCGCATACATGGCTCACGAGGGTGCTGGAATTGTATAAAGTTGATGCAACTCTACGCACCTTCCTGAAAACGTGTATGGGGCAGTGGAGGACGGTTCTTCGCTATCCAGGATGTCGACAGATCCAGGGGAACAGCGAACCGATTAGGATTGAGCGAGGCATATTCCAGGGTGACAGTTTGAGTCCACTTTGGTTCTGCCTAGCCTTGAATCCTCTAAGCACACTGCTGGAGAATTCAGGTCTAGGCTATCGATTGAAGAGAGGTGGTCAGGTTATATCCCACCTTCTTTACATGGATGACCTAAAGCTCTTTGCCCCCAACAATTTACAACTGATGGAGCTACTAAAGGTAACTGAAACCTTTAGTAGCGCCATCAGGATGGATTTTGGTGTGGACAAATGTGCGGTTATGCATGTAAAGAAAGGGGAGATTGTGGAATCCGTGGGAACCCAACTCTCGGATTCCATAAACCTTAGAGCCCTCTCTCCGATCGAAACCTATAAGTATTTGGGTATGTCGGAGGCGTTAGGCATTAACACTGCTGATATGAAGCAATCGTTGAGGGAGCGTTTCTTTGGCCGCCTGAAAAAAGTATTTAATAGTCTTTTGTCGGGCGGGAACAAGGTGCGCGCCTTCAACGGTTGGGTCATGCCAGTCTTGATGTACTCCTTCGGCATACTCAAATGGACTCAAACAGAGCTTGACACCCTGGATAGGAGGGTCCGCACAATGCTGACCGCATATCGAATGCATCATCCACGATCGTCGGTTATGAGACTGTATATCCCGCGAAAATGTGGAGGTCGAGGCTTTTTAAACGCCAAGACTCTCCACAATCGCGAGATATACAGTCTCAGGGAATATTTCCTAAAAGCCGAAGTGGGGATGCATCGAGATGTGGTCGCGGTAGACAAGGGCCTCACACCGCTCTCCTTGGCGAAAGAGAACTGGCGCAAACCTGTAGTGCTTGACACTAACGATCGCAGGGAAGTGTGGCAGAGCAAGGAGCTTCACGGACGTTTTTTCCGGGCCCTTCATGGGCCTGATGTAGACCAATTAGCGTCCGTGTCCTGGCTGCGTTTCGGTGACCTCTTTGGGGAAACCGAAGGTTTTGTCTGTGCAATTATGGATGAAGTTATTATGACGAGAAACTACCGGAGATTTATTGTGAAAGATGGCATGGTTGACATCTGTCGGGCATGCCACCGTCCAGGAGAATCAATCCGACACATTATCTCTGGGTGTTCTCGCTTAGCTAACGAAGAGTACTTGCATAGACACAACCTTGTCGCCAGGATTATCCATCAGCAACTGGCTCTGAAATACAACCTCGTTGATTCGGAAGTGCCGTACTACAAGTATGTGCCCGACCCAGTTCTCGAAAATGGTCATATCACACTGTATTGGGATCGATCCATCATCACTGATAGGACTATCATGGCTAATAAGCCCGATATAGTGGTGATGGATCGAACCGAGAGGCGCGCAGTGCTTGTTGACATAACGGTCCCACATGACGGGAACCTCGTGAAAGCCGAACAAGATAAAAAAATCAAGTATATTGATTTGGCTCGCGAGGTTGTCGACATGTGGGATGTGGACTCAGCAATCATTGTGCCGATAGTCGTGTCTGCCAATGGCTTAATAGCAAAGAGCCTCGACCAATACCTGAAGAGGCTCTCGTTGGGCGGCTGGATCAAGCGTTTGATTCAGAAAGCAGTGCTTCTGGACACGGCTCGCATTGTTAGGCGATTCCTCTCCCTGGAGCCCTGACCGCCGGTAGCTTGGACCCTGTTCCCGATACCGGTGGGCTACTATTTTTTATATTTTTAAATGTTTTTTTTTTATATTTAAATATTTAAAAATGTATTAAATAAGAAATCACAATAAATAAACGGAATAATAATAATAATAATCTTTAATCCAGGTTATAAAAACCGGTTATAAGTGTTATGTAATGCATACATACGTACTTCTTTTCAAAGACATCTCCACATGTTTAGTTGACGCATCCCGTGGCCTAAAGGCTAGCATGTATTTGACCAGAGGCTTAGAATTGTCGTTCAACGTGGCAATTTCACCAGTCTTTTGGGCACTTTACCAGCTGGCAGCTACGTGGAAAGATTTTTCGGTGCTTTGTAGTTATTTATTGTTAGGTTTAGTTATTTAAATAAATACCAATAAATCCCTTACATACCTAAACTCACGTCTTTTTACCATGACCCAGGCAGAAAATACAGAACACCTACGATTATAATAACACACTACTTTTGCTTCATAATAAAATGTTACAAAATAAAGTCTTCCTAACAGCGGTTTCGTATCGATCGTGTTCTACACATAGCACTTGTATTTTCTATGTACATGTATCTACCTAAACCCGAGCAGATAGGTACTTTTCCAAATTAATTTACTATAGGTACTATTAGGCAACAGTCCGTTTCTTTTATAAGCCCGTATCGTTCTCACTTTAGGAGCCAGTGAACTCATGCGGACTAAATTGAAAACAATTAGCCCTACGTGAATTTCCAGGCCAGCCCTAACAAGAGGAAAACGTGACGAAAAATCGAGTGCAATCGGAAAAATTAGACGGTACATTTTCTGTGTTGATGACGATCAGCGAGTTTAGCGGTAATGCTTATTGTGATTGCGGAGTTTTTGTTTTACTTTGTATTACTGACATAGATGCCTTATAAATTTTGGCTTTGTTAAAAAGACCTACAGCGCTATTCTGTGACAATTGACCCGTGTATATGTTGGAAAAGTGAAGATGAATTAAACTACACTAATTCTAAGCATAGTCAGTTCAATTCATTTAAGTTTTTACGGAGTGAATATAATTATTAATTGAAATTTTATCATTGTATTTCTTGTCCGTATCCCTAATACTTAAATAACTTATGCTTCGGGAATACAGACGTCATAATATGTTGGCAAAACAAGCAAAACAACTTATAAATCTAGGGCATCTACTTTTTCTCACGGATTTTTTTACACTAGCAGTGGCCAGTGGTCATTAGATCTATGGACCTCCAGGCAGTTGTACCCAAGGCATTCCAAGAGAACCAGGTTAGGTACATATATGGATAATATTCATACATGAGATTGTCGCAGGTCGAAGTGTTACCCCTCTGTTCAGTGTACATTTACACCTTTATTGCTGTTGTCAATCATTCAATCCAAAAATAAATACAAATAAAAGTATTTCTCCGTCACGTAAGGTTCTTCGATATTGCGAAAGTACAAACAAAAAGCTCGGCTGAAGGCTTGGCAGAAGGCTTTCCACGTAATGTAAGTTTCCTGTAAAAGAGACTTTTCTTTTAAGGGTTGGCTCCCATTAGCGGAAGGGCGAGGATTGTTACGTTGGTGACGAATATTAAAAATAAGACTTAAAATGAATCTTATCTATGTAGTGTGGGTCCGACTCACTATTTAGAGAGCTTTATGAAGGAAGAATTTTTCGCAATACGTTGCCAACCAAACGTAAATTTTAACCAAATGTGATTTTTATTTTCTATTTTTATTTTATAAGATTATAAAGTTTATTTTGTTTATATGAGGCTTCGTTGCCAGTATATATATTTTTTATTATTATAACATCGTGCAAAAACGCCTGAGATATATTTCTCGATAGCAAATCAAGCCAAGTCAGAGGTCCATAGCGAGGGCGGCATAGAAGAAAAAGAATTGATAATCCACCTCTATTTCTGTCAACCTACATCTTCACATAGTACAAGTACCACCTTAGCTATCACTAAGATGATCACCGTTATATTACTGGCTAATCGGTACCTACATCGTGTTTGAATACCAATATTAAAAAAATGGAAATCACTTAAAAAAAGAACGATTACCGTGCCATTCCGCTATTGTGTGCCGACCCTTAATGCTCTTGTCGCGAGCACCTCTAATGGAACCTGTGAACTTTCAAGCTATGATTCGGATAAATGCTTTAGTCTGTAAGTATCTTTTGTAAGCATTAGAACCTTCTTGTATATTTATATTTTTTTTATTATTGACGATGCATTGATTGAGGTACGCGTTTGACCAGTATCTCACCTGATGGTAAGCGATGATGTGGTCGGCGATGAAGCACGCCAGCCTAGAAGCAACCTGCTTACTCTTGACTTAAAGACCCCTAGGTTGTAGCTATTAGGAAACACTGACTCCGGCAGGGAATATAAGGTCATTTTATGGAAAGTAAATGAGATAAGTACATGAAAAAATAATCCGGAAACTGTCCCACTGCAGGGATAAGACTTCTTCTCATACAGAGAAGGCACGAGCGTGGATCACCACACTTGCTCACCGTAGATGACATTGATGTTTTCCTTCAGCAATGTCAATGATGTCTCAGATAAACGTCATATGAATTAAAAAAGTCATATTGTACCTACTAATATACATTTTACTACACAGCCTTCTGTATACTCAAATACTAATAAAATTTTAATTTTGACTAAAGCTGTAAACTGAAAGGCGTTTAGCAGACATAACACGAAGTACCTTCATCTTGAAATGAACCCTATAATCTACATGGCGTCCTATGACTTCAGCTCATGGGTGTAAATTAGAATGACTTCGTATCTGAGATATTAACATGATAAATTAAATACGGTACAGAAGTAGTTCAGTCTGTTAAACTACAGAATTGAATAAGTCTCGTCCAGAACATGCATATTTGCATAATAAGAATTAAAATTATGCAAATCATAATTCCATAAGAATCCCCTATGAAAACTTATTAGCATGGTACAAATTGAATTATTACGATTACGTAATAATTGAATTTGTACCATGATAGTATGGGGTTTACTAGGGTTTCAGTTCCTGGCTAATGCCAATAACTGAAACCCGAGTAAAGCCAAAACTAACTCGCGAAGTTAAGGAAGTTTGAATTGTTGTGAACTTGCTCTTATGATAACGCTTTATGAGAATATAGCCCGGCTATTGCCTCGGTGGGCAATTGACCTTATGACCAAACCGTTTCATGTCGTTTTGTATAAGTTCGTGGACCTCTATCTTTATGGACTAGTGAATGAGGTTAGGTTTGATGGCGAAAATAAATTCGGATAATAATTATGAATGTTTGTTTATTGTGTTCAATTTATCATCAGATGTGATCCTTAGCATGCAATGTTAACGCGTTAACACAAATTTGACCGACTTTCGAACTGAAAGTATGTACAGACGCCAGCACATCAAGTTACTCCAATGTGTCAAATTCCTTTGATCGTTTTTCAACTTTATGTTAAAACAGAATAAGGTTCATATTCAATTGACACATTGTGGTAACTTGACGTGCTAGCGTCTGTGCAACTGTTGTATAGACTTTTATTTTAAATGGTTCAAAATGTAACCTAGTTTAAATAAAAATAAATAGCACACTGAAATGTATACCACAATCAAAAATGCTTTATTCTAGCAGAAAAGCAGAAAATATTTACTAAAAGTTAAATTATAATTAGTCATATTATGCCTATTAATGCTAGCCTCGATGGTCATAATTATATTATTTTAAACAATACTGGCCGTTTATTTTATTCGGGTGTTCCGTTTATAGCTTGGAAACATCCAGACCTATTTTAGTGGGACTGTTAATGGCAGGCAGGTGATATGAAGGTTTCTTTTTCTAACCTACACACTAGTTTTCGACGAAATTATAACAAACACTCTAAACACACTTTACATGCACACACACACTCACACACACATACACGCACGCGAGTCACGCACTGTATTATTTATTCTATTAGTTCTATTATTAAAAGTAAGTACTATGAGATTAATACAATGTATCAAAGTGCCACTTGTATTCCTACATAAAAAAAAAGTTATTTGTAAGTACATATTGCTAACGCACAGTCTAAGGAAAAACATTTCTACTTAATGAAATTAATATTTGGCTTCAAATATTTGACGCCGTTAAATATAAATTTTCTTTTTGACATCAGCGATGCAAATTGTTGCCATTTGTGAGGAAGGTGTTTTTTCAAACAGTATTATTGCTTCAAGAAAATAATGTAGATACTTAGTGATTGCAAATACTTCTTAGCTTTAAAGGAAACAATTTGTACAATTGACAAAAGTTTTTTTTAGTAATAACAGACGAAGTTTTAGTAAAGACTACTTTAGTTAAAGTTTAAAAATGTTCTCGAAAATACGGCTTCTTCTTATTCATCATCTTTTAGAGCGAATGCTAAATTAACATATACATCAAATGCCTTGGGCTCAGTTAACCTAAAATTCTGCTGAAAATATAATATCTAGGATTTTCACTACGTCCTCATTTCAACGTTCCATTCAACTACTGCAAACAAAGGCCAAAAAACAGTAGGTATGAAAATAGTCTTCTAAGATATAAAAAACCATCGTTTCCGAAGGAAATATATTTTTCAAAAGGTTTTAAAAGAGCCCTCGAGACAGCTGTACACGCAGTTCCCAGCTTTAAGACCAACAACAGAGCTAGATTCCTCATCCCATCTACTTGAGCTGAATTATATTATTGTGCCTTTGTAGCGGAGAAGATTCAATCAGCTCTCCGTGCACGAACATTATGAAGCTTGATATCTTTACTGAAGTAGATATGTTACGATGATCAGTGTTTGCAAAACTGGACAGTTTCCGTCGAAAGCAAGATATTGCTAAGGCCTCTGTTTTTCTCACATTGTGTGCTAATTTCTACTTAGAAAATAATATTAAATAAATAAATATTCCATAACTTTTCACACAACGCCATTTAGTCCCAAGTTAAGCTTGAGAGCTTGTGTTATGGGTACTAAACAGCTGATAAACATACTTATATATTTCTAAATACATACATATTATGGATAAATTACACCCAGACACAGAACAAATGATCGCGCTCATCACACAAACATTTGTCCTGGGTGGGAACCGAACCCACGACCTCCGGTACAGCAGTCAGGGTCACTAACTACAAGACCAACAGGCCAGTCAAAAAAATATTGTGAGCTACTTTCCCTGCGTCGTAAAGTGTCCAATTTCTTGTCATATCTTTGAGTTTTGCATCCATCCCATAAATTAAATAAGATTAATCTCGTGAGGCGGCTTGTCAAGGGCTTGATTCAGCAAACAATCCTTTTGGACCTAGTTGCCCTTACCGCCGGTACTTTGGTCTTAGTTGCCTACTATAATCTATATTTTAATGAAAAGTTATAATTTAAGCATTACGGAATTATTGTGGATGATATTAATGCAACAGCTGTTTGTGAATCAACTTTCTAAAAGAATTTACACTGTCTGTTTGACTGCCGACAAAACAGTTTTCAAATACATTATAATCATCCAAGTTGTGTGTGGTGCGACAATAAATAGGTACAGACGCCAGCACATCAAGTTACCCCAATGTGTCAAATTTTCCCAATTGATTATGAACCTTATTCTGTTTGACAGAAAGTTGAAAAACGATACAAAACAGCTTTCAAATACATTTTAATCATTCAAGTTGTGACAGTAAATAGGTACATATTTTAACAATGACAAGAAACATCGTTTGGTACCTAGGACCGAAATTCGAAACAGGAACTTCGTATATGTACTGGAGCCATTTATCTGCTGTCATGAAAAATTGGAAACATGAACTGTGTACTAAACGTATATAGAAGAAAAACCACCAATAACAAAAAGGTTTGTGTTATGTTCTAGTGGGTATTGGCATACTTTCCATCTGAACGTAAATTTTACTTTCATCAGTATAGAATATGAATAAATGAATCAAATACGTAGAATTTAATGGTCAATACATACATACATACATAAACTCACGCCTTTTTCCCATGGGGGTAGGCAGAAACTACAGAGGCCATATGCTACGATTCTTACATACTTACTTCTTTTGCTTCGTTTACATTCATACATGTTGTCATACACACACGCCGGTTGCGAGTACTACGCACCTGACCTTTCTGAAGAACCTCACCAATAAGGTCTATGTATATCCTTCTAGTGCGTCCCTCCCACTTACATCTGCCTTGTTAGTCGTTAGTCGCCTTTCATCCATCCTTTCAACGTGACCAAACCATCTAAGCATCTGTTCAATTTTTGTTACTACATCTTCTTTCAAACCACAACGTTGCTTTATCACATCATTCCTTAATCTCTCATTCATTGTTACACCACACATACTTCGCAAGGAACGCATTTCTACAGCATTTATTCTACTTTCATGTCTCTTTTGCCACGCCCAACATTCACTTTCATACGTTAGTGTAGGCATCAGCACACCATTGTGAACAGCCAGACGTGCCTTTTGGACATCGACTGGCTGGTCACAACGCCATGTATGGCGCCATTCACTTTATTTCCTGCATTCACTCTCCTTTCCACATCCGCATCAGTCTTTCCATCCCTTAAACAGACTTCCCAGATATACAAAGTCATTCGCTTGTTCTACACTCATATCGTTTATTTTCACATTGCACAACGACACGTTTTCATCTCTTTCAAACACCATTACTTTCGTCTTATTCACATTTATATTCATCCCTTTCATCTTATATTCTTCATTCATCTCGGTCACCATGTCTTGCAACTGTTCCACTGACGATGCAAGAAGAACTTGATCGTCTGCGTAGAGGAGGCATTTGGCAGGCAACTCATTCATCCTCAATCCACACTCACTCTCTTTTAAATCTATCAGACAACTATCCATGTATAAGTTGAACAGCCAAGGCGACGCTACACAGCCCTGTCTAACTCCCCTAGAGATATTAGTTTACTTACAATTTTTTTTAATAACACGGGAAAGGTATTGTTGTACATTGGCCTATTTTAAACTGCCTGTCCGTATTGTGGCCTAGGTGATGTGATATCATCACATTTTATGTGATTACAAGTAAACTAATCTAAGAAGAAGAAGTTTATTTCAGAAGTTTTTTTTATTTATATTGTTTGCGGTGCAGGACTGCAATTTGATGACATTTTTTTTAAATTTAATTAGCTTTTTGATCTAATAGGGAGATATTATTCTTAACAATAATCTTATCAATTAGTAAAATAAAATAGTGTGTGTTTGTTTTAGTTTTAACTGGATCATTTCTTTTAAAATACTGGAATGTTTCGTTCACGTAAAATAATCTAGGTATCATAAGAATTGATAGTGGTTTACCGTTAGGCAAGATTGATTTTCTCCACTACGACTAAGTATTGAAAAAAGTAAAATATTATCAAGGCACCGCACAGCTTTCCCTATGGCAAAGTAACAAAGTAAAAAAGAAATACAATCTTGCACACCCTGTTCACACAACATGAGAATGATGAAACTACACATGGGCCGGATCAGAACTTGAAGAGGCATTTCGATATTAATAACAGTTCGTCTATCTTTAACCCCCTAGGGACAGCTATGTGTAACGAATACTGAACTACTCTGGCTTTCAATACCGTCTTTATTTCCCTTGTCGAATGAACAATGTTCGGTAACATTGTTTTATCAAAAACAAAGTCGTATTGTTGTAGTGATTTTTGATATCATGTCTTCGAACAAAAGATACTACAGTAGTATACGAGTACAATAATTCTGTATTGTACCTATATGTATAGAGGTCAGAAGTAATGGCAAGCATGTGTGTGGAAAACAAACACATATACTTACTTAAATCTCTTTGGTGAAAAAGGAAAGTGAGTAGGGTGGTCTCACAATAGATACATTTTAAAGAAAGCGCCAAAAGTGGATAGTACTATCGAGAAATTGTTATTTTTTTATACTCTAGGTAGTACCAGTATCAGTAACTGTTTCATTTGGCAAAAATGTTCATTATTTAATTTTGACCATTTATTACCAAGTGTAGGGATTAAACGTCGTTAAAATATATTATGTTTACAAATTCATTCATTCGTGATGGCATTCTTCAAGTTTCTACTTTCAACTTCTTACTAACAAGTATTAGTTTAAAGGTTATTTAGTATATAAAGGTAATAGTGATTTGAAAATATTGTTAACTATATGTCGAACATTTTTGTTAAATAAGCCCAAGGCTTTAAAAAGAAATGTTAGGTTAGAAGGATATGTCGAATACTTATTATAGTTTTACCTGAACCCAAGAATTAATATTCTATGACTTAAAAGTTCGTTCCCTACAAAGTATACAAAGCGTAACTATGAATGTTGGAACAACTCTGTGGTGAAAAACAACGCTGTTATTACAAAAAAATTAAAAGTCTGTCCTAAGATGGTTTTGTCAAGTGAATAAGAGGTAAGTAGGTACTTACTTATTTATACTCATAATATGTATTAGTATTCTTTGATTCCTTTTATTTTTTCATTTTTAATTGCACCTACCACTCTTTATCTCTGCATCACCTAAAGGTTGACTGGTAGAAAATGCCTATGGCATTAAGTCCGCCTCTGTACATTAGTGTGCTTGTAGTATTGAATAAATAAATAAATAAATACTTAAAAAACAGCTGTGACTGACAACACCAGGAGAGGATGGAACATCAAACACAGACCATATCATTGGTCATATTTTCAGGCAGACCAGGTTAAATCAAGTAAGTGAATATTGACCCCGATGTTTTGTGAGAGGATCGTAACACTAGTCTACTATAATAACATAGATTCTTCCTACAAGAGTAGCGTTTATCCTCCGTTCTTTCGCACGCTGCCGCTTCCGTAATTCTACTGCCTTGTACAAGCTTACCTGCTAATCCTCGCTGTAACAGTACTGTGCTTACTTCGACTCTTTCTCCTTCTATCGCTGCTTCTAAGTACATGAACTGTATTGTGCATGAGTGTGAGATTAACACAAAGTGTTAAAATACTCTACGACTTGTGCTTTATTACTCGAACGCTATACACCTGCAGCAACGTACTATATAGTGCTTCAGTAGTAGACGAAAACTACATATTCTACCCATCACTGGGATAGTTTTTTTCTTCTAGAACATACCTGGGAGTTTGCTGGTTTTGGAGATATTGAAGGTCAAAGTGCAATTTTTTTTTCGTAAACATTATTAAAATTATTGATTTTTCAAAATTACGCATTTGATGTTACAGAAATGCAATAGATAGGTGTACTAAACACAAACGGGCTGCCGTTGACCCGACAGCCCGCTTGTGTTTAAGTTGCGTTGCGTTGTCGCGTCTTTCATTATTCGCGATAAAAAGCATCTCTTTTTTTAAATATGGAAAAAAAGTTAATGTTACTTAATTAAATGTACAAAATGTGAAGTTATCGGCTATGTGATCGGTCTTTTTACACACTGTATAAGAAATGGAGAAAGAGGCTTGAGTTTTTGCACCTCAATAGTGTTGTGATACAATACTCGGGAACACAATATAAAATAATGACTTGTGGTTTAATAATAGAACCGGTGATCCTCTTATCACATTAGATCGTTTTTGTAAATGTGAAGCGAGAGACCAGGTACAAAAAGTTCAAAGGCCCTCCAACTTTTAATTACTTTGGAAATTTACGTTATCTGGCCTTTCTGACTTTGAAATGTGAATAGCCGGCTAAATGTGTAGTACAGTTTTCAGAATGTCATCCAAATATTTAGCTCAAATTTTGCATTTGAGTAACATGTTTTTTTAAAAGCCTAGTTTTTTTGGTCCTGTTGGCAGTTGAGCCGATTTCGACTATTCTGCCAGCGTTAATAGTTTTCTCGGGAATATTTAAATACGGCTGTTTGGCTGATATTTTCTTTGTCCAATCTGTCCAACCGCTCTTTTTATCCTTCGTCATTTTGTTCACGTTTGTTTAGATTTGTTACTATTAAGTTTTACGTCAAGCATTCATGATCTGAGCTTTAGTTATCTAATAAAATCAATTCTAATAAAAAACAACAGAACTCCTCCGAAATGGCTGGACTGATTCTTACAAAATTTTGTGAGTATATTCAGTGGGTTTGAGATTATGGCATAAACTAAATAAAACTAATAAAATTATACTTCTTCTTCTTATCGTGTGGTTAGTAACTAACCTGGTGTCAGAAAAAAAGAAGAAGAAGAAGAAGAAGAAAGTTATACTAAGACCGAATGAAGTGAGCAGGTGGAGCTAGTCTGACGATACAAAAACTGCTAAAGGATCAGTTTTTGTATCGTCATAAGAGTACATAGTCAGAGTACGTACAAGTACATAGTCAACATTAGAAAACTGCCATTGATTTTTTTTTATACTTATACCGGATTATGCTCGCCTTTGCATCGAAACGGCATCGTATTCCGAAAATAATTGTAATCAGAATAACCCTGTAAGTTTAGTGAATTACGGCCTTTTATACACCCACAAATGGATAATATCTAACCTCTCGATCTCTTTGAGATCATTCGTTTTTGTTTAGTGCCCTCATGAGTTTGTTTTTATTTCAAAGCAATTCAATTTTTAAAGAAATATGTATGAGAGCTCTTTATTAAAGTTTTTACCTAAAATGTGTATAAGAAGGTTTTAATTTCGTTAAGTTTTGAGTAGGTATCGTATTCTAGCAATGTTGACTTTTAATATTAAAATGAAATCTTATTAAGTCTCCAGAGTTTGTTTTCATAAAATAAAAATACCTATCACAATTTTATTCAAGATAAGTTTGAGTTAAAAAATATGTATATAACCTAAAAAAGTTAAAAAAAACAGTTCATTTTTAATTTATGTTCTTTTTGTTATTTAACATAGAGCCTACTAATACATATAATTGTTATAGCTATAAAAATATTTTATTCTGAGGACACTAAATCGTAATGGACGGTATTGTTATTTCTGTACTAATACTGCTCATAGATAAGCTATTATAATTAGTATTTATTAAATGAAAAAATGCGCGAGGTATTCTATGTTCCCATATTTAAACGTATGTGGTAGAACCGTGTGGGGTAGTAATAACAGTCATTGGTCTGTTAGTCCGATAAAAAAATGATTCAAAGTGATAATTTTAAATTTGATTAACAATCTAACAATTTAGGTGTTCTAAATTCTTATTGCGAATTTAAGATATAGTAAACTTTAAATCTACAAATCAAAACTATTTAATCCTCGAACTTTTCGCATTAAGCTTAAAGATAAATAAGAGATCTAACTAATTACGTAATTAACCAAGTAATTAGATTTCTTAGCCTTGGCTTGAAGTTAAGAGAGTAGCATAATATCTAGCGACAAACTTTGTGTCGGAACTTTTATGGATAAATGAAGATAAATTCTCAAGTTTTCAGAGATACTAAAAAGCTACAAATAGCTAATTTTCCTGAAGTACTTCTGATTAAAATTTACAACTAAAAACTGCAATTAAAACTATATTTCTTAAACCGACGTTCATAGGAATCACAGCACCTTGAAAGTTTAGTTAACTTATTTAAGGCGAGAACCGAGTGAGAATCACAAAAAATTGGTTTAGCGACAAGAAAGTCTGACACGAACTGGCTTTTACGCATTGCTTGGTGCATAGGAAACAGACGCTTTAAATCTAAGGGATGATTGTAAGCCGTATTGATTTGTCAGACTTTTGTAAAACTTTGGCGTCAATGCGATGCTCTCCGCAAAGAATCCACCTCATTAGTGCGATAAGTTTTATATCAGTTAGATTATTTATTTATTTCGGACCTCACATGCAATTTACAGCAATACTAAAATAGACCTAAAAGCTATGTAAGTTCTACATCTTCAAAAAAACTTACTAGCTATACGCATGTTGTCACGTGTTCTCAAAGTCCGTGTGATAACATGGTACCTACTCTAGATGCCATTAGAGGAACTAACTATTGACGCTGTTTTCTTCTTTACAATGAAATGAATGTCCCTTGAGCGCCAAGTCTCCATTTTTGCTTGACTTATGAACCTAATACTATGCGGTCCACAGTAAGGGTGCTTCTACACGATGCGCGGTGCACGTAGCTGGAGCAAGAAAAGATGCGGGTGACACGTGTGAGTAATATGAGCAAGCTACTTGTCCAAGTTACTCGCTTGTACTTATACATAATGCAAATAGCTGGAGCAAGTAAAGACCTAAGCTACTTGCGCAAACAGTACCTACGCACAAGTTAATTATTTGCTCGCGGTCAAGAGCTACATACGCAAGTGACTCACGCGCGCCACAGAGTACGCGGGTTAGTTGCGCGGGTGGCTCGCTTTGGTACATGCTCGAGTCGCTAGACCCGCACATGTTTTGAAAACGGTAAAGTTTACGGATGCATTCAACCTGAGCAAGTGCCTCAATATGCGCAAGCTACTTGTACCGTGTAGAAGCACCCTAACATTACATAAAAATACTCTCTCTCAATATCAACATCGTCAAATAAACACAACAAATAGAAAGAAGTGCATTCCTGTAATTGACTTACTTACACAGGACTTTTTTGTTGAAGTTTATTCATTTTTCATTTGTAATTAAGTCGTTGGTGTGCCTATGTATAAACAAATAAATAAACATTTGGCCCCCAAATATATAAAAGGTGTGATTCTATTTTGTATTGACTAGTTTTGGTATTCTAAACTACTGTATATGAAACGTTTCTGAAGACATAATATAGCTTGAAGTTTCGTATTTGATTTAGGGGCTGTTTTGCACCAGAAAGCGCTATCGAAAACACTGCACGGTCATACAGCAATGGCATAAATAGTTTTATTAACCCCTGACGCAAAAAGAGGGGTGTTATAAGTTTCACCGCTATGTGTGTGTGTCTGTCTGTCTGTCTGTCTGTCTGTCTGTCTGTCTGTCTGTGGCACCGTAGCACCCAAACGGGTGAACCGATTTAGATGCGGTTTTTTTTATTTGAAAGCAGAGCTTCTTGCGATGGTTCTTAGACATATTTCATCAAAATCGGTTCAGCCGTTTCAAGGTTATCAGCTCTTTTGTGTTAGCTACCGTTGCTATTTTAGACGTCTATGGGTATTAACTTTACTTACAAACATATGTGTGTCTTAAAATTTTAAACACTCATGTGTGTAATATTAATAAGCAACATTGAGGTGTATTTGGTCTGATGCAGCCAGGATATCTAGCAGACTAATACACTCTTGGAAAAATAACAGCAGATATGTCGTGTTTGGATTCATTTTAACCAGCATTTGATTCTGCACACAATGCACTGATGGCAACTGGATGAGCTGATGCTGCAGCCAGACTACCCAGCACACCAGTAGGTAGACTCTTGACAAAATAATAGCAGATATGTCGTGTTTGGATTCATTTCAACCAGCATTTGATTCTAAACACAATGCGCTGATGGCAACAGGGTGAGCTGATGCTGCAGCCAGGCTATCCAGCACACTAGTAGGTAGACCCTTGACAAAATAATAGCAGATATGTCGTGTTTGGATTCGTTTTAACCAGCATTTGACTCTACTTACAATACACTGAAAAATTCTCATAACTGTAAACTCTATAAAACAAAATGAATGCGTTTAAAAAATATAAAATAAAAATTAAATTAAAAATTTAAAAAACCCCCATCGCAAAAAAGTAAGACATTTAAAAAAGTTAAAAATAACACTTTAGCCATGAAATTTTACGTAACGTCGGGGTACCGTTAAAATAAGTAGGACCTACAAGTACTAGGAACATTTCTTACTTAAGCGGTACCCCGACGTGTAGTAAAATTTCATGGCTAAAGTGTTATTTTTAACTTTTTTAAATGTCTTACTTTTTTGCGATGGGGGTTTTTTAAATTTTTAATTTAATTTTTTTCCTATAGACAGAAGTACCATCAATATCTCTATTTCTATACAGTTCCTATCCAGTGTGTTGGTCGTGTTTGGTGTTGTGCTCTGTGGCAACGCCACCTTATATTTTTTTATTTTGATATTACCCATTTTTAACCCCCGACGCAAAAAGAGGGGTGTTATAAGTTTCACCGCTATGTGTGTGTGTCTGTCTGTCTGTCTGTCTGTCTGTCTGTCTGTCTGTCTGTCTGTCTGTCTGTCTGTCTGTCTGTGGCACCGTAGCGCCCAAACGGGTGAACCGATTTAGATGCGGTTTTTTTATTTGAAAGCAGGGTTTCTTGCGATGGTTCTTAGACATGATACATCAAAATCGGTTCAGCCGTTTCAAGGTTATTAGCTCTTTTGTGTTGGGTACCGTTGCTATTTTAGACGTCTATGGGTATTAACTTTACTTACAAACATATGTGTGTGTTAAAATTTCAAACACCCATGTGTGTAATATTAATAAGCAACATTATGGTGTATTTGGTCTGATGCAGCCAGGATATCTAGCAGACTAATACACTCTTGGGAAAATAACAGCAGATATGTCGTGTTTGGATTCATTTTAACCAGAATTTGATTCTGCACATAATGCACTGATGGCAACTGGATGAGCTGATGCTGCAGCCAGGCTATCCAGCACACCAGTAGGTAGACTCTTGACAAATTATAGCAGATATGTCGTGTTTGGATTCATTTCAACCAGCATTTGATTGAGCACACAATGGCCTGATGGCAACAGGATGAGCTGATACTGCAGCCAGGCTATCCAGCACACCAGTAGGTAGACTCTTGCCAAAATAATAGCAGATATGTCGTGTTTGGATTCGTTTTAACCAGCATTTGACTCTACATACAATGCACTAAAAAAATCTCATAACTGTAAACTCTACAAAAGAAAATTAATGCGTTCAAAAATTTTAAAATAAAAATTAAATTTAAAATTTAAAAATCCCCACCGCAAAAAAGTAAAACATTTAAAAAGTTAAAAATAATACTTTAGCCATGAAATTTTACGCAACGTCGGGGTACCGTTAAAATGAGTACCTACATACCTACAAGTACTAGGAACATTCCTTACTCGGTACCCCGACGTGAAGTAAAATTTCATGGCTAAAGTATTATTTTTAACTTTTTAAATGTTTTACTTTTTTGCGGTGGGGGTTTTTTAAATTTTAAATTTAATTTTTTAATGTACCGTTGACGTACATGATGTACATGCATTGTTTGTGAATGTACGACTTTTAATTTTAAAGAAAAAAGCAAATTAATATGGCGTTGCTGCGGAAAATTCTCTCTAGCCACGCCACCTGTAAATAACATTTGCAGATACAATTTCAGCTATTTCTCTGAAGTTATATAATGTACGAGCGCTGTATATTATGTACACGTGATAAGTATGAAGAAATATGTTAACCCTAAAGTTTAATTCTAAACTCACAAATTGTCCCATATTGACAAAGTTGTAGTTAATAACAAATACAATTTCAGCTTTTCTTCTGAAGTTATATAATGTACGAACACTGTATATTATGTACACGTGATAAGTATGAAAAAATATGTTAATTCTAAAGTTTAATTGTAAAGTCACAAATTGACCCCTATACAGGATGTAAAAAGACCGATCACATAGCCGATAACTACACATTCTGTACATATAATTAAGTAACTTTGACCACAAAATAATGCTGGGAAAGTACTCTTTTTCCATCTTTAAAAAAGAGATGTTTTTTATTGCGTGTAAGGGGAAGTCACCTCCTCTCACCCGGCCCGCAGCAGACGCACCGGGCGCAGGTGGAGGGCGGACAACACCCTCTTCCAGCACCCTAAATGAGTTCAGGGGCGACGGACTCGGGAACATCCGCCGCCCCCCACGTACATGGACCTGAGGTGGTGCGATGGCGGCGCGTCGTATTCACGCGCGCCCCTCTTAGACGTCGCTGTTGTGACATCACTAGATATTATCTATGTATCCAGTTCCTATCTGTCATTCCAGAGAGACACTACGATGTGTCCCCGTCTGTGACACTACTACTGTCTGTCTGTATTATATTGTGTGTGTGTCATTTATTAATAGACCAAGTCAACCTCAACGGTGTCGTATTCAACATGCCTACAGAACATAATATATGGCCAGCAACAGTCGGAAGTCGCGGAAGTATATTCTGTTCCCGTGACCCCCGGCGCAGGTGTGAGACGGAACACGGGGTGGTTTTTAGTCAAACACTAATAGATTGTACTAATCAATTCCCAAAGAATAATACAAAAAATTATATCTGATTATGTGTGTATTATACCTATATTATTTTGCTGGCTCGCTAATGCTTAGGCCAAACGCTACTGCTGAATATCATTCAGGGTCACTAGTTGAACGGCGTTGTTTAGTTAAACGGCTAGGCAGTTAATTGAACGGCGGATTAAGCTAGTTGGCTAAGTAATATCTATTGCATTTTTAACCGACTTCAAAAAAAGGAGGAGGTTCTCAATTCAGTTGCGTTTTTTTTTTTAGGGTTTGTTACCTCATTACTCTGTCATTTAAGGACCGATTTTAAAAATTCTTTTTTTATTTGATAGGGTATACTAACAGATTGGTCCCATTTGGATCAAAACTCATATCTGATGAGGGATCCTTGAGGGATTGAGGGAACTCCTCAAAAAATATAGGTACACACACACCGATTTTTACATTTTTAGTAACATATCAAGCATTTTCATTTAGAAAATATCATTTGGTGAAGAAAAACTGATGAAAAAGGCAGGCAACGGAACTCTTCAACGCATAACAGCAAATTATTCGCGATTGCTATAGTCAAATGTCTATGCTGAGCTTTTGTATTTCCATAACATAACATTACGCCCTTCTATTTTTAAAAGGGGCCCGGCAGAGATGTACAGTTTTTTTTTTTAGATACAACTTCTTTAGCTTCTTTCAAGTTTTAAAAGACTTTCTTTACTTACAAAGAAACTAAAAATTGCAAAATAAAAACTTTTTTACAAAAAAACAACCGACTTCTTAAAAAAACACTAACAGGTGAAAAATAGTTTCGAAGTCGGTGGCCAATAATGAACGAAACAAAACCACCAAAGCCACTGACTTCCGAAACTGGAGTTATTTTTCACCTATTACTGTTTTTTTAAGAAGTCGGTTGTTTTTTTTGTAAAAAAGTTTTTCTTCACCAAATGATATTTTCTAAATGAAAATGCTTGATATGTTACTAAAAATGTAAAAATCGGTGTGTGTGTACCTATATTTTTTGAGGAGTTCCCTCAATCCCTCAAGGATCCCTCATCAGATATGAGTTTTGATCCAAATGGGACCAATCTGTTAGTATACCCTATCAAATAAAAAAAGAATTTTTAAAATCGGTCCTTAAATGACAGAGTAATGAGGTAACAAACCCTAAAAAAAAAACGCAACTGAATTGAGAACCTCCTCCTTTTTTTGAAGTCGGTTAAAAATGCAATAGATATTACTTAGCCAACTAGCTTAATCCGCCGTTCAATTAACTGCCTAGCCGTTTAACTAAACAACGCCGTTCAACTAGTGACCCTGAATGATATTCAGCAGTAGCGTTTGGCCTAAGCATTAGCGAGCCAGCAAAATAATATAGGTATAATACACACATAATCAGATATAATTTTTTGTATTATTCTTTGGGAATTGATTAGTACAATCTATTAGTGTTTGACTAAAAACCACCCCGTGTTCCGTCTCACACCTGCGCCGGGGGTCACGGGAACAGAATATACTTCCGCGACTTCCGACTGTTGCTGGCCATATATTATGTTCTGTAGGCATGTTGAATACGACACCGTTGAGGTTGACTTGGTCTATTAATAAATGACACACACACAATATAATACAGACAGACAGTAGTAGTGTCACAGACGGGGACACATCGTAGTGTCTCTCTGGAATGACAGATAGGAACTGGATACATAGATAATATCTAGTGATGTCACAACAGCGACGTCTAAGAGGGGCGCGCGTGAATACGACGCGCCGCCATCGCACCACCTCAGGTCCATGTACGTGGGGGGCGGCGGATGTTCCCGAGTCCGTCGCCCCTGAACTCATTTAGGGTGCTGGAAGAGGGTGTTGTCCGCCCTCCACCTGCGCCCGGTGCGTCTGCTGCGGGCCGGGTGAGAGGAGGTGACTTCCCCTTACACGCAATAAAAAACATCTCTTTTTTAAAGATGGAAAAAGAGTACTTTCCCAGCATTATTTTGTGGTCAAAGTTACTTAATTATATGTACAGAATGTGTAGTTATCGGCTATGTGATCGGTCTTTTTACATCCTGTATAGGGGTCAATTTGTGACTTTACAATTAAACTTTAGAATTAACATATTTTTTCATACTTATCACGTGTACATAATATACAGTGTTCGTACATTATATAACTTCAGAAGAAAAGCTGAAATTGTATTTGTTATTAACTACAACTTTGTCAATATGGGACAATTTGTGAGTTTAGAATTAAACTTTAGGGTTAACATATTTCTTCATACTTATCACGTGTACATAATATACAGCGCTCGTACATTATATAACTTCAGAGAAATAGCTGAAATTGTATCTGCAAATGTTATTTACAGGTGGCGTGGCTAGAGAGAATTTTCCGCAGCAACGCCATATTAATTTGCTTTTTTCTTTAAAATTAAAAGTCGTACATTCACAAACAATGCATGTACATCATGTACGTCAACGGTACATTAAAATGGGTAATATCAAAATAAAAAAATATAAGGTGGCGTTGCCACAGAGCACAACACCGTGTTTGGTCTAGAACAAATCGACCGTAACTACGATATTGCGGTTCAGCGAAGAATCCACTTTATATTGGATACATTTTTAAAGAACATCTAGATGTGAACTTTGATGTGTTTTATAAGGCTACTGACAACGTGGAAAGCTCATTTCAATATTATATCCAACGCCTTCAACTTTGCTAAATATTAGATTCTTGAACTAGACGTGGGTGCATGACAGAAACTGTAAACGATTGTGTTTGAACTCACGTCCCCACGTCTACCAGTATGTGCTTACATTGATGGGTTATTACTGCTACAAATGCAAGTTCTTCTACCTTTTACCTTTCCTCCATTTGTATTTAAATGTGCAGCTTCTTAACACTCAAGAGACCAATTAGGTATATTTAAATCCAATTTGACTACATATACATTGAGAGAATTGATATAATTTAATTTACATTTTCTCACAGTCGTTTTGTAATGTGTTCTGTTTTGACACTTAAGTATACGATAGCTCGAGGGAGTAAACACAATTTCACAGTTGAATTAATCTTAATTATTTGGTAGGTAGGTTTATCCTACAAACACGATCTATATAACTATTTTATATGTAATGGAAGTCGAGTACCTACGAATCTTCTCGAAATTCATTTGTCGATACCAACTTTGTTAAAACGATAACATCTATTGTTGTTTGTTGTTGTTACCATAATACAAACCTGACCTTTTCCACAGCAGATACTTCTTACTCTCATTGATTACTTCTATTCTCAACCAATTTTCTTCTATTTCTTCTACATTAAGTAATATTGAATACTTTTTACTGACATTCTTCAAGGGCTAATTCATTAATTCTGTGATTGGACGTCTCCAAAACAAGCGGCCTTTGTTAATCCTTGTTATCTCTATCAAGGTTTCGTTAAAGAGCCAGGTGCAAATCCGCCTCATAAAAGTGTTGATTGTGATCTCGGCCCATGGCTACTAAAAAATTCGGCATGTGCGAGTCAGACTAAGTATGCCCTACGATCGATACTATGCATTCATATAAAGGATTTTTTTAAAGCGCTACAAGATTAAAGCACTTATTGTTTTGTTGTTTAATATGCTTCTACAAGATTGTTCATTAAAAAAAATTACATGGGTGTGCGAGGGGCATCACTGCACTTGAATGCTTGAATAAACACAATTCATATCGATACCTTAATTTAACATAAATGAAGTTTAAAGTGTCACCACCAGCTAACAGAATAAGCTTAATATCTTTTCTAATTCAATGAGATACACATACTTTTTAACAAGATGACCACAAATAGATCTTGTAGTGTTCACATAGTATCACTAACACTATAATTGTACTTGGCTCGCCTACGCACCACCACGTGCTTCCTCACTGACGGTCGGACAGCGACTGCCTCCCACTCAGTGCGCTCTCCTTTGTATAGACTATGGTCCGCAGTACGTGCCGTTGTGACGTATGCGCCCGAGACAAATCATAAGTATATTTGCATACACTACAGATCTATTACATAAATTGCTACCTACTAATACTTTTAATTTAGCGAATCTCTAATGTGCTCTTTAAACCTTTTGTGGTAGATAGAATTTTAATGACATAATATATACATATAACCTAACCTAACTTACCATACTTATCCTATAGCTAACCTAACTAACTAACCTAACTACCTTACTGAAATGCGTTCATTATGAAAAATACAAAACACATAATTTCAAACTGAACTACTGCGCTACGTGTCTCTATGTTACACACAATACTGGAGTAGGCAGTAGTATTTGAAGTAGTAGCAGTAGGAGGTAATAATTTAACTCGATTGGTATATCGGTCATACTTGAAGAACTACTTTTCCTGGCCTTTTAATCTGCAAGACAAATATTTGTGTGATGAGCATGATCTCTGTCTGACCTCCTAAGATCCAGTGGTGTACTTACCCGAAGATGTTCGTACTTGACTTAGTTCAATTAGTATGTACCTCCCTAGTCGTTAACATCAATTCACTAGCGTCCAATCTAGGGAAAACGACCACGTGTAATTATATTGCTTCATAACATAAGCAATCGCCATAAACAATGCAGACTTCTAGACTGTAGATCAAGTAATTTAGTAGAAACAGAGATTATTATGATCATCGTGTTGGTGATTTGACGGTTAAGCTGGAAGCCGGTCCAAACATATTCGTAAATAGACTAGGGAGATAATGAAATACATCAGTAGTTTATCTTCTTAAAGCGTCACTATTTAACCTTTCAAACGTATCAACTAGAGACACAATAAAAAGACAATGACTCACACTCATGACTCATAACTGTCATTGTCTTTTCAGGGTTTAATTTTGTAAAAAAGTACCTATGTTTATTTAGGACTTAGATACTGTTAAACTGCACAGCGATTTTGCAATTTAAACAATTTAAATAATAATCAAACAGAAACACAAGATATGCATAGCATTATTGTTGCACAAAACGTCAGCTTTATAGCTACAGATAGATATTTGTATTGTTCTTAAGCATGTCGGTTACGCAAACACACGAGATTTCACCTACCAACCAATGACCGACCAATGCGTCTAACGTGGACAACACATGGCAGATGCGCAGGCGCTGTCATGAGCATGTCGGTAACGCAAAACATTTCCCTCTGCTAAAAAAGAACAAGAAAAGACTTCTACTTTTACTTAAAAAATATATTGAACTTAGCCTGTACAGACGCCAGCACATCAAGTTACCCCAATGTGTCAAATTTCTTTGATCGTTTTTCAACTTTATGTCTAACAGGATAAGGTTCATATTCAATTGGGAAAATTTGACACATTGGGGTAACTTGATATGCTGGCGTACGTACATAAGTGCTTTTGTATTCAAAAAACTCGAAAACAGCATGTTTCCGATACTCTCATCCATTTCTCTGCAGACGTTTCCAGTCCTAAATCTAACCAAATATCTAAACGACAAACATGTTTGTTTGTGTTCCTGTTGGTTTTGGGTTTAATATACGTAGGTAATACGAGTGCTCCGTATATATCATGACATCGAACATGACAGTTTACTTTGCACTGCAGGAAATGTTCAATACATCGAGTAGAATAATATGATTTGTGTTGTATTCTTGCCGTTGGTTTTGTTAATCTCAATCATTTACAATGCAAACATCTGTGTATGACAATTCCCTGAGGCGTCAATAAAATGGGTACCGTTTAGAGAAAAAAATAATATAAATTGCCTTATGAGTATTTGTGGCTCTTGAAAAATCAAGAGCCACAAATACGAATTCATTCGTAAATTTAGCAAATAGATCGAGTCCTTTCTTGTTTCACGCTAAATCACACAATAAGATATTGTTCGTACTAATTTTGTATCACACACAGCCAATGACGTAGTTTATACAGGGTGTAAAAAGACCCTTAACGTAAATGAAAACTAAATATTCTACCTATCACTGGAATAGTTTTTTCTTCTAGAACATACCTGGGAATTAACTGGTTCTGGAGATGTTGAAGATCAAAGTGAAATATATTTTTGTCTTTTTTTCAAAATCGTATTCCGAGTATCCTTTTAATAAACTTTCTTCCGGACAAGCATTATCAAGATTATCGATTTTTCAAAACAAATTACGCATTTGAAGTTACAAAAATGCAATGAATAGGTACTAAACACAACGAGCGTCGCATGCACACAAGCGTGCAGTCGGTTCAACGACCGAACGCGAGGGGTCGCGACCGGCCGTAGGATCAGCTGATCGAAAGTTGCGAGCTTTTCATCCAGGATATATCATTGATCACAGCCAATCATTCATCATTGAATTAGGTAATAATTTAATAATTTACCCTCATTGCAAAAATTATTCAATAAATGTTTAGGTGATTTATGGTAAAATTGATACGTCACATTAATACGTTCAACTTAATTTCTCTCGTATTATATGTGTGTGTGTGTGTGTGTGTTCACTTTGTTTTTTTTTTCTGGGAAAATAAAGATCGATGGTCCTATTTCTTAAAAGAATATAATCATAGTCTACAGGCAGTCCGAACTGAGAAAGTGTAATAATGTAGTCTTAGATACTCGATATTGCTCAGTTATTTGTTTGAAAAGGTCAACTGGCTGTATCCACCGTACAATATCAATATTTAGCAACAAGTTATCAAACTGGAAACCAAGTTCAGCCTAGACGTATAGGTAATGATATTTAACAGAACTGCCTGTATTATTTAAAGGGGTAAGCAGGTAACTGCCTATGGATATTATTAGAAAATAGAGTAGAATAGAATACTCCCTATCTCTCTCTTTCTCTCTGCTTTTCTCACTTTATTATGTATCTTTCTCATGTTATGTGTAGTGAGCCCAATTTAGTCAAGCAAGCTGCCACTGAGGGTTTTTTTCGGAAAAACTATAGATCTATGCCCAACCTAAAGTACTCAATGAAGTTTTTATACGAATTTTATACAAAAAATTTCGGGGGTACCTACTAACATGATTATCTGCCTAAAAGTTTCTCTAAATGGAGCTGATTAGCAGTATGTAGATATGTTACACGGAGCGACCGCCAAATCTAACCTCCGCAGCCCAGTAATGTAATAATTTTATTTCGTAAAAAAGCAGACGGCACGCGGTTTTACCCGCATAGTTTCCGTTCCCATGGGAATTCAGAGAAAAAAAGTAGCCAATGTCACCCGAGGATAGTACTTATAGCTTCCCATCGGTGAAAGAATGTTAGACGTTGGCACAGTAGTTTTTGTGTTTATTTATTACAAATATATTAATATACATACATAAATACGTAAACTCACGCTTATTTATTATAAATAAATAAATATAAATTATATGAAATATTATACAATAGATGTTGTGTAGATGTTGATGATTCTTAAGATAACACTAATTATATTATCGACTTTCGGGTTTCAGGCTACCCATAAAGACCCAGTCAAAAAACTTCAATGGTAGCTTAACCTTGGTCGACCCCTTCGGCTTTTTATTAAGTCACGGGCTATAATAATAATTAGAAATACCACAAAATTATAGTTATTGTGCCTACTTATAAATGTTTTTGATATTCATGCGCTAAGTGACATTTTGCGTGTTTCTAATGGAATAGCCTGAACAGGCAGTGCTATTGAAAATGAGTGAGGTAATGATAAAGTGAGCGGTCATCCCATACTTGTTCACTTCGAGCTTACTTCACCTTACGTCGTTCTTAGGAAGTTTTTTTCAGAACATTTGTTTTACTACCGAAAAGTCTACTCGGGACACCTTACTGATAAAATATTTTAAAACAGGCTCAGCTTAATTAAAAATGTAGTAGGTAGGTTACGTACCTACGTACAGACCTATTCCAAACTGTAAAATTTTCCTAATCGAACAAATGAACCTTATTCTTTTGTAATAAGTTTGAAGACCTATCTAATTATATTGTAACTGCACAAATTGTAATAGCTTGATGCGCAGCTGGCCTCTGTTGTACATTAAAACAATAAAAAGTTTCATAAATAGCCCACTAAATCTCAATCTAATGGAAATAATCATTAGATTGAGATTTTGTGGTAAATAACTGAGGAATTCCATTCTTCACATTTGCGCGCTTGGCTATTTTACAAACAACAAACTTGATAAACTAAAGTTTTCAGTGGTACCAAAGGGGGTTACATGTTACATTGTGCTACTTTTCCTTAGGAAAAAAATAAATATTTCAGCAAAACTTTCTGAACTTCGATAACAGAAAGACATAGAGGTTGAGGAGGTTCTCAATGCGGTTGCAGTTTGTAAAGAACCTTCGTTACCTCTGAACTCTGTAATTCATAAACTAATTTAGAAAACAGTTTTCTATTTAAAAGGACATGAGACACAATTGCTTTTTCTATTAAGTACCGATCTTTATTTGATTTAGCTAAGGATGAAGAGTTATAATGCTATATGGGTGCCATTTTTATCAAAATCCAGCTGTGATGATGAGATTTTGCAAGAACTCTGCAATTCTCGAACATGACAGGCTTCATTTCATTTACTGAACTTGGTTTTCTCAGCAGAAAGTCAAGAATTTGCTTGTTTAAACTTCTTACATAGTTAGGTAGAGATTTACCGCGTTTATGTACCGTCTATGTTTTGAGAAATTTGCGAGTAAAAATAATTTGTATTGTTATACCTCATTAACAAGATTTTTATTCAATAAATCATTTTGTTGGAAAACTGTTCGTCAATTTCAGGTGCCAAAACTGCCACGCGTCCTTCTTTATTGAACAATTAAAAACCGGCCAAGAGCGTATCGGGCCACGCTCAGTGTAGGGTTTCGTAGTTTCCCGTCCGTCACAATAAGTGTTCAAAATGCTTGCATATATGATAATACTACAAACTTAGTCCAGAAATTATTTTGTACAACTTTTTGTCTTTTTTGTACAAAAACTGTTTCCATCCAAGTTCAAAATGATTTTCCTAGAAAGTCCTTATAAAGTTCTACTTTTCAGATATAATTCATATTTTCTAAACTTATGGTTCAAAAGTTAGAGGGGGGGACACATTGTTTTTTACTTTTGGAGCGATTATTTCCGAAATTATTGACATTATCAAAAATTGATTTTAGTAAACCTCTATTCATTTTTAAATACCTTTCCAAAAATATATCACACGTTAGGTTTGAAATTAAAAAAAAATCACTTCCCACTTTACATATGGCGGGCTACCCTAATAAAACATTTTTTTCCAATTTTTATTTTACCACTTTGTCGGCGTGATTGATACACATATTGGTACTAAATTTCAGCTTTCTAGTGCTAACGGTCACAGAGATAAAGCGAGGACGGACGGACGGACGGTCAGACAGACATGGCGAAACTACGAGTATAAGGGTTCCTAGTTGACTACGGAACCCTAAAAAATAAAAGGCGACTTAACTTTTAAATATTCATCATGAAAAAGACTATTGATATATTTATAATATGGTTGGTATTTATTTAAATGTGTATTTGAATCGTAGTTTGCTTTATATGAACAACAACGTTACGTTCCCAATTGTATTACTTTACTCGTGGCTGGAGGCCTAAACAAAAAACGTAAATACTTAGGTTTCGAACACCTTCTGTGTTACGGAATAATTATCAAACTAAGTTATCCCCTCATACTATGTGATTAAATGTGCCTTGACACATGACAGGCTACACACGCCACAAACTACAGACTCAACATGTAAGTGACATGTCTGAGTTATGTCGTGTCTTAAGCAACTGCTGTATAAGGCTGTTATCATGTCACCCATAGATTATGACAGCCTTCTAAACAACAAAATAATGATAAATTCTGCAACACCACTAACTTGGCCAGGAGTTATTAAAAACCAATCTCGGACGATCCTTGGCAAGAAGTTACCCTATGGCCAAGAGAGCACATGCTACCGCTGACAGAAGTTATTCAGTAATGTATTTACCATATTACTTGAATACAGTGACTCTAGAGGAGAAGAAGAACACAAAGAAGCCGCGATAAGTACAAAACTCGGGCGAAGTCGTGTGTCCACTTTATAATGTCCCTATGCGTGTGTTTGTTACCTCGCAAGCTGTGTTTTAAGGAACGTGACTTTTAGTATCTACTGACACGGCTCGCCGAGCAAACGAGCTTCAGTTTTTATTGCCTCACTTTTTGCACTCGTACTACGTTTCTATGCGTTATTAATTTATTATTCTTGAGACAGTGACTTATCTAATATTTTTTAAACTGCCTCTCTAAAAACGGCAGTTTCCAACTTGTTCTTTTTTCTATTGATTAAAAAGAAAGTTGGAATATCTCCAGTGTCGCATCTCCACACGCATCAATAGCCAGCCCCCCAACAACTCCCTGTAGTTCCTTCTTATACAATGTACATCTACAGCTGTTTGCAATGTGTGTGTGAACTTAGCCGATCATTTTTTAGCAGAGCATAAAAATATATATAGTTTTATGGAATAATTCTGGTTTTCACTGTGGTTCTGCTCTGTTTCGTGTGGTCAGTATAAGAGTCTGGGGTCAGAGTTTTAATGCCGCCCATGGGACTCTAATTTTACATCACGTGCCATCCATTTCTCAAACATGCCATACGATGTTTTCCTCCACCGTTTTTGAAGGAACTACAATACAATAATGCGTACCTTGGGTTCGACTACGAGGAGTATGACTTGGTAATCAGCCGATCACATTACTAGGCTATCACTGCTTACTAAAGTTAAGTTGCTGAACTGTATTTATGACTAGTTTCCTAGAATTCAGCAAACTTTTATCTCTTCTGATTTCGTCTTAACTGACGTAAATGGTCGTGATGTACGCTGTTAGCTCCTGTTGCTCTTTAGTGCCTATATAGCGATAAGTGCAAGTGACCTTTACCCGAACTAACTTCTTAGCAATTGCATTTAAGAACCACTATGAGCTTGAATCTCGATAAAAGAAGCTGTTGAAACGTATTTGCAGTTTCCTAACTTATCCTATTTATACATATATATATCTATACTCTATACTAATAAATAAAGAGGAAATGTTTGATTGTTTGTTTGCATTGAATAGGCTCCGAAACTCCTGGACCGATTTGGAAAATTCTTTCACTGTTGGAAAGCTACACTATCCTCGGGTGACATACTTTTTATCCCTGTATTCCCACAGGAACGGGAACAACGCGAGTGAAACCGCGGGACGTCTGCTAGTATATATATATATATATATATATATATATATACGACTACTAAAATCATGCGTGTTCCTTTTTTGCAAAGTAACAACTTAATTCAACTTTCAAACATTTTTTTCTGTAATAAGCGGAGTATACTTCTCATGGAAGCAAATATTTGCATGTCTGTCTGTAGGTACTTAATTTTCTTCAAATCCGATATTTTCATGTTATTATTTTTATTGGTACCTTATTCGTATATTATTACAAAGGTTTAACCCAAACACGGATTTGGGCGATATCGTCAGATATTGTGATATCCTAAATCCGTTCTTAGGGTTGGGATATTTGATTTAACTTGCCTGGTCAATAAATAAAAAATGTCCAAATTTTATAAACATACTCTTTATTATTCCATTTACTTACAAGCGCGCACAACTTTCGTACTTAACATTCATTACAAATAAAGTATATCAAAAGTTTATTTATACAGTAAGTATCATCAAAACAAATACTTTTGTAATTTCTAAAATACCACATAAAATATATACAAACATTTTTATAAAATGGCCATGATCAGACATTTACAACTTAGCATCATAATCTGTACAAATAAATAAAACAAAATGTTTATTCACAATTTTAACACGAAAAATAGAATTAAAATTAGATTTACAACCAAAGAAAAGTTGAAACAATAGGTAGATATCGGTTCAGTCATGTTAAATGAAATTTTATGATAGCAATATAAAACTGGTAACTTAAATATAACTTTGTTATGACACCTAACAAAACTTCTTTGTAGTTGAAAACCAAAATCTTTCTAGTCGTAAAAGCTTTGTTTTAGAAATAAAACCTGTTGATCAATGACGGTAACATTTTTGCTTGACACAAATTTTACATAACTTAACTATTACTTAGATTTGTATTAAAAATGACCTCTTGCGTCCTGCCATAATGTAAGATCAACAAACGGTAGCTGATCACATGGGACAACCTTGTTCCTGTAAAACAAAATGTTATAAATTAGTCTCCAAGGTGACATTATATCACTAAATTACCAACAGAGCTATATTTTACGTAAAACGGCTATTTTAGCCGACATTTTGTACCAATTCTTGTTATACATCTTTGCGCCTTGAGTAATTGTTCTGCAATCTCTTACAACCCTAGGTCTTTTGTAGAAAAGGAGGTCGACGGATTTTAAGTTTTTATTAATGTCAACGCTAAAGTATATAGCGTTGTCGTGTTACTTTTATGAATCCATTTCAATTAACTTTGCTATACCATGTTTTTGACATATAAAGTGCCTTTAACGTAGGTGTATTTACACATGATAAAATACAAATGATATTTTTTGGGTACTGTTAATTTTCTGCAAAATAAATGTCTTTGGAACTATCGAGGTCACACACACAAACAGTCAGACACCACTACTCGTAGGCCATATAAACATGATTGTTCCGTGTGGAACTTTAACCCGCAACACGCAGCGCAGCCAATTGCTTATCAGTGCGCTAACCGTGCCATCATACGAAGAAAGAAATTCCCACAGAATTGTGATGATTGTGTCGTAAAGCACAACCGAGTTCCATCAAACCCTGAATACATTATCACAATAACACTTCATTCTCTGGAGTATAATTCGATGGGAACACACTCCGTATCTCATAGCCTCAGTATATTAGCCGTAAAAGACGGGGCTGTGAGTAATGACAGTACTTACCCGTGCGCTATCTGCTGGAAGGCTCTGGGCTGCATGACTCGAATGCCGTCACCGTTATCGCAAAGTAGGCGAGCCATAGATGAGCCCTTGCGTATCGTATCGAGCTGACCTGTTTAATAAAGCCCATTGTTATCTATCTATAAAATACACACAATATACTTGCTCATCACAATTTCCCCGTAACTATCATACGAAGAAGCCATTGGCTTGGAAAGGACGTTTCTAAATTAGTTGTTATTATTCGCATACTAGGGATAAAGTATCAGGAAACGCCTAGTATTAATAATGTAGGTAATATAGCACTCTTATTCTGTTCTGTGAGTAGCTTCTTCGTTTCATTTTAGCATTATATTAAATAGAGTTTCTTTTGATCTCCCGTGGTTATGTTAGCTACATTATTAGCTTTCGTCCAATTAAAACATGAACAATTGGATTATTAATTCTGTAGATTAGTTACAAACTTCCAAACAAATTTTAACTCTTTTTATAGCCTCTTTTTTCATATAGATAAATTGTGGGAGTTTAAATAACATGTAACGCTTTGCCACATCGTGGTTTTGTTGCATATTTTCATAGCTTCTTTGATTCTCAACAACAAGCTTTTCTATGTAAAAGGAAAGTTGGGTTATAAGTAGGAACTAATCACATTCTTTAATCATCTTATTCTCGACAAATATGATTATCTGTCAAGGAAAATTGTTGTAATATTTAGGTACATCTGCCATAATTACTGAAACACCTAAGTCATTTGGTTAATGTTAATTTGTGTGATGTGCCATTTATTTATTTCTGCACTAAACATAGAGATTAACAAGATTTGTTGAGGAAAATAATAAAATAAGGGTATGTGTACACGGAAAAACTGTTTTGATAACCTTGAGCCACGTGTTCTGAATTTGGTGAATATAATTGCCTTTATCCCCATTTATGGCGTGCTTGCTGAAAAATGTGACAAGGGAATGTTATTCACTAACAGAATATGCAGTTAATATTTTTCGCAATGAATATTTATGTTGAAAAAATATTTACTATTAAGTACCCATTTTTGCGGAGCCCAATAAATAATATATAGGGTAGGTATGCGACTTTTGAGTATTTAAACGCAGATTTTTGATTAACTTCTCTAATGCATTCTTTCTCCACATTAACTTTAACTATAGAAAATATTCTTAAAAAGGATCTATTCCTAAGAGGGATGAATAACAATTTGAATGAATTTGAATTTAGATCCTAAGTAATCATTACATACTTAGAATAAGTAAATAAAATTATATGATATCAAATAACCAAAGACATTTGAGAGAAACTATAGAGAGGAAATGCGAAAAAATGTCATAGAAAAACTGCGATTCCATGTCTCAGTATCGCCATCCAGCATAATTTAGAAATATTGAAGAAGCAGCGGACCGTACTAAAGTAGACCAACCGCCTTGTGCTCACTATGACACAAGTTTCGGATAAAAATTATGTTCGTGATGCCCCGTCGACAGTCAGTATTGAATATCTTTGCAAATAACAAATTCAAAGTCGGTCACTAAGGCAACAATAGTTACATATGTGACAAAACTCAGAACTCATACTTAATCAAAATTGTGTTTGTCAGGACCAAATCCATCAGCAATAGTTTACAGCCTAGGTACTTTGTCTAGATTCTCATATAGAATATACGGGTAATAAATCCGAAGAAAGTTTTCTGGCTAGAATATAAATTCGTCTTTCTTTTATTTGGCAGACAGATTGGCTGTTGGGACGTAAGTTGAAAAGTAAATTTGATTATAACAACTATTCCTGTCAGATGAAGTAATATCTGAATATAAAACTACTTCTTGAAATGTTATTTCCTGAAAATAATAATCTAAGGTGCTAAATACTGGGATTGAAAGTTACGACAGTAGTCCCCTAATAAGCGCCACAGCACGCTGTCTCCAGCTTGCTGCATCCAGCGTCTGCCAGCAGTCTTTTGCAGGTCGTCATCCCACCTAGCCAGAGGGCATCCTACACTAGGTTTACAAGTCGAGGTCTCAACTAAAGAACACGTTTAACCCAATGGTGGTCGGTTCTTCAAGATATGGCAGCCGACTGCCAGTTCAGCTTGCTAATCCTTGGAGCTATGTCAATAACATTGGTTCTCTAGGGTAGAAGAACACCGTGGTGGTTTTACCGGGTAAGATTGCAACACTCCCTCACCCCAAGTTTTCCCCAGACGGGGTTAGTCCATAAGGATTTCCCCACGTTAAAAAATCAAAGGCCAACTGTCACTTACTAGGTGTAAAAGCAGTGTCAGGATCAGCTCCGTTTTCATAGAAGTATCTATCACCAACTCGGGTCCTGTAGAACTGCTCAGTCAAGATGCAAAGGTAGGTAGGTCCGGTTTGCGCTCCGGGCACGTTTCGCTCCAGAGAGCCTGCTACCACTAGCTCGATATCTTGCGGAGTCTCATACAGGTTTCGGAGCACATTGACGTTCTGGTAAAGAAAAGAAAATAATTAGATGTGATTCGTGGTCTCTGATAAACATATTATTTTCATTATGTCGTAGTCCAATTACACTTTAACAACAATTTTACGCTTGTAATCTCCATAGGGTTAGACAGTCGTGTACCTTAGTAAACCCACATTTGGCCATTTATTTTTAACCGACTTCAAAAAAAGGAGGAGGTTCTCAATTCGGTTGTATTTTTTTTTTTTTTTTTTTTTTTTTTTTTTAGGGTTTGTTACCTCAGTACTCCGTCATTTATGGACCGATTTTCAAAATTCTTTTTTTGTTTGATAGGGTATAGTTGCAGATTGGTCCCATTTGTATCAAAACTCATATCTGATGAGGGATCTTCGAGAAATTGAGGGAACTCCTCAAAAAATATAGGCACACACGCACCGATTTTAACATTTTTAGTAACAAATCAAGCATTTTCTTTTAGAAAGTATCATTTGGTGAAGATAAACTGATGCAGAAGACAGGCAACGGAACTCTTCGACGCATAACAGCAAATTATTCGCGATTGCTATAGTCAGATGTCTATGCTGAGCTTGTGTATTCCCACAACATAACATTACGCCATTCTATTTTAAAAGGGGGCGTTAGAGATGTACAGATTAATGTTTAGATATAGAACTTCTTTAGCAATTGTTATCCAATTTCAATGATTCTTTCAAGTTTTGAAAGACTGTTTTACATACAAAGAAACTAAAAATTACAAAATAAAAACATTTTTACAAAAAAAACAACCGACTTCTAAAAAAAAACACTAACAGGTGAAAAATAACTCTAGTTTCGGAAGTCGGTGGCCAATAATGAACGAAATAAAACCACCAAAGCCACAGACTGGAGAAACTAGAGTTATTTTTCACCTGTTAGTGTTTTTTTTTAGAAGTCGGTTGTTTTTTTTGTAAAAATGTTTTTATATCCCATGTGATAGGGGTGAGCTAATTGTCATCAGTCGGGCACGAGTCCAGACTTGAGGCTGGTACTGAGTAATACCTCATAGAAAAAACCAATACCGTTTTGTCCGACTCGGGCACAGACCAATAAGGCAGACAATATTCTTGAATAATTCTGAAATTGGGAAGAAACACTCTGTACGTTAAAGTCTACAAAACTCTTTTCTAAGCCTCGCTGCTGGTACTAGTACTAGCTGATTTATCTTCTCTACGTATGTCTAGAAAGACTAAGAATACCCAGAATTAAGCGAGCTGAGATAAGCGCCTTTTTGGTCGCGCACAGGTCTTTTTATTATTATTTTATTTTTTTATTTTTGTCTTTAGTTTTTTAATCTTTTCTTTTTTTTTTATCTGTTTTGCTGATCTTTCGTTTTATGTTCTGTGCGTCCAAATAAAATATTTTCTTTCTTCTTTCTTTCTTTCTTTCTAATTATCTTTGCTTGTCCATTAGTTTTGTAAACCGAAAAGCTTTGCTTGTCCAAAATATTTACAGGTATCATCCCCATTCAAAATATGGTGGCAATATTTCTTTCAATTAAAGTATAAGGTCAGTGTAGCTTAATATTAAAATGTTCCTGTTTGTACGAGAAAATACCATAACGTTCTTGGATAAAATACCTTTTAGGGCGTTAATACACTCGTTACCTAAACAAAATATTTTTTTTATAAAGACTTTTTGAGATTATTTTGCTCTCTTCCTTAGCACGATGTTTTTTTTTTAATTAAGTATTATAGGCACAAAAAAATATTTCACTATTACGTGCATGAGTAGGTATCGCTCCAACCAGTGATATTATAAGTAAAAACGTGTAGATAGGTTATAAGCGCTCAGAAAGCGACACGTTAAAATGTGGCTAACTAGCCACACTTGAGCTCAGTGTCGCGTCGCGCCGTCAACGGACCCGTGCGTGCGTTAGTGTGCCGTATTTGAAGATCAAATGTTGGTTAGGTAACCTATCTACACCTTTTTACTTATAATATCATTAGCTCCAACTATATACAATACAGGGTGGAAGGGGTATTGTCGCATATTCGGATGCCAGCAGTTTATGGGCGAAGGGCAGGCTTTTTGGGGGACTGTCTCATGTAATTGTGACGTTCTAAAGTGCTGATTCTCATCCTAATTTGAATAGATAGACTAATAAACTAACTAATAGATTAATAGATTTGACTTTTTATTTTGGTTTTATGATCCTGGACCCACCAACGTTGAATATTTCGGCAGGTTTCTCTAATTTCCAAGTATTACCTGATTTCTTTTAAACTACCTACATAAAATCATGATTTTTGTCCTAACTAATGAGATTTTAATGAAAAAGCTAGGTACTTATTTGCTTTATAAGGCAACACCTCTTTAGGTTAGATAGGAACGATGACATTCCCATGGTTCTTTACAGTTTTAAGGAAACATAACATCATAAAAAATTAAAAAAAATCGACTTAAAATTTCAATGCTTTCATGGTATATGTATATATAATGTGACGATGTCCCTTCTACCCTATTATCTTCCATAATAATAGATATCGATATTATACTAGGTTTGTCCTGAAACAAACTTCATCTGAGTTATCTCACCAGCGTGTTTCTACGCCTACACAGACAAACAACGCATTGTTGCTACAATCTTACCATTAGTTGCTTCAAACAAGTAAAGTACTAAGTCGATTTGTATAATAATGTAGGTACTTCGAATATACTGATTAGTTTTGATAGTTGAAATCATAATAATCTGTCCGTACACTAACAATATTATGATTTTAAGCTTAGTAGCTAGTTGAGTAAGACAAGAGGCCTATTGCAAATTTGCGTCAAAATAATTGTTTGAAGGTACAAATCTTAATGAAACTTCAAGAGCGTATTCGGTTTTAAATGAACACTGGTTCTGTCAGTTTGTCTATGTCAGTTAAGTACCTGAATATTCAAGGCAAGTATCTGACCGAACGCACGTACCTTACTGTTGGCGACCAGCTACCAAACTCTTTTGATAAATTTTCATTTTTTTTTTTTGCTTAAAAATTTTGTTTTGTTTTTACTGAAAAGTCAGTCTGTAAAAATATGTGCTGCGACATTACACGAAAAGGTGAAATTGTGGTTTCTTTGCTTTAAGATAGATCCTGTTCTCAACACTAACTGAACAAATCCTGCCAAGATTAATTTCCGTTCTCTAAAGAAGGAACTTGTAATATAACAAATCATTACGCCTGTTATCCCCAAAGGGTTAGGCATAGGTGTACCTGTAGCAGGTACACCCACATTTTGCCAGGTAGGTTTAAGTCCCATGTACCGGGAGGGAGCCTATGTTTACATTTACAATCGGGCACAAATCTAGACTGCGGGCTGCTACTAAGAAATTCCAAACAGAGAAACTCAATGACACTTTGCCCAGGATCAAACACGGGGCGTCATGCCTAACAGTAGCATTCGTAGCCAACGGAATGGGACTTGTTGTCGTATTATGTTTTTGTTTATACAGGGTTATTTTTTAATCACCAGCCAAATTTTCACAGGATGTTCTACTCATAAATATGAACAACTTTCACTATGGGCATACAAAAGCTCAAGAGGTATTCGACCGAAATGTATGCAACAGCTGATTCTTTCTTCGAGATTTCCGAGATGGTTCCTTAGTGAAATTTATTCATATTCATGGTTAGAACACCCCGTAAAAATTTGACTGGTGATAAAAAAAATACCCAGTGTAATACCTCTTTTTATAATACATGCAATATTTCGAGAATACTAAGAAAATCACACCAACACCACGTAATATTATAATTATTCTAACAAGGTGTCCTACATAAAATTATCTTGCATTCTGTAAATATTTAAAGGTGAGATTATTAAGAATAATGTTACTATGCAAATGATATCATAACAAAAGGACCGACTATCGCAAGACTGCAGCTTGGTTTTCGTGTTTTTTTGTTTGTGAAACTCGTATTTTTTGTATAACGAGTATTTTAGTGAAAAAAGTGATAAGTGGACAGATATGACTTGGGAAAATTAATGAAACAGTGCTTCCTTACCCGGACCATTTATTTCACTTGCTAAAAAACTCCCACCTGTGTTTGTACTATGTGTTTTACCCAACTGCACTATACATAATTTATTTCTTTAGTAAGCCCAGTAGCCTAACACGTTTTGATTGGTTTGACATTGAAGATTATCTATACTAATATTATAAAGAGGTAAAATTTGTAAGTTTGTAAGTTTGTATGTAGGGGGTAATCTTCGGAATTAATGATCCAATTTAAAAAAATATTATACCGGTGGAAAGCAACACTATTCCCGGTGGACATAGGCTACTTTTTATCCCCGTATTCCCACGGGAACGGAAACTACGTGGGTGAAACTGCGTGACGTCTGCTAGTCTTGTATAAAAAGGCTGTCGCTATTGGGTATTGTGTTGTTTTCCCTTAATCAAAGTTGTTGTGTTTAATAGCTATTTTAACTATAATGCATCTAGGTGATATTATATTTTAACTTGAATAAGTTTGAGGTATAATTATTTACGATATAAAAATTTCATTTATCTAAAATATTGGAACATTAATGTTTTAGAAGATTTGCTATTATTTTGATTTGAAAGCGCTGCAAAAGTATTTGTTTCCAAGTGAAACACTAATCAAGATCGTCCAAATAAAATGATGAATTCTCTGGGAAATTTATACAAAGCTATAAGCAATCAATTTTCTCGATTCACTATCACTTTTTACCAGGAATACACCAAGTGGCATATACAACAGTGTTTTCTTGTAAATAAACTTCAATGTTTATAGACTTTAACAGTTTCCTTAGTGAAAATTGAACTACACCGCTTTGGAAACCATTTCCTATATAAACGCTTCTGGCAAACCCCATCAACTGTGACCTTAATTGTCGTCAGCCACAGTAAACTGGATTTATAATAGAAGATAACACTTGACAGGTTCACGACGTTAATCCTTGTGACGGCACCAGGCTGTAACTAATATTATTTATAAGTCAGATAATAGGTACATATTCTAAGAATACCGGGTATATCCGTATTTGGGACACAAATTGACTTACTAAAGTTCCGAGAATTCGTTACGTTGAAGACGGAGTTTAATTTCAAAAATTAAATTTATTTTTTGGTAAGTCTTGTAATAATCATTTTGCAAAATGTTGTAATGTGTACACTCAAAAGCGGATAAAGACTTATGTGATATTCTCAGTTCATATGTGTTTTCTGGTTGAATCTTAAGCATTTTAGATATCGATGAAAGAAAGCAGGAACCTTGTTGTGCTTAGAATAAAGTTAAAAACCTATCAAAGAAATTTGACACATTGGGGTAGGTTGAACTGCTAGCGTCTGTACATTTCCTTCTAGGGCATCCATTTCTGGCATCTCAACATGACCAAAATATTGAAAAAAATAAATCATATTCATAATCTTTAAAATTTGTGACTTATTCAAACTTTTTCTTCATTCACAGTTTTAACAAACTTAATTCGCATCGAACACATTTATTCTACTTTCATGTTTCTGTTGCCACATCCAACATTCACTTCCATACATAAGTTATTTGACTAATTGTTGTTATTCGGAATTTATTGTTGTTCCTTTCTTCTTTCTTCTTGTCTAGATATAATCCAGGACATCCCAGGACATAAAGAACACAGTTAGATTAAAGTTTGGGTACCGGGTGACATCACGTAGTAGATACACGTCACATTTCATATGTCAAGAACAATTTGGTGGTTGTAACAAATTGGATTAATTATATTGTAGCCGTGTTCCACACGTTTTACTTGGAAGTCATAAATTATATTACTGGGTATTTTTTTTGCTTATAGAGCATTTATGAGCGTGCGTCTAGTGGTCGCAAACGCTACTGGCTAAGCATAAGGTCCTGGGTTCGATCTCCGGGTAGGGCAAATTAGAATCTAGAATTTCTCATTGGCAAATCTTAACATTTATAATGCAGAGAGCCATAATGCATGTCTAATCTACAGCAGCCACCGCCCGTTCGATGACACAGGACAGAATGTTGTTAAGAAGCAGATGATAATTATGATGTTACTTTTATTTTTTTAACAATTTAGCTCCATTAGTGTACGTGCTGTACGGCGTTCTGGTGCGAGGGTAAATAAATAAATTAATTAATTTATGCCCGATTGTATGCCATATTATAAAGCTCGTCCCCTTTTACGTAGGACTCCAACATAACTGGCAAAATGTGGATGTAGGTACTTCAGGTTTTTTTAAATACAGTTTGACATATCTAATTGTACACAATAACCTTAATATTTAATTCGCAAAGTACTGTTACTATTTCATTTTTTATTCTTCAATAATTGTGATTTTTTTAAAAAAATTAACGGTCTTTTTTAACATTTTGTCTGGCAGTTTGAGTATTTTATGCGACCAACCCAAATGTTCTTTCTTTGGTACCTATTGTTCGTCAGGACGTAGAGCTCCTAAAGTTCCTAGTTGGGCTCACGATAACTGACAAATGCTTGCACTGACTGATCTGGTCCACTCATATATGTGTGGCTCTTTCCTCAAAAGACCATTGTCAGACACAAAGTTGCATGGTTCTTACATAATCTGACCAAGATAATGTCTGGCCTTTAAAAGAGACTGTGACCTCTGAGTTTCTTTCGGTGTTTCTTCTCAGAGTAGTCAGATAGCGAAATACCGACCTCATCTTCTTATTAAAAAAATGAAATGTAAAAGTGTTTATACAGGGTTATTTGTAAAACACCAACAACCTCGTAGGAGTAGATTACTAACATCATAAACTACAACATTTTTTCTACGAACTTTTTCGAAAACACAAAAAAAATCAACTCTCCATACATATATCCGAACAGTTGATCGAGTTTTGTATGGAGAGTTGATTTTTTTTTGTCTGTTTTCGAAAAAATTCGTAGAACAAATGTTGTTGTTTATGATGTTAGTAATCTACTCCTGCGAGGTTGTTGGTGTTTTACAAATAACCCTGTTTATGAACATATTTACAGATATAAATATCATTTATCAGGTACACCTTTGCCTAACCCTTCGGCGTTAACATCCTCGATGTTATGTTTACTAAGCTAGAATTAAACAAACAAACGCTTACTCTATTTTCAGGCAACTTCCCTGAAAATAGAGCACCTAGTTGCTTATTTAGCAGCTTACGTTTGTCATTATCTAACTATGAATAACTAGACGTTGCTTTCCATGACGTCAGTGAAAATGGACATTATATCTGGCACGAACGGGTCTTTGTTGAAAATGATGCTATATTTAGACCACCTACACTAACCGACTTACTCTTCATTAATTATGTACGAGGAAGTACATCACCATCAGAGGTATACGTTTAGTAGGTAGGTATAATAATGTGTTGTGGATATTTCTGAAAGGTAGTCTTATGACATGAGACTTTTCCATCTAAATAGTGTTTCTTTCTTTGACAAACCCACTATCATACCTACTGCAGCTTGCAGAACAAAGTTATCCGCAGAAGAACAGCGTACGTACCTTTAGCACGAATGCTTGATGCAAACATAAAATCGATACGTAAATATTTTAAACATTGGAAATATACTTGCTTTGAATGTATTATTAAGTTACTTCTAAAGATTTTATTCATGTCGGTGGGTTTTAGATACTAATTGTGCTTGCCTCATTCATTTAAACCTGAATGCAGAAGGGTAACTTAGTAAAACTTTGAAATCTTTCGAATTGTCGTTAACCTTATGTCAAGAATTCGTGCTACGCTACAGGTTAGAATAGAATATAATACTCTTCATTGTACAACATACAAACTAACTAACTGACTAACTTACTGTTGTAATTATTTAGGTCTACTTTCGGAAACCACAAAGGGGTTGTTAAACTCATCAGTACATTTACTGGAAGACAACACTGAAACTGCTTAAAAAAATCAGCAGTGACATACATTTAGTCGACTCACGTGTAGGTTAGATTACTGTATAGTAAAAGTTGTTCAGAATTATAAGCACAACAACCCGTTACAGGCTTCTGTATAAACTTAAACATAGGTACCTCTTCGGAGATAAAGTCCAGCATATCATGGAAGGTTCTGGGTACAGAAAGACCACAAGCAGCACGGGTAGCAGTGTAAGAACCCAAGCCATGGTCACGACCTCTTTGGATATCAGTAGCTCGCAGGTCACCTCCGAATGTGTTGTTACGTCTGTGAACATAGAAATTGTGTGATCTACCATCAAAGAATTACTTTTTCAAAGCCAAAACAACAATAAAACTTCAACATCATCGCTACAAAATGGTGAATAACAAGAAAAAAGTAAGAAAGAAGAAGTGGAGAAGGTCTTGTCTTGCCGTTTTAAACATTCTAACTTAGAGCATAATATTACGAACTCACGTTGAAGCAGGAATATGCTTAAAAGAAAGTTCGGGTTAATATAAATTAATGTATGTAATCGCGTTGTGATTTTGCTGGTACCTTTTCTTTTCAATGTATCAAATAGAACCATAAAGAACGCATTCTTGAGATAACCTTACTCCCTCGTACTTTTAGGTATAGCTCTCTATAACCACCATTATTGTCACTGTACTGCTATGTACTTAATTTATAAGTATTTCTGAATCATTAATGTATTTGAAAAACAACAATTTGGCCACTTGCTCTGCATTGGTACAATAATGAGCTGGTATTAAAATGCATGCGGATCTTGTTTGTCCAGCTGCACTAGAATCTAGGTTAATACCTATCTTAAATGGAGATTAAAAAGGAATCGGGAGATTCTAAAGTATTTTTTCCGTCCTTTTTATTTAACTAGGTTTTGCAGACATAGCTGGATAAAAAGTATTCTAAACCTAATAGGCTAGTTGAACAAATTTTAGTTTTTATTCCCTCATTAGTTAACAAGAAAGTATTCCAGACATATTTTTTTTTCCTTTTTTCATGTAGGTAATCAAAAAATAACGGTGATACATTGAGTCAAAATTTTGCATGACGGCTCAATCCCATACAGTTTCATAATGAATTGAGACGTTTCAAGCTCTTTCTCCTTAATTTTAATGACTTAATTAATTTAGTTAATTCCAACAATTTTTTAATTCAAATATTTTTTACTACTATAATTAGGACTAAATATAATTTTGATATTCATACACCGTCCACATGTCTATTGTGAGTGGCCATAATGTTTTAATCAAAGAGATTTAAAATACTATAGAGCGGGCCTGTCAAGGAAATGTCATAGAAAAACTTTGATCCCATGTCTCAGTAACGCCATCTAGAATAATATATAAATATTGGAGCGGCAGCGGAGCGTACTAAAAAAAACTCATAGACTTGTATCCAGCAGGGCACACTTTTTCGGAAGAAAATTTTGTTCGTGATGTCCGGTCTATAGGTATTGAATGTCTTTGGTTTTAATGATTACATTTTAATAATAAAGACCCTCTAATTATAAACTGTGAAGTTAAAAAGTAAACTTTACAACAAGCCGTAATGCTTTAAGCCCTATCTTAGAAGTTATAATTGTTTTGTCTAGGAGATAATCCCAAGGACCTTTTGAATTCAAGCGGTACGCTCCGCGCAAAACTAACAATAATCTCCTATGCCTAATTTGAAATCTTCAGTATCTTAGTTTTGTTATTAAACTTGTGGAACAAACAATTAACTAGGATAACTTCTAACTATGTTAATAATAGAAGATAAATACAATATACATTTTATTATTACCGACTACAACACAAAAATAAAGCAGAATTTTAAGATTTTGAATCTTGAAGTTGTTTGGTTGTAATATAGTAAAATTGTGGATTGTTGTAACGAACCTTTTGAATAATTCATAAATCAATTGCATTAAAGCTACACGCTCCTTTATTTTCTACGGGTAATTTCGTATAATTTCCTTCTCTCTATAGGAAATAGCAGTTGAATCCAATCAGCATAAAATTACGTCGACTATATCCAGGAAATGTGGCATCAAAGGCATGACAATAGGAACTTTGAACTCAGATAAACATCTGTGGGTAAGTAGATAATCCTATATTACTTGTGAACACATACGAAACTTATCTAGGCATTGAACTGCCTTAGATATGACGTCATATACCTTGATTGCCCAACCAAGCGTCATTAGAATAATCAAATCATTATTCACCATAACTCCTTGACAGTTCATCCGTGATACCGAATGCCTAACTTCAAGTTTATAGACATAATATCAATTTGAAGGAGTATTTCAGCTCAGATTGGTTTTAATATTAATGAGGCAATAAATTTCCCTCATATCTTCCATACAGTAAAACTTCAGCACAATTTTGTCGACTGTTTTCGTCGTAAATCGTCGGCATTTCGGCCACCGTTAACCCTTCTTTCCTGATTGCAGAAGCTTATTTTGGACAATTATTATTTATTCTTAAAGTTAGCGAAGCAATTTTGTCTCCCATTCTTTGTAAAGTTCTTTCAATATTGAATGGAGAAATTTCTCGAGTTGCTCGCTGCATTAGTTTGAAGCTAAAAGTTTTTATTAGTTTTGAAACCAAGGATTGGCTTACTTGAAAAGGAATTGAGTCATTTCCGAATCCCAGAACTGGTCGCTGAAGTCTTGTTCCTGCGTTGTGAGTCCTCTTGCCAAGTGATCAAAGGCGTTATCAAGTTCTAGCAGCAAGGGTCGGTTGAACCAGTCACTCATTCGCACGGTGCCGACTACGCGACGGTGCTCCGACATGAGTCTGTAAAAAATATATAAATGGTTAGTTTACTTAGGTTTTTCTAATACACTAAATACCTACTTGTTTCTGCTTATAGTGAATAGTAATGAGACCTGCATAATATCCCCTGATGCATGCCCTGATGGGACCGGAATGGCAATTTCCTATCTCATTAATATTGATAGTCAATAAATGTATGGCATGATTGCACTACGCCAACTAAATGAAAACTTTATATAAATTGATATACAAGCACTGTTTGATCCTAAAAACCAGTGTTTCATTACTATACCGGATATAAAATGACGTTTTACTTATGAACCACCAAAGTCGGAAAACCAAAAAAAAATTGTGTCTATTCCGCCTGTCCAGTCCTAGACAAAAACAATTTTGTTTTGTCCAATTTAATTAGTTAGTTCCACTTTATATTCTACCCAAAATAGCTCATTGCTAAATGTACTGGCGAATTATGGTTGAGCTATGGCTACTGATATAAAATCAAACTGTAAGGAGGTTAAATACATTGACCACCAAATTTATTGTTGCTTAGATGTTATAACAAAATATGTCCAGCACGCCATGCATCACGTATACATAACGAATTGACAAGATTAACTTTGTAGCAACTAAGCCATTTTGTTTTATAGGTACAGGTAGGTGTGGTATTTTTTGTTGTAGGTAGGATTGGACCTTAACTTAAACCTTTTGGCTAAAGAGATTTTAAAAGTCAAAGTCGCATCATTATTACACTGTTGGATTAGAGACTCTCGGCGCTGAGCTGTGCGATGAAAAGACAAAACCGCGCCTTAGCGGCCATTCATTTAGGTGTCGTCTAGGTGGGTATACAAAACAATGGGACAAAATCAATCATATTATTAGTAAAAAGGTGTAGATAGGTTACCTAAACAACATTGTATGTTTATCAGCTGTTTAGTACATATAACACAAGCTTTCAAGCTTAACTTGGGACTAAATGGCGTTGTGTGTAAAAGTTGTGGAATATTTATTTATTTTATTTATTTATTGGATTCTCAAAAACGGCACACTAACGCACGCACGCGTCTATTGATGGCGGACGCGACACTGAGCTAAAGTGTGCCACATTGTTGCTGAGCGCCTATAACCTATCTGCACTTTTTTACTTAAAAATAGTATATAAGTAGTAGCTGCAGCAATACGTACTTCAAGTAACCCCTGATCAATGAGTGGAAGTGTCTGAAAGCGGCCGTAGCATGTTCGTCAAGCACTGAAGGGTCTACTCCGGGATTGTAATCGTTCACGTAGCCATGAGCCCCTGGGTAGATCAGCTTGTTCTTCACCATGTTCTCAAAACCTAAACATAACATAAAAAAATAGAAGTAGATTTTTTATCTTGTTCTCTAATAAAATCAGCCTGTTACTGGCCGACTGCAGAGCAAAGGCCACTGTATGTATAGCCACTGAAGAGTAACTGATAATTAGTAGATTAATAATTGTACCAGTTTGTTACTAACCGAGCCAGCTGTCTGTTTTTCTTTCGACAACATCGTTACTAATCAATATCAGTATCATACAGAGAAAACAAATTTGTTCAAACTGGCGATTTCAAACTTCGAAGTCGTAAATCGCCAATTTGAACAAACTCTTCGTTTGATAAAAAAAATTGTGAGAAAATTGTGTGTGTGGTTGTTGGTTCATAATTGACTGCTTTTATGAAGGTTTCCTAATATTCTTTTAATAAATAATAATAGCGCGAAGAGGATAACTATTATTTGCTCAGGACACGTTAGCATGCACAAAAGCGCTTTTAATAAATCAGCAGGTTGTGATGAATCAATGTAAAATACTATATTATGACTGCAAGTATGAATAGCATGTACTCTAAGACTACATATATTATGTATGAACGAAAAAGAATCAAAAGACGTATGTATGAATCGTATAGTTACTCTACTTAAGTACTTACCCACAGGAGAAAGAGGTGGCAGTTTATGTATATATGTAAGTAAAACCCAAAAGCAACCTAGCAAGATAAATCTGATGAATTATAAAAGTTGTAAAGCCAAAAAACATAACAAACACTAGGAAATTCTTCTTCACACTTATAACAGAAAGTCGGCCAAGGTTAAGAGGGCAATATATTTTTTTCCTTTTATTTTCCTTTTTAGGCACAAACGCCTGTATAATGTTCAGTAGATCGTAAGGGTTCCGGTAAATAAATTTACCAATAGAAGTTTCCATGTCTTTGTACTGAAAGAACCCATAATTTGTGGGTTGATTGATGAACCTATCGACAGGAACAACGATTAACGCTGGTCCCCCATGACTCAATTAAGGGACCCTTATTGTGCGATGAATGATAAAAGGTCCTTTTCAGCAGGCGACGATTAGGTCAATCAACAAAAACATTACTTATGGGCTGACAAAACGATAGTAAAATGTGGGTACTGTGTTGTAGTTACACCACACTGTGTTAATCATTTTACAGGTACCACTAGAAGAGATCATCTGTAGTGATTTCAAGACCATATTTGTTACTATCCTACTGCAAGGCAAATACCTCTTTTCATACTCTGAAGGCACAAACACTAATCACCATGTTTGCGCAATGAAGACTAGCGATTTCAAACCAATATTAACTATTAGTCCAGGTTCCCTCACGATGTTTTCCTTCATCGATGTATATGATGTCTAAGAAAACTTAGAAAGTACATAATAAAATAAATAGAAAAGTCACATTGGTATTTTCCAGGGTTTAAACCAGAACCTCGTGTATGAGAAGTAGGGCTAAGGGACTGGGCCATCACGACTTTTTAAAATTTAAGTTGATTGTCAATTTGCTAACTGTGATTGATTCAATAGTATTTTTTCCAGATCGCTCTAACCCTCACAATGGGCGTTGTCAGAAAAATAGCACTGTGGTATTTATTTATTACTAAAATGTGTATGTATTATATTATGCTGAAATACAAGCCTTTGTGGCCTCGCATAGCTTCTTTTTATTTGTGTTTTCAAAGAAATATTTTAAAAATCTTACCTAGAAGAATAGGAAGGTATTCATAATAGTTGATATGTTGTATCTCAGCGATGTGTATACGTCTTGCTTCCTGGTAGACAGTCTCATCGTTCCAATGAGGGTTAAGTTGACAAAGATTGTCGGCGATGCGGTTGTGTTCACGCATCAGAACCACCTGAAGGACGGTCAATTGAGGATTTTGATTCACACGGATGTCACCTGTTGGGCGAAAGTAAATTAATTATAAAAAACCCAGGCATCGAAGTATTAGTAATAGGGTCCCTTTCGGTACGGAACCATAACAACTATGTTCCGCAGTTTTGCCCACTTCGAAGGTTTTTAGTGTGATATAAAATAACATGTAAACTTCCTGAACATCATCATCTGCCTAGCCTATTCCCAACTGTGCTGAGATTGGCTTCCAGTTTAAACGGATGCAGCATACATGGAGCGAGTGCCGGTCTGACCTTCACTACACACTACTAGTTACTGGGTAACACGGTTTTCTTAAGTTAAGCTGGTTGACAGACTTTCCGGCTTCTATCTATCCGTAACGACTATCTTAGACTTATAACCTTCCTAACCAATTGGGATTCAGAGTGTTTTACATGTTGTGCATTAAATTTAATTAAGTAAATATTTTACAACCTATTTCTGACAATAATTGGTTTATTTAGTAAAGGATAGTATTAGCAGGCACTGGTTCTAAAACATCGCTTATCAGATCCGTCTTTAAACGGAACGAATGCCAGTAATATTTTCACTGCAAACACTAACAAACACTCCTCACTCGCTCACAGTTCTAAACGGTGACACGTGTATCACAATTTGAAAACAACACAAACAGCACTTATATACCCCTATTATTTAATTAGTACAAGAAAAAAAAAGGCTGTATCCGTACCTGTTACTGGTCATATTTGCGTAATCAAAAGTAAAAAAAAAACAAAATTCAATTTTTAAATATGACTCTATTTTGTTAAACTTAAATAACGAAAATAGCTGTTGGAGGCGGGGTATGCTTGAGCGAGATCACGCGAAAGTGAGCGAGAGATGACGATCAATGAATACTACTTTGTCATGAATAGCCTGTACAACATTTCCATAAATTGGGTGACTTTTTGGGATATAAACAAACGCTAATAACTTAGCTGTTTATGATTATTATTAATTGATACTTTACGAATATAATGAGAAGACCATCTAGAATAAGCCCTTTAAGTATTTGTACTAATTAAAAATTAGTGGTGTATATCGCTCAGTATACCTTTCGTGCCTGTACTGCAAACTTCTTATAGTAGTATATTTCATAGGAGCCTAACTTTAATTGGAGGAACCTCTACAGCACTACTTGACCCAGTAATTTCTCTCAAGGAGATTATAAGCAAAGATCAAGTAGATCTCCCCATCAGTATTCAAAGAGCTTATGTATAAGGATTCGCTAAGAATGATCTGTTGCCTTTGCCGCCTTAAACTCTGTCAATATACGTAAGTGGATTATTGCGAACCCTCTCAGCTCAGATAGCCAGTATTTCGTGTCTAATATTGGCTTAGCTCCCCGAAAAATATTTAAGGGCTAGATTATTCGCAGTGTAAACATAAAATGATTTATGTTTGTTGGTTATTATAATCGTAATATTTCGTAAACTATGTATGTGTGTGGTTTGGAAATGTAAGATAGATTGCCGGAAATTACTGTCGGTTGAATCATTGAGAGTGATTAACATTGCTCGTATTAGCGTGTGAACGCAAGGAACAGTTGAACAAGATTAACTAGAAAAAACGCTAAGACGATGGAGGTTTTAGAAATTGAAGTGTATAGAGTTGGTAACTTACCAGTCAGGTAGCAAGGTTCGTTAGGCGATTGTGCAGACTCGCAAGTAATGGTGACATTAGGGTCTTGTGGAGGCCACTCTCGACCTCCCCTGACGATGGTCAGCAAACGACCTCCTTGCCCAGCTCGGAGGGGATTGGCCTGACCAAGGCTGCTGCCGTACACCAGCGACAGGTCCATGTAAGCTGTGACTGTTGTTATCTGGAAACACATAAACATATTAATAACATATCACGTGAAACTTTTACTTGTAGCAATGGTTCAATGTTTGTGACTCTGGCTACCAATCTGACCAGAAGACAGTGACTGTACAAAATCGAAGTTATAAACTTGACTTTGAAAGATCATACCAGATTTATGACCATTAAAGTTTCTAAAAGATTTTAGAGAATAGCATTTCATATTCTAGGAAATGATTTTTTAAATGACATTCCATTTAATTATAATCATGCTGTTAAATAGGTAAGTACCAGGCAATAAGTAAGTACTAAGTAGCTGTACCACTAAAGTATCTTTCAAAAATAAAATTGAGAAGTTTCTCTTTAACTCTTTTTGTCAAAACCTCATAAGTGATAATTAATAAGTATATTATAAATCACATAAGATAGTGCTATTGTAAAACTTTAATGCATACAATCCCTGTGTCTAAATTTGTAACTTTTTATTTTTTTATTATTTTTTATGTTTTTGATGGAAAAATACCCACACTAATGTTATTTATAAATGTAATACGGGAGCTGCATCTGCCAACAAACTACTTTACAGTTTGGCAGAGGTAATTTTTTATTGTAACAGTTATAAAAACAAAAATAAACGCTTTTTCATTTTATTCATTTTTTTTTCATATGTATACACTTTCGAGTATTATATAAATAAATAAATAAATAATTATTTGATACGAAGACTGTTTGCAATTCAAAGTCAAAGTCAAAGTCAAAGTATTTGGTAACTTATATTGTTATTGGTGAACTGAAATGAGATGGCATGCGTCTATTGGAACATCTTCAAATAAAAAGTTTTGAGGCTCGAAGCTTTCTATAACCGATTTCAGATGGGATTTTGTAAGGTCATCATGTATGTCTGTTGAATTGTAGAACACATAACTTTCGGTAGATACCTAAAAATACCATTTAATCGGTGTTCTAACGTTTTTGGCTGTTTAGAATGGCACAGTGGTTATATCTCTAATACTTATATAATATTCTCGTCTCACAATGTTTGTTACCAAACTCCTCCGAAGCAGCTAGACCTATTCTTATGAAATTGTGTGCATGTTCTACTGAACAATATTTAAAACAAATAAAAAAATAAATATATGACTCTCAGACTAGTAAGTCTGAGAGTCATATACATTTTTTTTAAATATTGTCTTGTAATCTTGAAACGTGTAGCGTAAAATTGAAATTGACATTTACGTAAGTAATTGGATTTACTTCAATAAAATAAATGAAATTTTCATAGACTTTTTAAGTACTCACGCGTTGACTTTTTATAATATTTCGTACTTATTCAATAGTATCTGGATAGACTAAAAGCTGACCCTAGAATAGATGAGAAAATCCCAGCTTAGCAAAATGAGTCTGTACGTTTTGAACGCGATAAGAATTTATTCCAAGCCCTATCCAAAAGTATTAGTCCATTTCGTCTCTTGGGAGAATCTAGCAACGACCACTATTGTACGTCAACTAAATAAAATTTTACGAAAAACAAAATGAAACAATCCCGGATAGATTTATAAGTTCAGTCACTCCAGGTGAATTGAAGTGAATTTTCAATTGAATTGAAAAATTCAATGAAGCTTAAAATTGAGTATGGTAGTAAATAGGTAGAAGAAACACTAATACACATTATGATTCTTGAGCAAGCGTGGTTATTTTTGGTCGTGCCTTTTCTATATGGTGATAAGTATTTTCATTTGACTGTCAAGAGAAGTACACACAATAGTAGGGACTTCTTTTCCGTAGAGAATTCTTCGCTCCTCGATTTCAAAAATGTTTTTTTTTGTATTATCATCTTTGAGAATAAAAATCAGAGGAAAATAAAACTACGAGACTATGAGTAGATTTTAACAAATATTACCACGAGTTTTACTTGATAATTTTGCTCAATGATTCCAGTGTACCTCAAAAATATGACTTCAAATCTATCTATTCAATCTAAATACAGGATGGAAGTAACATCAACGCACATTCTAAAACTATGAGTTAAAAAACATGATTATTACTTTTTATTTTTTTGCAGGGTGTAAAATCTCATGGATGTCTTCCGCCCCGGGGAAGGTGGAGGGGTTTGTCTGGCTCTTACTGACTAAAAACCACCCCGGTGTTTCATCTCCACATATCTTTGACTAAAACGTCACAAACTCACAAACTTTAGCTCTACCAGATCTAAATTTGAAACTCAGTTCCTTACCGGTTCAGCAGGAGCATTAGGAGCTGTGCAACCCCTATCCCTGGTGGTTCCAGTCCTCACGAAGTTCATACACTGTGTTCCTTGAGGTCCGTGGATGGGGTCATTAGGTGGGATCAGAAGGGGCGCACACACTGGGTTCAAAGCAACATCTGGAGCCAGTCTTCCATTGTCGTCGCAGCACGTCACCAACTCCTTATCTGTTAGCAAAGGCGAAATTTTGAGTAAATTTCCCTTGAGTTGTAAACAGCTGTATCTTGAATCGGTCAACACGATTTTCAAGCTTTTTTACTACCATGCACTTCTTTTAAGGCACGTTTGGTGTTACTATACATAGTCGTGAGGTGTTGCATTATCAATTTAATTAATACAAAAATGCTTCATTAAATAATACATACAATTTTAACACTAAGGATCTATTTAGCTAGATAAAAGATGAGAGAGAGGGAGAAGGAGAGATATTACCCCTGTATAAGTTTTAGGTTCTTTTAACTTGGTTTTAAATGCTGTCTTTAGTTATTTATATAATGTGTAATTTTCAGTCTTGCACAAATACGAATGTAGTAAAAAAATAACTGCCGTGAAAAAAGTACGACGTAAAATTTTGAAAATCGAACATGACAATCTTCGTTAACAGCTAGCATCAAGGTGGTTTTATACCCGAACAAGTTGACTGCAGAATAATGTGTTAATCATCTGACTTCATAAAATATTTTAATTGTAATTATAATAGTAAGTCAATACTTGGGATCTTTTATGTAGGTATTTTGGACTTTTGCATGCTAATATGGCTGTTCTTCTTATATTTTAATGCCCTATGTGTTTTATACCCATATTTGCTAAATAAATACGTCTCTTATCTTCTATCTCAAACATACCTAACCGCTGATAGGTATTATACATTTTTGGCAAGAAAAATTCTCATGGACAAACTACACCACGGAACAAGAAATATACTGAAATATTTTATCAAACCATTTTCCTTTCCGGATATTGCTGATCTACCGTTTTCTCTACAATAGATAAGGTTTTATTAAGTCGCGTACAACGTCGTCAACAACGTCTATTTGAGCAGTCATTCGTAAAAAGACGCGCTTTAAATGTTACAGAAAATTGTATCTTAAAGTCGCAAGAATGCTCAAACATTTTCATCGATATTCGTACAGCTTTATTTTTAATTTGTCTGTCAAGAGAAGTACACACAATAGTAGGTACTTCTTTTCCGTAGAGAATTCTTCGCTTCGTCGATTTCAAAAATGTTTTTTTTTTGTATTGTCTTCTTTGAGAATAAAAATCAAAGAGAAACTAAGAGACTATGAGTCGGTCGTAGATTTTTACAAATACTACCACGCGCTTTACTTCATAATTTACTCATTAATTCCAGTGTACCTAAATACCTCGAAAATATGACTGAAAATCTATCTACTCAATCTAAATACAGGGTGGAAGGAACGTCAAAGCTTATTCTAGAACCATGATTTTAGTAGGTACATTAATTCTAGGCCCTCTCTAGATTTGAATGTTTTTTACGTTGGTTTTAAAAAAAGAGATGAATTATTTGCTTTTAAATTTAACATCAAATTTGATACGAAAGGCATAGTGATATTACACTATGCCTTTTAAATAAAGTCCGAAAAAAAAGTTTGGAAATAGTCGAAGTTTCAATGCTCCAGAATCATTAACTGGACTCAATGATAAGATATTTTTTATGCAACGATGTCACTTCCACCCTCTACACAGCCTTAGACTTTAACATAAGCCATTTAAGGGCTACCAAAACATTTTTTATTATCATGCAGTAGGTACATTGATAGATATTATGTACTTATATAATTGTGACACACATAATGTTAAAGACTGATGAAAGATGTATGGAAAACATAAAAATGATCATTTTTAGTAACACAGATACACACACATTAAACTTACTCTCAGCTTCAGTAGAAAAGGCTGTTGAAAAAAATAATTATAATAATTAGTTAACAATACTAAATATCAAAAAGCTTTCCTCCATTTATCTTATTACGGTCAACGATATTATAAGTAAAAAGATGTAGATAGGTTATAAGCGCTCAGCAAGCGACACGTTAAAATTTGGCTAACTAGCCACACTTGACCTCAGTGTCGGGTCGCGCCGTCAACGGACGCGTGCGTGCGTTAGTGTGCCGTTTTTGAAGATTGAATGTTGTTTAGGTGACCTATCTACGCCATTTTACTTATACAACATTGATTTCGGTATAGTAACCTATATATTACATTACTGCCTCTGCCCCGTTAGTCTAGTGGTGATAAGCGATACTGCTGAGGACGAAGTCCTGGCCAAAGAGTTATTCAGTTTTTCCATCTGGAATTTCTCAGTAGCAGCCCGAAGTCTGGATTTGTGCCCGATTGACAGCTATTTGCTGGCCCCCTATTACATGGGACTTAAACATAACTGGCGAAATGTGGGTGTGGAAGGGTAAGGTATAAGTATACTTATAAGAACACACCCGTTTAGCGAGTTATGTTTAAGGTCAATGCAATAGAAGGCCAGCTTATTGCCACCAACAGAGAACCAATCTAGACTCTGCATACTAAATTCTAAAAAGCATTTCAGCCAAAAGACGTCAACTGCTGACCTCCCCTAAAAAATTCCAGAATAATTGGTCTTGCAATATATCTTTCTATTGACTTCTTGTAATGTTCAACAGGACGAATGGTTTATCTTGTGGAGAGTCTAGAAACTCTGCGTCTTTCGGTTTTAATTAAAATAATAGACACTTTTAAAACCATAGTTTTATTGGCGTTGACCCTGAAAGACTAATCAAGTCTCATGCTGAAAGATCACACGAAAAACAGCAGGTAAGCGGTAGGTTTGTTGGCCAAAAATGTCAATCCAGTCTTTAGAAGAAAATGAGAATTGACAAGCTGAGACAAGACAAGCTCAGACAATATGGAAGAGAGATTGAGATCTTCTAAACCAACATCGTTAAATAGATGGTACAGTTTGTCCTATTTTGCTCTTCCTAGTAAACTTAATATATCTGATAAAGTTTGTTATTCGTTAAATAAAACTTTGACAATGTTACAAAAGTTCACAGCAAGGAACGTTGGTTCTATAAAATCCGATAATCCAAACGTAAAGCTACTCGTTTTGTACTTCCTTATTGTACAGACAACAAAACTAATAGGTATGCGGTCTGTCTCTGTGTACACACATCTGCATCATAGTCATATTACAGGTTGGGGAGTTCGATGTATTGAACTTTTCGACATCTCCCGTCAGGGCAATAACATTAATAAACATGACTTGCCGGTCGGTTCAGTAGAAGTCACCCCGTGAAAAAAAATTAATGGAGTGAATTGTCAATGTGCATTAGTATGGAATGACAGCTCAATTTTCTTTCACTTCACTTAATTTCTTACGGAGTGATTTTTACAGATTAACACAGCTGAATAGTAAAAAGGCTTTTCCAGCATAAATCATTGACTTAATTGATGACTAGCTGTTGCCATGTTTTTGTATATTTGTAACATGTATTGTGTATTATTTTTACTATGTTTTCAATGTAAACCTACAAAGCATTTAACCTTATCCGGATATTGATCTGTCAATTATAGCATAACAATCAGTTCAGCGGTACCTAATAATAGTAACAAAAAATAAACTGCGTAATTGACCATCCCGAAAAAATCACCATAAATTTGTTTATACAGAAGCTACTATTTCTACAACTGAATGACACGTTGACCTCTAAGTATAAGTTGTTCCCTATCTAGTAATAAGTGTGCATACTATTTTTTCTTTCCTGCACGCCTAACTCCTTTGCTCAGTGTACAAATAAGGAATAGAGTAACCTTACAAAAGTATATAACACGCCTGTATTCCCCGTAGTGTTAGGCAGAGGTGTAACTACCTACGTAACAAAAGTTTTTCTTCGCACAAGAAACTTCTGAGAATTAGTGTAAAAACTTACGGGACTGTACTACGCCGGCTGTGAGTGACATGTCGTGGGTGACAATTTGTCCCCACTGTTGAGTGTTCAGAGTCCAAATGGGGTCAACTAGTTGACGATCGGGAAACAGCCGAAGACTGATATCTCTCGGGTTCGGTAGAGGTCGGCCAGAGACTGATAACGTCATAGCATTGACACCTGGAAAACAAGAATTTATTAAATCTCGACGCAGTTAACAAAGTTAAGGATGTCAGGGAGAAAATACCTAGGGCATTAACTCCACCAACATATGAAATAAATCTATACTTCTATACTTATGTCATAAAGAGGCAAGATTTGTTTGTTTGTCTGTTTGTAGGGATAAAAAAACTCCACACCATTAGAAAGCTATTTTATCACCAAGTAACATTTAGGCTAAATTTTATTTTTAATTCTACGAGGGAGTCGAGAAAATGTGAAAGTTTATAGCGAAAAGTCGGAAATTCACGCGTTTGAAGTCCGCGACGAAGTGCTGTCCAGACTGGATGTTGTCCTATTCCCCAGGTATTGTGACGTTATATTTTGCTGTTCGTCCAGTCATGACTTAGTGAGCAAACTTACATAAGCGCTTTGAAAAAAGGTACTTCAGAACATAATTACGACTAAACGTTTTTACAAGATGAAGAAATAAAAACGCTAAGAATAACCTTTTTTTCTGAAACTTTGCTGTTATAGAATTAAGTACTTAACGTACTTTCTTTCTTAAATGATAGTTTAGAATAAGTACATTTTTAGATTAAAAGTCGTAAATAAAATAAGATTCAAATAACTAAATTAACACTTTGTTAAAAGTCGTCACAAATGTATTATTCTTTTAAAATTATTTTAATCTACGAACATTATCTATCTCGTTCCACTCGCTACCTTATGGGAATATTTCACCCCCATAAATCCCTACATCCCTTCACCCTGTTCACATCCTATGCCATTAGAGGGCTAAATTAACATATCCCTATAAATATATGCGCCATAAATTAATTGCTAAGCGCCACAATCATTCATCAGAACGTCGCCAGTTAAAGGGAAATGGCGGCAATCCCCTTCGACTGAAAGTAAATGATAAATAGAAGGAAGTTATCTTATTGGGAATGGAACCAGCGGAAATGATTGATTGTGTAGAGAAGGGACTTACAATATACCTACTAAGATAAATACGGAATAAAATTGTAGTCTGTTTCTCGGGAGTTCATCATTTTAAAATTTACTAAACGACAAACTGGCCAATAAATGAAGCCAAAATAATACAAACGTTTTTCAAGACTACGCGTGCTACGTGGACTAAGCACGCACGCTACGCGCGTATTACGCGTAGCTCCAGGCTACGAACCGTATAATAAGAAGCATCTCTGCTACGCGCGTATTACCTACGCTCGTGTAATTTTGAATGCGTGTCCTTACTGCTGAACCCTATGGTAAAGCTATGGATAAATTTCAGACGTGTTATTTGAGACACGCAAAGAAACTTAAGTATTAGTAGAACCTGTGGTACTTACTTAATTTCTGATTTCGCATCCGAAATGTTGCTTGAGTTTTAGTTTTTGTGTTAAAAAGTATGTTTTGCTGCGTCTGTCTGGCATTACCGCTGAAATGAGCCTTTTGGCGCAGCCGTGAGACATGCCATTTTTTTTTTTTTACTATTTTGGTTTTTTTTTTTATATTTTAACAGTGTGTGCATGTTTTTACCTGTTGCCAATAAATCTTATTTCTTTCTTTCTTTCTTTCTTTTTCTTTCTTTCTCATCATAATTTTGGATTTGGTGAACTCTAATTATATCGATACATTTAGTTTGGATAAATATATTACTATTTTTTGCCAATTTGAGCTATTTCTGGCTATTTCGCATAAAATTTAAAATTTGCCCGATGAAAAATGTGTGAAACAGCCTATTTCTCTTTTATTAAAAACAACATATTATAACTCATGAGTACTTTTACTCCCTGATTTTGATGTTCCAAAAGATTGCTAGTTTTTTTTACAAATAGCCCTTTAATGAACATTTTATTGAAATAAAATAAATATTTGAACGATTCTAAATAACCTAAGCCTTGAGGGTAACAATCGTGGATTAAACATTGAACCGAGACAAAGCAATAAAGCGATTAAAAAAAAGGAATGTCTGTCTATCCCGAACGCAAATAAAATGCTCTATATTAGATTGATTCGGACAATAAACACAAAAAATACATGAAATAAAACTTCGAAATCCAATAAACGTAGCCACTTGTGTTCATAGATCGCGATTATTTCAAAACTGAATTCCTCTTAAAGTTGCTCCTGCTCAATTTGTAGGCAAACATCAATAATGCAGCTACGTCAGTGACGAGTGAAATGGCATGCAAATGTCTGGAACGTGGGCATTTTAGACATTTGCATAAGCCGAGCACCGACCCGGGACGCGTTTTCGTGCATTCGTAAATCATTTGTTACGTTCAGCCGTCGTGGAATATACATTCGCATGGCAAGTCTGTTATCTTGTTCCAATATTTTTGTGATTTTCTGGGTACATTATAGAGAAGCCACCTACATATCTATTTTTTAATTTTGCTATCTCAAAATAATTTTACAAATAACTATTGTTGTAGTACAGACGCCAGCTTATCAACCTACCCCAATGTGTCAAATTTCTTTGATAGGTTTTCAACTTTATTCTAAACACAATAAGGTTCATGTTCAATTGGGGAAATTTGACACATTGGGGTAACTTGATGTGCTGGCGTCTGTACATCTCAGACTCTAGCACGAACGCTTGTCGAAAACATATAGACACCACAATTTCATATTTCATTTTAATTTACAAAGCAAATAGTATCGTCTACACAAGTACTTATTTGAAAAGTCTTGTGTGTAGGTAAATAAAGAATATGTGTGTAACGAGTTTTTTCAATTTTAAAAACGTTCAAATCATGTAAAGTTTATTTAGGCACACTGAAAAAACTGTTGATGTAATTAAGCGTACACAATATGACGCATACTTAATGTTTTTCAAATATAATCTAACACAAAAACAAGAACACAACACAAAACGAAATTCTCGTATACAGTAGAAACGTCAAACATATTCATCAACGAGGTGATAATATATTAAACCCCTATATTAAAACAATTGACGATTTCATACAATAATTAATCTACTAAAATAATTCATGTTCTTACCATCAGCATAGTTATATGGGGCCAAACGTCCATATGGTGTCTGGGGCATGCCCCATGATGGTCTCTGGAGGTTGTTGCAAGAGCCATCGATGGCCCTGTACCGTGACTTGGTACAGAATGGGGGTGATAAGCCACATGTCTGCGTGGCTGGGTCTTGCGCAGATCGCAAGGGGGGTGGTGGATTGCTGAAACTATAGCAATAGGACAGAGATTAGAATTTCATTTTAATTTTTAATGAATCGGCATGCAGATAAATGGTTAATAGCATGCATAGCAAATATTTTTAGTGCATAATCATAATCATATACACAGAAATAATAAAAACTATTTAGTAAGTAAATTCAGCTGGATCGGCATAGACTGGAAGGTGATCCAAACAGAAATTATATTTTGTTTAATGGTAATTTACCTGAAAATTTTATCGTCATCTGCCTGGCCTTTTTCCAACCATATTCGAGTCAGTTTCCAGTCTATCTTGATATAGCCATTATTTTACATGAAGCGACTGACTATCTGACATCCAACACCTTAACGGTTACTGGATAACTGGACGAAGTCTAAAGGTCATGGCACATTATAACAGCACCGCAACTGCACAGCAGCCACACGGCGTCGCTTCGAATTAAGGCTACGGCTAGCTGCCAGTGCGCTAACTACGCGTCGTCGGTAACGTGCCACCTTGCAGACCGCACGCCGCCCACGAGGTGCAAGCTCGCCGCCTGCGGGGTGCAAGCTAGCAGGCGCGCGCTGGCCGCAAGGTGCAAGCTAGCTGTCACCGCGAACAAAATTATTATATGGCATTTATAGTCGAACACGCCTATGACTTGCACGTTCTCATAATGTCTAGGCTCACGACGGCGCAATGACGTTTTGCTGGCGACCCGGAGTCGACGTGCTGTAAGCGTGCGGACGACGCGCTGTAAGCACATAGTCCGCTCGCTATCGGCACGAGGCCTGCGAGTCGAGTTGTTTGGTAGTGGCAAGCGCGTTGACTGCTCGCCATTGCCTTTTTCACTTAGACATTGTGAAATATATTATACTACCCACGATTTAATGCTCTAAATTGAATGGCAAGGCAATTGCTAGTTTGGAGCGGTGCCGGTGCCGTGCCTGTATAATGTGCCATGACCTTAAGACTGGTTCAGTATTCTATATTCACAAGAAATATTAAGTATACACAATAGTCAACACAAAAACTTTATACAGAAGCTACTATTTCTACAATCGAATGACACGTTGACATCTAAGTATAAGTTGTTCCCTATATACAAGAAAAAGTCATTAAATTCCACCTTCACTTTTCCAGGAAAATATACCACACTACCTTTACTCTTGTTTCAAGTTATACTCCCAGCGGGAGTGTTAAAGTAAATTCAAACGGAGTCAAGTTTGTTCATTTACAACTCTAAAATCGTTCAAGAGAATATTTCTGGAGAATCTTGGCGTTTATAAATACGTGTGGTAACACATGTTGGCAACATCAATTGATTTAGAGCGTGAGTAATATGTACTAGGTATGTAGGTGTGTTTGTGTGTGGTTTAAGAATAATGCTTATTTGCAATGATATTAAAAGTAAAAAGGAATAGATAGGTTATAATAAGCGCTCAGCAAGCGACACGTTAAAATGGGGCTAACTAGCCACACTTGTCGTCAGTATCGCGACGCGCCGTCAACGGACGCGTACGTGCGTTAGTGTGCCGTTTTTCAATATCGAATGTTGTTTAGGTACATTGAGGTAGCTTGATTTGCTGGAATCTGTATATGATTCTGGACCCAACAGCGTTGAGATTATTGTCGATTTTTCCTAATTTTCCAGCTGTTTTGCTTTACAGTCTATTGTTTTTAACTACTTTAATGAAGTGATGCTTATCACCGACCTAGTCTATTCCGAACTATGTTGAAGGCAGCTTACAATTAAGTAGAATGGGGCTTACCTAATATTTTATTAACAGACCATAGTAAAGACACAGTAAGCTGTAGATAGATATGTGCATTTTTGGTAATATTGCTTGTCTTAAGATTGATGGCAAATTCTCCGTCGTAGATGGAAAGGTCTGTAGTTAAAAGAGCTATAGGTTTATCGTGGTGTCGGTGAAACATTTAGTAGCTGAAAAGGGCTGTGTTCGAAAGTGTCGCATATGAAAGGTTCTGTCGGTGAAATGTCCATAGGTGAAAGACCCTGCTGGGGAAACGGAAATAAATGAATCGTCCTAAACAACCCACGTTCTAGAAACATTTTTTTTTAATAAGCTTACTGGCTGTGTTGGTCGCACATTACTAGTACTAGGCTTGTCAACCCCTTCAATTGAGCTAAATACGCTTGAGTCTGGAGTGGATTCCCGTCAATAGTGCAATGGGTGGAAATCGGACTCACGATCTCTCGATCACCAGGCCAACGCCTCAGCCATTCAGCTATTGGCTAGCTGGCCTGTTGGTCTAGTAGTTAGTGACCCTGACTGCTATGCCGGAGGTCGTGGGTTCGATTCCCACCCAGGACAAATGTTTGTGTGATGAGCACGATGATTTGTTCTGTGTCTGGTTGTATTTAGAAATATATAAGTATGTTTATCAACTGTTTAGTACCCATAACACAAGCTCTCAAGCTTAATTTGGGACAAAATAGCGTTGTGTGAAAAGTTGTGGAATATTTATTTATTGTTTATTTATTTATTACCGCTTAAACATACCCGTATTAACTGTCAAAAATATAACAATGACAACAGATAACAACCGCCCTAAGTGGTTCCCAAAGCACAAAAAAAAATAAAAACTCTGTAAAATCTACGGATCGACTTATCTGTGTCAATACTTAGAAATACAAAATTGGTGTCCAACTCAAAATTCTCCAACTATATTAAAACCTCTCACGCTCCAAATATTTCAATGTTCCAAGTTTGTCGCCCTAGCTCTTAGCTCTATCGTTCAGACGTTTAATACAGCTACATACGTAGTGGTAAATGTGCTCAATAAAGGCCTTATACGACACTGAAAAATGTCTAAACTCTTTCACTTTTTCGAGAATCTAAATGGTACACGTACTTGTACATTACTTTATTTGAGGCTTAGTTGTATATGAAAAAGGTATTCACACCCTCTGTTAAAGGTATTCATACGAAAGAATTACATATTTATGATATGAAAATAGTGTGGAAGGTAAAAAGGACTGGTTAAACAGGGTGATGTATGAACATGTATTTTTCTCACTGGCAATCATTTTCACGGTGAGGTGACTTTTTAGCTCTAGCAATATTACTAAATCACGACGTTATTTATTTTATTTAGTGTTTAGATGTGTCAGAGTTAAAAGGCTATGAAATATTTAGTATCAATTACGTATTTACATCGTTTTATCTTGTACTGTTACCGTACTCTAATATAGAATAAATCATACTCTAAGAATATTTTCAAATAAGGTATGAACATTAATCTACCCCAAACTGCCAAACTTTCCCAATTTAAAGTGAACCTTATTGTGTTAAGAATAATGTTGAAAACCTATCAAAGATAATTGACAAATTGGGGTAGGTTGATGTGCTGGCGTCAGACTTCCCAAAAACTTTAAAATACTTTAGTTGCAGAAGACAGTGGTTTAAACTTAAATCGAACAAAACCAAATAGTGTCTTTGGACTTCCGAAACTAAAGCTATTATTGGTTTTATAGTGCTTTTTGCAAGTCGGTCGTTTTTTATAGTCTTCATTTGTTAATTTGTGGTAATTCTCCACAAAAATCCTTAATGTTACATTTTTTCGCAAAGCAAGTAGGTGGTAATATAAAATTAGTCTTGTTAACAATTAGTATTAGTCAAAAATGTTAAACTAACTAAACATAATAATAATAATGTTTAATTAATAGTTAATAATTGCGTTAATAGTGTTAGTCAAACACATAAACAACAAGTAACCTTATCGTTGATCCGAGGTGGGCTGGGTCAATCGTCGGGCTGTAGACAGAATCAGTGCATATTACAACAAGTACATGCAACACAAAGGTAAATTAGCATCCAGTGCAAATACCAGTGCGAATAGAGTAAAATGTACAGGTTCCAGACAATCTGTCCGAAACAGTAGAGTGAAAATTATTCACAGTTTACAAACTATACCTACTAATTATGTACATTTGGTGCAGAAGATTAAATGCTGCTAGGAATATACGAAGCATGAGTAAGTTGTGCACAGCCACAGTCTTAAAAAATATAGCAGCTTTAGCAAAATTGGCAACGCACCGCCATTAAAATATTAAGATAAAAAGACTGAGGAATAGTGACAGTTCTTATGAAGGAGTGGTAGGTTGAATTTCGACCACAAATGTAGGTATGTTTAAGTTTATTCGTCTTGCAATAAGGTGTAATATTAGTGACACAAAGTTTTTTAGACTAAGTTTTTTTTACATTTATTTAATCTTGCAGAACACGAAAATCTTTCAAGAAAATGTTGTCGGTTCTGTGTCCTATCTTTGTGGTTTCTTAATTTGAAAAAATTAAATGATAACATAACATCACGACTGTAATCCCCGAAGAGTTAAGTAGAGCTGTTCCTATAGTAGGTACACCCACATTTCGGGTAAGCCTGTTGCCATCAAACGTTCCCAAGGTTTATTTGAAAAAATATAAATGAATTGTTTTGTTCCGCGAGTGTACACGGCGTAGGTACTCTTAATTTCTTGAAGGTTATAAAGTCACTAAGTATATACAATTTATATATAAGCAACAATGCAAGGCCCTTGCATTGTCATGAAATGAAATTCATAAACTCACACTCCGTATTTTCATAGCACACATTTATAGCAGTGAATTTTAATTACACTACACAAATAAATTGCATTTAACACATTTCAAGTTTCACATTACTTTGTGCTCCAAAAGCAACATTCAAATCGTACATTTATAACTAACATAGCATGTAGCAGGTGCTGGCTCTAAGTTAGTTACAATTTCAAAAGAAATCTTGTACCTTTTTCGATACAGTCTAATTTACATTACGCATATTGCAACAAATCTAAGTATTTATTTCTTAGATTGTTGACAATGATATTAAATTAAACAGATATGTCATAAGTGCGTAATTTGGAAGACTCGAAAACATCCTAATTGGGACGTATCTTGCGTCACGCAAGGCGACGAGAGTTAGGGCGAGTTTCCACCAAAGCGAAGACGAGAGGATAGGTCTTGCAACTAACCAACAGGATATTGTATAGTGCTAAAGCCAAAGACATTCAATACTTAATTCCAATCGACGGGACATCACGAACAAAATTTCCATCCAATACGGGTGTCCGAGTGGACGCAAGTCTAAGACTTTAGTTTAGTACACTCAGCTGCCGGCCGTTCCAATATTACTATATTATTGATTACTAGATAGCGTGAGAGATGGGATCACAGTTTTTCTATGACATTACTTCGCATAAAGTATCTTAAATACATTTGGGTGAAGCTACTGAGCCGTCAAAATGGCGCAAGCAGCAGGCCTAGCCATATGACAAATTCTATTTCTATTATCGTAATCGTTAAGGCAACATAAAAAGAAAATGGCGTAATATGTAATCAGCTGTTGTCAACTGTCAAGTGTTAACGACTAGAATTTGAAAACGAAATACACTTGACAGTTGACAAACAGCTGATTCTACATACGCCATTTTCTTTCTATAATAGAAATAGAATAGAAATAGAATTTGTAATATGGCTAGGCCGCTGATTAGTTATAGTCTCTGTTTTTTGTGGAAAACGGGCCTAAAAGTTAACGCTTTATTGAAGTGACCTATCGATAAAATAACAATATTCCTTTTCTATCATTTTGAGTTGTAGTGAAATCAAAAATAAATGAAAAGTGTGTAAGTGCGCGGAAAACTATTTCAATTGTTTTGACAAATCAGTTTAATGAACATCATTGGATGCTGGTATTTTTTTATTCCCATCTTTATTTCTCACCCAAATCCATTGACAGGTAATCTGGCAGGTTGTGGCCCAAAAGCTGCGATTCTTGCGAAGGTGGCGCCAGTTCCAGAGAGATGTAGACTTGGGTTCTCCAGGAAGAGCGCCTGCGTTGGGTTCGGTCGGAAGTTAAGGTGAATGCCCTCTATGGCACAACACAATGCCAGCGCCACGTATAGTGTCGCGGTGGCCATTGTATCTGTAAAGAAAGAGAATTGCGTAAGTACTGTGATTTTAATAACTACCAACATGGTTGCTTCGATATCCTAGCGGACGCATAGTTCTCGATCCCATGGGAATACAGAAACAAAAAGTAGCGTATGTCACCCGTGAATGGTGTAGCTTCCCAATGGTGAAAGGACCATTCAAATCCAGTAGTTTTTAAGTTAATTCATTACATACAAAAATACGAATCTTTCTCCCCTATAATATTATTAAAACCAGCTACGTGCGATTCGGCCTCGTACAAGAACGGCTCCGGACATACCTATCATGTCGAGCAGAAACGCAGAAAAAATCAGGTATAGGTGCCTCTTTTGATAACTTATTCTATTTAAAAAAAATATATACAAACCCCCACCTATCACAAAACACCCCACACACCACACCTACGACTAACTTTTGTATATTTTCATATTCGTTGTTGCCTTACACAACCTGCGACTTAAAAAAATATACTATGCCTACATTGGACGAGTAAAAAAATATTATATTTTTAAACATACTCAATTCCCAATAGTGTAACTTTCTTTTCCATCTTACTTGTGTGTCATTGTTGAATATATGATTTTATAAGATCTTTTATTTTTAGCTATGTTTCACAAATAAATCATTTCTGAATTCTGTTATAGTGGTAATAGAAATACATAAACTGTAAAAGTATACATTTTATGTAGCCTGTTTTCAAATTATCAATTACGGTTCATTCATCTTGGCAGTTGAACCCTAAAAAATATCAGGCTGTATCGTTCGTACCAAAGTCATATGTATAGGCTTATAGCAATAAATAAAATACATAAGAGAAGTGTACCTAGTTTAATTGTAAACGCAAACCAAAAAGTTCTATAAAAACAGCAAAAAAAAAAACAGTAACTTTTAGGCCAGTAACAACAGGTTTTATTGGCACTAATAAAAGTAAAGATCACTCAGTCTTACAATCCTACTATACCATTTTGACACATTAAAATACTTAGCACCTACATACTAAACTGTTTACTCGAACGATATTTTTTTTGTTTTCTAACGTTACGTTTTATACGCAGAATCCGGCGCCATTTCAGTTCCAAATCGAATTTGACTCAATGAGGCGGACACAAAGAAGTATTCGATGCCAAGGGCTTTTGCGAACAACGAGGGCCTAAAGATCATTATAATTCGACGTGATGTTGATTTCCTAACGATGGGACAATCCTTGGGTTGTGATAATTTGACATTTGTATACTAAACTTATTCAATGGGGAAGAGTATAATTACACTGCAAAAAAAAGTTATATTATCTTTAATACGGGCTTGTGGCATCCATAATTAATAATGCCAGTCTGTTACTGTCCCACTGCAGGGCAAAGGCCTCTTCTCATACAGAGAAGGCTTGAGCAATGAGCATTGATCACCACAATTGCTCAAGGCGGATTGGCGATTTCAAACTATTAACTATTACGTCAGGATTTCCACACGATTTTTTCCGTCACCGATGTCAATGATATAAGTACATATGAATTGAAAAAGTTACATTGGTACAGACGCCAGCACATCAAGTTACCTACCCCAATGTGTCAAATTTCTTTGATCGTTTTTCAACTTTATGTTAAACACAATAAGGTTCATAATCAATTGGGAAAATTTGACACATTGGGGTAACTTGACGTGCTGGCGTCTGTACTTGCCCGGATTTGTACCACAACTTCATGCATGAGAGGTAGGCGCCTTAACCTCCATCACGGCAATAACACAAAAGAAAATTTATTAAATACTTAATTGGTAACCAGAACATTATTGGAGGCATGTCATCTTTTTTAAAAATAAATTATTAAAATTAAATATTTGTCGCTTCTCCCTTACTTTAATTGCTAAAGTCATGTCTCACGTGTGCACAATATGCATTATAACGGGGAACACAGTTTTCTCAACACGTAATAATATAATAAGATTTCCCATGATATTATTATTCTTGCCTGTCTGATCTTGTTGGTAAGTTTCATTGCAATATGTTGCGCATTATGTTTGCGATATGAAACAAATTGCTACGATATACTTGTCAGGCACTTGTGTTTTTATTTAAGTTAGGTATAAACCGATACTTGGCGTCAAGGTCTTATGACGGCTTGGCGGGTTGTAATCCGTAAATTCTTCAGAAGATCTTCTGGTTTATAGAAGAATATTACAAAGGAGCATTTTTAAAAATGAAAATTTTATGCACTAAGATTTTTTATAATGAATATTCATGAAAGAGTTTTATTATTACCTTCGTACTCGTTAACATATCATTTCTTCCACCCACGTAATTTAAGCAAAACGAGGAATAACAGCGATTAACCTATTATTGAGTTACGGATGACGTAACTTATTAGGCACGTAGGCTATATATTATCATTAACAAAGCTTTAATAATAGTAGGTAGGTATTTACTGTACCGAGTTACCTACATGAACAATTAAATCTCATAATATGTACAGACGCCAGCACATCAAGTTACCCCAATGTGTCAAATTTCTTTGATCGTTTTTCAACTTTAAGTCAAACAAACTTTATGTCGAAAATGAAAATATTAGTGCGGTCCCAGGGTAGTATAAATATATAATTTAATGTCATTATGTTTTTATAATAAGTAATCATTTTTCAAATAGAATGACTATAATAATGACGATTAAATCTGTCTAGACATATAGTAAATTCAACACTCCACACATCAACTCACTCAACTGAACATTCTTCTTCATTTACACACAATACTAACCATACTAACACTATATAGAAATTATAAACTTATTTGTGAAGTTATTTGAGTCCACTACTTACCAGAATAATGTTAAAAGAATGTTAATTAAACCTTAAGGGTGGAAACCTGGTGTACTGAAATACAGGCCCTAAGCCTAGTTTAGGCACCAGTCTCCCACAATATGTTTACAATGTACTTTTACCAAATCATATAATATATTATCCTTAAATAACATTGTATTGTGGCGAGAAAAATAAACTATTAAGTATTAAAACAGAGGTTCATATTCAATTGGGAATATTTGACACATTGGGGTAACTTGATGTGCTGGGGTATGTACCTACATTTGCAAAAAACACTTAATTATAACCAGACACTTTAATACAATTAATTTTATTGTATTTAAAATATGAATGGAAAATTGATGACATTACTGTTTACAGACATGTTTGTTCACATGGTCACACAATCTTTTGTCTCAAAAAATGGAAAATTCTGAAAAAATACTTTTTAGCAATTTTAAAAGGCTTATGTTTAACTTACCACTAGTTAAAGTAACAAATAGCAGACAAAAATAGTAAATGATCACCAAAATGAAACTCGCATTTTAATGTAAAATTATAATCAAAGTTTTAACACTTTGCTATCCTATTTAAGTAAAATGACTCCAAGTAAATCATGAGTAACCCAAAAATAGTAAATGATCACCAAAATTAAACCAGCATATTAATGTTAAATTATAACCAAAGTTTTTACATCTTGCTATCCTATTTAAGCAAATTTAACAACGCAGAAATTTAAAAAGCGTAGACGACGGAGCCCCGCTACGCGGGGCTCCTATTTCTGTCTGCAGGGTTTAAAGGAACCTAACTAACCTAACGTCGGGATGCCCCAAGTCCTGATTATGGGAGCAAACTCTTTGGGGTTTAAGCAATCCCCTACAAAAGAATTATTCATTTTGAACCAGTAGTTCCAGATATTACCTCCTACATACATTTCATTTGTTTTACACGATCATCCTATCCCCGTGATCCAACCAGTTGGACATAATTCCACCGTTTTACCACGGAAATAGTGCATTAATTTGCTCGCTAAGATTTGGTGATCATTTACTACATTTGGTGTTCGAATACAATTTAAAGTGCAGTCGTGACTAAAATAGCTAGTACTATTGTCATTTTAGACTTAATTTTTTGGTGTCAAGTTTATATTTTTGGTAAAAGAACTAAGGGTTTCAAAGCATTTTATGGTGGTCATTATATTTAATCCCATTTTAAAATGCGGCTCCATCTTGGATGACATGACTCCATCTTGGTGACTAAGTTATTCCTAGTTCATTATTAGGTGACAATTTGACATTTGACAAGCCTTAAGCTAAAACCAAAGACATTAAATACCTATAGACCGGACATCGCGAACAAAATTTTCGTCCAAAACTTCCAGTGGACACAAGTCTATGAGTTTTTTTAGTACACTCCGCTGCCGCTCCAATATTGAAATATTATTCTAGATGGCGTTACTGAGACATGGCATCACAGTTTTTCAATGACATTTCCTTGACATGCCCGCTCTATAGTATTTTAAATCTCTTTGGCCAAAACTAAGAAGGTAACACACCATAAATTGATCCTAAGAGCGGTTTTTCCTTACGTCCGATCGGAATCCCATCCGATCCCAACACAATAGGGTCCGAAATAGTCGTAGAACTATTGCTAAAGGAGTTTACGCACTAGACCCGGCTTCCATCATACAGAAATCGTATGACAACATCGATCTCTACTGATCGATGCATGACGATTCTGAATCTGATCGAAGTATGCAGGCCATGTTTGGTCAAATAGTAATACTTATCTTAATAACATTTCAACATTCATAAATACTGCGTTATTTTATCACCAAAGCATACCTAGATATAATTATTATGTGCTGATCCTGGTCTTTTTATATACCCAAAATCAAAACATGCGATTTCATTAAAAAAAAATATTTCCCCTGATGAAAGTGTAACCTTTGACGCTAATTAGTTATTTCCCATTCATAAAACTCAAAGGCGGGTTCAATATACAGATTAGCTGAATGTTAATGACTTTTTCGTTCAGCTGAACAAAAGAAATGACTGGTAATTGTCACGCGAGGCAATAAAATATTCATACCTGCATAGGAATGTAGGTATAAATGTAACTTTCCTAATTGGACTGTGGCCACGACTACCAAACTTAGCCTCTATTAATTCCTTGTTAAAGTAGCTTAGTGATGTCACCGTCGGAATGCCAAGGTTTCACTCTTAGATTTCTCAACCGACTTATAGAAAAAGAAGAGGTTCTTCTCTTCATTCTTGACATTATCATGCTTAAAACAAAAACGGTAATCTTTCCACATCGTCGCAAGTGCCCGTACGACTTTAGCTCGCGTAGCATACGGCGATCATGCTACGCGAGCTAAAGTCATACGGAAACTTTTCTGTGACGTTCATATTTACAAACTTTGGCAACTATTAAGTACGAAACGAATTATGTCTACAGAAAAATCGACAAAGCGAAAGATGATGTGGAAAGATTACCGTTTTTGTTTTAGCATGATAATGTCTAGAATGAAGAGAAGAACCTCTTCTTTTTCTGTAAAAGTGCCCGTACGCCTTAGCTCGCGTAGCATACGGCGATCATGCTACGCGAGCTAAAGTCGTACGGGCACTTTTCTGTGACGTTCATATTTACAAACTTTGGCAACTATTAAATATCTCAGCCTACCCCTTATAATGTTAGCGTAGCGTGACGAAAATGAATTAGTATTTAAAACACGCAACGCGTGTAATAAAATATTTCACGGTACGCATACTCGCTTAATAAACTACGTTGATAGTTGATACTCTATAATTACATGCAGTCTCACTATGTGTTAAGCGTCGTATGTAACAGATGACACGACAATTAGAATGTATCATTACTATTTGATTGGTTGTTGACCTGTGTAATTTTTTAAATTATACACTTTAAATGTTGACAATCAAACAATCATTAATTCGTCATCTTCATTATAATGCATCTTTAATTTATGTCAATGTTTTTATTTTTGATTTTTACGAATAAAGGTAGGCTTTCACACCGCTCATTGTATTCTATGTAGCGCTTTCAGTCATTGTTTGTATTTTTATGGTGTACAATAAATCGTATTATATTCTATTATTGTTAAAAAAAACCTTTGTCTACTGCGTGGTGTTTTACGAATTCAATCTTTTGAGAATATGGTATTCAGCGTCGGAGCGATCTGAAGGCTATATAAATAAATTGTTTCATGCGAGAATCGTACCAACGATGCGCAGCGCAGCCAATTGCTCAGTATTTACGTTGTACTTATGTAGGTACCTATATAAACTGTCAGGTTTTTGTGTGTCTTACTCGTCTATTTTTTTAAATGTCGCAGCTAATGCTGAGATTGGCGCCTTTTTGGTCTCGCACAGGTATTTTTATTATTATTGTTTTCTATTTTTGTCTTTAGTTTTTTTAATCTTTTCTTATTCTTTCTTTATCAGTAGTACCGACTTCTAAAACAGAAGGAGATTATCAATTCGGATGTTTTTTTTATGTTTGTTCGCGCATAACTTCGTCGCTTGCCTAACGATTTGAAAAAAAGTATTTTTGTTCCTTTCCAACAAGTCGGGATCTGATGATGAAATCTTGGTGAAATCGAGGGAACTCTTCAAATTTTATAGGAAAACGTACAGTGTTTTGGTATTTTTTTCTACATGTAAAGCATTTGCCTTCAACAAGAACCATTATACCATCAGATCTGATGATGAAGCCAAGAGACAGGCACTGGTACTCCATAATAAGTCAATGTATCATAGTCGTGTTTGGGCTTGTTAGAATTGTAATGCTATGCACTTTTCAGGTGTGAAAACTTACCTATAGTTTTCCATTCAAACACTAAAAATTACAAAATACAAACTTTTTAACAGTAAAATACAACCGATTTCATTGCAAAACAATGCTTTTTTTTTTATTTTTTTGTACAAAACCCTAATATTTGATAAATATTTTAGTATAAATATGAGTGTTTTATAAAAGAGTCTGTTTATTTGAACTTCTTCAATATTTCACTATTGTAACACCACAAATGGGCTGTCAGTCAACGTTTTTCCGCTCTAACTCTCTCTCTTATTCCAAATATGAATTAGCGTTTCTTTTATAACATGCCATTATCTTATTAAATATATCCACGAAGGTTTGAAGGCTCCTCGTACTTACGTCATTAAACAACGTGTAAGTTATTTTCTTATTCTTTCTTCTTCACATCAATCAAGTGTTTTATAACTTGGGACGAAAATGTTGTTTTAACAACATAGAAATATTGGTTATTATTTAAGCTTTATAACACAAAAATAAGAACCAAAGAAAAACTACTAAGTAAATTAGATATCATGGGCAGATATAGCCGTCAAAGTTTAACAAAAAAAAGTTATTGCCTCAGTCCGCTCGACATTATGGAAATTAAACATGGAAAGTTTTAAGGATATTCCTTTGAGGATCACAGTTAAAAACCCACATAATATATTAATATAATCCCTTCATAAACCTATAATGAAAAAAAAGAGGCGGCCTTTTTATTAAGGTACTTAATGTAAAAAAATTTATCGAGTAGGAAAATGTTTCACTTAAGTCTATTATGTCATTTATGTCCTAGAACGAATCCGTCAACCTATTAATTACTACTTTTAAATTGTAAATATTGGCCTTAATACATGAATGAAATTAACAATTTAATATTGATTATTAAAATATATAGTGAACGACGTGGCTTCCAATCTGTGTGTTCTAGGTCATCGTAATGAATATAATAAAATAGAATACTCTTTATTGTACACCATAAAAACTTACAAATAATAACTTTAAGGGGTACATAAGGTGTTACAATGGGCGGAAATTTAGGTAAATTACAGGTTATTTCATAAAATATGTCTAAAATCCCCAACCCACTGGCATGATCAGAGCAACCTCAGTAATTAAATGCTCGTGCCTTCTCTGTTTAAAAGAAGCCCTTTTCTTGCAGTGTGACAATAACTGGCGACACATAATTATTATTAAAATATAGCAATAAATCATTCTGATCTAAAAATAAACAAAACCATAACTTTCGCGCTAATGTTCGTATTTCAAAATTGGTGTTCGTAACAAACTTTTGTGTTAGCCTTTGTAGTCAGTGTTTTTTTTCTTAATTCGAACCGGACAAGTTTTCTGCAAACCAGTTACCTACATTAATTTAAAAAAAGTGAAGTACCCAATGATAATAGCCTGAATGATAAGTAAAGTAACTGAACCGATTCTATTAATGGTCGACTAGTAACTGTTGATTTAGAGCGTGTTAACGTACATAAATCTTGATTAATTGAGCGTGTCTTGCGCTCATTTTTTTATTTATTTATTTCTTTGGTCATTCACTCAGAGGTTACTAATGGTACCTAATTAAGTTGTGGTCAAATATCTGTCACCGTTTCAAACGCGACAAAGAGTAATTAAGAACTACATTTTTTTATTCACACACAATATTAAAATAAGGCAAGTTTAAAAAGAAAAAAAAAACAAGAATACCTATTTTGGGATTCATCGACGGAGGCTATTCGCGCATGACGCTCCAAGAAATGGCGTGGAAGACGGTCGGGAGCAACCCAATATAGAGTAAATGGGATGATATTTCTACAATACATGTTTTGCATATATCCCGGTAAAAAAGAGGTCGGCTCACTCTGCTTCAATAATCGCGTAAGATAGAAAAAACTTCGTTCAGGAAGTCTTAACTTTTTTAATTTACGGTCGGGTAGTCGCGAAGAACTGTGATTCTGTGATAGTTTGAAAAGTTCGAGATTCTTGAGATTTAAACTTAGAAGCTGTCTCGGTTCTATTTTTAAAATGGATTTTCCTTTAAATTTTGTCGCCACTGAAGTTATCGTGGGCAACTTAAATGTTACTCATAATAATATTATGTGGTGGAAAGTGAAAAACAGAGGAGAAATTCCAGTATTTTTAAGAACGCTTGCATTCTCTAATCTCAGTCTCTATCTGCCAACAACACGTTTAATTTCCTTACATTTTATAATCTTTAAGACAATGACTGTCGCTGATCATGTGTGATTGCGAGCTTAGGCATGAGAATTGGACTTCTGATACTAAACAATTAAAAAGTAAACAATTCTCTTCATTTATTAAAAGTCTCATTCATTGGGTCAGGTTAGGAATAACATTTTATTTTAAAGTAAAAATTTGTATAAAGCCGACGAAAACATCTAAATGCAGCGTTAAAATTTTACAAAGGTAAGTACCCAGACTCATGAACTGAATTTATGGTGTCAGGTTGTCCATCAATTCCCCTTTCATATATAACTTGCCTGTTTTGTAGCAACAAACACGCTGGAAAGCTGTTTTCAGAGATTCAAAGCAAATTAACTCTACTTACTCGAAATTTCAAGCCTCCATGCCCCCATCACCGGCAAACAACGCAACGACCCTTAAACTGTTTACGCCTTGCAATAAACATGATGTAAACACACAAGCGACGTGCTTAATAGCACCATAAGGGAGAAACTAGAGGCAGGAGGTACTTTGTATAATGTATAATAACCACCAGTGACTTCGCCTGTCTATGTATCTATAAGTTGCCAGATAGATCATTTATATAAACAACTAAAGACACAATACAGAAGTAATCAACCCAAAAATTAATAGAGGTGAGAAGAGAAAAAAAAACAAAGATTATAAAAGATAAATTGACCCATTAATAGATACGTAGATATCTCATTTAAATATTCCATAACTTTTTCACACAACGCCATTTAGTCCCAAGTTAAACTTGAGAGCTTGTGTTATGGGTACTAAACAGTTGATAAACATACTTATATATTTCTAAATACTTACATACATATTATAGATAAATTACATCCAGACACAGAACAAATGATCGTGCTCATCACACCACAGGCCAGTAATAATTAACATTTACAATTACCTACGGTTGATCACTAAGTAGTATTTAGGTAATGGGCGACAGCGTGTCTAATGGTTGCACCAAATGAGTTTCCAGCTAATCATATGCCAGGTAAACCCGACGCCGGTAAATTAGAATGTTTTAATCCAATTTAGAAAGACCATACATATTTTCCTATGCCACTAGAGAAGATGGCACTCGTTAATAGTGTAACTTCCTACCAGTATTTCTTTTTCGGTTATTAGTTCTGGACTACAAATTTACTGATACACAAATGCTGCCTCGGTACAGATTAGTAGGATAGCAGGATTTCGCTTCACAACCATCCACTATACTAGCACCCAGTTCTTGGAATGAAAATTTAACAGCCGCACAGAGCGTTGGCTGCAGTAATTGGTCTACCAATTACTGCAGCCAACGCGCAAATTACTTGATTTGCGATTAAATTGTGACCCACCGAACATATTCCCAGTAACAGAGTGTAGGAGTAATACGGTAATGAACAAAGGACATTTATAACCCCAGAATTATAACATTTATTGCTGGATTTTGGTTGTTCACATCTGAATACAAAATTCCTGGAATGACATTAAAAACGCGTCAAATATTAAATGTACTTAAGCCTAGTGATGTGATTGACTATTAATAAATCGTTCCACCAATCAATTTCATTAACACGTATTCACCGAAATGTAACATTACTTTTTCTGGTAATTTTTGTTTTAGAGCTTGTTACTAAGTAAAGGAATTACATTATCCTAAAGTATTAGGCGACTTTATAGGCTTCAAAGATAGTTTATAACATTATAAACCTTCCTCCAGCAATTAAGTTGCTCTTGGTTCTGTCTGTTCGATCGCTTTGGTCCTTTTAGAGGCAGGACACATTAATTCATTAAACCCCGAGAGGACACCGGTGTCCGCCTGTCATTGTCTTTCTATTGTGTCTCTAATTACCTTAGTTGAAAGATTAAAGCGAGAGGTCGTGAGTGCGATCTTCACCGATCGAACTCACCAAGCCACGCAGTGCATTATGTCGTGAACCCTCTCTAGATACAACCATAATATTTAGCTTAGTTGGAGGGGTTAATCGACAGCTTTCCACGGTTTCTCCAAACAAAAAGGGAGCAAAGTATAGAACGACGTACGCATCCTTTCCCCACGACGATGTGGCGAAAAGCTCCTGCGGCGGTTTCACACAATACGCGATCGTTCGACGGCGGCCTCCGTAAGCGTTGGATCGGCATAGCATGTACTAATGTGCTTCCTTTCAATCAGCAATGTGCGATAGGCCGTCAACTATGTATTTAATGTGGCTTTCATCACTGAAAACTTTTATTTCAAAAGGTTTTCAAATTAAATTAACACGAGAATACCAAAGTTTCGACTCGCTTTTACTAGTTATGATTAAATATATCAGAATCTAAATCAAACAAACATTACACCTTTGTGAACGAAGTGATGTTCTATGTCAGTAAGTATAAACATCTGTTCCAACCTTTTTCCTAGTCATAAAGTAGATATCAATAATGGGACATGTTTTTCTTCTATCAGGCTATTATTACTGGGTAAAAGAATATTTTCTAGATACCTTTGCTTTGTAGATATCTAGAAAATATTGTTTTACACATGACCTTAACACATGACGTGTTGTATTAGTGTCACCCCTTGATTTCGTACAACAATATAAAAAAACATGACGAAGGGAATTCTAGTGTGGGGGCCAGAGATACATTGTACGTAAGTAAATATTTTTCTTTTGTTTTATATAGTCAAATGATGACCCTAATAAGTGTATATATACTGTACTCATGTTTGAATGAATAAAGATTATTATTATGGTTTTTAAGTATAATTTCTCAGATACCAGCTATTTTTTAATCTCACTAGTGTAGACCATGGTGATATCCAAGTTATTTAATAAGGGAGGCCAAGTGCTGCGTTGAATTTGTTGTCTAGGTCTAGTTGTAGATAATTTCTTATACGACATGTGTTCAAAATGGCAGTTTTTTTTGTAGTGTTAAATAAGTGTATTTGAATAAAGTGAGGATATAAAAACTATTAAATATTTGTTTTGGAATAAAACCAGTTGTTGATGTCACTATTAGTACGGCTAGTATTTACAAAGTGTTTTAAAGTGAAATTTTCTTTAGGCACGTTGGGCCATTTTTGAGATGGGAAAAAACCATTGAACTCGTCACACTGTTAGCGTTACGCCTACGTCTGCTATGGCAGTAAATATTATGTTTCGTTCTGACCAGTGCAAAAATACTAATACATTACATTATTGCCTACTGTTCAGTTGGTGATATCGGGTAATAGACTGCTACGAATAACCGTCTTTATAATTTAATTGCGTTTCTTTTCCATCCAAAATTGCCTTCGATCATTAGCATTACAAAACCAATTAAGTATACCTACTCCGTTAATGATACCCAGCTCTTCCATCTTGAACTTTCTTCAATTAGAGTTGAAATTATATTTTTTGGTCGCACCGCACTGCGGAAAGTACTTATCTTGTAGGTACTTGTAGATCGCACTTATTTTTACGGCCATTTTATTTTTGTCGTTATAGCTAAGAGTGGGTTTTTTATTGACGACCCGAAAATGTTGGTTGAGAAATTTCTAAACCTATATTTTAACGACGACTACATTTATCACGGAGTAACCGTAAAATCTAGACCTCGTGAATTCCTTTACGTTTTTTATTAGGTTCTAAAGGGTTATGAAAACTGATCGAACGGAAGAACGGGTTTAAACCCTTTTTCACCCCATACCTAGATGAAAATAGCCTAACCTAAATGTACCAATAAAACTTCAATTAAAAATGATTTTGAAAGTATCTTTGAACAAAGAGGATAAGTAACTTATAAACTAAGGCCCACAAAACCGTTGCAATAGACATGCCTACTTAAATATACCTAAAACTAAACAATAATTAACTTCCGCTTGTAAAAAACTTAAGATATTTCTAAATAATGTAATTTTAGTTTACGTTTAAAACTATTTGCGTTAAGTGTCACATAATAGAGGCGAACCGACTGACATCATCTGGGTACAAATCCATACTGACTGCTACTGACCAATGATGAAAAGAACACCTAATAGTATGGGAATGGATCTTTAGACCTCATGCCGAGCAGTATAATTACATATAACTTCAAAATTGGTGAATTAAAACATCGAAAGGCATACATGAGATATATTTCTCGACGGGGACATGTGAAACCAAGTCATATAGGTACTTGCTTGAAAACTCTGGTATACCGGGTTAGCCACTTACTAAGAAAATTATACCCACCGTGTAATGTATTATTGTACTATGTTCTGTGCGCGTCTCAAATAAATGTTACTTTCTTTTCTTTATGTTTAATTCATTCAGTAACTTAGGTCACATTCCTTTCTCCCAACACTGTCGCGTCTGCTCACGTTCTACTATAGAATTGAAATAACTTTTTCGCCCTACGAAATATTACACAAAACAACAAGTTTGTACGGAAATTTCGTAAAGCAATAAGTACGGACCAAAATAGCCCGAAGCTAACAAGAAATTTCACCAACCAAAGGTGCCAGGTGTGTTGAATTGTCAACATTTTAACTTTGCAGACGGTATTTTTATAATACAGGGTGGAAGGGACCCCGCTCAACCTGATGCCAAGAATTCAGTACATGGTTCTGAACGAGACACAAAAGCCAACGAACGTCAGTCTTTTTTCTGATGTTTAATTTACTTGGAATTGTAACATTTTTAATCATGAATTAGGTATTAGTTTTAAATTACATGGTATCAGCCGGTTAATGTACCCCTGGAGGCTAAGGACCTTCTGACTGAGAAGGCACGAATATTAATCACCACGGTTGCGGGTGGGCGATTTTAGAAGATGATAATTTACTTCAACGATGTCAATAGTATCTAAAATAAACTTTTAAAAATGCAGGGGCCAGAACATCAAGCTACCCCAATGTGTCATATTTCTTTGATAGGTTTTCAACTTTATAACAAACAGAACAAGGTTTATGTTAAATTGGGAAAACTTGACAGTTTGGGGTAGCTAAAAGTGCTGGCGTCTATACTTACATAAATGAATTGAAAAGGTCACATGGGCCATAGCCCGTTTTTAACGCATAACCACTGATCCACATAAAAAGACAGAAAATAATCTCAAAGCCACTACTATAATTATACTAAATTATTAAATAAAATAAACAAAGCAAACCAAGGGCTAGTATTATATTTTTGAGAATGGTTGCATTCTAAACTCTGTCTCGATCTGATGAAAATGTACGTCTCATTTCCTATATTTTTGCCATTGATTGTTGCTGTGTTGCGGCTACATTTTGATCGCTTTAAATTACGATAATTGACCTTCTGGTTGCAATAAGGTAACAGAATAAAACTTTAATGGATAAACTGGGACAAAGATATACAAGAAAGAAAACAACGGTAGGTTCTACAATTTGTTGTTACCTACCTTGTATCTCGAATCAACAATGAATAATGCATTTTGAGTAAGTGCTCCGTTTCCAGTGCTTTTATTCATCGTAAAGAACTTTTATCGAGCTCAAAACATCATAACAAAAACTAGTTTCGCAACTTGCTTGAAAAACATTCAAAACTTTTGGACAAGAGTTAGCGACACAACAAATGGAAGAACAGTATTCAAATGGTGTTTTATTTTGACTTCATGTTTATGATTTTATTTCGTTCCTATAATAACAATAATATCAGCCTGTTACTGGCCCACTGGTGGCCGCTTCCTCTGGCCTGGTCCTTTGCACTAGACTCTTCTCATACAGAAAAGACAGAAGATTTGATCATCACGCTTTCTCTAGATGGATTGGCGATTTCAATCCTATATATCCTGGTTTCCTCCCGATGTTTTTCATCTCTGATGTCAATATAGTACGCACAAACAAATTTAAATCACTGTTTTATTTGCCCGAGTCTGAACCACAACCTCGTGGTTGAGAGGTAAGCCTTCAATATAATCCCTAAAGAGCAAAGGAAATACGACATTGCCGCAGACGCGCGTCAAAGACATCCTTAAGTCATTTTAGAGTCATTTTCTGTTTGCAAAATTTCTACGGAAAAAGCAAGCAAGCTGCTACTATTCTACTTCTCAGATGATTCTAACAATAAAAAATGTTATGATTCTATTTTTGATTGAATTTTCTGTACCTTTTATTTGTACTTTACTGATGGGTACTTTGCTGATTTCCCAAAGCATGAGCGAGTTAGCGACGATTATTCGTAAGTTCCGCAAACAACCTCCTTCTTCAGCTTCCATTAATCTTAATTCAGTTAACATCAGTTACGGCCATATCGTATGGATGTCACGCACATACATGAAGAGCCCTGTCTATAATATTTTCCTTATAAGGAGCCTCATCGTTCACGCCCGCCCTTTTTTCCATCACTTCCCATTAACTTCATCCATTGTACTCAATGCATACTCGACCCTCATCACTTTCAATTTTTCATAATATCCGTAGAACATTGTCACTACAATATACACGTTCCTAAATGTCATACGTCGTTGTTGCCAGTTATTTGATACAAAGTCAATATCAAGCACTATTTCGACGAAGTAATCTAGATTATTGATTCAGGTTACTGATAAAACATGATTGGTGTTTTAGAGAAAATTACGGTATTTACGGCATGCATCCATATGTGACGGGAAAGTAATAATATATTGTTTGCAGTTAAGGAGTAGTTCCACGTACCGATACAAATACATGTGTGTTTAATGGCAAGGCTGTTGGCAAATACCCAGCTATGAATAATTAGAATTCTGTGTTATTTTCTCTTCCAAGTAAAGTAAAAGTGATGCTCGCCCAGGTTGTCCTTAGGTACTACTGCAGCCTGTCATATAGGTCTTAACCAATTTTTTATGAAGAAACCACGTCATCTGACGCGATATAATAATATTACTAGAAAAAAAACTTATAACTAGTCACTTAGGTACTAAAACACAAACTAGCAATTCTCATTATTCGCTTCATGGCTGATTAGCTGACAGAAGGATATGAACAAACTTTTAAATCAGCTTCGATATAGTTACCGATTGTGGTAGGATTCAACACACGAACTGTTAAAACGCTTCTGCAAACGTTTGAGCTATTTTCTAATTTTGTGGATAATCAATTCTCGCCAGTAACTCTAGTACGGACTCTTGACATAAGCTTTAAAATTGAAAATGCAACTACCCTGCGGCATTGAGGTTTAAAGTAGTAGTGCACACACAATAAGTATAAGAAAGCCTTAGGTAAGGTAATAAGATCGAATCGAGTATTTTCAATTGTGATATGGTGTGTTCCGGCTTTACGTTTATATCAGTAACCTACTCGTGCTAAAGGTACACTTATTAGTGCATTTATAACCACCTATAAATACGTTTGAATCAACACAAATATCATCAATCGAACTTTAAATCAGTTTGCGACTTTTGGGAATATTACTTAGTCTGAATCATAGACAGATGCTCTAATAAATTGTTGTTATGCTTCAAGCTTTTCGTAATCCATATTAATTATGATTGAGTTTAAAAAAACATGGTTTTTGTGTGTTGTGCTTTCTTTTATGAGTACTAAATAAATGGTACATTATCTATTTATCTATCTAATTTTCAAGGGAAATTTTCTTAGATGCGTTTAAAACGCTGCGTTCAAAACGTCCATCTGCATCGTCAAGAGTCAGTAGGGCATGAAACTATGTGGGACAGCCTTGAAGTTGTGTCACAGCACAATTACTGTGCAAACAAACAGATATAGTACGGTATACTGTTATAAAATACACTATTGTGACCATATTGTGACACAAAGATATAGACACACAGTATAGAACTAAATAGTTATGGAATGTCAATGTGAAGTTATTGTATCTACTCAGAACTATTGTTATATTAATGAAATTGTTGGTTTCATAACAATGGGTGGTAAAACGTTATTGTCAAATATTTTGTTTGGGAATGCATGGGCATGCAGTAAGGGCAGATTGTGGGTTAATCAAAATTGCTAATTAGTTGGTGTCCAAATTACGGTAAGCGTCAGGTACAGTTATTTTGAAACCAAAGGTTAAGCTACCGGATATTTTTACGTGTAATTGACTGCTATTTAATAGTTTATTTTATTGGTTTGACATTTCTTACTACTTATTTGACATTTATATATAATAATGTATTTTTAAAGATTTTGTGACTGTATTAGTGATTTGACTGCTATTTATTTGTTTCCTTTATTGGTTTGACTTCTTGTACTATTTGACATTTCTTTAATTTGTATATGACTTGCAAGAATCCCTTATCAATAAACTACTACTACATCAATTACTACTACTAATCCACCCAATATAATCAAGCGCTATTTAACACACTGTTTTATTTCCAGGTAATAACACGGCAGGGCCGTAGCCCACGCACTCATATATAACACATTACCCACCTAAATTTGAAAAATAGTTTTCTGCCTCGTTAGTCTAGTATCGCTGGACATATGGTCCTAGGTTCTATTCTTGGGTCGGGCAAAATATTATTGAATTTATCTATCTGAAATTTCTCAACAGCTGTCCGGAGTTTAGAATTCCCTTTTCATGGCAATAAGATCGCCTCTATTACATAAATGGTAAAATATGTAAGGTACACCTCTGCCCTAAATCGGAAGAGCAGGATGCCCGTAAAATGAACTTTTTATATTATTTCCGAACTGGCAGTACGGAAACCATAAAATAAAGAAGGTAAGCCCTCTCGTAACGTTAATGTAGATATGATGTGTTTGGCCAGTATGTGTGCCAAACATTTTAATAGTGTTGGTTCAGATTCCCAACATTTACTACCGCGTCTTAATTACTGATCGCCCGCCGCCCGATTGACGGAAATGTTTGGACGTTATCCTTTTAAGAGTTGTATAACAAACATTTTCCGATATTCTCGTCGGATGACCTCGTTAAAAAATCTGGAGCCTATATTGTAAGTGAATGCTGACTTCGTTCTTATTCATTTTTATTTTTTTTTTAATCAAAATCTTGTTATTGAAATCCGATTTAAATTTGTTTAAATTTTTGTTAATTTAAACAGTTTAAAATGTTTAATGCGGGTTTTGGACCACAGATTTTAGTTTAAATCCGTAACCTATTCTACAACTAGGTATATACCCAAATAGAGATTAGAAAAAAATTGTATTGAAACAATACATTAGGTACTAACTGAGATGCCTTGCCCACACGAATAAAAATCACAATTTCGGTAGCACTTTAACACTTTATATAATTATTATGCTAATGAAAATCATACTTCAAAGACTCAAGAGAGCTATTTCACCGTCATTGCGAATAAGTTGATTTTATACAAAGAAGTCCTCAATGCCGACATAATGAAGGTTAATCGGTTAACCAACCCTTTACATGTATAACATAAGACCCGTAATCACTAAAGGGTCAGGTAGAGGTGCACTTATTGCTGTAACATGCGTTTATAATTAAAGTTCGTAAACCTGACATTATGATTTCAAATGCGTAGCATGTGTGACTCTAAAATACTTGGAAACCATATCAGTAAACATTTATTTGTTGGTAATGATACATTCATTATATTTTCACACAGCTATTTACTACTTACATATGAATGAAGAGTTTAATAAGATTTGAAGGAGTTACGTGGTCATTATCTACGTAAGAATCTGTGGCCTCTGAGTTTCTTTCATTAATATTCTTCCTTAGAAGAATCGTACGATTCGGAAATATCGACACCGTTTAGTTTTTAGATTATAAATGTGTGGAAGTGTCTAAAACATATATTTACTTACAAAAATAAACATATTTTCATTTCATTTAGTTTCGTTTCATTTTATGTAAATTAGTAAAAGTTGAAGTTTGCATGTTTTATTTTTAAGCAAACCTCATGTAGATATGATATCTTTAAATGCTTTAATAACACCTACGTGTACCATATTTAAAAAAAAAAATATGTACTAAATTATATTATCTTATGGAAACTAGTAATAAGTAGATAGGTAAAACGCATTTTTTTTCAAAATGGTACGAAAGGCTACGTGTGCGAAATCAACTCGCGTTCGGCCGATTTTTTGTTCATTCAGGAACTTGGGTCTATTTTCTCTAATTAATTGGCAGTCAATGGCAGTCCAATTGATTTATGAAGGAACAATTCATTTCCCGCACTTTGAATCGCCGCTTTACGTCCATTCAACTTGTCAACGAGCGCTCCAACTTCCCACGGACCTACCGTACTTGCAATCTACACTTCGATTTTCACACAGAATAATTGTTCGCAATGTAATTAAGACAATGCTAGTAACCTTACAACTATGTAACGTGTTGCTTAATTGATACGTTTGTGTGCAAGTTCACGCACACTAATAAAAAGCTTGGCCACAACAAAACAAATGAATGCTTCTATAAATGAGAATATTACATTTGTGTGCGAAATTAATATCTATTGCATACACATAAAATGTGTACTTAGATACAGATAGGATGGATTTTTGGAGTTGTGGATATTTTTTCGATGGAGACTATCCTTCACTCAATTAGTAATTAATAACTGTAGCTTTAACTATATATTTTTTTATTGATATTGGTAAATTGCCAACATACTCAACTACCAACTTTTGTTGGTACTTACTTTAATTTCTTATGGAAGCAGTTTTTTGGTGTTCTGCGGTGTTTCTTGTAATAGTACTTAACTATTTTATTTGTCTTAATTATAAACTGAACCGATTGCGGGCGTATTTAGCTAACAATAATACAAAAAGTGCTTTAAAATCGTTTTCCCGTAGGTTCAATGGTCAAGGTGCCTACTATCACGTTTGAAAACTCCACCTGTTACAAAGGTACTGTATTTCAAGTAACAACTATTGTTTGTTTTCGCTAACAATAGGAACACCAAAATAAATGTCTTCATTATTATTGCACTGTTTGAATTCAACTTTCGGCTCAGTGCCCAGAGTTGAAAATCCAAAAGCGCACTTTAGACTTGCAGCACGGTTTTCAAAGTGGAAATTGTTTGAAACGAAGAAATTTGTCCATTTATGCGTATATATAGGTACATATAACGAAAACGACCAAAATATCCCTCTTTATGCAGCCAACCTTAAGTCTGTCGTCTAACATTAGCAACCACGGCCATAAGGCTCACATTTCCTTATTTCTTATGTTACGTATGTATTAATGGACAATCGATACCTACCCGAAGTGTGAGGTATCACTTATATGGACAATGATCTTTCAAATAAGGCGTTTTGACATTTCTATATTAGATATAGGAAATGTAGAACCCTGGGCTGCAATTTAGTGTGTAATTTAGACTTAATAGTCATATAGATAGGTGGGATACCCTTTGTATACCCTGTATCTTTCCCGTGTACTCCTACTTGGCCAAAAGAAGGTTGAAGACAAACAGCAATGCGCCACTGTTAGACGTAGGTACCTACCTATCGTATTTTGCAAAATCTAGCGATTTTATTATTATAATCCGCTTACAGATTCATAACTTACACGCACTGCGCAAATCATTTGCGCGAATTTTATTCATACAACGGCGCGTTGTATCCTGTAGCTGTATACATTTTCAGAATTTGATACTTATATTGTGCGTACTTTCAGCCAAAAAGTGAAATTCTTAGCCAGAGTCTGTTTCCCAAATAGAACAGATGCCATAGCCCTTTGGGTCTTTAAATCAATAGTGAAATAAGGAGCATCATCGCTTACCTACCATCAAGTGAGGTAGAGGTCAAGAGCAAGCCCTAAACCATAAAAAATAACATCTTGACCGAATTATTATATGTACCTACTCGTATTCCTACATGCATGCATATAGTAGAATGTCAACTTTCATGTTAACTTTCAAGTTTTTGTTACCTTCTTGCGCCTATATCATGTTCTGTCTCTGCACCACCTTAAGGTAGACTGGTAGAAAATGCCTTAGGCATTAAGTCCGCCTTTGTACAGTTTATTTTACGAGTGCATAAAGTTTTAATAAATAAATAAATATCAATTTAATTAGGTAACGTATCCGTTCTTAAATCAACGGTTAGTATCGACAAACATAATTATCACGGTCGGATATTCATTTTTTTTAATTCATATTATTACAAAAAGGACGGCTAAAAATGGTGTCCATTATAAATTAGCCGTCCTTTTTAATGTTTTGTTTTACCTCAGAAAACAAAGATTTTTTTTTTTCTAGAAAATATTTAAATGTTTTCTAGAACATCACCTTATACATATAAAAGAACATTCTGAAACAAATCAACTGTCTAGAAACTTCTGAAACGTCTGTTCTAGATAAGGACTATTTGTTTCCAAATATGTATTAGTTACAATGAACCCAGGTACATAAATAAAGACAATAATAGCTCTTTCATTCATTTACTTTTCTCACATTTTGATAAACACAAAAATAGATTGTTTCAACCGAGAGAATGCTTATAAATATAAAGTAAAAAGATACTAGACACTAAAGCGCTGAAAAAAAAGTATTCGGAACAAGACAAGACGTATCCGTACAAAAGTAATTTGTGGTTTGAAGGTATTTTTTTATTTATAACTTTTACTGTCGCACTTCAAAGAGATCCCTTTTGAATAAACTTTGACTAATTCAAGGAGCTTACTGACCACATTTCGTAACGATAGATTGCAATAACATTACGTTTTAATATCCAAGATAAAAAAGGCTAGTTAATGAGAAGGCGGCTAAAAATATTTACGTACGAGTAACGATGCGAGCGACTGCTAAGCGCGGGAGTGGCGAGCGGTAAGATAAAAAGTATGAAGATAATTATATTTCAGTTCTGTGCCTTCGGCTTGACCTTTCGGAGATAACTATCCCTACATTAGAGTACACACATGCTTACTACTTACCTACTTTAGTCCTTGAGTGAGCGATATCTGCTTGGAGGGCGTGACCTTGCGGACCGCGCATGCGCGGAGCGCGACGGCGGCGGCGGCAGGCGCGTGAGATGCGAGCGGGCTTATGTTAGTACGCTATTTCCACACTTAGCGTGCGCACGTGCTACTATTTTTAACCCCCGACGCAAAAAGAGGGGTGTTATAAGTTTCACCGCTATGTGTGTGTGTCTGTCTGTCTGTCTGTCTGTCTGTCTGTCTGTCTGTCTGTGGCACCGTAGCGCCCAAACGGGTGAACCGATTTAGATGCGGTTTTTTTTATTTGAAAGCAGGGTTTCTTGCGATGGTTCTTAGACATATTTCATCAAAATCGGTTCAGCCGTTTCAAGGTTATCAGCTCTTTTGTGTTAGCTACCGTTGCTATTTTAGACGTCTATGGGTATTAACTTTACTTAAAATTAAAAATTTAAAAAACCCCCACCGCAAAAAGTAAAACATTTAAAAAGTTAAAAATAACACTATAGCCATGAAATTTTACTTCACGTCGGGGTACCGCTTAAGTAAGGAATGTTCCTAGTACCTACTTGTAGGTACTTATTTTAACGGTACCCCGACGTTACGTAAAATTTCATGGCTATAGTGTTATTTTTAACTTTTTAAATGTTTTACTTTTTGCGGTGGGGGTTTTTTAAATTTTTAATTTAATTTTTTACGTAATAAGATACGCGAAACGAGATAAGAGTAACGTTGTTGTAATGTTTGTGAAGTGTCAAGTGACTTTCCAGTGGATTACAAGTAAATGTAATGAAATGGTAAGTTTCTAAGATATTTATTTTATTCTTTGTGTGAGTGATTTAAATTTTCTAAAGGAATCTGCTGTGTGTTTATATACCTAATTATACTTGCTGCGCATGGCCAAGTTGCATATTTGTTCGCATGTCGGTTCGCTTTCACAACCAATGCGGTGAGCACCCTGTCGGATATCTCATCCACAAGGTGGGTAAGGTACCTGTACTATACGATACGTCATGCACTCATGTCGGTTCGCTATCGCAACCAATGCTAACCACCCTGTCGGACATCCCATCCACAAGGTGCGTAAGGTACCTATGCTATACGACACGTCAACTGCACGCACGCGGCGTTCGTTATCGCAACCAATGCTAACCACCCTGTCGGACATCCCATCCACAAGGTGCGTAAGGTACCTGTACCATACGAGTTACGACACGTCAGCTGCACTGCTACTGTCATAAAACTCAGGTACTCGCCTCGCAGCAAGCTCCTGACAAGCCGCATGCCTCGTAGACTGACCGGTGCGCAAATATTGAGAGGCGCGGCTCGATTCGGTGAGCCGCGCGGCTCGATTTTTTGAGCCGCGCTGCTCGATTCGGTGAGCCGCGCGGCTCGATTTGGTGAGCGGCGCGGCTCGATCTGGTGAGCCGCGCGGCTCGATTACTGAGCGGTGTGGCTCGAATGTAGGGTTACGCAGCTTGATTGTTGAGCAGTGCAAGCAGAGCTACAGAAAACAAACAGCTACACAAATATAGTAATATACAGGTAGTAAACTAAAATTACATTGCATATATGTGTTGAGTTGCCTACACAACGTGTACGGCTACCCTTAAGTATGTCACGTAAGGCCGCAATACTGTAAGGGTACGACAGTACATAATAATAATAATTGGAAAATTAAGGAACCTACTAAGACCTACAAGCCTAACAGCCCTATAAGCCGTTCAGCCCTACCCTACCATATACCACCACCACAGTGAGGGGTAATGAGACAAGAATATAAAATTCAAATCTGATTTATTTACAATAAGTTACAGCTTATATACTACTTTTTCTTAACACACACTATTACATATGTGTCCTATGCGTGTAAGATGCAACTTAATCATAATTTTATCTGGGCCGCGCCACAGCCGGGCAGAGTGCTGAGTCAATGTCCAAAGGTAACATTGAACACAACGTTTAGGGAGCTACTTAACGAGAGTGGAGAAACTCTACAAGGTGAGGTGATTTTGGAGTACGTCAAGCTCTTGGCACAAGCCTCTCTACCTAAGGTTGGACTCAGTGGAAGGTCATCAAAGCCTTAAGAGGAGGCTTTGGGGACAAACCTGAACCAACTGTTTTAAACAAACTTATGTTCACCCTCCTCATAGTAGGCTTAGTTCGAGCCTTTGACCCGGAAGCGGATCATCTGACAAGGGCTATCGGGAATAAGGTGCACGTTACTAGATTGGGCCTTTGCACGCGCTCTCATACTAGGGCCACCCTCGATTGCGAATCGCATTAGGGGGTCAGCAGCTCGCTCTGAGCTTTTCAAACAATCTGTATAAGATATACGACCCTTACTTCATACCGTTGTGAGGCAGATAAGACTCTGTCGGGGAGCCTCTCGGAGTCAGCATGTTTTCTCAAAGTCAGCAACGGTTTGAGCCTGACTCAGACAAAGAGAATTATTTATTCAGATTCGGAGAATCAATCAGGTTCTGAGTCATCTGGTGGTTGCTCTTGGAATGCCCCTAAGATGGATAGTTTTTCGAACGCTCCAGAAATGTGGTCATCCAATGAAATTGAATTTTGACCCAGGATAAAAGAGGTCGCTTTTACCGGAGCTTACTGAACCGATTAAGAAAGAGGACATCAAATGTCAAAGACTGGGTTCTCAAGGTTGGAATCGAATCCGATACAAGGGAGGAAGTCTTTCAGGCTGCCCCTATTTCAGTGCTTTCAAGATTAATATACAGCTTGGATGCCTTATAAATCATCCATCCCTTTTCCTGGCTGTTTTAAACAAGAGGGTGTGCTCGGCACTATTAGCCATGGGTTTGCTCCTACAGAGGAAAGCACTGTCTGATAGGCTGTTTGTTATCGTGCTGGTGAGGAATTACGTAAGCTATTAGCTGATGACTCCCAATTTAAGGTCTTGTCGGATGTTTTGCTGCAGTTCGTTGGTGCTCATCGTGCAGAAGCTATAGAGGCAAGACAAAGGGCGTATAAATCTTAATATGAATCGCTTGGTGCTGTTTTACACAGCATCCCACCATTACTAACTCATCTTTTCGATGAAAGGCGATTAGGAACATTTTTGGGGGATAACGGTGGCCTAGCACAGATTTTTTCCTACCATAAACTGTTGTTTATGCTGTGGTTTTCGGAACCTTTTCGCAAACCAACTGTACCTTCTCACCTATCGAGAAGACGACAGCAATCCTGGCGCGGTCATCCTACAAGGTCATTACACAATGATCAGCCCAGTCAGCAGCGCGCCGGTTGTCGGGAAGTTCAAGGCCTTCTAATAAGCAACGAAACCGATCTGGAAGGGATCAAAATTTACCTAAGCGCAGGGATCGACAGTTTCATGGGGGGCAATGGTGGAATCTCCTTGGCAATGGGAAAAGCTAGAAGTTCCAAAGAACATCCCTCCGGATACACAATACCGTTTGTAACCCAGCCGCCATCTGTTACACGAAAACTTAGAGAGATTTACGACAAGAACCTCAAATGCGCTAATGCACGCTGTGACTATGTCTATGACTATTTCTCTGAAACCTGTGAAGTTTCGCTTAATAAACCAGAACAACGTCCCGAATTTTCTGCAGAAGAACGATTATTCAGAAAAGCTGGATATCAGTCAGAAATATTTTCATATCGTCATAAACAAAAGTCATCGAAGATACCTTGCCTTCCCTTACGCAGGCGAGCTCTTGCAAAATTAAATGACGGCCCTTCCATTTGGACTATCCAGCGCGTCGTTAGCGTTCTCACTAGTCAGCAGGTGGTTAGCGAGCCTTCAGAGGGAGAGAGGATTTCGAGTGGTCGTACTTAGACAACTTTCTGTTCCAGAACTTTCTGTTCCAAACCTTCTGCAAGATCTTAGGATGGTGCGTGAATTTACAGAAGCCGGTTCTAAATCCCAGGAAACAAACAGAGTTTTTAGGAAACGTTTGGGACGCCGACATAGATTGCCACGCGAAAAGATAGTTCGATCACAGGCACATATAGGTTTACTACTAAGAACAAGGCGTTGGTCTTGGCGGTCATGCTCAGCTCTGACAGGAAGACATGGTTTTGCATCACTGGTAACCCCGCTTGGCCGTTTACATACTCGACACCTTGAAAGAGCTTGTCGAAAATTGACACAGGATCGACCAAATCAAAAGGTCCCAATAACGTCGCTGGCACTAGACGATTGTTCTTGGTGGATGAAGAACATCTTAATTCCGAGCAAGATTTTTGTGCCAGAACCAACGATTTTCATAAGCACAGATGCAAATGCAATGCATGCATGCAATGCCCATGCATCGCATGTCAATTGCGTGCACGTTGTTTCTTTAATTGATTTTAGTTATAACAATTCAAACACAATGTAAAAATTGTTATTGAATAAATAAATTGAATTGAATTGATGCCTTCAACGAAGGCTGGGGATTACCACCGCTCAGGAACGTGGACAGACGAACAAAGGAAGTGGCACATAAACAGAAAGAAATATTCACTGTTTAGACTGTTTACATAGCCCTAGTCGAGTTTATTTATTTATTTATTAAAGGTAAACCAACAGCTTCTGTATACAGCATTACATAATAATAATAGTAAAAAGTATCGGACTTATACAGTCGCCAATAATAGGTCGACCAACATTCAATCAAGAGTTTCAGGATGTCTTGAAAGACCAATCTGTTATGATAAAATCCGACAATCGAGCAGTAGTATCTTACCTGCGAAATCAGGGAAGTACAAGGTCGGTGCTGCTCATGGAAATGACAAGGAAAATACTATTCTTTGCCATCATAATGTAACTGTCCAGACATTTTATCTATCAGGATATTACAATTCAGTAGCCGACAGCCTGTCCAGAAAGAAGACTTTACCGATTTGACATCTCAAGGAGGCATTCACTCGCGAAATATTCTCGAATTGGGGCACCCCTCAAGTAGATATGCTGGCCACAAGTCAATCAAGAGTAGTTCCGACGTATGTCTCAAAAGAAGCAAGGGATCCCCAGGCTCTTTACATCGATGCATTCAGCCGAGTTTGGGAATACCATTTAGCTTGGGTGTTTCCCCTCCTCCTCTCATACCCAGGGTGCTCCATTATCTCAACAGAGCATCTGGGACGTATCTAGTAGTGGTTCCTCGCTGGGAGAAAGTGTTCTGGAGAAACGACCTCAAACGCAGAGTATTAGAAGCTCCCAACCAGATATTCAACCTGAGCAGGAATCTAGTGGACTTGTCAAACAATCAACCTCCACCAAAGTAGCAGAGTTGTTCTTAGAGGTCTGGAAGATACGGAGTGGAGCAAACTGGCTTGGAACCTAAGAATATTGAATTAATTTAGTCTGTTTGGCGTGATTGCACATGGCGAACATACGGGGCAGCGTGGAAACAATGGGTCTCGTGGTGAGACAAAATGGGATAACACCTAGCGGTCCTCGACCCCAGGAAGTGTGCCTCTCACGCATCAGAAAGTTAGCCCTGCTACAATTCTAGTACGCAAATCAGTAGTAGTTACCTTAGCAGACCCCACTCAAGAGTATCGACTAGCTAATAATCCTATAGTGGGAACCATTCTAAAAGCAATTAACAAAAAAAAAAAAAAAAAAAAAATAAAAAAAAAAAAAAAAAAAAATGCAAAGCGACGCCGTTAAAGTCACAGATTTGAAAGGTCCAGGATTTAATTCGGTGGTTAAAAATAACGTACCTGATAAAAACAGTATTTATCAAGTCTCTCGGCATTTAGCCTTACTTCTTTTGCTGGCATCATGCCGTCGTATTTACGACCTTACTTTTCTGAGTATTGACGATGGACACTGTGAAGGATTCGGTTCAACAATAACCTTCTGGCCTAGATTTGGCTCAGAGACGCGAAATTCTGCCAATCAGGTTGGCAGCTAACCTGTTCAGGAGATCCAAGTTTAAGTTTAATTAAATGGGTAAATTGGTTGATTGATTTATCAAGTAAGAGAAGAATGGCACAAACTGATTTGCAACGTTTGTTTACTATACATGAAGTAGTAAAAGCGGCCTCACGAGCCGCTGAGGCCACTGAGGCCTGCGATAGTGATCGCAGGTTGGTTAAAGGTGCCGTTAAAAGAACTAGGATTAACCACTAGTCCAGGTTCGATTCGTTCAGCTGTGGCCTCAAATGATTTTAAAAATTAAATGCCTTTGGATGACATTCTAAAAAGAGAGAACTGGAGGGGCTCTGATCATTTCTTGAAGCATTATTGCAAGCCGGTCAGCCAACCTAGAAATAGTAATGTCAACCCTCTAGGTGGTTCATTTACGATGTAGTTGTGCTTGTTACTATTTAGTTGATTTGTATGTCATTCGAATTAAGACTGAATATTACTGTTTGATCTCATCATTAAACTTATATTAAAAATTACAAGTTCAGCTGTAAGTCAAGTCAATTTAGAGAAGAATAGTTTTTAAGTTTAGTTTGCTACATAATATAAAAGAATTGTCAGCTTCGCTTATGACAATAAGTTTCTTGCTTTTTCTTTTGTCAAGATACGTTTGTTTTATTTTGACACACATAATCCTGTCACAGTACGCTTTAGGGCGCCGGCAGAAGATAAACACTTCTCCGAAAGGTCAAGCCGAAGGCACAGAACTGAAATATAACCGTTTTCCCCCCAGAGGGAAGAAAACGAGTATTTCAGGTCTTGCCGAGGCTTGACCTGAGCAAGTCCTTGCCGGCTTTCGGAGCTAGGTACTAACATAAGCCCGCTCGCATCTCACGCGCCTGCCGCCGCCGCCGTCGCGCTCCGCGCATGCGCGGTCCGCAAGGTCACGCCCTCCAAGCAGATATCGCTCACTCAAGGACTAAAGTAGGTAAGTAGTAAGCATGTGTGTACTCTAATGTAGGGATAGTTATCTCCGAAAGGTCAAGCCTCGGCAAGACCTGAAATACTCGTTTTCTTCCCTCTGGGGGGAAAACGGTTATATTATACGAAGCACGCCACGAGTCGGTCGAGCGACGACCGGCGACCCGTGGCGTTTTCATACTTTGAATTTTTACCGCTCGCCGCACCGCACTTAGCCGCCGCCCGCGCCGCTCACAGCAGATGATCACTTACGGGCCGTAAGCCCGACGCCGTAAGGCCAAGCGGCCGACCTTGCCGCTGCAGCGGCAAGCTCGTGAACGGCCCCTTAGGTGATCATCAATGAATGATCTGCAGTAGGTACTAAAAGCTATGAGTAGGTATCGCAGAGCCTTTTCATCAGAAAAAATAAGCTTAAATTAATCTTGTGCCTGCAATTAGGTACTTGCTTTGAATCCAGTAATTTATTTTTAATTTAATTCTCTTTGTGCTTCAGTTTTAGGTTTTTGACGAATCCCTGAAATTGTTCCGCTACATATCAATTTCAGGTCAGTAAAGGACGAAACATGGTAGGAATGAAAAAGTACCAAACGGGTAAGCCCAAGTTCAAAACGTGCAAAAGTACTTTGCTTGTACTTTTTTTTGCACGTTTACTAGCACGTTACCTAGCAATCTCGCCGCTAATTATGTACGTTACTCACAAATTCACAATCAAATTTTCGGTCAGTCACCAGCTTAACGTTTTTAAGTTGTCTTAAGAAAAGGACGGTGTAATTAGTAACTGATATTAATCGATTTTATTCCTTTATCAGATTACTTCAAGCAAACCGCCAGTCAGCCACGGACTGTCTAATCTCTTCCTATTTTTATATGAAAAATAGTGTTTACTTTATTACATGCCAATAACTTATACTTATTTTAAAATATCCAAAAAGGTTCGTACCATAATCGTTCTTTTTTTTTCAAACATAATTATGTACTTTTAAACAAATTGTTAGACATTAAACCTAATAAAAGTTCGAAGTTTGTTTTTACTTTCGACATAATTCCTAAGAAATGTAAGTGAATATTTTTTTGGTCACAGTCTGAATGTTTCACAAGAAAACTTTTCAAGTAAAATTGTTTTATCAATGTTTTTTAACTTCAAGTACGCGTAGGAAGATAGGTACTCGTAGGTACTATTTATCCATTATATTATGGTTGATGAAAACTATTCCTAGAATTATGTTTTCACCTAGATATTTTAGTAAAACGACCGGTCAATTGTGTGTCACTCCATGCAACGTAAAGGGTTTATTAGTCTCTTAGAAATAAATATCGGATCACATAAACAGTGTTAAATAAAATATGATCGCAACATCAGAAATTCTTAAAATAAATTCGGTTTGTGTGTCATATGTACAACTAGTAGTATCTTTATGGCTTTCGCCATGAAAATCTGTGACGGAAAAGCAAATTCCTTTAAAATTTGAACCGCCTTGGCAACCCGACAAAGTTGGTAGTCGGGCACAGTGCAGTAACAAAATTTTTCCTTCTGAGATTTCTTACTAGTAGACCGATGTCACAATTTTGTCCCTAATTTGTGGCAATGCATGCAAAATTTGGGTATTTAGGTAGGCTATATACTTCTGCCTAACTCTTTCAAGAATACAGGTCTGAAGTATGCGGTAAAAAATTACGTTACGAAAGCAATGCGAAGCACGGTTCCAAAATATTCAATTGCAACATTCACATTATTGAAACAACTTTCCAATTTATTATTTTTGCGTTGAAATTTTAATACATTTTTCAAGAAATAAAATATACCTATCATCGGAGAGATTCACCAGTATGGACCAAGAATAATTTGATTGTAAGTCCTTGTGAAAGAGAACTTGGTCATGGATCCGTATCTTGGTGAAACTTGTACTGCAAACTACGACGCGTCGTGTCGCTCAGAACTGCTAAGATAGTACATACATATATATGGTAAGGGTAAGGGGCAAGAGTAAAAATGTCGCAAAGAGACGATATATATTATGTTATTCCGACCACTCGTAGGTATTTTATACTGCATTTTCTGTAAAAACTTCTCAATCGAGAGTCACGTAAAGCTTTTAAGTAATGAAATAAAATGTATTGATAGGTACTCATTTCTGTAAGTAGATCAGTCAGACACTTTTACTCGTCAATATGTTAAAAACTAAACGGTAAGAAAGTGTAAAATTTGGTTGTTAATTAACTTTGTTTGTTGCTATTTCTGTTTCGTTCTGGGTGAGTATAGGTTACTAGCGGGTGCCTACTCTTACATGGTTAAGACAAATTACAAAGTAAGTTTTTCCATCAGGAATTTAGACTGCTGAAGCGGAGCGGAGTCTGGTCTTGTGCCTGATTGATCTCTGCCTAAACTTTCGAGGATAATGATTGGGATTATGTTATGTGACAGGTACAAACCACATGTTATGGAGCTACCTCAGCGTTGTTAATCTTTTGCAAAGTCGTAATTTGAAAGCAAGCATCCAGGGGCGTCCCCACAAGTCATTGTAGACCTGTTGACTGTTATCTTACAAATAAAATTTTCAAATTCCTTATTAAGACCTATGTGTTTGTAAATTAAATAGGTCAAATTTATCATTTTCTCAGCCTCCCGTCATCTTGTCAGCCTTTTCAAAAACTACCTTATTGAGGTGACACTGCAAAATAAATAATGATGTAAGGACGAGGTATACTGAATAAATAAACAATAAGGCCGTACGGTGTGTAATTAAATTTAGACTTAGGACTATTTCTCTGTTTGTCAGTGTAATTATTTAATTTAACTTAATTTGTGTAACTATCAATGCAAAATGCTGTACAAAATTAAGGTAAAGGGTGTACAAACAACCAAGTGATAAATACTGGTACACATTTTAATTCCAAACCTATTAAATGATAAACAAAATTTACTTAAGTGAAAGTGTTTATAAAATACTTTTACATCATTTTTTTTAATTTGAGATCGGTGTTTCCTAGATTAAATTAATTAAACAATACATGTATTTTTTAAAAATGTTAATTTTAATACATTTGTATTTTAATGCTTCACCAAGTTACATACTCAGAAGATGACAATATAATAATTATAATAATGGTTATCTTATGAAGAGACGCATTTTGAGATGCATTTAAGTAGGTAGGTACTATTATCCTACATAAAATTATTTCCCAGAATTTACCGTCTTAAATTGTGTTACCTACCATTCAATGTAATACATAGAATATGTAAAAATCTGTGTATAAGCAATCCCGGGATTGAAAGTATTCTTGGAATGAAAAGGGTACGGAAAAACCAATAAAGATTTTCCTAAACTAACTATCTAGACCTTTTCGTATCTTAAATAGACGTAGGTAATGTTGGTACGTAATCTGAACCAGTCACAGTAGCTAATCGATTTAATAAAAGAAAATACCTAGTCATCATATAACGGACATAGATTGAAATCACAGGTAAAATCAAATCAAACCAAATCGTTGTTTGCTAAATCCATAATGTACCTACACAGGTGGTAAATAAAAAAATAGAAACAATTATTATGGACCCCGTCGGACACAGCAAATTTTGTAAATATGTAGAGAGGAAGAGCGCTTTATTAATTTATCAGTAAAAGAATGGAATAGAATATCTCTTCATTGTACACCATAAAAACTCATAGTACCTACCTATAAGGGCTTACAGACAACCTTTGGATGGACTTAGTGAAGGAGAATAGATGAGCAGGTAGTTTGCGGAGTACCTACTATTTACATAAATATATACCATTAATGATTATTTGAATAAATATATAAAATAAGTAGAAATAAGAAAATAACACTACACTAAATACGTATCCATTTGCAAAGTAACGAACTGTTATACGAGTATAACGACGTGTTAGGAGAGAGGTAATAATTATGATAAAAAGAGTGTTGCTATTGTTGTGTTCTAGACTTCAACCCTTCTGGCCACACTTTTTATTTTTCTCTTTTTTGTCTCTATTATTTTTCATTGTGTCATATCAAGATACCTGTTATTTGCATGAAATTTTACCTGTTATTTTTCTGTTTACTGATATGCCGTTCTTCTATGTATTTTTTATTTGAATTGTAGTGAGAGTGCTCTTGGTGTGTTTATTATAAATAAATAGATAACGTAATTCTTACCTTTTCCATAATCAGAAACCCTTAGAAGTAGATACTAATGAACCAATAAAAAAATGCATTTAGAAGGAAGTGTGAAAAATTAACGAGGGGCGGTCTTGTGAGAGATGTCATGTGAAAGTACTTTAACATCTAATACTCAGTAGATATATATATATATATATATATATATCATTTGAAGGGCTCGCTGTTAAATTTCATTGAGATAAACTGAGTCTAAAGGTTGAGGCATACACGCAACATTGCATAATTCGTGGGCGCTGCATCTACCAATCTGTTTCAATCGATGTAGCATTTCTTTTGTGTTTTATTTCTTCTAATCAACGTTATTAATATAGCAAAAAAAAAAATATTGAAATTTTCACGTATCATGGCATAACATAGCGTTCTCTTCGCCTAAACTACGACTTGTAATTCTTTGCAAAATGTTAAAAAAAATAAAAATTATTATAATGATGATTACACACTTACCTACTAGGACCTGTCTAACAATGCCGATGCATTAATTTTCAATTCATCTCTCGGCTAATACAGTTTAAAATGATCTCTCTCTTTGACACTACCGTCTTTCGTAGCAACACATTTTACACACACTACTGTCTGCTGTGTCTACTAATATTTTAAAACTGAAAGGTTTGTTTGCTTGAACGCGCTAATCTTAAATAAATAAATAAATATTCCACAACTCTTACACAACGCCATCTAGTCCCAAGCTAAGCAGAGCTTGTGTTATGGGTACTAAACAACTGATAAACATACTTATATATTTCTAAATACATACATATTATAGATACATAACACCCAGACACAGAACAAATGATAGTGCTCATCACACAAACATTTGTCCTGGGTGGGAATCGAACCCACGACCTCCGGCATAGCAGTCAGGGTCACTAACTACTAGACCAACAGGCCAGTCAATCTCAGGAACTGCTGGTCCGATTTGAAAAATTCTTTCAGTGTTAGAAAGCCCATTTATTGAGGAAGGCATCAAGTCTTACCATAACGCTAAGACTAATAGAAGCGGAGTACCAATGAAGAATGTTTTATAAATCGGAATTTTTTGTTTCCTGGGACGAAGTCGTGAGCAGAAGCTAGTAGTCTTCTAAATCTATTTACAATTCGACTTTGTGTTGCTGCACAGCTAAGCTTTTTGTTTTCTCTTTCTTGCATATTGTATTATTCTTGTCAGTGTAAAATACCAGTGCACTGCAACACAGTTGACACATTGAAACTCCTTTGAGCCTTACAGTATAACATGTTCAGCCTTTGTTGGTCCTTTGTGAGATAGATACATTGTGTAGGTACCAAAGGACCAGTTTCAAGCAGGAGAGGCTAAAACTAAATAATCTTATCCTCCATTAATTGGACTTTGGAGCATAAAGGTAGTTTGCGGTGATGATGAAGGGAACTTGATGGTTTCATAATATACTGCGAGAGAATACTTTAATGTTGTAAGCTTAAAATAAAATAAGGTATTTCATTTGTGAAATATGGGATTAATTTCTTGAATTAAATGATTATTATTATTATTATTATAGGGTTTATTCATTGAGAGTAAGCTTAGGTACTCTGCCTTGAAAGCCTTGCTAATCCTTCGTCGTTTTCACTTTTTGATTTCCTCTGGGAATTTATTTTAAAGCACCTATTACTCATTTAATATTTTACGAAAACACAAAATTTTCACAAAACTAAGGTCGTGTTTCATAACAGTCTATTAATATTGTATCTGTACCTAAATTCTAACATAAGTCCGTAACTTAATTACTTGTTTGAAAACAGTCTGGCTGAACTTTATTTCATATATAAGTCGCTTGCTCGATAGTGATAGGTCAATATGTCACCGCGATATTTCCCACAGTTCATTGAAGGTCAAAGTTATTGACTTACATAAATATTGAACTAAGTACCTATTACAAAAATACTAGAGCACTATTCATGTTATTACGGTCATTTAAAAATTCCGAGCACTTTGTCAAAGTAATGTTAGTGAATAATAATTATGTCCTTGGTGTTGCCCTTTACTAATTACGATGTGATAATTACACACGTATGGCTCACAGAAAATAATAATTAACATACAGTTTCACAAAATCAACATGTAAATTAGCTAATTAAATGTCAAGATTATCTAAATATTTGTGATTATTTCCAGTAAATCACATCACTTGTGTAATTTTGTTCCATACTGGCGCGTCGCTGTTCGTTCGTTGCAGAAACCGGGGTTTAGTATTTTAATTTAATAATATTTTTTTATTGTATTTATGGATAGCAGTAAAATTACACATTTGCAACAAAAGTATTGGGCGCAGTTTTGAACTCCTAACTAGGTTACTGTATTATAACCTGTGTGAAGGAGTGACAGTTCCGATCCCCCGTGGATTTCTATTAATTGTATTTTTACTGCTACCTAATGTTAATGAAGTTTGATGTTCGTAACGTTACAATAGTTTGAATCTCCAGTTTTTAATTTTAAATCTATTGCGATCAAGGCTGGTCGAAAAAAAATCATATTTTTTGTTAAAATAAAACAAATTTTAAATAAACAATTAATAGTGAACGCTAAAAACTTGTAAGATGGAATAATAGGCGTTGATAATTTTGATTAATGTTGCAAATGCAACGCCTTATCACCAGTGAATGCACAAGAAACTAATTAATGATTTACGTTTAAGACATTTAAGACATTTGGAATTCAATTTACTTTTTGTCCCATCTATTCGTATAACAAAATGAAGGTCAACTTAAGTAATTTAAACAATAAACTCTGCTCAAGAAAATTTATTCTCATTCGCTGAGATCTTAATAAGGCTTTAGAGACAAAAAGTCGGTGCTACGTTCAATGAGCCGCTGTAATTAATAGGAATAAAAACCACTACGTTCAGTCATTAAAACGGAGACGCTTAAACCCCTTTCTCACTCTCTCTAACTCCATTTATCATGCAACATATGGCAACTGAGACTCTCATACTTACATTATATAAAGCTCTTCGTAACTTCCATCTACGTCTTAATATACAGCTTCACAAATTAGTAAAATGGTCGGATCTATTTGTGATGTTTTAATAACAGTATTTTATATATTTTATGTATTTAATTAATTGGTATTCACTAAAAACTGTTATTTAATTTAAAAAGTTTTAGGATTTGAACGATTGTAGGATTGTTCGTTAGTCGTAATCTCCGCAACACTTGGACCGATTTTAACGACACTTTTACTGGCAGATAGCCGGTGTTATAAACAAAAAGGCTTCAGGCCCAGACAACTGGCCTGAAGCCTTTTTGTGCCTTTGTGCTTGTCTTACATAAGTAAATGTATTTTCTTTCTATCTTTAAGTAACTTATGCTACTACTAATAAATGAGATAAATAATTTAGAGTTCGGTGCAAAACAACACAACTATAGTCATACTCCTTGCGGATGAAATCAACAGCAACAATACATAATTATGAAGCTCTCCGTAACTTCCATAATAACATACAAATAAATATGTATAGCATTCAGATACTAAGGAAGCAATGATAAATCGAGAACCACCAAATATTTGGAGTTCAAAGAAACGATATGATCTTAATTTGGGGTAAATGGCGAGGAAAATTTGGTATAACTCACACAATACCTACCCTTTTTACCTGTCTTTGTGTTCAGCACTGAAACGAAGATAAAAATATGACTAAGTATGGCGATAAAGTCTGTCTTAATAAATCAGTCTAGTCTAAATTGAAAGTTGGGTCGAATCTAGAATTATGTCTGGTAATATCCATTCTTCGCATCCCGTTTATTCTAGCTAAGTACCTCTTTCAGGCCATTGAACCTTAATTCCTGATAACTAATTTGCTGAATGCCTCGTTGGTCCAGTGGTCGCACCCGCTACAGGCCGCTGAGCATGAGGTCCCGAGTTCGATCCTCGGGTTGGGCAAGGTGTTATTGACATTTTCCATTTGGAATTTCTCAGTAGCAGCCCGGAGTCTGGATTTGTGCCCGAATGGCAAAAGGCTCTCCCCCTATAACATGGGATTTAACATACCTTACTGGTGAAATGTGGGTATATTACCAGGTTCACCCACATTGTCGGTTGGGCCGCCCATGGGCCTCTGACATGGCTTCATGTCTCGTCGATCAATACCTACCTCTCAATCATGTCTTGTTTCCTCACGATGTTGAAGTAGCTGACTAAAGATTTTATTAACGTCTGTAGGTAACATCATTGCAATTCTCGAAGGAAAAAAAGGTACTGATATGAAATGAAATGGAATGAAATGTAATGTACAGACTCCGGGCTGTTAGATACTAAGGAATTGCTGATGGAAATACCTAATATCTAACACTTAAAATCATTTATTCACCCGGGGATCATGTTTGTTGCAGCACGTGCGACCAATGAGGCAGTCAAAAAAATCATAATAACTCAATCATAGATATCCGATCTCTATACAGCATTGTTTTGGTATTTTTGCGGGCACGACAGCGATTACAAATGACGTAAGTAATCAGCGAGAAATTTAGTATAGTCTTGTTAGCGATCGTACCTACAAAAGCAGCTATTTTATGTTTATTACCATAATCATATACAACTCTATGTTATTACATAGGGTACTGAACAAAAATAAAAAAAAATACTATCGTTAACTTGATTACATCTTGGCTTCCTGCTTCATCGGCATGCTAATTTGAAATTTACTTTCTAACTGATCTATTGAGTAAAGCAAGTACAGTCAGGAAACATCAAAAGTATCTAATAACGACTAAATAAGTAATTTAAAATAATATCACAAATTAACTTCTGAATAGGAAGTTTCGTGCTCTTGATTAATTAATGCAATGTCGACTCTTCATAATGTTGAAATAAGAGATACATTTATTAACTAGCTTTTGCCCGCGGCTTCGCCCGCGTGGAAGTCGAACTTCCGCCTACTATGTTTTCCCATTAAGGGTTCAATTTCCAAAAATCGTGTTTTAGTGGATACTTATTCTTAACTAAGAAGTCCCCTTCAAGTTTCATGTCTCTAATACCAGCGGTTTGGGCTGTGCGTTGATATATAAACGTAATAATTTTAGCATAATACTTCCAGATAGACTACTTTCAAAGTTGATCCTTCCAGTATGTATGCATAAAGATTTCTGGAACTACTGACCCGGGAAAGAGCGCCGTACAACTGACCATGTGTAAAACAACTGAGACTAAGATCAACCTACCCAGGCGTATTGATTACAACCGTACCAAGTCAATCCCAATCCCTATAATAGTTATTGAACTATGCGTGCACATACAGACAGACAGACAGACAAAACATTTACTGATTGCATTTTTGGCATCAGTATCGATCACCAATCATCCTCCAATATTAATTTTGAATATATATTCAATGTACATAATTATCTTCGTAGTGTGTGATAGTCCATTGAACTGTATGGCGAGCGATATTGTATCTTAAGATAAAATATTATAATATCTTAGCCGTGTGCAGCGCCCCTTGGTGAACTCCACTGCGGGTGACGTAACCTACGACAAACTTATTATTTGCGGTTGGTACAGTAGTCGGGTCTAGGGATCGAACCGCAAAATTAAGTTTGTTTTTTATTGTATATATTTTTCCGGGATAAAAAGTACCCAGTGTTGTGCCCGGGATATTAAAGAATAAGTATACCAAGTGTCATCGTAATCGAACTGGTAGTTTTTGCGTGATACCTGAACATACAGACAGACAGACAGACAGACAGACAGACAGACAAAAATTTTTTTAATCATATTTTTGGGTTCGCTGTCGGTCTAGTAACACCCCCTGCTATTTATTTTTTTGATATTTTCAATGTACAGAAATTTTACTTCTACAGATTTATTATAAGTATATAGATAATGTTGTCATAAACGGTGTTTAAAGTGCCAGATCGTTAACTGACGTATTACGAAATTTGGTTTTAATTTTTACTTAAAGTTTTTTACTCATTTTTATTGCGGTACACTTAAATCAAATATAGTATTGTTTTATGTCTTTCATAATAAAATCATACATTTACAAATTATACAACAGCAAGGTCTTACTGGTTCAAGGCTTCTTCCTCATGTTCGAAGTTGTGAAAAAAAATTACCAATGCAACTTTATCAATTCATAACTACATATATACAGAAAAACAAACAAAAAAAGTTCACATTCAGATTATTTCAACTTTTATCGCCGTTTGTACTTCGTGATTGGTTCAAATATTATGCAATATCTTAACAATGATCATGCTTGTTCTATACTTGGTCTGTAATGCAGTCTAACTAGCCCTACACGCGCGCAGAGCAATTACACGTATTGCATAATTATGTCTAATAATGTTCTATAATCGACTGATTGAGTTATCTAGTGAAATGATGCGGAACCTTCTACATGCATGAGCATCAGTTATCTGCATAACAATTAAGTAATCATTCATAAGCCAAAGAGATTTTAGATACTAAAGAGAGGACGTGTGAAAAAATGTCATTGAAAAATTGTGATCTCATGTCTCAGTAAAGCCATCTAGAATAATATAGCGATAAAGGTCATGGCACATTATAACGGCACCGCAACTGCACAGCAGCCGCACGGCGTCGCCTCGAATTTAGGCTACGGCTAGCTGCCAGTGCGCTAACTACGCATCGTCGCTAAGGTGCCAGCTTGCAGTCCGCACGCCCGCGCCGCCCGCGAAGTGCAAGCTCGCCGCCTGCGGGGTGCAAGCTCGCAGCCCGCGCGCTGGCCGCGAGGTGCAAGCTAGCTGTCACCGCGAACACAATTGTTATATGGCATTTATAATTGAACACGCCTATGACTTGTACCTACGTTTTCTCTTGCACTCACATGAAGAGTCTTGACAAAAGGAGATGGGTTAGTGATCTAAGTACATTGCATAAAATTGCTAATGGTTCCTTTGACATTCAATTACTTGACCAGATAAACTTTAAAATACCAACTTTTTACAACATTGCGGCTAGTAATAATAATGTTTCTGAAAATAACCCGTTGTCCAGAATGTGCAGTCAATATAATGTAATATATTAAGGTAGACTTATTTTTGAACAGTTTGAACGAATTTAGAAATACTTTATATAAACTATAATTAGAGGTGTAATTAATTCCATATTTCTTTTTTCTTATTTTTAAACATTTGTAAAATGTCACTAAGGAAGCTTAGTAAACATTGAACGCTGTGTACAGTAATAATTGGACCTCAGATTCACATATGTATGTTGTCATGGCTTTGATGAATTGTTTTTAGTCAAGTCTGTCACTGTACTTATTAAAATAAAATAAAAATAATGTCTCGGTTTACGACGGCGCAATGATGTTTTGCTGGCGACTCGGAGTCGGCGTGCTGTAAGCGTCCGGTCGACGCGCTGTAAGCACATGGTCCGCTCGCAATCGGCACGCGGGCTGCGAGTCGAGTTGTATGGTAGTGGCAAGCGAGCTGACTGCTCGCTGTTGGCTTTTTCACTTTGACATTGTGAAATATATTGTACTACACACGGTTTCAGGCTCTTAATTGAACGACAAGTCAATGGCTGGTTTGGAGCGGCGCCATGACCTTTAGACTCATAGATTTCGGATGAAAAACCTTAAACATTATAAGCAAAATGTGGGTGTAGTATAATGAGTACCTACTTATATCTTTACCTAACCCTTTAAAACTTATGGAAGATTGTTTTGAAATGTAATGGAAAGTCCAATGACAACTGTCACGTATGTAACGAGCTTGTTCATCATCTGCCTAGCCTTTTCCCAACTATGTTGGGGTCGGCTTCCAGTTTAACTGGATGCAGCTGAATACTTGTGTTTTACATGGAGCGACTGCCTGCCAGACTTCCACAACCCAGTAACTGGGCAACCCCTTGGTTAAACTGGTTGTCAGACTTTCGGGCTTCAGACTTCGTTTAACGACTGTCAAAGATCTAAAAATGTCAGCAGGCTTTACGTGCTTTCCGAGGCACGAAGGAGTCTTGGTATGTAATAAATGGTCACCCATCCACGGACCGACCTCGTCAAGCGTAGCTTAACGTTAGATCTTCCCATGCGGCTGTTATAATTTAGCCATTTAAATAATAATAGGAACCTATTTAAAGCTTTCAACCAGACAAATAACCGATGTTAAAATCAGCTACTGTTCATTCTCGGAATATTAATTAATGTAATTACACGAGTAATTTAATTAAAATAATATACAGTCATTACATGCCATTGGCTTTTATTCATTTGAATGTATCGGCTCGAAGTTTTTGGTTATGAGGATTATTATTATTAACATACACACAAATATAAACTCACATTATTTCCCATGAGGATGGGCAGAAACGGCACATGCAACCTCCTTTCGATTTCACTATCACTTTGTTATCTGTACAAAGATTATTAAGAGGTAAAGTAGGTATGTGAGTTTGCGATGCTGTAGGGGGTACTCTCTAGATTTTAATTTGTGTAGATTTAGGTACCTACGCAGTGCGGAACTCGATAGGGAAGGGGGATGTTGAAGTAGTTGGTAAAGTTCAGGTTTCCGCGCTATGTATTTTTCGTCGATATCAATAATGTCAGCGTGTCAGTGTGATATACTTAAAAAAGTACCGTACCTATTATGAATTCAATAAGTCACCCTGGGTCTTTCCACTTGCCTGGAATTGAATCTTCGAGCTTGTACAAGAAAGTCCAGGCATTATCACGACACACTGCTCGAATACTTCGAATAGGTTATCACCTAATTATTCGTGTTAATAACGGTTATTAAACTGTACTTACCGAAGTACCTACAGTTTGCATCGTCATCATCTAAAGGCACCAGCATTTCAAGCTACCACAAATTGTCACATTTTTTAATTTAACATGGACCTTTTGCTGTTTGTGTTAGAGTTGAAAAACCGTCAAAGAAATTTGACACATTGGGGTAGCTTGATGTTCTGGCCTCTGTACCATCGGGCCCATTTGTGGTGAATTACGCTCACTTTTTTCTTCGATAGCTTTTTAGAAACCAGGAGATAAAATAAAACTATCTTTAACATATTTGAAACTTTACCAGTTTCCAAGTTAGTTATCATTATAACAACGCACAACAAAAAAACAATTAGAGGCCTAACGGTCTGAAGGATTCGTGGAAGGTAGGTACGTTAAGTAATGTTACAAAAATAACATATTACCTTCAGTTACAGCCACTCCTCTTTACTGTCGCGCAGAGTATAAAAAATCCATTTAGAGGACATTTTTAGGGTGCCGCACTACGAAGATCAAAACCTATATAGTGTGACTTTACCAGTCTTCTTGCCTGTCACTCTGTCTTTTGACATTTTCGTACAGAACTGTAAACTATAAGAAGTTCAATGGTGTTATAATTACCATACTTAATTTGACTAGTAGGTTCGCCTATTGGTCACAATACGATCCATTTTAGTTTCCCGCTCAGAAGGGAAAATGCTAAAGGAATCATTCAGAATATTTTGACTATCCTTTTATTGTTTCTAACATTTTTAGTTTTATAACATTTATTCTTTCTGTATGTTTAGTAAGCTGGAACTCTTGGTGATCAAATCAGGCTCGCTCTTTGCCATTTTTTTTTTTAGTTTTATGACAAAGAGTTCGCGGCACTCTCAGTATAAAATTAATATGTTTTTATAACCGTTTAACATTTTTTGTTTTCCTCCTTCCAGGCCAATGTTAGGGAATTAGTCGGTATTGCTTTGATAAAAATATGGGAATACAAGATCAAAAGCTCTGCAAACCCTTTTCTGAAAAGAAATCTATTAAGATTATTAACAGAACATTATTTTTTGGCAAAAGAATGATGTTTACGAGTATAATTTTCACCTTTTGACATTATACGACTCAATTATACAGTATCTAAATTAGAATTTAACATTATTCATTACATACATTTAAAAACCACTATAGACAGTCTTGAGCCTTGTCTAGCATCAATAAAATTTTTCAACATTTATTGTTTTTTAAACAATGGTTGTGCGAACCATACGCATGAATACATATTACAACAAATAGAAGTAACTGTCTATCTCGGTGTTGAAAATAAATGATTATAATATTGTATATGGTTTTTCTATTTTTATAGCCTCCAGTCCAGTAAAAGTCATGAAGGTAAATGAATATAAATTAATGTTCCACAACTTTAGTTCCAAACTAAGCAGAGCTTGTGTTATGAGTAGCTACTAGATAAATGATAAACGTACTTAAATATATATTTCTAAATACATAAATACTATGGATAAATTACACCTGCGACACAGAAAAAATGATCGTGCTCATCATACAAAAAATTGTCTTTGGTGGGAATCTAACCCACGACCTTCGATTCAGCAGTAAGGCAACAGACCAGTCGTTCGGGCCAGGTAATCAAAACAAATGGAAATACGAGCTTGAACTAAAAAAAAATACATTTGGTCATCTTGACAATTACACATAGCCTCTCTCTTGAAATAACAAAAGATAAAATTATTTTCTCACAAACATGAAAATGGGGAAGTAATGGACAATAAAGACTTGGAACAAAAGGTTTCTTTTATATGTATAATACTGTGGGAATAACAAACATTTCGAAAGCATAACCTTCAATAGAATGATATCAGAAACAGCAATATGAATCTTGTTTCTTGACGAAATATGAAGGTGTTGAGTCCTTTTGAGCGTAAATATTGAAAGCATGCACGAGTTTGTTGTTACTTAGGTAGATATTTATCTGCACTGAGATGCGAGATATGAGCTTGAAATGAAACATTCAGTAAGTACGTATGTAAACTTGGGAACAAAAAAATCGAGCCAATTCCCTTTTTCACGTACCGGTTTAGTACCTGGATGACCGAGCTTTGTACGGTATTTTTTTTCACCAATCTTAGCTACGAGTAGACCGATTTATCACAACCGTGCGTAACAAAATTTCATGAAAATCGTCGGAGCCGTTTTCGAGATTCAGTTCGTTATAGGAATGTTTATATTAAACAAGAACTACTTGTTTAAAGTACGTGTTAGATATATCTTTGATAATAGCCAACGTATCAATTCGATCTATATATCTATTGAATAGCCACCTCAACATAATCTTACCTTATTACCTAACCTTTCAATCGTGTCAAATAGAAAGACAATAACAGCGTGGACACCGGCGTCCGATTGGGGTTTAATAAATTAAAAGACTAGCATACGTCACGCGGTTTCACCCGCGTAGTTCCCGTTCCCGTGGGAATACAGGGATAAAAAGTAGCCATGTCACTTGGGGATAGTGTAGCTTTCCAACGGTGAAGAATTTTTCAAATCAGTCCAGTAACTTAGTTTCGGAGCCTATTCAATGCAAACAATCATATATTTCCTCTTTATACTCGTAATACTCGTATTAGTAGATATAGATTAATCAGGCTGTAAAAAAATACTGGTAGGTATATTTGATAAAAAAAATACCTGACAAAGGAAGTGCCTCGATTTATTTGCTCCCAAGTGTAGTTTGAATGTGGAATTTATCTTCAACTTAGAAATAAGTGAACTTTAAACCGATTTAATATCATGATAACTCTAATATTTAGCGCAGCTACTTAAATACCAGTTTGATGCGCTGTGTGTCGCGGGTTTGAGGTCCGAGTCTGGTTATTTGTTTGTGTGAGTTTAAATGTTTGTAAAAACCACTAATGATACATGAAAAATAGAAAGCGAAATTAAGAAGTTGTGGAATATTTATTTATTTCATAGTTAGCCATAGTCTGGAGCGACGCTCTTTTATACAAAAGAAATAAATAAACAAAAAAAGGAAAAAAAAATCATCACCACTCTAAGAGGTCATTTGCCTACCTGTTTGATCAAATGGCTGAATACAATTTGTGCCACTAGTTGAACCGTGATGTTTAGTTAAATGGCTAGGCAGTTAATTGAACGGCGGATTAAGCTAGTTGGCTGCGACATATATAATGACTAGCAGACATCCCGCGGTTTCACCCACGTAGGTCCCGTTCCCGTGGGAATACAGGGATAAAAGTAGCCTATGTGTTAATCCAGGGTCTCGGCTAACTCCATACTAAATTTTATTAAAAGCCATTCAGTAGTTTTTACGTGAAAGAGTAACAAACATCCTCACAAACTTTCGCGTTTATAATATTAATAGGAAGTAGGATGTACGTGCGACTGAGTAAACTAAGAATTATTTTGTTTGAATTTGTAGGTAAATATTATAGTTTTGGTGTTATATTAATAATAAACGAAAAATTGCGTGGCACTCATTAGGTAGTCATAAAAAGATAGGTAGGTAATTGATTGTTTTATAATAGCCCACCCACACATAGGTAAATTAGTCGTCTATAAGCAATTCACTGTCGTGAGAGTCGTGACAAACAAAGGTCGCCACTCACCCAACCCTTTGTACCTGTACCTGTATACTTCACCAAAGCTTTGTTACGACATAATCTACCTAAAAACTCCTAACAACTGTCTCGCTTTTAATTAACGAATAAATACCGGTTAATTAACTTTTAAGGAGTACTTAAAAACAGTATTTTTTACGTCAAAGGGTTATTTTTCTGACGGACAATAGCTGGTTCTTGGAAAAATTTAGTGTATAAGTAAAATATTTTTTTGTCTGTATTGCGTGGGTGTAATTGTACTTTGTTTTCTTGTTTTAAAGTAGAAGCTGTGAGATGACTGGAATGTTCTTGATTGATGGAATAGCCTGAGAGGATAATATTTGAAATTTTAAACAATGAACTTACTAGCAGACTTAACCCCTTTATTCACTTCACTAATGAAAAATAAAAACTGTTAAGTTCAAAAGGTCAACAAAATGTACAAAAAAAAGGGAAGGTTAAGTTTAGGAAATAGTATATTTTGATAAACGTGAGCAAGATGTTTCATTACTCCCGAGTCAAAGGCGACGATTTAATATGCTTATAGCTGATAGTAGGTACACCGACAACAAACGCTAAATTAAAGTGTATCGACGTGACGGTTTTCAACACCACAGGCCAGAGAAAACCATTGTAAACATCATCTTATAGCAAATGAGTAGATACATATTGCTTTATGTTTTCGTATACCATGTAGGAATTAATATTGTGAAAATAAGGCACTGCTGACCCGAAACTGCTATACTACCAAAAACATTTAATATTGTTCATTCATACCATTAAAAGCTTTCATTTTAACTAGTCAGGCACAAAAACCGAAATTTAAAGAGAAAAAGACTTAAAAGTTTACTAATAATAACAACTGCATAAAAACATGAATAACACAATGATGGATTTTATCAAATTAAGTATTAGGTACTTGTTTTTAAGGTACCTACTATTAAGTAGGCCGATACCTACTAGGTGAACTGAATTGAAGCTATCTAGTTTTAATTGAATTCACCAAGTAAGTATCGGCACACTTAATACAAAATATTTGTACATTATCAAAGAAAACAACAATGTGCCGAAACGTGACTGATTACAATTTTAAATTACGTTCTACTACAACCTACATTCGGCTTTCAAATATGTAGGTAAGTACCTAGTAGTTATATAGGGTGACTGGTAATAAGTGACCGATACTTAAACACCTGATTGTACTCATGATTTCAATAAACTTTCCCAAAGAAACTTTTTATTACACATTAACTTATAGGTACCTAACACAATAAAATAACAAAAACACTGTTTAAAATTCCCGCGCGCGCACCTGTGATCGATCACATTAGGCACGAATCGGCACGATCTATCAGCTGATAGTCTGACCTCGGGAAGGGCAAAATCAAAAAAGTTAATGAGTATAAAAAAAGTTTCTTTGGGAAAGTTATTCGTATTCATGAGTACAATCACGTGTTTAAGTATCGGTCACAAATTACCAATCACCCTATATACATAACATCAACACTAATAAATCACGCGACTTTAGCGCCTAGGTACAAAACAGTAGATAGATATTATTAAAACGCCCAACCTTCAGGTCAGACGGGAAGCCGTACAATTCGCCACGTCTATTGTGTAAACTGTTAAAAAAAAACCGACTAAGCGAACTGTTGAATGAACTAATTACTCGGCACCTTTTTTGGTCGTTTAAGAGTAAAGTAGAACTTTGTTTATAAATGATATAGGTATTACATTTACTATGTAACGGTCAGGACACTTGGATCGACGGTCTTTTGTACTTTGAGAATTGAATAGGAGTACACAGTACGCATTATGCCGTCGATCGTCTTCAATTCCCGCCGCCAAACAAAATGCGATCGTTCTCTCGACTACAGCCGTCCGCCGCCAGAGAGCATTCGTCGCGTCGATGCTTTGCGAACCTTAAATCGGTGAAAGTATCACTTCTTTCACATTAATATTTTTTTCATGACAATTTAGACTAAGTAAATGAGGTCGATGTTACCTAGCTGATAACTCTAAGAAAAAACTCAGAGGCTTAAAAATCCAGACATAGTCTTAATGAGATTAATCAGAGAAAATAATCAGGTAGTAGGTATAAATACATTAGTTTTTATGTTTCTCGTCATAGTTAAATAAGGCCTACTTCATTGAAATATGTAGGTTAATCTAATAAGAAAATTGCAAAACTAATGAAAAAGTCGTGTAGCGTCGAATGACGGAAATTGGCAAATGTGTTGTCGTCGTAGCGGTAATTATGTGATTTGTCACACAAGGTGCCTTTAATAAGCGTGGTTGTACAACAGAATGTATTGAGAGGATGTAGTTTTAGTACCATCAAGTGATTTTTCACAGGCTATCAAGAAAATCTGATGTAAACATTGAGTCAATTTTAACACATTTCTTTTTTTAAACCTTGTCCAATGAAACACAATACATTCATTCGTGGCATCGCTCACAGTTGACAGAGACTTCGGGGATTTTTTAAAGCTTGATACTGATATCGAGCTTTAAAAAATCCCTGAAGGGTTAGGCAGAGGTGAACACCCACATTTCACCAATTATGTTAAAGTCCCATGTAATAGGGGGCGCACCTATTGCGATCAATCGGGCACAAATCCAGACTCCGGGCTGCAAATGAGAAATTTCAGACGGAAAAACTCAAAAAAAAACAAAAAAAAATCAAAACATTGTTAAAAGTAAAATTTACGCAGTATATTTTTGATCAGGCAGTGTAACTGGCCGGGTTTGTTTTTTTTAAACGGTCATCCAAGTAGACCTTCATTAAGCGGATAATCTGCCAGCTTGTTAAATTGGACCCAGATTTTAATGATCACAAAGTTTTCAAATCTTGTCGATCACGATTTTAATGATAATATGACAACCGTCCATTTTTTTTTTCATTTATAATTTTAACGGAAATTTTATGGAGTTGGTGTAAAATGTCCAAAATTGTTTCGTTTGTACCTAGTTTCAGACTTAAATCTTATGGCTCAAGGGTTGATATCCTATTTTTAATTATTCCATCTAGTGTCTTTTCTTCAACAGTAACAAAGAACAGTGCTGAATTTTTGACATATATTTGAGTCATAGTGTAGAAATTTTATACAAAACTATAACAAATCAAATCATTATCAATGCCACAATAAGAATAAACACGGCCTTGCCGACGTCACAAGTACAACCATTACGTTCAAAATTAGCATTACGCAGACCTGCGCACGCGACTAGTTACGACAGCAAACACGATCACTAGACACTACTGATCGACGCTGTAATGAGATAATTTATGCAACATAACTGTAATCATTGGAATGAGGCGAGTTCCGTTATTGTAATGCAGTGTAATGAAGAGTGATTATAATAAAATAAACTTGTAATAAATTAATGTTGTTATAAAACCCACGTTTTGCCATTAAAGGCGAATATTTACAATCTCTTTGCTGTAGGAAGCTGTTTATAAGACGTTACATAAAACTCATGTAAAGTTAACAGCAGTATTTGTGTCACCGGGTATGTTTGTCGTGTATGTGTGTGTGTCTGTTTCTTCATTATATTACATGTGGTTCATTTTCAATGTTCCGAGCCATATTTTTGTCTACCAAACACTTGAAATATCCATAGAACATTTACAACTTTTTTAATTACAGTTTCGTCCCAAAACGTACGCGGCGAGGCTAATGCCATTAATCGCGCATAATTCCAGATACCAGGCTGAAACTGACCAATTTGCATTGAACAACTCTATAACGATTTACCCAATCCGAGGATCGAAACTGCGACCACATACTTGGCAGTGACATTAGCGACCACTAGACCAACAAGGGAGATGCTTCTCCTTTAAGGAAACCTTTTCTTGACCCAAAAAGCCTTACTCTAACTTCGTATCGAAATTGATATTTTTCATAGTAAACTCATAAAAATGTTCTAAATATGGTAGATATTATCAATTTAGTGCATGCGGTAGCATAATACCATGCATTTATGCATGAAGCTATCTAATGAATACTGAACAATATAGAGGGAAAACAATTTCAACCTTCCCATTTTGCCTTCACTAAATAACCTTGTTGAAAGCTAGTTATAGATTTTACTTTCAGAAGTGAAACTGATACATTACTTCCTTAAAAAATACTGCTATATTAGATAATTATAACAGGAAGTTGAGATACCTGCCTATATTATTCCTTTATTAAGTTAATTAAGATACTTAGGTAATCAATCGTAACACTTGGCTAATAAATTTAATTTAATATGTAAGTGTTTTGTTCTATCCAAAGAATATTTTAAACTAACTAGCACTCAACTCGCGACTTTGTCCGCGTGGATTTTGAACTTTAACATTCCCTCCACCCCTTGTTGTTTTGAAAATAAATTACGGCCTTTGATACTCACAAATAATGTGTCTTTCTATTGGTAAAAGAATTTTCCAAAATCGGTTCGGTTGATCCAGATCCAAACTTACTAATTTGAACTTTTTATTACATTACCTACTACTCTAACTACATATCTTACTAGCAGATGTCCCGCGGTTTCACCCGTTCCGTGCCTGTGGGAATACAGGAATAAAAAGTAGCCTATGTCACTCGGGGATAGTGTAGCTTCCCAACAGTGAAAGAATTTTTCAAATCGATCCAGTAGTTTCGGAGCCTATTCAATGCAAACAAACAATCAAACATTTCTTCTTTATACATATATAAGTATAGAGTAGGTATAGATTTACTTCCGCTTCCGCTTTCTTTTCATTTAGTTTACGTCCTATTCTCAGACACACAAAAATTCATAAGAATCGCTCGAGCTCAGTCGGCGGAGTGTTGTAACAAACACTGTGACACGCACACGAGTACTTTATAAATTAGAAGTATAGATAGTATAGATACGTGTTCCGAAATGCGTGTCAAAATCAATAATTTTAACCAACAAAACATATAGCAAAGTATATTGAAAAAAATACTCCACTTAAAAACGCTCTACATAAAAATAACCTCGCAAGTTAAACATTTCAAGCACCCCAGTTACTTTCTCTTTATCTGCACTTCGCAGCTGTTGTGGGGGGAAGTGGCCCAAGTCAAGACCGCGCCCTTCCTCCTGACCTTGAACCACTTGCATCCCACTTGTCTGTCGCCCTTATACTCCTCTCGCCTGACGCAATCACGGTCGCATTTGGACTCCTTTCGAAAATACTGTGTAACTATATAGTCTTGTGTTAATTCGTTTTTTATTGAGAACATTTTTTTAAGTACTTCGAGCCAATTTTTGTGAAATAGCGTTTACTTTTTTTACTCATATAAAAGAGACCGTTGAATTGTTTCTAGCTTCGATATTTCTCGTTTCGAAATACACATACAGGGCCGGACTTAATGCCATGTGTAGTTTCTACCAGTCAACCTTTGTGTAATGTAGAGACATATTTTTTTCTTGTTTTTTAAAACAATTAAAATTGTAGTACCTACGGTGTGAGTAGTTAGGTTTATTGTTACAGAGAGTTACGTTTCGATGTCAGCAATCAAGCTTACCTTTTTTCCGATGTTTCTTGTAAGTGCAACCTGAAAATAAAAGAAAACTTTTAATACTTTGTACTCTAACGAAGGACCTTATTGTCCCTATGGATAAATTAGGTAAAAGTACTCTCTCTTTAGTTTTTTAAGACGTAACGTCTAGACGTTAAAACATTTCCATATAATGTAGAACTTTCCAAGATATTCAAATTCAGTAAGTTTAAAATCCATATTAAAAGAAAAACGTTAAAGCTTTTATTTCTTTGGGGATTCCCCGTTTTGGTTGTTAGATGTATAAGAAAAAGAAAATTTAATCCGCTTGAATACAATAGCAAATAAGGAGAATCATAAAACTTTATGCTGTGTTAGACGTTTCAACATTTATTAATATCTACTGTTCAATAAAACTCTTGAACAAATTTTCCTGAGAAGATGTGCTCAGATCATAACACGACTGCTTGAAAATCGAGGTAAATAGAATTTTCAAGAAGCCTGCATCGCTATTTGTTACGAATACTGATTCGATTCGCTGCTGCATTTCATCGATAAAATCTCGCTTTGACTGTTCATTGAATGAAGGAAACAAAGTACCTGTTACATTGTTTTAGATTTTGAAGAAAAAACCTTTTTACAAGATAATACAACCGACTTAATTAAAAAACACTGACACTATTTTACATGAAGTCGGTTGTGTTTTTGTGTAAAAAAGTTTTTATTTTGAAATGTTAAGTTTCTTTGTATGTGGATGATTTGGTATTTCCCATTTGTTTTGATATAACAACCAAACTACTGACTCTGTCATACAAAAATATATTTTTCAAATCGGTCCGTAAACGAAAAAGTTAAAAGGAAAATAATGCAGCTGAATTGAGAACCTCCTCCTTCTTGGTAAGTCGGTTGAAAGTGGACACCTTGCTACTACGATGGTTACTTAGAAATATTTGTAGAACTCTAGGTAACACGTACAAAAACCACTTTCACTAATTTCGTCTATAACAGGGACACATATTCTTTATGATTCCAGGTTTCAGGCAAATATACCACGTCCCGCCAGTATCACAGACTTACGATCGTAATAAAAAAGGAGGTTGGTAGATATTTTTCTGGCGAATGATTCTGAATATCTGATGCTACGTGACTCGATTCATATTTCTGTAATCACAGGGATCTGGGACTTTTGCGCGAAAGACACTTGCGCGAATCCACATGCGCGAAAAGACAGATGCGCGCATGGACTTTTGCGCGATTGGACAGATGCGCGAATAGACACTTGCGCGCCAAGAAACTTGCGCGAATGGACTTTTACGCGAAAGGACAGATGCGCGAATGGACACTTGCGCGACTGGACTTTAGCGCGACTTAATGGCCACTGAAGTTTACTCAATGGAGTAAACATAACATCACGCTTGCTATTACTTGAAGGTGGATTATTTTTGAGTTTTCGTCATCGGTGTCGTTTTCATGGTTTTCGGGGTCGCTGATTATGAAAATTAGGTCAAAATAAAAATCCAAGATGGCGACGAAGAAAATTTTTAGGTTTTTTTTGTCATGGGTGTCGTTTTCGTGGTTTTCGGGGTAGCTGATTATGAAAATAAGGTCAAAATGAAAATCCAAGATGGCAACGAAGAAAATTTTTAGGTTTTTCCGTCATGGGTGTCGTTTTCGTGGTTTTCGGGGTAGCTGATTATGAAAATAAGGTCAAAATGAAAATCCAAGATAGCGACGAAAAAAATTTTTGGTTTTTCCGTCATGGGTGTCGTTTTCGTGGTTTTCGGGGTAGCTGATTTATGAAAATAAGGTTAAAATGAAAATCCAAGATGACGCCAAGGAAAATTTTTGGTTTTTCTGTCATGGGTGTCGTTTTCATGGTTTACAGGGTCGTTGATTACGAAAATTAGGTCAAATTAAAAATCCAAGATGGCGACGAAAAAATTTTTTTGGTTTTTCCGTCATGGGTGTCGTTTCCGTGGTTTTCGGGGTCGCTGATTATGAAAATAAGGTTAAAATGAAAATCCAAGATGGCGACGAAAAAAATTTTTTGGTTTTTCCGTCATGGGTGTCGTTTCCGTGGTTTTCGGGGTCGCTGATTACGAAAATTAGGTCAAATTAAAAATCCAAGATGGCAACGAAAAATATTTTTGGTTTTTCCGTCATGGGTGTCGTTTCCGTGGTTTTCGGGGTCGCTGATTACGAAAATCAGGTCAAAATGAAAATCCAAGATGGCGCCGTGGAAAGTTTTTGATTTTTCCGTCATGGGTGTCGTTTTCATGGTTTTCGGGGTCGTTGATTACAAAAATTAGGTCAAAATGAAAATCCAAGATGGCGCCGAAGAAAATTTTTGGTTTTTCCGTCATGGGTGCCGTTTTTATGGATTTCGGGGTCGCTGATTATGAAAATAAGGTCAAAATGAAAATCCAAGATGTCGCCGAGGAAAATTTTTGGTTTTTCTGTCATGGGTGTCGTTATCATGGTTTTCAGGGTCGTTGATTACGAAAATTAGGTCAAATTAAAAATCCAAGATGGCGACGAAAAAAATTTTTGGTTTTTCCGTCATGGGTGTCGTTTCCGTGGTTTTCGGGGTCGCTGATTACGAAAATTAGGTCAAAATGAAAATCCAAGATGGCGCCGAAGAAAATTTTTGGTTTTTCGTCATGGGTGCCGTTTTCATGGATTTCGGGGTCGCTGATTATGAAAATGAGCTCAATGAAAATCTAAGATGGCGACAAAGAAACTTTTTGGTTTTTCCGTCATGGGTGCTGTTTTCGTGGTTTTTAGTATCGCTAACTATGAAAATGAGCTCAAAATGAACATCCAAATGGCACCGTGGAAAACTTTTGGTTTTTCCGTCATGGGTGTCGTGTCGTTGTCATGGTTTTCGAGTTCATTGATTTTCAAAAAATTTTCTTCGTCGCCATCTTGGATTTTTATTTTGACCTAATTTTCGTAATCAGCGACCCCATAAACCACGAAAACGACACCCATGTTAGAAAAACCATAAATTTTCCTCGACGCCATCTTGGATTTTCATTTTGACCTTATTTTCATAATCAGCGACCCCGAAAACCACGAAAACGACACCCATGACGGAAAAAGCAAAAAATTTCCTCGGCGCCATCTTGGATTCTCATTTTGACCTAATTTTCATAATCAGCTACCCCGAAAACCACGAAAACGACACCCATGACGGAAAAACCAAAAATTTTCTTCGTCGCCATCTTGGATTTTTAATTTGACCAAATTTTCGTAATCAGCGACTCCGAAAACCACGAAAACGACACCCATGACGGAAAAACCAAAAATTTTCCTCGGCGCCATCTTGGATTTTCATTTTGACCTTATTTTCATAATGAGCGACCCCGAAAACCATGAAAACGACACCCATGACGGAAAAACCAAAAATTTTCCTCGGCGCCATCTTGGATTTTCATTTTGACCTAATTTTCGTAATCAGCTACCCGGAAAACCACGAAAACGACACCCATGACGGAAAAACCAAAAATTTTCCTCGGCGCCATCTTTGATTTTCATTTTGACCTTATTTTCATAATCAGCTACCCCGAAAACCACGAAAACGACACCCATGACGGAAAAACCTAAAAATTTTCTTCGTTGCCATCTTGGATTTTCATTTTGACCTTATTTTCATAATCAGCGACCCCGAAAACCACGAAAACGACACCCATGACGGAAAAACCAAAAAATTTCCTCGGCGCCATCTTGGATTCTCATTTTGACCTAATTTTCATAATCAGCTACCCCGAAAACCACGAAAACGACACCCATGACGGAAAAACCAAAAATTTTCTTCGTCGCCATCTTGGATTTTTAATTTGACCAAATTTTCGTTATCAGCGACTCCGAAAACCACGAAAACGACACCCATGACGGAAAAACCAAAAATTTTCCTCGGCGCCATCTTGGATTTTCATTTTGACCTTATTTTCATAATGAGCGACCCCGAAAACCATGAAAACGACACCCATGACGGAAAAACCAAAAATTTTCCTCGGCGCCATCTTGGATTTTCATTTTGACCTAATTTTCGTAATCAGCTACCCGGAAAACCACGAAAACGACACCCATGACGGAAAAACCAAAAATTTTCCTCGGCGCCATCTTTGATTTTCATTTTGACCTTATTTTCATAATCAGCTACCCCGAAAACCACGAAAACGACACCCATGACGGAAAAACCTAAAAATTTTCTTCGTCGCCATCTTGGATTTTCATTTTGACCTTATTTTCATAATCAGCGACCCCGAAAACCACGAAAACGACACCCATGACGGAAAAACCAAAAAATTTCCTCGGCGCCATCTTGGATTCTCATTTTGACCTAATTTTCATAATCAGCTACCCCGAAAACCACGAAAACGACACCCATGACGGAAAAACCAAAAATTTTCTTCGTCGCCATCTTGGATTTTTAATTTGACCAAATTTTCGTTATCAGCGACTCCGAAAACCACGAAAACGACACCCATGACGGAAAAACCAAAAATTTTCCTCGGCGCCATCTTGGATTTTCATTTTGACCTTATTTTCATAATGAGCGACCCCGAAAACCATGAAAACGACACCCATGACGGAAAAACCAAAAATTTTCCTCGGCGCCATCTTGGATTTTCATTTTGACCTAATTTTCGTAATCAGCTACCCGGAAAACCACGAAAACGACACCCATGACGGAAAAACCAAAAATTTTCCTCGGCGCCATCTTTGATTTTCATTTTGACCTCATTTTCATAATCAGCTACCCCGAAAACCACGAAAACGACACCCATGACGGAAAAACCTAAAAATTTTCTTTGTCGCCATCTTGGATTTTCATTTTGACCTTATTTTCATAATCAGCTACCCCGAAAACCACGAAAACGAATCCCATGACGGAAAAACCTAAAAATTTTCTTCGTCGCCATCTTGGATTTTTATTTTGACCTAATTTTCATAATCAGCGACCCCGAAAACCATGAAAACGACACCGATGACGAAAACCCAAAAATAATCCACCTTCAAGTAATAGCAAGCGTGATGTTATGTTTACTCCATTGAGTAAACTTCAGTGGCCATTAAGTCGCGCTAAAGTCCAGTCGCGCAAGTGTCCATTCGCGCATCTGTCCTTTCGCGTAAAAGTCCATTCGCGCAAGTTTCTTGGCGCGCAAATGTCTATTCGCGCATCTGTCCAATCGCGCAAAAGTCCATGCGCGCATCTGTCTTTTCGCGCAAGTGGATTCGCGCAAGTGTCTTTCGCGCAAATGTCTTTCGCGCAAGTGTCCCGATACCCAACTTAATAGGTCACCTAAATGGCAGTAGGTACCGAAAATGCACACACACACACACACTGCCTTACCAAATTCTCAATCTATTGCTTTATAAATGTTTAACCAGTTCGTATGCTCAACAACGTAGATAAGGTATTTTGTACGTTCTTAAAGCAACAAAATGAAAAAAAAAAATGCCATTGATTGTTTATGACGCAAATACCCCGTGGGCATTATGACAGACAGCTTTCTGAATTTTTATCAGGTATTACTTGATATTCAGTTGGTAATGCTAAAATAATCCTTCGATGTTATACTAGAAAGATTACTAGACATTGTCGTACGATGAATTTTAAAATGCTTAGGTAGGTACTGTAAGATTTATATTCTAAAGAAAACTTCACAGCATACAGCCTACATAGAATATTCGTTCTGGCTGCGTTTAAACGCGCAAGCCATTTTAGAATTGTTTGAAATATGGAACGTGTCATTTGTTTAGGGTGCACCACATTTGGTTTTGGACGCGATAAGGTGAAGTTATATAATAACTTTAAGTCTGCATTTTTTGTGGAATGTAAATATCAAGCAAAATATTTAATTTTAGAAATGTATCTTACCGCAACATTTTCTTATCAAAGGAAACCTAATATTAATAACTATGGTCTTGAAGCAATGGTATAAGGGAGAAAGTAAATTCTGCAACTTGTACTAGGTACTGTTTTACACTACGTAGAACCAACTATTTAGAAAAAGAAGTACTTTATTATCCCACTAAAAAAAATGCCTCTCTTTTTCAAAGAAAGCTGATCCGGCAGATATTGTTAATATTAACATACTCATGTTGAGCGACAAAGATATAAGATTCTTAGTACTTTCTTCCGGAAAAGTATTAAAAGGAGTTATAACTTTATAAGTACTTATTGGAAAAGTCCATTTGTGAAGCACGTCCGCTTTTGATTGAGAAAGATACCCTCTTTCAAAGTAACTTATATCTTTTACGAAGGTACGTTTAAACGAGCTTAGGAGCACGTGTAGCAAGAATATGACATATTAATTTATTTATACGTTTACACAGAAGTGCACCCAAATGTACTGAAGTAGGTAGGTAACTTAATGCCACAGGAGGTGATGTAGGGACAAACAGTGGTTCGTGCAATCGTACAGCATAATATTAATATTGAAATATATTCAAGGCTTATAAAAGCAAAAAATGACAAATACGGTGCATAAAATTCTGTTGTTTGGCGTGAACTGTGAAAACCAAAAGAATTTCACAAATATTCAGGTAAAAACGCGAGGGCATAGCTTGTTTTGAAAACAGACAGATTACAATACATAAGTATTTATTGAAAATATATAAATTCATGAACTATAAATACAACCTAGATGCAAATAAAATATATTATATTAGACAATTTGAAAAAAGTAATGGAAAAACATTACCGCTGCAATATCCGCTCAAAGTAGATTAATTCAAAGTCAAAATATGTATTTATTGGTGCGATTTTCGGTAACATAACAGGTATTTTATAAATTTAAATTTTAGAAGCTCAAAATCTACCCTTCAGGGCGCACACTACTAGAATTTCAAAATTACATAATGTCTATTAAAAAAGTACGTGTAAAAATACCCACTTACTTTAGTAATACATACCTACCTATAATACCATGAATTTGAAGGATCATTCAATTTATCTCAGGAAAGATTAATGTAAACGATAAGAAACGAGTAGACCTCATAACCCTTAAACCCCTTAACCAAACTATTTCATAATAGTAATATGGGACCCCATTCCTTTATTCCATATTAAGTAAACATCCAACGACGACGACAATAAGACTCGCATAGCTTTTTTATTGAAATATTTTCCTGTCTTACCTACTATGATATCGTGGATTTCCACTCACATACATGATTAACTTGACTTTTGTAAATCTCTTTTTTGCCAGACTCTTAACTACCGACTAAAACCACGTCCACGTGTTCCGTCGCACGTCAGCGCCGGTGGTCGCGGGAACGTACGAGACGACCACCACTTTGATTGACCTGCGACATATTTTTTATTCTGTTTGCAATGAAAAAATATACAGGGTTATTTTTTAATCACCAGCCAAATTTTCACAGGATGTTCCTCTCATAAATATGAACAACTTTCACTACAGGACCAAGTCGGTTATCTATAAAGTCTTATTTGAATATGTATAAAGCTTTTTTATCTTCACTTCTAGCTTATTTAATGTATAATATTTTTTATAACGGTAACGCACTGTTCTATTATTTATTTTTGTGTTAGTTATTCTTGCGTATGGCACTCGTGGGTTGCAGCTGAAAATCAGCGTCAGATAGTACACCCTGTGTTCTCATCTGACATTATGCTGAGCTGAGGCCCTTTTGGCATTATAATCGCTGTATTTTATAGTTTTAAGGTGTATTTCTGTTGTGATGCCAATAAACGCATTTTTCTTTCTTTCTTTCTTTCTTTCTTTCTCGAAAAAATATATACTGTTGCATACAAAAGTTCAATAGGTATTCGATCGAAATGTATGCAACAGCTGATTCTTTCTTCGAGATTTCCGAGATAGTTCCTTAGTGAAATTTATTCATATTCATGGTTAGAACATCTCTTGAAAATTTGGCTGGTGATAAAAAAAAATACCCTGTATATAAATAAAAAATTTAAAAAAATTGGGGTAGGTTGATGTGCTGGCCTCTGTCCTACAAAATAAGTACGCTTACTACTAATGGAATGACAGCTCGATTCGCCTTTAATTCACCTACGTTTTCACGTGGTGATTTTAGCAGTAAGCACAGCTGATTTATCAGTGTCAATAATTTATTCAACAATAATGGAAACACGTACGGATTTTTTCAAGAGAACGCATAATTCAATAACCAAAAAGAAACAAATGATATTTATTGGTAACAGGTAAAAAGTTTAAGAACTGTATAACATTAAATTAACAAAAAAAAATGAAAAACAAATGGCATGTCTCACGGCTGCGCCAAAAGGCTCATTTTAGCGATAATGCCAGACAGGTGATATCTGTCGCTGGTTTTTAAATGCATCTTTTGGGTCGAGTGACGGTTAAGTAGCACAGATCATAGTGTGTTAATATTGTACACATAAATAGAAAAAAAAGCTAAAGAATTTTCTGAATCTAAATAACGGTATGGTGGAAATTAATAGTGTAACTAAATTATCTATTTTCGTGATGGGTGTTATATACCTATAGGTTCAACTTTTGATTGTAACCTCTAAACAGCTCTTTAAGGAGGTCGTTATACCTGACCAGTTGGTTAGGCGTGGTGCCTTGTCTGTTTAGTTTTTCAGCAAAACGAACTAAGCCACTACCTGTACAATACTAACGTCAAGTTTTTGCGCTATTGTTATGTAGAATACGAGGTCGACAATGAGGCAATGTGATTCAATGGATAATAGACTATTTTTATTAACTTGTGTTCCTTGTTTTTCCTGGTGTTAGGAAACTTGGTATGTTACTGCGAAGCTGTACTCTATGCTGTGACTAATTCAGTTTAATAAGTTTATGACTTAAAAAAGCTGACTGCGCTAGGTATTAATTCCCATATAATAAGTTACTTAATATAGTAATTTTCAGCAAAGAAAAACAAAAAGAAAATTATATGTTTACAAACAGTTCTCAATTGATGAAAACAAATTAAAAATAAACTCATTTGTGCCAAGAGTAGACGACGCGACGATGCTAGAGACAGTACATACTGCATATCAAGCTACCCCAGACTGTCAAATTTTGGCAATTGAACATGAACCTTATTCCATTTTCAATAAAGTTGACTTCAAATAATTTTGACGCATTGGGGTAGCTTGATGTGCTGGCTTCTGTAGAAGAATTTGAGTTTCACCATATTTTTAGGTGCCTACATAAAACATATTGCGCAACAACATACAGTAATGAGCACCTTATATTTACGTTACTAACGAACATATTATTTTCGAAACAATAATTAGTACATAAATAATATCAGCTTATTACTGTCTAACTGCAGGTCAAAGGGAGATTAGGAACGAGCATTAATTACCACGCTTGCTCAAGACGTGTTGGCTATGAAATAGATGTTTTTCAAATTTGCAATGACAATAAAGATATTAAGGTTGTAGTTGAATCGTTATTATGCGAGAAAATCTATGGTATGAACTTAGCGTAAAGTGTAAGGCGACTGTATCTACCACGCCCGCCATCGCGTCATCTAAATCGTAACAATATTTGTTACAGAAACAATTAAGTGCTTAAGTTATAAGGAAAATATTGCTTGCACAAGGTATTTACATTAAAAAGTTAATATCTACATAACTGCCTAGTTGGTTGCAAGTGCGACTGCAGACCGTGAGGTCCTGGGTTAGATTCATACATCTCATTACGAAGCTACCTAATTCAAATTAATTATTTGACTTCGACTTTGGGCACACACTAGTTTGAGTTTTTTCATAAGGAATTATCCCGGTAGCTACCCTGGAGAGTGTCTTAGGCGATTGTCACACTGCCACGCATCACGCTGCTGGTTGCGTGTTCCGGTGTCACAAATCTGAACGCATTGTCTGTGTGTTGGACAGTGCGGGATTTCTATACAAACAGAGATACTTACAAGCAATGTTAAAACCAGGGACCGTACAACCCCGAATATGAGTTAACTCTTTCGAAAGGGTTACGGGTTGCGCGCCCACAGTAACGGAAGTGGTTACCTCTTGGTAGTGGTAGTCCTTTCATAACACTAACGTTAGGGTAACCCTTTCAATAAGTTAACTTGTACAAGATGTTACCGGCTCTTATTTGATATTCAATTGAAGAAGATAACCCTTTGAAAGGGTTTGTCGGGGTAATCAAAAGGTTTTAAATCAAATCATTTTAAATTACGTTGGAGTGGAGGAATAAGTATTGACCTTGGACGTTTACGCAACACTCAATACTTTATTGCATTCTGCATGTTTATTTTTAGGTGGTAGCTTATAATTAGATAGGTACTATGGACCCTGTCGGGCACAGCAAAATAAGTCAGTTTGGAGAGGAAGCATAGCTCCCGCTGTCTGTCCCTATATGTATATGTTTAGACCTTTATGAGTCTATTACGTATACCTACACCTCAGCGCAAATTCGGATTTCACCTACACTTCCCCGCGCCAACTAACTCTATCCCGCTCGCACACACAGTGCTCCCGGTACCACGCGGTTAAAGCAATTGTGTGAGGGTAAACTGCACTTTTATTGTATTACGGGTACTGATATAATATCATTTAATTTTAGTTATATTATACATTATACATAAATAAATTTATGTAATTATTTAATTAGTAAAATAACAGTCTGACGCGTTTTAAATAATTATGTAAGTACCTACGACCTCCGGCATTGCAGTTAGGGCCACTTACAACTAGACCAACAGGGATCTGACTTTGCCAAAGACATTTGCACGAAGAGACTAATGCGCGCATGGAATTTGTGCGATTGGACTTTTGCGCGCCAGGACACCTACGCGAATGAACTTTTGCGCGTAAGGACAGATGCGCGACTTAATGGCCACTGAGGTTTACTCAGTAGAGTAAACATAATATCATGCTTGTTATACTTGAAGGTGGTTTTTTTTGGATTTTTCGTCATAGGTGTCGTTTCCGAGGTTTTCGCGGCCGCTGATTACGAAAATGAGCTCAAAATGAAAATCCAAGTTGGCGCCCAGGAAAATTTCTTGTTTTTTCCATCACGGGTGTCGTTTTCGTGGTTTTCAGGGTCACTGATTACGAAATTAAGGTAAAAAAAATCAAATATGGTGCCGAGGAGAATTTTCGGTTCATCAAATACAACTGGAATGATCAATATAGAGATCGGTTCAATGAATTGAATGAATTTTATTTTAACCTAATTTTCGTTATCAGCGACCCGAAAACTATGAAAACGACACCCCTGATGGAAAAACATAAAACTTTCGTCGGCGCCATCTTTGATTTTCATTTTAACCTAAACTTCGTAATCAGCAATTCCGAAAACCATAAAAATGACACCCATGACGGAAAAACCAAAAAATTTCGTCGCCATCTTGGATTCTTCATTTTCATGATCAGCGACCCCGAAAACCATGAAAACGACACCCCTGACGGAAAACCCTGAATAATAATATTATCTACACTAGCTTTAACCCGCGGCTTCGCCCGCGGGGATGTCGAACTTCCATCTCCTATGTTTTTCCTTTAAGGGTTGAATTTCCAAAAATCGTTTTTGAGTGGATACTTACTCTTCACTAAGAACACCTCTTCAAGTTTCATGTCTCTAATACCACAGGTTTGGGCTGTGCGTTGCTATATATTAAACGTAATAATTTTAGCATAATACTTCCGAATAGACTTCTTTCAAAGTTGATCCTTCCGGTATGTATGCATAAAGATGTCTGGAACTACTGACCAGGGAAAGAGCGCCGTACAACTGATCATGCGTAAAACAACTGAGACAGTTTAGATCAACCTGCCCAGGCGTATTGATTACAACCGTACATACCAAGTTAGGTTAAAATCCCTATAATAGTTTTTGAACTATGCGTGCACATACATACAGACAAACCAATGCAATAAAGAATTGAGTATTGAGTATTGAAACCGACAGACAAAACATTTACTGATTGCATTTTTGGCATCAGTATCGATCACCAATCATCCTCCAATATTAATTTTGAATATATATTCAATGTACAGACTTGACTACTCTACAGTATAATTATTATAAGTATTATTTATTATCTTAATAGTGTGTGATAGTCCATTGAATTTTATGGCAAACTATATTGTATCTTAAGATAAAATATTATAGTACCTATCTTAGTCGTGTATAGCGCCCCTTGGTGAACTACACTGCGGGTGACGTAACCTACGACAAACTTATTATTTGCGGTTAGTACAGTAGTCGAGTCTAGGGATCGAACCGCAAAATTAAGTTTGTTTTTTATTGTATGTGCTTTTCCGGGATAAAAAGTACCCAGTGTAGTGCCCAGGATATTCAAAAATAAGTATACCAAGTTTCATCGTAATCGAACCGGTAGCTTTTGCGTGATACCTGAACATACAGACAGACAGACAGACAATTTTTTTTTAAATCATATTTTTGGGTTCAGTGTCGGTCCAGTAACTCCCCCTGCTATTTATTATTTTGATATTATCAATGTACAGAAAGAACACCGGCGAACTCCCAAATAAATTTTTGTTGACTTTTTTTTTTGCGTTGCCTATGAAAAATATCTAAAAGTATAGAGTTTGAATTTCTGAACAGTTTTTTCTTTGGTTGTACTTTTATAGGAAGTCAGGAATTAAAGATATTTTATTTTTAAGTTTTAGAGGTTAAGACTATTTAAAAGGATATGTCCGCTATAATCTTAGCACAAACAATCGTGTTTATTTTAACATTTGTATTCTGATGCAGACATGTATTTCCTAAGTATATTAATTAGTAGTTAATTGCTTGTTACTAACAACTTTTATGGACTGTTTTGTCTGAAATAAATCATTTTTTTTTATTAAGGTTATACAAAAAAATGGTCTAGGTACCAACAACTGGGAAGGTATATTTATTTTTATAGCGGTAGTAGATACTTACTTCATTTCGTTGCTTACATGTTTGCCTCTTTTTTTTACGCCAACCGAGTTTATTTTCTGTTTTATTCCGAAAATTACGTAATTCACGAAAAACTTACTGGAATTATTTTATATCAAATAAAATTAGTTATCCCGCCGCGTCATGTTTCGTGTGGCGTGAGCGCAAGCGACATAAGCTCCACGTTCGTAAGCCGAAGCGAGACTGAGCGGGGGGCCAGGCGGCAGGGCGGACGGCTCCAATGCGCGATAGTTAAGGTATTTCTTTTTACAGTGGTAATTTTCAAAATTTAAAATATAGAATTATATATTTTATGAAGTTTCATGATCTAATCTATTAATTACAAAGTGATTTCTGCAGTCGTTTTAATCTTAAGTCTTTGGACGCCACGTCGGACACACGTTGACCGCGAACAATTAAATTTCTATTGTGTCTGATAGTTGGCAGTCAACGTGTTAAGAGGTTTTTGCTTAGCAAATTGAGGTATTAAAACTACGCAACGGATTGTAATTGGGTTTTTTAATAGATAGAGTCATTCAAGAGGAAGGTTTATATGTATAATACATGTATAATATAGCAAAGAAACACTGATCATTTTAGAGAGATTATTAAACGCATGCGTTTGACCACTATCTAACCTGACGGCAAGCGATGATGTGGTCGACGATGCAGTAAGCTTTCCTAGAAGCAACCTGTTCACTCTTGACTTAAAGACCCCTTGGTTGTTGCTATCTCTGGAACACCGACTCCGGCAGGAATTCCACACACATGGTTGGGATATCTATCATGTATCGGTGGTGCAGTGCCGAACGTCTGGTGGCCGATGATGAAAAGGGCTTGGTGGAATTAAATCGTGCAATTCCGATAGAAAACCGATAGGCTAGCAACTCGGCGTCGATGCTCAAGATTTTGAAGTTTTGACTCAGCGAGTGCATCATTGCCGATGATCTTCTTGGCTCGTTTTTCAATAGACTCAAGCGCATCAAGCTGGTATTTGGCGGATCCGTCCCAAAGATGAGAGCAGCTGTGCTATTCTGTAATAGCAGATCACTTCGAAAGTCATTTCGCAAATCATCTCGAAAGTCATACTCACTACGCTTCTCATGTCGCCTGTACTAGTTTCGGTATTAACATGTCAACGTCAAAAAACTCACCTGTTTTAGTTCCTCTCACTTTGGTCATCACTTGGTGGCGCCAGTGTCGAAATCACTCCATTTAAGAATACGTTATTTTAATTTCACATGATTTAACTGCGGATTCAGAAGTGATTTCGCAAATAAACGTTTCAGAATAGCACTGCAGTACTCCATACACGATCGAACTTGCACTTGATAAAGGTTAAGCAGCTGTTCCGGTGTGAAGTAACGGTTCGCCTTTGCAAAAAGTTGGTATCCCTAACTTTTTTGTAGCTATCTGAGCCTTTGCCTCGATGTAAGAGCTATGAGAGTGGATGACAACGTTACACCAAGAAGATCAAGATGGTCGGTTATCGGCACGGTTACACCTCGAAAAGATGGAGCCGGGTGAAATAGACTCCGCTTGGCGGGAAACAGACACGTTTGGGTTTTCGCAGCATTGAACTCGACCAAATTGGCTTCACCCCACTCGGTGACTGCCTTCAAGGATAAGTTCAAGCGCTCAACCATAGCTTCTTGGAGAAACTGGATCTGTGACCCACTAGCCCGTGCGTCAGACATGTAGCTCTCGTCAACAGTGCTGTCGTCTGCATACCCAAAAGTACCGAGCTTAAGCAAGCGCAACTATCTTATTCCGCAAAGAGCAACCGTTACTTGCGTACAACAAATATCAATTACAACTCGGATGGAGCGACCACTCAGGAACTCAGCAATCCAAACACATAGACCAGTGGGCAGACCGAAAGAAGAAAGCTTACCAATGAGACTTTTGTGCCAGACCCTGTCAAAAGCCTTCGAGATATCGAAGGAGACGGCACAGTGTTTGTAACTAAACTCCTCCGAAGCGGCTAGCCCGATTCTTATGAAATTTTGTGTGTATATTTATTGGGTCTGAGATTAGGATGTTAACTAATTAAAAAAAAATGGTAATGAATTAAAACTAAAGCGGAACGAAGTTTGCCGGGGCACCTAGTTATGAATAAAGTTTAAAAAAAAGTAGAAAAAATAAATAAAATGTCAAAAAATAGAAATTTTAAATTCAAACGTCAAGTAAAAAAAACTTTTTTACAAAAAAAAACAACCGACTTCTTAAAAAAACACTAACAGGTGAAAACTAACTCCAGTTTCGGAAGTCTGTGGCTTTGGAGGTTTCGTTTCGTTCATTATTGGCCACCGACTTCCGAAACTGGAGCTATTTTTCACCTGTTAGCGTTTTTAAGAAGTCGGTTGTTTTTTTTTGTAAAAAAGTTTTTATTTTGCAATTTTTAGTTTCTTCGTATGTAAAGAAAGTCTTTTAAAACTTCAAAGAATCATTGAAATTGGTTAACAATTGCTAAAGAAGTTCTTTCTAAAGATTAATCTGTACATCTCTGCCGGGCCCCTTTTAAAATAGAAGGGCGTAATGTTATGTTATGGAAATACAAGAACTCTGCATAGACATCTGACTATAGCAATTGCAAATAATTTGCTGTTATGCGTTGAAGAGTTCCGTCGCATGTCTTTTTCATCAGTTTTTCTTCACAAAATTAAACTTTCTAAATGAAAATGCTTGATTTGTTACTAAAAATGTAAAAATCGCTGTATCTATATTTTTTGAAGAGTTCCCTCAATTCCTCGAGGATCCCTCATCAGATATGAGTTTTGATACAAATGGGACCAATCTGCTATATCCTATCAAATAAAAAAAGAATTTTGAAAATCGGTCCATAAATGACGGAGTACTGGTAACAAACCCTAAAAAAAAATAGAACCGAATCGAGAACCTCCTCCTTTTTTTAAGTCGGTTAATAATCTAATCTAAATAATCTAATAATCTAATCTTTATAAGTCTACAGACTACTAGGTAATCGTTTACAGAGAAAGTAGCATTTATTTAACAAAAAGAAAACCTGAGTCTCTTAAAAAATATATTAATTTTCTAAGACACAAATTGCATTTGCTGCTCTGAGAAAGTGCATCGTATTCATAATATCTATGTACGGCATCCCGTCTCGGTTGTGATTTTTTAAAATCTTACAGTTAGACGCAGCTCTTTTCCCTTCGGGCACTAAATGATGAGTGTGATGATCGAATAACATAATTATGATTCCGTAAAAAGACAACATTATACATAAAACAATCCCGATTATTCCAGAAAAAAAATACATTGAACTTTAAAATCACTGTGATAATAACTATAATCGTATGTTTCGGAGTTGTATGGAGTCGCTAGGGCATGGACTGCGTGTTGCGACTTGACGCATATCTGCCGAATGCATGCAGTTTAGTACTTTAAAGTAAAGGCACGAAAGATAAAATTACAATACATGTAGTCTGAATGGGTAACTCTGTTATAGTCGTTGAAGGGGTAACCCGTTCCAAACGTGTAACCATTAAAAAGTATAACCCAACAAGAATGGGTTTTTGAATATACAGGTAATCAAATCGAAAGGGTTTTGAAGAGGTTATCCATTGAAGTATGTGTGGTGTAACAATTAATGACAGATTGAGGAATGATGATATAAAGCAACGTTGTGGTTTAAAAGAAGATGTAGTAACAAAAATTGAAAAGAGTATGCTTAGATGGTTTGGTCACGTTGAAAGGATGGATGAAAGGCGACTAACGAAAGGTATTTACAAGGCAGAAGTAAGTGGGAACGCCGGGAGGGGACGCCCTAGAAGGACATACAAAGACCTTATTGGTGAGGTTCTTCAGAAAGGTCAGGTGCGTAGTACTCGCAACCGGCGTGTGTGTATGACAACATGTATGAATGTAAACGAAGCAAAAGAAGTATGTAAGAATCGTAGCATATGGCGCTCTGTAGTTTCTGCCTACCCCCATGGGAAAAAGGCGTGAGTTTATGTATGTATGTATGTATGTATGTATCCATTGATGAGGGTTTTCGTAAAAAAGGGTAACACATATGAAATTGGTTTTGAAACAACACTTTGTCAAAACCCTATCAAAAACCCTTTCAATGGGTAACCAAAATCGTCCCTGGTTAAAACACGTATTCTGCGCTTAAACTGCGTGGTGCGTCAGATACGTGGCACTGTGTTTAGTGTTCAGATAAAAGTAATAATCTTGCCTCCTATTATTTGAGACTTAAAAACATAACAGCATAATATGATTATTTAACCCCTGGTGCTGCTCAACCCCTCGCAAAATACAGGCGTGATTTTATATGGAAATGTTAATCAACGTAAATGTAACCAATAATATTCCTCTCCATTCATTTGACATGGCTTTCAATTCCAATTCATCCAATATGCACTAAATAGTTGTAAAACTAGTTCTCCCTAGCTTTGAGATGAAAGGGGAAATTAAAGCGAAGTGATGAAAGTGCTTTAGAAAAACTTCGTATGTAGGATGTTCACAAGCGAGCGCTGCATTTCTGAATAAAGTCTTTTGAAAAATGTGTAATAAAGAGGAGTTTTGAGATTATATACCCAAGAAGAAGATTCTGTAATATTTAACGTGTTACTGAAAATATCGTAGTTAGTAAATTAGTTTCACATTAAAAATATTAAATTTGACAAAATATTATATATTTGACTTGCTTTTACTAAATATGTTGAGGTAGCCATGAACATGCAATGCTTTTGCTTTTGGACCAACTATTTAATTCTATGATTCTCTCCTTTTCTTTTTGACATAATATTATATAGAATGTGAAGGAATGAGGAGCACATTGTAGGAAAAGTTTTCAGTGTGAATATGAAGGGTTTCAAGAAGACAAAACAACCGATGGATTCGTTATATGAAAGATGATATTCATTATATGGGTTAAGAAATAGGTGACTAATGAGATGACTAATAATAAAAGAATCCACCCACGGCTATGCTAAGACCTCGCGGAGCACTATTTTCAACGTTAAAAAAGTTCATAAATAATAGAGATAGTGTTCCAGAAGTTGGGAATTTTTTATTGGAAATTTCCTTCTCTTTTAGGATCTCAATTCAAAATTCCTTAAATATAATTTTTTAGAAGTTATTCACGAGAAACTAAATACCATTTTTAAATCTTATTTTGTTAATAACAATCGCTATTTTTAATTAATGTGCTAATAAACCCTTAAAAAAAATTCTGGAAGTCATTCCGAATCGAATGGGTTATCGCACAATTTTTTTAGAAGCTTTATTTCTATTTAACACGTTTTTGAACTTGTTGACTAGACTAGAAGCTTTCAACGATGCCTAATTTATCAAATTTTAGTACGCAATTTAGAAGTTACGAGGGAACAGATTAACGTACATAATTAAACACACCGCGGTCAAAATCACAACCCTACGTTGACCCTCCGCTTTGCCATAGTCGAGTAATTATATTATAAATTGTGGAAGAGGCAGAAAAAAGATAATGACTATTAAAAAGCAAAAAGTTTCATAGAAAATAATAATTTATTTTTCTTTTTGTTACCTTCTTGCGCCTACCATGTTCTGTCTCTGCACCACCTTAAGGTAGACTGGTAGAAAATGCCTAAGGCATTAAGTCCGCCTTTGCACAGTTTATTTTACTAGTGCATAAAGTTTTAATAAATAAAATAAAAAGTTTCCTGTAAACATTTTGTATTAAACGTGGTCCTTATTGAAGGAAGTTATTTCCCTAACTTCCATTTCACTTCTGGTAAATAGATACCTAGACAAAGAGTAAAACATTTAAATAGGGTATCAAACTGTACAATACATAAATCTTGCGAAGAGCATCCTGAAACGTCTATCTACGCTGAGACTCTGATTTATGTAAATGTTGCAGATTTTGCTCTTAAACCCCTGAAATATTTCAGCATTATTCTACTAGCGATACGTACGTATAATACTCTACTTTTTGCATAAAAGAAAACTTGTTTAATTTGAGAGTTGAAAATTTGATTAGTTTTATACATTAGATATTTAAGAATTAATAATAACACGTTACCCGACAATTGACCTCACGAAATTAATACCAAGAAAGCAGAAAACATATTTTATTTTTATCATCAGACCAGTGCTAGCCTAGTGGTGTGATCAGCGAACTGACAAAATGATGAAATGAAATTATATTTATTTCTGTTAGTAGATCTTCCCAGATACTTTTACTTGTCATTTTTTTGAAACTAGATGGCATTTCCAGAATGATATTTTATTTGTCTTTTTTTGACTGGCCTGTTGGTCTAGTAGTTATTGACCCTGACTGCTATGCCGGAGGTAGTGCGTTCGATTCCCACCCAGGACAAATGTTTGTGTGATGAGCACGATCATTTGTTCTGTGTCTGGGTGTAATTTATCCATAATATGTATGTATTTAGAAATATATAAGTATGTTTATCAGCTGTTTAGTACCCATAACACAAGCTCTCAAGCTTAACTTGGGACTAAATGGCGTTGTGTGAAAAGTTGTGGAATATTTAGTTATTTATTTATTTGAGAAGAAATGCCGAAAGAAACTCAGGGGTCATGGTCTCTTTTAAAGTCCAGACATAAGATTGTATTCATTTATTATGCGAGTCCAACGATGCAGGGCAAAGTCTGGAAAAGCCTTTTGAAGAAAGAAAGAAAGAATCAATTCAGCTTTTAGTTGACCTGTCCCGACAGACGGCATGCATGCTTCAGTCATAGGTTCCCATTCATAGCTTCACATTCGAATTTCCTTTTCTTTACTTTTGATTACGCAAATATGGCCAGTAACAGGTACAACCTAATTGTTTATTGTACTAATTAAAAATAGTGGTGTCTAAGTCAGAAGCGTGTGAGAACGTGGACGCCCTACAAGGACACACATAGACCTAATGGATGATATAATATACTTGCAAATGGCGGCTTGCATTTATGACCGGATGTATATGAACGAAAACTAAGCAAAAGATGTATTCGTCTCAATAAAGGCGGCTCTTTATAGTTCCTGCCCACCCCCATGGGAAAAAAGGCATGAATTTATTTATGTAATTAACAGTAACACATTAGCAACCGTGGGAAAGTAACGTGCGATCTTTCTAACTTCCCTTTCCGATATAACCTACTGTTTATACAGTAGATAGTTATCCGCTCAATAAAAATCGTAGTTACTCCAACAGACTATAAATTATACATCGTTACACCGCGCTCCGTCCGGTATTGGATAATGGCGTTAAATAATACATAGTAAATGTTAAATGGTATGATAATTGATCTAGTTATAACATTAATAATGTGTATAGACAGCTGTTTTGATTGTATGCCACGCAAGTATAACAAATTTTTACTTTACACGCGCCATTTGTGTTAAAAGTGTTTATACGTAAAATACGCGCTTTTACGTGGAGTTGCGGATACCCAGCTCTTAGCGGTATCTTTAATCTTTAACTTCGATGTTGGATACGATTTAGCCCTTATAACATAAGGCATATCACAAAATTAAATAACTAAACTAAACTTAGTCGTCTAAGGTGTCATTTCAATAAAACATTTATTTATTTTTATTATTGATAAGCACGCGTTTGACCAGTACCTCACCTGAAAGTAAGCGATGATTTGATCGACGCTGAAGCATGCTTGCCTAGAAGTTATCTATTCACTCTTGACTTTAAGACTCTTAGGCAAAAATCAAACATAAAGTAATATGAAAAAAAAGTTTTCATTCATAGAATGAAAGTACAGACGCCAGCACATCAATGTGTCAAATTTTACCAATTGAATTTGAACCTTATTTTGATTACTATAAAGTTGAAAAATGCTCAGAGAAATTTGACATATTGGGGTAACTTGATGTGCAAACTGTACAAACCTATGACGAATTAAAAAAAAAATGCGTAACTAAGTACCAATGTGACTTTTTCCATTCATATGTACTTTCTAAGTTTATCTGTGCAGGAAAACATCGTGAGGAAACCTGGACTTATGGTTAATATAAGTTTGAAATCGCCAATCCGCCTTGAGCAAGCGTGGTGATTTATGCTCGAGCCTTCTCTGTATGAGAAGAGGCCTTGGCCCTGCAGTAGGACAGTAACAGGCGGGTATTATTTTATTTTATTATTAATGCGTAAATTAGAGTCAAAGGCAGGTTTTTGCTTTACTTACGTGCAAGACTCGAAGAGGATAGTGGACGCACCCTAAAGAATTTACTGACATCCAACACCGGATAGTAAGTAAGTATGTAGATACTTAGATACCCTTAGTAAGTTTCTTGTTCTGTCAGTCAACTAGTATTTCTACACAGTCAAGAGTCTAACGTTTCTTTTCATATGAGTGTAAAGGTAGTCGTAGAATCATTGTAAGCAAAAGTTCCAGTCATTTCACTTGCTCTATTGTGTCATGAGAATAATACAATTACGATTGTAGATGTTAGCTATTATTGCATTATCAAGTTGAGCTTACTATTACTAACAACAACGATAATGCATTCTGGAGGCAGCTAAGCAGTGATACCTTAGTTAAAGTGTGACTGACGGACTCCCAAAATAATGAAAATCTACATAAAAATTAAAAACTAAAAAAATTAAAATAAAAAATTTTCACAAAAAATACAGAGGCCCAGGGACGGCATGATCTCTGACACCAGGTTAGGCACTAAACACACGTAAGAAGAAACTGCTGAGAAGATGCTGCTGGGGTTGCCACGCTTCTACTGTGCATCAGGAATTAAAGAAAGAAAGAAATGATATTTATTGGCAACAGGTAAAAATATGCACACACCGTTAGTGTGCATATTTTTACCTGCTGCCAATAAATATCATTTCTTTCATGAAAATAACAAAGTGAAAATGTTGAATAAAAAAAAATGTTGGTGTTGTTGTTGATGTTGTTGTTGTTGTTGTTGTGAATGTTTGCGAATGCGCACACTTCTAGACATCAGACTGCTATCTGCTCCCCTGAACTATCCCCACCCTATGGGGACAGTTCAAACAGTCTCTCGAATGTAATTGTGGGAAAATTCGTTTATGTTCTTCCTGTGAAATCTACATGATTTACTAACAATTTACAACACGTGCTAGTGTACAGTTATTTTTTATGTAATAATGAAGGACACAACCAAGCTACTCTAGGATAAAAAAATAAAAAAAATGTAAAAAAAAATGCTGTAGATTTTTTCAAACTCGATGTCCAGTATAATAGCCATTGTCGAATTAAGGGTATCGAAATAAACTAAAAATCATCCACATAAACGAAAATCAAAAGATTTTATTTTAAAACTTTTTCTTAAAGAATTTACCATCTCGACATTATTTCACTAGAAAATTTTCAACGAAAATACATTCAAAGGAATTGCCGTTAATAAGGAAATTACACTGAACATTTCTATTAATAAAGTTATTATGAGTCTTCCTCACAAATTTATTTTTAGTGTCAATTTGTGTTATCACGGTACCTTTTATAAGGTTGAGGGTTGGTACTTAAGTACCATAAGTACCTCAATTAAATGAAAGGTAATTACGACCGAAGTTTGGCTTTAACAATCGAGTAATTTTATCAATGATGCCCTATTACGTAGGCTAAGTGTTTATTGATAAAATTAATTTGTTCTTTCGGTGATTCGTAGTATTTGAGTTTGGACAGAACAAATTTTGTTTTATCGTCACTTTCTTTGCTCACAGTTTTCTTATAAAGGTACCTACTGACGTAGAAATTCAACATTCAAAGCACTAGGTAGATCGATATGTGTCTTTTTATATTTATTAATACGTGTAGTAAAAACTTCGACTCCCTTTATAAGACTTTTTTACGCACGAATTGTATTTATTAAAACATGAAAAGTACTTTAGAAGCTATGAGAGAATAGATGAACCTTCATACACAACTATGATAATCTTTAACCTCCTTTTTGCTACGCCGCCATCGGCGATGTCGCGTAATAAAGCTATATATTATATAGATACGTTTGCACGTTTGTACAAATTCAGAGGTGCCTACACTAGGGTCATCTTTTAAACACAAAATAATGGAAGCTTTCAGGAATCATGAAGCGGACACACGTAATGAAAATATTGTAACAAAAGGGATTTTAACAGGAACCGCGGCGGAAACAAAGCAATTTTTGGAGCGAGGAGATTAAAAAAGATTCTTACATGAAGTATGTACCTAAAGCAAAAACGCTTCCTGGTTCGAGTGTGAATTTATTATTTTAACACGTTTTTCTCATTTATATTCTCCTTTATTGTACAGCGTATTAAGCGCGAAGATTCATGGAAGGTTTTTGTTTCAAACCAGATAAGATAACAGATTTTCTTTATTTGTTTTTTGCTTTTTTATGCGTGTGTCCATCTAGTTAGTCGGTTTGGACACAGGTTTCTTCTCTGTGAAAAAGAGTGGGCTTTAATGTACAGACGCCAGCACATCAAGTTACCCCAATGTGTCAGACAGAATAAGGTTCATATTCAATTGGGAGAATTTGACACATTGGGGTAACTTGATGTGCTGGCGTCTGTACGACGCGGACCCATTGCCGGTTGTTAGATGTCACATGTCTTCATATTTTTTTATTTTAAAGACAGGCTTGCTTACAATGTTTGTGTGACCAGAAGACCGGACTCTGCTTGAACCAGTGAATTAGTCAGCATTGCAATTCAATCTGGCAATACCTTTTAGACAATCTTCCCCGTTGACATAGCTGAGGATGAAATTGTTGGTTGCCTTGTGATTCTTTCCTTTTCTTTCTTTTAGACACGTTTAATATTAAATTCTTTTTTTTTTGCTGTCACTTAATAACTTTTATCAGCGTTTATCGTAATTGCAAGTATAATAATGACTAGCAGACGTCACGCGGTTTCACCCGCGTAGTTCCCGGTCCCGTGGGAAAACAGGGATAAAAAGTAGCCTATGTCACCCGGGGATAGTGTAGCTTCACAAAGGTGAAATTTTTTTTCAAATCGGTCCAGTAATTTTGGAGCCTAATCAATGCAAACAAACAAACAATCAAACCTTTCCTCTTTATAATATTAGTATAGATAAGGTGAGGACTTGAGGAGTCTGTAATTCTTAACTTAGACCAATTTATTCATTGCTAACACATATCTTCCTATAAAACAAATTTTAAATCATACCATCCACACTTATAAATACTGTAAGCATTAAAATCATGCATAAATAAAAACAGTAATTTGTTCTAAACCCTGAACAACTCAGTACTTTTAAAAACGGCTATTCGTCATATTTTATGTTCTTTAAATATTTTAAAACGCCCCATTTGTTTGCTGTTGAATGTTTGAAAAGTTGTTAAACTTTTAGGTGCAGCTAAGTTGAAAACTAAAGTGCTGCACTGACAGGTTGTAAAGACTGCAGAAACAGACGTTTACACCGCTTTACTTCGTCCTGTTTAGTGCAAGTGGAGAATCATGTTGACAAAGATATAGTGATGCTAGATATGCAGTTTTATTGTTGAACATGGTGAACTGAAATATCAACCTAGAATGACCTAGGTATTCATTTTGGATTAATGATCTACATATACACACACAAGTAGCAGAAGGTGTGGCTTTTACTTCTTTTTAGGGTTCCGTACCTAAAGGGTTCACCCGTCTATCAGCTGGCTATATCTCATGAGCCGTAATACAGTTGTTTTTTTGTTCTAGTGTGTGTATTTATTACAGCTATTACAAATAAGAAACAGAACTAAATTACAAATTGAAGGTGATACAAGAAATGTATTTTTTTATGGTTTTGCTAATGATCTAGAAATGGCAGAATTAGTAAACTAAGAACTATTCAGAAGGGACAAATTGAATCATTTTTAATTTAATTAAAATTAATTTTCTCAGCTTTCAAAAAATTTGACTTTGAACACACATTGACACGCAAACATTTCTTTATGTAATAGTTCAATAACTTGTTTATTAACGAATACATAAACGTTATCTGTTTAATCCTAGTATATTTTTTAAATATATTATATAAATAGTGTCGCTTTTAAATAAGTTGATATTATTAATCTACTTATTCGCAGTTTAAACTAAGACACTTCTGGGATTAATAATGCTGGATCTAGTGGACAGATTTAAGTACCTAGTTCTTGGCGGTAAATCGACTGAACGAACAAGTTGTTGGAATCGGAGCGTGTCTGTATGTACAGACGAGTACAGCACTGTCAGGTAATGACAGCACAGTGTTAATGGCTACATGATTGGCGATTCCATTACAAAACAATTGCACTTTATAGATCTATTGAAGTTTTGTACCACAAGTTAATCTCGAATAAAAAATAATAATAAAAATTCGTTTGTACAAAATTAGAAGCGAGCCCAAACAAAGCAAAGCCTGTCTTGGGGAATAAATCTTTATTACACACACAGAGTGGAACGGACAACGTCGCATTTCTGGATACTATGTGTTCCTTCCATGATCCTAGCGTTGAATTTTTTTGGTCGACTTTTCTACTTTCCTAGTTTTTCTTGCTTTAAACTGTATAAAATCATGATTTCTATCCAACTCAATGTAATTTTAATTGAAATGAGTGGCTTATTAACTTTTAAAGGGAAATTCTTATTGGATTCGATTTAAACGATGAGTACTTTTTTGCAGATTTGGGCAAAACTTACACCAGGAAAAATAATCATAATCACCAAACCAACTAAATATTTTAACGCCGATAGTTAAAAGTCGTGTGCTGCAGAATTCATTAAAAATTTGTGTGTATTCTAAGAAGTTTATTAAATAATTCCTACTAACTGTAAACAGCTCCCAAGGGTTGTAGCTTGATAAATAACCCTTATATAGAACTGAATTTTTAAATTTCAGTTTCAAAAGATTTTTTTAATCCGTCTAGTAGGTCCAGTAAGCAGTAAGTACTCTTCAATTTTATCAAATTAGTATTTAATAAACTTGAAAATAAAAGGCTATAAATAACTTGATAGTAAAACATCAACTAACACGTTTAGTTGTAATTAACTGTGTGTTTATTCACATCGCAGTAATGGCCTTTTGTCGAACGTCGAACTGCTATTAATTACAATTATGTTAGCTTAAACTCTATGTAGTAGACATTTTGTCTGTCAATAGACGAAGGTAATTAACGTTCCGATTGATCGAATGCTTTGACATGTGACGGATAACAGGCTTATCTTGTAAGATATTACTTAGTATTAGAGTGATTCAGGCAATCAGGTCGTCCGTATAAGCCGATTGAGAATTTCCCGATTTCTGAGATACATTTTATACGGCGTATACAATGTATATCCTTAACACCAATTTAAGCAATTCGATTCAGAATGTTAGCATCAGTAACAGAGAAAGTTTTTATTAAAATTGGACCATTTTGGTCACTACCACCAACTGACAAAAATATATTTTTATTAACTCCAAAAACATGTTTGTTTTCATTTATCGTAGATACGTTCTCGGAGGTAACCTTGAGTATTTAATTTATATTTTGAAATCGGGCTATCGCAGTATACTGTCTAAAATTTATAACATTTCCAATATCAAATAGAATACAGGTCCGTATTAAAAATAATTGAAACGTATAAATTGTTGTTTTTAACTGAAATTGTTGCTTTTGGTAATGTATCGGTTTGACCTGCGGACTGACCTCTCGAAGTAAACACGTGTCTTATATTGAACACTTTGTTTGTCTGTGTGCAATTGAACTGGCAGCGACTTCTTACTTGTTTGTCGGTTTTGAAGAAATGGATAAGTTTTATTTACTTGCGAGCTCCTTAGAATTTATTTTTGGTCCTTTTCAATATAAGAAAATACACAGGATAATATCGGATGAAACATAGACAGAAGGTACTGATTAGTATTGTAAAAGCGTGACAAAAAGGTATGTAATCAATGCTTCAAGTCTTCGTAGTTTTGGTTTTAGTGTAACGCAAGTTTCCTAACGATGGTTTCCTTCGTCAATTCACCAGTGCTGATGTTTTTAACTCAAAAATTACTCAAAATCCTGGATACGATCTCACGACCTACGATCCGTAGGTCTTGAGATATACGCAAAGTAAAAAAGAATTGTGATGTCAGAGTTAAAAAGTGTAAGTCAAAAACGATTTTGAACACGGTCCTAAAATAATCTGCTTAGAATTAATGAAAAGGATGTGAGAGAACTATTATATTTAGGGTTTTTTTACCAACCTTTGTCAAGTCACCAATCTAGTGCTCGAGCAGAAATAGAAACGAAAACAGTCAGTCAACAACGGTTCAACGTTCCATTAGAGTGGACCGAATGGACGGGCAAAATATGGAAGTTTATGGGCGCTTTACAAATTGCTTGTCAAGCGATTGCATAAACCGAACCCAGTATTTTTATTGATCTACTAACTGAAAAACGTTTGCACAATCATCTGGAAAATATGTAGGTATTGGCAGTACCGGAATAAAAGTGAATAGAGAGGTTTTGATCAGTTTCTTATATTCAAGCATAAACCGAACCCAGTATTTTGATTGATCTACAGACTGACTAACAAATGTTTGCACTATCATCTGAAAAATATTTATGTAACTGAACACGATATATTGTAAAGTGGATAGAGAGGATTTCGACCAATTTTTTAAAACTCAAATATCCATAGAAATAATAATTATATTCTTAAAGTACAAGCTTGGTAATTTATCTTTAAGTAACTTGTTTAAGACTTTGGGCCAAGTTTTCAATTGACAAATTAAGTTTGTTGCTTTTATGCATAAACAAGAAACGAGTGAACCTAACCTGAACGAAAAAAAAAAGAAAAAATACCGTTTATTTGCAAAGATTTTGCTGGTTCGATCCTTGGTTCAAGTGTGCTTGTCGAAAAACATGTGAATGGTGTTTTAATTTCTATTTAAAAATAAAAGAATGTGTTCTTTACGCAACAATAATTTATTCATCTTAAGAATTAAAAAACTTTAAAGCGAAATCTTCGGATCCCTTTTGACGAATATTGTGCGCATTGAGGAGAGTTGGATTTTGGTATAGGTAGTTGAAGTATATATTGTGGAGAAGTAGTGCAGAAAACTAAAATGTTCGAAATTGCTACTTTTCATTGTTCATCTACATCTACTTCAAAAATATTTCTCATGGCTTTTCAATTACACAGATATAAGCTGAAGAAAATCGTATTTTTATTTCTGTATTGTATTTCATATTGGTTCCAACCAACTGCAATAAAAGACGTGTCCAATAAATTGTAGAAATATGACAAAGCTTTCATAAGGATATTTTGATTGCTATTCTTTATTAAAGTCGATACTTTGATCCTAATTGGATACGCTTGGTCGTATAATTGCAAGGAGGATTAAATTGAAACGGAAAATCTTGAACCCTTGTGATATTAAAAAAATGTCATAAATGCTAACAAAAAATATCCGAAAATTATGTAGATATTATCTAGATGTTAGATGTATAAGAGTAAATAAATAAACTATTACATATTAAATCAACTATGTTAGATACTATTCTTATAGTTTGTTGAAATTTTTTATAAAACAAGTTGTCCTAGCAGTAATTGTAAGAACTCATGTCGCTTGAGTGATACAGGTTCATCCTAGTACAGGTATCATAATTTGTGACGCCAATATTATTTCAAAGACTAAATACTGTATTTAACTTTAATTTTTTTTCGAATAAAGATGTATTTATTTATTTGAAAATGGACGTCCAATTCTTCCACTGCTAACTTACTTTTTTACTCACTTGCAGAATTGAATGATAAAATATCCCTGTATAACAAAAGATATTATTTTACGTTACGGACCAATGTAAAATAATATCTTTTGATGATCAGTATAGTTTTTCGAATAGTCTGGCTTTAAATCTCCCTTTATCAGGTATTTACCAATTTCATTTTAATGGACGAATTAAGACGAGCTTCTGGCTGTCCTCCATTCCGTCAGTCTTGGGCTTATCGGTGGTTATCATATACAACATTTTTCCACTTACTCATAAAACTAAAGATATTAAATACTCGACTACAAATACACATCAAGCCTTAGTCATTTTAGTTTGGTTTAGACTTGAAATTACTTACGGGAAGTCACCTGTTCGAAGAGTCCTAACATTAGGCAGATCGTAAATTGCTAAGAACCCTCCCACACGGTTTATCACCTTAGGGCTGAGATACAGATCTCATAGTAATTACCACGTACAAGTGTGTAATTTACTTGTTCTCAGATTCTAGAAACTCGTTAAAGTTCATGATGATTAAATCTCATTTATCAGCTCTTCACAATACACTGAACGTTATACGAGACGCAATTGTTTCTTTTACCCTTCTGAAAGGTCAATGGAACGAAAACTGATATCTGAAGTCGACGTTGTCACAACAACTGGAAGCAATGTACGTAGTAGACTTTAAGGATTCCAATCACGTGTTTCTCATTTCATTAAGCTACATCGTAAATTAAGTTTTAACGAACTAAACAGTGTATTGTTGTCCCTAGTATTTCAAGAAGTATTTACTGTTTTTTACAGCTTAGTACTTAGGTAATTACGTACAGGTGGTCTAATCCTAATATAGTCTATCTACTACCGAGGTTAAATTGAGGTTTTACGAAGTTTTCATTTCAGAATATAATGAACTATTCCAATTATTTTTATTTAACCTCACTTATGGCTAGATAAAAACAAAGTTGCCAACTTCCCCATTTGTACTTAAAATATGTATTTATTTTGAATGGCAACACACATGTAACTATAAATGTACAAATGTGTCAAATTTTCCCAATCGTATATGAACCTTATTCTGTTTGAGATAAAGTTGAAAAACGATCAAAGAAATTTGACACATTGGGGTAACTTGATGTGCTGTCTGTAAACTAAATGAAGCAAAAAATTAGAAATACAGGGGTCACAGTACTCATAAATATTCAACTACCTTCTTAAATGATATTTGGAATAATATGAATTTAAAATAACACTTTCGCGAAAATTTGCGATAACACTTCCCATAAAAACAACTAAACACAACTCCGTTTTACATAAAAAAAATTTGGTTAACCATAATTGATATTGCAAACTACACGCCAAGTCGTCCAACTATGTGTCGTGCAAACCTTCCTAGCGCAATTAGCTAATTAGTTCTTTTAATTAATTCTTGTATTACCTATTTTCTTGTAGACACTTTATACTGACCAAAGGGTTGGTATTTCCTTTGGTCAAAGAATAAGATTTGCCATTCAACATGGCAATGCTGCCAGTCTTCTGGGCACGTTTCCGAAAGACAGCTATGCGGAGCAGTACTTACTTTGACGCCAAGGTGTTCTTGATTTTATTTTATTTTGTATTCCAACTTTTTTTTATTTTATTTTGGTTTTAATATATTGTAATTAGGTTTATTTTATTTAGTTTTAATTTAATTTACAGAAATAAAATAAACTTATACACCACTAATTTTTAATTATTACAAATACTTAAAGGGCTTATTCTAGACGGTCTTCTCATTATATTTGTAAAGTATCAATAAATAATATTCATAAACAATATTAACAGCAAAGTTATTAGCGTTTTTTTATATCCCAAAAAGTCACCCAATTTCTGGAAATATTGTACAGGCTATTCATGACATAATATATTAGTATTCATTAATCGTCATCTCTCGCTCACGTTCGCGTGATCTCGCTTAAGCCTGCCCCGCCCCGCCACTAACAGCTGTTTTCGTTATTTAAGTTTAACTAAATAGTGGCATGTTTAAAAATTTCGTTTTTTTTCGCTTTTGATTACGTAAATATGATCAGTAACAGACGGATACAGCCCATTTTTTTATCTACTTATTAAAAAATAGTGGTGTATATCAATAAACTATTATTATCGTCATGATGATTTCTATTATCTACAAAGTCAGAAAGTAATTTTATCAGTTGCCTTTAAGCCTTTAGCAAAAACTAAAGCAGGACAGAAGATATTCTTAACAGAGCTGCGGTCCCGAAATTGGTTTGTTTTAATTAATTCAGTTTAGCACAGGTGAACACACTTCAATTTGCTGATGCAAAGAATGTTACCCATCCAATTTGCCTTGTGTTTTTTATGCGAGGTGTTAGCTGTAGAATACAATTAAAATTCAATTTTCCTAAAACTTTTACTGTAGCTTATTCTAACATAAGGGCGTTAGAATAAGCAAGGATAAAAGTTACAGTGGAAAGAAAAACTGTCTAACTTAAATTGGATGTTATTGTAAAGACAACAAAGACTTGAAAACCTCAAATATTCTAATTAATTACCCTTGAAGTTGCTAATTAGTCTCGGGAAGTTTGTTTTATGTTCAACTAGACTTATTTATTCAAAATCAGGAATAACATTGTAAAACTTTGTTGCCGTATTCTTAAAATCTTTCTTATTTAGAAATAACATGCGATGTGATGACGTACAATTCATTGATGTTTATTTTTGTAACTCCCGTGGGGATAAATTAGAGATCTCTTTCCCTGATTGAGGCTATTTTAGGAAAAGCCGGAGTTTAAATGTCAGGCCTTAATACACTAAAATATTACTATACTATAGATATTCTAATTCGGACTGTATATCTAAATATTCATAACTAAAGCACTTCATCTGTGACTTCTTTCAAATGGATTTCGTACCCTCTCATAGTTTTAAAAATAAAATAATTCACGTGGTGATAATATAGCTTACTTACTTCTAACATAATTATGGTTAAAGAATTATCAAAATCAGTTGAGTAGGTACTGCTTAAGATAAATCCTTACGAATAAACAATTATCCCACCAAAACATTTCATGTAAAATGTTGCTAAGACGACCACATAAGGTTTGCCCCGTGAAAATGATATCAGATCTCATGTAGAGCCAAGCTTCTGAATCTACACGGCCTAACCTACCGACCCTAACTTCACAAATTCTACATATCAGTATAAATGTATAGCTTGGCTGTTTCGTTACTTAGGTACTTCAGAAACTAAATATTCGCATCACCTCCACGACGGTAGCGAAACGGCGAAGCCAAATATTTTTACTGATATGTAGAATTTGTTGGGATTAGTAGTAGTTTTGGTGGGATTTTAGTTCTTTTTGTAAGTTGTTAGGCAATCTTTTTTTTTGGGGTGTATTTCTTGCACATCAGTAGTGCCGGTTTTCATAGCCCATTCTCTGTCTTTGCCTTTTTTCTTTGATGGTTTACTGATTACCATAAGCGATAAATCAGGGCGATATTTCGCTCTTAAGCGAATATATTATCTCATACAAACTTCCACCCCCCCCCCCCCCCATTTCAGGGGATAGGGGGCGAAAGTCATGAGTTTATGATTTTTTTTTGTTGGTTGTATACTAAACTTAGATTACATACTAAATTTCAGCTTTCTAGCACTTCAGGAAGTACCCAAACATTTTGATGATCTTCAGTATGTCAGTGTGTCATTGACGAAATCTCTGTACTTTAGATATCAATGAAATCTAAAGTATTAGAGCTATTCAATTGAGACTTTGTATGTTTAATTAGTCTATTAATGACATCATATCCTGAAAATATGAACTCTCTGGTACATCGAAAACCAACTCTATGAGGGTTCATAAAAACGACGAAACACTTCGAGAAAAGGTAGGTAGTGCCCCCAAATAATCAATCTCACTTGTTTATATTTTTAGTCGGGTTATATTGCATGATAAAAAAAAACAAATTAGGCTGAGGATCAGCACTTTTTGAACGTCAAATTACATAACCAAGTCAGACAGTCCCCCAAAAAGCCCGCCCTTCGACTTCCCTTCATATTATACCACAGATTTTTATAAAAGGTAGTCATAGTTTGTAGTAGGTACCTAGCTTTACAAACAACAACTGGCTAATTAAAACGAAAACATTAAAATGCTTTCGTTTTAATTAGCCAGTTGTTGTTTATTATTGTTTATTTATTAAATACTAAATATTATATTTGCGTATAGTTTAAATATAAAATTTAAGCGGATTCAGTCCCACACGTTCGCATAATAATTCATCATCTGCCTAGCCTTTTCCCAACTATGTTGGGGTCGGCTTCCAGTTTAACCGGATGCAGCTGAATACCAGTGTTTTACATGGAGCGACTGCCTGTCTGACCTCCACAACCCAGTAACTGGGTAACATGATACCCCTTGGTTAAACTGGTTGTCAGACTTTCGGGCTTCTGACTACAAGTAACGACTGTCAAAGATCTACAAATGACAGCCGGGACCAACGGCTTAACGTGCTTTCCGAGGCACGGAGGAGTCTTGGTATGTAATAAATGGTCACCCATCCACGGACCGACCTCGTCAAGCGTAGCTTAACCTTCGATCGACCCATGCGGCTGTTATAATTTAGCCACAAGCTCCTCACGTTCGCATAATAATTACATGTCAATATTCCAGGTGATTAACCTTGTGGGTGGGTCGGCCACGTGTAAGTTGAAATTAAACTGGCCATTTATTTATTGTTTAATCTATTGAGAAAATAAAATAAAAAAAAAAAACATCCATTTTCCAATTTCAGATGGCGCAAAGGCACTAAAGTAGGTACCCATAAATAAGTGGACACGGCAAACTAGTCTTTAATTTTCATAAGAATCTATGCGTTAGACTTTCTTTAGCAACTTCTAGTCTATGAATAACTGAATTAGCTTACACAACACATATTTTACAACAAACCATCATTCATTTTAACTTATCTGGGTTTTCCAGGTCAAAGGAATCCCTATTTTATTTTTTCCACTTCTCTCTATCTAGAACTTTTAAGGGAAAAGTTCTTTTCGAAGAAGTCCGACATATCCCGCCATCTTCGCCTGGGTCTTCTTCGGTCGTGAGTTTGGCCCATTGGTCTTGGATATTATAAAATTGGATAGCCGTAATTAATCCCCGACACTAATAATAAATCCATACATAGGTACCTTCTACCAAATGCCTCGTTTACTTTCATACATCTGTTTATACGCTGGTTGCGAGGTACTAGAAGTATTTTATTAAACACTTCAAGCACAAAAATGTTTAGAGGCGGACTTTCGACTTTCGACTGGCCTGTTGATATAGTACCTAGGGTTTGATTCCCACCCAGGACAAATGTCTGTGTGATGAGCACGATCATTTGTTCTGTGTCTGGGTGTAATTTATCTATAATAAGTATGTATTTAGAAATATATAGGTAAGTATGTTTATCAGCTGTTTAGTACCCATAACACAAGCTCTCAAGCTTAATTTGGGACTAAATGGCGTTTTGTGCAAAGTTGTGGAATATTAATTTATTTATTTTATTTATTTACTTACTGCTATAGGCGTTTTCTACGCGTCAACCTTTAGGGCATGCAGAGACAGTGGTGGTGCAATTCTGCAAGATATGAAAATCAACAGCTTGTGGCTAAATAATAAAAGCCACACGGGCCGATCGAAGGTTAAGCTACGCTTGGCGAGGTAAGTCCGTGGATGGGTGACCATTCATTACATATCAATACTCCTTCGTGCCTCGGAAAGCACGTTAAGCCGTTAAGGGGTATCGTGTTACCCAGTAACTGGGTTGTGGAGGTCCGAAAGGCAGTCGCTTCATGTAAAACACTGGTATTCAGTTATGTCCGTTTAAACTGGAACCTAAAAGAGCTTAAGAAAAGAGTAGGCAGATGATGATGCAACAGGGGGTGTTTTTCAGTTTGTACCTACCCCCATGGAAAACAGGCGTAAATATGAATGAAGTTTATGTTACTAATGCTAAATATGTTTCTAATGTCTATTTAAATTGTCTGACAGTCAGACTAGATTTGCTCACTGAGTTGGTGTTTGAGTAGGGTAATGAACCTGTCTGCCTCTCATGTTGGTGACCAACTTTGTTGGTGCCTAATATTTGCGTTAAGTCTATTGACAACTTCATTTGTGTCTCGGCCACCGTGTACTGTTAGCGAAATCAGTATCAATTGGCTGCATGTAACCTCTTAATATCTTTTAATACAAATGATACAGGGTTATCTGTACAACACTTACAACCTCAAAACTCAATTATTATTGCAGCCCATAATGTACATGTATTGTATTACCTTTTAGAGGGTTAAAATACTCAATGGAAACAACTTTACTGTGAAATGACAACATAAAAGCAGCTGTTGAATATTAAATATAATATTTACATTTGATAAACAATGAAACTTCGTATGAATTTACTGATTTTTTTAATGACATTTCAAGTTTAGTCTTAATATAAAACTTGATTATGGATTTATAGATACTTTCTTTTTTAATGGAAAAATCTCTTTGGACCTACAGACCGTATGCGTTAGATGCCTTTTTACCCGACTGCCACGAAGGGTTTATGTTTTTTCAAAGGTATAAACTAGTGCTCGACTGCAATCCCACCAGGTGGTAAGCAAATATGCAATCAATTATGGTAACGCAATAGTTTACTAAAAGCCTGTTCACTCTAAACTTGAAGACACCTAAATTGTAATCGGACGGGAAGATTGCAGCAGGAATTTTTTTCCAGTCGGTCGATATGCAACCAATGGTGATGTCTTATTTTCTGATCTATAGATAACAAACATAACATAACCCCTGTAATCCTGAAAGTATTGGCAGTTGTCCAGTATTAATAGTACACCATATTTCGCTAATTAAGTATTTATTATTATTTATTTTTTTTCCATCTTACATCTATCATTACGATATCCAATGCGATAAATGCGCCTACATAAAAACAATTGTGCAACTAATACCTATAACTTATAATAAACAATGCATTTCTTGTGAATTCACTCATATTGCAAAAGAATAAGTTCGTCCCTTTAGCCATAAGGTTGAGCGTGCGGAGTACGCGCGTCAGTGGCGCCTCTTTTAAAAGATTGGTGCGTTATATTAAAGCCCGTGTAAAAGGCGGCGAATCTAGCCATCAATCGAACAAAAATCCAATCTCCGAGTTCCTACTGAGAAATTCCAGATGGGAAAACTGAATAACTCTAATTACCTATCCATCCCGAGAATCGCACCCAAAGTTTCGTGCTCCTCCCTCAGTAACGCACTAGCGTTTGCGACCACTAGACTAGACCAAACAGGCAGGCTGGTGTTCCAAAGACATTTCCAACTCTACACCTTTACCTTCAAGACTTGGTTAACTTGGTTTTTAGTTACCTACTTAAGTATTATCAGGAATGTTCGCGGTGGGATACCGCGAACATTCCTGATAATACTAACACTGATGGGTTTCATACCATCATCCGCAAGGAAACGGCCTCGCTCCTGAGAAGAATAAGAGGCAGTCACAACAGCATCCTGAAGGCTGTGGCGGCCGATACTTCCTCTATATTTATAAGGCAGTTTGTGAGAAGACTTATACCCTAGTTCGAGTTCTTTGTTCTGATATCAACCAGAACAAGGAACTTGGGCAAGGGCAGTCTTCTTATTAATACGTCTGTAGTTAAGTTCTGTTGCTAACAATAGTTTTTAAGTGTATACCTGCTACTAACAATTTTATGGATCCTACAGTTGTCCGAAATAAAATGATTTTATTTATTTTTATATTATTTATTATTTGTAAGTTTTTATGGTAAATAAAAAAGTGTGTTGTATGTTCTATTCATAATTTTACAAATATTTCAAAAAGAAAAAAAAATCGTGGGACTTTCTTAATTATACCGTATAACCGGAACTGTGTCGTATATTAACACGGGAAAGGCTTATAAGCTACAAAATCTTCGCTCAGATTTAATAAAAGAGAAACCCGGAGTTTACCTAATTGAAGAGCCCGTATTTTTGTTTTGTTCCCTTTGCTTGTAGTATGTAGAGGTAGGTACGGTCCAGCTAATTAAAAACTTTGCTCCCAATGTATGCACCAACCGCACCCACGACAGAAAACTAGTGGTCAACAAAAGTATAATTAAGCCATGCATTAGCTATTTAACCCACAGTAATATCACAGTCTAAAAACATACAGTCGTCCGACGAAGCCGTCTAGACAGGGCAATCGTGCGAGGTGTGAGGGGCGAGACGCGGGAAAGCCGCTCCCGCACTGCGAACAAAACGATGTTCGTAGTGCGAGAGGTATTATTCAAGTCTAACGCGTGTAGAAGTTGTCGGCATTTTTCCAGAGATCAAAGGCGTCGTCCTACTGTATTAATATTTATACTGTGGTAATATTGCGGAGGTGTTTTAAGAGTAGGTAGATGTAGGTAAGTTTGTAATTCAATCACACCGGAAATTACTAACATTGAATAAAAGTTTGTGTACGGGTAAAATGGGTGTCGGATCCAAAGATGAAATTTCAAGCAGAGACGCTGGCGATAATTAACCATTAACTATAGTTACACAAATGGTTCAAAAACTGTATATTAAATATTGAATAAATAAAATATTAGTAAATCAACCGTCGCATGTATGAAAAATCGTCATTTGCTTGCTTTATCTAAACCTAATAACTTTGAGATCCCTAGCGAACTATTTTTGCAGAACGGATTTTTTTTATTCAACCAATAACAAATTTCCGTACGCCATTTTATCTATGGAACAGAAAGGTTTTGCCCGTCATTCTATTAATTAAATATGATGACAGCGGTTTTGAAGCGAACTGACTATTCCATTAAAAAACATTCAATATTAAAACAGCAACATTGTTTCACTACGAAACAATATATTTTTTAACCAGTGGTAAACGTTGAGTAAATATTGACCAACTAGTATTGAAAAAAAAATTACGTGTAATGATGACACAGCATATCAATAATAATTAGGTAATAACGAACCTGTTTGGAAATTGACAAAAACGTATGTGGAGTAAGGAGTAAGTAGGCATTATCAGTGCAACAGACAACAAGGGTCAAATAAATATATAAAGCGTAATTACTGTAGGTAAATAATGTGTTGTTGTAATCATAAAGTCTTATACATTACTTTCGATGTATCAAAATATCACTCCAAGCTTCAATATACATAAATTAGCAGCGCCAATGATTATACAGGTTTGATTAATGATACTAATACACAATACACATGTATGTATTCAACACGTTCCTTGCCCGTGGTACGGTTGTGATAGTCCGGTGATCGGACCATAGTTACAATTGTATTTAAATCGTCATAAATCATAAATCATCATAAATCATATTTATTTTCTGTAAATAGGTTCAAACACAAACACTTTTACATGTAATTTTTTAACTAGAAGGTAAGGTCGGTATTTCACTACCTGACTACTTTGAGAAGAAACACCAAAAGAAACTCAGAGGTCACAGTCTCGTTTAAAGTCCAGACATTATCTTGATCAGATCATGTAAGAACCATGCAGATCAGTGCCTGAAATGGTTTTTTTGAGGAAAGAACCACACAGATATGAATGGACCAGATCCGTCAGTGCAAGCATTTGTCAGAAAACGTGAGCTTAACTCGGAACTTGAGGAGCTCCACGTTCTGAAGAACAATACCAAAGAAAGAACATTTGGGTTGGTCGCATTTAAAATTACATACCTAATGCATTTCAGCATTTTTTATTATGCCTATTCCTATAATTCATGATCTATTATTTGGTAACTCTAAAACAAAACACAAATTCACAAAATATTTTATGACTTGACGGCCATGGAAATACTTGTCAGGTAATTATTTCCGAACGGCAATAAGAAATAATAAAAGTATTTGGTAGCTTACGTTAAATCAACCATAATTCACTGTCTCGCCATTTATTTTCTTTCCCTTCTGGGAAATCAATGTTTAGAATAAGCTCTGAAATAAGCCCTAAGCATAACATTGAAAAATGGTAGGAATAATGAGAGTCTATTTTTGGTAAACTTCAATTATTACCTACGCTGAATTCGATTACAATTAAAATATTTGACAGTACAAAACTAGTGTAGTGTTTCTATTAAAATAATGTTTTAATAACATCCTTGTGCACGTTATAGAAAAAAGTTAGTTTGATACGATACTACGATATTTAAAGAAAAAATAATATAGCGTAACGCTGTCATTCTGCAATGCCATCTGATAGTTAATGATTGATAGTGACTCCTGAAAACGCTGTGTTATTCCGTAGAAGCATAAAATACAAACAAATGCTAGTCATTGCAATCAACAGCATTGCACATGTGGTTTAAAGTAGTGAAACTTTTTACCCGAGTTGATGAAATGTCAGGAATCTTATAATAGCCAATAATTATACAGCTAATAAGTCACATGACGTAAGATATCGTAACAAACACACCGTGTAAGAGTATTTATGAACGTTACAAAGTTAAATTCATTTTCCTTAAAAACATCAAGCGCGAGATAGTGAACGGAAATCGTAAAATATCCTAGTGCGTAATACAATTTGTATGCACGTATTGCAAAACTCGACTTTCCACTAACTATTGCACAACTTGACTGCACAAAGCACGTGGGTGCCGGGAAAAGTGATGGATAATAACAACAACAAGCGGGTTATAAGAACAAAATTTAAAGTTAGCTATACAAAATCACTAACCAAATGCTAGTACTTATGCTACTTATGAGTATGAACGACTTTCACAGAAATGAAGTTAACACGCGTAGTAATTCTTCTTTAGCGTAACAAGATAAAATTCTTTCTAAAAATTTAATCTTTCGCGTTAACTTCAGGGTGTCGGATTTTTGTGACGGTGTGCGTGCGCATAGTAAAAAATACTCTCATAATTTTTCCCTAACGTGCCTTAAGAATTATAACTTCAAAAACAGCCATTTCAAACTTTTTGTTGGAATAACTGTTGTATGTAACAGATGATTTTGTTTTTCGTAATTTTGGAGTTGGTCCGATAGTGAAAGTTGTTTATATTCATGTGTACATTCAATATCAGCCTGTTACTGTCCCACTGCAGCAGGGCAAGGCCTTTTCTCATTCACAGAGAAGGCAGAAGCACAGACAGTCGATTCTATAAAAGTCACCCCGTGAGTAAAGTGAACTGTTAATGCCTAGCATTAGTAAAGAATGATTGCTCAATTTAGCAGTTGTGCATTTGGTTAGTGAAAAAAACATACCCTGAGTAGGACAGACAAAGGCCTTAGCTATACATACATTTATATGCACAACAGTATCTTAGTCTTCTTTACTTAGAAAATAATATAGTTTAGGCCCAGACTGATAAGTTATTCCTCTGGGACATATCCCAAAGCCCGAGCTTATCGCCCATAAAGACACGAAATTCGTATAGTTTCGTCGTTGATCTTAGGATTTTCTTAGTCGGTTGATGGGAATGTGCAGAACCCCCTTCAAATGTTCGTGTATGTACTATAAGTAACCTCTGCCTGAACCCTCTGGGATAAAAGGCTTGATATTATATCTTTCGTATAACAACTGACCATGGATCAATATCAGCCAAAGTGGTCACTATAACAGTAATGTATATTTTTTTTCCAATTGAATATGAATCTTTATTCTATTTGTAGTTAAGTTAAAAGCTATCAAAGAAATTTGACACACTGTGATAGCTTGATCTCCTGGTCTCGGTAGATTGAACGTGTTTTACGCTTTATTTAATTAAATACAAGTATCCATTAATTACGAGACGGCTATTAATAGTCCGAAAAGTCGATTGTAATCCAAGGGCAGGTAATTTAGGGTACGTTCGAAAGCAAAACCACTTCACTTAACATGTGGTACGAAGGTAAAGTACCGTCAAAAAAATGCCTATTGATTAACGTGACCAACGAACCTTTCATTCAATTCAATTCAATATTATTTTATTCATAGAAGCTGTTCACTTGTCTAGTTGTCTCTGGTCAGTTTGTATGACGCATAAGGCCGTGGTAAAGTGTCGTGATAGCCCAATGGTTAAGGCATTATCTCTTTTGCATGAAGTTGTAGGTTCAAAAGACTTCTATGATTCCTAAATAGTTTCTTAGTTTATTTCAGACATCGACATCAATGAAGAAAAACATTGTGAGCAAAAGTAGACTTATAGTTAATTTAAGTCTGAAATCGCGAATCCGTCTTGAGCAGACACAATGCTCAAACCTTGTCTGTATGAAAAGAGGCCTATGCATGTTGTGGGACAGTAACAGGCTCGCATTCGAAGGTTGTATTGCTAGTATGTTTTGTTTTTAAACGCCTACCTTTTATTTTATACAATCTTAGTACTTACTTAGATCATTAATAAAGTTTGACAGATAATAATTAGTGAGCACGGACGAAACAATACGTAATTATTTATTATATTGCACATTTTATTAGTTATAGGTAAAATACCTTGTAATAATTATTATGTATTTTTTTAAACATGCCTTGTTAGTTAGGTTGCAAGTGCTGCTGCTATGCACGGGGTTCTATTTCCGTGTCCGACAAAGGGTTTTTTATCCGGCATATGTTTAGTAACAAACCTGAGTGGAACTTTGTGCCTGATTGGAAGTAGATAAGACAACTGGTATAAAGTAGGTGCCCTCCATCTAACCTCTATCCAACCTTTTTTGAAATACAGACGTGAACGTGTAACATAATACCACAGTCTAAAAACATACAGTCGTCCGACGAAGCCGTCTAGACAGGGCAATCATGCGGCGTGTGAGGGGCGAGGCGCGGGAAAGCTGCTCCCGCACTGCGAGCAAAACGATGTTCCTAGTGCGGGAGGTATTATTCAAGTCTAACGCGTGTAGAAGTTGTCGGCATTTTTCCAGAGATCAAAGGCGTCGTCCTACTACTGTAGGACAACATACGAAACTACGGCAGAAATCTCGTGTTACACAAAATGAACAGGTATCTAGTAGTAAAATAAATGGAATGGAGAGTGTCATTACCTCTTGTTTTGAACGAGCCTTTCAATGTAAATAGTGTTCAGCATAATGTTTATTTTTTACTGATTTAATTAGTTTTTTCAATCGGTTCTGGTTCGTGACAAATGTTGTCTAAGATTGTTTTGGGTTCTCTTTTAAACCACCCGTACAAATGATTTTTGTTTTTCCAAGTTTGGGCCTTTTAAACAGTGTTTTGAATGAAATTTGATAAACTGATTATACATATACTTCAGAATTGAATCTTTGAAGTACCTATAACTTCTAACGCGTGTACATAAATACACACATAAGACACACACACAGACGGACACCCACAGTTGTGGAATATTTATTTATATTTATTTATTTATAAATTACACATACATTTTATTTTTAATTAAACTGTACCACAGGATACATGACGCACGTTTTCCCAGGACTTCAACCCTGACCGTGGTTATACAGGAGGTAATTACCTGTATGCAAAGCAAGCAAAGTACTGGCACGGTAATATTATTATTATTACTGTGGTGCTGGGAAATGCAACCAGTTATTAATATTTGGACGGAAACCGCAGCCTACGAGTATACATGGCTACCTATCAAGCTATACATTTCCAGTATAAACTAACCTCTTACGGTATGGAAATCCAGTAAAATATGAGATCAGCCTATATTGGAAACTTGTGTTACGCTTACTCGAGTTAATCGAATCGTTGCATAACTGACCGCATTTTAGCACAAAGCTGGTTCACATAAGGTCTGTGCCCATTTCAAAGGTAATAAAAGTAAATAAAAGCATCGTAATATCAATATTAAACTCGTTTCGGGTTGAGCTTGTTTGCTTTCAATATTGTACGAAGGTTTTTTCTTTTTAATTTTATTATTCGTTTATTGATACAGATCCTGAATGAAAATCACGGTTTTTTTCGTACCAAACTAAACTAGACTATTAAATTTATTCATTCGTCCTATAACTTTATTGCAGTCACGTCTAAAATGTTTGATTAATTTAGTGATATTTAGAATGTGTGCACTGCTAGGTGCAAATCTATGTAGTACCTATCTGTTCGTATCACTCATTTAAATAGGTACAGACGCCAGCACATCAAGTTACTCCAATGTGTCAAATTTTCCCAATTGAATAAGAACCTTATTCTGTTCGACATAAAGTTGAAAAACGATCAAAGAAATTTGACACCTTGGGGTAACTTGATGTGCTGACGTCCGTACAATATCTGAAGTTCAAAAAATGGCTCATGTTTCACTTCTATTTACGCGTGCGTGCCTTAGTGTCGTAAAAATGTATAGCTTGGCTGTTTCGTTACTTACTTCAGAAACTATAAATATTCGCATCACCTCCACGACGGTAGCAAAACGGCGACGCCATACATTTGTACTGATATGTAGAATTTGTGAAGTTAGGGTTGGAGGTTAGGCCGTGTAGATTCAGAAGCTTAGCTCTACATGAGATCTGATATCATTTTCACAGGGCAAACCTTATGTGGTCGTCTTGGCAACATTTTACGTGAAATGTTTTGGAGGGATTCTATTTCTATTAAGTACCGTAATCGATAAGGCGACAATAGAAAGAAAATGGCGTACATGGAATCAGCTGTTTATCAACTGTCATGTGTTAACGAAGAATTTATAATTGGGCTGAAAATTAAATACACTTGACGTTGACAGTTGAGAAACAGCTGATTCCATATACGCCACTTTTTTCTATAATAGAAATAGAATTTGTAATATAGCAGGCCTGCTGATTACACTTTATCCGACCTCGGGATCAAACCCGCGACTTCAAACTTAGCAAAAGCGCTTACGACCACTAAACCACCGAGGCAGCCAATGCAAATAAATAATCATATATACCATTTACCTACCATTAATAATAATAAAATAATAATAAAAATGTTTATTTTCTTCCACAAAAACACTTATAACTAAAACTTAAAAATGGAAAAACAGAAATAGTAAATATTACAATGTATTTGTGGGAGACTGGTGCCTAAACTAAGCCGCAACTTGTATTTCAGGACACCAGGGACTCCCCCCTACAGGCAACTTAAGTCCTGATTTATAAATAAGAAAACAGTTCATTTAATATGTATGTAAAATTACAGTTTCAGTTACAAAAGCGGAAAATTACATTTTTATTAAATAAGTAAAATTATTGAAAGTTATAATCATAATTAATTAATTAAAATTCATGTAAAGTTACATTTTAATATTACAAAAATGAATTTAAGTTTTTTTTTTTTTTTTTTTATAGCAATTGAGGGCATGCTGTTTGTTGAAAACTAGGAAGAAACAATCATAATACTAACATCTTAAAGAGCATGTATAATGTGTGTGTGTGTGCGTGTGTGTGTGTGTATATGTGTGTGAGTGTGTGCATGTGCAATGTAGAAAGGGTGAGAGGGTATGTGTGTGGGTTCATAATTAACTAGATGAAAAAGTAAAAGAAATATGGCATAAGATAGGATACATTATTTAATTCCCATTACGATTTTATAACTAGTAGCTCTTCTGTTTTTGAGTAGTTCAATTTTAGTAACCAGTTTGTCAAAACCAGTTTGCATTTAGATTTATTGAAAATAAAAATACCCAATTCTTTATTTAATTTATTGTAGAGTTCCGGTCCTCGAAAAGTATGAAATTTTTGGGCAAAACCTTTTTTAGATTGAAAGGTGCTACATATTGCATAGTGCCTCCTCGTTGTTAATTTAGAAGGATCGAAAGAGGCTGGGTCCGAATGCTGCCTCAGAATAGTAAAAAGAATGTAAATTTGTCTAACAGTTAGAACCTGGGCTTCCTGATACAGTGTGGTAGTGGGAAAGAGTCGTGGTTTTGAGAGGCCTACTTTCAGAATCAACCTTTGGGCTCTCTCAATTTCCAACATTTTCGTTTTCGCGGCACCTCCCCAAGTTGTTACGCAATAAGACAGTATGGATTGGACAAGTGCAAAATAAACCATTTTAAGTGTATCACCATTAGCTACTTGTCTAAGCTGTTTGAAAATATAAGTAAGTTTCCTTACCCTTTTACTTAAGTTGTGAATGTGCTCATCAAAGGACAATCTTCTATCAACGGTTACACCCAAATAGCGAATACTTTGAGTCGATTGTATACTTGAGCAGGCGCATTGGTTCAAAGGAGGGAATGAACACCGATGAACGCATAAAGGAGGTTTGTCCTGAAAGAAGGTCTCTACACTCCTGATAGTAAAAGGAATATATTTGGTTTTATCTGCATTAAGTGTGAGCGAGTTTGCAGCAAGCCAGTGACAGACTGTGTTTAGACCTGATTGAGCGAAGGAATATACTTCTTCCCAAGATTTTCCGTAGAAAGTGAGAGTTGTGTCATCTGCGTAAGATATTATTAAAATAGTAAATCTATAAATAAGAGTAGGTAATGAATATTCAGAACGCTAGGATTTATATTGCAATATTCATTATTGAGATAGTCATTTTGTAAGTTTCAATTCCAACGAAAAGTGTTTTGAGTATTCTGAGATTACGAATTTTATTTGATTTAACTGATTGAGTCTCAGAAAACGCAATCAGAAATATCTAATCAATACTTAAAACAGTCTTAAAACTAAGTCGCGTTTTGTCTTTGTATGTATGACCTCTTAAATAGTTTGTAATTCACAGAAACCTTTCAGGCAGCGCGGCGGGTAAAAGTACAGTACTCGTGATTATAAACAACTTTTACTTTGAGAGCAACTAAGAAACCTCAACAAAATACAGTGATTCTTACAAAATACAATATTTACCTGATGAGAAGGTTTGAAAGAGCTGATTTTTAATAATGATGATGTTTCTGATGTTTGTAAATTACCAATTACCCTGGGTATAACTATATACTACGCAATGGATTCTGGAGCGGTTTTCGAAAGGAAACATCTATGTAGAAGTATATTTTTAAAGCGAAACAGACATCACAATGTATAAATGAATGTCGCCCTTGCACGAGTGCGCAGCAAGGGCCAGTCGCTAGTCTCGTACTAAATTTAAAAAAAAAAATAATGAGAAAAATATCTCTTGAATGTTAACAAGACTTCATTTCGTCAATCCAAACGGCAGGAACAGAAATATAGTAATTATTTTTTTGTCATGTCAACGACAAAAAGCCTTGGCCCGCTCCAAGAATTCTTGATTTCTGAAAGCGAATTGCAAAATGGAGTGTCGCAGTTCTCTTAATTGTTATTAATATCATACCTACACGTGATTTGAGAACCAACGTAAATGAAATGTTGATTTCAAATAATTTGAACAATGCTTTAACATTTATTATTGCGTGTTTATGAAGTGTTTATCATCCGCTGCTTCACGCGCCCATTTCAATTTATAAGATTAAATTATAATGTAAGTATGTGTGAAAAAGTATTTACGTTGAATAAAAAACTCTATAGTCTACTGCACGAAGCCTTTAAATAATATATTTTCGCGCGCTCACTAAGTATAGAATATCTACATTTTCCATCGCAGGTTTTTTGTTAAAAATAATAAAGGTGTCAAAAGACGAAACTGCAATAGGCAATAATTCTGGAGGAAGTTCTCAATTCGTAACGTTTTTTTTAACCATATTCATATTCATATTATTTATTTGCATTCCACAATGTAAAAGAGATCTTAAAATAGTGCTTAAAGCTACGTACAATCATGGACCCTGTAGGGCACAGCAAAAATTTAATAAAATTGAGTAATAACCATAACTATAAAATTACAAAATCTATACATATAATAAGACAGTAAAAAAACTGTGTCTGTACATTGAATATATTTAAAAAATAATAATTGAGGGGGGTTTAGAAACAGTAATAGAGCACGAATCCAAAAAAAAAAGTCTGTCTGTTTGTCTGTTTGTTTGCAAACGCTAATCTTCGGAACTACTAGACGGATTTGAATGTTTTTTTTTTGTTGTATAGATATTAATACTGGTCAACACATAGGCTATAATTTATCTTGGAAACTGGAACACCTGATGCAGAACCGCAACAGACCAGCTTAACTATAGGAGATACAAAAATGGTACCATAGCAAAAATTGTTCCACGTGATGAGCATTTTCTGCTGAGAGAATAAATTTGAAGATCCGGAACACCTGATGCAGAACCGCAACAGACCAGCTTAACTATAGGAGATACAAAAATGGTACCATAGCAAAAATTGTTCCACGTGATGAGCATTTTTTGCTGAGAGAATAAATTTGAAGATCCGGAACACCTGATGCAGAACCGCTACAGACCAGCTTAACTATAGGAGATACAAAAATGGTACCATAGCAAAAATTGTTCCACGTGATGAGCATTTTCTGCAGAGAGAATAAATTTGAAGATCCGGAACACCTGATGAGGAACTCCAAGAGCCCAGCTACACCATAACTCACATAGGAATGACGTCTTAGCTAGAGTTGTTCAGCCTTATGAGCACTTGCTGTTGACATATAAAAATCGAAGATCTGGAACACCTGTTGTGGAACTCCAAGAGCCCAGCTACACCATAACTCACATAGGAATGACGTCTTAGCAAAAGTTGTTCCGTCTGATAGGCATTTCCTGTTGACTTATAAAAATCGAAGATCAGAAACATTTGATATAGAAATTAAAGCTATCACTAATTTCATTGCATAATTATAAAATAACATAAGTACTTCCACGTAGTGAAGGCGGGAACAGTTCAGGACTGAATTTTGATGACGATGGTATATCATTGAAAATTAGACTCTACTGGCCAAAACTCCTAATTTTTTTTATCGTATAAATATGCCTTCCTTCGGGCTTATGATATTTGAGTGTTTAATTTCCTTTTCCATTTATCTTTGTTACATGGTTGCCTACCCGGTAACGCAGGGTAGCAGCCACTTAGATTTTAATTGATCAGGTATCATCACAATAAAACTATAACCATGCCTAGAAAGAGGTCAAATCTTTCCCAATGTTCCAAAGGTGCTAAATGATTAAAGATCATAAGATCCCAACAATCTACCGAAGAGCATTAGGATAGACTCGATGCTGTTCGAGAACATGAGGCTGCAACTCGCTCCGCGGAAACTTCTTGGGATCGCGAAGCACGCCTGCATTCTCAGCGTATTTACGCATCTAATATGTGCGCGACTGACCGCTGATCGTGAACATCATGCACTATCTCGCGAGTTGGAGACGTTCACGGAAAAAGCATGACGCTTGAGTTTTCAGCGTATATACGCATCTACTTTAGAGATAAGTAGGGGACGGAGATGCGCGACTAACCGCTGATCGTTAACGTCAAGCAACATATAGGCTATAATTTATTTTGGAAAATGGAATACCTAAAGTAAAAGAGATATAAAAATGGTGCCATTTCAAAAACGGAATAGTTTTTGAAATGTCACCATTTGGCGTGAAGAGTGTTTTCTGCTGTGAGACTAAATTTGAAGATCTGGAGCACCTGTAGTGGAACTCCAAAGCCCAGCGACAATATAACATATACATAATAGAAATGGCGTCTTAGCAAAAGTTGTTAAGTCTGATGGCATTTCCTGTTGACCAACAAAAAAAAAATCTGGAACGTCTTGAATAGTCTCGCGCATCCCAATGTTTTCCAGTCCCCGGGCTTTTAGAATTCGACATCAGACGTTTCAGATTTTCGATTTTGACGACCCCGTTGTCGCTGACATAAGCAACAGGATCCGCGTACGAAGTCGCGGGCAGAAGCTAGTTACAAATAAATTATTAACAATAAGTATTTGCTCATTAATATTACAATATAATTATTTAACCAGCACGTTTTAGAGTTCAATTTACGATTCAGTGCCATCAAATGCATCAGATATAGTTTTTGAAGCACCCAGAATCTGCCATTTTTCATTTGCTTCATCGAGCTCTTTATCTTCCTTCTAGACATTCAAAGTTATGAGGTTACCTTATGATTATTACAAACATTAAATAAAGACGCTCGGAAATCATTACCGTGTTTGACAATCGGATAAAAATATACACTTAGGTGAATTTCCAAACTGAATAAAAATATCAAGTACCTTAAAACTAAAGTGTACCTACGCACGCTGTTGTGCCTGCACAAAGTTACGATATTTTCATAACAAACCATAAAATATAAACAATCGATTCTCTGAAGGACCCTTTATTGGCTACGTAAAATATAATATTGACCTCCAACTGATGGTCGAGTTAAGGCTTGGAGCGATATAAAACAATAACGTTGGGTTTATTGTCCATAAACATTAAACAGTTTAAGTTGGGAAACGAGCCTACGGGCTACGTATGAGTACCTATGCTCGATTTACCAAATCAAATTTTATGTGATGCTAAACCATAAACAGCAGTTAGGCATTATCGCTTTACCCTGTCAACCCTTCGATTTATTAACATCTATTCAGTCGGTAACATAATCTACTTATATATATGTATAAATAAAATTGAAGGGTCTGTTGGTAATGTCAGAATAGGATCTTAATACAATATCATTTTTCAAATAAGCAAGTACAATTTCGAAGAATCTACTTCTTTTTCAAATATGCTGGGTTCCACGCAAAACAATAAAATTCTTCGACCAAGTCGCGTTCAAAAAAAAGAGTGTAATTTTTTTGGAACTTTTGTTTTTTACAAAAAAAAAGTGGCTGGCCAGTATGAATTAGACTCACACACTTTACAATATAGGGTTCCATACAATGTCCAGCAAAAATGGTAAAATTAAAGTTACCTGTTATAGCGTCGTATGTCTATCTATAACGGTTCATGAGATACAAATACAGTCCGATGACAGATAGACAATTAGACGGACGAACTAAGCCTCCACTGTCAGTTCAGACAGTAACTTAGAGATTTAGCAATACAATGCCCTTTGGGTACGTAGTGCCTTAACTAAAGACATTGGCATTGATTCCCTTGTTCAAAACGTTATATTATGATATTTTTTATTTTAATATTATAAACTTAATGACTTAGTTTATCCTAGACATCGTTGAAATCGGTGAAGAAAAACATCGTGAGGAAACCTGGAATTATTGTTAATATAAGTTTGAAATCACTAATCCGCCTTGAGAAAGCGTGGTGATCAATGATCGTGCCTTATCTGTATGAGAAGAGGCCTTTGCCTTGCAGTGGGATAATATAGACAGGTATTATTATTATTTTATAACCTAGTGCTTGACTGCAATCTCACTGGTAAACAGTGATGCAATCAATGATGGTGAGCGCACTAGTTTATTAAGAACAGATGCACTCTATCCTTGAAGAAACCTAAATTATAATCGGACGGGAAGACTGTAGCAGGCAAGTTAGGGAAATAACATCTCTAACAGACTTAAAGATGTAGAAAAAGACAGAAAATAAGTTACATCAAGTTACCCCAATGTGTCAAAATTTCCCAATTGAATATGAACCTTAGAATGTTTGATATAAAGTTGAAAAACGAGCAAAGAAATGTGACACATTGTGTGTTGTTTGTTTTAGCTTAACCTAACCACTCGGGACTGCCAGGCGTTATGTTATGTTTGTGTTACGCTGTTTTGGGTATTACAGTTACTTTATCAAATACTTTAAGGACATATCTAATGGAGCGGATTTAACGCTTTTTGATATGTTTTTTGTTTGTGCATGTGTAAGAATCGTAACAGATTTGTTCTGAAGATTATGTTTACCCCTATAGAAAAAAGATATGAGTTTATGTAGGTAGGTATGTATGTGATATGTGAAGAAAAAACTTTGTCCACGAGATAACTTTTCTTTGTCGAAACGGATATCGGCTAATGTCTGTTATAGGTAAATCATATTGGAATATCTGGCCATGAGCGTAACTCATAGCCATAAAAGCGTAACAAAAACGACACAGACCTACCATAGTACATTATAAAACCAAAGTATAATAAATAGTGAACTACGATCAAATAAATATATACTTACTATTAAGTAAGAGAAAGAATTTATTAGAGAATGTGGAAACACCTCTACATGCGACTTACAATAATATATTAACTCTAGTCTTTTATTATTCCACTGCAGAGCAGAGGCCTCTTCTTATACAAAGAAGGCACGAGCATGGATCACAATGCTCGCTCAAGGCGGGTCTACAATTTCAATCATAAATATTAACTCTAAGTCCAGGTTTCCTCAAAACGTTTTCCTTCACCGATGTCAATGATGTCTAAGATAAACTTGGAAAGTACAAGTAAGTAAAAGTCATAATGGTACTTGCCCTTATTTGAACCATAACCTCGTAGGTGCCCCTTATTTGAACCTTGTGCATGAAAGGTAGGCGCGTTACCCTCTGGGCCAATATCTAAGTATATGTGACATAGTCTATTCAATTCACTAGATAGGACGATACACTAGATAGACGACTACGATATAGTTGTTGTATTGTATCGCTAGCATATGTCTAGACTATTACATAACGCTATAAACCGTATCTAATGTAGTAAAAAAGCGGAACACTCACAATGAAGGCGACACGCGTCAGGTTCGATTAATGATTGAAAGCGCAGTACTGATTTACCGGCATTTCATTGTACTGTATGTACAATGCAGGTGCCGTATTCGATGTTGTTCGGCAAAACAAATTTAATAATCCCTGCCCAATTACTCAAAATACCAAGCATCTTATCCTAGTACTTGCGATTTTAAATACCTAATATGCATGGACCTAATATTCATAATTATTTCAATTTGTATCTATTGTTTATAGCAACATGTACAGAGTAAATTATTAATTTATTTGAGTAGGTAAAAGTGCTCATCATGGTCATAAACAACTTTTACCATAAGAACTACTTATCCTAAAATTTAAAAAAATCTGCTGATTAATGTACCTAAATGTATGGAACAGCAGCTTTTTACAAGTTAATGGTCCTCAATTAACTATTATAAAATGAGAAGTTCATACTTAAGATTAAGTTAAAAATTCGATTGCTTCTGCAAAAATTATGACGTTTTTAATAAATTTAAACAAGTAGGATTTGAAGAAAGTTCAAGAATTGAAAATGAACTTGCCTTGCGATATCACATAATCTCAGTTACAGAGACTTACCTAGTGATACTTAGATACTGATTACGCAAAGATATATTTTGACTGGCCTGTTGGTCTAGTAGTTAGTGACCCTGACTGCTATACCGGAGGTCGTGGGTTCGATTCCCACCCAGGACAAATGTTTGTGTGATGAGCACGGTCATTTGTTCTGTGTCTGGGTGTAATTTATCTATAATATGTATGTATTTACAAACATATAAGTATGTTTATCGGCTGTTTAGTTATAACACAAGCTTTCTTGGGACTAAATAGTGTTATGTGAAAAGTAGAATATTGTAGAATATTATATGGGAACATTGAGGTTTAAAAATGTAAGTCTTATCCTGGTTAACCGTTGTGATCGCCTAGTGGTTAAAGCGCCTGAATCTCATGTAGGAGATTGTGGATTGAAATCCAGACACGTACCAATGTAACTTTCAAGTCAAAAAAGTACTTTCTAAGTTTTTCTTAGACGCCAATGAAATCTCTTCTCTGTATGAAAAGAGGCTGGCACATCAACAGGCTGGTGTCATATTGACCGTATGCTTAATATGCGTAATAACTTATAATTACTTACATCATAAAAGGTAGTCAAGGCTTTTTAAGCTAAGAATCTCTGATTTCCATTTCTATCACTCTCAGAAACGGTAAAAATATAAATCGCCATCCTCAAAGGAAATGTTATAAACAATGCAAGCTACCTATTCGTTATGGTCAGGTTGCGGTCATTTTTATTGTTTTTGAAATAAATGATACGCAAATCAAAACTATTTATCAAAATTGAACATACCTACGGCTAAGCAACGTGTAAAGACAGAAACCGGGTTTATAAAAATACATTTCAATATTATTAAAACAAAGATGACACTAAATCACTATCGCTTACAAAAATGGTAAAATCTAGAATACTCAGAGATAAATAAATAAAAGGTATTTTAAAAAATGACGTTTGCTTTTTTTAGGGCGTGGTAAACTAGACATAATAAAACAACGCTAATATTTTACTGTATGATCAAAAAATAAAAACAAAATAAGCACTCAACTGCTTATTTTAAGTTTATGTTTATACATTTTTATTAATCAGGTTTCTGTCTTCACACGTTGCTTACCAGTATGCTCAATTTTGATAAAATATTACGATTTGCATAACATTTATATCGAAGACAGTCCAGCAATACCAAACCCTTTTTTTTACTCTGGGTGGGTTATCTTAATGGATGTCAACAGCTCTGGGAAGAGTCTAGGGGTTTCTCAGATTCTTACTGACAAAAACCCACGTACAATTCATCCTCAACCCCCAACTTGTCCCGCAGACCTCGCCAGGTCAACCCGCCCTTAAGCAAGTACTGTGTTAAAACTTTTATGGTCGCCGTCACCACCAAAAAAATGGCGGCAATAAACCAAGAGATGCATGCGGTAATTTCCTTTTTACTCGCAAAAAACCGGACGAGATATGCACGGCTTGATAATATCGCGTGTGTCTAATTACGTCCATAATGTTTGCATCAATTCGAGAACCGGTGAACTGAGAGACCGACTTCGTTTATTTTTTAACCCCCGACGCAAAAAGAGGGGTGTTATAAGTTTCACCGCTATGTGTGTGTGTCTGTCTGTCTGTCTGTCTGTCTGTCTGTGGCACCGTAGCGCCCAAACGGGTGAACCGATTTAGATGCGGTTTTTTTTATTTGAAAGCAGGGTTTCTTGCGATGGTTCTTAGACATAATTCATCAAAACCGGTTCAGCCGTTTCAAGGTTATCAGCTCTTTTGTGTCAGCTACCGTTGCTATTTTAGACGTCTATGGGTATTAACTTTACTTACAAGCATATGTGTGTCTTCAAATTTCAAACACCTATGTGTGTAATATTAATAAGCAACCTTATGGTGTATTTGGTCTGATGCAGCCAGGATATCTAGCAGACTAATACACTCTTGGGAAAATAACAGCAGATATGTCGTGTTTGGATTCATTTTAACCTGCATTTGATTCTGCATACAATGCACTGATGGCAACTGGGTGACTGATGCTGCAGCCAGGCTATCCAGCACACCAGTAGGTAGACTCTTGACAAAATAATAGCAGATTTGTCGTGTTTGGATTAATTTCAACCAGCATTTGATTCTGTACACAATGCCCTGATGGTAACAGGATGAGCTGATGCTGCAGCCAGGCTATCCAGCACACCAGTAGGTAGACTCTTGACAAAATAATAGCAGATATGTCGTGTTTGGATTCATTTCAACTAGCATTTGATTCTAAACACAATGCACTGATGGCAACAGGATGAGCTGATGCTGCAGCCAGGCTATCCAGCACACCAGTAGGTAGACTCTTGACAAAATAATAGCAGATATGTCGTGTTTGGGTTTGTTTTAACCAGCATTTGACTCTACATACAATGCACTGAAAAAATCTCGTAACTGTAAACTCTATACAACAAAATTAATGCGTTTAAAAATTATAAAATAAAAATTAAATAAAAATTTAAAAAACCCCCACCGCAAAAAAAGTAAATCATTTAAAAAGTTAAAAATAACACTTTAGCCACGAAATTTTACGTAACGTCGGGGTACCGTTAAAATAAGTACCTAGTACTAGGAACATTCCTTACTTAAGCGGTACCCCGACGTAAAGTAAAATTTCGTGGCTAAAGTGTTATTTTTAACTTTTTAAATGATTTACTTTTTTTGCGGTGGGGGTTTTTTAAATTTTTATTTAATTTTTTATACGTTTGCTACCAACTGGTAAATTAATTACCTTCAACACGGAAATAACATTAAATTGGTGCAGCTTACAAAACTACAGGTTGAGAGTGACAAGTGCAGACACCGCGAAAGTAGATAAGTTTATTTTGAAATTTAAATAATTAACAAGTCAACAAAAAATATGCATTTAGATAAACATATAGATAAACATTGTTATGTGATTGACATTTAAATATTTGAGCAGCTTGTGGCTAAATCATGACAGCCGCACGGGTCGATCGTAGGTTAAGCTACGCTTCAAGAGGACGTTCTATGCATGGGTAACCATTCATAATAATTATATCAAGACTCGCCGTGCCTAGACGTAAAGTCGTTGCTCCCGGTTGTCATTTGTAGATCCATGACAGTCGTTACGGGAATTCAGAGCCCAGCACGTCTGACAACCAGTTTAACCAAGGGGTAGGTATCGTGTAACCCAGTAACTGGGTTGTGGAGGTCAGACAGGCAGCCGCTTCAAGTAAAACTATGGTATTCAGCTGCATCTACCTACTTAAACTGGAAGCCGACCCCAACTTAGTCGGTAAAAGGCTAGGCAGATGATGTCACTAAAATATTTGTATGTTAGTATATGGCAATACATAGAGCAATACCAGCAGTCATTAAGTTTAATTAATAAATTATTGTATTTTACTAAAGGAACTTGACCGTTGTTAACTTAAAAGATTTTTTTTTTAATATTTCGTGACTCATAAGTGAACGAAACCAGTTGACCCTACATTTTGGAAACTTCGCAGTTATTACATACAAGTCTTATTTATGACTGCACAAAAAGGAAAAACCAGAGCAGAGACACCAAATAAAAAAAAACTTGTGTGACTTTGGTATCTACCTAGGTTTTTTTCCATTCATTTTTGGCCACCGACTAGAGTTATTTTACACCTGTTGGCGTTTCGTTTTATTATGTCGCTTGTATATTTTGTTAAAATAAAATGGTATGGTATGGTATGGCAAATGATTTATTATTTTTCCTTTTGGTGTTTTTATCATAACTAAACTACAGAACCGATATCGATAGATGGGTCCACACGAAAAGTAGGTATGTATACAATTATATGTATGACCCTCTCAATCAAAAGATGAATTCTTGAAATCGGTCCTTATACGACAGAGTTATGAGGTATCAAACATTTAAACTAAATAAACGGACAAACGCATAACCTCTTTTTGGGCATCACCGCAGTCGAGTAAAAAGCCAAATTAAGAACCCTCTTTTTTGTAACTTGGTTGAAAATAAAATGAAACATAATAACCACGGTCACATTTCACTCTCAAAAAAAGGCGACAAGGTAAGTACGTAAAGAGGCTCGTTGTGAAGTTTCACATAATTTGCGTAAAGAATTGTACTGCCTGGCTGTCTTATTTAATTAACGAGCTCTCTCAACTCGATCGGGTGCGAAATCGTGAGAAATGTCTAACGTGCGTGTTGCATCATATTTTATTCAGCTATACCTACTCAGTAGATATTAACGAACGCCTCTTTTGTACAGAAACCAGCACATCAATCTACTCCAATGTGTCTAATTTCTGAGATAGGTTTTCAACTTTATTCTAAACACAATAAGGTTTAAGGTATTGTGAAAATTTTACAGCTTGGGGTATAATAGGTTGATGTGCTGGCGTCTGTACAAGTAAGAGCACGAATATGTAGCATAGGTCTTGAGTTCGATTCTAGGGTTGGTGATTTCTCAGGAGTACCTCAGCAATGAACACTTCTTGTTATTATTATTTTTAACCGACTTCAAAAAAAGGAGGAGGTTCTCAATTCGGTTGTATATTTTTTTTTTTTTTTTTTTTTTTTTTTTTAGGGTTTGTTACCTCAGTACTCCGTCATTTATGGACCGATTTGCAAAATTCTTTTTTTGTTTGATAGGGTATACTAGCAGATTGGTCCCATTTGTATCAAAACTCATATCTGATGAGGGATCTTCGAGGAATTGACGGAACTCCTCAAAAATATAGGCACACATGCACCGATTTCAACATTTTTAGTAACAAATCAAGCATTTTCATTTAGAAAGTAACATTTGGTGAAGAAAAACTGATGAAGAAGACAGGCAACGGAACTCTTCAACGCATAACAGCAAATTATTCGCGATTGCTATAGTCATATGTCTATGCTGAGCTTTTGTATTTCCACAACATAACATTACGCCATTCTATTTTAAAAGGGGCCGGCAGAGATGTACAGATTAATGTTTAGAGATATAACTTCTTTAGCAATTGTTATCCAATTTCAATGATTCTTTCAAGTTTTGAAAGACTTTCTTTACATACAAAGAAACTAAAAAATACAAAATAAAAACTTTTTTCCAAAAAAAACAACCGACTTCTTAAAAAAAAACTAACAGGTGAAAAATAACTCCAGTTTCGGAAGTCGGTGGCCAATAACAAACACAACAAAACCACCAAAGCCACAGACTTCCGAAACTGGAGTTATTTTTCACCTGTTAGTTTTTTTTTAAGAAGTCGGTTGTTTTTTTTGGAAAAAAGTTTTATTATGCATGCAAATCTATGTGAAAAGTTGCAGTATTTTTGTATGAAAAAACTTTTGTACACAATTTTTAACAAAGGACACTATCATTTTATTATCACCGCCATCTAAACCTAAAGACATAATCCACTGCACATAGGTCTCCTCTAACCACGGAACTTGGATAGGACATGTGTTTCTCACAAAAGTATCGTGTTTCTTTCGGTGTAATTAAATAGTGAAACAACGTCCTCAATCATTTAATTTAAAATACTTTTTGACGTACAAAAGTGTTAATAAAAAAATAAATTTAAGAAGGTAAGTCCAGAAATAAATGTCATTTATCATTCAGAATTTAGCCAGATCCTTGATCTTAACATCTTCACCGGTGTGTTGTGTAATGGTCACTCCAGAAAGCAAAGACAAAATCACATTTAACAATAACGAAATTCTATAAATCCGTAGTGTTGGTATGCAATTCAGAGTGTCCAAAGCTTATGCCTATTCTATACATTACAGATTTATCAAACGTAGTAGGTACCTTTTTCTAGGCCCACATATCATTTCAGCGCCCTATTAGGACATGTTTTCTGCGAGCAATGTCTGCCTGTCTACTACCACTTAAGTTTGGCAAAGGATCGGGTTACATCAGTAACACGGGTTCTCTCGCGGATTTCTTAATTTCTGACTCGGTCATGCAGAAAATCTCCGAGCAAATAGTACGTCTTTGGGTGACTTTAAGTCCAGTCAACACCGTTCCCGCAAAATCAAATTTTCCGGGATAAGAGTAAGTTACTCACTTACAAAGAATCCCCATGAATCCGATCCACATCCATCATTCGGGTCTTGAAGCGTGAAAGGGTTCAAAGTTAACGAAATCAACAAGCAAACGTTATTTTATTTATTTACTAAAAGTACTTGGTTACGGAAACGTCGAAAATATCAAATGTCAGAACAAAATGAATGTATGTAGATGTTTTTTAAAGAAATCAGGAAACCGTAGTACAAACTTATAAAAATAAAATGTCTGTTTGTAATGTCGAAATAACACTTAAATTGCACATTATGAAATACGGTAGTTTTACCAACAAAACAGTTTTTATTCTGTGTGTTTATTTGAGCCAATCTCAGAAACGGTTGGACCGATTTTGACGAGCTTTTCGCTGACAAATAGCTGAAGTTGTAAGAAGTCAGGGTACAGGGTTATTTTAGACAAATAATAAGGCTCCCTTGCAAAAGGTATAATACTAAAATTGCGCGGACACAGTGGCAGGTATCAATGTGTTTAGGAAAAGTCAGAACAAATAGGTACAACATGCATGGTTTTACAAAGATTTTTTTTATATTATAAAATAGTGCTTGACTGCAATCCCACCTGATGGTAAGCAGTGATACAAGCAATGGTGGTGAGCGCACAAGTTTATTAAGAGCCTATTCACTCTAGCCTTGAAGACACCTAAATTAAACTCGGACGGGAAGACCACAGCAAGCAAGTTGTTCCAGTCCGATAAACGACAAGCAAACCGTTTGAGGAAATTATATCATATCTAATAGAAAAGCGGAAACAATATTAAAACAGCATAATTCATTATATATTATAAATTATTATTAGGTCATAATCACATCAGATTATGAAAATTACACGCAACTTTTGAGTTTACAGCACTTATGTGTGATTATCACAATCTATTTATGTTGAATCATAATAGTTACTTTAATGATCATCATTTCCTTGTCTCAAATCACTTTCGGACCATCACGTTCACTTATTCTTCTTCACTTTATGTAACTTAAACAATCACTACTTAAGCACCAACGAATCACCTACTTACAGTCAAGTGGGCATATATGTCTGAAGTTGCGGTGCGTGATGTAGCATTCTAAATTATTTATTTTTATTTTATTTATTAAATTCTTGTCCAAAATATCTCCTTCCAAGTAAGGGTAGGTAATCAGACTTTGTGGACTCATATTTCGCCAGTTATTTATTAGGTACTATACATGCCCATGTACTTTACATTTTTACTTAATAAGGAACTTGACAAGACAATATTTCCCTCGTACCCTATATTCAGTTCGACGATTTGTATCTATTCACTCTTAAGTTATATATATACACATACACTATACACCGCTTTAGCGATACCTTTTATACCGAAAAAGAGTACCTACTATTTTTAAGGAAAATAACAATAAAGTTCGTATGATAATACAGTTATGGCGCCACGTGTCTTTCGAATTATGATTGAATGATTATTATTACGAACAGACGACAACCCACATAATTGATAGCTAAATTCTAAATTGATGTGAGCGAAGACGCGGGCAAAAGCTAGTAACTTATACGAGCTACATAGGTTACAATAGGTGGTCTTATCAGCATTAATAACAGAAAGCTTAGTGCTTACTCGTAAGTCTGTTATGGCTTTGATATAAATCATTTCGGAGGATAATAATATGATTTATATTGAGTAGGCCGGTAAGCAGAATAGTACCCGTACCCACTTGGATTTATTGAATTGTGTGTAAACAATTCTAACTTTTCTGACTTTTCGGATTCATGTGGATTGTATAATTATTACTTGCTTCAAAAACGCTCAAGAAAAACCTCGTGAGGTCTGTGAGATATTTCTTTACGGCATACGAAGCCAAGTCAGAGATCCGTGGATGGCATACAACTCTCATACTAGTTTAGGCACTAACCACACGAAATATAATGAATTAAAGAATATAAAAAATACATTAAATAAACAAATATTCCACAACTTTCACACGACCGACGCCATTCAGTCCCAAACTAAGCAGAGCTTGTGCTATGAGTATACTAGACGATAAAGGAACGATTGTAAACTACCTCATTGACCTAATAGTCGCAAGCGGTATTAAAGAACATGACGTCTTAGGTTCGATTCCCGGTATCCATCTTAGTTCCTCAGTATCAATCTGGAGTCTGGATTCTTGCCCGATTGATTGCAATAGGCTCGCCTATTATTAAGGAAGGCTTTTTTTTCTAATTTTCGACAATATGCTAATTTTCAACAATATGTGGGTGGATGTCAGGCACACTTGTGCCTAACCCTTATTAGAATATACGAGTAGGCGTAACGTTATGTTTTGTATGACCGTTTCTGAATGCAGTTTTTATGTAAATAATGTTATATGACGAGTTTTAGATTTATGCTGTTTTGTAACACAACAATTTACTTTTTGTCACACTCTGACCTGCGGTCTACCTTTAGTAACGGTAAGATATAAAGGGTGGAATGGACATCATCAGACATCTGGACACATCTCCTGATCTTCCATGATCCTGAGCCGGATTTTCGTAATTTCCAAGTTTTGTCCTTTCAATCGTGTCAATTAGAGACACAATAGAAAGACAATAAAAGCGCGAACGCGGCATTCGCTTGGGGTTTAATGAATTAAACTGTATGAAAGCATGATTTCAAGGTATCTAGCCTTATTAGGTTTTGAATTAAATGAGCTGCTCATTTACTTAACAAGCTAAAACTTCATAGGGATAAGAATGATGGTTTCTTTATAGTTATTTACAGTCTAAAGAAAAAAATATCATCAGCAAAAAAAAAACCGTCATAAAATTGCACTGTAAATATAGTACAAAGTCTTGACATCTACAATAATTGGTTTACCTACATTTTGCCTAATTAGATTTTGAGCACAAATATTTGTTTGGGTTACCCAGGTATCATGTTGGACAAACAAACAAGCTCCCAATTAGGAATATATTTAACCACTTAGTACAATCTGTTCCTAATATATTAAAGTTAAAGTCAATAGGATTTAAAAAATTCTAATTGCATTCAACACCCTATTTCTTAGGGTCAGTTCACACCGAGAAGCAACGCGCACATTTTAATAATAATAATAATTCATTTATTTCTCAAGTAAGCTCTATTCTTGACTGTTCACTCAAAGTACTTATTACACCTTTATTTGATCCACGAAAAGATACACATTTCATTGTAAGAATTCAGAATAAGATTTTATAATACGTTATAAGAGCATTTAACATCATGACATCACTCTTGTGCATAACACCGGGGTTAAAGTTAGTATTTAACAAATATTTTACATTTCAGCTTCATTTTCTGTGTGACACATTTTTAAGTCCTTCGCTTTCAAAACGGTAAACAAAAAACAAGTTTCATTAAAAAGGTTTTAATGTAAAAAAACTCTGCTTAGCGACCAGCCTGTCTGACCTCCACTGGGTTGACTAGGAAACAAGACACCTCTTGATTAAACTGAATGTCATACTTTCGAGGCATTCGAAATGACTGAAAAAGATCTACGAATGAGGGTTTTTTGATGGATTTGTAGATCTTAACCAATGGCTTAGTATGCTTTCCGAGGGACGGGAGTCTTGATATGTAATAAAAGGTCACCCATCCACAGATCAACATCAGCAAGCGTAGCTTAACCTTGCCTGTCCGCGGCCGATGCCCATGCAGCTGATGTTATAATTTTAATCACAAGTTTCTCCAATCACCAAATACACCTTCGCTTTTTACGTACCTAACCTTGATCACCTACTCGCTATTGAAAATCAGCGTCACTTATCTGATATTATGCAGTATGCACAACTGTGGCCCTTTGGGCATTACAATCTTTGTCTTCTGTGTATTTTATAGTTTTAAGGAGTATTTTATTTTGCTGTAATACCAATAAACGCAACGCGGGTCCAGTTGGTAACAGTTGTTTTTTTACAAACTGAAAACCCTGATAACCTGAACTTAACTGATCGATTTTTATTAATACACTTACTATTAAACACCAAATCAAAAGCAGTGTAATTGGGTATAATAATTCGATCACAAAAGAAGTAGGAAACAATATTAGAAAAATCATAATAGAAAAACCAAGCCGCCCCGTCGCTAGCCAAACGAAACAAAAACAAACTAGCCCCTAGCAAAGGGGTTGCCAGATCTGTCGCCAACACTTACACTTTATTTACGAATGTATTATAAATCTACAACATAAATCGTATCCATGATAATCGTACCAGTAGACACTGTCTTTCACAACACTCGGTTGTTTTAACCGTAACCGTGTCGAGGAAAAACGTGCGATTGAGAAAAAATCTAGGCATTGTAACCGGTGAATAATAGAGGTATATAAATGACATTGTCTTTGCCGGCTATACTGAATGTTTACAACTACCAATTTAATTGGTACTGTGATTTACTTCGCGCGCTGTTATAATCAAATCAAGGGCCGGTTGCACGTTGCACCAAGGTACGGGTCATTTGTATGGCCGACGCTTGAACTGCTTATGTTGTGTTTTTTTTGCATGTTACTAAAAAAATGTTTTAGCAGTTGACAGAAACATAAAGGATTAGGTAAGTAATAAAAAAACTTTTTTACAGAAACAAACAACCAACTTCTTAAAAAAACATAACAGGTGAAGAATAACTCCTGTTTCGAAAGTCTGTGGCTTTGGTGGTTTTATTTTGTTCATTATTGGCCACTTCAAAAATGTAAAAATCGGTACATTTGTAGGTAGGTGCATATATTATTTCAGGAGTTCCCTAAATTCCTTGAGGAGCCCATCATCAAATCTGAGGTTCGATAGAAATGGGACCAACCTATAGGTAGTATATTTATTTATTAATACTTTATGCACAAGTAAAAAAAACTGTACAAAGGCGGACTTAATGCCTTAGTAGGCACGCCTAATGCCAAATACCCTATCAATTAAAAAAATAATTTTGAAAATCGATCTATAAATCGTGGTTTATCGCGTAACAAACACAAAAAAAAAACATAACCTCGAATTGAGAACCTCCTCCTATTCTTGAAATCGGTTAAAAACAGCAATAATTTATTGCAACTTAATTGTTACAGTGATTTACGTGCGATATTATAAGTATCACATTTGCTAGGTGTTTTTTCCGCCACTTTTTCTCAGCAACAACATTAGGGCCAAGGGCGGAATTTTTGGGAGACGGTCGTACGTAATTTTGACGTTCAAAAAGTTCTAATCGTCGGCCTTAATTGAATAAAAGACTTTTGATTTTGACATTGACACTTGCACTGTCCACAAAGGAGACACAATAGTTAAACTATCAACATGAGTCATATGTGACCCATGAGACAGCGACGTGGTTAAGCTCCTTTCTAAGACCCAAGACTTCAGCGCACATTGAACAGAAAAATATAGAAATGAAAACAACTTTAACAACCCACTGCAAACTTAATTATTACAATGATTTCCTCGCGCAATATTAAAATCACATTAAGATCCCTTTCAAAACCTTTATTGTTTCGAACGCAATACGCAATATTGCGCGTGCGCATACAAAACCGGTGCAGTGTGGACCAGTCTTCACAACTTTATATTTCGTAATACGCTAATTATGGTGTTACAATTTACAATTACCTGATTGGTGCTGGTTATCGTTAAAGAAAGTGGTCTAATTATGAAATAATAGTTTAATCACGATATAAACATAACTAAATAAATAAATATTCCGCAACTTTTACACAACGCTATCTAGTCCCAAGGTAAGCAGAGATTGTGTTATGGGTACTAAACAACTGATAAACATACTTATATATTTCTAAATACATACATAATTATACAATTTAAATTACACCCAGACACAGAACAAATGATCGTGCTCATCACACAAACATTTGTCCTGGGTGGGAATCGAACTCACAACCTCCGGCATAGCAGTCAGGGTCACTAACTAATATACCAACAGACCAGTCAAGTCAGTCTTTCCGGTTATTTCCCATAAAGAGTTAGGAAGTGGTAATATACCTAAGTACACTACATTTTGCCAAAACAAAGACAAACTAGCAGGATAAACAAAAAAAATATTTCCGCGATGAAATTAGGTAATTTTATGCAACTCAGTTGTTGTATAATAAACTACTTATTGACATAACACAGATTTAGTTCTTTATTTTATATATATACAAAACAAAACAATAAACACACCACAAGCTTAAAGGTTATTCTCGGTGACATCATTTCTTATAGATTTGCCTTATTAGAATTTATGTATTCACTTTTTCTTCTTTTTACCCACAGTGCCGTAAAAGATTTTGCTCAGATCTGTTACTTTAATTACAGGGACCCACAGTTCTTCTGATTCTAGTTGATTCATTTTAAAGGTTTAAGATTAACTTTTATTTCTCATGAATGTACCTACCTAACTAAATACCTAAAAGTTATTGCATTTTTTTCTTCGTCTGTCGTTTAATTGACAGGAAACAAAAACACAACAAAAACATTACAGAAGAATATGTATGTCATAGAAAAGCTAATACAGGATAATATTTCAAACTACTACCTAAGGCCGTAATCATAAATAGAATGAAATAGTTCACAGTAATATAAAACTTAATAAATAATTTCAGTTTGTAAGAATAGGACACAGGTTGAGAAAACACTTTGTAAATAATCCAAATGCATGAACGTATCAATCTATTGCTAGTCTGCTAATCATTGAAACATGTGAAAGTAATCATTTCATTCTCACTTAACAACAATCAAAGCAAGACAACATTATTATCTCAAACAAAGTGTATCTTATAGTATTGTTCCTACTCCACGTGAAGTATTTAGTTATTTTTCCCACACTGAGATAATAATCTAAGACAACACTGTTTAAGAATTAATTATAGCACGCAATATTTATGTGTAAGCGATAGTTTCTTCACACTTATTGTTGTGTTAAATAGACTAATTAACTTTTAATTTAAGTTATCACTTAGTTTTATGTTTATTTCCTTAACAAATGATGCGTAATGGACACGGTAGCTGTTGATACTTATTACCCACAATGTATAATTTTATTTTTATTTTTATTTATTTATAATACACGGAAGACTTACGGCATAAAAACTAAAAACAAAACGATAGTCGACAGTAAGACAATAACCAATCTTCGTGCCTTTATAAATTCAAAATAACAACATAATTTATAAGAAAATACTGCTTCAAAAAAAATAATGTTATTGACAATTGAATTCGGTTAAAACAATATTATTAATTATTAAAAGTTCACAAAACTTACCGGTTCACACAAATCAACGTATCTCCAAATCACTCCACTTTACACTTACAATATTTTTAATTGTAACAGCTTTCCGATCGTGAAACTCTTTCGCGTGCTCTTGCGCAGGCAGTCGACGACGGTGCTGCCAACTCGAGCCAACCTCAAACAACTAAGCCGCGGGAAGGGCGCGCTTGTAAATATATACATCAGCCACCAAGCGGGGATACCTACATTAAAATCTGTAAATTTACCTTTCGTTTACTTTAATTTAACCGATCACTTTTTGAAGCAAATAAGGTAATATGTAAAAAAATTTAACAATTTTGTCCGTCCGGTTGTTTGAGATCATTTCGGGAACGGTTCCACTGATTTTGAGGGGACTTTCACTCCTATAGCTGACCGCTTTATAATTTAGATAAGAATTACATCAATCAAGAATCCACTTATTGAAAAGCTTTTAACATTAAATCAAAACGAACACGAGATTCAATCAAAATATATTATTAGTAAGAACAACAAAACAACTTGTATAATGATTGAGGTTGGGTAACGTAAAACCTATTTGCGTGATCTAAGTTAGAAATGAGTGTTTATTGTGACTGGCAAAATTTTTTTTTTTTTTTTTTTTCCTTATTAGTAAGAACCAAGTTCTTACTAGTTAATTGCAATCTAGCCTAAGAAGACTAATAAACAATTTAAATCTAACTTATTATGCTACGTTATAAATTATGTTAATGCTAAGAATAGTGTCCATAATTAGGTATGCACTTTTACACACGTTCGTAACACTTCCTTAGAGTCTGGTAAAATTGATAAAACACTTTGTTCATGTGTTATATAAATAGCACAACATTGTTACTATTATTGTTTCACTTACACTACACTAATTCAAATGGTTTAGTTCTCTTTAGTCTACGCACTATGCCTGTGTTGTCTAACAGCTGGATTGCCTCAACATTCACGTGTCGATGGAGTCTGTGTTCGTGGGCTTCAGCAAATTTTTGTGTGATGGTGGTGACGAATTCCATGTCGAGGTCACGGTGGAGGTCATCGTTTCTTATGTACCAGGGTGCATTTACAGCAGCCCTGCCCAGCGACTGGCAAAATGGCAATATGAAAAGAGCCCAATATGGTCCATAATTATTTATTTACAAGTAAGAAATTATTCTATTACATAGATAACAAAAACAAAAAGGAAAGTTAAATAATTAGCATCAAAAAATTCATCCGCATCGCTGTCAACGGGAAACGTGCCGAAAACACTGGCTTTTGGGCACGGTTAATATGGTCAATGTTTTACTAAACGAAGTGATCGTAATAAGTACCTATGGCCATTTTTCACGAAGGAGATGGCGGGACAACCTGGATGTCTTCCTTGAGAATTAGAGAGAGGTGGCGCAGAATCGCGATAGATGGAAGGAATGGAGAGGGGCTCTTGCCCAGCAGTGGGACAATTTCTCCTTCTTTTATATTGTTTTCGTGGCCTATTGTGTGATTTTAGTATTCGATTTTGTTGTTAAAAGTTCATGTACATACCTACATGTCCCTAATAAATTTATAGTCTTTTCTTTCTTTCATTTGCGTTACACCCTCTAATATTCTCAAATTGCAATGACTTATGAATATTGTGAATGAATTCCAGTCCCAAATTAAATAAAAAGGAGCGAAATCAAAGTGTGATTTCGCCCCTTTTTAACCCCCGACGCAAAAAGAGGGGTGTTATAAGTTTCACCGCTATGTGTGTGTGTCTGTCTGTCTGTCTGTCTGTGGCACCGTAGCGCCCAAACGGGTTAACCGATTTAAATGCGGTTTTTTTTTATTTGAAAGCAGGGTTTCTTACGATGGTTCTTAGACATAATTCATCAAAATCGGTTCAGCCGTTTCAAGGTTATCAGCTCTTTTGTGTTAGCTACCGTTGCTATTTTAGACGTCTATGGGTATTAACTTTACTTACAAACATATGTGTGTCTTAAAATTTCAAACACCCATGTGTGTAATATTAACAAGCAACATTATGGTGTATTTGGTCTGATGCAGCCAGGATATCTAGCAGACTAATACACTCTTGGGAAAATAACAGCAGATCTGTCGTGTTTGGATTCATTTTAACCTGCATTTGATTCTGCACACAATGCACTGTTGGCAACTGGATGAGCTGATGCTGCAGCCAGGCTATCCAACACACCAGAAGGTAGACTCTTGAAAAATAACAGCAGATCTGTCGTGTTTGGATTCATTTTAACCTGCATTTGATTCTGCACACAATGCACTGTTGGCAACTGGATGAGCTGATGCTGCAGCCAGGCTATCCAACACACCAGAAGGTAGACTCTTGAAAAATAATAGCAGATATGTCGTGTTTGGATTCATTTCAACCAGCATTTGTTTCGAAACACAATGCACTGATAGCAACAGGATGAGCTGATGCTGCAGCCAGGCTATACAGTACACCAGTAGGTAGACTCATGACAAAATAATAGCAGATAATATATATCGTGTTTGGATTCGTTTTAACCAGCATTTGACTCTACATACAATGCACTGTAAACTCTATAAAACAAAATTAATGCGTTTAAAAATATTGAAATAAAAATTAAATTAAAAATTTTAAAAACCCCCATCGCAAAAAAGTAAAACATTTAAAAAGTTAAAAATAACACTTTAGCCATGAAATTTTACGTAACGTCGGGGTACCGTTAAAGTAAGTACCTACATACCTACAAGTACCAGGAACATTCCTTACTTAAGTGGTACCCCGACGTGAAGTAAAATTTCATGGCTAAAGTGTTATTTTTAACTTTTTAAATGTTTTACTTTTTTGCGATGGGGGTTTTTAAAATTTTTAATTTAATTTTTTTGTGGGTGAGTTGTACAACTGACGTGCGGCCTACGGTACAATAACTTGTAACAGTACAAGCCATTTTTAACTGTTCTATCTTTGCTAATTAGAGGAAGACTAAGAGCAGAATTTAAAGGAATTTCGAGAACTGAAGATGACAGCATGAAGTCGTGGGCAAACCAGTAGCCATGATATGAGCATAAATGTAAGAGTTTATACGAATTTAGTTTACACAATTTATAAACTTAGGTACTTAAACTGTTGACATTACAGTATAGTAAAAGTCGCCAGTAACAGTCCTATGCTAGTTGATACTGTTTAACTGTAGGGTGTTATTCCCAATTCCTGTGACTCCCAGAGTAATAAGCAAGTTTAAGGCTCCTAAGGAAAGAAAAACAAGGAAACTTAAAATAATTTTGCAAAGAAATTGCTACATTTAACACTATGTTGGCTTCTCGCGATAATAAGTGCGTCAGTATATTTGATATTGGGCATTTTTGTATGTAATAACGTATACAATAGAGAAAAACCAAAGTGACGATAGATAGATTGTGATAAAGATGATATTACTAGTAAGGGGGCGATTATTCCGGCAAATTGAGATTTAAGGAACTAGACATAACAACTAAGTTGAGATAAAGGTGGGAGAATAACAGATGCTTATAAAGCATTTCCTTATTCAAAAGCTATAAAATCTAACAACGTAGGTATAAAACGTTCCGGGAGTGAAATCATCAATATTGAATTAACATCTCATTAAGAAAGACTCCGTTTTGGAGAATCCGCACATCAAATTGTGAATAATCGAAATACCCCAACTAATACGAGTTAGCTAAGTTATTTCCGAGGATTTTTATACAAGGATATTAAGACAACACAACTTAACCTCGAGAAAGAGGTTATACAAATAACGCAACGTTATTTTCTTAGTATTTATTTTGTGATTTGATTTATTTGTTGCAGAAAAGGCATGGCATTAATAAGAATTGTACGAGTATTTAGCCCGTCAATTAGACCATTTCAAATAATGCCATAAAATCACACCTGTCTATGTGTGTGGCAAGCCCGAAGGGTCAGGCAGAGGTGCACCTGGTAGTACACCCACATTTTACCAGTTATGTTTAAGTCCCATGTAAAAGAGGGCGAGCCTCAATCGGGCACAAATCCAGATACCGGCTACCTACTGAGAAATTCCAGATAGAATTTCTTGGTAACACGTTGCCCGACCCGGGGATCAAACCCGGGAACTCATGCTCAGAAGTAACGCTTCAGACCACTAGACCAACGTGTAGTAACACAAAGGACATATTTTATTGCTTTTTTAAATTGATGGGGAAATACTTAGATAAAGCGATGTTACGGAGCGGGGGGTTTATGACGTCATAATTTAGTATAAACTGCATATATTCTTGGCCTCACACTACATATCAAGTCACTGTCATCGCCTTGGTTTTAAGAATAATTAAAAAAGGAAAAATACGCAACCAATATTTTTACCTACATGGGGAATGGTAAAATATAAGTAGCATATTACTAGAATTAAATTTGGTGACAGTCATAGCATTCCTTTTTTCTCAATTTAATGAGAGTATAGGTGCATAAAATCACAAAAATCTGAAACTACCGGCGAAACTACATTAAAAAAACGCGCTAAGTACACTATCTCATAGGTAGCGTGAAAACGTGTGCATATTATGACGATAACAACTTTTACAACTTTTTGAATCGTTAGCTATATTAAGAAAAGGTGGCACGTAGGAAAAAAAAAATCCAATATTTTTATGGATAATTTTATGATCTACAATGTTTGTCCCGAGAATTTTTATGATAAAACTTAGATACAGTTTTACTGAAAATCGCGAAAAACTATTTTATCACCTTCGACAATTTTTCAACAATTTTTTTTCCATACACGGAAATGATGCCAAAATTAAAAAAATCATTTAGGTATGTTTGGAAAAAATTTACTGATTTTAAACTTGTTGTGAATTTATGCACCTTCGAACGTTTAGATTGACCGGACTATTTATTACAGCTGACGACAAATGTTCTATCAGGATATTGAGGCAATCAAATACCTATTGCGTTATAATGTATGGAGGTATTGAGCGGTCACCGATCCACGAATCGCCCTTGACAAGCGTAGCGTAACCTACGAACGACCTGTGCGTTTGTTACTACCTAGCCACGAGCCCCCTAATAATCATATATCTTTATCATCGACGAGACGTCAACGATGAGCATACCTCATTTTAATCTAAACGATAAATGTAATGGCTATAATTATGGCACAATTTATCCCACCAAAAACATTTATTTTATTTAATACTACTAGCACACTAATGTAGGTAGGTACAAACAATGATATTAAAAGTAAAAATGTTGTAAGCGCTCAACAAGCGACACGTTAAAATGTGGCTAACTAGCCACCCTTGATCTCAGTGTCGCGTCGCGCCGTCATTGGACGCGTGCGTGCTTTAGTGTGCCGTTTTTGAAGAATGAATGTTGTTTAGGTAACCTATGTACACCTTTTTACTTGTATCATTGAGTACAAATGGTAAGAATTTCATTCTTGCATTATTCGGACTAAAGCTATGAAAGTTCGAAATGTATTATGACGAACCATTTTGAGAAATATAGAGATGGTGCTTAGCCTCCTTTAATAGGTATCGGCACTTCCGTTCTTTATCTCATTTTTTTATATTAACCACATTAGAATTACAACCTTTTGTTTCCACCATGAAAATCTACGAGATAAAACCACGTAGTGATTCACGTTGACATTAAACAGTTAAGTGCAACATAAAATCAATATTTTATTTTCATAACAAAGAATCTCAGAAATTATGATCTTCGCGAGAAGTAGTATTTCTTATCCTTTATCGATTCTACTAATTGAGTTTACCTACTCAAATTATTTCCCTGTGCCAATAAGTTTAGCATCTTATAAGTCACGTTAGTTTTCGCTTAGACTTAATACTTTCGGCCGCCTTTGTTAGGTACTGTGTTTTGTAACAAAAGAAGAAAATTTTCTCTTTTCTCTTTACCAGTTACAAACTAAAATCTCGACACATGTGGCTGCATATTTTATACTACCCAAACACATTCATTAAACTAATACTAGGTACCTCTCAAAGTAATACATTCGTCCGCAGTTCTAACTTAGCAACAAGCTCGGAACAGCCTATAGTGCCATTCGCTATATTCATTAAAAAGCAAACATCTCAAACATTGCCAGTGATTCCACGATCAACACCAGCTAAAGAACTCAATGCATGTCTAAAGGCCTCCAATTGTGGAAACATGTCAAAGTACTTCATTTAAGCAAGAATATGTAAAGTGAGCTACAAGTACTTAAGCTGGTCTGTATTTTAACTCAATTCCGTTCCGAAATACTTACGTGCAGCCTGTGGGTTAATCACACTCAATAAGCATACGAAGCCCTCCGCATCCAGAATGATAACGCATTCAGAGCGCTGATAGGGCTGCCGCGATTTTGTGGTGCCTCGGCCGCCTCGGGCATGTTCGCCGTCGCTAGCGTCGCGAGTCGACGCGTCGACTGCTTCGATGCACCGATGCGTAAGCGAAGCGCGTCCCTGATACGCAGAGTTCGCGGCAGCTCCAACAGCGTGTTGTTGATAATAGCCGACAGGCTCGACTGTCCGATACATTAGACGCTGCAAGGACTTGCGCGTCACCGTCACTTACAGTCGTCGGCTGTTAATATAAATAAATTGTTTTGTATGATTATTGTTTTGTTTTGTATTGTAATGTATTTAGTGTGTTTTAGTGTGTAATGTGTGCTATATGTTTAATGAGTGTTTTAATGAGTCCTTGTCACTCGATAAATAAACGATTTATTATTAAGCAAAAAACGTTAAACGACCCCAGAAGTTAAAGTTCAGAACGTACTACCTATTAGATGCTGCTTTTAAGTTGTTTACTTCGGGAACTACAAAAATAGGCTCCTACTCGAATCTTTTCAAAGTTTTAAATCATGTTTCATGTAAAATTGCTTCATATCCATTATCATTAACGAAGTTTTCTGGTCATAAAATCTAATGAAATCGCGGTATACACGAGTTTCTACCACATTAAGTTGGAAGTTTTTTACGAAGCTCGTTTGGTAGAGAGACGGGAGATTAATCAATCTTCATAGATAGTTACAACGAAAGTATATTATCTCCGCAGTCCGCTCAACGGAAAGAAACGTTTTTAAACTAAATGTTTCACTAGATTTACGTATATTTTTTTGTCTGGAAAAGGTTCTTAAAAGAACCCGCATCTTTGAGTTTTATTATTCCGCAAGCAGTCAGAATTGCGGAGGAGCAGTTTTTTTTATTAAGCACTAGTACTTCGCTCGCGATATCGTACACATGTATTTCGAACATTTCCCTTCGAACTATTATATATCATTGTATAAAATCCCTTACACCCCTTTTTAGTATTGAAAATAAAATATAAACTGTTTGGGGTCGGAATGCTCGGGTCATGAGGCCCGAGTACACGCAACCATTTTTAAAGAGATTTCTCGCCGACTGCTCGACACTACGCGTGACCAAGGCTGGCTCATTATTTGGCCAAAAAATTAGAATTGCCATCTAACGCGACAATGCTGCCAGTGTTCTGGGCACGTTTCCAGATGGCAACAATGCAGAGGAGTACTTTGACGCTTAGGTGTTCTTGGTTTTATTTTATTAAGTTACCGACTTCAAAAAATGGAGGAGGTTCTCAATTTGACTGTACTTATGTTTTTTTTTTGTGTGTTTGTTTTGATAGGGTATACTACCAGGTTGGTCCCATTTGTATCAAAGATTGATGATGACGGGATCCTCGAGGAATTGAGGAAACTCCTTAAATAATACCTAAATGTAATAATCGGTACGCATGTATCGATTTTTACATTTTGAGTAACAAATCAAGCATTTTCATTTAGCAAGTATCATTTGGTGATGAAAACTGATGAAGAAGACAGGCGACGGAACTCTTCAGCGCATTACAGCTAATTACTCGCAACTGCTACAGTCACATGTCTGATCATAGTTTATGCAGTATTTCCATAACATAACATTACGCCTGTCTATTTTAAAAGGGGCCTGGCAGAGAGGTACAGATTAATGTTTAGAAAGAACTTCTTTAGAAATTGTTAACCGATTTCAATCATTCTTTCAAGGTTTGAAAGACTTTCTTTACAAACGAAGTAACTAAGAATTGCTAAATAAAAACTTTTTTACAAAAAAAAAACAACCGACTTCTTAAAAACACTAACAGGTATTAAATAACTCTAGTTTCGGAAGTCGGTAGCCAATATGAATGAAACAAAACCACCAAAGCCACAGACTTCCGAAACTAGAGTTATTTTACACCTGTTAGAAGTTTTAAGAAGTCGGTTTTTTTTTATTCCACTTTTTTTTACGTTATTACAGGTAATTCTAGTCTGTATTTGTAATAATAATAATTTTCTTTAAAAACAGAGAAATAATATAGTTTTCTAATTATGAAAGAAGTTTTAAAATCAAATGTGATAGTTATTGAGTTAAATCCTTACAAAAAAAAAACAAACAAGTAGGAATCTAAAGCATTAGAATCAGTTTATGACTTTTATTATAGTTTGTAAGTATTAGTTCACGTCATATAAGTACTGAATATAGGTACAAAAAATATCATAAGAATCAGTCAAGCCGTTTCGGAGGAGTTTTGTAACACACACGGGAATTTATTTAATAGAAGTATAATATAGATTTAGAAAGAGATAACGTTCAAGATTTATTCCCTCCCAATTCCATTGAGTGCCTGCTTAACACCTGCTTCACAATTTAGCTACTAAACTTTGTAGGTACCCCCCATTCAGGTGGTGTCTGGCTTTTGAACCACACATGTACAAAAACTATCAGTTTCAAGGCACATTGCACCCTATAAACAAAGATAAGAAAATGCTTCATTACCTCTTAACGTAAGTAGTTTCTGGAACAAAGCACCTATGCTGACGCTTTCTTTCAGCTCAAAATTATTTTTAAAGTAACAAGGGTTTGGAGCCTTATTGATGTAATCATCAAATGGGTTTAAAGCCTCTGGGATCAACGATGTTTGTTTTAAGAAAGGTTCACTGATCACTTTACAATAAGACAAGAGTATTTTCTCTCAATCAAACATATTCACAACTAGCAGTTAGTCGTGCGCGACTTAGTATGGTTTTTGTACTTTTTCCTTCAAATTTTTACATGCTCTTTATTCTGGATTAAAATATAGCCTATGTTACTCGCTGATGGTCTTTTTATTCATGAAAGATTTTTTAAGATCGGTTTAGTGCTTTTAAGTTTATCAATTACAAACAATACTAAACATCAAATCGTTCTCTTTCTTATATTTGATTACGGTATGGGTTCAGAGTCTTTGTCCCAACACAAAATCTAAAAATAATGTTGGAAAAGCTAATATTTCAGTAATGTTTCGTTAATTAAGAATTTTCCAGCGGCAACATTACCATAAATTATCTTAGATGTTCGTTAATAAGATATTTTAAGTTAATCAGTGGGTGCTCAAATAAAATCATGTATTTCGGTAACATCACAGACTTAGACGTAATCTCTTGGAGAGCTAAGAGTTTTTAAAACGTAAAAAACATTCACATCGCTCGCAAGCCTGTAATGTTCAATAAAGTATGAAAAAACAAGAAGTTACGAGGAAATCCCAACATTAAAGGAAGCACGGTGTTACGTTATGTTACCATTTTTATGTTTATGTACAAACATTATAATATATACTAGCTGTGCCCGCGACTTCCTTCGCGTGGGATCCAAGGGTTTTTTGGCACAGATCCCATTTTATTCTTCTACAATAAAAGTAGCCTTTGTCAACATCAAATATATTATGGCAGTTAAAGTTTAAGTTTTAGTTTTCAACATCAAACAAGCCTGGGCATTTTGTAGAGTTGTCCAAACAAACATGCAGACAAACAAAATTACTCGTAAGCAACGTAAGGCGTAACGCAAGATATTCTTGACTCCCTAAATAAATAAAATATACCTTGAATAATAAAAACATAATATCCCCTCACATCGTTTCAAATTAGGCTCAAATAACTTATTTTGCCCATCCCTAGATGGACAGACATATTGCTCAATGAACTGAATAATTTTTAGCTGCTGAAGTCAAGTTTATGTATTGCAGTCACCTTTTTCAAGGTTGTATCAAAATTCTACTGAAATAAATAGCGGGGAGTTCACTACAAGCCTTCCAGAGGTTGAAAATACTTATAATTATAAAAAAACTTTTACTCATGACCATTTTCATCTGGTAAATATCCAATCCATTGATTTTTTTAATTAGGTTAGGTCTCTTAGGTTCCCTTGTAAGGTTTAAAGTAAACTAGCTTTTGCTCGCAGCTTCGCTCGCGTTCATTTAGATTTCAATTCGGGTTGTGGTCTGCTTATCGTTTGGCCGTTGTAATCATGGGCTCAGATTGGAACACACGTGCGTGTTTGTGTTACAAAGACAGGTTGCGCCATCTATCTATGATCACAAGAACGTTATTGTGTCGCATTTGATTGCAAACAGTACTTTTTTCTGGATTAAAGGTACCCCATATCTGTTACTGTTACTTGCCAACGTACATCCAAATTTTCAGGATGATTTGTATTTACAATAAATTCGTTAAGATTACCAATTATTAGATATGTTGTACAATTTGCTGACAACCCTTTAGATCCTTATCTTTAGCATTTATATCCAATAAGTCCAGGACCAATGAGTACACATCAGGTTCAAAAGCTTATTTTTCCATAATTACCTGCAAGATAAAACAAGACAAGTCCCAAAGACTACACTGCAGTCTTTTTAATTCTAAATCATCAGAAGACCACAATCCCGAACATGTTCTGACCGGGTTTTCTATCAACTAAAGGAAATTAGTTTCTCTACATTTATCTTCACATGAACTATTCACTGAGATGGTATTGGTTGAAATTAATTTTGAATTCTGTATGTAGACGGCATTAAACAGTACCTGGGTGACGACATTTTAGATTATTTGAAAGTAGTCTATGTAAAGTAGTAGGTATATTAAGTCGCTAACATGATAAAGTGAATATGGAAGTGAGTGTCTCTGTTGAGGATTGATGAGATTTCTCAATAAATTTGACTATAGCTTAGACGTACCATAGGTACAAAAAAACCGGCCAAGAGCGTGTCGGGCCACGCTCACTGTAGGGTTCCGTAGTTTCCCGTCCGTCACAATAAGTGTTACTTATGAGTATAAAGGTTGGTATCCATTATGTTCGCGCTCCAGCTTCTGTACTTGAATTACGTATATGTTTAAGTTCAACTTACAACGGTAGGTCACGAAAGCACGGAAAATCTTAACATCGACTTTTAAAAAATTGATGTCATTACGCAACGCCATCTATCGAACCATTTCTGAACTGGTTTTTACCTTAACATTTTGATGGCGTTAAAAAAATGAATTTTAGTTTTGTTCTAAATTACCTTAGCATGTTCCTGATGGAAGTTTTATGTAGTTATAAGGTACCGCCAATGCCAAGGAGAGACCAACCGAACAATTCGATAATACCCGACCCAATAAGTACCTACAGCGCCATCTCTCGGGGAATTGGGTTACTAATTAATACATAGAAGTTTTCGGTGGTAATTTTGGATAGCGAGAACCGATTTTAATAATTCTTTTTTTGTTTGAAAAAAGATACGTTCAGGATAATAAAATATGTACTTAAACTAAGTTAAAAAATCACTTCCCACTTTACATATAGGGGGGCTACCCTAATAAAACATTTTTTTCCAATTTTTATTATACCACTTTGTCGGCGTATTTGATACACATATTGGTACCAAATTTCAGCTTTCTAGTGCTAACGGTCACAGAGATTAAGCGAGGACGGACGGACGGACGGACAGACAAACATGGCGAAACTATAAGGGTTCCTAGTTGACTTCGTAACCCTAAAACGTTTAAAAACGAATAACCTATTATAAATCAAACGTATTCAAACAAGGTAAACACACCAAAGGCACCGAAGTTTCAGGCTTTGTCAACTGTTTTTAGTTCTCTTGGCCCGTACAAAAAAATAAAAAGATTTTTTTTATTAAAGAAAATCATCAACTTCACGAGCAGGTGCTTTATAAATCAGTTGTTTCTGAGAAATAATGATAAACTTTTCGTAGAAATCTTTTACCTTGATATATTGTATATTGTAGCGGGTGTCGAAATATTTCTCGACTCTGTTAAATTATATTTTGCGTCTACTTAAATGCTAAGTGGGTGGAGTTAAAAGTTCATGTTTCGTTATATTATTAGTAGGTAACTCTATAGGGTAATTAGTTTAACTCTTGCACCCACATCTAATGCTTATAAACGTAGGGGTTACTAAAAGTTTTCTGTCTTTATTTTATAAGTACCTACCAGGAATTAACAACGCGTTTTGAATGGGGGAGATGCCTGTAACTGAAAACCTCCACCATTAATTTCTACGGTGTACTCGTACAGAGTTAATATCAGAATTAACAAAAATTATATTTTAAAGAACGACATTAATGTTTAGAATTTTAAGAGAGTTAATAAATTTAATTCTATCAATTCAATTTTTTTTAAATTTTCATTATACATACATACATAACGTCACGCCTGTAATCCCCGAAGGGCTAGGCGTACCTGGTAATACCCACATTTCGCCAGTTATGTTTGAGTACCATGTAATAGGGGGCGAGCCTATTGCCATGAATCGGGCACAAATCCAGACTCCGGACTACTACTGAGAAATTCCAGATGGAAAAACTCAATACCACAAAAATAATCATTAATAATCATGCTCATAATTTCTAAATCTCATAATTTCTTTCTTTTTTTTTAATTTCTTTTCTCTTAAATTTTATTATTTTTTCTGTTAAATAAATATTACCATCCTATAACCACCACTGCAAGGCAAAGGCCTCTTCTCATACTGAGAAAACACGGATGCGAGGTTTTAACACTCTTGAACCTCTCACCTGAACGCATATTTTTTTAACGTTGCCTGTAAAAACACGTAAGTACTCGTACAAAAACCGCTAGACGCAGAATACACCTATTTATGGGTTCTATAAGTATTTGTTACGAACCCGCTATCCACAGCGCTGCAGCCAGTCGCTCAGGCACTGCGCTAAAAGTGCGCGTTCCTACCCTGTGACAATACAAGATTTGATTAGTACCTATGTAACAACATGCTTCAAAGAATTTGGTATTTAGACTGAGAGGATGTAATTAGGTGCATTGCTCACTTTGCTCACTTTGTCTTTGGTAAGTGATTTATATCTCTGTAGCCAACGACAGGAAATATTAGTGTATATAAGTACATGTGTACATTTTATGCGACGTTTAATATTCAACACGTCAGCGTCGTTTTTATAAATTTCACTTGAATCGAAGTTGAAGATTTCCTTCAATTTAACATAACATAACATCACGCCTATAATCCCAGAAGGGTTAGGCAAAAGTAAATCTGTTAGTACAACCACATTTCGCCAGTTATGTTCAAGTCCCACGTAGCGTAGGTAATAGGGAAATCCAATGTTAAGTAATATTGTAAACAAGCAACATGTCTACAACCATCACTGTGAACTCTTTTAATTATCTTTTAAACGAACAAATAAAAACTCCGAACAATAAGGTCTACGATCATGTCAGAGGAAAGTAGCTCGCAGGCTCCACCTAGCGTGGAGAGGTAGGAAAAAAAAAGAAATAGGGAAATCCAAACTCCGGGTCGACTGCTTTAAACGAAGATCGAATGATTTTTTTATAATTTGTAAGTTTTTATGGTGTACAATAAAGAGTACTCTATTCTATTCTATTCTATTCTAAATGGAGGTTTTCTTTTTCTGGCAGCGTAATCACATCTTGTATAAAAAACTATAAAATATCAAATTGCTCTTTGCGATTAGTTATTTTCTAATTGTTTTTCCAACCACGTAATTTGTTTAAGACATTGCCAGGGTCTTCAGTTGCTTAGCTAATCCTCGACACCTTTATTTTTTCGGTCAGCTGGGCACTACATAAAACACTTAAAAAATTAAACTTTAAACACAAATCTACAACTTAACAAACAAACAATTTTGCATTAAACATTCCGAACTCAAAACTTCAAATAGATTGTTAGCAAAGATAAGTACCAACAGAAGTTAAAGTTACATTAAGTAAATTGCTTACACAACCTTAGCATAGTCGAAGACATTTGTTTCTAGAAATGTTGGGAAGGAAAATAAAATATTTTCGCGATCTTATAGGACGATGTAAAATACGACCTGTCTCACGTTTTCTGGTGTACCTAAGCTGAAAGTTACCGCTAAGTTAGATATAGTGGATGACAAATGAAATTTATTTTCTTGTTCCATAAATATACATTACGTCACTTAACATAACATCACGCCTGTAATCCTCGAAGGGTTAAGCAGAGGAGTACCCGTAATAGTACACTCACATTTCGCCAGTTATGATTAAGTCCCATTTAATAGGGGCGCGCCTATTGCCATGAATCGGGCACAAATCCACATTATGCTGTAGGTACATTGTGTTGTGCTCAGAATGTATGTAACCCGCCTAAAGCTTAATTATTTACAGAAATTTGAATACAATTAGGTCCACTTTTTTATGGACTTGAAAAAACTTGAAAAGACTTGGAATAATTTACTTGCTATCTTTATAACTCAGTGACAGTTGGTTACCGTCTGGCTTTGCATCTCATTGACATGACACTATTTTTAACCGTAATAAAAAATAGCGAGTCCGAACTCGACGATTGAAGTATTATTCGATGCAATTTTTGGTCTACTTACCAAATTCCTACCAGAACGTTATTGTACTTTTCATATGACAACACACAAACATTTTAAAGTTCGGTGAAATAAAATGGCAGTATTTTCTGGATTTTTTAAAAGCCTTTTGTCCCATAGGATAATCATTATTTCTATCTTATCCAATAAAAATTGTAATTAACACAATTACTTATAACTTTTAACACAATAAAATATCAAAAAAGCTGTTTGAAATTCCCGCGCGCGCGCCTGTGAACAGTAGGCACGAATCGGCACGATCTATCAGCTGATAGTCTGACCTCAGGAAGGACAAAATCTACTAGTAGTAGTAGCGTCACACGCTCCTCCGCCATCCCCACCGCTCTCGTTGTGCAGTACTGACGTAATAGAATTAATTGAAACTTAATGAGTTAAAAAAACTTTTTTGGGAAGTTATTCGTATTCATGAGTACAATCACGTGTTTAAGTATCGGTCACTAATAAGTCTCCCTATATAAAAAATCCCAGATTCCGAAGCCATACTTTTTTAGTGTTAGTGACTTTAATGTTTTAATTTTTGACAATTTTTTTGATCAACAAATGTAATAATTCTCATTTACTTTCAGAAGAGCATGCGTAAGATTTTTTTATTTCTTTGTGGCCAACATAACATATTATTAAAATTCATAATGAAAAAAGAAACTTTCGAAAGTCGATACTAAGTAAAACAGATTCATAAAACGGCATTCAGAAACGATAATGATTTCACGATTTGAAAACTTATTCAAGACAGTTCTAAGGAAATGTACATACCTAACAAAAAAAAACTTTGGCAAAACGGAAAACAAATTCCGTAAAGGAAACAAACTTTACGTTTAATAATACGAAGAAACTCGCTTTCTAGGTGCTGATTTGGAAATTGGGTTTTATCGTTTGGGTTTTAACATTTCTAAAAGATTACGTACTCTTGCTTGACTAAAGAAAAGAAATAAAATTTCCATCTTTAGTAGGCAGAATTGGATTGTGAATTTGTGAAGCTTCCTGTTATTTTTTTAATTTTTTTTTTTGTGTTCTTCAAAATGGGAGTAAATAGGTTTTTAAAGGGTCGGCAACGCGCGTGTGGCGCCTCTGGTGTTGCAAGTGTCCATAGGCTACGGTAACCGCTTACCATCAGGCGGGCCGTAAGCTTGTTTGCCACCGTCGTGGTATAAAAAAAAAATGTAATTAAGTACACACCTAAAAAACAAACAATCAAGAGAACAGTAAAACAATTATAGGGCATCAAAAAACTCATCCCCATCGCTGTCAACGGGAAAAGTGCCCAGAAGACTGGCCGCATTGCCACCTTGTATGGAAATGATGATTCTCTGACCGAAATAAAGGCCAGCCCACTGGTCACGTGAAGAGTCGACCATCCGCTTGGCGATGTCCCGGAAAACTAAATGGGCATTCGGGCCCCAAGGCCCGAATTAGTTTATCGCACAGTAGTCGAAAATCAACAGCAATGTTTTATTTAATTATTTATTTAAAATTACAAAACATAAGGTATGTAAATATATGGTTTAAATACCAAAACGCTAAAACGCTTGCATGCTAAATAAAAATGTAAAAAATAAAGTATACTTTAACTTAAAGTATGCTTTTACTTTGATTTTTTTTTACAGTTTAATGCGATTACGTAAGTAGGTACGTAATAGCATGAAACTGTAACGATGCCAAATCTAACGCCCCTTCATGAGCGCAATTTTCTTAAGAAGGAATCCAAAGTTATGCTTAGCGTTTTAATTTACAATATTATGTCTTAGTCGTTTTGATTAATTTTTTTTCATTAAGTAATTGATTTGATATTAAATTTCATCCAAGCCGTTATGTAAGAAGGAGGTAATAACACTCTCACACTGTAGCTTGATGCGAACATGCGTTTTTAGCGTTGCTTGCAAGGACCAAAGATTTTGCGAAAACACAATATGCATATTGGTCCCTGGGTTGGATTCACAATTAGACCCTGCGATCTTGGGCAGGACAATGTGAGACAATAACGCTAGTAGTACAAATAAGTATTGCCACATTGTTTCGCATGCATCAATCACCTTTCACCTACACAAAAGAAAAATTAAAGTAGTACTTGAAATCCGTTAATTTATCTCGTTTCCACACTATAAAAATCGCGTGTGCACTTGCTTTGTTTACGGGTATGTAAAGTGCGTTTCAATGTGTTATCCGCCTTACCTACTTCGTGATCATCAGCGTCTTTCAATCTTCATAAAACAAAATGAACTGCGATCACCAATTCATTTACCCAGCGTGTTGATTACAGTCATTTGCATTAAGACCATTCAATTCAACCATCATTAAGGCCAAGCCGTGAAGAAGACAGTCACTGGGTGATATTATGACATGATTCCAACGAAAATGTACAGCAATCATCCTTGTGTAGAAAATGTGCGTTTTGTCTGTGCAAAGTAAGAAATTTTCCTTTTTTCTTTCTTCGTTAATTTAAAGATCCCAAGTGGAAGCTGTTACATCTTTTTATAATCCCATGGACAAATGAACTCAGTTGCCGGTTTAAGCTTGATTTATAAGACAATTTTGTTTTGAAGCTTATAGTTATTGCTGCCAGAGCTTGATGAAAATTCGCTTAATAAAACGACTTACAGACCGGACAAACTGTACGGTTCTATAAAAATAGACATTCACCCTTGCATGAATTATATTCCCGTGAAGTTGAAAATGTACATACTCGTAAACGAGATACCATTATAATGAACCTTAAAAAAATCTTCATCTATCCCATTATGTGCAAAGATGAGCTTCTTAAGCCATACATTTTTACTGATATTATGAAGAATTTGTGAAGTTAGGGTCGGTAGGTTAGGCCGTGTCAATTCAGAAGCTTGGCTCTACATGAGATCTGATATTTTTTTACAGGGCAAACCTTATGTGGTCGTCTTGGCTTTCATTTTACATGAAATGTTTTTGTGGGATTTCAGTTCTTTTTGTAAGTTGCTAGGCAGTCTGTTATTTTTTTTTTTGGGGTGTATTTCTTGCTCATCAGTAGTGCTGGTTTTCATAGTGCATTTTCTGTCTTTGCCTTTTCTTTGATGGTTTACTGATTAACATAAGCGATAAATCAGGGCGATATTTTGCTCTTAAGCGGTTACATTATCTCATACAAACTTCCACACCTCATTTTAGGGGATGGGGGGCGAAAGTTATGAGTTTATGAATTTTTTTGTTGGTTGTATACTAAACTTAGATTACATACCAAATTTCAGCTTTCTAGCACTTCAGGAAGTACCCAAACATTTTGATGATCATCAGTGTGTCAGTGTGTCAGTGTGTCAGTGACGAAATCGGTGTATTTTAGATATCAATAAAATCTAAAGTATAGGAGCTATTCAATGGAGACTTTGTATGTTTAATTAGTCTATTAATCACATCATATCCTGAGAATATGAACTCTCTGGTACATCGGAAACCAACTCTCAAAGAAGGAAAGAGGGTTCAAAGCAGTGATAGCCTAGTGGTGTTACCGGCGGATTGCTAAATCATAGGTCTCGAGTTCGAACCCAAGGCACGCACCTCTGACCTCTGATTCATGTGCGTATTGTATAATTATCACTTGCTTCAAAAACGGTGAAGGAAAACATCGTGAGGAAACCCGGCGTGCCTGAGAGATATTTCTCGACGGCATGTGATGCCAAGTCAGAGGCCCATGGGCGGCATTAAAACTCTGACACCAGGCTAGCTACTAACCACACGATAAGAATAAGAGTGGTGTATACTTAATAATCATACGTTTGTTGTATTCTGACTGAACACGCAAGTTATTTATATTATGTGGAACACTCATACTCCATAAATGCAAACATCTCATACAATATTAGCAGAATTGAAAACTTATATAATAAATACTTAATTGGAGCAATCAAGTCACTTAACGGTATAGAAAATACCTCTGGGATATTGTTTAATATTAAAAGCGATATTGTAATAACTTACATATTACTCGACTATCTGTAAATATTTTTGTTAATCGTATCCAATCAATGACATTATAAGTAAAAAGTTGAATGAATATAATATAAAATACTAAGTAATAAATGAATTCTGTGAATAAGGTTAACGCGTCACGCCGATAGTGCAAACTAAGGTGTTCGATAAAAAAACCGAACAAGGTTACTAAAACAACATTCGATCTTCCAAAACGGTACACTAACACACCCACGCGGCTGTTGGGGCGCGACGTCACACTGAGGTGAAATGTGGCTAGTTAGCCACATTTTAACGTGTCACTTGCTGAGTGCGTATGACCTATCTACACCTTTTTACTTATAATATCATTGTATCCAGTCATATTTATTTATTTAATACATGGAGGACTTACAGCTAATAAAAACATCAAAACAAAAAAAATATAACATAGTCACCAGAAAGCCAATTACAAGTCCTCACGTATATTACTTAGCTTTTAAGGATTTGTCACACTACATGCGTTCTGCGGTCTCCGGTCAGGTCAAAACGAACGCAGCCCGCATCATGTATGAACATTCGTTCGTTTTGACCTGACCGGAGACCGCAGAACGCATGCAGTGTGACAAATCCTTTAATAGATAATAATATTATAGCCGTGGCCTAAATACCTGAACAATGAACGTCGCTATTTTAGTTTGTTTACTTGATCTTATAGTTAGTAGGTAGATAATGTACGTCTATTCATTATCAAAATATTTACCCCTTGATTAATTAACATGAAGTAAAATAACAGTCTTCAGCTAATCAAAGTTTCTTTCAATTAGTTTAGGTGGTAATTAGCCTAAATATCAATCACTAGTGGACGTCACGTGGTTTCAACCGCGTAGTTCGAGTTCCCGTGGTAATACTGGAATAAAAAGTCACCTATGACAGCTGAGGATACTGTAGCTTCTCAATGGTGAAAGATTGGTTTAAATTGGCCAGTAGATTTTAAATTTATTCTTTACATAAAAATGTACACCTGCCATCGATCCTATATCAGACATGGCCCACTGCCATTAAGAACCGTAGTTACCAACCATAGTAAGCCTTGGACTCCTTGTTTACAAATAAGGTGGTACGAAAATAATGGATTGCCTCGTCGGTATAGTGGTAGTAAGCAGTACCTACCGTCTGTCTTGGGTACGCAGATCAGGGGCTCGAGTCTGCTATTGCAATCAATGACCGGTCATTGATCGAATATTTGACAACTTTGACAGTTTTTGTATGGGAAATGTGTCATAAGTTTGACGTTTTACGTCAAAAATCGATCATTGACCGGTCATTGAGACACGATTGCAATTATAGCAGACTCGACCCCCAGGCAAAGTGTTTTCCATCTAGAATTTTTCAGAAGCAGCCTGAAGTTGCTCCGGACTGAAACATAACTGGCGAAATGTGGGAGTACTGTAACTACCTAACCCTATGGGGATTCCAAGCGTGATGGTGTTTATTTATACCTTCACATCTGCAGCAATGCGGTCTTGAATTGAGCATCTACTACACATAACAATAACTTATACGTAGAGAGCGGACACGATAATAGTAAGTACCTCCTAGCGTTTATACTGGGTTGTATTCTAAGAGTAATGATCTGCTCGCATTGTTCTAATGTTCTAATGCAACAAGAGGTTAGGACTGCAAATTACCTGTGTAACCGTCTGATATAATCAGCTTTAAATGTAGGAAGATAAATAGTTGGTGTCTTAAGCTATTTGGAGGTCGCTCAAGAAAGCTGGTAAAATAAATACTTTTATTGGTCGAATCTAAATCAAAAGTCATTGATTAAAATTAGGCTGTGGATCTGCACATGTGTCAAATTTCTTTGATCCTTTTTCAACTTTATGTCAAACTGTTTAAGGTTCATATTCAATTGGGAAAATTTGACACATTGGGGTAACTTGATGTGCTGGCGTCTGTACGTTTGGTTGGCGACATGTAATACTTCGCGAATACTAAACAACCGTTAGCCAAAATTTCTTCTTCATGAAGGTCTCCAGATGTTCGGACCCGCACCACAAAGGACTACAAATTAATCTTGTGAACTCCCAACTTTCAACTCTCAGGACGAAATTGGTCTTTATCTTTATGTACGTGTACTCCACGAACTCTCTGCCTTCATAGAGTGAGCCGCGTGTTTTTTGAAGTGAAAATTTACATAAGACCAATCCCCCAAAAACGCCCGTTTTTCACCACTTCCTAGTGTTTTGGCTGGAAAGAAGAAGTGGTGGAATAAAGTTCCCAGCAAACAATCAGACCTTGGAATAATTACCTGTAGACCGTATAATTAATTGTTTCGAGTGGGAACCAAACGTGGGACACGCAGCGCTGCAGCCACTTCACTGCGTCTACTATGCCGTCAAGTCAATGATTAAGAATACGAATTTTAGAAAAAATAAAAACAAAAAAACATTCAACAACATGTTATGTAGTTATGCAATAAGAAAATCTCTCAATTTTCAGGAGATTGTTGGTAACTTATCTAAGCAACGAATCGAATAATAATTTCAAATAAGTAATTTAATATTATTGGTACTTTGTCCATTCACCACCCCACACTTTTACTATGCTTAAATGGTGCTAGCATGCCATTCTATTTGTTTCTCATCAGAAACGTAGTAAGTATTAGCTAGACAATAATAATTCTGCATCCAGAATTATTATTGTCTAGCTAATACTTTGTAATTCCGTTATTTGCTGTAACATTAGTTTATCATTAAGTTAGTAAGATCTGTTGAGCTTGGATTAAGTTAATAAAAATCAAAAATCAAAAGTCTTTATTCAAACTAGGCTGAGAATCAGCTCTTTTTGAACGTCAAAAAAGTCCCTAGAGACAGTCCCCCAAAAACGGCCCACCCTTCGCGACTTCCTAGTGTTTTTGCTGGGAAGAAGTGGACAAACTCCCCAGCAACACATCTGTCTGATTCGTTTGAAGAACTAGGTATACAAAGAATCTATATAATGAAATGCTCATTAAATAGCACTAAGGTTTATACACTTTGTAAAACATTACATTTCAGAATGAGTGTCACGTGTTAGCTAGCACGAAAGAGATTTAAAATACTATAGAGCGGGCATGTCAAGGAAATGTCATAGAAAAACTTTGATCCCATGTCTCAGTAACGCCATCTAGAATAATATATGAATATTGGAGCGGCAGCGGAGCGTACTACAAAAAACTCATAGACTTGTATCCAGTAGGACACACTTTCGGACGAAAATTTTGTTCGTGATGTCCGGTCTATAGGTATTGAATGTCTTTGGCTAGCACACTCCAATATACCGAGATATAAAAAAAGTAAATATAAATATTCATAATAACATTGAAATCTAAACTCAAGCAAAACAACTACAAAACTGAAAAATAACAGCCCCCAGGTATAAAAGGCGTACCCGCTTACATGTGCAATGCTGGTTTATTATTCATAAGGCTGTGACTCTGAGTTTTAAATGATAATCTAGGACCATCAATAAATAGACCATAAGGAAAGGAAGAAATTACACCGCATTCAACTTCCCTAAACTTTGACGTCATCTGCATTCGTTGAACCTTGACTGACCGATGAGGGTGACGTTAGACTGTTATTGGAAAATTTTAGTGACAAAGTTCAATATGTCTGTGACGTATTCCTTCATGGCTAGTGACAATAGGCAATCCTTTGAAGGAGGATTTTCCCGGAGGGAGACTAGTCAGATGAATGACTCTTTTAATTAATGGTAATTACACTAGAGATCTCGGTATGCATTTACGACGTAAAAAAACTTTACGATTCCTCAATATGGTGGCATACCTACTGTGACTAATAAAATGAGGTAAAACTTAATTGCAGCTACGTAATAAACTCGTCATTTTTCCGCCTTTTCACAACTATACATGTTAAGGTCGACTTTTGTCAGAATGTACACCAGATGGATGACCATTCATTAAACATCAAGAACCCTTCGTGACTCGGAAAGCATAAGCTGTTGGTCCCGGCTATCATTGTAGACCTTTGAAAGTTGTTACGAGTAGTCAGAACAACGAAAGTCTGACGTCCAATATAACCGAATGGTAATGTGTTTTCCAGTCACTGGGTTGTGGAGCTCAGATAGGTAGTCGCTATACAGGGTGACTTTGAATAAATGCGACAAAATGAAATGGGAGCTTCAGTTAAAGTAACAAAGTAATTATCAACTGTTTATTCTACCATCTAAATCGTTAAAAAAAATACGTGATTATCATTTTAAAATGGTCCATTGACGTTGTTATCTTCATTAAGTACGAATTATCGGTATTCCAGAAAAATAAATAATATGGATAATAATAAGAAAAACGAAAGTATCAAAAAAGCTCGTCCGACTCATCGCAGTGCTCAATAATATTGTCGTCGACTACTCGTGTTATTAAACGTTGCCGTTCATAGCAGTCATTTACCTAATAAAGCCTATTTTCTAGTGAAGTATCGCGCGACTTTAATCATTTTAACGTTTTTCGTAACACTGTTAAAAGTTAATTAACTTTACATTTGATACTCTTAAAATTTTCTAGACAACACAAAGTATTGTATATTTCAATTTGTCGCATCTTTTCAATTTCACCCTGTATATCACGCACTGGTATTCAACTGCATCGGCTTAGAATGGAAGCTGACCCCAACATAGTTGGGAAAGGGTGATGTATTGTTACTGTTTGAAACAAAGACTACTGTAATAAACAGGACATCACGAAAAAAAAATTCATACGATACTGGATCTTAGACATCATTGACATCGGTGAAGGAAAACATGTGAGGAAACCTGGACTTATAGTTAATATAAGTTTGAAATCGCCAATCCGCCTTGAGCAAGCGTGGTGATAATGCTCAAGCCTTCTCTGTATGAGAAGAGGCATTTGCCCTGCAGTGGGACAGTAACAGGCTGGTATCATCATTCACTGGAGTCCTTCTGGAAACAAATTTAATACGCACCACTGCCGCTCCAATACTTATTAAGTACTATATTATGCTAGATGGGGTTACAGGGATATGGGATCTCAGTTTTTCTAAGACATTTCCTCGCATGACCTCTATCAAGTATCTTAATTCTTATATAGTTTGAATTTGGTCCTAATCGGAGACTGCCAAGACAGATGGCTACCAAAAATCTAATTTCCACCCTTCTAAGTAATAAGTAAGTATTATGTTAAGCATGTCTTACATGAAACGTGTAGGAGTTGCGAATTAAACTCAATGTTAACTTAACGTTAAGTGAGCAGCAATAGAGTTGGCATTTATCTAGAATGAAATAATGGAATCCGAAGGCGTTAGGCAACATGTGAACATACATTAAAGGAAAGGTGAAAGGTCCAATATATATAGTATATAATTCAGTTTTGTAATCTGATCGTGGCAGTTGTAAAACATAGCTTTGGAAAAATTTAAAGCTATACGGTATGGAAGGGACTTCAACGCGCATCTGAGTTCTACGAGTTTAGTACCTACATTACTTTGGACACAACGTTACAATTTTTTGTCTGCTTTTTCTGAACTATTTCTGAACTATTTGTTTTGCTGGTTTTGTAACTTTAAACTGTATTTATTTGACATAACACCAACACTGCACCTGTAATCCCCAAAGATTTAGGCACAAGTGTACCTTTAGTAGTATCGCCAGATATGTTTAAGTTTCATGTAAGGGTGCGAGCCTATCACCATCAATCGGGCACAAATCCAGAAAAAATCGATAACCTTTTGTCCGACCCGGGGATCCGGCAACCTCGCAGTAGCGCTTGCAAACACTAGAGTTCACTAGACCAACGCGGCTGTCGTGTATTTATTTTTAAGAAAACATCTTACTAAGTGCGAAAAATGACAGAATTCATAGTATCAGTACGTACCACCTGCTTATAATATGAGCATTGATGTTCTGTCCATTCCATATAATATAAGCTAGGAAATACCCCGCTTGTTTTCTCGTATTCTTTCAACAAAATAATACATAAGGGAAAAACTAGAAAAGTGTGTCATATAGTCATAAAAATTTCACTTATTGTGTATTTTTCTACTTTCGCCAAGTAGCATTCGTATTTAATAGCTCGAAAAGGCATCCCTAGCCAGAAGACTTCAACAGATTTGGAACCAAAACTGTGCACTTCGATAGACAAAGCCAGAGCAATATTAACTGTCAACACTATTCAACTTGATAAAATTAAATCAACCATAAAACAACTGGGTTAATAGTGGATAAAATAAACTTGATTGATTGGTTGTCTTTATAAAACATGCTGCCTCAATTAAATCAGTTCAATGAAACTATCATAAATCGATGGAAACGGAAGTCATGCGGTACCATTACGGATACATAACCCCCGATTCTATGGTGATTGTTAGGCATAAATTCTTTTGTTTCGCCTCGTTTCTACTTGCCATAAAATCTCGCCTTGAACAATTCGTGTCTCGGACCGGGGAGCGACCTTACTTACGTTGCGTAAGGAAACCAATTTATTGGTACAAGTGCGTAGGTTAACGCACCAATAATGCGATATTAAATTTCGTAACCTGCTAAGCCGTGAGAAAGTCCCAAGTTTGATAATTCATTGGTGTTTTATCAAGCAGGATATCTAAGATCTTTGCGGTTTTTTAAATAGCGGCGTCTGCCGTAAAAGTAAGTGAAAATTCGATATTTCAGTACCGAAGTACCTCGGTTTTCGATTTACCGTCACCACTATGTTCATTTTACCATTCTTCTTTGAGACTGAGCCAAATACTTTTATAAAGTATCGGCACTTAAATAAATTCGAATTCCAATAGATCCAACGATAATAATGACAAAGCCTGAGCTCAAGTTTTTCGTTTAAAGTAAAAAAAATATTGTTGGAAACGTATAGAGCCTGAGAATTTTAATGAAAATGATAAGTTTTTAGGAAAGCTTACGCGTAAATTCTTCATAAAAACTAGACGACAATAAAGGCCAAAAAGGTACTGGTATATTATTTATTTATATTATTTTGTCATAACAACATCAGTAGGTATGTCGGATATATTTTGACATAATAATATCTCTACATTCTTATTTTCACTTTCAATAAAATAACCATTGTGTAACATTATCAATGGAAACAAATATTAAAAAAGTAGTAGTAGCAGTAGGTACTATTCTTTATAGAAGAGTTTTGATATTAGATTGTTAAAATAAGAAACTAGGTACTAATTTAAAATAGAAACAGATTTTATTGGTTTCGATCTCGGAACTAGAATTATTTGATAATTATGTAGGAACTAGCAGATGTCCCATGGTTTCACCCGCGTAGGACCCGTTCCCGTGGGAATACAGGGATAAAAAGCAGCCTATTTGTTAATCCAGGGTGTCAGCTAACTCCATACCAAAATTTTATTAAAATCCATTCAGTAGTTTTTACGTGAAAGAGTAACAAACATCCATCCATTCATCCATCCATCTATCCATACTCACAAACTTTTGCGTTTATAATATTAGTAGGATGGTATTATTTAGAATTTATAACCCGTAGCGAGCCTTCATTGCGAGCTGGGGTGCAAAATAAATGAATGGCGCTTCTGAGTTACTAAATGCTGACAAGCAGTGCTATTCTGTAAAAATCACCCCGTGAAAATGTAGGTGAAGTGAAGGCGAATTGAGCTGTCATTCCTTACTAATGTTTTTTTGATCTTTATTTATTTCCAGGGTGTTTTCTAAACAGCTTTTTCTAAATATGTCACCCCGATTATTGGATACAATATTAATCATAACTAAGTACTAACCTACCCGCAACCTTAAACCCATAACAATGACATGATAAAGTGTTCTAGCCTCATCCGATAGCGGTGAGGCAAGAACGCTACTGTAAAACCTACATTAGAATGATTGACAAAATCTTAACGTCTTTGGACTTCGACACGAACACACTCCGACAGGATATGATAAACGTCTCTAACGAGTATTAGAAGACCCACACACAAGGCAATTGGGAGAATCAACTTTGTGCATCATGAATCCGAAACTATTGAGCGGTATGTGGCCATCAAAGACATTCAATACCTATACAGACCGGACATCACGAACAAAATGTTCATCCGAAACAGTGTGTCCTGCTGGACACAAGTCTATGAGTTTTTTTTAGTACGCTCCGCTGCCGCTCCAATATTCATACATTATTCTAGATGGCGTTACTGAGACATGTGATCAGAGTTTTTCTATGACATTCCCTCGCATGTCCGCTCTATAGTATTTTAAATCTCTTTGCTGGTCATACTAATGTTAAGCATTGACAGGTCGCTTCACTTAAGTTTTACGGGGTGACTTACTGAATCGACCAGTTGGTTAGCCTGGACAACACTCTATTTTGCTATCATCAATCTTACTGCTTACTTCTTACTAATATTATAAACGTAAAAGTTTGCTTGGATGGATGGATAATAATAATAATAATAATAACCCCGCAGGGCAGCTTGTGGCGAGCTGTTGGGCAGTAGCGACCCCACGGACCCGATCTCCCGGGAGAAGTCTTGTTCCTCATCTCTGGCTTGCCTTTATTGACCGGCCAGAGTGAGCACTGACGAGGAACGGAGCTCCCACCTCTTTCTTGCCTTAGTTGGCCGGCTAGAGTGGAGATTCGCAAGAGCAAACGTGCTCGGAGGAAGGAAGCATTACAGTAAGGTGCTGGTAGGGATCTTGACCGTACTTCCGGGATTGTCCTGATAGCCGTGGAATGCCTCTCCACTCCTCAAGCACCTCAGGTTATGTTGCCCTCTTGTCGCTACGTCACTGTGTGCTAGCGGCCGTTTCAGAGGGCCCATTACTGAGTGTGCAAGTCACCCCCTGCCATTTTATTCGTGTATTATAAAGCATTGATGAGGCAGGGGCCATAGTCCTTCCATAGTTCTAGGTAACCAGTTCACCTTATCCACCCCTAACCTATAGCCCAATATATTTGTTGTTTTAGTCTACAATAGTCCTGCACTAGTCGTAGGTTTTCCTTGGGTGCATTTGCATAATGCATACAGGGAAAATCTGCGATTGGTGCCTCACTGCATTAAAAACGACAAAGGGCCTCTGCGAGTTGGCTTAGGCTCCTCGTACGCCTTCCAAAGGTCCGGAACCCAAGGGTTCCGAGAAATATAAACTCATAATAATAATAATAACAAAGCCTTAACACTCTACACATGCCATCTCACACACTTTACATGCTCCAAAAAGCAACTATACTCAACACGTGTCGCATTACCCGAAAATTTTTAACATCTTCTACACTGTCATCTACATATTCAATATAAATTTCCCCTTACACACTTGGTTCCGGCCCGTGTGTAAGGTCGTAAACTCTCCTCAAGGAGAAGAAAAATCAAGATTTCAATATAATAATAATAATAATATTTATTCAAAAGTAAAATTGGTAAAATAAAATACAAAAGTCTTAAAAATAATTAACGAAGGACAGGAAGGAAGGATGTTTGTTACTCTTTCACACAAAAACTACTGAACGGATTTCAGGAACTACTGATCGGATTTAAAAAAATATTTTAGTGTCAGATAACCCATTCATTGAGGATTATAATATAATTTTAATTACGCTAAGACTAATAGGAGCGGAGCACCAATGAAGAACGTTTCAAAAACGGGGTTTTTTTGTTTCCTGTAACTATTCCACGCGGACGAAGTCGCGGATAGAAGCTAGTAAGATATAACAGTACGAATATAGGATAGAAGACATCGCCGCAAAACCTAATTCTGGTCGCGTATAAAATTAACGATTTAACCTTATGATATTTTTCCTTATGTGGATAATTTATCATAGGTAATAAACTAAAAGGCCAAACGTCTTGCAGCATTGGTTTTTAAGCTTAGGACTTGATTTATATTAATTACGTCTATATTAAATTTAATTTATTCATCTAAAACCAATCTGCCGTGTAGGTACCATATTAAACAATATTAAACACGATTCTATAATCGCTTATAAAAGCATTCGAACCAAGCCAAAACTATTATTCTGACGGCCAAATTACTATAAGTTTACTTTTATTTAAAACTTTTATATTATACATATATCTATGGCAGGTACAAAAATAAAATGATTTTATTATTTATTTTAGGAAACCAACAGATGTAACAACAAAAATGAATTATAAATAGGTTCAACAGAATCCAGATACAGTTTCCTTAAATTATCATATGGTTACTTGGTTTCGATTAGTTGTCTTAATATAGTATATTAAGACAACTAATCAAAACCAAGTAACCATTGCAACCGGTTCCCTATCCATTTGCATACAATTTTAAGACCTAATTTAACTTAGCATAATTTTGTTTGGCATAATCATATTTTTGCATAATATAATTACGCATACCTAACAGCTTACGCATAATTTTTTTAGCATAATTTCTCTAACCGTAATAATGATTAAGCATAATATTCTAAAGCATCATAACAAAGAAGCAATTTAAAAAAACGTAGTCGACGGAGCCCCGCTACGCGATGGAACCTAACTAACCTAACGTTGGGATACTAACGTTATGCGAATCAAATTTATGCCAAAACAAATTAGTCTTTAAGATGATTATGCCAACATAAAATGCATGCCTAAAAAAATTATGCCGAAGTATTATTATGCCAAAACAAATTGTGCCAAAATCGTTATGCCGAAGTATATTAGGACAAAGAACATTATGCGAAAAGAAGGGATCCCATTGCAACCAAGTATAAAGGGTGGACATTAATTAAGTTTACGGAAATTAAACAGTAGATGATTTGGCATCATTATCCACTGATTTATATTACAAGTATATGCAATATATTTAATTTATAGTAATTACTTGAGTCATGATGAACCAGGACAAATTACCTTTACAAACCGACTTCGCAAATAAACCATAATTGATTTTTTAAATAATAATTGACTTTGTAAATAGTACACCACTAACTGCCTACTCATCTTTTCTCCTCCACCATCAAGTCCGTACAAAAGTTGTTTGTAAGAGATCGCTTTTAGCGATAAGGCCGCCCATTGTATCACCCTATGTAGCCCTTAAAGTTATAATTTGCAAGTTTTTATGGTGCACCTACATATTTTACTATGATATTGAAAATTATCTTCGAGCAATACGTCTTTGAACTGTTTCATTCTGTAATTATTTTCGATCAATGTAGTAGGCGTTTGATAACTATTAACCATTTAGATCTCTGTTAGAAAATATATAAAAGTTATTTATATAAAAGTTTGTAAAGCTTAACTACACAAATAAATGTTAATGACAAAAATACAGTTATAAAGGTACCTACTTACTCAGCTGCTAAACTGACATACTCCAGTAAGATTATATTGCGACAGTCAATCCAGCTCTTCACTGTTCCGGCAGACCAGGAAAGCTTCTCCAAGTGTGATTTGACACTTGGATGACACTTGGATTGTGGAATGAGCTCCCTGCCGAGGTTTTCTCGGAGGGCTACAGTATGGAGTTCTTCAAAAGGGGAGTAAATAGGTTTTTAAAGGGTCGGCAACGCGCGTGTGGCGCCTCTGGTGTTGCAAGTGTCCATAGGCTACGGTAACCGCTTACCATCAGGCGGGCCGTAAGCTTGTTAACCACCGCCATGGTATAAAAAAAAAAAAAAAAGTGTTGAACTTTGAGATTTTAGACAGACCTGCAGCCTGCAGGGATATTAGGTAGCTACCTATATTTTCATTGCCAGTTACCAACTGGTGTCCTGTAGCACACCAAACTTTGATGACAACTGAAAATTCAAAAATAAATAGTATCGCACTATAAGTGGACTTCAAGTTACGATGACTCAATCAAAATCAAAATCAAAAGTCATTTATTCAAATTAGGCTGAGGATCAGCACTTTTTGAACGACGAAATTACATAAGACAGTCCCCCAAAAAGCCCACACTTCGCCACTTCCTAGTGTTTTTGCTGGGAAGAAGAAGTGGCGGAACAAACTCCCCAGCAACACATCTGTCTGATAAGTTTGAAGAACTTGAATTTACACAGTACAATTAGTTATGATTACAAAATAATTAAAATAAGTTATTCACTACATGTAAGCTAGCACCCTCAACATACAGAATACCAGTAATATATAGCTACCGATAATAAAACTAACTTAACTCAAGCAAAAGCAACTGACTAATAAGAATCCTCCAGGTAAAAAGGGTGTGCCAGCTTACATGTGCAGAGTTGGATTAAATCCATAGATCTGCAAGACAATGTAACAAAATGATAAACTAGAACTGTGGAAGTTAAATAAAACATTAAAAAAACAGGTAATAGTTAAAACAATAGCAAAACCAAAGCCAGCAAGACGACCAGTTACCACAAGCAGCACCCGTTCACGAGCATAACGCAAAGATCAGCCATTACCCCCCTCCTCGACGCTACCGCAAGCAGTAACATCTGAGGGAGCATGACGAACTTGCTACCGGTTATTTACGTAAAAATTAACCAATAAATAGGAGTCTCTAGTTCACCACATAATGCAATACATCTCATTTAATACAATGTACTGAGAAGATTATGTCAACAAAAAATATAATAAAAATAAAAATGAAAAGTGGCACAAACAAACAATTAAGTTTCAACTAGTTAATAAATTAATTTCAGTGAAAGAACATAGATAGGTGTCTTGCGTATCTATCAGACAGGCTACTGTTCGCTGCGTCACGTCTCTGCGTGTGAGCATGACGTCATATAATATAGATACACAATGATGATAGTCAATTCTAAACTAGCGGTTTGACAGTTAATCGTTGAACACTTTGCCCAGTCACTATGAACTGTCAACGGAGATACCCAATAGCCCTGCTTACTTTTTTTTACGCACTTGCCGTTCAATGCGCTTTTGACATTGGCAGAATAGTCGGCTTTGTTTGCCATATTTAAAAAATAGAATAGAATTATAATAGCCCTGGTGACAATGTTGTTGACATTTTTGAGTCCGTCGTGATATATACATCATTTGATCGCCTAATGTATGCCATAATTTATGAACTTATGTGTAAATAAAAATAGGGTTATTATTTTATTTTATTTTATTTGATAAGAATAATAAACAGCAGGCATACACTTTAAAGACTTATAATAAAAGCAACAAATATACCTACTTACTACTCAAGACGTTATCGACAGATGACGCAAAATCATCATCATCACCATCATCATCATCTCAGCCTTAGGAAGTCCACTGCTGGACATAGGCCTCCCCTATAAATCTCCAATTAGACCGGTTGGAAGCGGCTCGCATCCAGCGCGTTCCCGCGGCACGCAAAATAGAAAAAGTAATTAAAAATCACTTATTAACTAATTATCAGGGTTATGATCAATTAAAATAGTCGTACCTTCAATCTTAAATAGGGGAAACGGTATAGTTATTGGCCCCTATACAGTTATTGGCCATTTCAACTTTGATGTTAAAATACTAGCAAAATCATACACAAATTAGTATAGATTAAAAAAACATAGTCGGAAACATTGTTAATATCTATCAAAGAGTTTTAACAAAATTCCGCTAGGTGGACTGTTTTTTTTCTTACTACTTGTTTTTTTTCGGAGGAACCAACGAAGGTACGTAGGTATGTTAAAAAAATCAAAAGTGCAATTTTTTTTAACGATGTTTTAAAAAATATGTAATGTAATATCGTTATCGAAATTTTATAAAATCTATATACGGATTTAAGGTGTAATTTAACCTATTGTCTTCGTAGTCACATTTTTTTGTAATGGCCAATAGCTGCCACACTTATTTGAATAACATTATAATTATTGGCAGCCTATGCCAATTACTGTATTTCGAAAAAAAACGAAAAACAACGTTATCAGTAAAGAAACCGTCTTATGTTACAATATTAAGCGTCATATTCAATTACCAGACATTTTGAAGCATTGTAGACAGTTAATAGCCTAGGCCATTATCTCTGTCATTCGTTAAAGTTAACCTATAGAACAAGTAGGCCAATTACCTACTACATTTTTTTTAAATGTATTCTAAATAAATTTGTTTAAATGATGCTCTTGAAATATTGCTGAAGATACCCAAAATAGGCCCTTGACGAGGCACTAGAAAAAAATAATGCAAAACAATGTATTTGCGAGCCATCGCAAAACAATGTAAAGGCGGCCTAATCATTTAAATTAGGACAACCACCGCAAGTGACCTTTTAAGAAGACAAAACCATCTGTGGTGATCATCTCCACTACGAGGAAACCTCACTAGGTATAGGTTCTTTAAGAAGGTTTATCACATCATTACATCCAGATCTAAGCGCATGTCCCACTTGTATCGCGTGTAACGACAGACTGCCAGGTCGGGTGACGTTAAAAGTGCCCTCTCTCGGGGTATATTAGACAATGTATTACATATATTAATCTTTGTAGTACAATCCAATGTTTTCATACGCTATGTATCGTGTTGTTAAATCTTTTTATGTACTAATAGACGTATTATTATCTACTTATTAGATACAAACACTACACTATCGAAGTGTTTAGATTTATTATTATTTTTTGATGTGGTCACTATGTGATGTCATAGCCAATAACTGCAAAATTATGGCCAATTACTGTGGTTTTATGTTTTTTGTTTTCATATTAATTTTACTCTTTTAAATAGTAAAACTGTATTTGAGAAGTCTTAATTAATGCATAACTTAATCACGAACAATATTGCATAACTTTTATTAAAATTTATTTCTAACTGTTCCTTTTTTTTAAATTGAACGTTTTGATCTTGAGGTCGCTTGTGGCCAATACCTATACCATTTCTCCTATAGCTTTACTGAGAAACATAATTTCAGTAGAGCCAAACTGTTTCAACCAACCATGCGATGGAATTTGTAACCTATGTAGCTCTTTAAGTGATTATTTATATCTGTATTCTATTCTATTCTAAATGGTATTTGTTCTATCATCATGCACCGATCAAAGTATAGTTAATTGGCTATATAATTTTACCCGCTCTTAGAGTGGTAGATACTAGATACATGACTCAAAAATAAATTAAAAAAGAAGCAAATTGTGAATATTTTTTTTCTCTTTTAGTGTCAATCCTAATTGGTACAGGTCTTAAGGTAACCTTGCATAACTGCCCAATTAACAAACCGAAAACAACCTTCTCCTGACCGCTAACAGATCTTGTTTACCTACCCACTAACAATATATTACCTGTCCACACCCAAGATGTAAAATTATGATAGGAATTGTGCAGTTTTAAGCTGACTGTGAAACTTGATTTATTGCTTGATTATACACATCCTGCCCATCCAACGTTGGTAGGTACGAGTCTAACATTATTTGCATCAAAATAAAGATCCTATATAAGATTTGTCGTTTTAAGTTTGAACAGGCATATACAAATTGTTACTTAATGAAAACGCTGTGTATTGCTTAAAAGTTTTACCTTAACTTTGCCTAACATTGCAAGTAAAAAATATGAATAAAGTAGGTAGGTATAGTTAATAGATGGTACATAATACAAGCAAAATTATTACGCGCACTTTTTCTTTTCACTCTATTGTTTTTTTTATTGTTTTTGTTTTGTTTTTGTTTCAGTCAGAGTTTTATTTATTTCCTCGCAATTATGCTATAAAACGTCGTATGACATACGTATGATAATTACAGCCGAGGCGGTATTGCTAGCCCGAGCCGCAGGCGAGGCCGCAAGAAAGCAGAGGCAGTAATTAAATGTATGTATGTATTAAACTTATCGCACTTATAGCATAATTATACTTACTATTATGTCTCAACATCATTGAACTCGCTTCTCTGAAGCTCATAATCAAAGACATTAATTACAACGTTTCGCTGGAATTCCGTAATGTAGGAAGCATCAATAAAATCTAACAAATAAAAGTCATGTAGGTACACATAGTAAATTATATATTTATTGACGTATAAAAACAAATTAAGGATAAGAATAAGTCATTAAATTTAATCATTAAATTAATTTCAATGCATTTCAATATTGTTCGCAAATTACAATCAAATAAACAATAAATCTTTAACATATGGAATTACATCATAATAAATACAAAAAGGCAAGGCATGTTATGTCTGGCATATATATTTTGACTTAATGTGAATTATTTTGTGACTAAAACATTTTAAAGAATTTTTTATTATTTTCTACATGGAGCAGAATAATTTGTGCTTTTAGAAATAAATAATTTGAAAAATTATTAAGTTTAACTGGGAGTAAATGAACAAAAGCAGGCTTTAAATAAAGCATTACGAATAGTACTAAAAGTTTTCGAGAAATCAAGAAAAATTACGTATAAGTTACGATGACATTTACAATATTTGTAATACGTAGTACAGTCATTACTTTTTACATTTTGATAATTAATAAAAAAATCACCAATTGAATAGTATTGGCATGCCATGTTATTATTTAAATATTTTCGACGCCATTGAAATACGCCAATAACAAAAAAAACGTAAACCGCTATCTCTTGAACTCCAATCTTTGGTATGAATTTTCCCTATCACTTCTGAATTTTGTCATTAAAAATAAAAAACAGACATGCCCATACACATATAACTATAAACATAAGTAATTCGTAAGAGAAAGAAAGAGCTCGAAAACAAGACTATATAACAACAGGAAATAATGTAACGAAAAAGATGAGATGCAAAAATACTGGGACCACAATATTTGAGTTTCTACATCAAGACTGTCCTCACTTGGACATGTCACAAATTATTACACACGATTACGATCGAAATAAAGATCATGTAGCTCAAGATATCATAAATTCCAGTGAAAACTGGTTAGCCTCGTTATGCCATCAAAAGTCAGATTCCTTATTTGGATCGCACCGTGCGTCACGCAAAAGAAATCTCTTTTCGCCCTCACGAGTATTTCCTCATCAGCAAACATAACAATCCTAAAGATGTTTTGATTATCAAGCGTCAGATAAAACTACGTTGCTTTTACAAAACCACAACCCATTAACAAACTTTTACAAAGAAAATAACACGAATCATCAATACCATACCGAACTTAGATGATTTATATAATTTTCTTTATTACGTACATAATCCACTACGTTTCATATATTTTGATATTACCCTGGTTTTGCAGTCTAAGTACGTTACATTAACATTATCAAATTCTTAATATATAGTCGATTTTTATCTCAACCTTATTAGTTTTTTTTTTTGTTTTTGGAACTAGAAACAAAACTCGGATCTTTTAACATATGGATCACAAGAATCATTAACTCACGTCCGGAACTCGAGACTGTTTTCTCTATGCAGTGGGCTTAACGTCCACATATCACAGCCAGTGTACGACACGGTACAATCACATGACACTACAACAGGCCGATACGACCAAACCCGTCTTCATCATAAATTATAGAAACCTCAAATTCTCAGAAGACACTCGAATGGTCTACACACTTCTGTCAAGTTCAGTTCAATTTCGCTGGAGTATCGAGGAACGTGGTTTTAACTACGACTAACTAAATAAGCACAATGTCACAATCAAACAAAATACTGAATCTCTCGACTACAATTAGTTACTTACGTCTACAATGCAAGCTGGAGCAGTCTTAATACATTATTTATTACTTAACTATTTAAGTGTTCAGTTTCACACTTGGAACTTCGTGATAGTAACTACAACCAAGTTCCAAACATCAAGTTTTATTTTAAGTACTCGATGGTTCAAATGACGTAATAACTAACACTAAAAACTAATTACATGGGCCTAACTTGCACTGAAGATTTACAGAGGAAACTTATGCTAGAGGTAGGACTACTTAGTGGAGTTTCCCGAGCTGCCGACTTTATTTTTGAGCCAGTTGTGTGTGCGGGTCAGAATGTCAGGTTGTTCTTTTGAAGCCTGCCATGCTTCCAGATTCACCTTCTTGATCTCTTCGCACGGCAGGATTGGATTGCTGCAAATATAAAGCACGAGTCAACATTATTGCAATTAAATTGCCATAATAAAGGCAAATGTCACAATAAGAAGGAAAACCACTTTCAATCCAGTGATGATGAAAATATTTACAAACAAACAACTGGAGCAGGAAGCTTCACAACGAAGGTCGGGACTGTCAATAATAGTATATCTGCATCCTGCTTTCCATCAGGAATTGAAACATTAAGACCAAAGTTCTGATGCAGTTGTCCACCACAAAAACCACATAACCTTCATCGACTACCTCCAAATGACCAAGCATCGATTTTAGTTGGTACCTACCTAATCTCCATTTTCATGCACTCGTAATCTCAAGATTAAATCTCCAATCTCTCCTTACTTTAGAAAGCAACATGACATGTTGGCTCATGACTTTGCCTTGAGGTAACCTTTTGCTTACTTATGTTTTGACTTTCAGCAATTAAGGTTCGTGGGTACAACAGAGTAGGTAATTTTTTTCTCAATTAAAACGAAAATTGCAATGCGTAAAATGCGTTACATTCTGAAGCAGTGCATTTGAATTCCTGTCAAATGTGTTCTTTGTTTTTATAGCCTATCTGGGTCAAATGCTTATGCCGTAACTACATATTTTGATTTTGAGCAAATAATTATGATGTACCTAAATCTATTTATTTACCTTTCAGAAGCTGGCTGGAACACGTCCTTCTGTATTCTATCAAATGGTGTGTTGTCACAAAGTAGTCTCGCGAGGGAAGTACGTCTTATTTCTGCAAGCTGTCTCTTAGTGAATCTGCCAGATTCGTCTTGGTGGCTGTAGAAGTATCTGTCACCGGCTTTCGTGCGCCACAGCTGTTCCTCTGTGAACATAAATATCATTAAATTAAGCATATACTCGTATAAACACTTTTTTAAATAAAGATTTATTCACTTCAGGGTTGTCACGGAGCTGGTTAGCAGTCTCAAAGTATGTATCGTTTCATGCTCTTCTTCTCAGGCCCCAAGCGAATGCCGACTTTCGCGAACAATAGATAATTTAATTTTGTCTAGAATTCTGGTTGTTGATAAATTAACTTATTGTTTTGTTCTCAAGAAGACTTGTGGATTATGGAATTTTAAATAAAAAATAATAGTCCAGTTATTAAAATACTATAAGCTAAAATACTTAAGTATTCTAGCTTATAGTGTATATATAAAAATAATAATGATGTGCCCCAGGATTACTTACTTATTAGGCAAGTGGCGGTATGTCCAACCAATGATCCTTTGATGGGTGTCTCCGCCATCAGACCGATCACCAAGTCGATATCACCCGGCTGCTCGTACAGTTTCGACAGTTTGACAATCGTCTGTGAATGAAAGAGAAATATTAATATAATATGGGTCTCAATCAATGATTTGATATATATTTTATTGATGCCCTATAATTGTTTTACTGTTCTTTTGTTTGTTTATTTTTTAGGTGCGTAGGTACATAATAGTTACTAATATTAGTTTGTAAATAATATAGCAATATTTAAATTATAAATGATATTGAAGTTGAATAGGCTTTCCTAAACCAGGAATTGAACGTTACTACATTATCTTGTCTTTTTTAAATTATAATTATTCTTCCTTAACGTCTAGTGGCTTTCATAGAATGATATTAGATTATTCATGTGCTCTTATGCTTTTTCCGCATTTTATTTAATTATCTCGAAAACCCACTACGAAAACAAAAGAGACGTCTTAATCGAGATTTTTTAACACATATTTCGAAATAGATACATACCTCTTCCGGTATAACATCAGCAAGCTGTTGGAAGCTGGAGGCGGCCGGCAAACCACAGAGAGTACGGTACTGGATGTACCCAGGCAGACCATGGTCACGACCACGCTGGATATCCACTGCCAGCACGTCAAGACCGCCCAGCCATTGGTGGCGTAGCTGTTGGACAAAATTAGACGTTAGGACTTGAGCAATATAGTTTAACAAAAGAGCTAGTTGGTACTGCTGGTACTACGATGATATAGAAGACATGGGATTTCAAAATCATACCAATAAACTCATGATGGTCAACTACAAATTGAGTGTGGAAACAAAGTGGCTTCATTAGTACTTCCAGTTGGTAAGTATTTATTGCAACTATGCAAATATTTGAATTAGCATAAAGGAACTTGCATAAAGTAATTTAATACAGCTAAGAAAGACAATTGCAGCAAGCTATATATTAAGCATAAATTAGCATAATATGCAACTATTATTGGTTCTGCCAACTTTATCAGCATGTTTATTGACCATTCGATCCGATAACGAAGGTTAGAGGCTTGTTGCTGATAATGAACCTAATAATAGCTCTACACAGTTTACACGCTTCTATAAAGATGATTGATATTTAACTGGTTTTCAAGAAGTCACCTAAACGCAACATTGTAATAATTGACAATGTTACATGTTTGCCAGGTCTTTCAGTACATAAACAATAAACACTTTTTTACAAAAAATACAACCGACTTAAAAAAAAACTAACCGGTGTAAAATAACTCTAAAGTCTGAAGTCGGTGGCCAACTATGAATGAAACAAAACCAACAAAGCCACAGACTTCCTCATTTAGAGTTATTTTACACCGGTTAGTATTTTTTTTAAGTTGGTTGTATTTATTGTAAAAAAGTTTTTTGTAAGTCAACAAACAAGAAACATCGTGTGTTGGTAATTTGATGCATTGTTTCTCTCAGTACCTACAACAAGGGGTCCAGTTATAAGTTACGATAATTTATCAGTCTTATTTTGTAGACACGTTGGTTTTCAAATCAAATCATAATAGTTTATTTGCATTGAAACATGTGTGTTCATGAATACAATCTTACAGGATAGCATTCTTGATGTTAAATAAATATTAAAGTCCAGCATGTTCTACCCAGATAGGGTATACAATGATGATGATGGTTATCTCCGTCATGGTTGATTCTAAGAGTTACAAAGTAGGATCAAATCAAATTATTGTAATAAGTGGTCAAAAAAATTAAATAAAATAAAAAATACCTACTTAAATGAAATCAAATAAAAAAATAATAAATTTGTAAAACAAAAATCCTATTTTATTCATAAACAACAAGAAAAAAATCATTTCTCATACTCCGAAAGTAGTGTTTGTTTGATCCGAGTAGCGGGTGGAAGATGCTACTTCCCTCCTTAGGGCGGGAGAGATTCATAGTAATTGGTTCCCTCTCTAGGGTGGGGTTAAATTTTAAAAATAGAACTATGTTTGGTTTGAGTCAGCTGCAAAAAATCTAACATAATTAAGAAAAAAATGCTGCGGTCTTGTGAGCGTATACCTAAACAGCCAGTGTAAATTAAAAAAAAAACTAAGCGGGTCCGTCCGCAGCAGTGACGATGTGTGTTCCATTATTTAAAATTTTAAATAGACTACCTATTTATAATTTGGCGGGATGCTTACTCTGTAAGCTGTATCGGTTTTTTAAACTAATATCTAAATAAGCTTATATGTACTGTGTATTACTAACATTATATGGATCAAGGTCTGAAATAAAGTATTTTTATTTATTTTTTATTAATACCTCGTATGGGAATTGCTTCCTTTCGACCCTCGTGTAACAGTCTACTATATCGAGTGACAGTTTCTGAACGTTTCAATTATTTTTTTATCTGTGGTTAAATCCATTCCCTCTTAAAAAAATACTATACCGCGTATTGTAATTTTCACAAAACTAATGCGGGTAAATTAAATTACTGTCAAGCAGGAAAACTAGGTATCAGTGTAATCTTCTGAAGCATGATTTTTTAACTTTGATAATCAAAGTTAAAATCAGTGATATAGACTTTAATACTTGTCATACTAAGTATAAGTACCTGTAAAGTGTTTCAATAAAAAGTGGAGGATTAAAAACTAAGTAAACAATGGTAAGCATTACTAATATTCTTAATAAGTAGCTTAGGTACCCAATGTTTGTGATTTTGCGAGTTTGTGAGTGACGATGTAGGGGGTAGGTACTCTCTGGATCTGCTGAACCGATTTAAAAAAAATCTTTTATCAATAGAAAGCCACATTATTGAGTGTCATAGACTACCTATATTATTTTTATTTCTATAAAATGCACGCGGATAAAGTCGCGAGCGAGTTGACTTGTAAGTAGACCGGTACAAAACAAAGATGTGATGTGGGTATGTAGTCTAACTTATCCTACTATTATTAACTCGTCTATCGCTTTCCAGAAAACATAGCCCAGAAAAATGAGTCAAATTAGGGCAAGAATCTCGGAATGAGAGATAGGCTAAAACTTGTATAAACCTTTATTCTAGCCACCTGAAATTTGTCTCAGAACCTACTTATCGTAAGGTGTCCGCCACCTCAGATATTCCAAGGTCAAAGGTGATAAACGATTTTTTACATCGTTATTGCAAATATCTCGTTTCGTAGGGGTTTTAGGTTATATGTATGTATTACAATATTGTAGAATATTAAATTTTCTAGCACTTTACGTTAGACATTTGTTTTAAGTACCTACTTATATTTTAACCATTTTTGAGAAAGAGGGTAGAGCGCGCGCAGTGAACTATTTATTGTATCTCGAACTTCCGATCGACCGAACTGCAGAAAGTCGTGGTTGCCTGCCTCTTGTTAATCGAGATTTATAGAAAACCCTTGCAGTTTGCGATCTGTGGCCTACCTCGGACTTGTATGTGGTGATGTTATATATGTGGTTTTTATTTCCCTGCAGCATTCAAGCATGCATTCAACATGCAGCAGGCATGGTTTCGGGTGCGGTGCAGGGCTCCGGCGGTCGTACGCGAGGTCATCGTCGCAGATGGGCAAAATGCACACCGCCGCAGCTTCGTCATGATACTGATTTCAAGGTAAGTTAAGTCAATTTAAAATTTGAATTATGTCAAAATAATATAATATTATAAGCTATTTATTCGGTCAGTAAGTAGGTAGTCTTAGGGTTAGATTTTAATAGGAGTGCAGTGATTTGAAGATCCTTATGTCGTTATTGCGACGCACGCTATTTCGAAAAAAAATAAGACTGGTAGGTATCTCTACGCAGTTCGAAAACACACTCAGTCGAAAACCCCTAGGTAAATCCAATGACGCTGTTGCGAACAAGCTGTTTCGAAAAACCGTTTGTTCTTCTGCTGTGACGCTTAATGTTGGTCCTATTAAAATTAAAAAACCCTTAGGTGTACAAAAAAAGAAGGGATGATTGATTCTCTCGCTTCCTGAATTTTCATCTGTGAACTAACTGTGTTGCAACTTGGTGTAGACCTGAAGCACAGTCTAAAAACATACAGTCGACTGACGAAGTCGTCTAGACAGGGCAATCATGCGGGGTGTGAGGGGCGAGAGGCGAGAAAGCTGCTCCCGCACTGCGAGCAAAACGATGTTCCTAGTGCGGAAGGTATTATTCAAGTCTAACGCGTGTAGAAGTTGTCGGCATTTTTCCAGAGATCAAAGGCGTCCGTCGTCCTACTGTATTAATATTTATACTGTGCCTGAAGTATATAGTTAGTACCTACTTTATGCGTGACAAGCAGTTTTATACCAATAATATCGTGTGGGTAACACATTCACGAGGTTTTGGAGGTCAGTAAAGCACTTACTATTTAACGTAAAGGAAATAAAACTCAAGAGAAATCGACCATCACGAGTCATCGATGCAGATTGCGTTCCCAGATTTCTAGAAAAGCATGCCTAAACCTAGATTCGAACCAGCTACAAATTCAAATGATAAACAGTCTTTTTTATTAAACGATAGGATTATATAACAGGACAAAATCTATCTAACAAACATTTGTTCTTAGAAATAATAAGATCATGAAATCATTTTTACTTTGTCTACAACTTGTCTACAATAATTACAGTCCCGCGACGCAAACGAAATGAAACGTTGTATTTTTATTTAAACTTTAATTCAGAACGCCTGGCCTAAGGAGGCCCATAGACGATCAATTATTATGGCGTAATATAAATTACGAATTGTGCAGATTATTAACTGTACTTTTAATATTAACCGTGTTTTTTGGAATTTGCTGTTCAGTGTTAGGCTGTATGTTAAACACAAATACACAATATGATTTGGGTCCGTAATACGGGCCTGTTGGAATAGTAGCTAGTGGCCTTCACTGCCATGCCGGAGGTCGTGGGTTCGATTCCCACCAAAGACAAATGTTTGTGTGATGAGCACGGTCATTTGTTCCGTGTCTGGGTGTAATTTATCTATAACTAGCAGACGTCCCGCGGTTTCACCCGCGTAGGTCCCGTTCCCGTGGGAATGCAAGGATAAAGAGTAGCCTATGTGTTAATCCAGGGTGTTAGCTAACTCCATACCAAATTTTATTAAAATCCATTCAGCAGTTTTTACGTGAAAGAGTAACAAATATCCATCCATCCATCCATACTCACAAACTTTCGCGTTTATACGAGTAATAATAGTAGGACATATTAGTATTTAGAAATGTAGGTATAGTACCTATGTTTATCATTTGTTTATTACCCATAATACAAGCCCTGCTTAGCTTGGGACTAAATGGCGTTGTGTGAAAGTTGTGGAATATTATTATTCTGAATGACAAAAATAAAAAAGTAAAAAGTTCTCATTGGACCCATTTGTCACCAAAACCAACTCTGCACGCATTCGGCTGAATGCTCATTTCTTTAAAAATGCGTACTAATGTTGTTGTTGTTTATTTTTTTTTTGTCTTTGCCTTTACTCCATGTCATAAGTGCCTGACCTGGTGGCTGAGTATATTAATGCTCATTGTATCTTTTATTATTTCTGTTATTTATCGTGTTTGTTTTAGAGATCCTAAGATTTCTGTAACTTATTCTGTTTCTACACGTGAGAACCTGTAATTGGCTTTTTCTATTACAGCTGTTGGTTCTCCTACAAATTAATAAATAATGTACAGAAGTATCCGTATGAGCGTCGATGTCCATTCTGCCCTGTATAAGTTCCAGAAACCGAATACAGCTGAATACGGGGACTAATAACAATAATACCAGCCCGTTACTGTCTCATTGCAAATAGGCCTCTTCTCATACAGAGAAGGCACCGAGCATTAATCATCACGGTTACTCAAGGCGGATCAGCGATTTTATTTTTCTCAAAATTGAAAAAATAATTCTTTTTATTACCTACCTATATGTATGCCTGTGCCTAATAATATTTGTTAACTCAGTCTTAATTATCATCTCTTTCTTGTATTAGTGTTACAGTTCCAAATAATATTGGTAGGTACATATTTCATTGTTCCGCTATGAGACAAAGTAGGTATTCAAGTTTCAGGAAGTAGGCAACCTGGTTACTGTCGGGTAGGCTAGGCCAATCCAGATAAATATGTACAATATTTACTACCTTTAGCGCCGATATTCGATTTTTCTTTTTAAAATAATAAGCACGATATTAGTAGGTAGGTATCTGTGCGTAATTTATCTATAATATGTATAATTATATTTAGAAACATAAAAGTATGTTCATCAGTTGTCTAGTACCTACCCATAACACAAGCTCTGCTTAGCTTGGGACTAGATGGCGTCGTGTGAAAGTTCTGGAATGTTTATTATTATTATTATTATTAGGTAAGTACCTATTATTATTCAAATCAAAAGTCATTTTATTAGAATTCAATAGAAATATTTAAAAGGTACCTTGTAAGGTTTTGAAGTAAAAGACTTGTATTTACACATAAATTAAAAATCATAATAAATAGTTTAAATCAGTTTGGAGAGGAGACAAAATACATTACAAAATTCAAACTGTCTTCCACACGAGGGCCGACCTCGGGCTTGCTGTAACCATGTTGCGTGACTAAGAGGGCTCTGTCTTCAAGGTCATTACCACGTCCGAAACAAAAACGCTGTTAAACAACTCGCCGAGACAAACACGTTGGCAGCAATACGTGGGAAAACAAAGCGACCCCTACGTGCTTACAACGGAATAACATAACACCATGCCTGACTCCTAGAGTAAACTCGACTGGACTAATTGTCAAAAAGCCTCTGGGCCAAAAGCTTATTTGTACACCTCTGCCTAACCCTTCGTGGAATATAAATATTCGGCGTGATGTTACGTTATGTCCTTTGTCAGACTAGGCAAGTCGGATGGGAACAAACGTTGCCAAGTAACGTGGGAAACGTCAGCGCTGGAAACGTCGCGATGGGAACGTCAGACGTGAGTTACGAATATGGTGAAGTTCAATGAGATCACAAAGCTCATCTTTGTGCTGAAGTCGGCCCTCGTGTGGATGTCTGCGAGTTATAACTTCTAGTTTTTACTAGCTCTTCTAGTGGTTCCGTGTGTTAATCGCTGTAGGGGAGGCCTATGTTCAGCAGTGGACTTACTACGGCTGATATGATAATGATAAGAGCTAAGTCTCAAGAGCTTTTACACACGAGCGGCATGTTGACAACGGCAGAGGTAACTGCAGTCGTCGACACTCGACATGCCTCGGATTGTTTCGTTGGTCTAGTGGTCGCAAGCGCTCCTGCTGAGCATGAGGTCCCGGGTTCGATCCCTGGGTAGGGCAAAATGTTGGGCAAGGTTCATATGACCACTCCGGGGTCGCGGAAGTATCTTCTGTTCCCGTGACCCCCGGCGCAGCTAACCTTTTTGAATTTTTTCCAACTACAAATTGCTCAGTAGCAGCCCGGAGTATGAATTTCAGTCCCATTAATGGCAATAGGCTTGCCCCCTATTACATGGGACTTAACCATAACTGGCGAAACGCGGGTGTACTACAGGTAGACTTCAGCTTAAGTTGTTTTTAATGATTTGTAAGACTACCCCTTTTGGGTTTTGTGCATACTCTTATACTAAAAATATTGTTGTAAATCTTTCTAGATAACATGATCTTTACGTTAGATAGCCCTCTCGTTATCATTGTTATTAAAATTAGTACGTATGCTAACGCCATATCTCATGATGCAAAATGTATCGTTGTCGGCTTGTGTGCAGTGCAGTACAATATTTAGTTAAGGCAAACACGTTCAATGTGACATTCAACCATTGTTCAAGGCAAGAACAGACGTTGAATAAAAATTCATAACAACTCCTCATCGCTTTGTTATTTTTCTTAGCGAGGTTTGACTCATGCTCGGGAAGTTATTTGAAATGAACTACCAAACATTGAATTTTTATTGTTTAATTTAATATACACGGTGGAAGGGACATCGATGCTCTTTCAGACATCCCACCAGTTCAGTATATAATTTTGGATCCCCCAACGTTGAAATTTTCAAGTTTTTCCTGATAATCCTTTAACTGTTATAATTATCCGGACAAGTGTCCATAAGTTCATTAATTTTTAATACCTCAGCGTTGAAAATTTCAAGTTTTTCCTGATTATTCTTTCACTAAAGAAGCAACTTATTCATTGTCCCGGGTTAAATCTCAATAGTTAGATAGAAATGATCATCATCATCTGCCTAGCCTTTTCCCAACTATGTTGGGGTCGGCTTCCAGTTTTAACCGGATGCAGCTGAATACCAGTGTTTTACATGGAGCGACTGCCTGTCTGACCTCCACAACCCAGTAACTGGGTAACATACTTGGTTAAACTGGTTGTCAGACTTTCGGGCTTCTGACTACAAGTAACGACTGTCAAAGATCTACAAATGACAGCCGGGACCAACGGCTTAACGTGCTTTCCGAGGCACGGAGGAGTCTTGGTATGTAATAAATGGTCACCCATCCACGGACCGACCTCGTCAAGCGTAGCTTAACCTTCGATCGACCCATGCGGCTGTTATAATTTAGCCACAAGCTCCTCAGTTAGATAGAAATGATAATTTTGTTATTGTATATACGTTTAAAGGAAAATTACATTAGACATAGATCATAATTAAGAAACAACCAACGAAAAATTTAACGCTGGGTGATGCAGAATCTAATACAGACCCCATGATGTCTGATTTGCGTTGTCTATGTATTATTTATTCCCTTAAACATTCAAGAATATTTTTGTCATATACGTAGAGACGTATATCGTACGTATCACATATTATTATTTACTTATTCAATATACTTTGATATGTATTCAAGGTGAGTGCTTGCTGCAGTTAACAAAAATAAATATTTTCGAACAGGGCACGGGTTTTATTAGCGAAAATATGAGAATTGTATGTTCTCCATTTATGAATGTTACCTTATTAAGAGTAACTTTGGAACTCGTTACTGGAAATCCCAGTAAATAAATACCTACGTTGAGCATTGTCATATCGACATTCAGATGTTTTTTGACATTGACTTGAGACTCGTTATAACTTCAACCTATCGATTAACGTCTACTTGCGTCACTACTACCGTACTTATTACCTTGACGTTTATGTAAACATTTTCATTCAAAGCTACAAATTCAAATGATAAACAGTCTTTTTATTATTTAGCAGGACAAAATCTATCTAACAAACATTTGTTCTTAGAAATAATAAGATCATGAAATCTTTTTTACTTTGTCTATTATTACAGTCCCGCGACGCAAACAAAATGAAACGTTCTATTTTTAAACTTTAATTCAGAACGCCTGGCCTAAGGAGGCCCATAGACGATCAATAAAATTATATTGCGTAATACCTACTTATTACGAATTGTGCAGAATTATTGACTGTATTTTTAATATTAACCGTGTTTTTTGGAATTTGCTGTTCAGTGTTAGGCTGTATGTTAAACACAAATACACAATATGTTTTGCGTCCGTAATACGGGCCTGTTGGAATAGTAGTTAGTGGCCTTGACTGCCATGCTGAAGGTCGTGGGTTCGAATCCCATCCATGACAAATGTTTGTGTGATGAGCACGGTCATTTGTTCTTTGTCTGGGTGTTATTTATCTATGTCCCGTGCCCGTGGGAACACAGGGATAAAAAGTGGCCTATGTGTTAATCCAGGGTGTTAGCTAACTCCATACCAAATTTAATTAAAATCCATTCAGTAGTTTTTACGTCAAAGAGTAACAAATATCCATCCATCCATACTCACAAACTTACGCGTTTATAATATTAGTAGGATATATGACATACATACATACATACATACATAAACTCACGCCTTTTTCCCATGGGGGTAGGCAGAAACTACAGAGCGCCATATGCTACGATTCTTACATACTTCTTTTGCTTCGTTTACATTCATACATGTTGTCATACACACACGCCGGTTGCGAGTACTACGCACCTGACCTTTCTGAAGAACCTCACCAATAAGGTCTTTGTATGTCCTTCTAGGGCGTCCCCTCCCGGCGTTCCCACTTACATCTGCCTTGTAAATACCTTTCGTTAGTCGCCTTTCATCCATCCTTTCAACGTGACCAAACCATCTAAGCATACTCTTTTCAATTTTTGTTACTACATCTTCTTTTAAACCACAACGTTGCTTTATATCATCATTCCTCAATCTGTCATTAATTGTTGGGACTAGATGGCGTTGTGTGAAAGTTGTGGAATATTATTATTCTGAATAAAGAGAAAAAAAAAGTAAAAGAGTTCTCATTGGACCCATTTGTCACCAAAACCAACTCTGCACGCACTCAGCTGAATGCCCATTTCTTTAAAAATGCTTTTTTTGTCTTTGCCTTTACTCCATGTCATAAATGCCTGGACCTGGTGGCTGAGTATATTAATGCTTATTGTATATTTTATTATTTCTGTTATTTATCGTGTTTGTTTTAGTGATCCAAAGATTTCTGTAACTTATTCTGTTTCTACACGTGAGAACCTGTAATTGGCTTTATCAGTTACAGCTGTTGGTTCTCTTACAAATGAATAAATAATGTACAGCCTGTAATTGGCTTTGTGTTGCTTCAATCGTGTCAATTAGAGACACAATAGAAAGACTATGACAGCGCGGACTCGGTGTCCTCTCGGGGTTTAATGAATTAATTGTTAGCCATCTGTTACTGCTGTTGGTTCTCCTAAAAATTCATAAATATATAATGTTCAGAAGTATCCGTATGAGCGTCGATGTCCATTCTCCCCTGTATAAGTTCCAGAAACCGAATACTGCTAAATACGGGGACTAATAACAATAATACCAGCCCGCTACTGTCTCACTGCAAATAGGCCTCTTCTCATACAGAGAAGGCACCGAGCATTAATCATCACGGTTACTCAAGGCGGATCAGCGATTTTATTTTTCTCATAATTAAAAAAATATTTCTTTTTATATATATATACCTATATGTATGCCTGTGACTAATAATATTTGTTAACTCAGTCTTAATTATTATCTCTTTCTTGTATTAGTGTTACAGTTCCAAATATAACATTGGTAGGTACATATTTCATTGTTCCGCTATGAGATAAATTAGGTAAGTATTCAAGTTTCAGGAAGTAGGCAACCTGGTTACTGTCAGGTAGGCTAGGCCAATCCAGATATGTACAATATTTACTACCTTTAGCGCCGATTTTTCGTTTTCTTTTTCAAAATAATGAGCACGATATTAGTATCTGTGTAATATAACTATAATATCTAAAATTATATTTAGAAACATAAAAGTATGTTCATCAGTTGTCTAGTCGGTACCTACCCATAACACAAGCTCTGCTTAGCTTGGGACTAGATGGTGTCGTGTAAAAGTTGTGGAATGTTTATTATTATTAATAGGTAGGTTATTATTCACCTATTATTATTCAAATCAAAAGTCATTTTATTAGAATTTAATAGAAATATTAAAATTTAATAGGTACCTTGTAAGGTTTTGAAGTAAAAAACTTGTATTTACACTTAAATTAAAAATCATAATAAATAGTTGAAATCAGTTTGGAGAGGAGACAAAACATATTACAAAATTCAAACTGTCTTCCACACGAGGGCCGACCTCGGGCTTGCTGTAACCATGTTGCGTGACTAAGAGGGCTCTGTCTTCAAGGTCATTACCACGTCCGAAACAAAAACGCTGTTAAACAACTCGCCGAGACAAACACGTTGGCAGCAATACGTGGGAAAACAAAGCGACCCCTACGTGCTTACAACGGAATAACATAACACCATGCCTGACTCCTAGAGTAAACTCGACTGGACTAATTGTCAAAAAGCCTCTGGGCCAAAAGCTTATTTGTACACCTCTGCCTAACCCTTCGTGGAATATAAATATTCGGCGTGATGTTACGTTATGTCCTTTGTCAGACTAGGCAAGTCGGATGGGAACAAACGTTGCCAAGTAACGTGGGAAACGTCAGCGCTGGAAACGTCGCGATGGGAACGTCAGACGTGAGTTACGAATATGGTGAAGTTCAATGAGATCACAAAGCTCATCTTTGTGCTGAAGTCGGCCCTCGTGAGGATGTCTGCGAGTTATAACTTCTAGTTTTTACTAGCTCTTCTAGTGGTTCCATGTGTTAATCGCCGTAGGGGAGGCCTATGTTCAGCAGTGGACTTACTACGGCTGATATGATAATGATAAGAGCTAAGTCTCAAGAGCTCGTACACACGAGCGACATGTTGACAATGGCAGAGGTAACTGCAGCCGTCGACACAACTCGGATTGTTTCGTTGGTCTAGTGGTTGCAAGCGCTCCTGCTGAGCATGAGGTCCCGGGTTCGATCCCTGGGCAGGGCAAAATGTTGGGCAAGGTTCATATGACCACTCCGGGGTCGCGGAAGTATCTTCTGTTCCCGTGACCCCCGGCGCAGCTAACCTTTTTGAATTTTTTCCAACTACAAATTGCTCAGTAGCAGCCCGGAGTATGAATTTCAGTCCCATTAATGGTAATTGGCTTGCCCCCTATTACATGGGACTTAACCATAACTGGCGAAACGCGGGTGTACTACAGGTAGACTTCAGCTTAAGTTGTTTATAATGATTTGTAAGACTAGGTACCCCTTTTGGGTTTTGTGCATACTCGTGTACTAAAAATATTGTTGAAAATCTTCCTAGATGACATGATTCTTACGTTAGATAGCCCTATTGTTATCATTGTTATTAAAACGACTGCCTCGTTGATCGAGTGGTCGCAAGCGCTCCTACTCATCATGAGGTCCCGGGTTCGATCCCCGGGTCGGGCAAAGTGTTATTGAGTTTTTCAATCTGGGATTTCTCAGTAGCAGCCCGGAGTCTGGGTTTGTGCCCGATTGATGGCAATAGGCTCGCCCCCTATTACATGGGACTTAAACATAATGGCGAAATGTGGGTGTACTACCAGGTACACCTCTGCCTAGCCCTTCGGGGATTACAGGCGTGACGATATGTATGTATATGTATGTATGTATGTTATTAAAATTAGTGCGTATGCTAACGCCATATCTCATGATGCAAAATGTATCGTTGTCGGCTTGTGTGCAGTGCAGTACATTATTTAGTTAAGGCAAACACGTTCAATGTGACATTCAACCATTGTTCAAGGCAAGAACAGACGTTGAATAAAAATTCATAACAACTCCACATCGCTTTGCTATTTTTCTTAGCGAGGTTTGACTCATGCTCGGGAAGTTATTTGAAATGAATTACCAAACATTGGATTTTTATTGTTTAATTTAATATATACGGTGGAAGGGACATCGATGCTCTTTCAGACATCCCACGAGTTCAGTATATAATGTTTTTCCATAAGTTCATTCATATTTTGATCCCCCAGCGTTGAAAATTTCAAGTTTTCCTGATAATCTTTTCACTGTTATAATCATCCGGACATGAGTCCATAAATTCATTAATTTTTAATACCTCAGCGTTGAAAATTTCAAGTTTTTCCTGATTATTCTTTCACTAAAGAAGCAACTTATTCATTGTCCCGGGCTAAATCTAAATAGTTAGATAGAAATGATAATTTTGATATTTTATATACGTTTAAAGGAAAAATTACATTGGACATAAATCAAAATTAAGAAACAACCAACGAAAAATTTAACGCTTGGTGATGCAGAATCTAATACAGACCCCATGATGTCTGATGGGCGTTGTCTATGTATTATTTATTCCCTTAAACATTCAAGAATATTTTTGTCATATACGTAGAGACGTATATCGTACGTATCACATATTATTATTTATTATTCAATATACTTTGATATGTATTCAAGGTGAGTGCTTGCTGCAGTTAAGAAAAATAAATATTTTCGGACAGGGCACGAGTTTTATTAGCGTAAATATGAGAATTGTATGTTCTCCATTTATGAATGTTACCTTATTAAGAGTAACTTTGGAACTCGTTACTGGAAATCCCAGTAAATAAATACCTACGTTGAGCATTGTCATATCGACATTCAGATGTTTTTCGACATTGACTTGAGACTCGTTATAACTTCAATCTATCGATTAACGTCTACTTGCGTCACAACTACCGTACTTATTACCTTGACGTTTATGTAAACATTTTCATTCAAAGCTACAAATTCAAATGATAAACAGTCTTTTTATTAGTTAGCAGGACAAAATCTATCTAATAAACATTTGTTCTTAGAAATAATAAGATCATGAAATCTTTTTATTTCTACTTTGTCTACAATTGCAGTCCCGCGACGCAAACAAAATGAAACATTCTATTTTTAAACTTTAATTCAGAACGCCTGGCCTAAGGAGGCCCATAGCCGATCAATTATATTGCGTAATACCTACTTATTACGAATTGTGCAGAATTGTTGACTGTATTTTTAATATAAACCGTGTTTTTTGGAATTTGCTGTTAAATGTTAGGCTGTATGTTAAACACAAATACACAATATGTTTTGCGTCCGTATTACTGGCCTGTTGGACTAGTAGTTAGTGGCCCTGACTGCTATGCCGGAGGTCGTGAGTTCGATTCCCACCCAAGACAAATGTTTGTGTGATGACCACGGTCATTTGTTCTGTGTCTGGGTGTAATTTATCTATAACTAGCAGACGTCCCGCTGTTTCACCCGCATAGGTCCCGTTCCCGTGAGAATGCAAGGATAAAGAGTAGCCTGTGTGTTAATCCAGGGTGTTAGCTAAATCCATACCAAATTTATCCATCCATACTCACAAACTTTCGCGTTTATAATATTAGTAGGAAATGTGAGAATTTAGAAATATATAGTACTTTTATCACTTGTTTAGTACCCTAGCCCTGCTTAGCTTAGGACTAGATGACATTGTGTGAACGTTTTGGAATATTATTATTCTGAATAAAGAGAAAAAAAAAGTAAAAGAGTTCTCATTGGACCCATTTGTCACCAAAACCAACTCTGCACGCACTCGGCTGAATGCCAATTTCTTTAAAAATGCGTCGTACTGTTGTTGTTTAATTTTTTTTTGTCTTTGCCTTTACTCCATGTCATAAATGCCTGACCTGGTGGCTGAGTATATTAATGCTTATTGTATATTTTATTATTTCTGTTATTTTATCGTGTTTGTTTTAGTGATCCAAAGATATCTGTAACTTATTCTGTTTCAAGACGTGAGAACCTGTAATTGGCTTTGTGTTGCTTCAATCGTGTCAATTAGAGACACAATAGAAAGACAATGACAGCACGGTGTCCTCTCGAGGTTTAATGAATTAATTGTTAACCATCTGATACAGCTGTTGGTTCTCCTACAAATTAATAAATAATGTACAGAAGTATCCGTATGAGCGTCGATGTCCATTCTGCCCTGTATAAGTTCCAAAAACCGAATACTGCTGAATACGGGGACTAATAACAATAATACCAGCCCGTTACTGTCTCACTGCAAATATAGGCCTCTTCTCATACAGTTGAAGTAAAAGACTTGTATTTACACATAAATTAAAAATCATTTAAATCAGTTTGGAGAGGAGACAAAATACATTTCAAAATTCAAACTGTCTTCCACACGAGGGCCGACCTCGGGCTTGCTGTAACCATGTTGCGTGACTAAGAGGGCTCTGTCTTCAAGGTCATTACCACGTCCGAAACAAAAACGCTGTTAAACAACTCGCCGAGACAAACACGTTGGCAGCAATACGTGGGAAAACAAAGCGACCCCTACGTGCTTACAACGGAATAACATAACACCATGCCTGCATAGGCCTAGAACTCCTAGAGTAAACTCGACTGGACTAATTGTCAAAAAGCCTCTGGGCCAAAAGCTTATGTGTACACCTCTGCCTAACCCTTCGTGGAATATAAATATTCGGCGTGATGTTACGTTATGTCCTTTGTCAGACTAGGCAAGTCGGATGGGAACAAACGTTGCCAAGTAACGTGGGAAACGTCAGCGCTGGAAACGTCGCGATGGGAACGTCAGACGTGAGTTACAAATATGGTGAAGTTCAATGAGATCACAAAGCTCATCTTTGTGCTGAAGTCGGCCCTCGTGTGGATGTCTGCGAGTTATAACTTCTAGTTTTTACTAGCTCTTCTAGTGGTTCCGTGTGTTAATCGCCGTAGGGGAGGCCTATGTTCAGCAGTGGACTTACTACGGCTGATATGATAATGATAAGAGCTAAGTCTCAAGAGCTCGTACACACGAGCGACATGTTGCCAACGGCAGAGGTAACTGCAGCCGTCGACACGCCTCGGATCGTTTCGTTGGTCTAGTGGTCGCAAGCGCTCCTGCTGAGCATGAGGTCCCGGGTTCGATCCCTGGGTAGGGCAAAATGTTGGGCAAGGTTCATATGACCACTCCGGGGTCGCGGAAGTATCTTCTGTTCCCGTGACCCCCGGCGCAGCAACCTTTTTGAATTTTTTCCAACTACAAATTGCTCAGTAGCAGCCCGGAGTATGAATTTCAGTCCCATTAATGGCAATAGGCTTGCCCCCTATTACACGGGACTTAACCATAACTGGCGAAACGCGGGTGTACTACAGGTAGACTTCAGCTTAAGTTGTTTTTAATGATTTGTAAGACTACCCCTTTTGGGTTTTGTGCATACTCTTATACTAAAAATATTGTTGTAAATCTTTCTAGATAACATGATTTTTACGTTAGATAGCCCTCTCGTTATCATTGTTATTAAAATTAGTACGTATGCTAACGCCATATCTCATGATGCAAAATGTATCGTTGTCGGCTTGTGTGCAGTGCAGTACATTATTTAGTTAAAGCAAACACGTTCAACGTGACATTCAACCATTGTTCAAGGCAAGAACAGACGTTGAATAAAAATTCATAACAACTCCACATCGCTTTGTTATTTTTCTTAGCGAGGTTTGACTCATGCTCGGGAAGTTATTTGAAATGAATTACCAAACATTGGATTTTTATTGTTTAATTTAATATACACGGTGGAAGGGACATCGATGCTCTTTCAGACAGCCCACGAGTTCAGTATATAATTTTGGATCCCCCAACGTTGAAATTTTCAAGTTTTTCCTGATAATCCTTTCACTGTTATAATTATCCGGACAATTGTCCATAAGTTCATTCATATTTTAATCCCCCAGCGTTGAAAATTTCAAGTTTTTCCTGATTATTCTTTCTCTGAAGAAGCAACTTATTCATTGTCCAGGGTTATATCTCAATAGTTGATAGAAATGATAATTTTACTATTTTATGTATGTTTAAAGTAAAGATTACATCATACATAATAATTAAGAAAAAACCAACGAAAAATTTAACGCTTGGTGATGCAAATCTAATACAGACCCTATGATGTCTGATGTGCGTTGTCTATGTTTTATATATTCCCTTAAACATTCAAGAATATTTTTGTCATATACGTAGAGACGTATATCGTACGTATCACATATTATTATTTACTTATTCAATATACTTTGATATGTATTCAAGGTGAGTGCTTGCTGCAGTTAAGAAAAGTAAATATTTTCGAACAGGGCACGGGTTTTATTAGCGTAAATATGAGAATTGTATGTTCTCCATTTATGAATGTTACCTTATTAAGAGTAACTTTGGAACTCGTTACTGGAAATCCCAGTAAATAAATACATGTTGAGCATTGTCATATCGACATTCAGATGTTTTTTGACATTGACTTGAGACTCGTTATTACTTCAACCTATCGATTAACGTCTGCTTGCGTCACTACTACCGTACTTATTACCTTGACGTTTATGTAAACATTTTCATTCAAAGGTTAATCTTCCTTATCTATCTTTCATTTATTATTCATTTTATCCGGGTTAATATTTCAGAATTTCCTTTCTTCTTCTGCAATGACTAAAATCGCAACAGGAGTGATAGCCTAGTGGTGTGACCGGCGAATTGCCAAATCATAAGTCTCGATTTCGAACCCAAGGCACGCACCTCTAACTTTTCGGATTTATGCGCGTATTTTATAATTATCACTGGCTTCAAAAATGGTGAACGGAAACATCGTAAAGAAACACTATACCGATATTTCTTGAGGGCATGATGTCAAGTCAGAGACATTAAAACACTGACACTAGGTAAGAAACAAACCACACGATAAGCAGAATACTAAAATCATAAAAAAAACTTACGTCATCATCATAGTTGAAGTCCAAATTCTGGCTCTTCTGACTGATCATTCCTCTCAAAATCTTTTCCAATCCTCCCTTCTGCGAGACCAGCTCTGGCTTGTAGTAATTGTTCATGAGACGGTGTGACACCATTTTGTTGTTCTCATCAACCAGCTGAATGTCTTGGTCCAAGAGACTATTCACGAAGTGGAAACCAGCAGTAGCAAAAGAGTTGGTGATGGTGGGGTCCACGTCTGGGTTATACCCAGTGTCATAGCTCTCATACAGCTCGTTGAATTCCTTTCCTGTAAAAATAACATGAGTAAGCAAAATTTATGTTTTACACATTTATTCGGTCATAATTTTGGAACAGGGGCGGTGCGTGGCAACAGTAGCGATGGGTCAATTTTCTTAATAGGGAAGCCGACAAAACGAAACTTAGTGTTCGTATCACTATATGTTGTCTCTCTTGAAGTCATCGGTCTACCCTACCATCCTGTATACCTTTTGTGTATAAACGCCTTATATTTGGCAATGGCAATGGCCAGACTCTAGGTCTGGCTGCCATTGTCAATAGCGTTAGATCTCTTCCGAATATCCATAGGGCAGCCGACAGAAATCGAGTTGTATGGACACTTCCCCACTACGTGGCAGTGCTTAAGACAGTCGGATTTAGGCTACTGACGTGATAAGCTAGACTAGTTTACACATTTATTTATTTTTCAATAATTTATTTGACCTCTGAAGTCAGCTTTGCGTTGTGAACAATTGTCAAATTAAAATCTAAGTTCATTAAGTATGTATGTAAGAAATGAATGTTAAACAGTTGGCTGTCCAACGTTATAATTACTTTTAGTTATGAATGAACGTGGTTCCTATAGATGTGTTTAGAAAAACAGGTGTTGCTACGAGTGCAACAAATACATTCTGTCACTTGGATACTTGCTTTTACGTAATTCAATGCTTTGTTATTAAACGAAGTAGTTTGTACAGCTTGTCTTTACTAATATTACAAAGAAGTAAAAGTTCTCTGGATCTACTGAACCGATTTTTCTACCAATAGAAAGCCACATTATTTGTGAGTGTCATAGGCTATATTTTATTTTCCAAACTAAGAGGGGGTTGAGTGGACGGGATGTTAAAGTACTAAATGCACGCGGACGAAGTCATGCGCAAAGTCTAGTCGTTAATAAACGAAAAATCTCTTGGTGTTTCTTACTTCTTATGTTAGTGCAAAATCCTTACCAGTCAATGCCGGTAGCCAGGCCTTGTAGGTAATATGTTGAATTTCAGCAACGACAATCCTCCTAGCCTCGTGGTATAGTCTGTCGGAGTTCCAGCCAGGGTTGAGAGCCGCCAGGGAGCGAGCGATACGGTTGTGTTCTCTCACCCAGATGGAGTACATACTGGCTAACCAGGGATGCGTGTTGGCACGGATATCACCTGTTATAAAAAATGGTATAAATATTATTTTTGGTGTTTGGTATAAACTTGGTAGACGATTGAAGTGTTTTGTTTTATAAATAGTATGGTATATATGGTATAGTACATTAACGTCAGGCGAGCTGTGTTTAAATAGTTAATTGGATTGAAAGATACCAGCTGCCTCGGCAGCCTTTGCACGGCTTCCTTTTTCCAAAAAAAAAATTGTTTGCGACCTATTCTCAGACCATTAATACACACAGTTAAGCTGTTTCGGAGGTGTTTGATAACAAACACAATTTTAAGTATTAGAGATTATTTTTTAGTAAAGTAATCAATGTTATTATCGTTGACACAATTAAGGATTTATCTTTAAATAAATTGCTGATTGTACTTATCTGAGTTTTTTTTTTCTTGAAAGATGCAAAGAGGATAAAGCCACTGTATTTTGCAGTGACCCATTTGATTAACTCTAAGTAAGTAGGTACTTCCAACTTATCAGAACCGGAATTTCATACCGGGTTTCTTATGAGTCTAACTTCAACGAAACTCAAACATTAACTTTTAAAATCATTTCGCCTTGTGTTGGCTTCGGGTACCTGAAGGCTGCATCAGACGATTTAGGGAGCCTAAGAGCTACCTCAGACAGAAGTCGTAAGCATACCTAAGGAGGCGGCCGAGGTTCTGTCTGCCACCAACTTTTCTTAGTTTTGTCGAAGTTACTCGAAACCAGCCACCGCGTACTTATACCTAAGTACGACGCCGAGCCAGCTCTCAGGCGCCGGAAGGCACCCGAGCTGTACCGAGCCGTACCGATACCCACCGATCTCGTCTTATCAAAGAACGTTGCCAGAATGAAACGAAAGCCAAAACTATAATTAACAATCTATTTGAATAGAACTCTGAGGTCAATGAAACTAAAATCGAAAGTGGGATAATAATATCAGCCGAGAGCATTCAATCAATGCAAATGTAACATTAGGAATCTTACTAGGCAACGGCAACGTGCCCTTGGATGACAGACGTTGATCAATTGATTCTGTAACTAGGTTGTTGTACTGTTTATTACTACAATTGCGTAAGTTAATGAAGTCTGTAATTAAGACAGTTAAAATCTTGATTGATGATGTCTGAAAACAGGCCGTCAAAATGATTGGATGTGTTTAAAAGTTATAAAGGAGGTTGTTAGTACTTGTTAGTACCTACTCAATCAACATACAGGGTGTAAAAAGACCGATCACATATTAGCCGATAACTAAACATTCTGTACATAATTATAATTAAGTAACTTTAACCAAAAAATATTGCTGGGCAAATACTTTTTTTTTCCATCTGTAAAAAGGAGATGCTTTTTATTGCGAGCAATGAAAGACGCGTCATCGCAACGCAACTTTCGATCAGCTGAGCGTACGACCGGCCGCGGCCACTCACACTTGGTCGTTGACCCGACAGCCCGCTTGTGTTTAGTATCTATTGCATTTTTGTAACTTCAAATGCGTAATTTGTTTTAAAAATTCGATAATTTTAATAATGTTTGTTGGGAAGAAAGTTTACTAATGATACTTGGAATACGATTTTGAACAAAGTACGAAAAAAAATATTGCACTTTGACCTTCAATATCTCCCAAACCAGCGAATTCCCAGGTAGGTATGTTCTAGAAGAACAAAAGTATCCCAGTTATGGGTAGAATAAAATACTTATGTAGTTTTCGTTTACATTAAGGGTCTTTTTACACCCTGTATAATAATTTATGTAGGTATATTACGTAGTTCCTTATCGTCATCTAACAATGTTTTTTCAAATTTAGGGCGGGTTATAGTCTAACCCGATGCAGCTAAATACCAGTGGCATACTAGAACGACTGCACATCTGATCTTCAAACCAGTGGCCGAGTAACACTACATAGGTACCTACCCCTGACTGTCAGACAGGGTTCTGAGTAGTTCTGACTACTCGTAACATGGATCTACAAATGGCAACCAGGACCAACGGCTTAACGTTACTTTACGAGGTACGACGGTGTCTTTATATGTACCTACCTAATACCACGGAGCCACCCATCCACGGAGCGATCTCGTCAAACGTAGCTTAACCTTCGATCGACTTATGTGGCTATTATTATTTTGGCACAAGCCCGTCCTTTTTAATCTCATTAAAAAAAAGCAAAATCGTTAACTTATTCATCGTAAGAAGGGACGGAATTTTCCCACAACCTTTTTAACCGCCTTCTGATGAAACAACCGTAAAAGGACTTGTTATCTTAATAACATAATCTCTTTATCTGTCGTTATCAGTATTATCGTATTGCCACATGGCACTTATTTAGTTTGTAAATAAGAGTTAATACCTAATGTTCTCGGGTTTATTTTAACTGCATTCCAATGTTCGTAAGTTTTGTATCTATCTTTGTTGGACACGTTGAAAAGTTTAAAAAACTCCTCTGTATTTCCTTCCCTTGTACCCAATACAAGGGAAGGAAATACAGAGGAGTATTTTAATATAACTTTTTAAGAACTACTTTTTTCTAACGTTTGCTTTTTTAATGTTTAAATAAATTTACAAATTACTTTTACCTAATACATGTATGTACAAGCAAAAAGGAAAGTACAAGAATTATAGGGCATCAAAAAATAAGTACTTACTACTTATGCCCAATACTATTCTGGCCGAGAGTGTGTGAGTATTGAGTATTGAGAGTGTTATCACTCTCAATACTCAATACTCACTTACTCTCTCTATCTCTCTCTCGACTCTTATGTATAGGTACATGAGTTTATTCTCATTTTTGTTTCTTGCTAAAATGTTCTCTTTTTCAACACACAACTCCTTCTAAGACAATAAACCATTACTGGTTTAAAACACAACGTGGGGATTGCCAATAAAAAGAAGCGGCAATAGCCCGATGACTACCCACCGCACTGGTATCGTGAACCCAAATACAAGCATATTTAGCATAGTTGGAGGGTTTAACGAGTCTAATAGCCATGTGCAACCCACATTGCTAGTAAGCTGAAATAAAATAAAACCCGTACTTTACATATAAAGAATACATACCCGCATTAAAGCAAGTAGCAGAACTGCTGTCTACGAGGCACTTCTCAGTAGGACTGGCAGCCAATGGCAGGTGTTCCTCATCTTCAGTGGTAGAAGTCCGTAGTAGACCTCCAGTTCTTTCGCGTAAACCTGCAGCATCCCAGCTGTTGGCTCCATAGATGTTGGAACCATCTAGGAAATGCGTAGCTTGGTTCATCTGGAAGGAAAAATAGACATAATTACCGTCTGATTGTGAAAGATTTCTTGGTAATTACTGGTGACTTCAATGTAAATACATAATTACTTCTAATTAGCTGTAGATCTATTACTCGTGTCTACTGAATATGAATCTTAGCTAGGCATGTACTTATTTATTAACATTTAGAAGTCTGAAGCAGTCACTACTGGCTATAAGTGTTTCCGGTGATCCTATTAACTAGAAAATAATATTATCTACCTATTATAATTAATTAATAATTAAGGAAGATTAAGATAAATCCATGTACGGGTAAGATATGGATGCTAAAAATATCTTCAAACTGTGCAATATTTTATCAGTAGTAAAATAGGTACCTATCTAATATTTAGAAAGATTGGGTCACACGATGACGCATCTATATGCCTATGTATTGTGTTTCATAATAATATGTTACGTTATGTTTACTAAAAATATTTATAGCTAACCGGCCCAGTGAAGGTCGAGGTTGCCGAACGTAAGAAACTCATGGTTGTTATAATTAACATAACAAATGCTATCTGTGATACAAATTCAAATGAAAACAATGCACTCAACATGTAACATAATAGGTATTATAATGTAACATCATTCTGTCTTTATTTCCGAAGGATAAGGCAGAATCATCGTAACTGTAGTAGGTGCACTCACATATTGTCAGTTAGCTTTACCTAAGTAATTACTAACTAGGAACTAAAAATGTTCAAAACGCGCGTGAACTACCACGGTTGGTTGAATTAATTTTCAACAGCTAGATCATTAATTAGCGCTTACATTATTGATTTCTGATTGGTGTGTTTTTTAGTTATTGTGTTTGTATTTTAGTGTGTAGGTATTATTATTTCAAAAACCGGGTGTACCTAAAGTGTCTTATAACTTCAGTATGTTAAGCTCTATATTTTTATCGCTTAATATTATTCTTAAACGTCTGCTTGCCACTCATTATCATAACATTAATCAATAAACAAAACCGTATTTTGCAATGTTTACAACAAAAATTCTGACGAATCTGCATATTAAGAGGTAAATGCCTAGATTGTATTAATTGTTGAATGTACTTTAACCGTTTAACGCAATCATCAGGAAAACTGTATTCAATTATTTTATCAGGGTCGCGTTACAAGGCGAACGAACTGCAATTATGCAAGTTCGTCGATCATAATAACATCCATTGTAATGCGTACATCTTACAAAAACATGTTTTTGTCCTGGTTTCATCGTCACGCGTCATAGCTTATCAATTGCATGCTTGTGAATTAAACCGGAGGTATCTATAAGATGCAAGTGACGTATGCACTCCCATAGGGTTATAAAATAGTGTAACATGAAACATACGTACACACTTAACATACAAATATATACAGACACACAATGTCTTGTGTGTGTAGGCTTTGAATTTACCATCGATTTCGCGAAGTTAAAGAAATATTTGTGTAGGAATTATAAGTGTTTCTCAGAAACAATTTACTGTAATAACTGTCATATATGTATAACTATCATTTATTATCTATCCATGGTTGGGTACAGACCCAACCATGGATAGATAAATAAATCAGATAAACAATCAAGGATATGGGCTATCTATCTGTATAGATAGCCCATATCCTTCATTGTGAAACGCAATTTATGGATAGACAAGATCTTACTGATAATCCCGGATAGCGATCTATCTATATTATGCGTTTCAAATGAGAATAGGAATGACTTTGCGCCATGTTGTGACGTCATAGCTGTCAATTCGAATAAATTGGGTAAGATCAGCAAAACAAGGTTATTTCTAAATATAATTTATTTACGAATTACGAACGAATAATTTTGCTAAATTGTACTGTCAAAGTATTTGTTTAGAGAGCCGAGCCCTTCCATGCAAAACAGCGCATCGTTCACACATTTTCGAGCAGTTAGGGAACTCAGAGCGATGAAAACAAAAACAACAACAACAACAAACAACCGTGTAACAAACAGAATTAATAAATAAAACGTAAGCACTCCACAAGACTAATTAATTTAAGACGTTTATTCATTTTGAATAACTTCGACTCAATAAAACAAAAAATGGAAAATAATTGATTCGCGATTAAGGTTTCGTTGCAGGCCGTACTTTTCAAGCGACATTTGACAGATAGACGTCATTGACGTTCCTATTCGTATTTGAAACGCATAGTAAACGTAGATTGGTTTTTGAAAACGGCCCTCTTCGTAACAAAATCCATCCAAATCCATATGATTATTTCAGCGTTTCAGGCAGGAGTAACAAACACACAAGTCGAACATATGACGGTGTGTGGTGGAATGAATGAATATTTTGGCCTCTGCAGCCTAGCTGTGCAGCCAGCCTGCCTAGTGAGCGGGGAGCCTAAGTATGATTAATGTTGGTGTCTCATAACGAAAATTATAACAGGCATTGGTCTCCCGGTGTCCATTGAAGTATATAGTTATACAAATAAATACATTATAATATGGCTCGTGTACATCATTAGCCAGTATTTGCTATCAATTGAACCAACTCATTGCAAGTAGTGACAAATCGATAAGGCGAATCTATTAGAATTGCAGATATTTGGACTCTTGGACTTACGTAAAACTATAACACGTTTTAAATAAAATATGTAAGTACCATATTGTTACTGCAGAAAATTTGTTCTTGGTCTAGCGTGTCTGCAGAGTCTTTGCTTCGATTCCCAGGTCGGGCAAACGGTTATTGAGTATTTATCCATATCGTTACCGTCACCGGTTAATAGCAAAAATCTCGCCCCCTATTAGGTACATGAGACTTGAACAAAACAAGCAAAATGTGCAAGCACTACACAAGTATAAGTTCTTCCATCTCTGTCTAACCCTTTGGAAAATATATGGGTGATGTTATTTTTATACCATGCAGAAAAGACATTTCGACTCAACCTTCGCGATTATTCTATTCTGGCAAAAGCTGACTCTGTAAAGTTCTTGATACAAGATCGATCGATGACACGTTAATACCTACAAATGAAGTCTGTAAACATGATCGTATTTATCATTGAAATTGTTTTGCCTTTCTTGACATACGATTGTAGGTACCTACACAAGAGATCACGGTACCAAGTAGTGTTATTAATTCGCTAGATTATTATATATCAATATACCTGGGCACGCGTAGCATGACCACTAAATGGTGGTCGATTTTTCTGTAGACACACCTGACTCTAATTATGAATAATTTCTTAACCTCTTGGGTTTCAAAAAGTTCAGTGCCCAGACCCGGAATATTCTATCCACAAAAAGTAGTTCATTATAATAACCACAACGGTTCTCATAGCTTTCAAGATTAAATTCAAAAAGTTAAACTATTATCCCATTGCCTGTCTAAAAAGTATCCCATGAGACAGTCTTGCTAATTTTCGTCCATATTTGACTACGGTTTATGCGTGATTGAGTACTTAACAAACATCTAAACATCTTCCCAAACTTTCACATCCAACATATTCAGTAGGATAAGGTAAGATACGAAAAAGGTAAGAAGTATGGCAGTCCCTTACCTGCTCAGCAGCCCCAAAAGTGCAGTCACCTCTGTACGTAGTAACAGACCGGGTGTACTCCATGCAGCTCACATACTTCTCCTTGTAGAAAGGATCATCGTGGGGCACGGTGATAGGCATGCAGCTTGGGTGGATGTACCTCGGCGTGAGAGGAAAGCCATCGTTTCCGCAGCACCGGATTGCTTGGTTCGTGTGGACTGGTAACAAGAAATCACGATGAGAATAGCTTTGACCGCAACGAACAAAAATAGGTCATCATCTGCCTAGCCTTGTCCCAACTATGTTGGGGTCGGCTTCCAGTTTAACCTGATACAGCTGAAAACCACTGTTTTATATGGAGCGACTGCCTGTCGGACCTCCACAACCCAGTAACTGGGTAACACGATACCCCTTGGTTAAACTGGTTGTCAGATTTTCGGGATTCTAACTATTTGTCTGTGTCTGGGTGTAATTTATCTATTTATCTATAATATGTATGTATTTCGAAATATACAAGTATTTTTATCAGCTGTTCAGTACCCCTAACACAAGCTCTGCTTAGCTTGGGACTAGATGGCGTTGTGTGAAAGTTGTGCAATATTTATTTATTATCTGTAACGACTCATAGATCTACAAATGACAGCCAGGACCAACGGCTGTGCGAGCTTTCCGAGACACGGAGGAGTCTTGATATGTAATGAATCCTTGGACTAACCTTGTCAAGCGTAGCTTAACTTTCGATTGATCCTTGAGGCTGTTATTAATTAGCCACAAGCTCCTCAACGAACAAAAATAGGTAAGCATTTATAAATAGGCACTGCATTTGTAAACCAAATTGATTCAGAAAAACGTGGACTATATTATAAGTAGTATTGTGCTCCTTGTGATAAATTAAAATTGCAAATATATCGTGTTGTTACGAGTATTATTCAGACAACATTGTGACTCAAGTATTCTCTTCAATTACAGTACAAATTCAAATTTTAATTGGTTTAATAGACTTACTCGTTTTGCGAACTGGTGTATGAACCAGATCATGGTAGATGAATTGACTCCAGATTGGTAAAGCCATGGTTTTGCCGTTGTTAGGCACGTCCAGGTTGTCGGTAAGTTTCGTGCTGACAGATCGAGCTGATGGCAGGGCATTGTGGCTTAGAGCACGACGGGGCTACAAGAAACATACAAAGTTATATATAGGTAAACCAATAAACCATCTTGGGCGCATATACGAGTATGGTTCATAAATGAAACTACTACTCAATGCATATTGATAAGTTATCTATAAAAATCCATACCAACGTAATGGCAATCCTGTTGTTTACAAAAAAAGATAATTCATTCAGGTCATTTAAATAGACCTTGAGGAGTAATGTTCGAGAAGAAAACAGAATTAATATTAAACAAAACAAACCTCTTCGATGCCGTCAGCGTATCTGGGGTGCAGAAGACGTTTGTAGCCAGTCAGAGCCTGTCCCCAGGAAGCCCGCCCTTTGTTGTTGCACGAAGCATCAAAAGTACGGTACTTTGAAGACATCTTGTTTGTACGACATCCAAAACGTTCCAGAGCAGCACACTCGCCACCAAACTCACTATCGCGCAAGTTCAACGTGCTGATAAAGCTGGCGCACTCGTCATTAGGCAAGCCATATCTGAATGTGGACAAACAAAAAATCAATTAGACTCAAACCCATAAATCCGAAGTACTTATTATTTAAAAATAAACCAGTGAATTAGCCAGCCACGTACCGGCGACACCTGGTATAAATAAGATTCTGAGACGCCTTCGTGATGGTCAATGATGACTTCTCATATTGCATAGCGTTGTCGGAGACTGCACCGTCAATTGCAAGTCCATGCGCAGGCGAGCCAGGTCTAGGCGAGATCCCAGCAGACTGCAAGTTGGTTTCCAATCTTCCCAACATTGACACTTCTAGTTTACTAATCCGTATCGACCTGTTTGTATGTAACGTCGTAACAGGTGGTAACCTTCTCAACATTTCAGCACTCGGAAACGGAAAATCATATAAAGGTGGTGGATGACTGAAATCTGTAAAAATATAATAGGTACGAATAAGAACCATGTTCCAATCTCCGTAAACAATTGTGTGTGAAGTTTGTACGTACCCGTTGAGAATATTAGATTTAGTGGATACGGAGCAATCTGGCCCCCGAAGGTGACTCCAGCCCAGAGCACCACACCAAGTAACACCATCTTCATCATTTCTTCCAATATACTGCAACAAAGAATCCAACAATGAATCACTGCTTAGCCACAAAACAATAACACTATTTAAAAGTCAAGAGACCAACCGATGACAAATTTTAATCATTAACATACTTCGTTCTTATGTCTGAGACGTAATGCGTCCAACTGATCAACAAACGGGAGGATAAACAGTTTTATGAAGACCAGTGGTACATTATGACTTGTGATAACCTTTGTGCAGCCACTGATAATATCGATAAATTGACGTATGTATGTTTAGTCACAATTATTGGCCTTTTTTTAACCAGCTTATGATAAGCAGTCGAGCCCCCTAGATCAAGCCGCGGTTCCGGCTTGTAATAGATTTAATTATAACCGTGAATGTTATGAATACCTACCTAATTATAATTATTATTCTAAGCATGTCGATGTCTTGTTCAGAGAACCCGTGTTAAGTAATACAAATGACAAATCAATGTTTTGTCTTTAATGAAATCGTAAACTAATCTTAAAATTGTTTTGTCTTTTCTTTTTTACTTTCTTGCACTAATATACTACGTAGAAGTTACACACTAATCACAGATTTCATTCGCGTCAACCTTTTCTTAGTTCCTCTAACTTGGAAAAGGTTAACGCGTATTTTTGTTTGTTTTTAGCTAAGTTAATGAAGTTATAATCACTTCACAAACAGTAGTAGCTGTACATTTTATTTAAACATGGGGAGCTTGACGTTCATACGTAACATTTAACTCGGAAATTTTGTAAGAGGTGGGTAGTTGTATTGTTTAAATGCATTGTGTTATATATGTCATTATGTGCTTCTTTTTATACAAAAAAGTAAGACGTGTAATCGTAAATGCTTTATCTTTTTCATAGCATAACCAACTTTTGTTCAGCTTATTGTTATATTGCTATTGTGTATGTCGTAATTGACAGTTCGTACAAATGAATGATTTGAACAATGGTTAACTGCGTTATGTTACAATTCCAATTACAAAATAATAAATAACAATGGAAGCCCTATTGTTATTTACGAGTATTATCATGTAAAATGGCGTGGTGAGACGTCCAGTTTTTCCTGAAGAAAAGTAGGTAATACAAAACTTTACAATGACCTTAGTAAGTTCTAACAAATTCCGCATCTTATAACTTATAAAGTTATAAGATGCGGAATTTGTTAGAAAAATATATTTACATCCATAACATTTTTTTTACATAATGTTATGAAAACTGTTTAATATCTAAATGATTGTAATACATGTTGACGTCTTCGAAGGCCTTCACCTAGTTTACTTATCAAAGTCATACAAACTTGCCCCCGGGCAGTCCATATTATTTCCTTTTTATTTTTGATTATATTCAGACTTACCTACACCCTAGCTTTTGCTTTTAACGCCATGCTCTAAGCAAGCAATTTTTCACTTTTTTTGTAAATTACGGTTAAATGTCAGGATGATCGTAAGGGTACACCTACCACTACGTAGAGCTCTTTTTTTATAAAACTTACTAGCAATGTAGGTTACACATTACTTGTAGTCTTGTTAACCCCTCGCCTCCAACTAAGCTAAATATGTTTGTGTCTGGTGGAGTGGGTTCACGTCAATAGTGCAATGGGGGGGACCTAAAGCAAGACCTCTCGATCGCCAGTCCCGCGCTTTAAGGGACATAGGTACATCCTCTATTATTATTATACTGTCTCAAATCCTAACTACTGCTACACTAAAAAAAATACAAACGTTACAGGCGTTTGAATCGTGATGACATGGACATCCACACTGAGAGTATCGTTTTAAATTAAACCAATATTAGTGGTAGCCTAATGGCCGAAATTCGACCGTTTTCGCTTTATGTAATTCTTCTCCACTCCTAATTATATTAATACAAAAGCTAGGAGAGCTACCAGGAGTCAATAAGGCGGCTATTTACGACTAAGGAGTCAAATATCATCATCAGTCGTAACATATTCGTCGAAATTCGGGCTTTAGGCTGGAAACCTACACAAAGTCACATTTTGATTAGGTGATGATAACAAAGTATAGAAATCATAAATGTACGAAAGTTCTGCATTTTGAAAGCTTTTGCCAATTCTACACATATCGGATAATATCGAACCGAAGTTGAAATCGTGTCTCAATGACCGGTCGATGATCGATTTTTGACGTATAACGTCAAACATAAGACACATTTCCCATACAAAAACTGTCAAAGTTGTCAAATATTCGATTGCAATAGCAGACTGGAGCCCCTGTACTTCTTCCCCATGTAAACTTTCACACACCGCCATGCAAGCAATTTTCGAATAAGGGATTCCCCTGTTTTTAAAAAAGAATGTTTTTCGTTTAGCAGTTTATAATGATGTTGAGCTGTGAGGGTTCCGCGAGTTTCTTTAACCTTTTAATCGTGTCACTTAGAGACACAATAAAAGACAATGACAGCGCGGACACCGGTGTCCTCTTGGGGTTTAATGAATTTTATTGCAATAGGTACGTCTCTATAACCCTTCCGTGAAATACAAGGGTAAGGCTCCTAGACTTCCTACTTCGGGACTATACCTATATCCGCAATTCAGTAAATAAATTAACGAGCTAATTATAATATATTATTGTTTATACAGTGCTTAGTACTTAGTCTCTGATTAAATAATTAATTAGTTACGTAGTTATAATCAATATGGTAGCTAACACGAAAACAAAAACAAAACAAGTCCTACACAAGTACCTATGTTAAGATAATTTGATTGTAAAACTGCGGATGCTACTTTCATATTAGTATTTAAGTACTTTTATCCTAATACCTATTAAGTACCTATATACTTGGTATTTAAGACTTGGCACCTATTTATATTAAAAGTGGTCTGGCAGACTTAAGAGTGCACTTTTTTTAAAGGTAAGTGCAGTTTTGCGTGTCCCAAATCGAAGTTATTTAAAAGTGTTAAAATTCCAACATGATTTCAAAGTCCTCAACATAATTTACCAACTTCATTGATTTTTAAAAGACAAAGCTAGAGATCTTATAAGTTTTGGATTAAGAAAAGGTAGTCAACCAATAGAAGGCCTTCCGTTTATAAAGCCACCTAAGGTAACTTTTAGAGACAATCAATTTTATAAGCTCAGCCATGACCTAACTACGGGTAGGTATAGGTACCTAGGTACATTTCGTGGTATTTCGTGGATCACTTTAAGTAGGTACCTACTAGGCGTGTATATAAATGCACCATGTTAGACTATAAATCATAGCTACATAAAGCTAGAAGCCAAATGCTGTGCAGCGCCGGATACGTAAATAAAATTGAATTAAATTAATATGAGAAGATTCTAGAATCTATTTGAATACTTAAGTTCCCACAAAAAGGTTTAAGGTATTTAGGTACTATCTTTGGGTTCCTATAAATAATAATCTACTTACTTATGTAGTAGTATATGAAAAAACGCTATTATTAGAAAAAAAAGTCTAATTTATCAAATTTACTTCCAGTCGAGTCTAGTGATTTAGGGTCTAGGCTCACTGATATTGGTGCGAAAAACATCGTAAAGAAACCGGGACTTGAAATAAAATTAATATAGGTACCTAGGTACCTAAATCTGAAATCGCCAATCCGCGTTAAGCAAGCGTGGTCAATGCCCATTTCTTCTCTGTATGAGAAGAAGCCTTTGGTTTCATAACTATTTAAGTTTCGTGAAAACGACTTAAAATTACCGGTTGAAGCTTCAACAAACAGCACTTACCTACCACAACCAACGAATCCGAAATTGTGTGTAAAAATAATATGTTCACGGTTTTTATAACATTATTCACTAATGTTTGCAACAAAAAATATTTTTGTTATTAGTAATATTTGTGTAAAAAAAGTCATTTGTTTAGTTAAGAATTCAAGATCATTGATCCTTTATGCACCCACTATGGTCATTAATGACCCTCTTGACCGCTCTTCGGGTAATGTAAACACAAAATAGGATAACATTCGGCTGCGTTGTTTCACTACAACATCAACAGTGTGATAAAGTCGGCCAAGAATGCACATCGGTGGCATTGATGTAAACAGGCGTTAAAAATAACTATGCGCTCTGTCTACCGCATAAAGTAGTCCGAAGCTCATGGCTGAGTTAAGTTCTTTTTTCCCCCGTTTTGCTTTTTAAATGGTGTTAGTTAGCGTTAGCGGCGTCTATTATTAGATGCCCAGTTGCAATTGTATTTAATACAGAAGTTTAGTGAACCTACTTTAAAAGAAAGATAACTAAGTTCTTTATTTAAATCATCATTACCAGTTCGGTTTTATTTAGTCAAATTAAGAACGTAGTAATACAGGATCCAGACTTACGTGTAATGTTCACTACATCCATCGCATTCCGAACTCCTTCTAGAACATTTCTCTGGCGAAATATTCTTGGCATCCGCATTCAACATGGATTTTCCTTCAATGATCCGTTTAAACAACATAATAGTAACAGCAGGATTTGTTGTTTACGACAACTGTCGCGCCTTAGGCGAATGTTAGATTTGTTTAACACGATTGCAGATGACACTTTCTCAAAGGAAAGATTTTCCATTAGTTTGGCAGACAAGCCAATTTCACCTCTACTGCCAAGCTCGCACTGGAGCTGGTAAATTTGCAGCAAGCCAACGGGCGTACGATCGAAACTATTCGAAACAACAATGTTAACCCCTCCCGCCTCTCCCCTGCTGTGTGATGTCATAAAAGAAACGTTCACCACAGCCTAGAGAATTTCTCGTAACGATTGAATGGTGTTGTTCTAAAATAAATCATTTCAATGGTTTTAAAGTACAGGAGGAAGTAAGAAACCTGTCAGTTCTTTCAGTTTACCTCCATATTACTATATTAGAAGTGAGTTATCTTTAATATCAGTCAAAAACATTGTTTAGACTTACTGGTTCAGTTAGGCTGTGGCATTTCTGCCTTTATTAGTGTGCTAATGAAATATATCGTAGTTTTTATTTCAGGACTTTAAAATTGTGATTTCATTCCCGTATATGACTTTATATTTATTGGATAAGTACCTACTCAAAATGGAACCGTGTTCATAATTATTTTTTGTTTCATAAATAATTTATTAATTATTTAAGAAACACGCATGCAAGATGTGGTCATGTTTATTACGTTATTAAACATGCACAATGATTCACTAAGTACCTACATGATGTAAAACGTTAGGTACCTAATTAAAATAATTTTGAAGAAAAACCGCAGTCCACATTGAAAGTGCATTCAATTATGATTTAAGGTGACGCACTGTAATAAAGTCTCACGAGCACGTGGAGTGCGCATGTTCATAGCGTGGTACCCCTCTCTCCCCTCTTACTTCCCCAGCCTTCCCTCCGTCCACATTCCCCTCGCCATCAGCTGATCACGCAGCAACAGCGTGCACTAAAAGCCGGTTTGCGTGAAGTGCATATTATGACTATGTATACAAACAAAACCCAAGGTGTGAGTAGACATATTGTATACCCGCTTACTTATGTTTTCGTTCACTGCACGTAAATACACTGTACGAATATGACTTGCCTTGTAAGTTTTAAGAATCTTTTAATGCAAATTATACCTACAATAAGATCAAGTTTTTTAAACACCGACGTACCTACCTACTTTACTGTACTTACTTACCTACTTAATAACTTAGCTACTGTCCGCCTTTCTACAGTTTATTTTTACTTGTGCACAAAGCACAAATTATTTTAAAGAACTGTACTAAGACAGGCGACTTTACTGTAGGTACTGTAGGTACCTACCTTTAAATTGTGGATTTGAAAAGCGACAAATCCTAATTATTCCTATATCGTTATCGTATGTTCAGTTAGGTACCTTACCTGTTATTAGTTGCACATATCTGAGGAAATAATATGGTTCAATAACATAAAAAATCAGGTGTGTAACTTAAAGAAAGTCTATTTTAACCGTATTTTACTTTTTCATTGTGCTCACTAAGTAAATAACATAGAGCGTCGTCAACTTTTTTTATGCAGATGCAGCGGGTGCCATCACAATCGAAATAAGTAGACAAGCCTGCAGAAGTTTCATGAAACAAAATTTTAAGTAAGTATTGTATGTCGCAGTAACTCTGCATCTAACCAACATAATTATTTTCATAATTCGCGCGTCGAAACATTAGCATTCACATGCTTCATGCTTCTCGCATGGGAAAACGGCGCTCGTAAGGCGTGGCGTAAGGATTATTCTTGATATTTAGGCCTTTTCGAGCATTTCTCGAACCGCGTGATTTGCGTCTGATATTCAACTTCCTTACAAGTTATTACTTTGATCATGCAGTTTCTGCAGCCAAAGCATACCCTAACCAATGCTTTGGCATTCCTATATTTCTTATTATGCATAAAATCAATTCATCTACATCTTGAGCCAACGCCAAAAAACAAACGGTTAGCTCACCTTCGGTAAAGAATGCGACACGTTAATTCACATTCTTTTATATAATTTGTTTCATTCAGATAGTATGTTTTCAAACAGCTGTCATGTATATTCTGTAATCTTTTTACTGTCAAATCTGGCTGTCGCGCCAGTTTCACTGTCTGTCAGTTCTGTCACTGTCAATGTCATTGTCATTCAATTGGGCGTCCCGACTTGATTGTCTGACTGAAGCCCGAGTAGAGTATTATTTTCACTAAATAGATTTAAAAATTTAGAACACAAGTACAAGAAATAGTTTTCTTCTTGAGTTGAAGAAAGCTAATAGTTAAGCGGTACACCATGGCATCTCATTTGAGCACTAAAGACCGACTACTGGCATTGATTGACGACATCGAGCTAATTTCAAAGTGAGTAAGGGTTTACGTGTTATTAGCACGAAAAAAGAAAGTGTTTTTAAGATGATGTATCTCCTATTACAGAGAAATGATAGAAGTGTCGATAGCCCCAAAACCTCAAAAACTTTCTGCGGCAGACCATGCACAGTTGACAGATTTGCTCCTATCAAAAGATTCAGAATTTAAGAAAACATTAGAATTAGCTGATGAACAAGCTAAGATTCAACAGAAAATGAACGATTTGAAGGCTGAAGTTGAAAACAAGGTAAAATACACATATAAATAATTGTTATATTCTGTTAACTAGCATAAATTTTCTTTTTCTATTTCTTACAGAATAATTACACCTACCACTGTTTGTAACTGCAGAACCCAAAAGTTGACTGGTAGATAATGCCTATGACATTAAGTCTGCCTCTGTATGTTTGTGTGCTTAGAGTAATAATTAAATAATCATGCCAACTTATGTTCAAACAAACATTAAAAACATTGTATTGTTTTTTGTAGGATCAAGATATCTTCCACTTACAAAGGCAACTGAAAGATGCAGAGCAAATCCTTGCAACTTCATTGTATCAAGCTAGACAGAAGCTAGCTTCAATTGTTAAGTCTAGAAAACGGCCAGTTCCATCAGAAGAATTGATCAAGTTTGCACACAGGTTAGTGTAATAATATCTTAATAAAATTATTTATTTCTGTTTTAGAAGAACTTAGAGCCTATACATGCCCTTAACCCGTCAACGGCCGGAATGTAGATCTACATGGGACACTATTGCTTTTTAATTGTTTCTATAATCACGGCATCAATTATTTTACTTACGCCGATGATACTGCGCTAATATTCCATGGAGAGTCTTGGAAACTTGTTCAGCATTATGCTCAGATGGGACTCCACAAAGTAAACCAATGGCTTAGAGTAAACCTATTAACACTGAATCCGACTAAAACCTCATACATGCAGTTTTCTGTGGCCAAAACTGCACAACAGCACATTGACATTAAGGTTCACGAATGCAACTATCCCAGTAGCCCTTCTTTGACCTGTTCTTGCCTAGAAATATCTAATTCCACGACTATTAAATACCTGGGAGTTACTTTGGACGATAAGCTAAATTGGAGATCTCACATAGAGGTCACAACTGGGCGCGCCCGAAAACTAATTTGGGTTTTTAAAAAGTTGAGATACGTCGCTGACTTGGATCTTCTGCGCACAATATATTATGCACTAGCGCAATCCGTACTGGGATACTGCATAAAAGCCTGGGGTGGCGCTGTGTCCGTTACCCCAGCCAAAAGTTGTCGAAAATTACCATTTGAATCTGATAGATAATTAGTTGTGCGGCTTCTGTAATTGTTGCGCACATTTTTAAATTTGTTGCGCTTATAGTTTTTTAATTATTTCACAAAAACATTTCCTGCTGCGGTAACGTTACCCCAGCCAGACCTTTTTCTTTCTAATGGGAATATTTAAATAATTACTAGCTATAAAATTAGTTGTCTAGATGAAGTAAATGTTGTGACTTATTTTGTATTTGTTCTTTCATGGGTTGCGAAGTTATTCGAGATTTTGCTGGAGTAACGTTTTTGGTTTTGCTAGATCTTTGAAATGGTTAAGCGGATTCTTATCATATTTTGTACATGGCTTCTTAGGAATTAGTTAAAATTTGTTGTGCAATAAAAAAAACAAAATAATACGTAGCTTAAAGGTTATTACATTAAATAGAAAAACACTTCAATTGGTCCCAGCACTCTCAATAAGAGCTCTAAAGACTCACTTTAAACGTAATTTTAAAGCTTGTAACTGCTTTCAAATGTATGTGAAGTTTCATGAGTATCCTGTAAGTATTTAACAAGTTATGATGATATTGAGTTCTTCACGAGCACGGTCTTGATGCGCGTGGTGTTATTTCGCCACTGGATTGGATATATGAACCAAATGTTATGTCAATTATTAGTTGTTTAGTTCAGTTGTATATCAGTAAAATTTCAGCTCAGTACATTGGATAATTAATGAGATAATACAAGTAAAGTCATTAGGAACCGAATGACCGTGGTAACCCGACCAAGTTTAGGTGGTTACGAAAAAGCGAAAACGCAGAACATTATACTATCTTTTGAAATGTTTAGTATAATACACCTTACAATTTCGGTACAGACGCGTACACTGTTAAATTCATTAATAATATAATAATATCTGTACTATGAAAACATTATTATTATCTTCCAATTGCACAAACTTATCAAAAATCACTAATATAACATGTCGTTCGGTAGGACGCGGAAGGGGTGGGGTGAAGGGGCGCATTGTTTGCATATCGCACGAAACATGCTCCATAATCACATAATTCATCTTGTAGAGTGCGCGTGCGTTTCGGCAGTTCCGTTTCCTGTTTTTGCAAATATTTACAGAGTGCGTGAGAGCTAATATATAATAACAATAATAATATTTTTATTGCAATAAAGATATTTGTAGTACGTACATATTGGAGTTAGTGAGTTAAATTATCGTAGGACTTAAACTAACAAATAATAAGTTGGGATGAGCCACTGTTCTCCTAGCTAGGTAGTAGAGCAACCTGTGTTAAGGAGTGACAGTTTGCCTCCCTAAAAAAGATCTTAAATAGTAATTAACAATAGTGTTACGGGTTCTCTCCAGAGTCAAGTACTTAGTTTACTTAAATACACTATTATTATACAACGTGTAAAAATCTTTACTAGATTAAGTCTGCATTTACACTGAAGTTGATTACAAAGTCTGGGTGAAAAAGTAAGTTTAAAGTAACAGTAGGTACAAATGGGATAGTATCATGAGAGTCATGCATGATTGAGTATGCGTGAATATATGATGTTTGTGTACTGTGTGTGGACGAGTGGTTGCTGTTTGTGAGTGCGGGTGTGTATGTGATGTGTGTGTTTATGAAATTATTGGACTATTTAAAATTTGTTGTGGCTAAAACGAGAAGGTATGTGGTAGATATTAAGAGATCCTAAAGATATAAAATAATAAGTGTGGCGAGTTACTGCTAATGTGGAGTGCTTCTATTGATGTTCATAGTTATGGTGCAGGCTGCTTGATGAATTCACGAACAAGGTAACCTTGTATAATGTAACTACAGAAAGAGTAGCAAAATTTGTATTAATATGTACCTACCTATTATTTAACTTATACTTAAAAACAATCACAGATTAAAATTACAGATAGGTACTTGAAAAGTTCAATTGAAATGATTATATTACCTGTCAATAAAAATTATTTAATAATCACGTAGTTTTTTTTTAAACTTGTGTATTAGTCTGTACTAAATTTGTAACACTATCAGGGAAGGTACCATAATGTTTTGCGTTTTCGCTTTTTCGTAACCACCTAAACTTGGTCGGGTTACCACGGTCATTCGGTTCCTAATGACTTTACTTGTATTATCTCATTAATTATCCAATGTACTGAGCTGAAATTTTACTGATATACAACTGAACTAAACAACTAATAATTGACATAACATTCGGTTCATATATCCAATCCAGTGGCCAAATAACACCGCGTGCATCAAGACCGTGCTCGTGAAGAACTCAATATCATCATAACTTGTTAAATACTTACAGGATACTCATGAAACTTCACATACATTTGAAAGCAGTTACAAGCTTTAAAATAACGTTTAAAGTAAGTCTTTAGAGCTCTTATTGAGAGTGCTGGGACCAATTGAAGTGTTTTTCTATTTAATGTAATAACCTTTAAGCTATGTATTATTTTGGTTTTTTTATTGCACAACAAATTTAAACTAATTCCTAAGAAGCCATGTACAAAATATGATAAGAATCCGCTTAACCATTTCAAAGATCTAGCAAAACCAAAAACGTTACCCCAGCAAAATCTCGAATAACTTCGCAACCCATGAAAGAACAAATACAAAATAAGGCACAACATTTACTTCATATAGACAACTAATTTTATAGCTAGTAATTATTTAAATATTCCCATTAGAAAGAAAAAGGTCTGGCTGGGGTAACGTTACCGCAGCAGGAAATGTTTTTGTGAAATAATTAAAAAACTATAAGCGCAACAAATTTAAAAATGTGCGCAACAATTACAGAAGCCGCACAACTAATTATCTATCAGATTCAAATGGTAATTTTCGACAACTTCTGGCTGGGGTAACGGACACGGTGGCGCTTGTAAGACTTTTTTGATGAACTTGGAAAGGGCGCAGAGATCTATTTTAAAAGTCATGTCTTTTAGCCCTTACAGATTTCCTACAAAAAAGTTGTATGAAAAATGTCGAGTCTTATCGGTTAGGCAACTCTATATTCACCAATTAGTAGTTCAACAGCACAAGATCACTCCTTATAATGCAGGCGAATATAGAAAACAGCGAGTCATTAAAAATGTATGTCCAAATGTAGTTTGTCGAACAGCTACAGCAAGGCGGCAACACGCCTATAAGGCAGTGTACCTTTACAATAAAATAAATAAAATAAAGAATATACACCCCTTGACTAATAGAAAAGTTAAATTTATAATTAAAGACTGGTTATTAGGGCTTGATTATGACGAAACAGAATTAATATTACTATAATATCACGTGAAACACACTCATTACACCTGCATTCATAACACACTAACACACAACACATTACATTCAACATCCGCACTCACTACTCTCACACACACTACATACGCACAAACCATTACACGCATCCACAAATCCCACACATCTATACATATAATAAGACTGTAAAAAAACTGTGTCTGTACATTGAATATATTTAAAAAATAATAATTGAGGGAGGTTTAGAAACAGTAATAGAGCACGAATCCAAAAAAAAAAGTTTGTCTGTTTGTCTGTTTGTCTGTTTGTCTGTTTGTTTGCACGCGCTAATCTTCGGAACTACAAGACGGATTTGAATGTTTTTTTTTTTGTTGTATAGATATTAATACTGGTCAACACATAGGCTATAATTTATCTTGGAAACTGGAACACCTGATGCAGAACCGCAACAGACCAGCTTAACTATAGGAGATACAAAAATGATACCATAGCAAAAATTGTTCCACGTGATGAGCATTTTCTGCTAAGAGAATAAATTTGAAGATCCGGAACACCTGATGAGGAACCGCAACAGACCAGCTAAACTATAGGAGATACAACAATGGTTCCATAGCAAAAATTGTTCCACGCGATGAGCATTTTTTGCTGAGAGAATAAATTTGAAGACCCGGAACATCTGATGAGGAACCGCAACAGACCAGCTAAACTATAGGAGATACAAAAATGGTACCATAGCGAAAATTGTTCCATTTCATGAGCATTTTCTGCTGAGAGAATAAATTTGAAGATCCGGAACACCTGATGAGGAACCGCAACAGACCAGCTAAACTATAGGAGATACAACAATGGTACTATGGCGAAAATTGTTCCACGTGATGAGCATTTTCTGCTGTGAGAATAAATTTGAAGATCCGGAACACCTGATGAGGAACCGCAACAGACCAGCTAAACTATAGGAGATACAAAAATGGTACCATAGCAAAAATTGTTCCACGTGATGAGCATTTTCTGCTGAGAGAATAAATTTGAAGATCCGGAACACCTGATGAGGAACCGCAACAGACCAGCTAAACTATAGGAGATACAACAATGGTACTATGGCGAAAATTGTTCCACGTGATGAGCATTTTCTGCTGTGAGAATAAATTTGAAGATCCGGAACACCTGATGAGGAACCGCAACAGACCAGCTAAACTATAGGAGATACAAAAATGGTACCATAGCAAAAATTGTTCCACGTGATGAGCATTTTCTGCTGAGAGAATAAATTTGAAGATCCGGAACACCTGATGAGGAACCGCAACAGACCAGCTAAACTATAGGAGATACAACAATGGTACCTTAGTGAAAATTGTTCCACGTGATGAGCATTTTCTGCTGAGAGAATAAATCTGAAGATCCGGAACACCTGATGTGGAACTTCAAGAGCCCAGCTACACTATAACATATATAGGAATGACGTCTTAGCAAAAGTTGTTCGGTCTGATAGGCATTTCCTGTTGACTTATAAAAATCAAAGATCAGAAACATTTGATATAGAAATGAAAGCTACCCATCACTAATTTCATTGCATAATTATAAAATAACATAAGTACCTCCACGCGGTGAAGGCGGGAACAGTTCAGGACTGATTTTCGATGACAATGGTATATCATACAAAACTCCCATTTTTTTTTATCGTATTAATTTGCCTTCGGGCTAATGTTATTTGAGTGTTTAATTTCCTTTTCCATTTATCTTCGTTACGTGGTAGCCTACCCGGTAACGCAGGGGAGCAGCCACTTAGATTTTAATTGATCAGGTAGGTATCATCACGATAAAACTATAACCATGCCTAAAAAGAGGTCTAATCTTTCCCAATGTTCCAAAGGTGCTAAATAATTAAAGATCATAAGATCCCAACATTCTACCGAAGAGCGTTAGGAGAAACTTGATGCTGTTCGAGAACATGAGGCTGCAACTCGCTCCGTGGAAACTTCTTGGGATCGCGAAGCACGCCTGTATTCTCAGCGTATTTACGCATCTACATCCAGGTCTCTAGACACCAGTGAAGAATATGTGCGCGACTGACCGCTGATCGTGAACATCATGCACTGTCTCGCGAGTTTGAGACGTTCACGGAAAAAGCATGACGCTTGAGTTTTTAGCGTATATACGCATCGACTCTAGAGATAAGTGGGGGAAGGAGATGCGCGACTGACCGCTGATCGTGAACGTCACGCAGCATATAGGCTATAATGCATTTTGGAAAATGGATCACCTAAAGTAAAAGAGATATAAAAATAGTATTCCCCGTGAAGAGTGTTTTCTGCTTTCAGACTAAATTTGTAGATCTGGAGCACCTGTAGTGGAACTCCAAAGCCCAGCGACAATATAACATATACATAATAGAAACGGCGTCTTAGCAAAAGTTGTTAAGTCTGGCATTGGCATTGCATTTCCTGTTGACCTACAAAAATAAAAAATCTGGAACGTCTTAAATCGTTTCGCGCATCCCATTGTTTTCCCGTCCCCGGGCTTTTAGAATTCGACATCAGTCGTTTCAGATCTTCGATTTTGACGACCCCGTTGTCGCTGGCATAAGCAACAGGATCCGCGTACGAAGTCGCGGGCAGAAGCTAGTAGCTTAATAAGAGGTATTTATTGTCAAAACAATTCTGCTGCTTTTATTCGCATAGAATTATTGTTTTATCACTTAAGTATGAGAGAGGATACTGATTTTTGTAACACAGGTCTTCGAACCTAGCACAGAAATCAGAGACTTTTTATTTTTGTAACGTTTTATGTGAATAAACATTTTATTATTATTATTATTATTAATTATCAATGCAATCTAAACTGCAGGGTTTTTGAGAAACATATAATTCTGTACTGAGTTTGGTCAATAATAAAATTTAAAATAAAATTTAAAGATTTCATGGGAACTCATCACTATTGCTAAATGGAAACAAGCCTTGGCTACAGAATAAACTATTGCAGTTTAATAAACTCATATACTATACCTGTTTACTTACTTATAAAAAAAACTGTATCAAGCGTACTTAATGCCATTGAACTTTACTATACTGTACCTTTAAATTATTACAATATTGTATGTAAAAATAGAAGTTGTACTCACAGTTCTTATAATACAAATAATAAATCCACAGAATCAGTGCCTCAAATGCAGTAAGTGCACCTCTTTCATGGCAGCCTGGAGACCCGCGCAGACCGTACCCCACTGATCTCGAGATGAGGTTGGGAATGCTTGGTCGTCTCTGTGACCTGCCACTCAATGGTCACACACCATCTACTCTAAACGAACTGCACAGAATGACCACAGGCGGAGGTGAGTCATGTTATTCATAAATTTCCTAAGAAATTAATTCTAGCTCATTTATACATTAAAAGTTTCTATATGGCAATTATGGGTATTTCCATACTTGAATAGGCTTTACGGCTCATTTTATTGTATGGTGTTATGCATTTCCTCATGTAGTCATAAATTATAATCAAGTTACTACTTACCTGAATCATATAGGATGTAAGTGCTATTATAATATATTGTGACTGATGTGTCATTCATTCTTTTCTTAATTTTATTTCTGTAGTAAGTAATACAATTCAGTCTGCCTATTACGAAAGCTCTCCAACAATAATTATGAACATTAAAAATAGTTGAAATGGGATTTCATATTATTAATGCTGATTTGTACATATCATTTTTGGAAATACTTTCCTTCATTCATTCCACTATTCAGAGTTATTTTTTTACTCCATTTGCCCATAAGTTTCAAAAATAAATAAATTGTTTTATGATTGAAATAGTATCATGTACCTACTGTGTTGTTTATTGTATTATATTCAAGAAAAACTTGACCCCACACAAGAAATTTACCTGTCTTGTGGCTCCATGCAAATATTTGGTACATCATTTTTGTTCACTTACAGTGCCAGCATCAGCGACAAATCAGTTCACATGGCATCCATCAGGCGAGCTCCACATGTCGGTGGGGGGCGGCAACTCCGTTGCCATTGACGGGCGCGGCAAGGACGCACCCAACCAAGAAGACGTCGAAGTTATGTCCACCGACTCAAGTTCAAGTTCCAGCAGTGACTCTCAATGAATAAGGAAGAAAAAGTGTTCAAAACACAATCAAACATTATGATACTTAAGTGATGGTTCATGTTGAATATATGGCTATGTGGAAGAACTGTGAAGAATGGTTTATGTTGGACACTGCAATATCATATTAAAAGACTGTTTTAAGTAACCTATATTTGTAACTGTGTACTATTATTTTAGGAATAATTTGCTGATTAAATACATAGTATTCAAACTAATCTCAAGTAACTGTTTTATTTGTTGGCTATTAGATTTGCATAAGCTCTGTTTGTAGCCCTTGATATTATTTTACTGTAGGGTCACAGGGTTAAAGGTGTTATAAGTGTATGATAAGTAGCACGAGTGTCTTGTTGATGCATCTTGCAAGGCGTATCCGGGACTAAAATAGTTGTCTGTTATTAATATGGCAAGTCATAATGCAACATCAATTACTGTGCTATCTTCAATGTTCGCACCCCAGCAAACTAGGATCTCGGGCGAGCAACATCCTACTAACATTATAAATGCAAATATTTGTTTGGATGTTTGTTACTCTTTTACGCAAAAACTACTGAATGGATTGAAATTAAACTTTGCAATAAAATAGCTTCCTACATCAGAATAACACACATAGGCTAAAATATATAAAGATATTGAATGAAATGTTCAAAATATAACGATAAGTGTAAAGTAAGTAGGAAAAAACTGCCATCGGCGAGCTACTCTGGCTTCTGGCGTGCTAATCCTGCGCAGACAAAGTAGCGGGCACCAGCTAGTAAAATATACAGTAAACACCGTAGCCGTTATCGTCCAAAGATACTTGCGGTCGGCAACCTACGAGATTGACCCAACCAAGGTAGATACCTACTCTTTAGAGTTGACCTATTGCGGAAAAGATTGCTATGCAACAGGCTGTCACCTTGGCAACGTAACTTTGTGTATAATACACGACGTATCCTTGTTCAACATTGACCATTTCAGTCACATAATAAATATAATATTTACCTAAATAAATAGTTTTAGAAATGACTGAGAGGGCTCCTGTGTCCACAGAAGAAACGTTAGTTCGCTATGACAATCCTGTACTTGTTACTAAACGAGTGGAAAAAGTTGTAAGCTATCTTGTTTGAAATAGATGCATTTATCAAACACAGTCAGAGGAGCAGGCTAATTAGTTACTTAATATTGCAGGCTCAAGCTGTTGCTGGGTCTTCCATACAGCCATGTGTGCCAACAGAAGCAAAAAAGGAAACTGAAGAGATTTTAAATGCCATTTTGCCGCCGAAAGAATGGGAAGAAGATGGACAAATATGGACTCAAAAGGTGCTGTAGTATTTTCTTGCCCGGTTCGTTCTGACCTTAGACTTAGGTTTCAGATTCCATTACATCGTATCGTCGCCCTCACTCTTGGAAGGATTTTTTAAGAGTGTCAATAGACAAGACCAATGTTGAATGCACTGAGCGTTTACTTTTAGGCGGTAGTTAAATTAACCTCCGACGCAAAAAGGCTCTAACTATAGACAGACATTAAAGTAATTATTTTAATAATGTTGTAAAAAATCAACAGTTCAGAGCTAGCTTAATAACAGTGCCTTGACACGCGACAGTATTGTGATGTAGTTCTTCCGTAGAAAGTACCTAGATCCTATACCTACCAGAAGATTATCGATGTGATCTCTTTGTGTAGATATCATCGACTCCTGCTACTCGGCTGGACGTCATAAATCTACAAGAAATGCTCGACACGCGCCTGCAACAGAGGCAAGCAAGAGAAACCGGCATTTGTCCCGTGCGGCGACAACTCTACACGCAGTGCTTCGACGAACTTATTCGACAGGTTCACAATTTAAGATTGATCCTAATGATGTAACGTAGGTAACAAACACACTCCTTATACAAGTATCCCGCTTATAGAATCTTCTAAATCAGCACGGTGTCCACCACCGCAGTCTCCCGTTCACATGTGTTTAGTTAAGCAGTAGATACCTACGATATTTTACTGTAAATTGTTGGATAACAGGGCAAATTATAGTGCATATTTTACTGTATGGACCGTGATGTCTTCTTTTTAACATTTCGTTGTGTGAACGGAGCCTTAGTCTGCTTGCCTGACAAACAAGCTAGTTATAATGTTTTAAAGAAATATTGTCCACGTTGAAACGATCCTGCCCACCTCCCCTCCTTGCTACTACATCCTTGTGACAGCTTATGTCGCGTGGCTTTAGCAGTTGCAGGCTAGAGCCAGGTTGAACGTTGAACCGCGAGATGCTTTTACAAAAAAAGATTATTCCAATACATTACATATTTCCTTATACCTACTCTGCACGATATATCATCTTCTATACAAAGCACAGATTTTTTTTTTCATTTTGGACATGAACCTTATTGTGTTTGTGATTAAGTTGAAAAACTATCAAAGAAATTTGACACATTGGGGTAGCTTGATCCGCTGGCCACTGAACCACCGCTATATAGATTGTAGGAAGAATTCAATCCTTGCAGGTTACAATAAACTGTGGCGAAAGAGGCCTCCTATTGCTGAGAGTTCGCGATGAAGCGAAAATCACGATGGAGGCTTATCAAACGCTGTACTGCAGCTCCATCGCTTTTGGAATGAGGAAAGCTTTACAGGTTTCTTGTTTCAAAACATTTCTTAGTATTTAGAGCGTCATGGGCTCGTTTCGGCCAGGCAGTGTTATTAGAATCAGTTACAGTAAGTACATTAGAAAGTGACATCATGTGAGTAAATGTGTATCCTCGACTCTAGGCGGCAATAGCCCATAGCTAAGGCGTCGGCCTGGCCATCTAGAGATTCTGAGTTCGATCCCCATCTATTGCACTATTGACGTGAAGCTACTCCAGACACCAGATTTTTTAACCTTAGGTGGAAAGGTTAATAAGAATACTAGTAATATTCAAACCATATTGCTTACAATTATAAACACCTATATTTTAGAACATTATTTTTTACAGTCAGAGCAAGGAAAATCAGACTTGATGGATCAAGTTGCAAAGCTGGAAATGGAGCGTTCTGCCTTGGACAAACAATGTTTGGAGTTAAAACAGAAGACTGAACAACTGGAGAGACGCGCCGCTGAACTGCGAGCCGCCGAGGAGAAACGTCACCAAGAAGAATTACTCGCCTTGAAGAAGACTAACGCTCAACTCAAGGTGAGAAAAGATTAATACCCAAAGAGTGTCAGAAACGAGATATTTCAAAGCCGAACTTTTTCTCTAACTTGTAACGCGACATCTCGCCTGTAATCCCCGTTGCGCAGACGCGTACACGTGTACCTACCTATAGCGTCTACCCACATTTCGCTAGTTATGTTTTAGTCCCATATAGTATATACATCGTCATCGTCGCCTATCGCCATCTATCGAGTGAGAAATGTCAAATAGAAAAACACTAATGACCTGCCTGGCCTGTTGGTCTAGTAGTTAGTAACCCTGACTGCTATGCCGGAGGCCGTGGGTTCGATTCCCATCCAGGACAAATGTTTGAGTGAATAGCACGATCATTAAAATTTGTTCTGTGTCTGGGTGTAATTTAGCTATAATATGTATGTATTTAGAAATATAGAAGTATGTTTATCAGCTGTTTAGTACCCATAACACAAGCTCTAAAGCTTAACTTGGGACTACATGCGGTTGTGTGAAAAGTTGTGGAATATTTATTTATTTACTAATGTTTTTACAACCTGGCAGTGCATGCTCTCGCGTTTGCCACCACTAAAGCAACGGGGTAGTCAAACCTCGTAATCTTTATCAACTAAAGCCAAACTTTAACAACGTTTCACATTCAGGAGTATGTTTCATACTAATAATTGCAATTATTTGTTTTCAGGCACAACTGGAAGGCATCATTGCACCTAAGAAGTAATAGTATTTTATTTGTTACTTATTTTTAAGATGTTTTGTTGTTCCAACTAGATTATAGATGTTTAAATTGTGTTCCTCAGATATATAATTATTATTATAACAATAATAAACGAATTAGCATAAAATATAATTGTGTTCTTTTTAATAAAACGCCAAAATAATTTTATTAAAATATATATTAAAACATTTAATTGGGACAAACATACAATGTTTTCAATAGTTTACAATGCACATATCACTAGAAAGGTATAAAGGACACACATTCTTCCATTCAACACTTCAATTTATTTACCGTAATACATATTTTATCAAACTCAATTACCTATAACATTTCATACAATCGGAAATGTACACTTTGTTGTTACGTCTGGACATTTACAGCAAATCTTAATAATAAACACTATGGTCATACTGATGCAAATGCGTAATTCGTTACCTTCTGTAGGATTACAATCTTTATATTATAACTTAATGTAAAATTATTTTTCGAAACCAAATTACAAGAATAATAACATAAAATATAATGAAGATTGAATAATAAAATCATATAATTATAATAAAATTGATTTCAAGAAATCAAGGCACCACATATAAAATTAATTAATATTACATTAAATTAAAATATTAATACATCATCAAACATAAAATACTGAATGAAACAACAATGCGCAAATAAAATAAGTAATTATTTATTGCAAGTATAGGTAGATATAATTAGTTTACATCGTCAAATGTGATGCCACTTCCGTACACTTGCGTCGCATTCCATTGCGTGTTGCTGATGGTATGTACAGCTCTAATATCATCTTACACTCGGCCTACATTCACATTCTGGTCTTCACATCAACCAGTCACATTCCTCAACAGGTACAGCATCAACATTCAGTCAAAATAAAGACTTGCACGGAATGAAAATTATTTAAAATTAAATACGTAAAGTATTCAAAGAATAATAACTATTAATATTTCCAAAAATATATAGTAACACCTATCAATTAATCTAAAATCTCCGTCGCAAAACTAAAATAAAAAAATAAAATTGTGATCAAAATTTAAATGCCACAAAACGCATCTCGCTAGTGGATTTCTTCAAGCGCCTTTAAGTAACATAACAAGTCGGTGGAATCTAAATTTATTATCACAGTTACAATACAAAATTAAGATGGAAACTCGTTTCACGAACGTTCGTTTCGTTGAAGAAATCTACAATCGAGTTCGATTCTCGACAGCGGTCGAGTCGTGTCTATTACAACTGTGGTTATAGCCGATGTGTTGTCATGGGATCCTTCGGGGAGGGCGAGGTCGCGCGAGGGAGGCAGGGGAGCGGAGATGGAGGCGTCGGGAGAGAGATCGAAGTGTTCTACTGAGGTTGTTCCGTGTAAGCGGTGACGCGCTGCGCCGGGCCCACGGGGATGGCCGTGACGCGGCCCGCGCCGCCGTCCAGCAGAGGGTTGACGACCTGCACGATGTCGGGCTGCAGCGACTCCCCGCCCTCTGTCTCCCCCTCTCCTAAGCTTATGCCAACATCCTCAAGGTCGGTAGGCGCCGTTTCGCTACTCGGGCTAGTTGTTAATTCCAGAGAAATTATTTTTTCTTGCGTCGTTTCCACCTGTATATACAAATACAATTAAAACCGATGTCCTAGACTGTTATATTACTCTTCGCCAATGAATGAGAAATGATATGACTCAATTACTATTCATTCTCTAATTATCATGATATTATGATTCTCAGATAATGAAATCTCTACTAGCTTCTGAAACTTATCAAAGGTCTTTGTAAATGTATGAAGTTCTCTTAGTATTTTGTTACAGAACGGGAATTATGAAAATCATTGTATTCTGTGCTCAAAATTGTGATTTAACAACACTACAACATAGAACACAAAACCATTATAGTACAAAATGGTCACAATTTTGGGCACCTTGTTGTAAATGTGATGTGGGGTTACCTATGGGAAATGACATGCACTAAATACTGTGTTAATACCTAATATACAGGACAGGCGTTAGTGGGTTAGTATTGCTTCTGCTGCTAAAGCAATGAAAAAGCTTTAGTATATATATTTCTGAAGAGTAATAAACGCAACAAACCATTGTTTTCGTTGAAGCTTGCCGTGTCTAGAATCCAGGTATCGTCTGACAAATTACACAATAAATTAAGTTAGCATGCCATGCCAAAATATCATGCAACACTCGTGTAAACATTAAATAGATAAGAAGAAATAAAAGAAAATAAAATGGGAAACCTTGGGAATCGGGATACTGTCAAATGGGGCAAATAAATTGTATAAAACTTGGGATTTATAACAATATAGATATACTATAACTTAAGTCTTGTTATTGCCACGTCGATTTTAGTTCTACATTAACGTGAGTGTAATAAATTAGGTACTACGTGATTATCTACATATTATTTTCGTATATTTTATAGAAAAGTTTCAAAATCGGTTACATATTTTGATATTCTTCATTATTTTCTTAAATTCCAGAAGTATATGTCCATCGTTCGTTGCTCTTATTTTTAAAGCAAATGATGTTAATCTTTTGATTTACAGATAAAAGAAATTCAAATTTTATTTTTTCAAGGACTTTTAGATTTTATAAACCAAGACAACTATTATTTTTGTGTCTTAGTGGACAAGCATAAAAAATCTAAGTCAGAAATAAATAAAAAAAATGCAAGAAGGTTACTAAAGTAAAATGATTCTCGATAATGGAATTTAAACCAATAACTTGAACCAGTCATAACCGATAAGTAATTTTTCCTATAAACATATCTACTGCAATATTGTGGTGTTTCAAAGTTTGTGTTGTGCTAAATAGTGTATTTCGTTATGTGCACTCAAAGGCCCCGTTAACATTTTAGTGTTTATACACGTAATTGATTTTGGTCAGTCGATCTAATTCATTGTCTTGATACAAAATATCGTTTCGAGTTCGTTCGTATTGTCAGTCTAGAGTACGGTATCTCATTGTCTGTCATAATAGTTGCACGTTGAAAGCTAAGCGTAGTTTTAAAGATATACAAAAGATAATAAAAACCACACGATACGGCATTGCTTGTGTACAGCGTCTTACGTAGCACAATGTACAAGTCGCGGCGTTATACGCGTACCTCTTTCTCAATGACTTTCTCAATGTACTCGATGGTTCGCACTTTAGTCTCGCCGGTTGCGGGGCACACGAACTCCTCGGTGCGGAGAGTAATGCGCTCGTCTAACAATTTTTCTTTCTCCTTGACGGCCAGTATAGGGCCCGGTTTTGTACGTAACGCGATACGTGGCAGGGGCCATTTCTATAATTTGTAAAGCCAATTTTGACATTCGCAGCCCAATGTGAACGGTACAATAATATGCCAGCCAAGCGACATTGATCCCCACCCATGATAAGACATATTTACCACATTGTGTTAGTCAAAGTTAAATAATTATGTACTGTTACAGGTACTTGCAACAAGACATCGAAGGTGTCAATTCAAACATTCAAATTGGATAAGTACAGACATGAATAGGACAGACTTTATCATTGCTTACTGGACATAGACATTTATCAGTGTTAATCACAATGTTAACAGTTACAGACAAACAAATGAATACTTGGAATATTATTGGATTATGACAAAACATTCTAAATCTGAAATGGAAAAAAGATGACGTGGGGATTTATTAAATGTGAGAAGCGGCGATGAAAATGTGATGTGATATTTGAAATGACGTTTGATTTTTGAAATAATAGAATTTGGGGAGAACATACATGATCATTTTTCCATTTACAGAATCGGTTGCTTTAGTATTTTATTTGGACAACATTCAACTGATTCATCAAGACGTGAAGTGGGTATTATTTAGAGTAATTACCTCGTGAGCAACATTCTCTCTCGGTGGATCTTCTAAGATGTCACTCGCTGGTCCCACCATGCTTTTAATCACTTTCTGTGATTCAAGAGCCTCCTAAACATATCAAACACATTTTTAACTCCTATCGACACAATAAGAGACGACTGTGGTACGATTTACTGTCCTGTACAGCTTATTCAGAGTGTTTGTTACAGTCATGCAGAGTAGCTAATTTAGTTCCGTATGCAGTGCTTTTTCTGTAATATTGACCACAATTGAGCTGTCATTCAATAATAATGCTAGGAATTGCACTTCACTCATTTTTTTACGGGGTGACTTTTACAGGATCGACCGGCAGGACTACGCGATACGGCGCGGCGCTAAGTATCTTGAGTTGTTGCCGATTAATCAGCGATAGATTTTGATTCATAATAACTATGATAACTTACAAACACTAGCAATCAACCCGGTAATAAAAAAATCACAATGATTTGTATCCTAGAAATTGTGATTAACATTTCTTAGCTTTTTTTATTAGCTGTACGCAGAATGGGCTATTTGACAAAATTTTAGTTTTTAGTCCCTCATCTAGATTACAAGAAAGTATTCGAGACATATTTTTTCTTTTGTCACATAATCAAAAAATAACGGCGATACATCGAGTCAAAATGTCGCATGACGTCACTAGCCAGTACAGTTTAATACGATTAATCTAAGCAGTTTTCCATCAATTTGAAAAAGAAAAAAATATGTGTCAAATATTTTTTTGTAATCTAGATGTGCGACAAAAAACTAATATATTGTCAAATGGCCCATTAGTGTGTTTCCAAAACGTTTAGCACGCAGGGTCGTACCTACGTCTAGTGGTCCGATAGTATGTTATTTTGATTCTTACTGACCTGTTCGAGCGAGCGCAGCCTAGCGGCCCGCCAGGCGGCACGTCTCGCGGCGCGCGTGGCCGCATCCTCTACCTCACCGTCGCGCCCCGCACGTCTACGTTGAGACTTCGCTGACGGACTTACACCTCCAGACACACTAAAAATTTAAAAAAAAAACAAACTTTTACCTAAATTACATTGCACATGCCTAAACCTGCACAGTTCTCAACCACTATTTCACTTGGTTTTTTTTTAAGGCCATCCTTAGTGAACCCTCAATGCATTTATTTATCAACGCATATATGCAACTCAATTTGCACAAGCATGTAAAACTATTTTTTTTACTCAATGAATACTAAGAGAAAGTAAAATAATTATCATAAATTTATTTATGCACGATCAATGATCATCTACGCAAGTCAAGTCAAATATTTCATGTAAAATTAAAACACCAAAGCATTATTAAGGGAATGAAACCGTCACCTATGGCCATTCTCATAAGGTTCGTCGTCGGAATGTGAGCTATATCCACTCTGCCGGTCCTCGCCTGGGGACCACGAGCCGAGCTCTGATCGCGACAGAGATGCCATCTTCCTTTCCTCTTCTTGCTTCAATTTCTCCACCTCATCCGCTGATAAGAATGTGAAAACTTTTTCTGAAAACAATCATATATTGTACATGTAACTAAATTTTCCAGATGCTCGCTTCTGTCCCCTCCCAGTACCAGTAGTAGGCACACCCACATTTCGCCAGTTATGTTAAAGTCCCATGTAATAGAGAGCGAGCCTTTTGCCATTAATCGGGCACAATTTGCAAGTGGTCGCAAGCGCTACTGTTCAGTGTTGAGTATCAACTCAACACTCAACAGTAGCGCTTGCGACCACTAGACCAACGAGGCAGTCAACTTTTCAACTTTATTCCATATAAAATAAGGTTCATGATCAATTGGGAAAATTTACAATTAGGAATTCTTTGCTGGCGTCTGCACTTGAAGTTGTATAATAATAATAATAACTTTATTGATCAAAACATTTGACTACAAAATAACTTATACACTACAGCGATACATAAAAACAGATACATATGCATGTTATAGTAGAGAGCAGGGCAAGGCCCAGTCCTGTGCTAGGAATTAACCAGTATTACAAGAACTAGGCAAATGCTCCGCTCTCACACCAAAAACAGGTTCATTCGTATGTGGAGGACAATGTTTTAATTAAGTAATACTAGTTTGAATAAGGATGTTACATAGTGCTTTATAATATGAATTCTATTTTAATTGGTGATAGGTCATTAGACCCAAAAACTTTAAAAAGTATTCTATATTTACCTGGTTTGGGCGATGGTTTGTGACTTTCTTCCATAGCATTTTCGAAGAACTTCTTCTTATCGCTGACAGACGCTTTCACAAAATTACCAGAATGAGGTGGGGAAGCCTGAGGACATTCGGTTAGATTAGCTAAACCCATCGACAATTTGAAACGCACATCAAATAAATAATGAGTTAAAAAGCTTATGATATTTACAAGCATTGAAATTCCCTTCTCCAGGCTTCACACCCATGCAGTCAATGTTTAATTAAACAATAATAAAATAAGGTTATTGCGGTTAGAAAATCAAACATGCAAAATATAAGTAATTGCAAGTTAAAAACAATAATTCAATGGGGGTAAGTAACAAAATGGGATATGGAGGGATGACAGACTGTGTGGTTTTTAGTCAAAAATCCAGGTTGGGTTGTCGACGAACACAATCAAAAGAAGCTGAGTGTGTGTGCGAGGATAAGATTCCGTACATTGATGTTTACCTCGCCGGTGGCGAAGGATTTGATTTTGCTGCTCCATGCGGGTTTCAAGGCAGATGCGGGCGTAGGGCTCCCTTCCCTCAAGGGATCCGAACTGTTCGACATTCTATCGGTTTCGGCCACTGTCGTCACCTCACCGAAACGAACTCTTCTTTCTGATTGAACACTTTTAGGCGCATCATCGTTATTAGTGGAGACAGATGAAGTGATATTTGCGTTTATATCTTGTCCTAAGGTACTCACTAGGGCGGTATGTGATTTGTGATTCATAAAACCGATTTGATTGGAAGAACATACGGGGACTGTGCATGTGTATGGATTGTACGTTCCCGCTACAGTTGTTAGAGGTGGATAAGGGTTGATTGGCGGGTATGTGTTAGAATGAACCATACCCGGTGTACTATTATCTGTCCTCAAATCACGTAATGAACGGTGCACGGGTACGTACATTGTTCGTTGATCGATATATGTTTGATCTGGATGTAAACTACATGGAGAGTTAGGGACGTGTGACACGGTAGGTAAAGTTTTGTATTGTGCGTGAAGCAATGCAGGAGGATCGGGCTCTCCACTAGGACTTACAGAAAGTTCTTTATAATATTCGTTATTGGCTCCTAGAGGTTCTGGTGTACGGAAGACTTGACTTGAAGGCACTGCTGATACTATAACCGAGCGAAATGGTGCATCAGACACGACCGGCCCCGAAACCAAATTTGGGAAGGCTTCGTAATTTACAAGAGGAGGGACTTCGGTTTCAGGAGAATTTGTGGAATTTGAGGACTGCATGGATGTTTCGGCCACCGCAGGCTCAGGCAGCAAAATCCGTTCAGGAATGACGGTGATAGGTGGTAGACTTGCCTCGATATCTTCATCTTCAATAAGTTCACTATCACTAACGTACGTGTCGAACAATGGTGGAGGCGGTATGATGAGGTCGGCGTGAAGTACTCGACTCGCTTTAGGGACCGGTCTCGCGACTCCCAGTTCGGTAGTCGTTTGGTTTCGGATTAGTAAGGAGCTAAACCCCTCGCATGCATCGTTAGTGTCAATGATCGCTGGCCCCATTGGTTCGTCATCATGCTCGTCATGCAATGAGTATCGAAATATATTCGTATCGTTTGTCGAAAGGGGATAATGTTCGGGTTCATCCATCGGTTCTTGTGTGAAACTAACTCGCTTCGTGTGTGGTTTGCGAGGCACTTGAGGTTTATGTTTGGCGGGAGACACAGGAGTCGCAGGAGTCGCAGGAGTCGTAGGGGGCGCGGGCGGCGGCCTGGTGGGGCGCTGCAGGCGCGGCGGGTCGGCGGGCGGGGCGGGGAGCGGTGCGGAGGGGGGCGGCGTCCTGGCTTGCTGGCGCGAGAACAGCGCGAGCGGCGAGGGGGGCGCTGCTTGCGAACTAGACGACTAACCAAACCAACAAAATATACTGCACCACTCGCTACTTACGCAACTCAGTAGGTACTTGTCTACATACGGCTAAAAGAAAGACCAAAACAAATTGCTAGATTCTCGAGCGTAATCACGAATTGAGCCAAATATAATTAAGTTTTATTCCATACATCGAACAATAGCGAAGCTACTTGCACGAAAATATGAATAAGAAAATCGCGAATTATTAAACAATATTTAGCATAAAATCGAAAAGCCTATTTCAGCGACGAACAAAAATCTTCCAAAATAAATGTCATTGAAAGCATGCTAACTTAAAAACAAAAGAAAACGTCATATGAAACATCATGTAATTTAATGCAACACTAAACATAACGTCAATTAGAACAATTTTGTACATTTAAAAGTAAATAAAGTAAAAGCACAATAGTTTTTATCAAATGTAAAATAATTGGCAGTTGAGAATAGTAATTTGGCCAAAACCCTTAATGTTAAGTCTTACATAATTTAAATTAACCGAAAATATTTCAACAAATATCTGGTACTCAACCGTTTCATCAGAAAAAAATAAATTCATAAACACTGTCAAAAAGTTGAACGCGAAGTATATAAACATTTAAAAAATTTAACCGACGTTACTTAGTCATGTCCATATATTATAGTTTATGTATATTAATAGAATTGTTCTAGATAGACAAACAGGGATAAACAGGTATACAAAATTGGTCTTTTGGATTGAAGATTACATAGAATACAACGTGTTACAAATATATAATCAGTATTTAGGTGTAAGTTATAGAATGTAGTTGAAGGCTAAATATTTTACTACATAGGTAATATAATGATATAAATTGGTCGTATCGGACTGAATAATATTGTTAAAAATTTAATGGTATCATAAATGGAATAAATGCGTTGGTTTGTCAAATTGGAAACCTTTTTCATGACAATATTTTAATGTCATAACAGTTATGGCCTACTCACTGTGGTACACGGGACATCAGATAATTATACATTTATTTTCGGAACTAAGTGCTAATCCAACCGAAATAAGGTTTATATTTCAATGCTCGGTGATCGACCTCGGAGCATCGCTGCGAGAGGATCAACGAACACCGAGCGTTTTAATATATATCTCAACACGATTGGATATGTATAAAATTCAATTTATAAAGTCAAAACTATTTGAGGTCGATGCGCCAGTGTGTGCAGGCTTTATGGTAGGATGTATGTATATGATATTAAATATGCAAAGGCGATAGGTTGGTTATATCTAACTATTATAAGGTTAGGTTGTTTTGAGTTGTCCAAATGGATGGATACTAACACTCGATTTGCTAATAATTATTCTAAATCCAGTAGTTCAAACTAAAATGTTGGTTGACACGTATATCATGTTACCTTAACTACATATACCCTTCTCCTTACTTACTAAATACAATGATAAATTTTGCTATTATATACATTTACCACTTTATAATAAATTATTTTTCATATTGAACATTTTCATGTTTAACATGTAATTGATTACATAATGTTAAATAGCGCGAAGCTAGAACGACATTTAGAAAAAGTATGTTTGGATATCTATACTCAAAACATCATTGTAAACGCACGGACATAAAATATCATCAATGCAACTAAAGAGCATTGCATTGGCACATACAGCTATTCCGAATTAAAAACATTTATATAATTTATTTTTATAACACTCAAATATTGGTTAACGAAAAATTATAAATGCTTCGTTATTATATTTCATTTAGATTTTTCGGTCATTACACAGTTCACAGACAGTTCAACACATTATTTAAAGAAGTTTATTGGACATGTTATGTGTATCCGTTAAATTTATTGATAATTACTTATTTACAAAAGTGTTTGGACAGAAGTTAACATTGCCGTACTATGTGTTTTCTTCCTGTTCCTCAATGGATGCATTCTGCAATGGACGTAATACGCTTTGTCATTAATTTATTTATAAACTGCACCAGTTAGGGTCGCCCTCTAGGCAGAGCCCATATACAAGCTAACACATGACGACATTGAGCTAAGCTACATCAAATTAAAATAAGAACTGAACAACATCGTCTTGCTATAAGGTTTTTACTAATAGTACTAAGGTACACTTAGAAGTTCTATTACATTTCCATAAATTATTACGTAGACGTCCCAACAGAAAGAAATTGAGGATACATGCAAAACAGTCCCTTTAAGTCATAATGAATGCTGCAATCGTTAATAAATACATTTACAGATAACAGACAGAAAGTACGCCGTAAAGAGATAGGGTGTACTGAAGTTTTCTGTAAAGTGCCACCCTTCCATTTCATCACAACCAACTACATATCAAAGGCTCATGTAGATATACTAAACAACATTTATTTTGGAAGACAAGGAGTTAAACATACGAATAGTATACTTAAAGTACTCAATACAAATATTTACGAATATTTTCATGCAAGCGATATTTAAACTACAAAATATACATAGTGCATGCTATCAATATCTCAGGAAGATGCTACCCCGTGCATTAAGTTCAACAGCAGAGTTGTTTCGGCCTTTATAAAACGATAGAGGTATCCATAATAATATAATACAAAGCTAAATCTTATTTCTCATGCTGTAATATAAACTTTCCAATTATAAAAAAATATAAAGCTTAAAATATTTAAGAAATAAATTGTTAATATCAAATTGGAAAATACAATATACATGCATACACATTTAAGTTATTTACAGTGGGTCACAGAACAAGTCGAGAAACGTTTGTTTAGAAAAATAATAATATGATAACTTTAAATAAAATGTTTCATTGCCTGTCTATCTTATTCTGTCACCGTCTGTGGGGATTCAAATTTAGTCTGGGAATCATTAAGAAAAATGCGGCTTATTGTAGAATGGTCCTAAGGTGAGTGTGTTACCCACCCGTGAAATAAACTTCTCCTTATATTTTTTTACAAATTGCAGTTCAATATTAGGTTATGTGTTACTGAAATATTATTCTCGGCTGTAACACACCGAAATATTTTCATGAAAATCATCAATGGAATATGGTACGAACGCAAAGAACTTTTTTTAGTACCTTACAAGATACACCGAGCTGTAAATATATTATTTTACGGGATGGCTTACGCATTTTTCACCTCTTTAATCACTCAAAGGCACATTTTTCTTAAGACAGTTTCAAGTCAAGACTGATAGTTTAGCTGGCATTGTGTAGATAGAGCTTATTTCTTTTTTTTTAGCTTTTTAAAAGAGCAAAGTCATTTGACTGAATAGCTGCTAATCAAAAGAGTTTTATGTCAATATCTACTTTGCACTAACCTGAGGTTGGAGAGTGTGTTTGGACATTACAACGGTGGTCGTCTTGTGTTGCAGTTCGGGCGATATCGGAGGCGCGGGTTCGAGGGCCATGCTCTCTACGGCGTGGACGATATCTAGCACCTGAAACGTTTTTATAAAACGGTTACGGCGGTTTGTTTGTTTAGAAAATAGGAAGGCTTTTGCCCTGCAGAGGGGAAAAACAGGCTAGTAATAATCCAAAAATAATAATTTACTGCTAAACATGAGATCTAATGCCTCTCTAGAATGGATTTCTTGGGGTAGGTAAGAAATCGAATAGTAATCGGCAACAATTTGTACTAGGATTATAATAGCGCCTCTATATTGCGTTGCGTATAAGGAACTGATTTCGTCATTAAACAATTTGCCGATTACGGTTCAAAAACATTCCGCAAGAACTTAGTGCTTTTCCGAAAAGTCACCCCGTAGGTGAAGTGAAGCCAAAGGACCATGCAAAAAATCGTCCCATACCACCAACAGATTTCAAACGTATCTCAATCAATTCATCTTGGCATCATGATTATTTTTTATTATGACGACATCTCCGTAAGTCATGGGGGTATCGCGCAAAAAAAATATTTTTTTATACTTACTTACACACTTTTTGGTACAGTAAATTGTAAAAAAAAACGTACAGGAACACTATTTAACTATAAAAAAAACTATTGATAGTGAACAGCCGTGAGATGCACAGGATAAAAAAACCAGTCTGGCAGTGCGCATAATATACAGGGTGTCTGATTCAAATCGGTCAGTATGGGAAAGTCTGAAACTATAAGACATACGAAGATCTGTTCTGAGGAACCATGTCATCGATTTTAATAACAAGAAAAACTGCATTCATACATTTTAAGAAACATCTGTACTATTGTAGTAATATTGTAAACATGGTCACTTCGAGCACCTACTAAAATAAATTAAAGTATGTGGAAACAATGCATTTTATTCATTTTAGACATCATGTTTCATACAGACATTTACTGCTTAAGACCTACACAATCGATATCTAAATAGAAATAGTGTAGGGTTCTTTTTTTCAAAATAACCGGGTTCGATTCCCGAACGGAGTACAGATGTTTTTTTTTAAATGTATGAATGCAGTTTTTCTTGTTATTAAAATCGATGACATGGTTCCTCAGAACAGATCTTCGTATGTCTTATAGTTTCAGACTTTCCCATACTGACCGATTTGAATGAGACCCCTGTATAGTCTCATTTTTTTTTGTATATGGAGAAAGGTCGTCACACTGAATATAATCTGCCGGCAGAAATGCTATCTACTATAATGATAGACGAATAATTACTAACCTACAAAACTGGATAACAGTTCTGTTGACATAAATATATTTGTACATGAACAATAACAAAAAATGTGATTAATACTAACGCAAAATGTTGTTATTTCATAAATATGTATATACTTATACATGTTATAAAAACCTAAAGTGTTTAGTTGATCAATTGTTAATTGTAAAATGTCTAAAACAAGGTTATTTAAAACAAAATAAGTACACCCTTTTTAAGTAAACACTTTTTTTTTTAATTAAATACCCCATATATTTACGGACTAAAAATTGTTATTTGTGTTTTTATGAGACTTCATAATAATATTGAAACAAGTCCCATGTCTGTTGGTGGGTTGGGACAGCGCCCATACAATCTTTTGCATGGTCCTTTAGCTATCATTCCATACTAATGCTAGGCATTAACAGTTCACTTCAATTATGTTTTCAGGGGGAGATTTTTACTGAATCGACCGGCTGTATTTAATTCTCGAGTCGGGTGACGTGATATTGAGTTTTTTCACCTGGAATTGCTCAGAAACAGCGCGGTGCCCGAATAGTACCCGGTTGACGGCAATAGCCTTTCTTCATAACATACGCTTATTACATGAACGAAATGTTAGTGTCTTATAGACACAGCCTAACCCTTTGGGGAATAGAGGAGCCATATTATGTTACTTATTTACATTCGTATTTTATTTTATTTAGTAGTAAAGTTACCCCTTGAAAGTAGATCCAGCTGGTAGTACAAAAACTACTAGTTAGAGTAAAATGCGAGATCCAAATAAATTTTCTTAGATAAGAATGGGCTGAACCAATAGCTAATTCAGTGAATTTGTTAAAAAAAACAGTGTTTATCATATAGGTACCACAAACAAGTAGACCACAAAATCATTACCATGTATTTGATTAGACTTAAAAGAAGTTCTAAAAGGTAACTAACCTTTTCGGGTGTAGATTTTTCCCTCATTTCTGCGACTTGTTTCTCGTGTTCAAACTCAACAAGGTCCTGTTGGAATTGTTGCTCCTGTGATAACCAATTACATTGCTTAATTTCCTTTATAATAAATAGATAATGAAGTTATTTTAGTCTTCATTAATATACGTGGTTCTAGAGGACGGATTTGTTACTATTTATAAACAGTTGCCAATTAGTTGCAACTGTTTATAAATAGCTTGTCATAGACAAATACAGAGACAGAGGCAAGTGAATTCTAAGGAAATAAGTATTTATCATTAGACAAAAAACAGCATCTTAAAACTTAAAGCTTGGGGTAAATGTTTGTGCTTAAAAAAAAAGAAAAACCATGCCAGAATTTTGAATGCAACAAAGGAGATATAAGGAAGCGCTCATTATACTGACCTGTTGCTGTTGGTGCAACGTACTATCATCTCTGTCCAGGCTTGACGTTGAGTGAGACAGAGAGCCGCCAGTTTCCGCCGTCCCGCTCTCGCTACCCGCCTGTGCAAACATTCGTTTCGTCTATCTCTTTCTAACAAGCGCTCGCCAAAAATTGGGAGTAAAGGACAAAACACACTCGGTAGCGTGCCGCAAGAAAATAGTGTGAAAAAAATGTGTATTTATAAAAGCGTGAATTCGAAAAAGCATTCGTCTTTGATAAGAGAATTATGTTTCCTTTATTTTGACTGGTTTGACTGGTTTGTGTATTTATAAGTTTCAAGGAATGTACAAGACTCGACAGAAATATTTGCAACCCACTGAGACTTTTCTCCCTGCCCGCGTAGCATGAACACTTAATTTCTTTTCTTCCGAGACACGACAATTTTCTTTCTATCCAACTTGACATTTCTTCTACCCGAGCATGAAGCGACTCGTCGACAAGCGTTTGTACATAGAAAAAGAAATTTACATGCTGTCTATAGCAACTGTCAAGTTGCTAGAGGTGTAGATTGCTTGTATAGGTCTCATTTGATGTAGACTGTTTGACACTTGCTGATAGGAAATGTTTCGAAAGAACTGTCAAAAGTGGAGAAAATAGGTACGCACTTCATGCTCGGCATTGTTGATTCTTGTCTACTGACGAATCGACATATAACTTCTCATCTTTCTTGACATTGTCATGCTCGAGACGAAAGAAATGTCTATATAATCTGTCACTTTGCCGATTCGTCTGTAGACAAAGGCCGTTTCTTCGGTATTCATGCTACGCAGGATGATCATACATGGACATTTGATCCGATTTAATGGTGGGGCCAAAAATATTTCCGCGGAGTTATAAAGTAGATAAAGATCTTACAGTAATCTTCTCCGGCCTGGTGTATCCGTAGCACACGACGAGGTGTAGAGGCGCATTGGTGGCTGAACGTAATGCGTTCACTGCTTCGTTGTGCGTCGCACCGAGCAGCGACACACCGTTCACTTCTAATAAACGCATGCCAACCTGTCACAAGGGAAATTCACGCATATTTAGAAACCAGAACAAAATATCAGTACCTTCTTAGGCAAAGTTTTCATCTTCTGCCTAGCCTTCTCCCAACTATGTGGGCGACGGCTCACAGTTTAACCGGATGCAGTTATTTTTACATGAAGCGACTGCCTGTCAGATCTCCACAGCCCAATAACTGGGTAACACGATATTCCTTAATTAAACTGGTTGTCAGAGTTTCGGGATCCGACTGCAAGTAACGACTGTCAAAGATCTACAAATGACAGCCGGAACCAATGGCTTAACGTGCTTTCCGAGGCACGAAGGAGTCTTGGTATGTAACAAATGGTCACCCATCCACGGGCCGACCTCGTCAAGCGTAACTTAACCTTCGATCGACCCGCGCGGCTATTATAATTTAGCCACAAGCTTTGGTAAAGTTTTATTGTTAAGAATTATTTAAATTGTACCCACCTTCAGTCTACCGTCTCTCCTGGCGGCTCCACCGCTATTTATCTTCGATATGAAAACTCCCTCGTCATTATGGTCATTAGGGTTGCCACGCTGACCGTTCAAACCGCCCTTTATGTGCATCCCTAGCTTCTCACCTTCTTGTTTGATTATGGTTAAGTCCTGGAGAGTAAACAAAGTTGAAACCGCGGAAAAATAAAACAAATATAGGCATTGATTCAAAATATTAAATGCAAAAATCGAGTACCTCATATAGAAAGTTTGCTATTTAATTGAAATCGAGTAATTTGAATAACTACATTCACAAACACTTGTTACATGCAAAGCCACAAATACAATACCTCATGCACTCAAGGTAACAGAAGCTTTCATACTAAATATTTACAAATACATTCTAGATAATAAAAAATCCTAGCACATGACAGAAAATTGTAAAGGGTGTAAGTTTAAGTGTAATTGGCATGACAGCATAAAGAGCTATAAGCAAAGAGGATTCTTATTTAAGATGAAGTCGCGTTCTAAATAGGAAAAGCTGTATTACGAAATAACCATTCCGAATACGACGATAGCTGGGCACACGGACTGACTGGACTGAGGGGTTGGAGACTGACATATATATTGGTAAAGTAACACACATAAGTTCGAGATCGCCGAGCGACGTTCACACTTACAGTTGCGTCAATAATCTCAACTTGTATGAGACCCTGAACGTGTGGCGGTGGCCGTGTTGCGAACGTGTGGAACAAAACAATTGTTTGCGTTTTATAATGACAAAATAAAACTTTCATCAAGTGCTGCTCAAGACTCAAAAGATTTCGTCATTGAACAAGAGACACGCTAGTAAATAAGCGACAGAATTCTTAGCAAAGACATAGTAGATGCTTTTGTCAGTAAACATATTGAACAATCATGTGCATCAATGCATAAGCGTTATGCATACTTTTTATTATTGTATACCGCCAAAGGACTACTGTAAGCGACAATACTCAAATCATTCTACTCGTGAATACACATTATGCTTTCAACTTCTCACCATTATATCCACAAATTCGGTTACTTGCATAACATGCAAAACATTGCGCGCTTACGTATGTGTTTGTATGTACACACAGATTACGAATATTCATAACAAGACATACCCAGTGGTGTGGTGTATTTTGTCAAATTAAGAGTATTTGTCACAGTTAAATTTATTGTATTCCATTTCAGATATTGTGTGACACAGGATTGTACAAAACTATTGACAAACGCTCAATCGTAGACATTTATTTTTATTCTACTAGCTATGTTGTAGAGGATGTCTTGACTTGTGATATACGTCTTTTATTTTAATGTTACTCAATATGAATTTAATGCAATTTTTTTTATCTTTAATTGTAACAATCTATAATCTTTAAAAAAAAAACTTATAATTGAAAATGCTTGTGCATAATTTTAGGCATATATTTACTAAAGCTCATGTTTGTATTTCGTATTAAACTTTTTATAGTAAAAATTAATTAATTGAAATATAATCAATCCCGTGTCACGGTGTTTTTGTATAGTGTGGAGAAGTCACAAACCTGGAATCCATTCGGCAGCGGGTCATGTCGCACGGTGAGGGAGAGCGTAGCGCCGGGTTGCAGCAACAGTTGCACGGCGTCGCGGTGTGTTGCGCCGGGCAGTTCTACGCCATTTACTTTCAGTAGACGGTCGCCCATACGCAACTTGCCTGAACGAGCTGCTACTCCACCAGGCACCACCTATTTATGGTCGAATATGTAGATCAAAATTTGGTTTACACAGTGTGCTGACAGGGTGCCACTTTATTGGTTTAATTGGCAACTTAAGAGGACTATGGCGAATGAAAATACCATACTGACGTAATACTTGAATCATTTGCAATTCGAAGTTATCTTCTCCAATATTATGACATTTTAAATTGATCCTTTTCTATATATAGCAGACGAAGTTAAAGCGAATTACATTTGTTCATTTTTACAGCTTAGATAGATTAGAGTTTGATTGTTTGTTTGGTTGTTTTGTTCAAGACAGAAAAAACTTTTCATTTTAATTCCACAAAAGTAAACCTACGAGTCCTTATAACTTAACTACAACGAACGCGTCTGCGCCATCTTTGCAAAATAAAGATTAGCAATATTTCCACGGATTTTAGCACGCGCCTCAATTTGCAATTTCCTTCTCCTGACTTTTTTTGGCAACAGACTGGCCGGAAACAATTGCTACAAAAGTGAAACAAAAGAAAACACTTACATGCGAAATAAATATTCCAGGATCTTTTCCACCGAATGGCACACAAGAGTGGTCAGTGCCACCGATAATACTGAATCCAAGAGATCCTCCTTCTTTGAGTAAGGTGACGTCCTGTAACAAAAATAATGAAACTTTACCATTTTTAATTCAATCCTAATTTAATAAACAATTATTTACTAACGTATTCCATTTAATGACCGGCCTTCGTAGACCATTTGGTGAGTTAACATTTAATACCTTGCAATGACGTAATGATATGTCACTGTGTTGCCATTACAAAATAACTTCGCCGGATAGTAGCTCTCTATCCGAGAAATTATGTTTGTTGATTATATTATTAATCAAATGAGAATTTTATGGTGGTAATTATTGTTATGCTGTCAAATGGTTTTCAAAGGCATTCACATTTCTTGTGTTCAGTTTGCGCGACTGGTTATATTACCCCCTTGGACCCATGCTTTCTCAAAATTGGTAATTTCAGTGATAAAAATCCCACTAGTTCCACTAATAAAGTAGTGACGTATGATAAACGATTTAGGTGTCAATCAAACAAAGCGCATGGTACCGAATCTAAGCACCAGGCATCCATTACTTAGTATAAGAGAGTAAGCCACTCTGATTTGAATAAGAAGAAATGAGGATCACCTCTTCTCTATACCCATATCTTTTCCTAGCATGTGTTGCATGAGAATACTGAGTTTATCTTGCGTGCTCACTACGAAGATTGAAAGGTGGTATATGCAATGACATAATCATGCAATGATTGCCCAATTTTGCCCAAACTACTTAGCATAGTGATTTTGCTGTTTAATTCCCCCGGTAAAAAGGAAATACGCATGTAACAATGATATCTTTTCGATATATTTTTTATTTTGTTTGTTCGACACAATATTGTGATTGTTAATTCTCCATTCAAACTTACTAAGCAAGTTCCGCCATTCTTATTAATCAAATCATAACAACCAATAATAATAAATATTTTTCTTATTGTCTTACTTATTTATAATTATTTGCATGACTGACAAAACTTCAAATAAAAAAGATACATTTTTTGCAGATGAAAACTATCGATGGACGAATTTCATGTCAGATTTATCATTTTTAATTTTATTTAGAAGATGATTACGTTATGAAACGAAAGATAAATAATATGAAATGAATAAAGATTATATATTCCAGTTCCAACAAACAAGCAGTAGTGGAGGGATACCACAATCTATTATGAAAATGTTATGTTGGTTTGTGTACGCTTCAAAAACTTAAAAAGTTCTGCACCAATCGAGCTGGAATTTTAGCATGATATATAATCCGCATCAAGGATTGTTTTTATCTATTTTATTTTCTTTCTTTTCAACCATTCAATCACAATATGCCACAGCGAAGCGTGGCAGGGTACAGCTAGTATATTATTTTTTAACATATTATAACAAAATTTGTTTTAATTCTGTTTAATCACAAACATACTATATAGAACTGAGTACAAGCCAGTAAAAGAGCGAGAGGGGTCGCTCTTTCACTGGCTTGTACTCAGTTATATATAGTATGACTAATACATTAACAAAAAAAATTAACAGAATTAACATAAATACTGACATTCTTTAAGACTATACGTCAGCGAATAGATTTTGAAAGAACAAAATGCGTATTCCCCCTTTACATGATTAATAATATCCGAAATTAGAGTTGGATTAATAATTTTGACAATCCGGCAGTTATGTGTCGAAATACCTACTTACACTAAAAAATGCATGGAACAGAACCGAAAGTTGGATTGATTTGGGTTTCGTCGTAGAAAATTTAAAGATAGATTGCAAACTGTGTAACACTATGAACCTAACTAAATTTCCAATTCAAATAAAATGTTGATAATCTATTCCATATGCTAACAAACGTGCATATTACCTTTCACCTGTAAATACTTGATATTTAAAATGAAAAAGCGACGGCACTGCCACCACTTTTTAGTGAGCGTAGAGTTCGCAAAACCTCGTTAGTTCGAGATATAAATAAATGTCATTGCAAACCCGGGGTCCGTTATATTAATGAATGGGTTGTAAGTTGTTGTCGTCGGTCAGCGTTCTTACTTCGATGATGAGGGGCTCGACGAGTTGGTTGTCGGTGATGCGGGTGACGGTGGTCTCGGTGAAGGTGGACTTGGTGATGGTCTCGGTGACGCAGCCGAGCGCCACGGGGGGCGGCGGCAGCACCACGGGGGGCGCGCGCTCCACCGTGACGCGCACGCCGCGCTCCGGCGGGCCCGCCGCGGCCGGGGCGCGCGCGCCGCCCAGGAAGTGCGCCGGGATCATCGCTTGGAACTCCTCGCTGGTAATCGGCCGCGACGGCTGCGCGTTTAACACGTTCACATCGAATCAGTCTATATTTATTAGTGCAGGAAGGAGAAAGTTGATTCGGCTATGATAGTATATCATTATATCCTTCTCTACTTAGGTATTGCCGGTCTAAATTTTGAAAATAATAAATACGTAAGCAAAGTAATACAAGCCTCACGTTCGAGGGCAAAAATGCGTTTCAATCAAGCATGCTATACATTCCACAAAGGTGAAACATACGACCTGCTGTCGCCCATTTTCCCGCAAGATGGCGCTAAAGTCTACATTTTTAGTTTATTTTGTTTTATGAGTAATTTGCACTTTAGTGTAGTCCTAAGTCGTATGACTAGTTGATGCGGTTATCAGACATTACTCTTAATTTAATTTAGTCAAAACATTGCACCAAAATCCACCCAATTTGAAAGTTTGTCCATAAACAGATTTTACTTATGGAAAAAAATATGGAAATTATGAGAAAATAAACTAAATATGTTGACTTCATTGCCATCTCGTGGGAAAATGGGTGACAGCAGGTCGTATGTTTCACTTTAATCTAAATAAGATTAGACCTCTGAATTTTGTCGCGCACCTTAACACCTTGACTGCCAGACTACCAGACACAATAGAAATTCAATTGTTTGAGGTCACCGGTGACCTACGTGGCATACAAAGTGTTAACACCGTTTCCCTTAACTTACTACTTCTGTCAACGCGACCATTTTAGCCAAAGAGATTTAAAATACTATAGAGCGGGCATGTCAAGGAAATGTCATAGAAAAACTTTGATCCCATGTCTCAGTAACGCCATCTAGAATAATATATGAATATTGGAGCGGCAGCGGAGCGTACTACAAAAAACTCATAGACTTGTATCCAGCAGGACACACTTTTTCGGACGAAAATTTTGTTCGTGATGTCCGGTCTATAGGTATTGAATGTCTTTGATTTTTGAAAAAACAATATTTAAGTTAGGACGCAACGCTTTTAAAAAAATAAGATGGCGGCCTAAAAAGTGACGCTAATATATTTTTTTTTTAAAAGATGGCGGCTGCCATTAAAAACTGAAAATTAATTTATTATAACGGGCGCCTTTTTTTACATTCTTTGTTTTAAGAGTTACATCTATCATAGTACCAACCTATAAAAAACTCGTGTCTCGCCCTGTGAAGATTTAAGTAAATACGTTCGTACAATTTGACATCGTACCTATTTGGATATCCTCCGGTTATTTTATTTGAAAATGTTTGCAAAGGTATTCTAATATTAGCAGCACCTTATGCTTGAGCTTTCTGTGACCTACAAAATGATTATTTTCTGCTTATGCGATACCAAATAAATATGTGCTTATAGGAAGAGGCTTGTAGTTCTTTGGCAAATATACTATGCATTAAGAAATTCAAATAAGAGACATAACATCTTGTTTACTTTAATTTATATACCCCGTTGCTTTCCAGCTTTAAACATCTGAAAAATTAAAAATTGTGCTTTTAAAGATGTTTTAAGAGAACACTATTTGCTACTAAACTCTTTGCTTCCTACGTATATTGAAATAGAATTGAAACCTATCTTGAATTTTCTCCCGCTAGGTGGCGCTGTTATTTATGGAGACCTTTCAAAGTCATGGTTCTCTTTGAAAATGATAAAAAAATACATAGACATAAAGAATGGACTGAGCAATACCCGCACAAAATTTTCCGCTCTCTAGGAAAAGACAGAGGGACTGTGCGGCCAATATCTGTCTCAATCTCTTTCTTTCTTTTTTTTATCAGAATTTTAGAAAGAGACAACTATTGGCCGCACTTACGCTTCTTCTCTCTCACTCTTTCTTACCAGTATTTACTTCACAGCTGGATAAGGCACACCTAGTCCATTCTCTATGTCTATGAAAAATGAAATTATAATAATAATTTTAAAATGCACTGAATTTGACAGTTGTCAAATTCCGATTCCGTTTGTTTGACATCTTCGCCGATGTGTATGAATAAAAAAAAACAAAGGCATTGTTTTGAGTTTAAGAACGTGAGAATTTGTGCGTAACGGAACGACAACTTTCATTTGACAGGTCTCCCTGACTACAACGCCACTATTTTAAACTACGAAAATAATGTCCCCCCTTTGAGTCCATAACATACTTCAAGTTCTAACTTCATTCGTTGTTTCTATATTTAGCAATACATACATATATCTCTAAATTTTAGCTGTGGAATCCTAAATACACAATATACATACGTTTATTACATACATATTTTCAATAATAATGATTAAACTTTATTATGATAACAATAAATAGTTAATAGTCGTGTAATATGGCAAAGTTATAAACAATGTAGCGCCGACAACGTTTATTGGCGATAGTGCAATTATACAAGGTCAAGCTGAAGCATTCAAATTATGCTCGAACTAATGAATACAATTAAATGTGCATAATTACTAAAATACATAATGATAATAAATCACCGTCTGACTTTAGAATAAATGTACGTGATACGTTAGCATGTTTTTGTTTACAATCATTGGAACCAGTTTTTAATATTGTAATGATGTTTACTTTTACCCATGAGGTTTTAAAACCAGGTCTGAAATGTTGAATGTTCTAAAGGCTAATGAAGCATGGAGATGCAAATAAAGTACGGAGATCGCATTCAACCTAAAATTTAATAGTTGTGACCGATATCAAATCCGAACATCGCGAAATATGAGCTCTATATTTCGAAATGCATCGGGCGTAATACCATTCGCAGCTATTGGAGGCTAAATGTCATCGCCGACTTTCAACTGATCTACATAGTGAAGTGAACAGATAAGGCGCCGCACACAACGGTGGGAAAGCAATGACGTACAAGCTCGGATGTGAACGTGTTAAACCAATACCATCACCTGCGAATCTGTGTAAGTTAATAAATGAGTAAGTGAATCTCACCTGTATATCGTCGAAGACATCGTCGCTAGATCCGTGCACGTTATTGGCGCCGGGAGTTAGAGGCGTGCTCGCACTGTTAGTTGTCGGTTTGGCCTGGAGTGAACGAGGATTAACTGTGAATTTAATTGCATCGCTAATGTGCACAATAAGCATAACGACTAGAATTCTCAAAGCATATTGTTGGTATTTTTTAACAAATCATTAGTGGACTAACTATAGGCCTCCCGAACTGGGACGGTGTCTTTGGTAGCTAAATGCACGGGAAGGGTGTGACGACATGTTCAGGCATTCACCCATTGTCGAGCTACTTCAGAAACAGTCTCAGTTAAACGGAAAACCCGTAACACAAAAGCATTTTCAAATCAAACTGTTATGTTTCTATAACTAATGTGCAAAAATGGAAGTCAATTAGACTAATCAACATCTATATTAATACTAGATTCCCAAAATCGAATATAAACCAAGAAATCCATAGAAAGCGATAACTAAGCCTCACCTGTCCATTCGGTTGACTCAGTTTTCGCGGTGCGGGTTGCGGTGGGACGGTGGGTGCGAAAGTTGCTTGTTTGTGTACCGGCGCGGGCGGCTGCGTGTGTGTGGTCGGTGCGGGTGTGTGAGTAGTCGGTGCGGCCGCGTGTGTAGCCGGTGCGGCTTGTGCGGACACGCGCGGTGCTGTGTGAGTTTGAGTGTGGTTTCCGATAGCTGTGCTTATGTGATTTGTGGTGGGTTTCTGTGTCGGTTCGACGTTCACATTCTGCAGGCTGGTCTTGTGTTCTCTCACTTCGTCTGATGTCGACTTCCGCGGCATCAACTCGCCTAAACGAGCAAAAAATATATTTAATGGACGAGAATTAAGCTAAGCTGTTTTTGTACTACAACGTAACAAAATATTTATATGTCAAATAGCATCATTTCCTGTTTTGTCAATACAAAAGCAACTGACTGGGAAAGCTTTCATAGCCTACATATTAGCGGTTAAGTAAACGGTATATTTACCCTGTTCCGTTGTAATGGTCCGTTGTAGAACGAGCCTAACAAATCTCTCGTGTCCGGTGAGAAGGGATACGGCGGCTTCGTGAGGAGCGCTCTCCATATCTACGCCGTTTATCTAAAGAAATAAATCTATATTAAGTCTCCGGAGTTAGCTGGTGCCTTGTGCACTAAAATGTTAACAATATTGATATAATTAATGTCAACAGTCCTTTCTCCTGCTATTATATTATATATAAAGAAAATAAATAAAAAAACAACATAAATTCTGGCTAATGTTTTAGGATGATTGCTGATATTATCCAAGCTTTCACTTAAATAATAAATAAGCAATATTATCTGAAATTAAAGTAGGTGTATTAGGTATTCATCAAATCAAAGCTAAAATTACAAATAGAAACACTTCTTTCATCCTATGATCATAAGTGAGTTTGAGTTGGAATTTGTACAATCATCTTCAACGATTAATGTAATATTGTTCATCTCGTTACTTGCCAAATTGTCTTTAGCATGACGTGAAGTATCCTTTAATGCGACATGGTTCTAATCATGATCAAAACTTTTAACCAACAGTACGTTTTCACAACTTACAGATACAACTTTATCCCCGACGAGCATCTTGCCATCCTTAGCGGCAGCACCTTGAGGGGAGATACGGGAGATATAGATGGCGTCGCTATCGTCTCGGTAGGGAGGGGAGCCCTTCCCGCCGGCTATGCTGAACCCGAGACCCGCGCCGTCACGGATTAGCGTCGTGTGGACTAGCACCTTTTGTTGATACACTAGAAGTAATGAAATAATTTCTTTAGCATTATGAGTACTGCCTTGCTCCACGCTTATCGTAGAAATAGATTTTGTCTTCGGAGGGATCCACAACGTGACAGATTGTAGAAATATTTCTTTCGTTTTGAGCATGACAATATCGAAATGTGTCGATTCTTCAGTCAACAATAAATTGTCGACACATTTATGAACACGTTTTGTACAATAATCAGTAGTAGAACCCGTTAGTTTAATCCAACCCGTCGTAAGCCCTTTTGTTTAAAGTAAATATGAAAGTTACTTATATATGAGTCTAGATTGAATAAAAGATTTTTACTGATATTATTATTATGTGCAACTTAGATTGTCCTAAAACACAACTTATTATTTAGGTAGTTATTTACCAATTTAGAACATCGATTATGCTTTGGCAGGCGAGTGCAAAAGTAGTCTTCAATTAAAATAATAATATCAATAGTAGTCATGAAAACGAACTTCAAAACAGTACGACCGAAGGCTGTAAGATGATACCTTAAAGTAATTGTTAGATTAAAGTTCAAACTTGTCGTTATTAACGATCTTAATTTACATAATCTCATCTCTTGGGTAAGTGCGCGAGCTTGCCCTTTTCCCACAGAATTCAGTTTCCAGTCTAAAACCAGATGCGTAGACTATCTGTATTTTAGACGGTGAACTGACGTCTGACCTCCGCAACCCGACCGAGGAAATACCTGTATCTAAAGGTTAGACCGGTAACCAGCTTTATTGAGCTTTTCGATTGCCTGGCTGTGACGACTTTCGTAGCATAATTTAGAGATTTGCTACTGACGGATGAACGCTAAAAGGTTTGTGAGTAAACATCGATTATTCATAAAAACCGGATTTAGTATGTTTATTTTCAAGGAAGTCATTTTGCGACGCGACAAGCTCGATGCGGAAGGCGGGAACACCGGTGATTTGGTTGCTCGAGAGAAAACTGTATGTTATCTCACTGGTTTCTTCAATAATTCCAAGTGTTACTGGCATGAAGTCTCAGGACGGGCGAAGCGGTATTAACTTTTAAATCTGGAATTTCTCAGGAGCCTTGATTTGTACCCGATTGATAGCAATATTCTGAACCCGTAATACATGGAAGTAACGTGACAGTAGTGAAAAACCGACCTGACCTTCCCCGCTAAAAAAAACTTGTATGATTGCACGTCATACAAGTTTTTTTGTGTTGTTTAAAACTAACTTACAGAAACTAATGACTGGCGAGGCCTGGCTTCGAGGATAACGGAATTGATGTTATGTTTTGATACCTTTCATCATTTTTTATCTATTTTTTGTTTTTTTACTTTTTCAAACTTACCAGGCGGTATGTATGGCTCTGTGACCGGGGGCGGCGGAGACGCTTGCAGTCGCTGGTATGTATCCGTCGTCACATGCCCGGTGGGGGACGGAGTGTGTCTGGTCACAGTGGTCACCACAGTGGGCACCGTTTGATTCATCGCGTGCTCCTTGTACTCCGGCTCGAACTCCTGCGCATACTGGTTGCTGATGATGAGCGGCTTGTTCGGTATACCGCGACCCGTCGGAACCTGTTCGAAGAATGACTCGCGTGATTACCAATACAGTTGTTGCAATAAAAACATTACTAACTGCGTTGGATATTCCCGCGACGTGATTTACATACATTGCGGTGTGAATATTGAATGAGATGTTTACCTGTCCATTTTCTAGGGTTGATACTGTGTCGGTAGTGCTTGATATGGAATGATGGCTCGCTCCGCTGGGCGCTCGGCTGTGGGTTCTGAATAAAATTATTTTTTAATTATGCTGATATTGTGCGGAAAGGTATATAAGGCTATTTTACCTAGGAATTCTTAAACTTAATGTTGAAGTATTATTGATTTAAATACCTCAAATTAATAATTATAAATAGTGCTGCATACAAACATTTGATTGACACAAGTGATTAACCACCCTGGTGTCAGAGAATTTTATACCGTTCACGGTCCTCTGACTGGACTTTACATGCCGTCAACAAATATGTTTATACTAAATCATCTCGATCTATGCCTTCCCTTGGTAGCATGAGGTTCTGTATTCGAATTTCGGGTAAAGTGTTACTCAATATATTTATTTGAAATATCTTACTTACAGCCCCGAGTTTGGGTTTGTGCCCGTTTGATGACATATACTTGCCCTCCACTACATGAGACTTAAACATAACTGGCGGTAAAGTGGATTTTACCCTTAGAGGAATGCAGTCGTGACGTCATGATAATATGTCTTCATAAAACAAACACTAAAGTAACTGCACTCAAACTTCCATGATCTGTTCTAAATAATTTGGGTTCTCGCAATCTGTATTGCAACAGTGATGATGAAACGGTAAGATAAGGAACAAACGGTGCTTACCTGGTCGAATTGGGTGTATCTCTCGTCACGACCAGTGTGAGTGTGGCCCCGCTCGCTTTCAGTACTTCAACTGCATAATAATGATCCACTTCTACTACAGATGTACCGTTCACTGAGAGCACCTTGTCGCCAACCTGAAACAATATAAACGTTTTTATTGTTACTCACTACCTACTATTACCAGAAAGGAATAGGTAGATACTTTATTCTGTCATCATGTTTTTTATTAAGTACTGTATTTTTAACATAAAGTAAAAAAACTGACCGTAGGTAATATATACTAAAAAAAACTTAGTACGATTTCAATACTCTCGGTGGATAGAGACAGCACTGGAGGACAAGTGACATTATCTGTCATAACCATCAAAGTTTTGCACAAGGATAGATAGACTTGGTGCCTAATCATACATACGCGCAAAAAGAAACGTTTTTTTCACATTGTATTTTTTGTGTTCGATCTTTAAAATTAGTGCCTTGCTTCTTTATTAAAGTCACGCGCCCCTTCACGGCAAGTGGTGCAGACGTGTCAATCGATAGGTATAAATAAAGAATAATGGCAGCAAGTGCAAAAACCCATTAAATGCATGCGGAAAGCAAGTTGAAAGTGCACATGATTAATTCCGCCAAATATTCAAATAAAACAAAAGAGAAGAAAGTAACTCAACGGATACAATAACAATTTAACGACGACATTAATACAACCAGCTGTGATTCATATCATTACGAACGGAAACACTATCAAACACTTGTATCTTATGCGCAACATTTTAATAGTTCCGCGATATTATTGTAGTATTAACTAGAGCTCTTAATAAAGGCCTGGGGCTCGTCCGGGAAGGTACCGTTTCCTGGCGCCAAGTACCGTTGTTATGTTACTGTTGTGCTATTCTGTAAAAATCACCCCGTGAAAATGAAGGCAAGCTGTCGTTTCATACTAATGCTAGGCATGGTTATCGCGGTGGCTGAGCGATTAGCTGTTGCGCTGTGTTTCGCGGGCTCGGTTCCCGGGCGGAATTTGTATGGCCTACACTTAGTTGTCCTAGCTCTGGCTATTTGTGTATGTTAAGCATACAGCAAGCAAGATATATTGTGAAAATTCACATGTGATTTACAAAATTAGGCTCGATGGAAACTGTGTTACCTGTACGATTTTCCTTCAGATAACACTGTCTGTATACGCACCTACGATACAGAAGAAATCCTACTTTATCCTAATAGGCAACACAAATTTGCGTAACCACTTCCCTGTCCCATGAGTGACATATGACTCATGTTGGTTGTTTAACATTGTGTCTAGGTACTTTGTAGACAGTGGAAGTGTTAAAATAACTTAAAAATGTCTTACCCTAAGTCCAGCCATATAAGCAGGGCCGTTTTGTGTGACTCGAGAGATGAATATGCCGTCATCATCGCCGACATAAGGCGTGGACCCTCGTCCACCAGCTATGCTGAGCCCCAGGCCGCCGGCCGTACGCGCTATACGGACCTCGATGCATCGCTGATCGCTGACCACCCTGGCTTCACTCTCCGCCCGCTCTGATACGGATTCACCTGTGATAAAATAAAAGCTTGTTAAGACAAGGTTACAGTCGTTTCTAACTTTTTTGATTATTTGAAGATCCTTAAATCCGAAAATATTGTATTAAATCGCTACCTATTTAAAATTTACAACACTAACATCACACACAAGAATATTTTCATTAGGTAATAACATTAGGTACCTACTCAAAGATAAGATGAAACAATGTAATAGTTCTACCAACAAAAATATAGGGCATTCTATTTTTTGACCCCTGATGCCAAAACAGGGCTGCTATTAGTTATTATACTTATGCAAAGAAAGACACATTTTATAATTTATTTGTTTTGAATTATCTGTGATAAATAAAAATACACAGTATACAGTTTCCATACCATGGTGCAATCAGCCCTTGAAGTCATACTGTTACCATCTGCCTATGGTTTGCCTTTTCCTACTTTTGTTGGTGTCGACTAAGTCTTATAGGTAGTCGCCATACTACAACCTAGTGACACACGGGTAACACGGTACCGTGATTAAACTGGTTAACAGACTTTTGGGGTTGTAGTGTAACTACTCGTATAGAGTGTTAGCTAAATACTGTTATCATAAGCTAATAAATGCACATGTGCTATAAAGCGATCATGGTAGCATGTCGTTATCAGGACACAGATGTTACTGATATCACTCGGTTCTAACCGCACCCTATTCCCTTGCTATGGAATTCCAAGGTTATAAAGATTATGCTTCCAGTCGATAATGTTTACAAATATCGTTGCTAAATACATTATTGCCAGAATTGTATCCGTTATGTCATCCATCAACATTCTTATCACTGTAAAACCCTTTAATTTTTTTATCTGTAGTTTTGAGTCATAGCTGAATTTAGACTTGATAAAAGGAATTCAGAACAATGAGCTCTATTACAAGTATTATTTAATATTAATTAATCTATAGAGACTAAATGTCTGTTATCTGAACCATTCATTATGTAATGCGTATTGTTTCGGACTACTGAGTTCCGCCACTTGCGCAATGCTCATGTATCTATTGTCAGCAAGTGTAAGGTCAAGCATAAATATGAAAATGGATATTCTTGAGAATAGACGCATAGACCAATTAGCCTACTTGTCAGGTCTTGTTACATAAATAATTCAAGATGAGCACCAGACTTCCCTATACCTAAGCAAGTGCACAAATTTTAATTATCCTGAACAAGGTCTTCTTTGAGTTAATACGATAGTGGGCGTTTAAAAGTGCCGCCGGCATTGAACTAATTATTGACCCTCCTGTGAATAGGAACAATGCGCTGTATGCAATGTGGTGCATATGTTTGCAAGGCCGGCCGCTCAAACGATCATGAGCTCAAAAAAGAACCATCACAACATAGACATTATGGCTGTGTGACGTATCACCTGCGCTTGCGTTTGTCACGATTGTGAACTATCAGTTGCTAAATGTTAAGCCTGCGACCGCTATCGCTGAGAGAAATGCTTTGTTCCAAAGACCAATGACAAACGATGCGCCGCGACAATTATTGATGATACGTTTCTACGCAACCGGATTTCTAATTCCACAGATCTTCAATGCAAACAGTACTGGATTGAATAACAAATGATCGCGCGTCACTCTGTCACGTTCGCACGACAATCAACATGTCGAGACGAATGAATGGACCACAGTGAAATCATGATCCCGAACGGTCGGACCCGCGTCCTGTCTTCTGCATTACAATAGCCAATCAGTTGCGATACTTTCACCCCCGGATAAGCTTAATAGAATAACTACACAACTATTGTACCCCAGAACGAGTCGTGATAGTTTACAGAGGGATTCGTGACTCTCATTTTACAGTAGTCTTATTGGAAAATGCTATTTTCTAGGAATGATGGTAATTTAGTACCAATCTAAATGTAACGGACAGGTGAAAGTCTATGTTGTAAAATAATTCAGTGAGTAATTTAACGAAAAAGCTTGTAACCAATAAATATATAATTACCTAATGTAGGTACTTAATGAAAGTAATTTAAGTAAAAGCAGTAAAGCAATTTTCATCGAGAATGTAGCGAATGCACTTTTTGTTGGAGAGTGCGCTTAATCACGGTAAAAACTTAGAAGCAATGTAAGAAATTGCAGCTTTGATGACTGGAATAAATCCTGAGCTTGATAGCGGTTCTTTAATGTTGAATTAAAAGTGGCAATTTGATTTAATGGCTATACTGGGCTATGTACACTTTGTTGTAACGGGTGTAAACACGTAAATGGCGCTAGCTGCCCGCGCCCGCGCCACCGCAGCGGCCTCGAGAACATTACGCCGTAAATATCCTAAACGTATGACTTCATACATTCATCATTTACAACGGTACCTATAGCACCATTATGTTAAGTCGATGCATGAACTTTATCCATAGGTAGGTACTCGCCACACTAAAACTATCTTATATTTTACGACTGTATTATGCATCTGTGCTGATAAATAAAATTTTCCCACCCTCACAGAATTTTGCTATCACGCAGTCTAATAAATCAACATTTACAGCGAATGCAAAGTCAACTATGAATAGTCACTATATTTTTTATCCTGTAAAGCTTGGAAAAGTATTGTGACCTTATCTAGACCGTAAGACTTACTTGAGCTATAAAAAATTTAATGCAGGTAAAAAACAAATAAGCTTCAAAAAATTTTGTCAGATCTTCTGAAAAATACTGAATCAATAAAAGATGATTTCATTTCATTCCAAAATTAGAGAAAAAAAATGGACGGTAAGGGTGATCTGGTTTTGAAAGCTGTTTGGTGTTACAGACTGCAGACTTTACGGTACTCTTTGCACGTCCGAGATACGCGCTGCAAACACTAATCACAGATATGAAAGATAATTTCAACGGAGGCCAGCAATTTACACGAAAAACACGTAATTATGGTGTAAAAAGCTTTATGAAAGGCAGGAGAACTGGGATGTTGCAACCATGAATGATGGGACACAAAAGTAGACAGTAATTAGTTATTTATGAAGAACGCTATACCTACTTACAAACAACTATTTTGAAGATGACAAAACTAAAGGTCAAGCTTATTAAAAAATAATCCAATGACAAGAGATTCTCTGTCAATAAATGACCAAAACATTAAGTTGGTAGATACTCTTGAAGTTATAAATACGCACTTACGAAACACATGTTCAATGGCGAGTGTTACTTAGGGGTACCCATCCGAATACGTGAGCTAAGCGTTGACCGCATAACGTAACCATTGCTGTTTCACCTTCACACTAGGGTATTTACAAAGCAAGTAAAATATGTTACGTATGGCATATTGAACAGAAGCGGTTGGCCATAAATGTTATTGAGTGTGAGTACAATGATTTACGCGCAATGTTTTGCGGTTTCTACAGGCCAGGATCATGTTCATTTATGTACACAACTATAGAGTGAAGATGATAAACAAGTTAGGCATTATTAAATACTAGTGATTTGCTCGCGAAATCTTTTAGTTTTGAAAATAAAATAAAGCCTTTGACACTCATAAATAATGTGGCTTTCGATTGGTAAAATAATTTTTAAAATATGTTCATTAGATCCAGAGATACAACGTCATAAAATCACAAACTTTACCTTTATATATTAGTACTTATAGATTTTGTTTTGATCAATGCCGTTTTATTAACTACGATGACCTATTCACATCGGAATTCGGAATTAACAAAATCGTATGTGAGGGGGAAATACTTAAAATCAACTGTTACAAAGAATATACATATAAAAACAAACGTGCAGTAAAATTTGACTACAAGCATTGGGCCACAATACAGAATTTTTCTTTATGTTACGTATGGCATTCGTGTTGAGTTACTATCCAATTACTTCCCGTGTCAGATCTTAATTAAAATCTGATATACATGTAACAATATTTTAGATACGTTCTCATTCACGTTTGTTCGTTAAATAAACGTTGTTTGGATTTATGTCTTCGTAGTAAACAATTCGAATCGCGGATGTATTATGTGATACGTGTGTCGTGCATGTCGAATATGTCGATACTCGATACAGGTTTGATGAACTGGATGAACGTGAATTCAACACATATGGCGAGACCTTATACGGCTGCACTCTTGTTAGTAGGGTTAGTTAACTTTACTGTTAACCTTACTTTTATTGGTGATTAGAATATTTTTACCTACAAGAAATGGTGTAGTAAGTACCTAATTATTGAAGAATAAATATAATAATAAATACCTTGGTTAATTTCATAAGTATTGCTTGTGGCATAATTATTTAAAACATAATCAGAGCATGCGCTGCTATCTTGTAAAAAAATATTATTGAAAGTCTAATCCGACCTAAACTGCCAAATTTTCCCAATTGAACATAAACCTTATTGTGTTCAGAATAAAGTTGAAAACCTATCAAAGTTTGACACATTGGGGTAGGTTGATGTGGTGGCGTCTGTAAGCATAGCTTTCAAAATATTATTTCCATTTTTTTCTGTATGTAAGTATGTAAAATGATTATTAATTAATTAGCCATTTAAATTAAGAAACAACAACAAGGCATCAAAGTATCTCTCACATTAAATGTTTCCTACATAAAAAAAGCTATTACAGCGCCTATGAGAAATTGTATAAAATGTTCCCATAGAATGTGAATGTTATTTTCTGTATAAAAACAATAACGAACCTTGACTCGCTTGTCGTAGAATATTATAGAGTTGTAGGTAGAGCACGATATCCGTTCCCCGGCAGTATTTCCATAACCATAACAAAGTTAACAGTCCATAGAATTTTGTAGCAGACTGTTATTTTTGTTCAAAACATTACATTCAACAATACGAAATGTTAATTTGGATTGGTTGCATCAGAGATTTCGCAAAAAAAAATATTGTGTGTGTATCACAGGAAACTTGCCCAATCAAAATTGCCGACATGCAAAATTTTAACAAATATAAACAAAACAATGTATTGTACTCATAATACTTATCGCTTGATTTCCACAAGAATTCGGATTAGGACCAAATTAAAATAACGTTAGGAAAGTTAAATAGTTACATTAGCGTTACCTCCCGGTTAGTTATCTAATCTTAGAGAAAGTAAACTTACGCTTTTTTCTCCTGATCACACCCATTTCCTCGTCTAAAACTAGTCCCGGACTACTTCCTGAATATGGCCAGCTATGTCCGTAGGCGGAGGTTGATTTACCGGCTCTCGTTACGATACTATCTGGTTAGTATCGTACGTCAATCAAACCGAAGCACCGGCCGGCTATTCGCCCTAATGCATTCCGACTAGGTCATTGTCCAATTTGATTATAAAATAAATTATCCATAATTGTTTAAGCTGTTAAGTTTATCTTAAATGCTTATCAAATTGTTTATAGATGCAGTAAATGTAACCGGCTTCGGATTTGGTACGGCAAATCAAAACAAACAAGTCGTGAACACCAAACTGGGTATAACAACGCGTGTAGTGCGCGCAGCCCGGGGCGCATGCGGTGACGGAATGCGCGCGCAACCACCACTAGATCTGGCGGAGGCTGTGGCGCCGGCGCCCGCGCCCGCGACCTCTCCGCCCGATTAAAAATAGAAAGTCTCAACCTGGCGCATACCGATTCCTTTATTTTTACCCTAGCGTTACCTACCCATTATCTGTAACGATCGATCGCATCTACATCCGATCTCGTTACCGACACTTTCAATTTTTTTATGTGTACGTATCGATGTGATCGATTGTATACCCAGTTATTATTGCTTTTATCACTTCTGTATTGTTGATTCGAATGTCCGTGAATAATAAATTTCAACTTTAGAAATTATACACACAAGCTAGAAGTTGAAACGAAGCATCAATTGGTATTGGAAGCAAAAAGTATATTCATATTTGTATTTGCTGCTTGTAATTTACTTTATTCTTTTTTTTTTGTTTTATAGGTTGAAGAGAAAGAACGCCATATATTGAAAAGGAAATGACGTAATTTAATTTTGAAAGCACAAAAAAGAAAATAACAGAGACGTAAATCAGATTTTTTAACGACTTCGCCAAAATATTAACAAAAACATTTAGAGATCTGGTTCACAGTTAAAAGTCACAAGCCTGTAACTTCAATGACTGAAACGATAATAAAATCATGGAGATCTTTAAGCCCGTTTTCACTGACACTAGGGTGACAATTAAATATATAGTACATAATGTCTAAATCAGAGCGCACTGTTTTCGTTCTGCCCAATAGCTCAAAAACACTTAAGCTTTGCATTTAGATGTCGCGTAATGTTAGTAAAAGCGGGCATTCGTTTACATAAACCGGAAAATGAATGCTTGTGTTTACTCAAACTTAAGAATAAATATCGTAAGCAGCCAATCGATACGACTTTGAATTGCAAAATCAAGGTTAAGAACGCAATTTACATAATGGGTTATTGAACATCCACGGTAAAGCATTGAAAATAAACAACTAAGTACAGAACTCCAATATTAATTTACTCAATTACATAAAATATCATAAGATGGCAGCTAATTACGCTACAAAACGATATAATGTTACCTGCTATCGGAGAAAATTAGAAATCGCGTGGCAGCCGGGATATGGCTTTCAGTTAACTGTAGATTATATTGAACAGGACTTCAGGTTTCGAAAGGCAGTCCAACCGGTGATCTACATACAAGCAATGCACACCTTGCAGGGTGATTAATGTATGCAAGGATGCCAATTAGATACGGCACGCGTCACAGACGCAATGGACGTTCAGTCAGACCTACTTAATATAGCACTAACAAACTTGTTCTCTCAAAAGGACTCTTTTCTCACCGAACGTTTATGCGTCTACGTTTCGAATAACGGTCACGGTGACATAGCTCTGTAAGAATGTGTTACTGTTTCTCCGTAGGTGGAGTTGATGATAAAACGTGTTAATACGTGATTGCAGCGACCTCTCCTTAAATCCATTCAAGTTTGTCGAATTGGGATTTTCTAAAAAAAAAAGCTTTCATGACGCTAAAGTGGTATTAGACTGTACACATCTGTCGCACGTCAGAAGATCAATGGGCCAAACGCTCGACCCAATGACAAATGACATCGTGACAAGCCTAGGCGGAGATGACAAGATAAGCTGGACTCCTTCGATACGGACTGGTGAATCTGAAGAGCCCTAGAAGTTGAAGTACGGTGGGTAGGCCTTTGGCCTGCAGTGGGAAAATCCAAGCTATTTAAGGAACTAGGAACTTCTTTTTCAGACAAAAATCTCAAATGATCATCTGTCTAACCATTTCCCAACCTATAACCTATGTTGAGGTCGCATTCTTACCGTATGCAATTGAATACTAGTATTTACATAGCTGCTCTGCCTATTTGACCTCTACAACCTAGGTATTAAGTAACACTATATCTCTTGGTAAGACTAGATAAGTAGGTACCTATACACGGCTACACATCAAGCTATACATTTCCGGTAAAAGCAGATCTCGCATTGTATAGGAATTCCGTACAATCCAAGGTCAGCGTAAACTGGAAATGCATAGCTTGATGTGTAGCCGTGTGTACCTACCTAGTTGTTAAACTTTCGGGTTTTGACTACCTACTTAATTGTAACGACGCATGACAGCCAGGACTAACGGTTTTGAAAACACAGATGCAATCGATGGTTAAGGTCACCCATTTACGGACCGATCTCAGCAAGCGTTGTTTAACCTTTGCAGATTGGTCCGTAAAGCTGTTATTACATCTCAGATGCTAGCGAAAAGCAGTGCAACAAAAGTAAACATGTGCTATTAATGATAGGGGATCATGTTCTCAGGGTATCATGTTATTGATGCGCTTCAATAACTCATTTCACAGGTTCACTTTCAAGATCTGCCCGCAGCACGGATGTTAACCGCAATGTACGGTTTCCTGTGTACATTGCAGATTCTATGACTAGGGCCAACAGGTATCTTAGATCTGACACACTGCGGTCCAATACTATATAGGAGAAAACGCATCGACTGGTATAAAATAATATATATTCACGCGCACATCCATTGAAACAAACGCCCTTATGATACAAAAGAAAAGATAAGATTCAGTCAGTAGTCCGATAAAATTCCAACGTCAAGTGGCGATGGCAAACGTGCTCTTTTCATGCACGAGATTAATAGTCAGAGAAATCAGAAAAGGTTACGTATCTCTGCTAAACGCCATTGTAGCAGCAATAACAATTAATAAGTTCACGGGGCCAGAATACACAATAACAAGGACTTTCACGGCGTTGAATAAGAGGCGGATGCACGAAGATTGATAATGCAAAAGAAAAACATGAGTGCACTACCTATAGTAATTACTGTTACAGAGAAAGGTGTTTTGTATCCAACATTATAATAACATGTACCAAATTACAATCTATGACATTTATTTATTAAAATTCGAAAGTAAATCACGGTAATTTACGTTCGTGTGACGTGATCCCTTGCCTACTAACAGTTAATAATATATTTTCGCTATTGCCCAATCACATTCCTAGATTCACATCTAAATTATCTTAACATTCCAATCTTAGTCATTGTTTACTCGCTTTATTTACTTCCGGTTTTAATCTTCTTTTGTTTATGATCCAAGGTTCATGATAACAGGCGTCACGAAAGATAAACTGTTACAATTAATTAAATACGATTTAATCGCTCTTTGTTTTATTTGCAAGCCGAAGTAACAGTATGGTCTACTAAAATCGAAACGCGATGTTATTTGAGTGAAGCTGTGAGTTCACGAGTGTCAATCGTGCTCGTCTCCTTTTCTATCAGGCATCGGTGCACGAACTCGGCTCAGGCACGCGCACCCTGCCTAGTGCCTGGTACCAAACCGCCTTCTCCACTGTACTCGCAACGAAAGCTCATCCGTTATTATTTGTTAGGGTCAAATAACCTCCAACTTTATACACTGCCTGTATTGTACTTTCTATCCGATATCGCCAACCATTACACAACTTTGAGATATAGATTATGGTTTACGAACCATTTGTTATTAGATTTTATACCGTAACAGTCCATTACATAAACCCCGTATCTAACTACACTGCACAAAACGAACGCGAAGATTGGAACGCAAACTTTCAAATAAGGCTATCCTACATAAACTTGAAAACATAAAAGAAGCTTTGTTAGTCACACGATGCATAATGAGAAGATAATAATATGGCGACTAACTATGTTCTTTATATCTTCTTTTTATGTGGTATAAAAATTAGAAACGCATCGTCACAGCTATATTTGGTACAACTTTAGTAAACATAAAAGACAATAAATGGTCGTCGACCTTCTAACTGAACCGCACTGGTTCAGTCAGGTCCTTTTGTGCAAATACTAAAATGGTGACACGCGAATATCAAAACGTACCGATTATAACGGAACCCACTGTCCATTGACTTAATCAACATTAGAAGAAATTTGAAAAACTACAAATGATAAATGATATTTATTTCTGTAAATAGGTTTTCACAATCACTTTTACACGTCTTTTTTTAACTACCTAGTAGATAAGATCGGAGTTTCACTACCTGACTACTCTGAGAAGAAACACCGAAAGAAACTCAGAGGTCATTTTTAAGTCCAGACATTATCTTGGTCAAATCATGTAGGTAAGTCAATCCATGCAGATTAGTGTCTGAGATGGTCTTTTGAGGAAAGAGGAGACCAGATCAGTCAGTGCAAGCATTTGTCAGTAATCGTGAGCTCAACTCGTAACTTGAGGAGCTCCAGATTTAACATAATCTCGTCATAAGCGTGCAGAATATATTTGTTATTAAAACGTTAGGTCAGTTAAATTTATTGTTCATCTTGGATTCACATTTATAAAGTCCGGCTAATGAACGTTTAACTCAATCAACTCGGACATCTTACTTGCTTTGAACGTAAACTCCATGAGGGAACACATAATGCCGCGAACCGCTGACTTTGTGACCGCCATCACAAATAATTTTCTTTTCAAAAATAATTAAACAGCACTGATTTTCAAAATATGGGTACTTATGGTAGAGGCATATGAAGTACTGAGAGCCAACACAACGAACGGTCTGGCTCATTAGAGCGCACCAGTAAACGCGGGGAGAGTGCCCTGCTGCTAGAGATGGGTAGTGGGTTAAAACCCAATCATTCCACCCGGGTTAAAACTGGGTTATAACCCAAATCACCCAGTTTTAACCCATAATCACCCATTTTACTGGGTGGAAATGCTATTGATATGTTTTTAATTGTGTTATGTACTACTAGTAGCTACACGCACTACTAGCTTGTCTAAACTAAAAGCCTGCACATAGAATCAGGCACATTTATTATTTACTTGAAAAAAAAAATCAACGAATTGGTTTAATTTACATCATCACTTGCATCAAAAACACAGAAATAGTTTCCACAATAAGTTGTTTCGTAATCAAGTGTATTGCAGTTTATGGAGAACTAGTAACTTAGACTATTTATTGGTTATTTTTTACGTAAATAACCTGGTAGCAAGTTTGTCATGCTCCCGATGTTACTGCTTGCTGTAGCGTCGAAGGTCGGGTTACCAGCTTCCCTGAAATATGGCGAGGGGGATAGAGGCTGATCTTTGCATTATGCTCGTGAACGGGTACTACTTGTGGTAACTGGTCGTCTGGCTGGCCTTGGTTTTGTTATTATTTTAACTATTAGCTTTTTATTGATTTATTTAACTTTGATGGTCCTAGTTTATCATTTTGTGACATTGTGTCGCAGACTGATAGATATAATCCAACACTACACGTGTAAGCAGGCACGCTCTGAATACCAGGAGATTATTTTTCAATAAGTTTAAATTTGCTTGAGTTTAGGTAGGGTTAATGTCGGTAGCTATAAATTATTATTACTAGAATCCTGTATATTAGAGTATGCTAGCTAGCATCACAGTCTAAAAACATACAGTCGTCCAACGAAGCTGTCTAAAGTCAAAAAGTCAAAGTCAAATCGTTTATTTCAATTAGACCCATATCAGGCACTTTTGAACGTTAACTTACAAAATAAAATAAATTAAGAGAATGATTCTAGTTGCACAAATTAAGAGCATAAATTAAGAGAATGATTCTAGACAGGGTAATCGTGCGGGGTGTGAGGGGCGAGACGCGGGAAAGCCGCTCCCGCACTGCGAACAAACCGATGTTCGTAGTGCGGGAGGTATTATTCAAGTCTAACGCGTGTAGAAGATGTCGGCATTTTTCCAGAGATCAAAGGCGTCATCCTACTGTATTAATATTAATAGGTACTGTGCTAGCATGTAGTAAATATTTTAACGGGATTGATTTATAGTGTTAACTAATTGTACTGATAAATTCAATTTCTTCTAAATTATTACACAAACGTGTTGCTGGGGAGTCTGTTAAGCCACTTCTTTTTCTTAGTGTTTTCGGTACTTTTAAAGCTGGTGTAAAAACTGCCTCATTGCGTATCGCAGGGCAATGTCAAAGTTTCACAAGCTTTTTATACCCTAACTATTTCTGCAAGTAAAGATGTTAAAACTTATTTTTATCATTGAATGCAGAGTAAATTGAACGTGAGCTACACAGTTTATATAAGTTATGTTTGGATGATCGTCGTTCATGAGACGGGAAACTTTCTGCATATTAATTGCATTATATCCGATCATTGTAGCAAACCTGCCTGATCTATATTTAGATAATACTTTTATATTTTTTTCACATATCTAATGACTTAAAAACCGATTTTCTCCCGTCTCAATACTTTTGATTAAGACTAGTTCTGATTATACTATCATTATATTAATTATTCTTTTACTATTTCTACCACTTTTTTGGAAAAAACATGTCCAAAAAAGTGGTAGAAATAGTTTTCTGGTAGGCCATTTGCACAATGGCTGAACTTTATTAAAAGTTGATATTAAAATAGAGGATGTTCTACGATCGAAATGGGTATTTCCGAGACGTAAGAAGCGTAACATTTAACGTTTTTTTTTAAAGTTCACGTTCGTTGTCAGACTCACTGCCTTTTATTGACAAACTTAAACTGCCTGTAACTTGCAGTTTTCGGGGCAATTTTTGCAAATACTTAGTTATTTTGTTGCAATTATAAGTATTGCGAAGCAATAGCTACAGCCAATTTGTTTGCACTTTCTCGAAATGTTTCTATTTCAGTTGACATGTATTACAGTAGTCACTTACGTGGGACACTGTATGTAACTTGTCTGTCACAGTATAGTTACGTTTTTTTTTGTAATTTTGCGCTAACTACAGTCCTATTAAGTGATGCCACCCATCAAAACCGGCCCATTCTTATGTTGTTGTATCACTATTTAATCTGATTTTCCTGTAAGTGTCATAAAATTAAAACCTCCAGCCAGGGTTATTATTATTATTATTTAAAAGCTTAAAAACTAAGCGAATACACGCCCTACATGCGTAAATATTTAAGAATCAGAAATATTTAGTTTTCACCCGGCCAAACCACCCAGTGGGTGGAATGAAACGGGTGATAACTGGGTTATAACCCACTACTGGGTTTTAACCTGGGTGATTACCCATCTCTACCTGCTGCAGCTATTGTTGTCCGTCCCTAGGGAGGGTTGGCCCAGATGTCAACCTATTTACGCACACACGCATAATAAACCTTTTGTTTATATATAGAAGTGACGGGCAAATATTGTTTGATATTACAACAATAAAAATCTTAACTGAAATAGTCAGGTATAAGTATAAGTACTTACTGTTAAGTTAAATCGAGTGGTAGAAATCTGTAGCGAGTTATAAATAACTTCGCTGAATTTAATTGTCGCGAACTAGTTAAGATAAACAGGTTCTCTGAGCTTAATGGGTAGTTAGAGTATCGATACTAAGTATTCAAAACACTATGGTGGTTGAGCTGAAAGCAGAATATTTTATGGTAGTTACCTATACCTTGATACAACGTGATATATTGCAGGTTAACGACTAGATTAGTTTCTATTCAAAACGGCTTTCTACCGTTGATTTCTCTCCCGACTTCACTGTACAAAATGTTTATTACAAGACTTACCAATAAAACATTTCTTGAAATACATTTTTAAATTGGAACACCAATTATTTGAAAAGAAAATTCCAGTATTTTTAAGTTCAGACAGATTTAAAGCACTTTGCCAACATTCTAGGAAACGGGTGAAATAGTCGGTCTAGATAAGTAATAACAATTTCGAAAACCTAAAAAAAATCGACTAGACTACAACTAGTTTAAGTCGGATAGACTACTCTCCGGGACAACTAACAACGAACTAATATTAGGGTAGATGGCAAGTCCCGTCAAGTGTCAACCGACATCAAAACCATTGTTATGCATTTCAGGATGTGCGCTTTGTTGTACCCAGTTCTACATATAGCTCTAGGTGCCGTGGAATCACGATATTGCTTTAAGGAGTCACAGATACAGAAAATTAACAAGCAAAGTCTGAATTATACTCACCGTTATATCCGTGTACAATTGGCTCCAGTTCGCTTATCCGTACTCGTCTTGGTCCATACTTTGCTGGCAACGTATATGTATTGGGATAAATCGGAGTACCGCTGTACTGTTCCTGACGGCTTACTGAACGAGGTAAACTGCCATGCATTCGCGCTGACGGGTCATACATCAGATTGCCTCTTTGTTCATCTAGGCGGTGCAATCGTGGCATTGATCCATGGAACCGAGTCGACTCTTCGTTATAAACGGGACGGTTTCTTTGATCATTACGACTTACTGACCGCGGCAACGATCCATGCATTGCTTCATTATTATAATTCTGATTCTCTCTTGGCTGATCTTGGCGGCTCACTGACCGAGGCAAAGTTGAACGAAAGGAGTCCTCATTATACACAGGATTGTTTCTTTGTTGTTCATTGCGGCTTATTGATCGTGGCAACGATCCATGCATTGCCTGATTACTATAAATCGGATTGTCTCGTTGCTGATCTTGGCGACTCACTGACCGAGGCAATGTTGAACGGAAGGACTCATCGTCATACGCATTATTGCCCCTTCGTTGATCTTGGCGGCTGACTGATCGTGGCAACGTACCGTGCAGGATTGATTGATCATTATAGACAGGCTGATACTGTTGTTGGGCCACATTCTGAAGCTGTTGTGGCTGTTGTTGATAGTAATAAGGCTTCGTCGAGTCAGTGTAATCAATATACGGGTTGTTTCTCTCCCTTATACCATATCCATTATTTTCTGATTGTTGGTAATGATTTAATGCTTGCAAGCTTTGTGCTGGATATCCATATTGATTCGGTTGCCTGCGGTACTTGTCGAGTATATCGAAAGATCTGTTGTGCGGTGCGGAGAAACGATCGGTGGCGAATATCTCGCTCACGGGCAGTGTGCTGCTATTGTTGCTTGCATTACTGCGGTTGCTCCTGTTACTGCTCCTGAGGTTGTTCCGGCTCAGTGAACCGTCACCACGAACACTTAACGTCACTTCCAGTCTCTTTTTGTCTTTCATTATGTCCTCTTTTTACACTTTCGTGAGAACCTTCTTGCTATCACCATTTGTTACTTAATGATGTGTTCGAATTAGAAACGTTGTCAGTCTAAATAACGAATTAATTATAGTTTACGGTGTTATTCAACGAAGCAACATATCACGCTGAAGAAAGTAAATTGCATTTACAACGGCGTACATCATGAACGATGAGTAATGATGATCGTCGATGTATAAGTAAATGACCACAAGCCCGAGAACAAGACGGCCGTTGTTGTAGCTAATTGAGGTTAAAATGGTTTGAACGAAACATCGACACGACTTTCGGACAAAGGTACTGTCAATTCCGTGGCAGGCAATTTGACGTATAGACGAAACAGAACAATATAAAAATTGTAAGGAGAAAACTCATAGATACGTTTAAAGATTAGTGAACTATTACTCTATCAATCACGGCGACCTTAGGATCAACTAGCTAGATAGTATTCTTTTGTCACTATTATACACTACACAATGTTCACAACTTCTGAGTGATAAATAAATTGTAGGTTTATTGACATTTAGTTCGTGATCTTATAATGAATTCGTGAACACGTTTACTCCAAAGAGATATGTAGTCAAAACAGAATCATTTAACAAAATACAAAACCACGATTGGAAATGTAAGTAAATAATTCCTAAATTAGATATACGAACAGCGATGTTGCTTGATAAACAACTTCTTGACATGCAATATCCGCGCAGACTGAGTAGATCCGTTTTAATAAAATTTCCAAGAAAACATTTTTATTTCACGATAAGACACTAACGAAACGTAACCAATTAACAAAGATGACTGTCTGGCAAACTACTTGAACTAATTCGAGTTTAAAGAAACTAAATATTGTTGTTATTATTATTATTATATCACAATTTAATAAGTCTTCCCTCTACTTAAGTGCAATGTTCAACCACGACTGACAATGAGTTTCGATCGAATAATAATTTATTGTTATAGCTGATAAGATAATGTCGTCAGTTCAATAACTCGTATCAACAAACATGTATATTACTCCCTGGGGGCCTATGAGGCACATTTTACCTTCCATGCAACCTTAACCAAGTTATTGTTTGCCAATGTAAAACGTATTTTTTCAATTTGGCATGCCGACCACGTGAATCTTGTGAAGGTACCTACACTAATACTTGAAGCAGGAAAATATTATGACTGTGTACAGTAAACGGAAAATTTGTATACTAGGTCAAGGTTACAAGGTGCTCTCTATGCATTGTTTTGGGTACACCTGAACAAATGGTTTTAATTGAAGCCAGCCACAATACTGTTCGCGCGGATTTTATGATGAGTTCGTCCAAGAAAAAAATAACCTTAATGAGTGCAAACTACGTTTAAGAATATAAATAGTTTAAGATTTAAGGCGAAAGTTTTACTTCAGCGTTGTAAGAAAATAGCGTAAACTCTATTATATGTATTAATACGTGAAGTGATAACATTGGATTTTTCTAAGAATAATGCGCTTAGGTACGGAGTATTGTGAGATTTGACTTAGTTAAAATTTATATGGGAAAGAAAGTTAAGAAAATCGTTTTCAACTGACTAGTACAGGTAAATATTTGGCGATAAGCTTATTAGATGAGCGTAATGTAAACGTTTTAACACGCCACAGGTCGAAGTGTGAAGAAACAAGTTAGTGTTTTGTTTGTGAATCAAACAGAGCTATTATCAACTGGGTGCCGACGCGGTACGCGACCGTGCTTAATTCAACAACTTGTTATATTTACTTAGGACTACCAAAATTAAGGTATCAGTTACTGTGGACACGTTAGAATTAAGTTATTTCGTGAATACGGGTCATTAGGGAGGAAGGTGGGGGAAATAAACATAGAAACTATTTGCTTGCGATGGTATGACACAGGGAAAGTGGGTACGTGTGCAACTGTGCACGTAAATGAAAGGTTTACAACCCGCAATTTTAAAATAAATAGAGCACAGCGTATTACCGCGAAGTTCCGAAGAACATTGAGATCTATTCGAAACAAAAACAGACAAGCAAGTGACGCGTTTATATATTGTAACGATGTAACAATAACTGAGCTTGACCTTCATGCATTGCTTGAACACTAGTTTCTAGAATATCATACATATACGTTACGCTTAACAATAGATAATATTATTTACTCAGAATCGAATGAATAACTCTATCATATTAAGCCATTAAGGTACACTGTTATTTAATTACGTTATCACCAAAACACTAATTCCGGCACTGAATATTTTGACAACTTCATTAACACATATTAAGGAACTAGAATATGAAGGGGGATTACGTCAAAGCACACTGTTTTATGAGTCGAAACGAATGTGATCAGCTTGTGATTCTGACTCATACAATGCCTTACGCAGGTAACACACGATTTCGGCACAGATCACGAATTTCTATATCGTTTAGTTATAAGTGTGTCACGCGACTAGAACACACTGTTATTAATTTTCACTGAAGGAGGAGGTGGAATTCGCTGCAAACTCGGCACAGGTAAACGAAACACTGCGGGGCTTCGTTCAACGGAACGAAATGGCACGCCGAGTGTAGGAGATAAGCTGATAAGGAAGCGATACCGATTTTATACAACGCTAACATTGCGTATTCATTGTAGGTACTTTAGGAAGACCATAAGTAAGTCATGTTTTCAACATCGTCGGTCCCTTCATGTGCAATTTCTTTCAGCGTGTATACTTAGTCGAAATCATCTCTAGGTTAAAGAACTATATGACAGTTAATGAGCACACGTTTTTAAATAGGGGAAAGTTATTAGCCATAGTTAGATGTTTCCCACATAAAAATAAAGGCGAGACGGTGCGTTTGTGTGTGACGCGAGAGTGACAGTCGGGCTCCGTTCGGTTCACGTTCGTGATCGCAAGACGACAGACTATGGTCACGAACGTGTGAAATAATGTCGCAACTATCGAATATCTCAGGGGGAGATCGTGCACCACCAAAGTTGTGCACCGTAATAACAACTAATGAACTGCTTGATTTGCGGGTAATTATATAAAATGTATTTTATGTGCAACTTACCGTCGTGGACATCGTCAGCAGTCTCCTCCTCATCAGTTTTCGGTTCCTCAGATTGCTCTCGTTTTTTAATGGCCTGCAAAGGGAAAATATGCTTTATACGGCAGAAAAGATTCGCTATGGTCTATCTCGGGAGTAAGTAAACAGGCAAATAACAAAAGACATAAGCCACACTGATTACAGCCAGTAGGGAAGTAACTTAAATGTCGCATTACACTACATGCCAGTGAAATGGTATGATCGTGACACGACAATACACAAGCGAAGCAAGCTAAACCAAATGCAGTAGAATCTAAATTGAAATCTTTCGCTAAATGTCTTTCTATCTTGCATACGCATCTCACCCGGGCGAGCCATCCTCCTGCCGCTTTCAAGCACCTCATTTTAATATATACAGATAAAGGAGCACTTTGGAAATGGCCCGGTATTTATTGGTGATTTATTTAACACTACACTTGTATTGAGAAAGCGGCACTTCACTTATCGATTAATCGCGGTACACGAAGCATTGTTAACCGCGACGCGGTGGAAGGCACTCATTTCTGCGAGCCTCGCGGAGGGTCTACCGAGAGCGTTGTGGTCGAGGGCCCGCGCGCATCAGCCCGTAACTGCCGCGGTATTCCAACAATTACCCACGGTTGGGTCGTGCTTACAGAAACGGAGCGATTCACCAAGAGATTTATTACTTATTTACACACTCATTGCGATGTTACCAGATTCTTCACTAAGATTTGAACTAGCATGTGTTTAGAAATATTTTAGACTAGGATAGAAACTGAGTGAAGTGTGAATACTCGCCCCGGTATCGTTTTATGTTAATATGTTCACAGAGTACAGGTGCGATGCGAAAGAGATCTCACGACGCTATTGTTTCTGCTATTCTCTGGTGAACAAGAAATTTCGACGCGGACCGTGCGTCAGCTTTTACCCTTTCGCGTTATTGTATAGTCCGCAATTTAGATGCCATTGTGATGCGCAGCACGATTGCACGATAGCAGTGTATTTAATTGATGAACGATCATGTATAAGATACCGTTGGCAAAAAATATCATCACTTGGTAATTTATGGTTCATGTTGAGAAGCATAACACTATCAACGAAGCATTATTAAGTCAAAATATTTTAACTCAAATTATTTTAGCTATCAAGGCTTTCACTTACATTATTCTATCTATTATCAATGGACACGTATGTCAGATAAAATAAAATTGATAATGCGGTAAGGAAATAATCCCACTGAAAGATTCGTAGAGTCCGTAAATGTTTTTGAATTGTAGGATAGAATTAATCATTGCTTTTACACTGAGGTTTATAAGTTTAATTCTTTTTTTATGGCCAGGAGTAAAAAGACGGTGCTTGCTCAACCAGCGTAGGCATTTTCTTTTATAAATAGGTCTTGCGCTTCAATATTATGATGAAAATGAAAGAAGGCGTAAAAGGGAGGCTCTACGCTGACCGCTTTTCAAGTTAATAATAACTTTATCGTATTAAACATCAACGAAACAATTCTGCCGTGTTTTAACAAGCTTTGAGAACACTGAATTATATTGTTTTAATGAGATTGCATGGCCAAAACAGGAACTTTTTTAAACATGGAAAAGAAGCCTGAGTATAACCACATTTTTCTATTTCTTGTAAAGGTTCAGTTTTGACCATGATAAACTTCTCCTAAAGCGATCATACCTTAACACTAAACATTACAAAGGACATACCAGGGGTAATCTGATCAAATGAAATACAACATTCACAAATATGATTTTATACTGAAAATCATCATGCATTAATGAATGAATTTACACTGCTTTATGAATCTAATTAGAACGAACAGTCGAAGATGATCACACATCGATACAAACTCTACAAAACAAAGCGAGGTTCTGATATAACAATAGTACCTACACATGAAGTTTATAATAATTAGAGTACCATAAACTACTAAAAGTCTTGTCCACAAGGCCGTAGTATAGGTATTATTCGACTGGCCTGTTGGTCTAGTAGTTAGTGACCCTGACTGCTATGCCGGAGGTCGTGGGTTCGATTCCCACCCAGGGCAAATGTTTGTGTGATGAGCACGATCATTTGTTCTGTGTCTGGGTGTAATTTATCTATAACATGTATGTATTTAGAAATATATAAGTATGTTTATCAGCTGTTTAGTACCCATAACACAAGCTCTTAGCTTAGCTTGGGACTAGATGGCGTTGTGTGAAAAAGTCGTGGAATATTTATTATATTTATTATTGAGAAAATCTAATACCACACACCTCCATTTAAGGGCCACAAGATTTTTAACGAAGTAAAAAAATTCAGAAATTGTTTCTACTAAATATGGATTGTAAAAGAGAGGGCAGAATAGTAACGCAGAGGTTAACCGAACAACATAACTTTAAAGAAGATCTTAACGTAAAATAAAAATATTGTTTGTTGCATTAAAACACTTGTTTTTTTTTACTGATATGAAACCAATAATAGGCTATCCGACAATATGGAAAATTATTAATTATTTATTGCCATCCGCGTAGGTTTTAAAAGCAATGTTCATTAAAACACATACAAAGTTTTATCACATCAGATGTGTGTTTTGATATTTTGTGTAAACATTCTTCTGTCATAGCTCGAAACGACTTGCTCTTCAATGTTTTTTATAAACATGTGTCAAATCTCGGCTGACTCGGCACCACATTTTAGTAAGCGCTTTGACAGCTTAGATAATAATCAGTGCAAAATAAATGCACATGTAATGTTTTTTAACGAAATACTTAAAATTAAATAAATGAAATATTATTTGTATGGTCCTTATACATTATACCATATAACAAATAATAAATAATGGGAGACGGTTTTTAGAAAATAGAAGTTTTTAACAAATAAATTAGAAGTCACCTACTTTAAAATCCCATTAAAACTTTTGTTTGGAATTACCCCTGTGTTACTATTGTATTATAGTAGCAACTTGTGGAATTATCGGACAAGACTTTATATTACATTGGTACGTCGAAAATAGATGCATTTTATAATGAAAAATACACAGTACACACACAATTCTGTAAAACAATTAATTTGATATAACATAAAACCCCAACAAATTAAAAGTTAATGAAAAATGTATAAACATGCAAACAGAGAATTTTAGTGATTTATAATATGTAGTTTAGTTAAAGATTACTCATAGAAATTACCACCATGATGCAAGGAAAACTGTACTTCAAAATTTATAATTGAAAATAAAGAACAAAAATTTTAAAAAAATAAGTTTCGAATATAACATTTTACATTCTCATATTCCAATTTCAATTTTGATAGTAAACTTAGGTCTTTTTACGGCGGTCTGGTTTAACCAACAACTTGCTCATAGAACAAGAAACGCTGCGTTTGCGCATTATCCATCAGTGAACGAAATTTCGCGGAAAATTACGGGTTGTAGGAGAGTTGTTGGTTTATGTTAACAGCTGTAAAAAAGACCTTTAGTATGAATGTAACTAGCACCTTTCGAGCAAGCAAGACTAAGGTATGTTCCGATACAATTTAATAGAAATGTCAACAAACGTTGAACAAGTGGGCACAAAAAAATGTAAATTCGTTTAAGTACTGATTGAGTAATTAATTATTTTATATCTTAAGGTGGATGTGCAAGGGTAGCCCGTGAAATTCAAATTTTCTTGTGTCTTTGCTATTTGCCGTTCAGTATCAGGCTGTCTGTTAAACAAAATATTATTTGCGACCGTAACATTTAGTGTTTACAGAATTATAATCATTCAAATCAATACGACAACCCTCTAAGTTCACATAATCACATTGAATGACTATTTCATATAAAAGTCATTAAATGGGATTAAACTAACTTACAGGGTTGTATTGGTGATTTTAATTATGATTACTTAGATAAGCCATAATGTGTAAACTGAACGGAAAATTGCAAAAAACATAAGAAAAAATTGAATCTCGCGGGCCATGCTGGCATTTCCACCTTTTATGTTAAGCGCCATATGTTTCTTTTTCTGAAACATATTTATTTTGATTGCATTTCTATTAAATTAGATTGGAACAGAAGATACAAACAGTTAGTTAACAGGCTGTAAGTACATATAATACAATGCATTATGAAGACGGTAGCAGCACCTGCGCAATAAGGTCTCGCGCACGCCTTGCGTCGATCTGATTGACGCGTTTGTTCTTGAGGTGGTGGGGGGTGTCGCGGCGGTGCAGCCGGCCCGCCTGCGGGGGGGCGCCGCGCTCCTCCACCGTCGCGCGCCACGCCACCCGCCGGGGGCGCTACCCGCACCACCACCGGGGGACACCCGACACACATGTACCCAACAGTCATATCTCGAACGACGCTAATCAAATACTGACATGAGTTGTGTTTTTTTTTTTATATTTAGGGCGTGACTATAGCCGCACGATCGGTGTCGATGGATCAAGTTTTTTTTTTTTTCAAATTTATTAGTTACGAATCGAATTGTGTTTCAAATAAACTTACCTGACAGTCTTAGACAAAATCTTGTCGCATGATATTTTAATTTACCAAGCACCGGAGTAAATACCCCAGTGATTAAGAACTCACTCTTTCTCACTTAATCTCTGGGGTACTTCAGTGATTGAGTAAGCAAAAATATCAATTTGATCGACATCGATAATCGCGGGGTTTTGGTAGAACCCCAATATTCAAATGAACGAGAAGTTACTTTGTAAGGCCAATTGCATTCGAGATATGACTGTTTACTTAAATCCATTATCCAGTGTAAATGTATAGGATTATGATAGAATATGCTTATGAAAATCAATGTTACCTTAAAGTATATTATGGGATCATTAGATATGCAAGTTGTTAATAGGTCATTTTCAAATATTGTAAATAAGTTTTCATTGGCATATTTCTATTGTTTAACATTAGTTTTAAAATAAAAGTAGTTATAAAATTAATAATATAGATACCGTCGCAGATTCCAAAGTTAATTTGTTATTTCATAATAAATCATGTTAATATATAGTTTCCTTTCCTATGTTAATTGTAATTCTAATACATTAGAAAGTTATGTATTTCTATAACAAGCAGGACTAAGGGGGAAGTTTCTACTTTCTGAGTAACATGGTAATAATAATCCCAGGCGAATAGTCAAATCAGTCTGTCCCAAATATATTTTAACCTGATTCAGTCATTTTTTACAAGCTTTTTCATTACAATTGCAAAATAAGGTCTAGATTCCATGATAACCACCGGCAATGGGATCCCGAGAGTCTGTCTCGCCCATCGACGATTCCGTAAAATACTATTAAACTAAATTATTTTGTCAACGCTTGATTATCTTTACTTGAAATAACATAACAAGATTTATTGCAATGGTTTCTTGCCGACTTCTTTAAAACTGAGCTATAAACCTTAGTGACATTGGTTTATGTATCATTTAAAGGATTTTATCGCTTTCCAAACTTCGTAGTTATTCCCACTTTATAATATCAACATTAGGCTCCTGATATTTATTATTTTGCTTGTAATCTAGGTGAACAAAAATTATTTGTAACAGTTACAAATTTCAGTTCAGTTGGTGCCTAAAAATTTGCAGCTGCAGTGGCTAGATAGACGAAGTAGCGGAAATAGTGTTCATTGTTCACAGTTTTGGTACAGAACCCCAAGAGTGCGCTGCTTACGAACGAGAGATCACCGCGTTTTCAAAGCATGCGTTTATTCTACAGTTGCATGGCTTTAGAATCGTAAATGGACCTGTAGGCGCTTCTAATCTTGCGTTATCATGGAATCCGGTTCTTATGTGACGTACATTTGTTATTGTATCATCGATAATGCTTGTAAAAAGGTACATAAAAAAGGTACTATGCGGTGTCTACATAACTGCTCGACTTTTGTCAAAAGACGCGTGCAACCGCCACAAAACGAGCAGCGTGTAGGCAACTATAAGTTCTCATACTATGTTTTAAATAGGCTTACCTCTAGTTCGTCAGAATCGTCGTTCTCATCGTTTTCACCTTCAGACGATTCTCGATCAGCCGCCGTCTGGGTGTCGCTGTCCTCTTCTTTAGTAGACTCAAGAAGAGGCTGTGGTGTATGCACCGGCTGTAAACAAAACTTTAATTAGTATGCAATTATCTATCTTATTCATTAATGTACTATGGATGGATGACTTACAGCTAAAAGAAACAGAATAAAAAATTGTATGTGAAATTGACAGCCAAATAAGTCATCACTTCTAAAAAATACTTAAGAAAAAGAAAGAGTGTAAACAACACAACACTGCTACCAAAACCTGTTCTTAAGGGCTTATTCTAGACGGTCTTCTCATTATATTTGTAAAGTATCCATTAATAATATTCAACAGCGAAGTTATTAGCGTTTCTTTAAATCCCAAAAAGTTACCCAATTTACTGAAATATTGTACAGGCTATTCATGACATAGTAGTATTCATTAATCGTCATCTCACGTTCGCGTGATCTCGCTCAAGCATGCCCCGCCTCCCGCCTCCAACAGCTGTTTTCGTTATTTAAGTCTAAATAGTGGTGGTGTAGTATAGTAATATTTAAAAATTGAACTTCGTTTTTTTTTACTTTTGATTACGCAAATATGATCAGTAACAGGTACGGATACAGCTCATTTTTTGTACTTATCAAAAATAGGGGTGAAAAAATGCATGTTTTTCCACTTAAAGAAATATCAACTTAATTCCAGTTTTAATTAAGTCGATTTCAGAATGACTAGTACTGTTAAAGAAGTCAGAAAAATGTCTGAAGTTGTAGTGCAATCTCAACTTTATTTGTGTGAGTAATTGAGTATGTATTAAAATTAGTGTTGCAAAAGTGTTTGTTTACATGGTCTCGTAACTTTGCTTTATTCATTGAGGCATAAAATCAATACAGTTTATTTACTCATCGGTAGTTAACAAACGCCATTAACTCTCGCTAGTCATAAATGTGAAAGTTAAATTAGAAAATTGTGGATGAACATCATGGATAAACTTTATGATTAGTAAGTAGGCTATAAAAGCAAGATTGTGAACTGAAATAGCTACTAGTCACCCCTAGTTATTAATTAAATAGGAAGTGGTACGGCAGCGGTAGGTTCCTAGATTCCGCCTTTCAAAACTTGGAGTTACTCTTTACACCTTTTTAAAATACTGATATAGCCTAGAGGTTATATCAGTAAAGTTTAGACAGCTCAAATATCCTGATAAGAATCAGAATTCTTGTCAGCATATTTTTGCTGTCTAAACTTTGAAGAGTTTAAGTTGTATTTTAGACCACCAGGATAATAGTAATAATATTTATTTCTGCAAATAGGTCCATACAGTTTTCACGTCATTTTTTTAACTGGACGGTGAGGTCGGTTTCACTATAAGTACTTAGAGAAGAAACAACGAAAGAAACTCGAGAAGTCTCAGTTCTCTTTTAAAGTCCAAACATTATCTTGTCAGATCATGTAAGAAATGACACAGATATGAGTGTACCAGTTCAGTCAGTGCACGGTTAGATACCTACACGACTGCGACACGACTTATTATACACCATACAAAAATTACAAATTATAATATAAGGGCTACATAGAGTGATACAATGGGGCACGAGACTTGCAACAGCGACAGCGGGGCGGTGCGACGCTACACTGTGCAATGCTTTTGTATGCATCGCTATCGCGTTGCGTCGCCATCGCTCGACCGTGGCACGAAACTGACGAACTGACTGCACGCGACAGCGATGTATACAAAAGCATCGACCAGTATAGCATCGCTTGGCCTTCGCAAGTTTCGTGCCCCCAGACTTAATTATGATGCGTTCGTATGTAAAGTACTTAAATACTTACTTCAATAGTTTCCACGGGCACTTGTACGGGTTCAGGTGGAGACATGGTTATCCCGTTAGCCGTCGGCTGTTCCTGCTTTGCCGCCAGCAGTGCTGCGGCCTCGGGTGACCGACCAGCAAGAAGCTTCTGTGCTTTCGCCTTCAAATCCTTCGGGTGAGGTGTATTTTGTCGAACGAACGGTGTCTGCGAAAATTTAAACTATATTAGACAGGGGTAAACCAAAAATAGTTGCATTAATTTCACTTACTGCGTCACAGCGTTTGTAATTGAGAAAATAAACATGCTCATGCGTTGTGTACGAAAAATAAGTGTATTTAAAGTAAAAATAAAAGCTTACGGCAAGACTATTCGTTAAATCGCAAGAGAAAAGTTAATTTGTTAAAAGAAAAAAAAATATGTTGTTTATTATAAGGTTTATGTAAGTATTAAAAAAGCAGCAAAATTATGTTACTTTTGTTAGTAGATAAAACAAATAAATACATATAGAATGCTAAGAATATCATTTGCAAATTGCATCATTCAAAATAACGCTGTGCAATGTGCGTGTATTAATTTAGTGTGAGATAATAAAAAGATAAATATCTACGAAGCAAGCCAGTGTGTAATCATATTATGTTAATTATACTCAAGATTATAATCTTCAGTATAAATGGTATCTAACGAAATGCGAAATATTTCGGTACTACAATCACAAAAACATACACAAAAAAATATTTAAATAAAAAAAAATATTAATCCATGTTATGAAGGAACTCAATGGGAACCGAGTAATGCTTAGATTCCTGACTCTGAAGTACCGAAATATGATTATTGTCACTTAACCTATTAACCGCATCATGTCGTAATGTGTGAGACGAACAGAAGTGATTCACAGGATATGATATCACACGTAGTCTCTTCTTCGTGACATAACGACGTCTCTTGCTGGTAAAAAGCTAATCTACTCTAAGTGCAGTTCAAATATTGTGCGCAATGTGGTATTAGTTGAGAGGAATATTTTAAAACAGGTAGTATGGTTTTTGATGTGATTAAGATTGCAAGACTTTTGGGGAGTGGCAGGGAATTTAAAACTGTTGTTGATAAGCGTTATTTTGTGCCAGGTGTGGTCAGTGTTACGTAACCTTAAATTTTTGATACGTGTGTGTTATCAAATTCACAGAAAAAAAAATGTGTTTGCAAGTAAAAACAACACTAATTTGTCTATGCATTAGTCTACTTCCAAAGAAAACAAACTATTATCTAAATACTGATAGAGCAAGAGGCTTAGTGGCGGACAGCGCATACTCAACTCTATGGTAGTGCATTCACAATATAGTTTTAAAATATTTTGAGTGTATTTCGTTGCAGGTTACACTGCGGGTTTCAACAAAACGGTAATAAAGATCTGTGTTTACAGTTGCATTATGATAAAGAAAATGACTTTCAGACTAAACTATTAATAGGTTGTAAAAGTAACGAATGCCATAAAAATCTCTTTTATGCATCATTCTTCGACCAAGAGATAATGTGCAGGTATTGTATGAAATATTTGTTTCGAAACATGAACGAGGTTGAATTATTTGAATAACTTGTCTGTGGTAGACCAGCCAGTAAATACCTAATTGAAACATTTTACTGTGTATTAGTTGGTAGTGTTATTTGTGAATGCACCCCGCGAGACGCTTTGCCGCATACCTCCGCGAGGTTAGTTATAGAGAAGGATAGTCGTTGCAGGGAACTCCTCCGCTGTGTTGTGACTAGCTTGCGAACTACGTTTATAGGCCGCCTGAAGGCAAGCATCGACTGTTGTGCGAAGAACGAGTCAGAGGGCATCACGTCCTCACTCTCCTCCTGAATCGATGGAACCTTAAAATTAAAATTTGTATGTTCCAGGAACACTTCACGACCAATGCGGTTCTACGAATAAAAATATCCTGTTGTTTTTGTTAAATGTATAAGTAAAATATTAAATATTTACACAATACAATAAAAATGGTCATTTGCGCAGTGTTTACTACTCACTTTTCCTACCTATACTTATAATTAAATGATTGATATTAAAAACAATGCATTATTGCAACATATTGCAATAATGAGACTTATTATTTTTAACGTCTATAATATAATTGGAAGGATAGATATTAAAATACAGGCTGGTTCTAGCGTAATGCTGATTTTCTTACCTACCAAGAAACATACGTCTTGATTAGAGGAAAAAAAGCTAACTTATTATAATCAATTGTAGCTTCCGAAACAACTAAGGCTGTTATAATTTTTCGTCTATGTATAGAATAGAATACTCTTTATTGTAAACAATAAAAACATATTTACAAATAATATTGTAAGAGCAACAGGGTTACAATGGGTGGCAAGGTCTAGTACGATATACGGTCTGAATATATGTATAAAAACTATGGCTATTCATCAAACACAAGCAGATATCGTGTGTGTTGATAAATTAATATACAGTAACAAATACACATAGTCTGAACAGATAATAAAAATGATAAATTAGGAAATATAATGCATAAGTAATTCTTATTTGATTAGAAAGGTATTTGGGGTGTATTTCCAATTCTTTCTCTCTATTAACAGTTTCTTTTTTTATTTCCATCAAAATATCTGACAGAGGTATAATTAAATAAAACATGCAAATAAAAGATAAACAATAATGAAAAACTCAAAGTTTATTGCTTAAATAAACATAAAAAAGGATTAGTATTCTGCTTACACTAAATAATACTGAAGTTTGTTAAGGCAACTATTATAATTATAATGCAGATCGATTGTCACCAAACCGTTCATTAAGTGTACTCCTACCTCTATAATACAAGTCGAGAATTGCATTTTTTTGTATTAAACAAATAACAAAAACATGCTAAATATAAGCGTTAATAACATTTTTACAAGTATGTAGTAGTATATCGTTTATTATTGAGATTATTCTAAAGCTACAAGTATAGTACTCAATGCTAGATAAGCTCTGTGCCTCGATAGATTATCGCGTACATGTATTCTGAACCAAGAGCCTAAAATCCTCCACCTTGATCTAAGCGTGTCACCAGCATTGTGGAAGCATGAGGAAACATTATATCGGAAGTGATTGTGAGCGTACCTAGTATTAAAGTTCGTTTTCCGTTTATTTTTATACCATCCCTTAGAGAATATACAACAGCATAGGCTCACCTCTTTGAGTTCGGGTATATCTTCTGTGAACTTGACGGAGTGCGTGCGCGAGTTTTCTTTCTGTTCCCAGTTCTCGTCGTCCGAATCCCGGTCGCGAGACATGGTTGATTCTGTTGGGACAATTCAGTTAGTGGAATGCTGGGAAACATGTTTATATAGGGTGACTGGTAATTAGTGACCGATACTTAAACACGTGATTGTACTCACGAATACGAATAACTTTCGCAAAGAAACTTTTTTTATACTCCTTAACTTTTATTTAATTCAATTACGTCAGTACTGCACAACGGGAGCGGTGCGGGTGGCGGGGGAGCGTGTGACGCTACTACAACTAGTAGATTTTGCCCTTCTCGAGGTCAGACTATCAGCTGATAGATCGTGCCGATTCGTGCCTACTGTGATCGAGCTCAGGCGCGCGCGCGGAAATTTTAAACAGAGTTTTTGTTATTTTGTTGTGTTATATAGTTATTGTGTATAAAAAAAAATTCTTTGGGAAAGTTTATTGAAATCATGAATACAATCACGTGGTTAAGTATCGGTCACTAATTACCAGTCACCCCATATGCTTAAAGTACACATGACTGTTGATATAACTATGCAGGCTAGAAATTAAATTATTGTGGATAGTGCAAATGCGTTCCCGCTAGGCAAAAGTCACGAGGAGAAACGCCGTGTGACTTTAGTCTGAAGGAGTACGGCAGATTAATCCTCACGCTTCAAAGTGGTAGACATCCATGAGGATTTTCACACGTAAATAAAAAGGCTAGCAGTTATCTTGTTTTCACAGCCAGGCCAGTGCACTCCTAAGAGTCATATTGACATTGACTACACAACCCAATTAAGTTAGATAAATATCCATTATTTTATTCCATTGAAAACAAAAAATCAGATGCTAGTTAGCTATCGAACCTGCATATAATTTTATCCCAGCCGTTCTCAGTACGTTATATTTGGAATACCATATGATTTCACTAGCAGCTTTACTGTAAGTTTCTATACTTTAAAATGTTTTCCCCCTTAGTAAGTCTAGTTCAACATAGATGACCATAAACAATCACAACACAGCAGCGCTACGTCACAAACCAAACAAACATTGAAAGCGAAAATGATATAACATTATCACACGTTGCGTAAAATGTATATCAATGATAGATTAATGATTATAATGTGATAAGTATCCATTGTAAATTCTGTAATCATACTTAAACCAGCCTGCACCCTAATTTTTGTGTAACACACCATTCTAATTCTGAAAAAAATCAAATTTCATTTGCTTGACCACATAAACAACGCAATGAATGTTATTGAATCGTGAATTTTATAGTCAAAAAGAAAGAGAAAAATATCCCACGTGTAAAATAAGGGTGCAGAATGTATTTAAGTAGGCATTCATGTTAAAAAATAGGTACAAAAGTCAATAAGTACTAAAAAACACTACAGTTCTATTCAGTGCAGTGCTATAGCATGATGTCCATGAATTGCGTTGTGTCGTAAAAATAATAACAGTGCGAAATTGCCATAATAATAAAGTGTATCTTCATTTCAACCTTGATAAAGTCGCGCGTCCATCTGATAGTAGAACTGGCGCGAGGTTTTTTCATTTTGCTCAGTACAAATAACACCATTGAGTTTGAATAGAAAATTTAAGTACAGTATGCTAATAAATTTTAACAACATGCCTATGTTATCTTTTGTGTAGATAATCACGATGGGGTTATACATCAGCAAGAGCGATCGATGCTTTTGATTACTAAACTGTTTTCATTGAAACAAATATTACTTACTTTTATAAGTAACTAACTGATCCTAACTTGATTTAATTTACAAATAATTATTGAAGTCTAATAATCCAGAAAACAACTGACTATCTTATAAAATAGAAGAAAATAGAATACTATATGGCAAAATTTCACAATAATTGGTTAAGCAGTTCTGAAGTTAATGGCACATTTTTATATGTGAAGATTAAGACTGACAAATGCGTGCACTGACGGGCAAGACAACGTTGGACCACCTCACACATTAATCTGCATGATCCTCATACATACAATCGATCTGTTCATAATTGCCTGATAAGTGACGCCTAGGAGTTTTTGAAGTTAAAAAAATATCTTGCTTTGCTGCTTAGTTGCTTTAAAAGACTATTAACAGATAAAGAAAAAATAAGACAGGCAGTTATTATTTACCCAAGCACTAACATTTTACAATCAAATGGACGCGCATAAATTTCCATAGCAGATTCTATAGCCCGCAAAGGTTTCAATTCTTTATTGTATTGTAGAGATACTTTTGTGAACCTTACCTCTTCTATCTAGCTCTTGCGATTGTGAATTAAATCTGTGATCCCTGTACCAGTGTCCACTGCCGACCTCTGACGTGTGTTCCAGCTCTATTCATGTGTGACAAGTGCATTTAGTATATATACACAGCAAAAACAAAACAAGAACATAACAGAGACAGTTCACTATACTCCAGTAAATAAAAACTGCTAAGTTGATTTAACAAGAAATGCCACCATGAATCACTCAATGCGAATTATGTAACAACTTTTGCAATTCGATGTACGATTAAACATTTTTGTGTTGCGTAAAAGGATGTCCAATTCTTAACGTTACAATGGTCCATTACATTTATTGAAAACCGATTCATTGGTACTTTAGTACGCATAGCATCAACCTCAGGTTGAATGATATTGAGACGCCAATAACAAAACACGGTGATCCTTTCGATAACCAATGGCATCGTGTTCACACTTTCGGGTATAATAAGGAAGGATTTAATATTCTAAAGAAACCCAGTTACTATTGTGAACTGTCCCTGATTTTGCATAATTAAACAAAAGCACGAAAAGCATTTGCAAAGAAAGACGACATTAATAACGTACCAAAATGCTCACATGAAAGCAAACATACAATGGCAGTAATATTCTTAACTATGCTATATTGATAGGAATATATTACATTTGCTTTACAATACAATTTCCTTATCAACTCACTATTATATAATATAATGGAGTCGAAAGGAAAAATAACAAAAGGAAGGAAAAGAATCAAATGAAATTAAAATGAGTTTTAAATACGAAAATCAAAACAAATTGATAATGCAAAGTACTTTCAACTATCAGCAGATAATATTATAAGAGATCAAAAATAAATCTGAAGCTAATAATATTGACAATAACCAGTGTTGATAGGCAAAGATGAAGATTGTATGAACCACCTAAGTACTAAAGATATTTCTACGAGCAGGACACCAAAAGCGACACCATGATAAAAATATAAAGCCACGTTCATACCTGGTTGTTGTGTATAACTAAGCTGAGGTAGTAAGAAGCAAGTAAGAACATTTTCCCCTGTGGTCTCGTCTCTGTCCGTTTGGAAGGTCAAAAGAGGTTGCGCTTGATTCTCCGATAACCACACCGCTTTCAGTTCCAAATTCACTAATGTATAGGGTAAGTACTGTAACCTGAAACATTATAAAAAAGAAAATATTATAGACTACCTCATTAATCTAATGGTCGGAAGCGCTACTATCAAGAGAGTCCCTGGGTTTTGATTACTAGGTAAAGTGTTTTTTGAGTTTTTCTATCAGAAACTTAGTAGTTAGTAGAGTCTGGATCCGAGCCCATTTGATGGTGATAGGGTATCCCCTCAATAAACATAACAGGCGAAATGTGTTTGTACACCTCTGCCTAACCTTTCGGCGAATACATATAGGCAGTATTTAAGACCCTGTATTGGTGGGTGACCCCTAATACAAGGTCATAAAAATAAGTGGCAAAATGTGGATGTTTGTAACTTTGTAGTGTACACCCCATCATATAAAATCAAAAAATCATATAAAATCTTTTCGAGATAATTACGCAAAGCATCATTTTATGTAACATCGTAGTATCTACCAATCACAATTAACATCATGTAATCTGTCAGGTTACATTACATAATGATATTATTTACGTGCCTAAAGATAAATACACAATTCGATGTCAGAACTTTACTATCAGTAACAAAAATTAACTCAGGGTACTTCCAATTTGATTGTTAATTGTTGCTATTTAGAGAAATTCGTCACAGTTATTCAAAGCTTATCAATAAAATAAGCAATTGTTTATCTTTGCTATGCAACTTACCTATTGCCGCTTACATCCAATACATGCAACGATTTACAATTTCCCAGTTCGTTCGGTAATCTCGTAAGTTTGTTATCTCTTAGGCACAACACACCAAGCAAAGTCATATTACCGATCTCTAACGGTATTTCAGCCAAGGTATTCCTATCTACATTCAGTACAGTCAATTCATTGAGATTCCCTATCGACTTAGGCAGCTCCATTAAAAAATTCTCCGTTAATATAAGCTCTTGTAGATTTGTACACCTGGAAGAGAAATACGGAATCATTAGCGTTATAAATAGCTCAAGATAAACTAACAAAATGAAATATATGTTAAACAGTGCGATATACTAACCTTCCTACATTTTCGTTTAATGTATGTAATCTATTTTGGTCCAACTTCAGTATAGCTAACTTGGATAAATCTCCGATACCATTAGGTACAGTTTCCAGCATGTTTTGGGAGAGATGTAAGTCGGTTAAGGAGCACAGCCCTCCAATCTCTTCAGGTATTTTCTCTAGTTTATTCTCACTCACATCTAGACATATTAGTGCCTTTAAATTGCCAATTTCTGGGGGCAGATACTGGAGTTTGTTGTGGTCCAACCATAACTCTTCCAGGGCGGGCAACTCTCCGATGAAACCTGGCTGAAATTGATAACGCGACATGGTTATTTTAATAGGAAAAAATAATTTAAATACAAAAAAAATCGTCAAGTAACATACCAGTTCCTCAATGTCATTGTCACCCAGATCTAACCTCTGCAATCTAGTAAGATTCTTCAGCGACTCAGGCAGCGATTTGAGTAAATTTTCTCTCAGCTCAAGCGACTGAAGTGAGATCAAACTGGAAAGGAAAAGATATAGCTTTACATTAAAACGATTATACATAGCATATGTAAGGCATATATTCAATAGCACGTAACCTTCGCTACCCAACAATAATTTGATGAGACAATTCACCGAGGTGGAAACACAATGGAACGACAATCGCGGTAAAAACGACTCCCACTGCAACATTGCAAGGTTAATTTAACACTAATATTTTCTTTTTATCATAGACGAAACACCTTATAAAACACTTTAATGTGATTTTCAGACTATATTCGCTCCCTATAAGCCCGGGTGCATATAAGATTGTAAACGAAAAACAAATGATATTTCTCATTTATTTCCTTGTTTACATTCTGGAAATACATTCCAAAACAAACATAAAGTCGCTTTGTTGAACATTGATTTGATTTAAGTATAATACTGCAAAAAATGACAAGAAATTCCAAAGAATTCCTAAATGCATTGTGGGAAACAAATACGGAAATGTTTTATCTAACAACTCATTTCACTTTATGTCAGGAACTAAAATGATTTTCATAACAAAATGAAATAACAGCAAGGAAGTAATTATTATTCTGTAATATCCGTCCGTACAAGGAGTTATAACGTCACAGGAAAATGAAAATTTTCTCTGCAAAAAGAGTCCTCGCAACGGCAATAAAAAGATAATGAAATGAAGACTTTGAATGTTCGTCAGAGTCAAAACTTGGGAATACGAATTTATGAGTAGTCCTATTTTCAGCTCATTGTTGAGCAAAATATAAGTAACTATGCCAGCGGTTGCGTCCGTGGTTAGATTTCATTTTCCACGGAAAATATTACGCGGTACATTAGATGGTTTTTTAGCCAAAAGTATTTCGAGGTCTTGGAAGGAGAACTCACACTTAAGAACTGTAACAGAAGTTATCTTTCTTCACCAACATCTTGTGATGTTAATGAAATAGCAGAATTGTTTGGCATAATTATCTGATTCTAGTCTCGATCTGACGAGGCTTATTGCAAAACTACTTAAGACATGCACGTAAAATACCTAGTAGAAGAAACGGAATTCATATCGGGAGGCGGCACGTAAAACGCGACAGAGTATCCTACTAGACACGTACCTATGTCTAGCCGGTTTCAAAAGTATTTAACACATACATTTTTAAGTAGAAGTCTCGCCAACTGACAGAAAATTATCCTGTTAGGAATGTGGAAGAAACCCTTTTGCAGAGTGGCATGTTATTAAAGTTTGAAACAGGTTTTAATACATTCAATCCGCCAATAAAGCGAGTGTTTCTTATCAAAGTAAACTTTAGTGTACGAGTAAACAAACATTGTTTAACGTTTACCGAATTCCCTTTTTACCTGAACGAAAAGTAATATGATTTTGTAAAAAAAAAACTGTTTTGCAAAAAAATAAAACCGACTTCAAGAAAACCACTAACCGGTTTAAAATAACTCTAAATTAAGTCGGTTTTATTCTTTACAAAAAAAGTTTTTTATTTTTCCATTTTTAGTTGTTCCCATATTAATATTGTTATTGTTAACAATACATGTCATGGTAATAGGGTTATCCACTTATCCCTAATAAATATAACTTAACATACCTAACCGTCGAAATCTAGGTATATTGTACACATCTGCGTACCCCTCAGAGCATACAGGCGTGATGATACGTCATGATGTTGTAAAAACAATAAACATCCAAGCGATTCCAGCAATCACGACAGATTTGCCGTCTATTTTTAAAGAGTTCCATTGTAGGCATATCTCCGAACATCAGCACCAGATCTTCACCCAATTAAAATGGGACCACGTCAAAAGTATACTCTTTCAAATAAAAAAAAATTGAGAATTTTGAGAATCGATCCACAAATGGGGGAGAAATTAGGTAAAATACATATAAAAAAGAAAAAAATACATTCACACGAACATAGAACCTTCTCCTTTTTTTAAGTCGTTTAAAAGGGTGCCTGGGCTATATCTGACTAATAGTATGATTGTGTTTAGTGCTGTTTTGTTTAACTTTATGTGCATTATATAGATTACTTTATATGTTTATGCAAATATTACTTACAGAAAAAAATATAAAAATTTGCGAATCGCGTAATTTTTTTTAAGAAAATTGCAAAAGACTCGCCAATGCAAGATTTAATTTTGAAAACAAAGAAATACATTTCTTACTAAGTCAAACTGAAGTTTCCCTTCGGTCATACTCGTTATTTGCTGGATATAAGTATACGTGTACATATTTTCTGACGAAAATTTTAAGACGAAAGGTAAAACCACAAGTGCCACCTTTGCCATTCTTCTGCATTAAAATGTACAAAGACTGACACAAATAAAAGTGGTGTAAAGTTGGTCTGTCGTCAATTTCCAGAAAACTGTTGCAATCCGCCGACACACCATTCCGGGAAATTAACAGTCACATAAAACCAAAGTTGTATTTGGATATTACGTACTGGAAGTCAGACAGATTTAAAACGTTAATTATCTTCCTTTACAAGTCTTGGCACAGATTAAACAACCGTCTGAAGTTATGGTGTTATGAAAAAAAGCCCTATTGTTTACTGATAATACGTGAGCACACGTCATGTTTGTTTAGAGCCTGAGGCCACATTCCATAGTCGATGTCATAGTACTTAGCGTTGGTTTTGTCCTTGTACTACAGCATAGTCTGACTCACTCTAAGCCCGCTTATATGAACTCAAGTAATTGGAATATGGAGTAAACATCACCCATGTACCTGTTACAGTTAGCACGGTTCAATGTTTGTGACCCAAATACAGGAATAGTGAGTTAATAAAGTTGTACTCTTGATAATTAGGTAGGTTATGTTAAACCGCAACAATCACAAAAATATTTTATGATGTCTGGAAATTAGGTTTATTATAATAATAAAAGCAAGACGTCTTGAAAACAGCTCTGGCTTGGATGAGACGTAATATGTCAATTAAAGCGTAAAGGAAAACATTCTTCAGTCATTATAGCAACAGGTTGTAGCAACGACGCGCGACTCATGCAACGTAACGTTACACGCCTCTTACAACGGATCTACAACTGAGATGACCGCACAATTTTTTTGTTATTATGATATTATACTCGTAAGAGTACACAGTTATTCCAGTTATCACGGCTACAGTAATTTAGTTTTCCTACTGAAATGTGTTGGATTTTATGGGCAATTGTATTTTTTTAAACCCACGTAGAGATAAAATTTTATTTCAGGAAATAACCCGAAAAAATATTTTCTGATTAGGCCAATATTAATTGATTAAAATATAATATATTATAAACAATAAAAAATATGTGAATATCCGTCCGGTTTTTTATCTGGCTTCTTTTTGAGTATTCTAGATTTAAAAGTTATCTTCTACGCTTTACAATAAAATAAAGGATATTTACTGGAAATTGTATATTTTTTAATAATAATTATGATTATACATACTGATGAGCTTAAGGGGTTTTACACACGGAGTAACTTTAGTTAAGGCAACTTTCAACTTTTTGAAAGGTTTCTTTACTTTCATAAGCTCGAGTTGCTTTGAGTGCGTAATCCCATTTGACCAAAGAGATTTAAAAACTATAGAGGGGGCATGCGAAGAAATGTCATACAAAAACTGTGATCCCATCTCTCAGTAACGCCATCTAGCATTAAATAGCGATATTAGAACGGCAACGGCAAACTCAAGAATGAAATTGACTAAAATAATAATTCTGGTTGGTGGCCACCAAGCGAGATATAGCCGAATTAAATTTTAGTGTTGTCAGATCAAAGGAAAATGCCGGAAAAATAAAAAATATTTCAAATCAGTTAAATAAATAGGTATTAAAACTAAACAATTTAAGCCAGGCATAAAAAAAGAAACACATTTGTAACTGAAATTAAAAGAGGACCGTAATGAGAAAGTGATTATCGTCTTACCTTAGGTACTAATTACAAAACTATTGACTTAGAAAATAAATCCAGTTTCATTATTATGCTTATAATAATTAATATGGTCTGCTCACTATTACGACCTTGTGTTTGGTTCAGCGCTGGCGCCGTATATTGTAGAAAATTATTAAAACTTCCTACTTAATAGCGCAGTATTCCTTACGTATGTTCTATTAAAAAAATAAACCAAGAAAATATAGATTATGAATCTTATACGTATACGTTTATGATATATCCGAAGCAAGGTCGAAAATACGTAGATAAACGGATAAATCGTAAGTCTGGCAGTACCACGTGCCGTAAAGTAGAAAGTAGAAACTTGTGATAGGGATGTTACCATCTAGATTAAGGTATCGATAATATTGATAAAAGTTATAATATTTTTTTCACTTCAGTAGCTCAAACATGTAGGTTTTGCTGCTTGAAATCAGTGAGACCAAGTAACTTTTTAATTTTAGTTTTAGAGCCGCAAATATCTTGATCAGCCTCAATCATACTATTTGAAACATTCACACTCTATCTCTTTCCCGCCATTAGAAAGAGAGAGAGAGAGAGACAAAGACCAGCCCTTTCGAAGTTCTGATTTTGAATTCGACCTAAAAGACAAACACGTTTGGAATTTCGTACTAACTAAAGAAATTTTGCAAAAAGATAATTGTCTTGTAATGTAATTTATAGAATTATTAACTTATTGTTGTATTTAAGCGAAAATAAGTATCTAATGCAAATAAAACTGTTAACCTGTAAATATTTATTTCTAGTTTCAATAATGTTACGTAATATATTTTGAGTACTTAATAAAATATCATGGGTGCTATTTCCAAACACGTCTTAATTTAAATAAAAGAGCGGGAATAAAATTTCTTGGCTGGCGAAAAGAGTTGAATAAGTTAAAAAATATTAAAATAATCGTAAATATAAGTGAAACTAGCGACGAGAACAGTATTATAACACCGGAAGAGTTGAAACAACAAGTTATTAATGCAGAATTAAGTTTCCTACCTGAGAAATATCTGAAAGCATACCATGTCTTCAATAAAGGGTGCAAGCAGTTTTCAGGAGACTGTGTTGCTATCTTAATTTTTAGATTTATCACAGACGAGGCGATCATCTGCAATGTGGAGTATTTACCCAATTTTTGAAAGCTACTTTAAAAATAAAACATAACGTGCATATTGAAACATACGCAAAACTCGTATCTTTACTAAAATTAATGCATAGAAATAAGAACATAGAAAAAAATTCTAATGAAGCTCCGGACTGCAATTTTGTTGCCGCTAAAGTAAGTGGCGCCTATAAATCTTTGTTTTTAGTTATTATAATTTGTGTGTAGACTGTTATGTATAAAAATACTTACTGCCTTCTACTAATTACATCAAAACCACGTCCTCCATCTAAAATTTAATGTAACTCTGTGCAAACCATGAGAGAGCACTGGTATCCATAACACAAGTTAAATCTTACCTTGGGTACCAGAGTTCATTATACTTTTTACAAATTTGAGTTATATAAATTTAATAGATTATATTATTAGTCTGTAAGTGGAACTGTACAATCTATCTGGAAATTAATATCTTTTATCTTTTAATTTTTTGAGGTGAAATGAATCCTAGTCTGGCTTAGCAATACTGTTAAAATATTTAATACGATATGTAAAAGATGATGAGAAATGTTAAATTATGCATATTAATTCACACAAAAAACCGTATCCAAGTCTCGCGTTCACAACAAATTTCTTTAGGAAACCTTAAATAACAGAAACCTATTTGAAATATTCATACAGTATAATATTTTAATAAATTTAATTTAATATTGTAATATTTTGTTGAGTTATCTATTTATTATTATTTTGACATTTATCGATAACAGAATCGATGAACTTTATCCCATCTCTACAAAACAGTACTTTAGCTACTCAACACAAGAGGGCGTTAAATACAGAATTGCCAAATGTTCTAGAACAATCTATGAAAATGATTTAATTCTAATTACTAAATAAATACAAAGAATACCTACGAAAATAAAGCGTAGCGACGTCCATTATTTTTGTCGTAACGGGTTTTGCAATAACGTAAGGCGCAACCATGCATGTTTTCGTGGAAAATAATATTTTTCAACTTTCCACAAAGTTGACACAAATGCGTCTTGACAGGCAGATGTCCTACGTAAGACTATGTGTCATCTGTCCGTTCGGACAGAAGTTACGGATGAAAATTTTGTTCGTGATGTCCGGTCTATAGTTTATTGAATGTCTTTGCATTTGACAAAATATGTAAAAAGTTAGTTGCGAGTTGCGGCAATAGTTGCTGTATATGCAAAGCACCTTATCCTATTCATAATACCTACTCAATCCGTATTGATGAGATATTCAATAAACCGAACGACAAAGTGATTTCAGCTCAAACGCCTGAAAATTGGGTCCTCGATAAAGTAATTTACTTTTCGCAGAAAATTCATTCCGATGGGACTATGAGGCTTTTAAATGTTAAATAGCAATTTATAAATAGCTGTCCGCGGCTTACGTGCTAATGGATGTTATTGGATATCAATTAATCAATCATTGTAAGTTACCTACTTGTAACCCGATGAGTTTGAATTGAAACATCAGGCTAACTGCATACACATGTAAGTATGCTGTCAAGACACGGCATTAGTCATCGCCATCACGCGTTACAGTCATTGGACGATGACAATCGTATAAATCTCGTAGCTAATATGGTAGGTATCGACCCTACATACGCAAACAATTACACAGTTGATCTTGACAATGCAAACCTATAAACTACGTTGCAGTCACCAAACCTAGAAAAAAAATGGGCCATAGTTGACGGAGAAATAATAAAACTTGCTTTCTCTCTCTCAATTTCTACTACATTTCTAATACCTTTATTTATATCAAGCCTTAACCTGAGACTCATTTCATGGAATCAAAAACACAAAAAAAAATCTAAATCCCATAATGATCAAAATGTAAATGTGTAGATTTGACAGTTCAGAGTGAAAAGCTCTTCAGAAAAATACGTACAATATGGGGAAAAGTCGACTAAAAAAATCTACAAGAATCATAGTCGATAAATACTGTTTTCGTGTTGTTTTGAGATGTCCTTTCTACCCTGTAAGTAAAAATTCTACTTATTATTTTTTTTTAATATTATAAACCAGTGCTTGACTGCAATCCCACCTGATGGTAAGCAGAGATGCAATCAGTGATGGTGAAGCGCACTAGTTTATTAAGAGCCTATTCACTCTAGCCTTGAAGACACCTAAATTATAATCGGACGGGAAGACCGCAGCAGGCGAGCTGTTCCAGTCCTTCGATGTACGCGGTAAACGACGAAGCAAAACGCTTTGTCCGAATCGTGGGAGTGCCAACGATGTAAGGGTGGACACTCGCCGTACGCCGGGTTGTCCGGTGGTAGAAAGGTCATGGCGGAATCAAGTCATGTAATTCCCGTGCACACTCTCCAAAATGACCACTCAAACAAATCCAAATTAACCACTGAAACATGTCTTGTTTTATGTTTACACTAGCTGACCCGGCAGACTTCGTACTGCCTAATTAAATTGCAATAAATTCCTGTCAAAATGATTTGTAATGTGAAATTTTTTTGTTCCTACATATTTTATAGTCGGGGCAAAAAAATCTCCTGAACAGAACCGTCACCCTGGTGATAGGGCGTTGTGAATAAGAAATATAATTAAATAAAACATATATAAGCATTTAAAAATAAGTAATCCCTTCATTGTTAATCATGTGAATCATAATTATTAACAAAAATCAGTTTTATTTTCATTGTAGTGCTTTGTGATATACGATGTTTTTTGTTTGATTATCTGCCGCATATAGACAAACTAATCTGATGGTTTTCCAACACAGGAACAGGCAACATACAATTGACCATGTGAGAAACATGGGTTTTCCTGATTAATACCACAAACACTTAATGATTGCCCCTGGGACTTGTTTATGGTCATAGCAAAAGCAAGCCGAACTGGAAACTGTAGTCGTTTAGAGTCAAACGGCACATCATTCGGAATAATTGAGATGTGCGGTATGAGAACGTCTTCTCCTTTATACTTTCCTTTCAGTATAGTTGCTTCTATCACGTTGTTTAGTATTTTTTTATCGCTAACCGTGTGCTGTTGCAAAGACGCGGTTGGTTGATATTTCGCAACATTATAACTACCGATCCAACCTTTAATTGAAGATTGAGGTGGCAAATCCAGCGAGTTTAAAAATTCTGGTGGATAGTTCACTACATCATCTTGGTTAGTAGCCGAATCAACTGATTTATATATCCTCGATTCGCCTGTAATTTGTTCTTGCATTTTTAAATTTAATTCATTCATGTTTTTTGCAGCTAATATAGCTCGTTCGCTCAACCAATCATGGTTCCTGTAATTTTGAGAAACATCTGGAAACACCAGATATCTTTTTATTATTTTTTATTACCTTCTGGATAAGTTCATCTTTTGATCGAGTTAACTGACTAAAACTTTGAGAAATGTTAATGCAGCCAGTCAACATGTCTATTATATATTATAGGAAATTTGCCACTACCAATATCAATGAGTTGTTTAGAAAATATGTTTCCAGATTGGTTATTTTGCAATTTGACATGCATATTCTTGCTAAAATAAAGTACTTTGACATGTTTCCACAATTGGAGGACTTTAGGCATGCATTGAGTTCGTCAGCTTGCAATGTTTGACGAAAATCTCCTGCTAATAAAATCTTTGCACCACCAAATTGGTTATGATTGCTCCGTATATCTTTTAATGTGCAAACTGACTCTTTGACGTTAGGAACATACCTACATTGTTTAAACAACAGTGAGTGCTTGTAATTCAATATGAACTTTAAGTAATAGCAATAAAGCTCATTTTAGTTAGAAAACGTTTGTATGGGAAAAAGAAAAGGGCTGTTTTAGGGGTTTTCCGGCAACTATTCGAATTTTTCTCGTCGTAAAAACCAACTTTAAACTTCAACGAACAATAAAAAAACGAAATGGTCAAATTTGTCCAGGCGTTGTTGAGTTATGCGCTTACCAACACATTTTGCGATTCATTTTTATATTATAGATTAATAAATAAATAATAAAGTTACTCGAGAATATAATTTGATATGAGAGTTACACTGAGATAGTAAAAATGTTTAACTACTACGCTTGAAGCATAAACACTAATAATAGCCGAAAAAGAGGTAACATCCCTACTCCGTGCTGTTTACAGGGTGAGAAGTGACACCGGTAGACACATGGAGGGGATAACTTACCAAGTGATTTGATTGATGTTATCGAGCGTAATAGAAAATGATAAAATTATGAAAATGACTATTAAAAAGCAAGGTTTGGTGATAAAAAAGTGCAAATTTAGAGTTGTAAGTATGTATTTTTTGATGCCACATAATAAAAAAATAAAAATATCAAAAAAATAAAATTTGGGGTGAACACCCCTTATCACTTAGAGGTTAGAAAAATAGATAGTAGCCGATTCTCAGGCTTACTGAATATGCATAAAAAAATTCATAAGAATCGGTCAAGCCGTTTCGGAGGAGTATGGGAACGAACATTGTGACACGAAAATTTTATATATTAGATTAGATTAGAAAGAAGATTACTTATTAATATTATTTCTATTACCTAACTATGCACGATCCACATAATTAACACAGTTCAACTTACCACCTTAAAGACAAATGCCTGCTGTTGAAATTCAATAAAAATTTGCACAATACACGTTATTGATTTGATGGTTTCCAATTTAAATGTTAGGAAACAAATAACTTATTTTTTTTACTTTTTTTTTCACAATTTCACAGTGAACACAATACTTTTCAATATTTACTTTTTGCCTGACATTATGTCAGTTGTCAATCTGTCATTTACTTTTCTCTAATTTTGTGTCTTAGTTTTTCATAGTGACTATGAAGGTTGCATCTGATTTATGTAATTTAATTTATTTTTATTAGCTCTAATAATGTAATTTATTGTTATTTTCCTGAATTTTCTTTGCTATAAACCTCACGGAGCCCGAGACCTTTCCAACGAATGCAAAACCGTGGAAATCGGTTCGTGCGTTCTGGAGTTATATCGTCAGGAAGGAAAACCCGACTTATTTTTATATAGTAGACTAGGGACAAACAACGTTACATAATAGGTACAGTATGCCACACTGGTAACTTTGACCGTGAGTAGGCCTAGGGTATTAAGGAATTACAATAAACCCCAACGCCAGCTTACTGACAGTTTGTTACTACTGATTTGCTGCTTACAGTACATAAAAAGAGGAATTTGTAAAGCTTTTCTCTTCGCAATCCCCGTACAATGGCCTAAGCGTTACACAATAGAGGGTACTTATAGAGAACAGAGAGAATGTACTTCTGACAAAAAGAACGTGAAACAAGTTTAACAACGGACTTATTTGTTTGTATGTATATGGATACTTTTATTTGTATAGACGTCAGTAGGAGGTTATTCTATAGTCGACCATAGCTTTCCAGTTCAACTTTCGCTTTCGACTTGAGCCCAGACAAAGCTTGGTCATACAATTTGCTAGTGTAGCTCGTGACTTCATAAATTTATCAACTTTCACGAGAGGCTAGACAAGCTACACTACAACAGAATTGATAAATTGGAAGAAATAATCTTTGATCTACATGCAAATATAATTAAGCCTCATTGACGTTACATTGGATTCTATTTGCAACCGGATGATGTAACTTGTAAAGGAATTATTTAGTGGAATAAGAACAGTAACTCGAATTCGCAAAGAGTTACTGACTTGAATAATAAAGAATGTATTTCGTCCATTTTTGCGTTGCGAATGTTACAGGTTGCTACAATCTGTTGAATATTTAAATATGCTGACTATTCCCAACCTTATGAATGGTTAAACAGTTGCTCTTAAAACGGCTCACATTAACCCATTTCAGGGAAGTCAACCTTGGCCTTTTTGTTCCATAACTTAACAATTTTCACGTCAATAATTAAAAATACAAAAGGATTTTATGTACCATAACCATCACACATTTTGATTGTAAATTACTACTTATAAGAAGGAATGGCTTAAACGAAATCTGAAAGCAAAAGGCTTCTAATCAATGTCAAACTAAAATCAATTTCCCACAGGAAATTAGTGCGAAGTCGAGCAGAAAAGTAATCAAGTTATCTGATAGTTATATATAAATAAATCATTCTTTCATCTAATTAATCAGTTACCACACAAACATGCCATATAAGCGTATTAACGATATTGGGTTCGTAGACCTAACTTTTACATGCTACCATCATCATCAGCCAAACGTTATCAAAACTAATCTAGTGCCTGCTTTCAATCTTACGCAGCTGGAGACTTTTTTTATTATTACTGATAGGCACGCGTTTGACCACTGTCACCTGATCTTCTTCTTATCGTGTGGTTAGTAACTAACCTAGTGTCAGAGTTTTAATGCCGCCCATGGGCCTTTGACTTGGCATCACATGCCTTCGAGAAATATCTCTCAGTCATGCCGGATTCCTCACGATGTTTTCCTTCACCGTTTTTGAAGCAAGTGATAATTATACAATACGCACATGAATCCGAAAAGTCGGAGGTGCGTGCCTTGGGTTCGAACTCGAGACCTACGAATTGGCAATCCATCGGTCACACCACTAGACTATCACGGCTATCTCACCTGATGGTAAGCGATGATGTGGTCGACGATGAAGCACGCTTGCCTAGAAGCAACCTGTTCACTCTTGACTTGAAGACCCCTAGGTTGTAGCTATCAGAAAACACCGACTCCGGCAGGGAATTCCACTCTAATATACATGGGGCGACTGCTGTACTGACCTCACAACCCAGTAAATGGCTAATGTGATGCCCTTTGTTAAGACTGGTTTTCAACCGACTTACTTTATTGCCAAATCATAGGTCACGAGTTCGAACCTAAGGCACGCACCTCCTAACTTTTCGGATTCATGTGCGTATTGTTTAAGTATCACTGGCTTCAAAAACGGTGAAGGAAAACATCGTGAGGAACCCAGCATGCCTGAGAGATATTTCTCCATGGCATGTGATGCCAAGTCAGAGGCCCATGGGCGGCATTAAAACTCTGACACCAGGTAAGTTACTAACCACACGATAAGAAGAACCGACTTACAATAAAGAGGTTCTCAACTTTGATTCAAATTGTTTGTCTGTTACCTCATAACTCCGTCGTTTATAGACCGATTAGAAGACTTTTTGTTTAAGAGGCTATAGGTACTTTCGGTGTGGTCTAATTCGGAATCGGTTTAGTAGGTACCACACTCTAAATATTTAATACTGTGGTAGTACTATCACAATTAGGTGCACCTTGTATTTTTTTTGTAAAAAATGATTTGTTGACGACTGTACTTGGATCTACAAATGACAGTCTGGATCAACAGCTTAACGTGCTTTCCGAGGCACGGAAGGATCTAAGTCTCAATATCTGTAATAGACGGCCACACGTCCACATTCTTATCGACTTAGGTAAGCTTAACCTTCGATCGACCCATGGGCCTGTGTTTATTCAGCCATGAGCCCCTTTTTAGCATGCTAAGATACCTAGTTGTTATCAAAATAGCAAAAAAATTCAAGGCCCAAAAACATATAATTAAACTAAACTTGTTTGTTTTATGTTCGCAGAGACGACATTACAACAGGTACTTGTGACTTTTAGAGTTGAACACCAATAAAGTATGTAATAAATTCTACAGACAATTCAAGTTGCTTCCTTCGTAAGAATGATAACTTAACAGATAACGATCGAAAGGAATTTCTTTTATTCTTATCACAGCCACACTCCCAATATTGTGACCGCATCACAATCACAAACTCAATGGGGTTTATCTATAGTTAGACTTAACCGGTATAACGGTAAAATGACATAGTTATAATTGTAGGTACTCTATTCTACAAGTTGTCATTGTACAAAGAGCGAAAAGTCACATGAAATCACGTAATAAAAGTGTTCAATCCGTTTTCATGTCGTGCGTGACAAAGGTCTATTTTTCATTGTTAGTTTATATAAATCTTTAGTCATGCCCCACAAAGCCTCATTGCTAACAACGGGATTTACCCTTAAATAATGAGCGTTTTAAATCAAATAGTGCTTTAATTTTGCGGATATTTTCATGTCCATCCTTTTCGCTCACTTATTACATATTTTGTTCCAACCAGTTTATTCCGAAAGAAAGCCATCATACATATAAGTGTACGTGAAGTGAAGGCAAAATGAACTGCCTATCCCCAGGAATAGTACGTGAAAATAGCTCACTTCGACTTAACTTCACCTATATTTACTCTAGATGATGATTACAGAATAGCACTATATAGTACTGATAATAATTTAACGCTTTCTTTTTATTAAATATCAATTTATATTTAAGTAGAACAGTAGGTAACCTTTATTATTGAGACAAGTAAATTTATTTCGAATTCAACGACTTCAAGTCTCGAAACACCAACCTGATAATTACGTGTAACTGTGGACAAAGACCAAAGCTGTCTACGGTTATGTCAAAAAGGCCATATTGAGCAATGAACAATACTCAAGATGCCACTATAATACTTATCCAAAAAGAAATAAGAATGTCACTCGTTCAGTAAATCGCTTAATGCATGTGCATTGTCTCACCTGCCAAAGTCGCTGGGCAGGCTAGTAAGGGACATGTCATTGAGGCCAAGCACGGTGAGAGCCCGCAGCTGACTGAACCCGGCCGGCAGCCGCGGGATCGGGTTGCTGCTAAAGTCCGCGATCTGCAGCGCCCGTAGTTTCTTGATATCCTCCGGGATATCGGGAATGTCTGTAATATAAATATACAGTGTAATAAACAGTTTACACATTGATGTTTGCGCAAGTGGTTGGGTTGTTTTGTTGTACGGGTACAGCCGTTTCCCAAGTTTGGTTGCTACACCCGGTGCCTTTAAATTAAAATCTGTTTATTAGTAGCACATAAAAATACATGCTATTTTATTGTGTAAATTAAACCAATAAAGGAAACACAATTTGGCTCCTATTGGAATAATTATAACTTGTTGTAAATTAAAGTAGTCATTAGTCAGTCAGTTATTTTGTTTCATAAGATTACAAAACTTAAAGCGTGAGAGTCTATAAGAAGACTTACTTAGGTTTAAATGGTATATAAAATACGAACATTATGTAGGTACCTGGTGTACTTTTGTAACCTTTCAAGAAAACACTTTATTCATGTTACTTTGACATTGAACATCCAAATACGGCACTGGCAACTGATCGCAGTTTCGGCATATGGCACAGTTAACGCCACACAAGGACCTATTGCATCGCACGCATTCAGTGAAGCTAAGGGCCGTCGAAGGTCGACATGAGAGTAATTGGCACATGGACATAAACATTGCGGTCATCAAAATAATTTGCGATTGTTCCACGTTTCCAGACGTTAAACAAAACATTGTAAACGACGTCGGGACAAGGTCGTAGCAAGATTTGAATATATACGAATAACATTTTTAATTTTATCGATGATCTGTATAGAATAGAAGTTACTTGTTTCCTAAATATTTTTTATTTCGATGGCATCATAAGGCGATTACCGCAATCCTAGGACGTTAAAGTTGAGCAAGAGTAATTGTTGTTTGATTTCACTTTCAATTTAATCTTTCTTTACACGTAACATCACACGCAAACGCAAACCAATCTTTGAGAGCCTGTTGCGTTTCAGTAATAGCCTCCGGACCTTAATTCTTTAGACTCATCAAAGGCCAACGGAGCGGCAAATTATCAGCCGTTCCTATTACGTATTACTTACAGTAGACAGTACTTCGCAATTCCCAAAACTCATCTCATTTGCATTGTCAAATTTGATGTAAGTAGGTACCTGCTTACATTTAACTTTAAAATGTTATCACTTTTGTTTTATTGATACAGTAGTGAACTATAATTATTTGATCGACTTCGTCGTGTTTTTAACCTACTTTCAAAAAAGGAGGAGGTTCTATGTTCGTGTGTATGTATTTTTTTTTTTATGTATGTTACCTGATTTCTCCCTCATTTTTGGACCGATACTCAAAATTCTTTTTTTATTTGAAAGAGTATACTCCCGAGGTGGTCCCATTTTAATTTGGTGAAGATCTGGTGCTGATCTTCGGAGATATACAACGGAACTCTTCAAAAATAGACGGCAAATCTGTCGTGATTGCTGGAAACGCTTGGATGTTTATTGTTTAAACAACATCATGGCGTATCATCACGCCTGTATGCTCTGAGGGGTACGCAGGTGGGTACAATATACCTAGATTTCGTCAGTTAGGTATGTTAATTTTAATTTATTAGGGATTAGTGGAAAACCCTATTATCATGACATGTATTGTTAACAATTAACAATATAAAATAAATTCATAAAATATTTTTATGGCAACAACTAAAAATGGAAAAATAAAAAACTTTTTTGCAAAAAATAAAACCGACTTCAAAAAAAACACTAAACGGTGTAAAATAACTCTAAATTCGGAAGTCGGTGGCCCAACATGAGTAAGACAAACCCACCAAAGCCACAGACTTCCGAATTTAGAGTTATTTTACACCGTTTAGTGTTTTTTTTGAAGTCGGTTTTATTTTTTGCAAAAAAGTTTTTACAGAATGTACTCACAGACACGACTTACAGACAGTGGAAGTGAAGAAAGTTATGTGATTTAAAATTTAACCATTAGCCTATTATGCTGCGCACACTCCAAATAACTTGAAATTTATTTATTTATAACCAACTTATATTAACAGTTAACAACTAAACATATAAGCTATTGTTTGAGGAAATAAGGGCAGGAGAATGTGACATGACATCACTGCGTTGGTTTATCCTAAGAATCGAATTACTGAACAAAATCAGAAAAATATGACTAACATGACTAGTACAAAATCAGGACCGATATTACATACATTAATAGCAGTGATAGCCTAGTGGTGTGACCGGCGGATTGCCAAATCATAGGTCTCGAGTTCGAACCCAAGGCACGCACCTCTGACTTTTCAGATTCATGTGCGTATTGTATAATTATCACTTGCTTCAAACGGTGAAGGAAAACATCGTGAGGAAACCGGCATGCCTGACAGATATTTCTCGAGAGCATGTGATGCCAAGTCAGAGGCCCATGGGCGGCATTAAAACTCTGACACCAGGTTAGTTACTAACCACACGATAAGAAGAAGGACCGATATTGATAAAAAAAATTGGTCGAAGTGATTATTTTTTATTGGCTTCAATTGACCAACATGTCGAACACAAAAATAAAATCGTTAGGCAAACCGTGCGTCACTTAGGTGTTAAATGTTTTATTATTTTAACAGTGGAATATGATCAGAATGATATTGAATACCACTGCTTTTTAATTGTTTAATATTTTCATCAATCAATGACTGTACAATTTGTTCAAAATGATAACCGAATAAATTCACTTGATTTTTGTAGAACTGCTGAGCACGAAGTCTTAGGATTTGATCCCCGAGTCGGGAAAACGTTTCCGAGTTCTTCACCTAAATTTCTCAGTAACGACTTCGGACATTTTACTAATACATGGGACCTAAAGATAGCTGCCGAAACGTTGGTATAGGACCTACTACAGCGTCGCGGCCTACTACAGGGGTCGCAAAAGTATCTTCTGTTCCCGTGACCCCCGGCGCAGGTGTGAGACGGAACACCGGGGTGGTTTTTAGTCAGTAAGAGTCTGACAGACCCCTCCGCCCTCCCCGGGGAAGAGGATATCCATGAGGATTTTACATCCTTCAAAAATAAAAAAGGACCTACTACAGCAGGTGTACCTCTGCCTAACCCTTCGAGGATAAAAGATGATATTTATCTCGTGTTACTTAGTACTTGGTGTAGTATATAAGTAATCTGGGGGCACGGTAGTGCCCCCGCCAAGGCGAGCCAAGCGAAACGCAAGGGCACTATCTTTTCTCGAAGTGTTTCGTCGTTTTTTTGAACCCTCATAGAGTTGGTTTCTGATGTACCAGATAGTTCATATTCTCAGAATATGATGTCAATAATAGACTAAGTAAACATACAAGGTCTCAATTGAATAGCTCTAATACTCTATCGATATGTAAAATACACCGATTTCGTCAAATATATTATTTCAATATACATTCTTATGGATGAGTAAAAATGTTAACAATCTTTTAAGAGTATTATTTTAAGTCACAATAAATTAAACTGACTTAAAACTCTCAGAGAGTTCACAAAATTGTAACATCAGTTTAATTTACTGAACAATTATGCAGTCTGTTTTAGGGCTTTAGAGAGCCCTGTAAGGAAGCAACTTCAGTAATTTAAGTGTTATAGCGAAATTATACCTACACTTAAAATATGCTTAAGGGCAGTAAATGTGGCCTTAAACGCGATTTTGTGAACAAACTATAGAAACCTATTCTATTCAATAAGTTTATTAGTAGAAAATCAGTAAAAAAATCCTGTAGTTGGTTTGAAAGAATTGTTTCAAATTAGGAAACTTAACTGTTTTTTTTAAACTAGGTACTTAATGAGATGTAAAAGTACATCAAGAGTAAGAAAACAGATTCCTTATAAGATCACTTTGTTGTTCGTACGTTTGTCAATATGTTTCTCAGGTAGTAGGTATGTTTAGTTTTACAAATTTTTGTTTAGGCTTTGGGCCATTTCCTATCAATTCACACATTATGTGACTGGGATGGTGTCTGCTGACAGACAGGCAACAGAACGGACAGCGAAAGGTTAATGATTGGGTCTCCTCAAGGCATCCGACAGAAAGTCTTCTTCTTTTCACGTGGTTAGTGGACTAACCCCTGGTTTCAAAGATTATATGCCACGCTTGGGCCGCTGATTTGGCTTTACATGCCGTCGAGAAATATCTCTCAAGCCTGCCGTTTTCCCTACATTATCTCTTTATCCTTTAAAAAATTGGAGCTAGTGATAATTATACAATACGCACTTAGATCCGAAAAATCAAGGACCTATCTAGTAACAAATAGACCAATAGTGTCGAATCATTTATAAAAACGTGTTAACTAGAGCAGGTGAATCGTAACAGTCCCGTTAACCCGAGCTAATCGAGCAACGGATACTAAGGTAGGTCAAATAGACTGCACAACTGATATGCATGTTATAGAGTTGATAGCAGAACTGTAACTTTCCAGTATTTATTGCAACATTGACCTATTTAATTGTATAATGCAATATATTTTCTCTCACGAACTGGATACTGAATGACGCTGAAAGGTATACTTATTTCAGGTTATTATTGCTACATACATTGTATAACGGACAAACGTGTTTTTTGTGATGCTTACTGTGTATGAATAAATGTTGATCATAATTTGTATTTAAAAAAATATGCATAGCAAAAATATTCATACAAATACGGACCTAATTCTAATTTTGGAATTTTAATCGGTCTATCTTAGGGTGATATAGAAACACACTTGAAAATATTTTAGGTACCTACTAGTGGTTACCTAATAGTTGAAATTCGTCAGTTTTAGCGTTCTGCACTTCTTCTTCTTAAAGTTCACCTATGGCAAATCTCACACGACGCGGGCGCCCAATACAATTATGATGATGATAGTATAGTTTATTAATTCAACTTTTTGATGTCGACAACAAACAAGAGACTGAGAGAACATTATTAAAATTTAGATAGATTTTAGCAAAATAAACAGAGGCAGTAACCAAACTGGTTTTCTAATTTCACGATGTTAACGGTAGTGCGCCCCGGTTTCCGGTTTGCGGGCGGGCATTCCAACGGGCGTGTCGTCATCAATTATTTGTCAAGCAACGAGCAGAGCTTATTTTATGGATGAACCCAAACGATAACACAGGTCAGTAACCACAAGTTTAATTTTAATACTGGTTACGTCAACTCGTTACTTTTACTCGCCAAAGTAATAAAGCAAGCGTCATAGGTACAATGTGGAACATTGATATTTAATTATTACGTTCGTTATTTAAGCAGGTGAGTAAAAAGTTATTAAAATTGCTAGCTTGATGCTTGGCTTCGTCCCCCCAACGTAAACCGATCTCGACTCGAAACGATTACAAACATAATATATCTCTCACTGAGGTGTGAACGACCACAATGGATATACAAACAGTCAAACATCAATATAAAACTAAGGAAGCAGTGAAGAGGAAACATACATACATACATACCTAATTATATACTATTTTGAACCACCAAATCATACTTAGGATATGGCACAAAAAAATTGAGCACCATAATACCTATAAAGGATCAGGAACAGACAAAATTCAACTTATAAGCAAACACTACCAACGCATACGCGATGTTTGGAATACTCGCGGATTGTGGAATAGCTATAGCTGCCATCATCTGGTGCGTTTTAAATATTCCACAAATAAATAAATAAATATTCCACAACTTTTCACACAACGCCATTTAGTCCCAAGTTAAACTTGAGAGCTTGTGTTATGGGTACTAAACAGCTGATAAGCATACTTATAAATTTCTAAATACATACATAATATAGATAAATGCTAAAGACTTTATGATAATAAAGACAGGCAGGCGTTAGTGCCTACGAATAGGGAAAGTGATCTAGTAACTCGACCAATCGCAGATGATGCTCGCGATGATAGCCAGTTCAACGTTAATATTGACAAGTCTGTAAAAGCTGAACTTTTGAGCGAGGCGAACATAGGAACTCTTCTATAGGTGTGTAATTTTAATTAAGTTTTCATGACTCCGTAGACAAAATGTGCCATCGGGACACTATTACACGCTACAAGCTTTCGCTGTGCAGCCATCCATCTGTCCGTATCCCTAGTTGAGGAGTTCAAAAGGAGTTTTAATTCAATTGGAAAATAATCTTATCATCCTTTAGACAGAAATTAGTTACATCAATATGTAATTATAATCGTACATAAGATGGGTCGCCTTGTGATCGAAATTCGACCGTTTTAGCTATCTGCACTTCTCCATATAAACTTGAACTATGCGAAATCTAATACTACTCCATAACATGGCAGTTCTTCTGCATGGTAGGTATGTTATGACCAAAATAATACCTGGACTTCAAAAGAGACTGTGATCTCTGAGTTTCTTTCAGAGTTTTTTCTCCGAATAGTAAGATAGTGAAACAACGAACTCACCTAGTTTAAAAAAAAAAACAAATTTTACTTGTTTGACGTGTAAGAAAGTTTGTAAAAACCAATTCACAGAAATAAATACACGCATGCATGCATGTGCATTATTAGCACAGTGCTTGCTACATTCTTAAAAAGGGATCCATAGTTTTCGATTTACAAAGGTATTTATGAGTAGATTTTCGGTAAACTGTATGTTAGTGGAAGTTAGATCTGTATTCTGCGATCCATCTCGCACACTATCTATACTATCTTTGCAAATAAACGTATCACGGTTCAACAGTATTATAGTCTTTTGGTTGTAAAATTTCATGCACGCTCTAAAAGAAAATCATCAATTTATGTAACAGGTGTTCACAACGGTGATAAATCATTCATTGAATAATGTTTAAGTAAAGCTTATTTTTAAAAGGGAGGCAGGGGAAATGCTCCTTTTGAGTGCGGGTGTAGCTATTTTAAGAAAGGTATGTTATATGGATTGTAAGTGTGCCTCTTTGTTTATCTGAAGGGTGCCGGAAGATGTTCACTTCAGGTCTTCGGTAATGGCACTTCCGTTGTTATTTGAAAACTGTTTCAAATCGTTTATTCAAGTGGTAAGTATCTACTACAAACTCTTGCATGTCAATGCTCCCAATAAGTTTGAAATTCACTTCAATCAAATGCAGCATGCTCAAAGAACGCTTTGATATCATTCCATTAAATTAGATCGTGAATCGTTTAAATTAGCTACTATTATAAGAGTAGGTCGAATGGAAAGTATAAAAAGCGAACAATTAACAAAATGGTGACTAGTAAAAAAATCTAGTAGGCCATTAATTTTATTATCTTTCTTATTGCAAAGTTTCATTGGAAAAAATGTAGATTATTGATCGCAAAAAGGTTAATTAATTAAAGCTCGGAAACAAAAGCAATAATATGCTTAACTTGTGTTACAAGTGGCATATGGCTGGCATCAGTAATATCCGTAGCAAAGCATAAACCAACGGTGAACCGAATGGGGGACCTAGAAACGGCAACTAGAAGGAAATTAATCTTCGTCTTGCGGCGGAATCTCTATTACTACTATTGTCTTATCGTATACAGAGATTTACTAGCTTTGCATGGATGCATCTTAGACTAAAACGAACACACATTGCTCTTTGAAGGAATTTGTTAGATAAGCGAAAAGCCAGTTTCTAACATATTGAATATGGCATCACCATAGATATCCGTCAATGGGTATCACCGACTTCAATACACCAAATTCAATAGCCGTTTGAATGTAATAGAAAGAATAATATGTCACGTCATATCAAGTAAGCAGGTGAATGAATCAGGCTCATTTTGTATTCTATTTGCGCATTGTTTTGAAGATAGCATACCATATTCTGTCGTCACGTCACGGATTAAGTGTGTCAAAAAAATTGCCATTCCATAGTGATAAGATCTGGAATTTGCAGATTATTATTATTATTTAGCCCAAATTGTCCCACTGCTGGGCAAAGGCCTCCCTCCATTCCTTCCATCGGTCGCGATTCTGCGCCACCTCCCTCCAATTCTCAAGGAAGACATCCAGGTCGTCCCGCCATCTCCTTCGTGGTCTGCCGCGGCCCCGTGTCACTGTAGGGCACCAATTCTGGGTTTTAAGAGCCCATCGCTCGTTCGACATGCGGCAGACATGTCCTGCCCAGTCCCATTTAAGTTCAGCAGCCTTTCGTGCACAGTCGACTATTTGTGTTTTGGAGCGCAGTGTGGTGTTTCGTACACGATCTGTGAGTTTGACACCCAGAATACTGCGCTCCATAGCACGTTGGCAAACCTTCAGTTTGGACTTTAGGATGTTAGTCAAAGACCAAGTCTGGGCACCGTAGGTTAAGTAGGTAGGAATTTGCAGAATATAAAAATTTTACTAACTCTTGGACTGATTATGACATTAACGTTGTCTATAAATATAACAAAATAAAATATTTGTATCGATTCAGATTCATGCTAGGAGTTTTTCACATTTTTCTGTATTGTGATTGTGAATTTCAAAATTCACGCATTAATTTGGATAATGGCGAAATTGTGGGCAAACGCTCTAGTCTTAGTAATATTATAAACAGGAAAGATTTGATTGTTTGCATTAAATAGCTCCACTATCCCTATGTGACATAGGCTACTTTTTATCTCTGTATTCCCACGGGAACGGGTAGTACGCGGGTGTGAAGCCGCGTGACGTCTGCTAGTCATGTATAACATTCATTCGAGTAGTGGGAGTTTTTTGTTTTGCGTTGCAGAAATTGCGGATACCTACAGCGAACGAGTCCAGACTGAGATGGTGCGGTGATGTACTCCGACGAGAAGTGCTACAAAGACGGAGAGAAGAAAACCTCAAATGAAATGGATTATTAAATGACACGTGGGAGATGAGACTTGCGGATGATGATGCACGGGGCCGACATCAATGGGGTCGCATGATTGAAAACGCCAACTGCGCCAAATGAGTAAAGGCAAGGCCCAAAAAGAAGAATGTGAGTTTTAAATACTTGAGCCAATGGTCTCGTTCAGCAAATGCACATTTGGTTGATAGCAAAACATTAACGTAATTACTCTCGTTAACCTTCCTGTTAAATACGCACAAGATCCAGTTTATTAATTGAACAAGCAACCAATTTATTTTTAAGAGATGATGTAACAAGTGTTCGGCAGACAACCACAGATTTCCATTGGGTCTCGGACGCACCCATTTCTCATCCCGCATAGTTTGGTTAGCAGATGTTTGATTCGCGTGTTACAATAATGTCAGCTGACCTCGTAGGAGTACATAAATGAGGAGTAAAAAATAAAACAAATATACGGCGTAAGTTTTTTAGGTCGCGAGTCTACATAAACAATGCACAGGTTCGATAAATGAACAGTAAAAGTTATAGTCGCCGGTCGAGTGGCGGTCTCGCGTGGCTTACCACCACAGGAATCCCATTAGAACGTTATTGAGTTGTTCGTTGTACAAAGCAACGAACGAGTAGTTGTTACCGACCCAACGCTCACTATAATGGATGTTGTTGATTCAACCAGTGGGCAACTCAGGGAACAATAGACACCCTGAAGGCAAAAATCCTATTTGTTTTACGCGCCCCGCATCGACGACTTCATCGACCGCTGAAGTTAAACGTAGAGCAGTTATTACAATGGCTCAATGTTAAAAGTAAAATGTATGGTAGTGAGTAAGTAATTAGCACTTTGTTTTCCCTTTTTTTTTGAAGCCTCGACGCCAATTGATTCAGAGGTCATTTTAAAAAGTTACGTAACTACTATCCACAGAATACCTAGATCTAAAATAATATCATTTTTGTTTCGTAATCGGTTAAGTAAGACAGAACTTGTTGCTTGTTGTTTTAAGTAGTTTGGCATTCCATGATGCGTGAACCACCCTGTTTACACACTTAGTAGGTAATTAGGTTTTGTAGAAGAACCTTTTGATACTGGGACACCGAAGATGTTCACAACCCTTACAAAAAAACAAACGTTTTAACAAATTCCTACTTTGTTTTCGGACTGCCTGAATTAAATGAATTACGAGAATTCGGCCAATTTACATTGAAGAAATTAATATAGACCTTAATTACACACTATCACAATACACACGTTCTCTTTATTAATAGCCATTAGAACTGAGTTAAAATAAAGAAGGCTTAGTATAAACAGTCACTGTTTTGACAGCGTTGATATGAAACACATCGCTGGTGCATATGGCTGCCTTCTAACGATCCCAACAAATATAAACGTGGGAATGAATATATATTACGTATATTGCATCATACGTATTAATAATAATATAGATTTAACATGCACACTTCAATTATTTTAAACGTATCTTTATATTAAACATCTTGTTCTAAGTACTGGCTCGCACGCAAGAATTAGTCACACCTGCGACAGTAAACGTGCCATTGCTCCCAACTTGGATATTTCCTGACGCTTTGATTTTATTACTGTACAGTTGAATATTTTAATGTAACGACATGTGTAAAGTTACAAGTTTGAGAAGTTACAGGTTAATTTATTGGTCGTAAACGGTGTTCCACATTGCGAACGATTTGATCCGCACTCCGCAGTGTTCAGCGAATTTTATTTTGGCCTGAATTATGTTTAATCAAACAAAGGCATCATCGACCAAAATCTTATAGAATATAACCTCTCTTTGTGCGTGTACGATATCAATGTGTGTCGTGGGACTAAAACCAGACTGAAAACTTCTGTTGCATCTTTGAGAAAATATCTTTTACCAAGAAAACAATGCTGTATAATTAAAAACTTCACCTCTGGCTCTAACATATTTTTTCTTATCCGAGACCATAAATTATAGTTCACTAAACCGACAAAAAATCTTATAAAATTTTCAACCCATAACATAATATTATATTATTCGATTTATTGTAACCAAACCGGTTCAAAAGTGAGCTCACTGCTGTGATCGAATACTTGTACAACGAAAACCAGCCTACTGTGATAAGCAGCATAGATGTTCGGTTTGTAAATGAAGAATATGGTAATAGTGATCATACTGATAATGAAGAGAGAGGAATTTATGTTATGGGAGAGCGATGGTATTTGTAATAACGACTATATGGGGCAGACGAGCGAGAAGCGCGTATGCCGTGAGCGGTGCAAATGCGTGGGAGTATAAAGGACAATACGATGTTCGGCAGCACGCTCCGTTAGTTCAACAGCCCCATGAGCAGTCATTGAAACACTGCGCCGCTCAACCTCTGACCTCTCACCAAAAAAAACAAATAAAATGTCTAGACAGCTCGTGATTAAAAGTTCGCGAGTTGTTTGCAAGCGAATATCGCCAGAAGCTTAGGATTAAAACGAAACGTTTGGTTAGAACACAAGTACATCCAAAATGAATGAAAAAGAAACGCAACTTTGCAAATGACAATGTTTTCACAACATTATGATCTTCATCATACTCAAAACAATATCTTTAATTGGCAATTATGCAAGCATTTTCATTATTTCAAAGTACAGTATTATTAGATTAATGCGAGCAAAGATAATGAACCCCTCGAGAATCAGAATTGATTATTTATTGTGAAGGCCAGTGCAACTGTCCTTCAACAGATAATATCAAACTATGACAATATTATTATACTTAATAGTTCAACCATTAATAACATGCAGTCACTAAGTACAGCCGCTTGCGTGGCAATACTTTTCGAAAACAGACAGAGTTGGCGATATAAATATAGATAGATAAATCAAAAAATGGAAGTGTGTACTTCAGTAGCTGTAGGCTTCTATCTAGGCTTAATTATAAAATTTCCTTCATCATCTCCCAGACGTGAGACATGTTACTGGATGTTATAATTTATGTAATTCAGTGCAGCCTAGTGGCACAAATCCACCACTGCTAAAGTTTACCATAATTATTGCAATGCTACTGCCTCGTTGGTCCAGTTATCCCAATCGCTACTGTCGACTATGAGGTTCAATTCGACGGGAGGGTTTCAGGTAGGTATTCGGTTTTTTATATGGAAATTTTAAGTAGCAGTCCAGAGTGTGGATATGTGCCCGGTTGATGGGAATTCGCTGGCCTCCTTTTACATGGGACTTAAACATAACTGGTGAAATGTATACCTACTAAAGCTACACCTCTGCCCAACCCATCGACGATTACAAGCACGCCGTTAAAAATATATCGAATTTAAGAGTTTCGCTTCATACAGACCCTCCCTACATAAACAGTGCGAACAAATTACGTCTATACAGCTATAGCTCAAATTGTATTGATTTTGTAGAGTTGAATTTGAGTTTATTCACTACATTTTTTATTGGTTCGTGTGTCTAATATCCATCATGCCAATGTCATGCATACCTTAATTTTTTGCATGATTATTGAAATCCCGATTTCAGTTGTTATATTATTTGAATTGTTGTAAGTTATAGTGCTGTTGGTTTGGTTATTAAATAAACTAGCCCGGTCAAACTTCGTTTCGCTGTAGAATCCAATTTATTAGTTTTAATTAGTTCACGTCCTAATCTAATACCTACTGAATAGGTATGTACACCCAAAATTTCAAAAGAATCGGTCAAGCCATTTCGCAAGTTTGGTAACAAACACTGTGACAAGAGTATTTTTATTAGATAAATAATAAAGCTAGCTAACATTATGATGCCGTCAAAAACATTTACGTTGCGAGTGCACTACAGAGAACTTCAACACGGTAGTCAGGGAAGAGCTTCCAACAATTTTAGATTAAGCTTTTATCTCATTCCCTAGCAAAAGTTACTAAGTTACTACATAAAAGCATCTACGTCACGTAGTTGGTAGGTCACGCTAAGATTGAATTAAGATAGCGCAAGCGGGGAACCGTGGCAACAAGGAAGGCATATTTTATGCAAACTAGACTAGACTAGAAGAAATAACTCCAAACAGATTTGCATCTTGCGTATTAAAGTCAAAGTGTATGTATGTATAATTTAGTTATTAATGCCATCGTCTTGGATGCTGTGGAATACTAATCTTGGTCTACTCCAACAAGTGGCTGTAATTTTTTGGGGTGAAATTACAAACAACTTCCATTAGACGATGACTTTTGGTGACGATGGATGTCGTAGGTGAAGGAATCCATGTATAAATATTCAAACATAATTTATATCGGTTAAGAAAAATGTCGTAAAGGAACCAGGGCTTATACGTGAACGTCATCAACACTTTTTATTTGCATGATTATTGAAATGCCGATTTCAGATGTCAGTTGAATTGTTTGCTGAAGTGCTGTGGGGGTGATTTTAAATGAATAATACCTAACATTATGATGTCGCATGTCGTCAAAAAGGTTTGCGTTGCGAGTGCACTACAGAGTATTCCAAAGTTAATTTAAGTTTGAAATCACCTATCCGCTATTCATGAGCTAGCGTGGTTTGGTTATATATACATGCTTCTGCCTTCTCTGTACGGGAACGCCTTTGCCCTGAAGTGGGACAGTAACAGGCTTGTATTATAATATTACAGTTTGAGAGAAAATGTAATTACTTACATCAGAAGTTCATAGTTCACTGTAGTAGCGCAGAATTAAATTCAAGTAAGTGCTCTGAAGTTCAAAGTACCTACGTCAAACATCTCGACTGCACGTTCAAACGAACATTCACTGATATTAGCACAGAGAGAATGTGAAACATCAAGTTTATTATTAAACTCTGAATTAAGCACCTCGCTAAAGTAATTGCTGGTCTGAAGTAATGTAAATTTACTACAAAGGTAATTTAATTACGGCTGTCAGGATCGACTTAATTAAGTACCCAGATTCACGATGTCATCAACAGACGGGTCTCTTTGCAATAACAAACAAATTGCTAATTAGAGCCTATTAACGTTTTGCGCCCAAATTATTTACGAAGCTGGAGTGTACCCTGTTTAGTGTCGTGTTTCAGTATGGTTTCAGAATATCAGTGTCATTTGACTGATGAATCCCGACCTGGACTTTAATTTAGTGCAACCTTTAAGGAAGCACAGCGCCCTTTTATACATATTAGCTGTCCCCGAAAAACTTTGTTCCACCTTAGAACCAATTTTTTGTTTTAATTAGTTTCAATTCCTATTTTCAGGCCAATAAATAAAGAAGATAGATAGAAGTATCGTGTTACCCAGTAACTGAGTTGTGGAGATCTCTTCATGTAAAACACTGGTATTCAGCTGCATCAGGTTAAACTAGAAGCCAATCACAACATAGTTGGGAATAAGCTGGGCAAATGATGAACATAGAATAATAAGATATATTAAGTCAAATTTCATTTATTAACCGACTTTTTTATTTATTAGGTAGTATTGTTTTAATGTAAGTATATTCTTTTGTTTTTATATTGGCACGTTGTTTTTTTACTAGTTAATGGTCTACAAATCTTACCATCTATCAGTAGAAACTAGCAATTCTACGTAGTGTTGCATTGTTTTAAAATTCAGACCGGAGCAGTTAACTGTGAATAATGCACAGAGGATAGTATACTATACAACACAACATAGCACTAACCGCTTGATGGCGAGTTTAACAGGAAATCTAGTTCATCTACACGGGTCGTTGGAAACGTACTCGAATCACCCACCGCGAACTTGCCATCTATGTAGGTAAAATACTATATACCCATCCATATCATGATGTACGTAATCTAAAGTTGTTCGTAACTGTTAAAGCCTTAAAAACTGTAAACTAGAAAGTTAGATTTAAGTATCTACATTCGGCACATAAAAAACGCGTACATCGATAGACAAGAACAATTTGCCTGTGGCGGTCTTCCCGTCCTATCATGATTTAGGTGCCTTTATGACTACAGTGAAAACCTAAGTGAATAAGTGTGCTTAATGAACAATCCCCATTACAGCACTGCTTACCGTCAGGTGGAATCCGAAAAAACGTAAAATGCAGATTGTCTAACGGATATACCCATATGGCATATATCCTACTAAGAATCTGACAGGATTTTGAGAAGGTCCCATATCAAAATTATATCTCCAGTAAGCAACTCTGCTGACAGATTCGCTATTGGGTTCAACCGTAAACAAGAGCTAAGGTGCCGTGTTTTGCACAACAAAGAAGAGTGCGTGGGACCCTCGTCAAATTAGCTAATGAAGTGAAACACAAAAGGCTAACATCACAATAACCGCTACCGGGTTAAAATTTGAACAAGATTTTGTCTTAGTGAATCCTCACTGTTAGTATAATCTGTCAACTGTATAGTCGGTTACTTCGACAAATTTTCTATGTTGAGTTGGCATTTGAACCTTGTTTTAGGCACCATCATTAACATTATCCTGCATTTATACTATTTATGTGGAGTTAACGCGACTTTCGTCTTTAAAATCGTAGTATATTAGCTGAAGAACTAGTACGGCAAAATACCATCTATTTCTTAATTAAATTTTTACATTTGCTCTGCTTTCTGTTGTACTTCTGTTCAGAATGTCTTCATTATCGGTAAATCTTGTCAGCAATAAGCGAACTCTTACCGTTTCGGAATATATGCTTCTGTTTGCAAAACCTCTGTTTATGCTGGACTAATAACAAGAAAAAGCTTTTTGCGTGGATGGATAAAAACGGTAAACAAGTAGCGGTTTTAACTGACGACAGATCAGATGCTCATTTTGACCCGTGACTATGAGTAATGTGAAAGGCTTGAAATTACTCCTCATTCCAAATTTTGTATCACCTAAAAGTAAACCAAACTATTTTCTATTATAGCTTATTAGTAAGGAGTATAAAGCCAAGAAGATTTAATATAAACTGATACAACATTATGGTTATCGTTAACAAACAAAAGATGACATCGGTGATATAAAAAGATTGACGACCTAAAAAGAAAATTGCCAACAGAAACAATATCAAAAGAAACATTACGCTCATGTTATTTGCTAAACTAGTTCGCAAATGGCAAATTCTTGGTGTTCGTCTAATGTGGGAACGCATTTGTTTAATAACAAAGGCTCAATACATTACTTGGTGACGTCAGGTTAGCGGTAAAAATAATATGTAGTTGTGCGGCTTAAATTGTAACGTTAAGCGGACAAGGTCGATTGTTATTGGTAAAATATACAGGTCTTTAAAAACTTCGCTTTTACTTATTTCAGGTTTTTGTCTTATTGTTATCTTTATTATCGTCATCCCCAGCTGTTCTCCAATACCAGAAAGAATGTCCGGTTGCAGTGGGACGAATTAAGCTTCTTTCCCTCTATTCTTTTTTGTCTAAGGTTTCCCTATTCTGTGCGTATTTTTTTAGGGCTGACAATTTAATTAGACTTTTTAGAGAATTTCCCAACAAGTAGGTACAGTTATTTCGCAGGTCCTATTAGGCATTGAACTTCCAACACTTCTTGATCTAGGGTTTCATTTAGAACACAAGACTGGATTTACTTTACCAGCTGTCACATTCTCCTACCATTTGAATTAGACTAATTGTCCACTTTTTTTTTGATAATCTGTATACAATCATATTAGAATCTTCAAGTGCTGGGACCTTCACATGCATAGTTTCTTTAGTAAGCTGCATGTTTTGTCACTGGGCGTTATCCACAAGACACACTACATTAATGAGAAGGGTCTACAAAGAGGTATACATCGTCAAGTTTGTCAAGCAGTTGGTTCTCCAACCTGTACTATTGTTTGTCTTTGGGCTCAACTGGCGCCAACACATATTAGTCCCTCTAATAGTCTGCAAGGAAAACATAATAAGGAAACTTAGCAGTTTAAATAAACCAGGTAAATAAATAACGAAGAGTGCTCAATATTAATATTTACCATGATCATTCGTGCTACATTAGCCTTTTCTATTTACGTTACGGATTTATACTGAAGAGCATTAAGTCGATATCAGTGTACAATAAATTAACACCATCTTTATTAGGTGATTCCTGGAAAACTAATGTTTAGCTGTTCTTAACTGAATTATGCTCTTGGAAGACTATTTGAACATGAATATTAAATAGCACTATTTCCTAAAGTTTCTGTCAATTCGAAAATATTTTACATATATATGAGTGCGGAAGTGATTACAATCATAATGATATTTTAACGAAGTAAAATTGCACATTTATTACTTAGACCGAACCCGTTTGGGAGACCTTGCCGCCGTCAGCATTGAAACGGTATCCATACCGTAAACATCTTATAATAGTAGGTACGGTACAGCTTTAACGCATCGCCTTAAGTTATACGAGATTGGTGTCAATTTGATGCAAATTTGAAACAGAACTGCTACCAGAGTTACTTACTTAGTAAGAAACTTAAAAATAGAGATTGAAGATGTACAAGTTCTTGCTGTGCATTGCTTAAGTAATCAAGCCATTTCTTTTACAGGTCAAAATAGTTACGAGGGTATGTAATTATGTATCTTGGGATCATTGTTTTTATCTTACATCGATAAAAATTGATATGGAATAAGAGGGAACACTCAAAGAAACGCTGGATGTATTGTGTCAAATTCTGTGAAAGATGGCTACAGCGGGAGTAACTAATAAGATGGCTGCTAATCTACTTTTTGGAAGGGGCAACTAGAATCATTTTTTAAAGTTAATTTTTGTTCGACGTTCGAAAGTGCCTTAAAGGGGCCTAATTGAAATAAATGGTTTGACTTTGGCTGGAAAACTCAAAAAGAGAGAATAATTAGTTAGAGAATAGTTGGTATGGGAGAATACACAACCTACACCGACCCCATTAAAATTGAGACAACATACGTATTACATTTTTGGTTTAGTGGGCTGGCGGCAACTGCGACTGCTAATTGTCTCAGTTCAGTAATACGGTTGGCGCCAAGCCTAGGTTAGATCTCCACGACGGACAGCGTTAATGGGTTTTTTCATAGGAATGTGGTGTAATATCTCAGTAGCCGCCCGAAGACTAAATTTTTTCCCAATTAATAGCATTAGGCTATTAATTACCACATGGGACTCATAACTGGCAAAATGGGAGTGGAGGAACATTATGACATGACATTATGTAATGCAATTTCGGCATACAGTACAAGTAAGAGGGTTAAAAGCAAAGAGATTTAAAATACTGTAGAGCGGGCATGTTAAGGAAATGTCAGTAACGTAATCTAGATTAATACATGAATATTGGAGCGGCAGCGGAGCGTACTACAAAAAACTCATAGACTTGTATCCAGCAGGACACACTTTATCGGACGAAAATTTTGTTCGTGATGTCCGGTCTATAGGTATTGAATGTCTTTGGTTAAAAGTTACCTATTTTGTACGCACGTCCGTCGTTTACTGAATGTGTCGCGCTGTTGGTTGCAGTATTGTCGATACGCTATGCATTACCATGCGAATAATTAGGAATGCGAGTGTACACGGTTACGTTATACAGAATTCATAGTAAATTATACACAGCTGAAACTACAACCAGGTTGTTCGTATGTTATTCTATTTACAGGCACAAATCCATCATCATATTTAATCTGGTGGAGCGTAAAATATTCCAGGTCTGCTAAACAGAACTATTAAAAAATTGTACTGGAATGTGTTGTGTCATAAAACAATTTGTCGGTAACAAAAACAGATAAGCGAAAAAGGTGGCATATTTTTTTTCGTAGTATCATTTTGCTTGTTTGACATGAGACACGATTAATTTAACCTCAGACGTAGACCACCGGATAAAGTTTACAGCTTATTCGTGCCAGCTTACGACCTTCTAGCAAATAGGTTACGAATAAAGGTAGAAATTCCCACCTGATACAGTACTAGCTGTACTAGACAAGAATAAAATATTTTCCCATTGAATACACAATAGGGAAAGACGCTTAGTGGAGATTTGCAGCCGCGCGCGGCATTTGTGCAAGGCGAGGTCACTGGAAACCTCATGTGAGCAAGTCGACGTAAACTGTTATTATTTATGTCATTATCAACTTACTGGTATGATTTGACTAGCCACATGATCAAACTAAACAATACATTTTATTAAAGTCTGCGTTGTTTTTGGATTGCGACTTTTAAGTAGCATTACGTGGCACTAACGTTGTATTACTGACAGGCCAATCAACACTATAATTATCAAACTATATATAACAGACTGAAACTTGTGTCAAGTGAAGTTAGCTAACATATTGTCAAACACATAAAAGGGTGACTGAAATATCTAATCAAATTTCAATGAACTGAGTTTGACAATCTGTTAGATAACTTTTTTGTAAGAGCATTAGAATAATCGGGAGAATGTGCAATACTTAGGTACGATAATAAAAACTCATTAGAGGTACTTTTAGCATCCAAGTGAGCCTATGAATCATCGTGCATTAACTTAATGTTAGCTAAACAAGACATTTATTGCCGCTATTACTTGAACGACCATAAGAATGAGTCTTGCTATTAATGGCGTCAAATTAAGTATCGATAGATTATTCTGCTAATAGGTATCATTAAAACATTTCACAGTGTTGTCATCATGTCTTTCATTTTAGTTATGAAATCTTTTGCTATATTTCCTAATACCTACCTAACTTGTTAATTACGTCAGGAAGTCCATCCGTTTCGCACAGACTTGTTGCTAGTAGAATACAGTACGACGGATTGTTTTTTTTTGTCAAATGATATTTCATTCACGAGTATTTCGCACCTGCTTCGTACCTACGTGAAGTTATGCGCTTGATAGAAAGGACGCAACTTGCATACTGATAACGTGAGGTAGGTAGATTAGTAGTAGGTATCTGGCTGGTTTTGGTATCATTGAAAGTTTAAATTTTAAAGAACATAATTCCAAATTCAAATTAGGAAAATGTGTGATTTTAATTTGTTTTTCGTACTGTCAGGAATTCAGGATGAATGAATCTAATGAAGAAATTTGTATTTGGATCGTGAATCACGTACCTACAAGACACGTGCGAAAAAGGTCGTGGTCAAAAGCCGGTCAGGCTTCACAGACTGTGGCGAAACCCGGGTTAACTCGCAATAAGGTGATGCTGTGTGTGTGGTGGGATTGGAAGGGCATTATTCCTTATGAGCTGTTACCACCAGACAGGACTATCGATTCTGAACTCTACTGCGAACAACTGATGAGATTAAAGCAAGAAGTTGAGAGGATGCAGCCGGAATTGATCAACAGAAGGGGTGTGGTTTTTCATGATAGCGCTAGACCTCACAAATCTTTAGCCACTCAGCAAAAATTAGGAGAGTTTGGCTGGGAGGTGTTAATGCATCCGCCGTATAGTCCTGACCTTGCTCCTTCAGATTCCCACCTGTTTCGGTCTCTTCAGAATTCTTTAGGCAGTGTCAGGTTAACATCACGAGAGGACTGCCAAAACCACTTGTCGCGGTATTTTGATCAGAAGTCCCAAATTTTCTATAGCAATGGGATCATGTCCCTACCTACAAGATGACAAAAAGTTATCGAACAAAATAGTACCCTACATACCTACTTACTTTAGTTAAATGTAATGTTTTTGGCCAATTTATTTTGTGATAGAGATCTTACTTATTTATTATTTTCAGGATAAAAATGTTAGGTAGGTACCTACCTACTGAATATTCGGCAATGAAAAAAATGTTTGTCCTCGTGCGAATCCAGGATGAATCGCGTCGTTATCTTCTAATATGAAAATCGTGTCACAGTGTTCGTTACCAAACTTTTCCTGAACGGCTTGACCCATTCTTATGAAATTTTGTGTGTATATTCAGTAGGTCTGAGAAAAGTACTAAAAAAAGGGGCAACGAAGTTTGCTGGAGCTAGTACCTAATATAATAAAAAAATATATTTTACGGAAACTAACAAAAAAGTAAGTGAGTAAGTAGGTACCTACCTAGGTACATAGTCTCTTAAATGTTTTGAACATTTAAACTTTCTCTCTAAGGTAAATTGAACAGTCTCATGATCAAGAACGTGACGTAATCTGGTGCAAAAGTAAGTATCGAACTTTCTTTCTTTCTTTGAACAATGAAAGTGTAATCTACTGGAATGGTTTAATTTTAAAGCAAAATAAGTATTTTAAACTTTGGTTTCTACATCGTTTACGGTCAGTTCACATGAAAAACCGCTTCATAGCAATTAAGTTTTGATGTTTTGGTACACTAGTACACACTTAAACAGCGGTTTTTCTCGCGCTCACATAACGAAATTAAGTACGGTATAGATGGATACCTATTTGATTTAGAAATAAGTTTCCATTTTTATTTTTATCTACCTATTAAAAACCTAGCTGTGTCTGGGCTGGCTATCTGGGCAAATTTTCCGGCTAAACATGCATTTGTATGCGGCTTTGGATTTTTTTATAAGGAAAGAATGCGTAAACCATTGTCGCATTGTCAAAAATGGATAGTGCTATTTCTCTTGAATCTATCTCTGTCTCACTCTGGAATAGTGATGGTTTGTACACATTATTGTACAGCTCCTGACCTGACCAGTCAACCACTTGACAAAAAATATGATATAAGAAAAACATGTCAGAAGTATTTTAAGCAAATAATAAATGTGAATAATAGAACTCGAAGTCATTATCAAACCGGGTCAAACTTATGATATCATAAAACTTACCATTTCGAGATACATCTAGCTCGACTAGATTTTCAAAATTCTGTATGTCCGCTGGAAGTTTGTGGATTTCATTGTCACTGAGACCTAATCTTCTTAGTCTATGGAGTCTGAAGAAATTCTGTAACAAACATAAACAATACATGAGATCATAGGAGGGGTGTCATAAGTTTGATGTGTTTGTCTGTGGCATCGTAGCTCCCAAATGAATGGACTGATTGTGATGTAGGTATTTTTTTTATTTGAAAGCTGATCAAGGTGGTCCTTAACTATAATGGAAACAAATTGGAGATCAATTGTTTATGGTATTTCATTAAAAACCTAGTAGATACCTACTTATGACCATGGAAAATCCAAGAATTAAAAACCGGTTTGGTATATATTTCTGTTGTAAGGCCAAAACAGGTGGGGTTTTCATTCTTGAGTAAGGTTATATTATAGGCTTATTTACATCATGGCATTATCGCTTTATCCCTCAAAAACAAGTGAAGATGCAGGGCAAATTTAACAGCAGCAGCATGCAGACGTTTAATTGGACAGTAGGAGGCTTTAATTTTTACTCAAATAATAGGCTATGGTATTTTAAGATGTTAGAGATAAAAAGTATATTTATTTACCCCAAAAACAGAAATCAGTTTCTATTGTAATTTATCATCATCATCATAAGTCATTCTACCAAAGTAAAGCCTGCTTGGCAGTCCACTGTCTATATAATATATTGACCACCACATCAAAAAACTAAAACCATGCCCTTGACACCTAGCTCAATAAAATCCTTAGATTTTGTAAAGTAGTTGTGACAAGCATGCTGGGCACGTTTTGATATAATGTCATGTAAACAGGCTGTTTTTTAGTCATGGGACAAATTGTCGCAGAGTGTTCTTTTTACCCATGAATATATATGAACTTCTTTTGCCATGGGACCATATTGGTAATTTTATTTTATAAAATCTTAAATACATTTTAAATAACTATGCTCCCCACTACGTTCTCCACAGATAACAATTAAGGGATTGAAAACTAGCTAGAAACAACATAAGTACATAACAGTATGTATCTATGCAACAGTCTGAGACTGGAACTACTATTTGGTTTTGTTTTGCTAATTGCAAAAAGAATATCAGCTGTTTCATTTATTTTAATTGAATCGGTTTCAGACTTTTGTGTACAACAGCAGATTTTTCCACAGTTGGTCCCATTTTAAACGGTTTTCATATTCATGGGTAGAAGACAGCAGTCATAGAGTTAACAACCTCTAGTATTTTCTGACTAACTTAATGATAACATCATCATCATCATTTCAGCCATAGGAAGTCCACTGCTGGACATAGGCCTCCCCTATAGATCTCCAATAAGATTGGTTGGAAGCGGCTCACACCCAGCGTGTTACGGCGACCTTAAAGAGGTTGTCTGTCCACCTTGTGGGTGGACGTCCTACGCTGCGCTTGCCGATACGAGAACCTTTCGACCCTATTGGTTATCAGTCCTCCGTGCTTTGTGCCCTGCCCACTGCCACTTCAACCTGCTAATCCGCTGGGCTATGTCGGTAACCTTGGTAATGACAATATGCAGCGGTTGAAATAGAGCAGAATTAAAAGCGTTACAATCGAGTCTGACAAACCAGTATTCCAATAAATAAATTAGTAATGACAAGAAGTTGGTTCTACATTCTGTTTAAGTGAGGTTTCAGGAATAGAAAATATTATGTTAGTCATAATAAATAGTACTTTTACTGAGTTACTTTTTCCGGTAGGTCCCATTTGTTCTATGGAACATGACGTAATAGAACGAATTGAGAAAATATTGTCCCTATTTGTACTATAGAACAGTTTGTGCTTTTTGTCTCAAATTGTTCCATAGAACAAACTACATATAAACTTCTTGAAGTTGATATGTAAACTGGCCGCTAGAGAATGATTTGCTATCACTTGTCTTAGTGACATTGATGATTAGAACACCAACAGAAATTTTTTGAGCGGATTTTGAGAGAGCTGCATCTGTCGTGAAAGAATTTCTCCTCATGGAAGAATTTGGGAAAAGCTATTCCCATTTAGTTCTGTGCATTTACAGACAAATAAAAACAGGAGCAAAAGCTAGTATGTAGTTCTATAGTACAAATAGGGACAATATATTCTCCATTTGTTCTATTACGTCATGTTCCATAGAACAAATGGGACCTACCGACTTTTTCCAGTACCACAATACTTTTGCATTCTTCATTTTCAGCATTTATTTACACAAATTTAAGCAGTTTACTCTGTTCTAAAATGTGTTCACTGTTCAATTCTAAGTAATCAACAATGTTTGTCTGTCATTAAATGAGGCTCTTCACATAAATAAAGAAAACACACTCACATCTCTAGCTCTAAGTTATTATTTATTAAGTTTTTAAGGTGTACAGTGCAAAAAAACAAAGATTTTTGGGCATTTGGCTGCATACTCATGGATGTTGTGTTGATCCTGAGCCTAACTGGTGTCTAGATCTCAGTATATATACTGAGATCTAGACACCAGACAAATTAAGGGTCATTCAGGGTCAGGGGTTGATAATTAAACAATTACAAAGTTATTATATGAAACCATTTAAATAGTTTATATACAAGGAGACAGAGCATGGTGTAATTTATGGAACTCAATGGAATGTTTACGTATCTGTACAACTCAAACATATTTAATGTATTCAGGGGCATGACTGTTTAGCTACGTATTTAAAAAAATATAAAAGCATTTTAAAGGAAATAATTGCTAGAAATACAATTGAAGCAGTTCCACACATAATACGCTTAGCGTGAGAAACGGGTTGGACAATTGATACTCATTGCGTACCAATAACAACATAAGACGCACTGATATTATTTACACATAATCAGTGATAAGGTAAACGCCCACGACTGAAATGAATCCTCCTATTTAGGTTACAAATTCACTTACCTTCGGCAGATCTCTTATGTGGTTGGCATCCAAAAAGAGTTCCTCTAAACTCCTGGAGTATCGTAAAATGTCTTCGGGTATTGTTGGCAACGAGCAATGCCGCTTGTCTACACATTCCACTTGGCGATTACATTTGAACAAAGGTATACATCGAAACATGTTGGACACTACACTTCATACAAACTATAATTGAATGAATCACTACAACGACACATATTTGAGCACTTTCAAGATTGGAACACTATTTTAGCATTATAAAATTGATAACGATATCAAAATAATCCAAAAAACACAACTTACACCTCACCCTACAAAATGAAGCCACAAACTGTCAGAGTTGCCATAACTCTTGTCGTTGTTGTATTTTTATTTTTATGGCAACACGAAAAAAATCTTTTCGTTCAAAAACTACAACCTAAACGCAACCTAAACTCACTGTTGTGACTTGTGGCACCTTAAATTACCTTTTCTGGCCTTTTCTATTTACGTTGTCTATGTACAATTGTTAACCCTTGTTAACCTAATGAAATTGTAGAGAAGAAATAAAATTGTTCATAATAATGTTGCTAGTTAAGCGCATGTAAAAGAAAACCAAAAACATAAAATGACATTCTGAGTTCTGATACAACAGCAGTTCCTGCCAGAACTCAGAAACACTCAAAATGTCATTTCGTTTGTATATTGCGCATTTTAAGAGTATTAAAACATGTTCGGATCTGTGAATAGCGTTTTGGCAGTTCTTCGGCTCGGAAATGAGATTGTCGAAAACGGTTCCTTACCGACACGGAAACCAATCGAACGGTTTAGAATAAGGCAGTCAGGGTTGACTATCTTAGTAGTAGCAAACGGGTAATCGTACTCATATAAGTATGCAAAATAAGGTTGAACGCCAAAAGCATTGCCGACCTATACATGAAACTGACATTTTAAATTGGTCGTATCATATTGTGTTACTTTTCTAAAACTCCCTAAGAGATGGCAGTATTACAGCTTGGCAAAAAAGAGTAGAAAATAATGGAGGCGCTACTGTGCTCTTCGTATGGCAACCCGTGGCAACCACATAGCGTACCAACCTAGTCTTGATACTTAGCTGTTTTTAGACAAATTAATCTAATCATGTATTATTTTTTAAATCAGTAAGTAATCACTTTTATTCTTGTCAATTAGAGACACAATAGAAAGACAATGACAGCGTGGACACCGGTGTCCTCTTGGGGTGTATTGAATAAATTATTGAACAAGGACGTGTTCTCGACACGCAACTGATTACTTACCTAAAAATAACAAATTGGGTAAATACTCCTGAGTTCACAACATTGTTTAGGAATTATAAAAAAGAAAACATTACATTGTATAACATAATTTCTATATATTGTTCTAGTAAATCTTCCTCTAAATAATCTACCCCGAACACGTAGGCCGCAAACTCATCTGAGTCATGTTCGGGTTCAGAGGTGATGCTGCTATCATCTTCTAGATTTATTACTAATCACTCTATTTCCTCGTTCATAGTTATTTTTTTTCCAGTAATCCTTTTCTATTTTTATTACATGTTAGCACGAGTTCTTCCAATCCTCGTCGGTAATAGCTTAGAATGCACGTTCAGCTGGTTCCTGTAAAGACGAAATATTTCATTTTACCCTAACAATATTAAAAGTAAAACATTTTTATCACATACTGCTAATAAGTCGGATATAGAAAATACCCCTTTGTTTATCTCCTTCCAGCACGATTTTGCTTAGAACAATAACAGATTTCCCTGAATTAAATAATAGATTTAGACTATGGCACGACAATTTCTTTTACATTTCTAATGCAAACGCTAGAACAAATAATTCTCTCCTTGATATCGCACTTAAAGTATAACTTACGTAGAAATTAAATTTTAATTCAGTTAAAAGTCAAGTCACCAAAGTATCAATTTATCTCAGCGCGCTATACCAGAGTAATGCAGAAAAAATGTAAACATAACCTATGTGCTCGACATTTATTGTTTCAAATTTCTAGTTATTCCTTATGCAAGCGAATTAATATAGCTTTGTATTCATCAATTAACACTTGATTCAACTAAAATCAACAAAACAAACTCTCACATACCTGTCTTATCAGCGGTTCTTTGGTAAACATTGTGAAGTTCAGAAAGAATTGTTTGGGCCTCATGTACCGCCAGACATCGCCTGTACACCTTATAAATAACCTCTCTGCCAGCACTCCGGATGGTTTTATTAATTATTCTTCACTTTTTACGTTTATTACTTAACGCTTGGTGGTCGAAATTAAAATTTTACGAAATCGTGAACTTTGTTTATTATGACATGTCATTATTTTGGAATTGTTGCCAACAGTCAAAAATTTAGTTCCGTTTCTACACTTTTTTGCCAAGCTGTACATGATTTGTGACCACGTAGTTCTACTAGGCACGCAAGATGGCGTGCAAACAGCCATGTGCATTCGGGTCTTCGGTGTGACGGTGACCAGCATTCGCTCAATTTCCATGAGTAGCATAACCACGACAAACTCATGTAATAAAAACAAAATAACTAGAAAATATTATTTAAAAGCTCAAAAACAATTTCAAGACTTAATAACTGAATTTATTTTTGTATGCAACACTACAACAAATGTCAAACAAAACAAATTTGAAATTTGTCCGCCGGCGCCGGTTTGCGTGTGTGCATTTTCCGCGTCTTGCTTGTTTTTGTCTGTTTTTCTTGATTTTAACCGTCTAAAAGTGCTTTTTCCACCTAAGTCCGTTGAGTTGAGCTTCTGCTCCTCCGGCCGTGTTGATTTTGTGCTTGTGTTGATTGTTAAAATCGTAATATTGAGACAGGACTGACGACCCGTTTGGTGCCCCAACTTTGTGTTTGTGACATTGATATCTTATCTATTAAAATGTCTAACAGACAGTGTTGCGTCCCCGGATGTTTAAATAGCTTAGGTAAGTATTTCATATAATCCCGCTGGGCCAAAATGTCGTTTTGTTTTGGGCTGATTTGTCATGCAGTTCAGACCCTTATGATAAAACCCTATGGGCAGAGTCCGCTACCCGTCAATTTCAGATTTTGACTTTCAACTCCACTGATCACTTACTCTATTATTTCAGATACCAATGCGAACTTGCATAAATTCCCTAACCCAGCTAAGGATAAGGAGTTATTTAATACGTGGGTATATTCCATTGGTGGTGACATATTGCAACTTGAAAATGAACATATTTTCAAATACCGCCGTGTATGTCGAGTCCACTTTGAACAAAGATATTGCTGCCGGAATAATCGACTCAGCAAAGAAGCTGTACCAACAAGAAACATGCCAGGTTAGTTATACTTAATAAATTATAATAACCACAAATAATGCAAATGTAGAACAGTAGGTTTATTATTACTTAAAACAGTTTAAACCCACCAAACCACAAATGGTGGATTATATCCTCGAATCCTCCTTAAATCAAGTTTCCCCCGTGAAAAGGAACCTCTGTGCTTATAATATGTGAGGGACACAGAGGTTAAAACAGTTTAAACCCACCAAACCACAAATGGTGGATTATATCCTCGAATCCTCCTTAAATCAAGTTTCCTCCGTGAAAAGGAACCTCTGTGCTTATGTGAGGGACACAGAGGTCCAACATTCAAAGACCCTTTCATCATCTTCCTGACCTTATCCCATCCTATTTGGGGTTGGCGCAACACATTTTCTTCTTCCATTCTTCCCTGTTAGATGTCAAGACACACACAAACACTCAAAGACCCTTAAGGGAACTTAAATCTAAGAGGGTATGGGGCACAAATTAGGACCTCCCATGTCTGTACTATAGAAATAGTCATGGTTTGTTCCCGGAGAGTGTAGGACTATTGCTAACTGTGGAAACTAAAATTCCTGGTTCTATGTGGAGTAATGTTTAATGAATTGGTAAATAACTTCTTTATTACGGAGAAAACAGAGTCTGCCTTTCAAAACTAATATTGAAATGTATTGGCAGACAGTGATATTACATCTTTATTACTAGTATATGTAATCAACTGCCCAAAATATAAATTGCATGCTTTTAGCTTTGAAAATGATAATACTTTCATACATCCTTTCATCCCCCTTTTCTATCCCTTACAAGCCTTTTCGAGAATCAAAAAGTAGCCTGTGTCCTTTCTCAGGTTTTAGACTATCTGTGTCCCAAATTTCAGTTTTACCGGTGCAGTAGTTTTGGCGTAAAAGCGAGACAGACAGAAAGACATGCAAAGTTACTTTTGCATTTATAATATTTAAATATAAGGTAAAGAAATACAATTATTTGTTGTTTTTGAGTTAGTCTTTTTGTTCCCTTACGCCATTTATATACCTTTTTACCACAAAATATCAATGAACTATATTTAGTATGCATGTACATAAAACAGTTTAAACAATCAATTATAGTATTATTATAATAAAATAAAATTCTAAATTACGAAGTTAATAATACACAACTAAAAGAAATAATAATTTTATCAATTAAATTGTAAATCTCTGTTGAACACTGTGACCCCACCCTTTCGTGGCTACCAAACAATATCATAAGCAAGCGAGCATCGCGGTGCAATAAGTCAATTGTTATTACATTGCTTGTTTACTGACACATAATTACTAGCTCTTTTATTACGAACACGCATTGAAAAAATAATTTTCCCGTTGTGTCGTACTGTTTGTCGTTTGTTTCTGGGCAAGTGTTAATGTGTGTGTAAGGTGTATAGCGCGTTGCTACTGTGTAAGTGGAAAATGTCAATGTATGCATTCAAAAATAAGTTCCCACGCTCGCAGACTTCCCTCTTAAAATTCAACACAGAAAGAGTAGTGTTGCGACCTCTTCAAATGTCAGAAGCATCTACATCAAAAGGTAAATTAATATTATTTTAGCAAGACAAGCCCATCATGAGCCGCTAATTATGCTTCCTCAGCTAAACATGGGTGTTTCACTAGTATAGTCACAGGGTATACTATAATGTTTTGTGACAAACCCAATAACTAATTTCCACAAGTTGAGATCCTAACCTAATACCACTAACCCAGTGGTTACTTCTGCAACTGATATAGTTCACATTTAACCTGTCAAGCGGTGCTAATGAGACACAAAGTACAATCTATTGTGTCTGGTCCTTAATAGATTAATTGTCATTCCAGAACCTGTTACTTCACATTTGGAGTCTGTGGATATGCAGCCATGCACTCAAAGTGCTGTGGAAGATATACAAATAAAGGAAAATCTTGGTAAGTGAAGATATAATCATAACTGCATTAATTGGCAGCCTGTTTTTTTTATTTTTTCATAGTATTTTTCCTAACTTATTTAGGAAATTAGATACATTAGGTAGGCAAGTATACAGGTTGGAAAAAATCAAACTCACAGAAAACAATCTTTTATTTTTAAAAAGAAACAACACTGTATTTTAAAGTTTTTCCGATCATTGTTTTATTGTTTATTAATGTGAATTACTTTTTCGCTTTTCTGCATAACTGCAAGCGAAATGTAATTCACATACCCAATACCTTATAAATATAAAATACCTAGGCTGTCAAGTAGTACCGTACGTATGTATACGTTCGTATGATTATGTTGGCTTGGCATTAGTTCCAAAACCTGCGACCAGAGGGCGACATTTGACGTTTCTCACTTTTGTCGCCGAGTTGTATGTATGTACCTCTATTCCATAATTATTATTATATTAAAACGTACTCTGTCTGTGGTGCTGCCGGAAGCACGGAAATACCGGTGTCAAACAGTGAAGGAACAGAAAAAGGCTGACATTACAAAATTTACAGTACACAGCTGTTCCTGTCCCGGGCTGTTTTTCGGTTATTATTGGTTCCTTGGGACTCTTCATTGATAGCTTTAGTTAACATAATTTAAGCCTTTTCATTTTTGGCTGCTAATAGTAATCTGACGTCTGATAAGCAGAACATTTTTTTCCCCTTGTATCCAATTATTAAATTTTAATATCGTTTTGCCCAGGAAAGTCCGTAACAAACATGGAATTTAACTTAGGATTTATCGGTGGCGGCAATATGTCTACAGCGATCGTAAAAGGAATCCTTAAAAGTGGTAAGTCTGCAGTTATTACCTACCTAAATAAAACTATAAAACCAAAACTATAAAACCAATACTTTTCCAATACGTCTAGATTCGTAGTTATTCGAAGTTGGCTGCTGTTTAGCTACAATTTAAATCAATGATTATGTTTCAGGAGTCCTTAGCGCGTCAAAGATCTGGGTAGCCGGTCCCCACATAGAAAACCTAAAACACTGGAGTGATATGGGTACAAATGTTACTACTGAGAATGGTGTAGTATTTGATAACTGTGACATGATATTTTTGGGAGTCAAGGTTAATAAATTGCAAAATGCCATCCATGATATTAAATTGACTACTAAGAGCACAGCAAAGGAAGTGTTGTTTGTCTCTATGTTGGCTGGGGTCCGATTAGAAGAGCTTCATAAGGTATGTTTTTATGTATTAAATATTTAACTACATGCAACAATAGAATCTATAAAATAATCATAGACAAACATATTTTTCATAAGTCCTCATTTTAACTAGTCAATTACCGCAATCCAGACACAATTAAATTACTATTGTTTGCGGACACCGGTGTCCACGCAGAGCCTAATGAGTTAATAGTCAGTAAGTTATAAATATTTGATCATTCAACTCATTATTATGTGTAAACTAAAGAATCCTGGTATTTTGTAAGTTTTGATCTACACCATAATTACTGGGCATAAGCTGCTCATTAGAACAGCCTGTTACTGTCCCACTGCAGCCCAAAGACCAGACCCTATGTTGTTTATGCTGTGTAGAAATTATTATTGACTACCCTACTTAATTTTTTTTTATTTAAAAATAAGGCTGCCCCACACTAGGATTTCTCCTGTTTCTACTGCATTTACACACAAAACCCGACTGTAGCTTTTATTTAGTTAGTTGATGAGAATTGATAATGGGCTGGGTACAGGTAGTGTGTATGTAAGATAACAATGTAAATCTATTGTAAACACCATTTTTATAACACCTACTACTGTTTCAGTCATGTCAAATGTATACCTACATGTAAAACAAAATCCTATAGCAAACACTATTGTTGTACTGGTATTTATTTCATTTTGATTGTAATGTTCTTTCATTGTTAGTTTTATCTACTACATATATTATACTAATATTATTACAGACCATAAAATCAAATTTAAGTGGTGTCATTGCAAGTGTGATCCGGATTATGCCCAACACTCCAATGACGGTGGGAGCAGGCATTTGTTTATACACACCGGACTCCACAGTGATGCCAGCAAAATGTACCATATTAGAAAAACTTGTTAGCGGTTCTGCACTTTGTGAGAAAGTTCCAGAAGATTACATGGACTCCTTGGGCGCATTGACTGCTTGTGGACCAGCTTATGTAAGTTCTGAAATTAACCACAAATAAAAATTTAAAAAATGTTAACTTGGTATTTTAAACTAAAAAAAAACATTCTATGGTATTTTTGAATAAAACATTGACTGCGTCCTACTGCCGTCCTCAAATAGCTAAGAAGTTCTATAGTTAATACAAGTATTCATGTACATTACAGATGTATGTGGTGATTGAAGCATTAGCAGATGGGGCTGTGAAACAAGGTGTGCCAAGAGCAATGGCAATGCGTCATGCAGCACAGATGGTGGTTGGCAGTGGCCAAATGGTGCTACAGTCAGGGAAGCACCCTGGATTGTTGAAGGATGAAGTTTGTTCACCTGGTGGCTCCACTATTTGTGGTATTACTGCTCTTGAGAATGGTAAACTAAGGTAAGCTGTGGAAATATTGATGAAGTACCTAAACAATTAATATATTTTCATATAATATTATAAACTTCGTGTTTATAATATTATATGAAAATATATTAATTGTATAAATATAGATTTGTATTTTTGTATGTAATGAATTAACTTACTAAGTAGACTAATATGAAAAATTCTTTTACCATTGAGAAGCTAGAACATCCCCGGGTGACATAGGCAACTTTTCATCCATATATTCCCACGGGAACGGGAACTTCGCGAGTGAAACCGCATGACATCAGCTAGTAGTAAATATATTATTTATAGAAATAATGTATTAATTATATGAAAAAGCTTGGCTAGAGTGGAAATTGTTCCTATTGTAGGTAGAACTTGGATCCAGGCTCATCCAGGTTTTAGACACAAGCATCATTATTTGCATAGAAAAAAGGACGGCCTATACCTACCCAGCATTTGGTGAACTCGAAGGTCGTGTTCAGATGACTCGCGCCGACCGCGGCGCACACGCGTTGTACCCGCCATACACCCGCGCTCCGCACGCGAAAATTAGTATGAATACCGCACGATGCGTGCAACGTTTGTGCAGGGTCAGATCCAGGCGAGTGGGGTTTGACTTCGATAAAAGCAATTGGAAATCTATTTGTGTCTTAAATATCAAATTGCATACAAATTATTTTAAAGTGAGTTAGACGCGGGTGTTCACGCTTGTGACGTGCACTAACGCTGGATATTAATAATCTATCTCGGTTGCTATCTTGATCCCGATCTTTGTCTGTAACCAATCAACGACCGAATTCGCCTATCCGAGTCTTAAACATGTCCAATCAGAAGCAGCCGTCAAAAACAAAGGATCGGGATTTGGATTGAGATAGAATATTAATATCGGGCGTAAGCGGGCGCGTGTCGTCTGAGCGCAGCCGAACTGCGGATGATCATGGCTGAAAATACGGCATTCATCAGTCATCTAGTGGTAATTAATGATAGTAATGTTTATTTTATGACCATAGTTGTCATTAATATTTTCTTGCTTGCTTTGGTTGTTGTACTATAACGATTTTGTTTTCTATTTGACATAGGTAATAAAATTATTGTTAATTTAAATATTGTACACCCTAATGGTATGTTACTTGTTACAATTATAATTTAAGAACTCTGTTTACACCTGTGACAAATGAATGAATCTAAATCAAATGCCAATATGCCAATAAAAACGTATTAAAGTCAGATTTCTTGTTACAGGGCGTCATTGATCAATGCAGTGGAAGCATCAACGATTCGAAATAAGGAGCTTGGAAAGAAATAAGTACTTTGAACTGCAATTGTTGTTAATTTATGCATATTAGTAGTATGTCTATTTATTTATTTAATACTTTAAGCACATAAATGTACAGAGGCGGATTTAATGCCATAGGCATTTCCTACCAAATCCAATCAACTTGTTAAAGTAGACAAACATTGTAAGATGCAAAGGAATAGGAATGGAAGAAAAAACATTTTTTTTATACTTATGATTATGTTTGAAAATTAGTACCAAAATATATCTCAATTTAATACTCATCAAACGTTACCTAAGTCTACCTACTATATTATATTTTGTTAAAGCATAATATATTTTTGTGATGTTTGTAATATTTATGACATTGTAAGGAACTAAAATGAGAATGTGGCTTTTTACTGAAATTTAAAAACAGGACAACTAGACATTCTACTGTTGCATTCAATAATGGAGGACAAATGGTATTAGATATGATTTGTATAAAGTTACAAAGTTCCGAGTTAAAAGGGTTTAATGGAAGGCATTGGTTATTTTCTGAAAAGTTTATTTCCACAGTCGAGTTATGCAGTGACTGAATTGTGTTAATTATGAATCTAAGCTGAAGCTATGCTAGCTATGAAGTAACCTGTTAGTCCATAAACTTGTAATTTCTTAGTTTTTCACAGATTTATATGTTTGTAATGTGGTAAGGGGCACTCCCAGTTAGACTGGAAGCCGATTTCAACTTAGTTGTAATAAGGATAAGCAGATGGTGATGAAGACATAAATTGTTAATGTTATTTTAGTATTACTACAATATTATATTTTATGCTATGAGGCTTCTAGTGCGTTATCTGTTTGAGATATCGAATGCATCAGAATTAGATCTGAGAAGAAGTATTGATGTAAGAAAACCATTGAGTATTTAAAAGTATTATTTTATTTTTACAAGTATTTAATAATTTTACGAGCTGGACTTCAAAATCAAGCGCGAATCCTATTGACTTTATGAAAGTAGTAAAAAGTATATTTATAATAATAAAATTTATGAAATAAGATTGATTGACCCTACCAAAACAAATAAAGTCCTTGTAGAGCATAACTTCTTCTTCTTATCGTGTGGTTAGTAACTAACCTGGTGTCAGAGTTTTAATGCCGCCCATGGGCCAGAGCATAACTGGAACGCCATTACTTACACAGATCTATATTTATTTTCTCGAATTGTTTTGCTCTCTACATCGTGCTAAAATATTTAAAATAACTGTGTGTTACTTATACAACTTAAGCACGCCATTTTGAACTCTCAACATTTGTAAGGTTGTATGGTGTACACACGGCTATACATCAAGCTATACATTTCCAGTTTACACTGACCTGACTGACCATTGTACGGAAATCCTATGCGAGATCAGTTTATACTGGAAATGCATAGCTTGATGTTTAGCCGTGTGTACAATAAAGAGTATTCTATTCTATTCTCAACAAAAGAATAGAATACTATTTATGTAGGTACAGACGCCAGCACATCAAGTTACCCCAATGTGTCAAATTTCTTTGATCGTTTTTCAACTTTATTTCAAACAGAATAAGGTTCATATTCAATTAGAAAAATTTGACACTTTAAAAGCAAAATTAATTAAGAATGTCTACAAGTATTTGCGTAGGCCAACTCTGCTAGCTTGTATATTATTTATGTTTATATGTTTGCACACTGTAGATTTTAAGACAATAGTAGGACGAATATATAATTTACTTTTAATAAACACTTTGTAGAAAAGCAGTTGTTTCATTTTAGCCTTTTAGAAGTCGGACAGCTCGTTGGCAAGTTTTAGACAGTCGTGACGAGTAGTTAAAACCAGGAATCTGACTACCAGCACATGCTAAGGGGTATCATGTTACCAGAAACGGGTTGTGGAGATCAAATATGTACCCAGTTGCCACCTTAAAAAGTGTGTTCCCATTTAGGGACCATATTTGATTTTTAAGCTTTGAATGCGTTAGCTTTTAGTTTAAGTTCTCAAACAATTGTACAAGGAGCTACTCAAAAGTTAGAACCGGTTATAGGTGGTTCCTCAGTCGTGGCTAGAGATGGGCACTTACCCGGTAAAAAACCCAAGCTTTGGGTAAATACCCATTTTTACCTACCCAATTTTAATTTATACCGGGTAAAAATTAAAATCATTATTATTTTCCAATAGTTGTGATTTATAAAGTATATTGTGAAATTACACAATACATATTTTATGCTAGAAAATATACCAATTTTTTTTGTATTAAAAAAAAATATAATGTATTTTTAATTGAAATCTTCGTCGACACAACATACTCGGACATTGTTTTCGCATTAGACCAAGACATTTGTATAGCGGTGTAAATGTCTGATGAGGGAGTAGGTAGAGGGGATGGGGGAGCATTTCGTCAACTGAATAGAGCACCGCCATTTTGTTAAGCACGCGCCACGCTTGGTTCTGTTCTCTTGTTTAAAAAATTTTATATTTGGTCGAGCAAAAAGTTTTTAAGCAGTTTTGAACCTGGCACATTCACAATTTCATTCAATAGTCTTTTTTTTGAATTTCGAACACAGAATTTAAAGAAACAAACTTCGATCAATAATAGCACTAGATGTCGGGTCGGCGTCAAAAATCCGTCTCGGTAAATATAAGCTCATTAGAGACGTGTGTGGTTATTTTGTTTAGTTTGCTTGAAACACGGCCAATGTAAACACGTCCAACAATGCCGCAGTGTGTATTCAACAGTTGCAAAAATAATCCCCGAAAACGTAATTATTCGGCCGGAGTATTTTACTTTCAGTAAGGACATAAAGAATAAGTTATATTTTAAGCTATAATTTAACAAATAACATCAATTTTTTAACAAAATTACTGATTTTAAACCACCGCTACAAATGTTTGACCAATGCTCGCCAACATTTGCACAAACTTTTGTTTAACTGAACAGCAGATGCATGGAGTAGATTTGTATTGTAATCATTTTAATAATTTGTTACTAATACTTAAAAATTTGTTGGTTAAAATCGGTTAATGCTACTTTAGTTTGTTGGACTCTTATTAGGTACTTAGCTTTTCTTTTTTATTTTAGCTTTCCTAGCAATCCATTTACGTGTGCAGAATGGATCTCGATTGTCGCCAGAGAAAGAAGAGGTTTTGTTTCGTTCATTATTGGCCACCGACTTTCGAAACAGGAGTTATTTTTCACCTGTTGGTGTTTTTTTAAGGTTTATTTTTTTGTAATTAAGTTTTTGTTTCGCCATTTTTAGTTTCTTAGTGTGTCAAGAAAGTCTTTCAAAACTTCAAAGAATCATTGAAATCGCTTAACAATATTGCTAAAGAAGTTCTATCTAAACATTAATCTGTACATCTCTGCCGGGCCCCTTTTAAAATAGACAGGCGTAATGTTATGTTATGCAAATATAAGAACTCTGCATAGACATCTCACTGTAGCAATCGCGAACAATTTGCTGTTATGTCTTGAAGAGTTCCGTCGCCTGTCTTTTTCATCAGTTTTTTTCACAAAATGTTACTTTCTAAATGAAAATGCTTGATTTGTTGCTAAAAATGTAAAAATCGGTACGTGTGTACCTATATTTTTTAAAAGTTCCCTCAATTCCTCAAGGGCCCCTCATTAGATATGAGTTTTTATACAAATGAGACCAATCTGATACAAATACAAAAATAATTTTGAAAATCGTCTTTAAATGACGGAGTACTGAGGTCACAAAACCTAAAAACAAAATACAACCGAATTGATAACCTCCTCCATTTTTAGAAGTCGGTTAAAATAATTTGATTTCATTCAATGATTTTTAACCAGCTGCGCCCCGTGGTTTAACCCGCGTAAACCAGTAGTAGTTAAAAGTAGCCTTAACCTATGTGTTAATCCAGGATATAAGCTACTTACATACTAAATTTCATCCAAATCTGTTCAGCCGTTTGAGCGTGAAGAAGTAACAAACATACAAACACACACACACACTCACACTCAGAAACTTTTGCCTTTATAATATTAATGTGAAAACTTCTAAATCGCATACAAAAGTAGACGCATTAATTTTTTTGTGGGTTTATTTGATTATAATGAGCCAACCCGCAGACAATTAAATAGCAATGTCTTAATAAAATAGCTATTGTACAAATTTGCCTCTACTACTTTTTTAAAATAGGTAAAATGTAATTATTTGCTACCATATAAAACAAACCTTCGCTCGCATAAGAAATATAAATTATTATTCTGCAACTCTATCTTTCAATTCTTACTGTGTTCTGAGCATTGAAATGTCATCCCAAGAACTACGTCTAGTTCCAAAATAGAGTAAAGACGAAATTGTGAACAAAACGTTTTTAACCTTATTTTTTACGCCTTAAGTTTCATTTTAGAATAAATATTTTTGTACTTATTATAAAAATGGCTTTTATTTTTAAGTCACATTTCAAATTTATTCCGTTTACTTTTCTCCGACGACAGAAGAACTTAGGCATAAATATTTTGCAATTGTAATTAAACTTTATGCTTGAGTGTCAAGGTTTATAATGAACTGAACTTAATAATATTATAAAACTTTTTTCTATGTTCGTAGTAAGAAATGCAATTGTTTATGCGTGCCTAAACGTGGACACTTTAGCGAGGTATTTTTGTTCCTGATCTTGTATCTAGTGCTATTATTGATCGAAGGAAACAAAAGACAATTTGGAGCCTGTTTGTTGATATCAAACAATCGAATACTAAGAAAACTTAGTTTTACTGGTTTTTGGATTTAATTCTTGAAAAAGTGGTTGATATCTTTGGTTTTGCAACAAACATTATTTATTCTTAACATTAAGGTGAGGTTCTATCAATAATCTATGGATACTTCACCTGAAGTCGCCGCCCAAGCTGTGGCACTTACCTATTCAGGCCGGACACAGCCAAAGAAACGTGAGTGCTCAACTTAATTTAAGTCGATCTGCGGTCCGAAATGGCTTTGTTCGTCGCCTAGGAAGGCCACGATCTCGGGTCACAACTGAAAGGCAGGATCGATTCATCGTGACGACCAGCTTGAGAAATCGTCACCTTACCTCCATTGAGATACAAAACCAACTTCGCGACTTCCACGGAGTATCTGTGAGCGCTCGAACTGTTCGGAGAAGGTTAAAAGAACGCGATATGGTACCACACAAGCCAGCTAATGGGCCCAAACTAACGCAAGCCCACCGAACAGTGCGCCTTCATTTCGCACGCAGTCATTTAAATTGGACACAGCAAGATTGGAGCCGTGTACTCTTTTCTGATGAGTCTAAAATTGTGTTACATGGCAATGATGGAAGGAAGAAGGTCTACCGACGTAAGGGAGAGCGTTTCGCACAATGCTGCTTTGAAGAGAGGGTTGCTTATGGCGGTGGCTCATGGACTGTCTGGGGCGGTATATCCGCGAGCGGCAAAACTCAACTTGAGGTTGTTACAGGACCACGGCTGCCAACATTAAATGCTGAAAGGTACATTCGTGAGTGCTTAGAACCTCACGTGATACCATACGCGGACGATGTGGGCCCAAATTTCCTTTTTATTTATTATATATTTATATATAAAATGTCAATTTTACATATTAAATGTCTTCAAAAAAATCAAACAATTAAAAACAAGAAATCACATCAAACATAAAAACAAACACACACATAGTAAAAAACAGTAAAGAGGAACAAAATAACACCGGGAGGAACTGTCCACTACTCACAGAGCGGTATGTAAGCGTATCCAGTGGCGCAGCAGTGGAGAGTCCCACCTGTCCGAGAACACACCTATTAGACTGACCTGACACGACTCAGCAGCGACGCACACTGTTTTCTTATAAGAGCATGAAACCCATATGTGTGCGCTTCTGCAAACATGCACTGCAGAATCGTGGTAGCCCCACGTAAGGCGACCGAAATGCATAGTTGCCCACAGGCTGCACGTGTAGTGTTTGGCAGTAAGATTAAAAAAGAGTCACTTTCACTTCGTTACTGCTACGCGCGAACCTGCGGGTCAACATCTTTAAGGTCCTCGGTAACCCAGTGACCTAGATACTTGAACTGTGTGACTCTGTTTAAGGGGGTACCAGCTAATGTGACTAATGGTACAGTCAAGTAGTTCTTGTCCCTCCCCTTAAATACTAAGAGTTCACTTTTCTATGCGTTGTATCTGAACTCATGGACTGCCGCGTATGTTTTTTTGTAAAAACGTTTTTCTTTTTCCTTTTTTTAGTTAGGCGGTGGTCACTTCGAGCACCTACAAAAGTAAATTGAAGTATGTGGAAACAATGCATTTTATTCATTTTAGACATCATGTTTCATACAGACATTTACTGCTTAAGACCTACACAATCGTTATCTAAATAGAAGATAGTGTAGGTTTTTTTTTCAAAATAACCGGGTTCGATTCCCGAACGGAGTACAGATGTTTTTTAAAATGTATGAATGCAGTTCCTCTTTTTATTAAAATCGATGACATGGTTTCTCAGAACAGATTTTCGTATGTCTTATAGTTTCAGACTTTCCCATACTTACCCATTTGAATGAGACACCCTGTATATGCAAGCATTTTTTTTTAACTTGGTTTAAATATTCTACGGAACCCTACACTGAGCGTGGCCCGACACACTCTTGGTCAGTTTTTAAGTTTATGACAGTCGTGACGAGTAGTCAAAACCCGGAATCTGACTACCAGCTCTTGCTAAGGGGATCATGTTACCAGACATCGGGCTGTGGAGATCTGCAGATATGTAGGTGGTACTTGCCACGTTAAGAGGTGTGCGTTCCCATTGAGGGACCATATTTGATTTTTAAGCTTTGAATGCTTTTAGTTAAAGTTCTCAAACAATTGTACAAGGAGCCACTCAAAAGTTACAATCGTTTAAAGGACGTTCCTCAGTCGTGGCTGACAGACATCCTATCTCAAAACCTAGTTTAAATTTACAGCTGCTATAAATTTCTACTCAAGATTTGTAAAACTTATTATTGAATTCGTGGCTGAATTTCTCAATAGAAACGCACACTGTTAATAATACTGATATTCAGCTGCGTCCGGTTAGAGGTGAATCCGGCGCCAGGCTATACATATAGATGTTTTGTCGCGGTAGGTGGTAGTGGTAAAGATAGTGAAAAAAAAACAGTAAGTAGGTACTTATATGTATATAGCATGAAATTTATTTACTTATAAAAATAGAAGAAAAAAAAAACGATATTAAATTAACTAAGTGTGTGTGTGATACATAGAGAAGCTACATGCAGTAGACCGGTACAATATTGTTAGTAAGTAGTAGATAGTGTTACATAAAACTGAATATTAGACAAAATAGGTGTACCTATAATATGATAAGTTGATAAACAGGCCACAAAATCGAGGAATATATTGATTTTATGATTATTCGAAACAGTATCATATTTTCCACTATATGTTTCTATTAAATTATAAATGCGTTCAAGGATTGTTTTAACAATAGGTAAGTTGAAAAATAAGAAGCCAATTAGGTGGAACATTCCACTTTGTCGTACCAAACCTCTTGTAAAACATCGTTAACTTAGAATCTAAGTGAATATAGAAGTGTGGGTCGTTCCGACTTAGCAGTTAATATTAGGTAGCGGACGCCCCTTGCACTTGTTTACCCATCCGTACCATGCTTCGAAACCATGGACACCGTAAATGATCTTTGTGCACTGTGCTTGCTTTGTGATGTCATCCAGCAGGAGATCTGTAAAAAACAGTCAGACGTTGTTAAAGGAATGTGAGTATCAATAATTATAGATAGAAGTAGGTAGCTAAGGTACAAGTCAATAAGCGACTGATTGGGACAGCCTATGGCAACGTGACATGACCTATGGCACAGTCTAAAAACATACAGTCGTCCGACGAACCTGTCTAGACAGGGCAATCGTGCGGGGTGTTAGGGGCGAGACGCGGAAAGCCGCTCCCGCACTGCGAACAAACCGATGTTCGTAGTGCGGGAGGTATTATTCAAGTCTAACGCGTGTAGAAGTTGTCGGCATTTTTCCAGAGATCAAAGGCGTCGTCCTACTGTATTAATATTTATACTGTGCCTATGGCATGTGCTGGCGGGCTCTATTTATACCAACGAAGCAATCCAACTAGCCAACCATAAAACATTGTTACAAAAAAAAACAACCGACTTCTTAAAAAAACAGTGAAAAATTACTTTAGTTTCGGAAGTCTGTGGCTTTGGTGGTTTTTTTTCGTTCATTATTGGCCACCAACTTCCGAAAGTATTTTAGTTTCTTTGTATGTAAAGAAGGTCTTTCAAAACTTCAAAGAATCATTGAAACTGGTTAACAATTGCTGAAGAAGTTCTTTCTAAACATTAATCTGTACATCTCTACCGGGCCCCTTTTAAAACAGAAGGGCGTAATTTTATGTTGTGGAAATACAAAAACTCTGCATAGACATCTGACTACAGCAATCGCGAATAATTTGCTGTTATGCGTTGAAGAGTTCCGTCGCCTGTCTTCTTCATCATTTTTCTTCACAAAATGATACCTTCTAAATGAAAATGCTTGATTTGTTACTGAAAATGTAAAAATCGGTATACAGGGTGTCATTCAAATCGGTCAGTATGGGAAAGTCTGAAACTATAAGACATACGAAGATCTGTTCTGAGGAACCATGTCATCGACTTTAATAACAAGAAAAACTGCATTCATACATTTTAAAACACATCTGTACTATTGTAGTAGGTAATATTGTTAATGTGGTCACTTCGAGCACCTACTAAAATAAATTAAAGTATGTGGAAACAATGCATTTCATACATTTTAGACATCATGTTTCATATAGACATTTACTTCTTAAGACCTACACAATCGATATCTATAGAAATAGTGTAGGTAGGTTTTTTTTTCAAAATAACCGGGTTCGATTCCCGAACGGAGTACAGATGTTTTTTAAAATGTATGAATGCAGTTTTTTTTGTTATTAAAATCGATGACATGGTTCCTCAGAACAGATCTTCGTATGTCTTATATTTTCGGACTATCCCATATTGACCGATTTGAATGAGACACCCTGTATACCTACGTGTGTACCTATATTTTTTTAGGAGTTCCCTCAATTCCTCGAGGATCCCTTATCAGATATTAGTTTTGATACAAATGGGACCAACCTGTTAGTATACCCTATCAAATAAAAAAAAATTAAAGAATTTTGAAAATCGGCCCATGAATGACGGAGTACTGAGGAAACAAACCCTAAAAAAAAACAATTGAATTGAGAACCTCCTCCTTTTTTTGAAGTCGGTTAAAAAATAGAGAAATCTAATAAATAGGTGTCTAGTCAAAAAAAAGTTATAGAAATAATTTACCTTTGCATCGCACGTTGCAGCCCTTGCCAGGCGTGTCGCCATTGTTGCACCAATAACGGTCGTTTATTTGAAATAGTCCGTAGTCGTGGGATCCATCTGAGTTGGTACTGCCAACTACGTTAGTTCTTCTCGAACTTTCCGCATTCACCAGGCAAACCCCTTTAATAAAGAAAAGAAAACATAAACATCAAGTGTGTATTCCTTGGAGGGGTCGTCATTAACTACACTAGGTACGCCTTCTGTACCTACCTACTTTCATTTTACAAAAAACATAGGAACAGACGCCACACGTCAAGTTACCCCAGTAAGTCAAATTTCTTTGATCGTTTTTCAACTTTATATTAAACAAAATAAGGTTCATATTCAATTGGGAAAATTTGACACATTGGGGTAACTTGATGTGCTGGCGTCTGTACCACCTAAGTAAAGTTTAAAATAAAGAGTGCGAGTCTAATAACCTACCGAACACAAACCCAGATTGTGGGAAGATACAGTGAATTTGGCTAATTGAATATATCAAGCTCTGCCCGATCACCAGGGGGGAATGAACCCAAAGGCAGAACCTAAATTTGTGCACACTTTTGATGACTGTTAACAAGGTGTTGAAATGCACTAAGAGGAAGGAAAACTATTTATTGTCTTTATAGAGAGCGGAGAAATTCGTGTTGTAAAATATAATGGAGCCAATGTGTTTCAACGAGCTCATCGTTGCAAAAAAGATGTGCAATTGGGCATCGTTCGTGGATAAAACATCTTTTTTTTGCTTACACGTTGGTATGTACAGACGCCAGCACATCAAGTTACCCCCATGTGTCAAATTGTCCCAATTGAATTCATATTCAATTGGGGAAATTTGACACAAGGTTCACCTTATTCTGTTTGACATAAAAAGAGTGCAGTTCAATGAGGATTGTTTGGCTTTGGCAGAAGCTTGCTAGCTCTTGTAAGATTATAGTGAAATAGTGACAATGAAGTTATGTACTAACTAATATGAGTATTGTGCTTGAAATAAAGTTATATTATTATTATTATTATAAAGTTGAAAAACGATCAAAGAAATTTGACACATAGGGGTAACTTGATGTGCTGGCGTCTGTACTTGTGACTGTCAGTTTACTTAGCTACAAACGCGGTCACTATGAGCGGGTCATAATTGAGTAAATTGAAATTGATTGCACAAAAAATAGAAGAATTTTATCATAATAAAAATTAAAAATAGATATCACAAAGCAGTGCAAACCTTCATATTATTATTGGAAAATAGAGGGATACTATTTGAGACAGACGACGTTTGTGGCCGTAGCACTAAATGTTAACATAAGCAAAAGTAACGCCAATCCGAAAGATTTCAAAAATTAAAAATACAACTACCCTGCAGCATTTTGGGTGAAATTAATGAGGCAATATAATAAGAATAAGTTTCACTCTTCCATATGAATAATGTCTTAAAACTTATTTAATTTTACGGGTGTTTGATACGCTTGCGTCAAACATTATCTATTGAGCTAGAGGTATTTACTAAGATCAGCTGAATCCACAGCCTGTCTTCTAACTTGTTCAACCATTCAAGTCTTTACGCACCCTATACGTAGGTATCTATTTGACGTCATGTAGTTTTAATAGGAAGCATTTATAAACCTAGCTTTGATTTAATTGTTTATAAACGGTTTAAGCTGGAAGTAAATAATTTGTAAAAAAAAACAGATTTATTATTTTTGTTAATTTGACACGATAAATTGGATGGGTCGGCTCTAGCTGTGGGCTGCTACGGTTTCATCATTGCTAAGGGATAAATATGAAATAGAGAGTTTAAATCTACATATAAAAAAAATAATGTTAGATGAACGAGAATGATATAGGTATATAATTTATAGTGTTCCTAGGGGAGTCAAAATGGTGGCTACAAAACAATCAAGTATTAGCAGAAATAATTATATATTTTTTTAATTAAGCATTACCTACTATGAGTCGAACCAATTTTTTTAATAAATTTCTAATATTAATCCCGACTATTAAGAGACCTCCGTGGGGGTCTAATGGGTTTCACTTAGGTAAATAAATAAATAGATTACTTACAGTCTTTGAGTTCTTTCTCTGGAAAACCTTGCTTTCGAAGTTCCCGGACTAATTCACATTCCGAGAATGTTTTGCCAAAACATTTTGACACAAAACATAAAAGGACCACAAACAGAATGGCTCGCGTCATGTCGGCACGATGTCTCCTCAAGAATTAAGTTAAGTTACCAATATAGTGTGTGTCAAGGGGAACAGTATTCCGAGCGATAATACCGATGAGGAAAACGACTAATTGATTGGCAAAACCTGTTGAAAGCTATCAGAAAAATTAACTGTATGCGGGACGATGATAGCTGCTCCAGTGACTGCTTCAGTATGAAATTGAGGATCATTGTGCTGGCTTATATACTGTTTTGTGTATACCTCTTACCCCTATGACACATAAGGAAAACAGAAATTCCTTAAGCGGTCGATCCCATTAACAATAAATAGTTTCTATTATAGACAGTAAAAATTTATTAGGTATACCTATGTCAAAACAACTGCTGCGGTTTTAAGGGTCAACGAGTTCTTAAGTTGTCGATCAAATGGTATAACTAACTTCAATAATTATTATGAAAATAATTATAAATTATTATTTGTTTGTTACTCCTTCACGTAAAAACTAGTAAATTGATTTTAATGAAACTTAACATTTCAATGTACCTAGCTCTACATTATTAGATAAATAAAATGTAGGTTTATAATTTTATAGGTGTAAATTGACCAAAATGTAACAAAAATGTGAAAACTAGGTAAACTTGTTACCTATTTATACAAATCTTATACCTTTAACCAATAAGTAAAAAGGTGTAGATAGGTTACCTAAACAACATTCCATCTTCAAAAACGGCAAACTAACGCACGCACGCGTCCGTTGACGGCGCGGGCGCCGCGGCGCGACGCGTCACTAAGGTAAAGTATGGCTAGTTAGCTAAATTTTAACGTGTAGCTTGCTGAGCGCTTATAACCTATCTTCACCTTTTTGCATATAATATCAATGCCTTTAACACTAAAAATACTGGTTTCAAAATATTATTTAGTTAATTTTAAGACTTTAATAATGTTAATGATGAATATTGTTGTGCTGATTAATTGTGCTCCCATTAGTAATTTGAAACTAAATTCTATAGGGTAGTTGCATTTTTATAAATTTTATATTCATACTGGGGTTACTGGTGGCAAGGATTTGTAGGAAGAGGTGTACGACCTTTCTTACCTTGTCTATACGGTACTTAGGGTGAGGAAAATGCAATATAGGTACCAACGCTTCAAATTGCCACAAGATTAATAAGAGTCTTGTATTTATATTATTTGAGGAATGTGAACATTAAAATACTGAATCAGATTTAAGTGGCCGTAGGAAAAAAATAGAATTTCCCAAGTGCAAAAAAACCCTCTGTCAGTTTTTTTCTGCCTGTTTATCTGTGTATATGTGTCTGGTTGACTATTTAAAAGCAACGTAATTTGCTTATAGAAGGCGTTGTTTGTTAAAGAAAAGCTGGTAAATTTTGTACCTAAAGGTGTAAAGGCCTAGTACGCTGCCTTGCGGGCGACCGATTATTCGACAACTTTGGTGGAAAAACAGAAATTAACTTTAGAGTGATGATCATTCAACATTACTTACCTACTCTAAAACTAAACGCAAAATCATCAAAATGATTTACGTATCTTTTGTGAATTCAACAGACATAGGCCTCCCGCAAAGATTTCCACAGCGATCGGTCTTGCTCAGTTCTCATTCATCGACTTTAGATATCTTCACCAGGCCATGGACGGTCTACCTTATCCCCTAACACAAGGTAGACCGATGGCCTAGCCACGGCGCTTCGTGAGGTTGCTGTACTTCAAAACAAATGATTTAATGTTTACTGTATCAAAAGGTGCTGTTATATCGAAGAATACTACACAGGCCTGTGACATACATATTACAAAGTACCAATTTGGAAATAAAATATTACATTATTATTATAAAAATATTTTAATATTTATGTCATGTTATTCAAATATTTTGGTTAAACAATTAATCCAAACAAGTTTATCGGTATAGCCGAAAAAATCCTCTACATTCTATTTAGAAAATAAGGCGAATTCGTTATTTTAAATGCCTTGGTACAATTCTTTATCACAAAATTAGTAGGAACAGTTTTATTACGATCACATAAAACAATATTTTGAAGTAGGTACATGCATACATAAAGTACTTAAGTTAGTAAATCTTCGAACTATAAATAATTAAATTAAGACTATATTAAATAATAAATTACAATATACATGTCATAATACCTAACAACGAAAATTAAGTAAGTAAATGTATAAGCTCCGCACGATAACGCCTGTCATACTCGTAGTAGTGTCAACGATATCTAAACAATCACAAGAAACAGTCACAGATATTATCACTATTTTGTAACATCGTGAGTAACTACTCTATAAGGAAAGTAGTTTATTTGTCTTCACTAAACACATATATTTTCCTTGTGGTTTGCGGCGGTGTGTATGGATGATAAGGATGCACGCACACTGTCCTCCTTGTGAAAAGGAATAGGGATACCCGTCGCGCCAGTCCAACACCAATGTCTATACTCTTGTGGCGTGGTATATCTATCATTGGTAGTTCATCTTCGTCCTGCTTTTTGAAACAATTCAATTTTCGAAAACTGTTGCGGAACCTGCCGAAAGCTGGGATCACCGCTCTTTGAACACTCGGCAATCGACGCAGCAGAGTTTTTTTCGCCTTTTTATCATTATTCGGTTCTTGATCACTGAATCTATTCGTCCAGGGCTGGGCTTCATTAACATTCACTGATTTCTTATAATTTCTAGATCTCCTAGTTGTTTCCGCAGTTGCGATCACTGTTATGTCTTCTTCAGACATCACTATATTGTTTTATTTTCCACATTTTGTATGTACTTTGTCCGCTTATCGGACTAGAGTGAGCTCCTGTCTAAATTTTTGGCATTGATTGAGTGTGACGCAGTTTCATGATAAGATATTATCCAGATTACTGTGATTACAGCGACTTGGGTTTATTGTGATTATACGCTGTAAAAATCTCATAGAAAACAAGTGCATTAAAGCACATTAGATCCCTATACCTAAACATCGTATTACTTTTAACCGACGAAAAAAGGGAGGAGATTCTCATTTCGACGCGCATATATATTTTTTTATATAACAACCTACCTACCTTAATAGGTAATCCTAGGTTTCTGGTCGATGGTTCTAAATCTCGTATTCATAATAGAATACGGGATTTCAGATATTTTTTTGCAAATGGTAAAAATGTCGCAGTCAATTAAATAGATGTTAAAAAAATTAAACCGACTACAAAAAAACACTAAACGGTGTAAAATAACTCTAAATTAGGAAGTCTGTGGCTTTGGTTGTTTTGTCTTACTCATGATGGGCCACCGACTTCCGAATTTAGAGTTATTTTACACCGTTTAGTGTTTTTTGTAGTCGGTTTAATTTTTTGTAAAAAAGTTTTTTATTTTTCCATTTTTAGTGGTTCCCATACAAATATTTGCCAAGAATTTATTTTATATTGTTAATTGTTAACAATACATATCATGATAATAGGGTTATCCACTTATCCCTAATAAATGAAAACTAACATACCTAACTGTCGAAATCTAAGTATATTGTACACATCTGCGTACCCCTCAGAGCATACAGGCGTAATGATACGTCATGTTGTTGTATAAACAATAAACATCCAAGCGATTCCAGCAATCACGACAGATTTGCCGTCTATTTTTGAAGAGTTCCGTTGTATATCTCCGAAGACAAGCACCAGATCTTCACGAAATTAAAATGGGACCACCTCAGGAGCATCCTCTTTCAAATAAAAAAAGAATTTTGAGAATCGGTCCACAAATGGAGAAATCAGGTAACATACATAAAAAAAAAAAAAAAATACATACACACGAACATAGAACCTCCTCCTTTTTTGAAGTCGGTTAAAAATACAATGCAGTAGGTACAAAAAGTAGGCAGTACAAAAACTGTAACCTTGCGTTCAGTAACTACGTGGCTATGAACTATTCCGCTGAAGAAATGTTCTTAAATTCATTAATACTACGGTTCTGGATAAATTACCTACTTAAATGGCAATAGTGTTTCACCTATGTTACAGGAAGTGATTCGTACCAATGTAATCCTAAGCTCAACCCTCTTATTTTCAATTTTTTAATAAGTATTTTCATAAATAATTGTAGATCACGCAATAATAGCATGTATTTCCAAAATAAAATTGGTTTTGCAAACGTTTTTGGAATTAAATACTTAGTCAAATCATAAACACAAACATAATGTCACGCCTGTAATCCCCGAAGGGCTAGGCAGAGGTGTACCTCACCACCGGGTGGGTGGTTGTGTGGGTGGTTCACCCACATTTCGCCAGTTATATTTAAGTCCCATGTAATAGGGGGCGAGCCTATTGCCATCAATCGGGCACAAGTCCAGACTCCGGGCTTAGTCAAATCAAAAGTCATTTATTTAAATTAGGCTGTGGATCAGCACTTTTTGAACGTCAAAATTACATAAAACAGTCCCCCAAAAAGCCCGCCCTTCGCCACTTCCTAGTGTTTTTGCTGGGAAGAAGAAGTGGCAGAACCAACTCCCCAGCAACACGTCTGTCTGATAAGTTAGAAGAACTTGAATTTGAATAGTACAATTAGCTAAAAAACAATTAAAATAAGTTATTCGCTACATGTTAGCTAGCACAATTATATCACTTACAGTCAACTAGTCTAATGGGGACTGTGTTATGCGAAACTTAAACCATTTGCATTTATTTATTAATAAAAAAATTGAGAGGTGTCAAGGGACACCCGGATGGAACGAAGTTATATAGTTAGTTATATTATTATTATGTACAAAAAACCTATATACACTCAACAAAATAATCGTCGCGCCACCACACTGTTCAATGCGAAACGAAAATAACTGGCTTGCTTTCTATGAGAGAAAGCGAGAGAGAGAGAGAGAGAGAGAGAGACTGTATGTTAATTAATTATTTATATATATTAATTTATTATTTATTACTAATTTATGTTTCTCTGACTGTCTAGTCAGAGAAACCTAAATTTATGTCATAGAAGTTACAACTCCCGGTCTTAATCCTCTCTCACTCTCCCCCCTCCCTCCCTCTACCTCCCTCCCCCTTCACCCTCTTCCTCCCCACCCCTCTCCCCTCCCACCCCTCCTCTCTCTCCCTTTCTCCCCCTCTCCCTCAACAACTGGCACACACAACAAACACACACACACACACACAACAGAGAAACACGCGCACGCCGCACGGCCCAGAACTACAGCAAAAAGTGTCGTTACAACTTTACGTAAGAATTTTTTCCTTCTAGCCCCCTTTCGTAACGCGCGATAAGAAACTTCGTTCCAAAAACATAGACAGGTGGACAGATCTGTAGTTTCTGATTATTATGGCAAAAACTAAGCTTGGCTGGGCGTAATTAAGTTAATTTTAGTGTGTCATGTAAACTGAATTATTATAGGTGGTACTTCACTGGGCTCAGGATTTCAGTCAAAACCGTTTAGTTTCGCGTTTTTAAAAAATATTTTTCATTCGAAGTTAGTCGTGGTGTCTGTACCTATAGTCTTATCATACCTGCAGGTAATGTAATGCGGATCTTTTAAATTTATGGCAGACAGAGACAATTAGTGGAAATTCAGGTTGAATAAATAACTATCTTTATCCGACGTTACGATTATTTCGGTTTTGGTAGTACTTAGGTATATTAATTTGACAGTCTTCTTTTTATTAAGCATGCATTGCTGCATTTTATTAAGTCCTACTGTTAGTTTTAAAACCTAAATTATATACGGACATTTTAGTTTTTTCGCAAAATTATAACTTACTTTCTAAAAATAAGAGACGAGTCAATACTCAATACTTTATAGCATTCCATTACGATAGCTTTGGTATGTTTAAACATCGAATCAATGGGCTATTTGACAAAATTTTAGTTTTTAGTCCCTCATCTAGATTACAAGAAAATGTTCGACACATATTTTTTCTTTTTTCACGTGTTCAAAAAATAACGGCGATACATCGAGTCAAAGGTCGCATGACGTCTCTAGGCAGTGCAGTTTATACTAGTTAATGACATTACAAACCCCCTCTCCTCAACTTTAATGCGCTTAATCTAAGCAGTTTTCCATCAACTTGAAAAAAGAAAAAAATACGTATCGAATGTCTTCTTGTCTAGATGAAGAACTAAAAATTAAAATTTTGTCAAATAGCCCATTATGGACCTCGTGAGGCGCAGCAAAGTATTTTTTTAGTAGGAGAGGATGAAGGTTTCAAAATCAATTGGAACTCGAATTCAAATTCCTCATACAAAATTGGTCACCCTATAGCTCTGGTCCCCCATGGATTCGAGGTTTGATGCCTAAGTCAGATTACTACTAACTTTATAATTTGCATGCAACTTGATCGTATCGATTACTGGGTTAGATAAATTACGAGACACCATCTCTTTTGAAAACTTTGAGGGTTGGCGCATTTTGGCAGAAAGAAGCCTAAATTAATAAACGAGGCATGGATAACAAGCTCTGCTTAATTTCGGGACTAGATGGCGTTGTGTGCAAGTTATGGAATATTATATTATTATATTATAGCAAAGACATTCAAGACCTATAGACCGGACATCAGGAACAAAATTTTCGTCCGAAAAAGTGTGTCCTGCTGGATACAAGTCTATGAGTTTTTTGTAGTACGCTCCGCTGCCGCTCCAATATTCATATATTATTCTAGATGGCGTTTCTGAGACACGGGAACAAAGTTTTTCTATGACATTTCCTTGACATGCCCGCTCTATAGTATTTTAAATCTCTTTGTATTAAAGCTGCCTCTGAACTGTCAAGTTGGTCTAGTGGTCACAAGCGTTACTCCTGAACATGAGGTCCCGGGTTCGATCTCCGGATCGAGCAAAGTGTTACTGAGTTTTTCCAACTGGAATTTCTCAGAAGGAGCCCCGAGTATGAATTTGTGCCCGATTGATGGCAATAGGCTCGTCCCCTATTACATGGGAATTTAACATAACTAGCGAAATTTGGGTGTACCTATTACAAGTACACCTCTGCCTAATCCTTCGGGGATTACATGTGTGATGTTATGTGTTATTTTATGTTATATTATAGCTATCTATATGTATAGTGTGAAAGGGACGCACATCCGGAAACCATGAGTTGTGTTACAGCAGTGCTATTTTGTAAAAATCACCGCGTGGAAATGTAAGAAAGAAACTCAGACCAATAATTTGGTCTGAGGAAAGAAAGAAGAAGAAAGAAAATACATTTATTGGCAACAGCTGGATGAACACACAGTAAAAACAAAATAACACAAAAAAAGAGACACAAAAATGGCACGTGTCACGGCTGCGCCAAAAGTTTACTTTCAGCAGTAATAGCTGTAGGTGAAGTGATGCGAAATTGAGCTGTCATTCCATCACACTAATGCTAGCAATTGACAGTTCACATCACAGTTTCACTGGATCAACAGGCTAGACGAGATCTTGGACCTCCTATCGTTGAAATAATTTCCAAGTTTTTTTTTGATGATATATTTTGTAGTTTTAACTGTATAAAAATCTTGATTTAGCTATGTAAGTTAATAGTAATTTTAATGAAAGATGTGACATACATCTTAGTTACATTGACATTATGGTTTTTATGTCCTTTTCGTGTGGTTAAGTGACGAACCTGGTGTCAGAGTTTAGGCTGCCCAATTGCCCATGAGCCCTTGACTGACACTTGACAGTTTTAAGTCAAATTACATCAGGAAAAAACGTACAAGAATTAGCGATGGGTATCCAGAATCATATAATTATGTATAGAGCACATGGTATCAGAATATGTCACGATATTAAATTTCTTCTAACCTGTATAATAACTCTATGTCAGTACCTACCTACCTAATATATACGAAGTTCATAACGGCAGGTTTCAAGCAATTCTTCGCAAGAAAAGTGCCTCGCTACTCAGGACAGTAAGATATACTTGGTCGCAACATCATCCTGAGAACTGTAGCAGAGAGTTATAGCTCTCCGATTGTAATTTGTATTGTGAATAGGGTAATTTGCACTAACACTAGATAATAAGTTATTTAAAACTTTAAGGATTCATGTCCGGAATAAAAATAAATTTAATTATTAAAACAAAAGAGGCAAATAAAAGTAAGTTGATTTGTGTGAGCAATATTATTTAGAGATAAGAGGAAACAAAGCGAATAGGCATTTAATGGACGCACCGACTTTGTTCATCCTCCTAGACCTTAGACGTCCACTTACTGATACAAAAAAACCCTTGTTTCATCCTGTACCTAAAGGGGAAACACGGTGGGTATAATTCACTTAATGAATAATAAACATGTGTAGAACTGGTGATCAAGGAAGACGGGTTATGTAGCAGTTGGCTTCTAAAGGAAAATGACTGACAAGACACAGAGACTGAGTACCTAAGCAAGAAGTGGAAAATCCTTAAGGATATACTCCGCCCTAAGGGCAGACGGGTTTACCAGACTCTTACTAACTAAAACGACCCCGATGTTTCGTCTCACACGAGCACCAGCTGGTGCTCGTGTGAGACGAAACAACAACGAGACAAAAATCATACGTTCCCGCGAACCCTAGGGTTCGCGGGAACGTATGATTTTTCGACAACAACCAACAGTACCCTTTTTTATGCAGGTTAGAACATCCTCATGGATGTCTTCTGCCCCAGGAAGGGCTGAGGAGTTTTCAGACTATTTCTGACTAAAAACAAACCCGGTGTTCCGAATCACACCTGCGCCAGGATACTTCAGGAACTCCCGATACCGAGCGTTTTTTAGTAACTTTTCTCAGAATGCAGCCGCGAAAGAAAATAAATGCTAAAGTATTAATAACTCTCTCCAGATGGTTCTGTGGTCTTAGTGCAAATATTTATATCTACAAATTCGATAGCGTTAACGTAAACTTCAATCTGTACTGAAACAGAATGAGCACCATCTGTGTTGATAGCACGAATGCTTGACGTAAATGTAATATTAATTCAAAGGATATATAAGATAGGCTAGCTGTACCCTGCCACGCTTCGCTGTGGCACATTGCGATAGAAAGGTTAAAAAAAAGAAAAAAAAATGGATAAAAACAATCCTTGGTGTGGATTATATATATCATGCTAAAATTTCAGCTCGATCGGTGCAGAACTTTTTGAGTTTTTGAAGCGTACACAAACCAACATAACATTTTTATATATGTATAGATAAATAGATGATAAGATCATTTATTTGTTCAAAACATAAGTACAATACAATACAATATCTTTATTTTCTCTCTTCACAAAGGTTCACATAGTTATTATAAATATAATTGTAACAATAACATTTGTTAAAATTAATATTATATTATGTTCCTTTGTGAGAGACTGGCGTCCATACTAGGATACCCTGTGTGACGGATCCCCAGGCTCTAACCTCGAATTAAATGTATAACTATATATAAATAAGTATAAACACATGGCAAAAAAAAATGCAACTTTAGTACGTAGTCATCATCTGCCTAGCCTTTTCCGAACTATATTGGGGTCGGCTTCCAGTTAAACGGGATGCAGCTTAATCTGGTATTAAGCTGCATCCCGTGTTTTAGAAGGAGTGACTGCCTGTCTGACCGCCTCAACGCAGTTGCAGGGGAACAAAATACCCCTAGTCAAACTAGTTGTCAGATTTTAAATTCTGTAAAGATTGAAACAAATGGTAGCCGGGACCAACCGCTTTACGTGCAGTCCAAGGAGGAGTCTTGACAATATAATTATGTAGTGAATGGTCACCCATCCACGGACCAACCTTGTCAAGCGTAGCTTAACCTTCGATCGACCCGTGAGACTGTTATTATTTAACCACAAGCTCGTCAACACAACCTTAACCTTTTAAGCGCTTGACTAAATAAAAGTTGCCGTGCCCCTAGCGCCGGGCCAAAATTGCTACAAATCAATAAAATAATGCCTACAGTAAATAAGGAGAAACAACCGTTTATCGATTTTTAGTTTTTTATTTTGAAAATAAAACGAAAAAGTCATACATGTAGGTACCTAATTTAAGTTTTTGTCCAATTTATGTACTATGTTGCCGTGCCCCAACCGGGTTTCATGTTGGAACTTATATTAAATGTAACAACAAATGTACATACCTACACATGAATGCAATAAAGATTTTGAGTTTGTGTTTATGTTCTCTGTCGCAGAAATACCTACGACACGCGCGGTAGAAGCACGAAAATATGTGTCATATTTATGCGACACAAGCGGTTAAAGGGTTAAATGGGTTAATACCAAAGACATTCAATACCTATAGACCGGACATCAAGAACAAAATTTTCGTCCGAAAAAGTGTGTCCTACCCTACCGGACACAAGTCTATGAGTTTTTCTTAGTACGCTCCGCTGCCGCTCCAATATTCATATAGGTATTATTCTAGATGGCGTTACTGAGACATGGGATCAAAGTTTTTCTATGACATTTCCTCGCATGTTCGCTCGCTATAGTCTTTTAAATCTCTTAATACGATACGGTTAATACGAAGATATTTATTGAATGTCTTTGGGTTAGTACAATATAGTAATAATAAAATAAGACATAAGAATAAGATAGACACATTGGTGACATAGAGAATGGACTAAGTGTTCCTTATCCGGCTGTGAAGTAAAAACTGGTAAGAAAGTGTGACAGAGATAAAGCGAACGTGCGGCTAATAGTTGTCTCTTTCTAGAATTCTGATTAATCTTTGAGGCCCTGCGCTTTTGTTTCTGTAGACCTACAGAAAAGAGACAGGTATTGGCCGCACAGTCCCTCTGACTTTTTCTAGGGAGTGGTCAATTTTGAGCGGGTGTTGCTCAGTCCATTCTCTATGTCTATGGTGACTATAATGGAAAATAAAGTTATTCTACACCTACTTAATTGTCATAATCGTGTAAGTATAAAAAAACCAGCACTAAGGCTCAGGATCGTGAACTTCTCATTTGTTCTTAAAGAAAGCATAGTAAGTATTGTATCAAGATTATAATCGACTCATCTTTCGATAACCATATGAATATACCTTGCCAGGTGACATACCTAACTGTTAAGTGACTTTAAACAACCTCAAAATGATTAATATAAATTGTTTTTAATTAAGTATAAGGAAAATACAGCTCAGAATGCAATTTTTTAAAAATTCGGTCCATAATTTCGAGGTCTTTCACCTTATTCCAATTTGATATGACCATTATTTGGTATACGGTTTTTCTTTCACGTAGAATTTTAGTTGGTTTTTACATGACAAGGTTGAATCGACATTGCTCTCATTTTCACAATCACTGATAGCATAGCCACAGTTTTGGTTCTGTTGTCTTCGTTAACCGCATTGTTTTTCACATTGGAGGGAAAGAGACAGATAGTTTTATTTATTCCGAAGCGTTCTGCGCAGGCGTTGTCGTCATCGCACTATTTCCCCGACAGAGTGACGAACAACCTGCAACCTACATACAACTGATTCATTCACTTTTATAAATTTTAACGTTGTGTTGTATCGTAGTGAGAAAGGGATTGTGTTGTTATTAAATTAAATATAAAATATCAGGTAAGATTTTTAAATAACTAGATTTTGGTTTTTCTATTGAACTTGGGTTGCACTGGTTACTAACAAAACTTTGAAATTGGTCGTCCACTTATACAAAACATAATATCAGCTGCTTTGCCATCCTTGTTATTTATTTTGATAGTTTCTTGTAGGTAATATTTATGAGAAATTAAATCAATGCAATATACATCTTAGCTTATTTCCATATTAACGGAAATTGGATACATTGAATAGAATAAAAACCATATTCCTCCTAATTCTAATAGGTTTGTATATTTTTTATTTGTTTAAATATTTGTTACCTACTTATTTAAATTCAATGTACCACAACTGTGACGTATCTTTTCGTTCGTATTTATATCACGTGTCTATATATTAATTAGTTTATACATAAATATATTTTCTATACCATCGTACAACAATATAGTGGGTACTTTCTATTCATTTGTAAATCAGTATTTGTCTTTAACGTAGGTAGGGTGTGTAAGAACATAATAGTATGATCTATCGTTTGACGGCATATTAAACACGAAGAAAACATAACTTATATAAGACAGTTTGGGATATAGCCCAAGGGAATTTGTAAGAACCTACGAGTTTGAGAAAATTACCCTCATCAGCCCACATATCACGTTCGTATAATTATGGCATGTTAATGCTCAGACCACTATCTACTATGTTCATTTTAGTCATAGGGTTTACCAAGATCCCAATAGACATGTGGATTAATGCCAAGAACCTAAGGGCGTGATTCATAGTTCATAGGTACTTTGGCTTTGCGATGCGTTTTATAGGAATATGGACCATATTCTTAAGCGTTAAGGTTGAAAGACTTGCGTACATTCGCTTATACAAATATGAACACTAATTGCTTACAGAAAAGATTCACACTTGTATGAAGATCCAACCTTACAAAGTTAAGCAAAGTAAAGTAATGGGATATATTTACCCCACATTTTTTTAAATGCTTATTGAATTTGTTTAATGTATTTTATGGATTTTTATGGTAGGTATACAATAAAGAATTTTGTCTCTCTCAAGTAAAGTACCTACATGTCTTAGCCTAAATGCCCAGAAGACTCATGACATCCACCTTGACAAAGTACACACATTGTGTAGTAGTATTTTTGTACAGACGCCAGCACATCAAGTTACCCCAATGTGTCAAATTTCTTCGATCGTTTTTCAACTTTATGTCAAACTAAATAAGGTTCATATTCAATTGGGTAAATTAGACACAATGGGGGTAACGTGATGTGCTGGCGTCTGTACATTAGGTATTTCATTCTCCTAGTATAGACGCCCGGACATCATGCTACCCCAAATATGTGTCAATTTTCCCAATTGAACTTGAACCTTCTTCTGTTTCTAACAAAGTTGAAAAACTATCAAAGAAATTTGACACATTGGAGTAGCTTGATGTGCTGGTCTTTGTACCTTTATTTTTCCCCCTAGCGACTTAGCCCTTTTCTTTTTCAAGTATCACCCTATTCCACACCTATTTGCGTTGTTTTAATTTGTTATTAATGGTATTTCGTGTCTTTCAAACATTTTATGGACGGTGACACTTTTAGTGTAATTATAGTATCTACCTACCCACTGTTTTAGCAATTAGACTAATGGGTATGAGTATTTTTCTAATGAAGAGGCCAACACGTGAGCCTATATAATTCTACTTCTTTATTATTACGTTATCAGTATTATAAACCCACCTTTATCTGTATACCTAAAATTATATCATTAAATACTTCTCCTATCAGAAATCGATGTATAGTTTTGATATTTAAAATTAAGTTGTATAATTTCGTAATAAACATTATTTGTTATCAAGTTGAGAACGTGACAAGCTGATCGTCTAGATTTTAATTTTTCCTCAATTAATTCACACGAAAATTACCCTAGATAAGCACCTCCTACTTACTTCCATTGATTCATTAACTCATATTCTACACAAAGATCCTATCTAAAGAAAGATTTGCAATAAATCTGATGGAGAAGTAGACATTCAGATTCAAATGTACCTACTGGTTTTCCCAGGTATCTTATCTATAATAATGATTAAATCCATAATATCAGCCTGTTATTGTAGCTATGTATAATATATTATGGATTTAATAACACTGGCACGGTAATATTATCATATACTAGCAGTCGTCACGCGGTTCCACCCGCGTAGTTCCTGTTCCCATGGGATTACAGGGATAAAAAGCCACGTCATCCGGGAATAGTGTAGCTTTCCACCAGTGCATTTTTTTTCAAAATTGGATCATTAGTTCCGAAGATTACCCCCTACATACAAACTTACAAACATACAAACTTACAAAGAAACAAATTTTACCTCTTTATAATATTAGTATAGATTACCGTGACACTGGTGCTTGGCCAGATTAACCCACAACACTGTACGTTTGTTTCCTGTTTGAGCAAGCTATTATAACCTCTGGAACTATCACTAGGTTTCCATCTGATTTCTTCTCCCAACGAAACTACTTTTTGGAAGGGGCAACAAGAATAAAATAATCTTTATTAAACACTGTAAAAACTTACAAAAATATTTTTCCTGTTTTATTTAACTTGTACAAATAAATTATTTGTCTTTGACTATATTTTCCTATTACTTGAGAGAAAAATAACGAGAAGGCTTGTTTTGCTACGACTCTTAAGAGTGGTTGAAACCAGTGGTGGGTTGTTAATATTGTGGTATTCTTAGGGAATTTTTCAATTCAAACACTTTATAATGTTTCCCTATCCTATCAGACTTCTGTACAATGGAACCCATTACTGCCATATATTTTAGGCCTCTTTACATACAGTTTAGGTTATCTATTCATGTGTATTGCCACAATACTGCAATTAATATACATTGTAACGTATAATGACTGTATCTAGGTACTACTGGTTATGTTTCCCTTTCAAATATTTGTATGCATCAAGAGGACATGTACGTAGTACCTACATACAGACCCTGGCACAACAATCTACCCCAAACTGTCGAATTTTCCCAATCGAACATGAACCTTATTATGTTTAGAATAAAGTAGAAACCTATCAAAGAAATTTGCTGGCGTCTGTACATCATAATTCAATTTTCAATTAGTCCATTGTAGTACCATGCTTTAATGCAAATTAATATTCTATTTCATTATTCTGAGAATATATTGATTACTGTCAGTCATCATCTGCTATGTGTTTCTATTTCTTTAGCTTTGTAAAAATTAAAAAGTTCATATATTAGGTACTTCAATATTCGAATTCAAATTCAAATCCTTCATTTGCAGAATATGGGTGGGTATACAGGTGTTAAAATTGAGATATATCGCCATACTCAGGCTCATGTATCCAATATCTGTTTTCATGTTAAATGTTTGTGTTCTTTACTACATAACAGATTGTGTGAACTAACCGCATGGTGTGAATAACTATATCACTAAGTTAAATATCCCGAGACTGACGTCAAAATTACAGCCTGACTTTGTTGGTGGTTTCCAGTCACCAGACAAAGCGGAATACGAATCTTTTACATGGAGCGACTGTTAATCCTACCTCCACATTTCCACAACCTTCTTGGTAACACGATACCGATATGGATTTTGTCTGCCCGAAACGATTGCATCTACAGATGATATACTTTTCGAGACACGGAGGAGTCTTGATATTTGTAATGAATCGTTACCCATCCACGGATCGATCTCGGCAAGCATTACTTAACCTTCGATCGATTCGATCCACTGTTATTATTCAGCCATGGTGTACCCAGCTGATTTGTATTTATAGTTCTTTTTTAATGGTAGATTAATTAAATAGTTTACCCCATTGTTTACCCGTTTCCGCGCCACTTGACACAAGGTTCTTTTTTTTAATTTTGTGATAGCGTCATTTAGGCATATTTTGACGTGTGACTCAACCTCTTTGTTTTTGTATCTCTACGTACAGACGCCAGCACATCAAGTTACCCCAATGTGTAAAATTTTCCCAGTTGAATATGAACTTTATTCTGTTTGACGTAAAGTTGAAAAACAATCAAAGAAATTTGACACATTGGGGTAACATGATGTGCTGGCGTCTGTACATCCTTTTGTGTTCCCAAGACTCGGAAGTCATTTTCCTCATACATAGTGTGAGCAATGGCTGAATATCTAATCAGAACGTAGATAATACTAAATGATAAGAGTCTTAGCAATGATAACACTCCGCCATTTTGTCATTCCACAATAAGGACTCGGGTACCTATTCCATTTTAGTATTAAATTCATAATTGTATTTTTTTATTGTTTTTAGTCTTATCTTGCATGTAGTTGTTTAGCGAGTAGAACAGTAATTAATAAGTATCGGTTTTAGTTGACAACGGTGCGTGAGGATGGGCTTATGTCTTTCGTTCGACTGTGGGGACTGTGATGTCTGTTGCAACCCATGTTGTTTGGCGTTGGGTGCCTGCTGCCTGGTGCCCTGCCTGTGTCCTAATGCATGTGGACAGCAGCAACCTCCGCCACAGCAAGTGACCGTGGTGCAGCAACCGCCGCCAGTAGTGTACGAGCAGCCACCTCCACCGGGATATGGGTACCCACCACCACCACCACCAGGGGCATACCCACCTCCCGGCGGTTACCCAGGATACCCACCACCCCAGGGATACCCCGGATACGGTCCTGATCCTAATCAAATGTACAGATGAAAAGCTTTTAGTTAAGGTAAGAAAAGTGGACGATCTTTTCTAGTTTTACATGCTTACTAAAATAACATAAGTACTTATAATTATGCATGCCTAGATATTCTTCTACGTGAGTAACGAGGTGGTGGTAATATTGTACATATCAGCATTAATAGATACCAACATTAGATAACAAATATACTTAGATAAGTCATCGATAATACCTGATATCTCTATGCATTGGTGGTAGTTATTAAACACAGTCACTATCGAATTGTTAGCAGTTTCCTAATAAACTTTGAGTCACTATACAAATAATTTTGTTACTACTTGCCGCATTCAAGTTACATAGTGTAACTTAATTAGAAATAAAATCACGGATTAGAACTGAGCTGCACTAACGATTAACAAAGTGAGTAAACTAGATAATACTAAATTGTTTGCATATTTTTTTCTTGCTGTGACGAAATGTGTTCTTGCTGTGAACTTGGTCATCAACCTTGGTATGTCCAAATATAAAACAGTGCATTCAGCATATGGCGAGGCTTGACACGCTACAAGAAGATAAATTTCATTTAACTTAATTGAATCGAACGTACACTAATTTATTCGCGTTAAAAAATGCTGCCAATATGGGCATGATTCTAGAGTTGCTAATTAAATTGACATCGACACAACAAATGACAAACAATACTTTAAAATATCGTTTTTTCTTGGGAAAACAACATTCAATATATTTTATTGAGCCCAAGTTATGGCTGTTGTCTAAACGAGACAGATTGTCGTCATTCGTCCGTAACAGACCTTCGATTCTATTAGCATCACATTGAGACAACGTCACGTAATTATATATTCCTAATATAGTGAGAGCTGTATTTGAGTCACATACATTCGATACGTACTTTAAAGGGTGACTGGTAATTAGTGACCGATACTTAAACACGTGATTGTACTCATGAATATGAATAACTTTCCCAAAGAAAAACTTTCCTTTTCCTTTTTTTATTCACATTAACTTTCAATAAATTCAATTACGTCAGTACTGCACAACGGGTGCGGTGAGGGTGGCGGGGGAGTGTGTGACGCTACTACTACCTACTAGTAGATTTTCCCGGGGTCTGGAGACTGTCAGCTGATAGATCGTACCGATTCGTGCCTACTCAAACAACGTTTTTGTTATTTTATTGTGTTCAAGTTATTGTGTATAAAAAAAAGTTTATTGAAATCATGAATACAATCACGTATTTAAGTATCGGTCACTAATTACCAGTCACCCTATATAAACGGGACTTCACGAACAAAATTTTCATCCTATACTTGTGTCCGAATGGAGACAAATCTATGAGTTTAATTTAGTACTCTCCGCTGCCGCTCCAATATTGCTATATTCTGCTAGATGGCGATACTGAGACATGGGTTCACAGTTTTTCTATGTCATGTCCCCTTTATGGTATCTTAAATTTCATTTTTTGGAATCTATTAGTAACGACCACTAAGTACAATGACAGTATCAATCGAGAAAATTATACCTAAGTAAAAAGACAATAGACATCTTGATTAGATTTTCCCGACTATAAAATTATCTTACTTGCGCACAAGGAAAAAGTACGATGTAATCACGTTACTTTCTGACGAACCAAACATGATAGTCGTTCGTTAAATCTTATACCTTAAACATTTTTATGACTCAGTGCCTAAGTTTTTCAGTAACATTTTTGAGTTTTACTGATACAACTTTCATGATATATAAGCTGTTAAATATTATCTAACCTGTTCCGGTTCGTTGATATACTCATGCAAATTGAATGAGTCATGATAGCTGAAAATACTAATCTATATTATCTAATGAAAATTAGTCACATGTAGGTACCTATGTAGATATTGTCACAAAATAATATGACTAATTTAGTAAAACTGAATAGCAATTATAGTGGGAGTTAAAATGAATGTTATGGTTACTGAATTAGTCAACTCTATGGCAAGATTTAAACACACCAATTTTCAAAATCATATAGAAGAACAATAATTAAATAGTACACCACACACTGCCTACTCATCTTATTTTTCCTCCACTATCAAGTCCATCCAAAGGTTGTCTGTAAGAGATCGCTTTTAGCGATAAGGCCGCCCATTGTATCACCGCTTGTAGCCCTTAAAATTATTATTTGTAAGTATTAATGGTGTACAATAAAGAGTATTCTATTCTATTCTATTCTATTCTATTCTAATTATTGTAAAAGTCACAGCTTTAGGCTTGGGAAATGATCATAGTAGGACTTAACTTACCAAATTAGCCCACAAGGCCACAAGTCACGGATGACTAGTTTCTTAACGGAAATTACGTGATGCATATTACTTGCCATTTTGTCTCTATTTCTTTTCCTGAATGTCTTTGTTCGCTAGTGCCAACATCTTTACAATGAACAGACGCCAGGCCTCGCAAATCGTTTAATCTATCACAAACTGTAAAATTTTCCCAATTGATCATGAGCTTATGTAATAAAATTGAAAGATTATCACGGAATTTCGACTGACTGGGGTAGCTTGAAGTGCGGCTGGTCTCTGTACCTTCACCCAACATATAACTTTGGTGTAGATATTAAAATCAAGGCCCAATAGGGGTATTATGGCATTCAAGCCAATATAAGGTTTTGTTGACGATGTTTATGTGTGTACCTTTAGTATTTATTTTATTTAACCCTGCACCGTATTGTGTTCCAGGATGTGTTGCTGTGACTGTTCATGTCGCCCGTGTTGCTGCTGCTGCATACCCTGCTGTTGCTGCGACTGTTGTAAAGAGCCTCAACAACGCACCACGGTGGTCAACCATGTTGTCGTTCAACAACCAACTGCAGGACCCGTCGTTGTGCAACAACAGCCACCACCGTATCAGAGATACTAAAACCGCACCTCATGATGTTGCTAAATATTATTATTTTTCTTTTATACCTATGTTTACGTGATGAGTCGATTCCGTAAATATATTCCTGTTTAAACTTAGGAGGAAAGAGTGGTGAAGTATACGCTGCCGGTATATTACTAAAGTTTGGAGACAGCTTATTTCAACGCTCACTTCACCAAAATGTTTGCAGAGCTATTTTGACGGAACAGTTCTGCAACTACAAATGTGATAACAATAGAGATTGATATCAAGGCCGTTATTCAATGTACAGTCACAAAATATTTTGTATCGTTAAGGTCTGTCTTAGAGACAAGACGACAAACAAACCTTTTTACTTGATAGTAGATAAACGTGATAGTAGTTAGCCTTTTGACGTGATAGTAGTTTTTAATATTGTCAATGGTTTATTTTTTCGTTAATGTAAATAATGTATTTTGAGAAATTAGGTTCACTTTCAAAGTTATACCTAAATTAACATTTCTTGTCATACCTACATGTATTTTTCAAGATTTGATGGTGTGAACATTGCGTTCTCAGTATAATGTTTACCCCGTTATTTTAACCCTTAATCAAATACTGGGAAATTATTTCCCACTTAGTATGAAATAACAAAATAAATTTTATTTTTTTAATGGCTATTTCAAACAGTGTCAACCATTTAGAAATATAACCCCCCTTTCGCCACCCTTTTCCAAAATTTTATCAAAATTTATGAAATCTACAGACAAAACTTACCTAAAAACAAGTCTCAGTTTTTATTTATCTCTTAAAAATCTCTTAAGAAGCTTTCCGTTTGATTAAGGGTTAAATGCTATCTATCACATTTTACTACTTTATGCTTGTTGTACATATTTTCAATTTACTTTGTTAAATATTACAATCCCAATTGATATAAAAGAGGAGTTGCTTATTTATCGGGAACAGGGTTTTTGCTGGTAGTTCCAATAATCCAGAACTTTTCATATCCAACTAGTGTAATTAAAGTTACAAACCGTTGTCATGGACAATACTAGAATTTTATCATTATTTTTATGATATAGGGGAAGATGGGTCCTATATTTTCTTAAAGTTTTCATGGTATGCATGCAGCAGCACTTACTTGTACTAAATGTTAACCTATTATTATTTTGTTATAAATATTTTTAATTACTATTTAAGCAAATATCATATATTTGGTAATTCTTTATTTATTTAATTCAGCCGTTGATACTTCTATGAATACAAGATAACACTGTTCTGCTGTAAAAGTTGTTTAGGGAGACCAAATTGATAATAATTTATTTGTACAATTTTAGAGACAAATGAGTGATATTATCTTTATTAAAAAGAGCATTTTTTAAGCCTATTATTCAATCAAATCTTATTATTTCTCTTACTGTTATTTTTCTTCCTTTTTTATCTAGAAACAATGTGAAACTAAATATATAATCACGTTATCTTTTAATTGAGTATCTAAAGAGTATGTAAGTTCTTCCTTTTCCGTATGTTCTAGGAGGAGATATCTATCAATACTTGTAAAATTATTGGTATTTCAAGTTCCTCTTTACCTCGGTTGTAAATAAATAATATTAATATTTACCTATAATTTGTTTTCATATAAATTAAGGTCTTTGTCTGAAAAATTATAAAATAAATATATTTTCCAATTACACAAGTTATAGCATGACGTACTCGTAAATTAAAGATGTGTAAGTATTGGAATACTTGCAAAAAATGAATAAGCTTATGTGATGTATTTATTCATTAATGATTTTATAAAAAATATTATTTTACTGGCTGATTGATGGAATTTATATTATGCAATTACAGTACCATAACTTCATGAAATAAATATTGTACAGTTTATAAAAATATTTCTTTTAATAAAAGTAATAGGGAAATGTAGATAATGTCTCGATACGTAAGGAATTTGTTTTTAAAGTTCTTTAACATTTTAATATTTATTACGAGATAAAAGTTCCATTATCAAGTATCCATTGTTTTTTTATTATATCTTAGTATCCTACTAATATAATAATAATTATTATAATACAAGTACTACATTTAACACTTCATAACAATTACTTATTTATAAGATTTCGTTGACAAGGAGCGCTCTAAATAAAAAGAAATGAATTTCTTATTGATGGAAAAATCATGCAATGCCAACTTAAGGTCGTCTATTTGTTGCAAACTGGTATTGATACTGGGATCACACATAAGTCATTCAAGTGTGGTTCATCATTATCACCATTCTGTCGGATAACGTACACTGCTGGATATAGGTCTCCCTATCAAGATTTCCACAACGATTGGTCCTGCACTTCCCTCATCCATCGAGTTCCCGCGATCCTCACCAGATCGTTAGTACACCTTGTGGGAGGCCTAACCACGCTGCACCTTCGAGCCCGTGGTTGCCGCACAAGTGGCCTTTTACGACGACCATTGGTTCTGCGAGCACTGTGTCGCTCCCACTGCCACTTAGATTAGGGAATTTATCAGGCTATGTTCTCCTACGGATCTTTTCATTTCAGATTTGTTCACGCAGATAAACTCCAAGTATAACCCTTTTCTGTTGCTCTTTGAGTGACCCACGTGCGAATTACAAAATAAAACAAAATAAACAAATAGAAAATAGTGGTTACTTTGCGAATATTATTGATTAATTTTGGGAGAAGATGACAGTCTCATGCAGAGAACAGCGCTATATAGGGAAAATAGTATTGACACTAAAAATCTTTTAGAATGTGAAACAGCTTCTTTGATTATGATACCATAACATAACATAATGCCTGTAATCCCTGAAGGATTTGGCAGTGGTGTAGGTACCTATAGTACACCCTCATTACGTCAGTTATGTTAAAGTCCCATTTGATAGGGAGCCTACTGCCATCAATCGGGCACAAATTAACCTATATCTAACAAATAAAAAAATCAAACACCTATTTGTTTAATTTTTATCATATGAAAGGTTTTAAGTGGATAATGTTCTGCAATCCATTAGTCTCACCAAACTTTTCAGCATTCAAGGGCATAATGCAATACAAATGAAGTCTAATGATACGATAAAAAGTATTTTGAGAGCCATAGCTCATGGTGAGGTGACCTTGTTGGTCAACTATAAAATGCAATGCTTACGGAGGAAATTTGGACGTTTGGAGATATTTTACCCGACTGGTTGCTCTAAAAGTTTTAAGAGTAGGTGTATACTAGTATACCTACAATCCTTCATATATATGTACAGACGCCAGCACATCAAGTTACCCCAATGTGTCAATTTTTTCCAATTGAATATGAACCTTATTCTGTTTCACACAAAGTTGAAAAACGATCAAAAAAAATCAAATCAAATCAAATAGTTTATTTGTAAAACATAGGTATACAAGCTGATGGTCACATATGCAGGGTTAATTAAATCTCTATGTTTTGCCAGTAGTACACAAATATTATCTAACTCTCTAAGGTTCAGAGCACTAAGAAGCTTTAATATTCTAAATGTATCATTACTTACTGTGAAAAATTTAAATGTCTCTTTTATTAAGTTAAAATATTGTTCAATTAAAATATATTGTATTGTTATAATTTATCGTTTAAAAACTCGTCTATTGTATAGTAGCATTTGTCAATTAGAATTATTTTGAAGGCAGCTTTAAACTTTGTCAATGGCAATATTTTGACAGATTCGGGAATTCTATTATATATTTTAGGAGCTATTCCAAAGAAACTTTTATTCATCAGTGCTGTCTTACACTTGACATTGCATAATTGATTCACATATTGAGAGCGTATGGGATTTTTCTTTACTGATGACAGCTTGGGGAAAAGATGCAGGTTTGCTTTGACAAACAGTGCTGTTTCTAGTATGTACAGCGACGGTAATGTCTGAAGTTTTAGTGGCTTAAAATGAGGTATACAGGTATCTGTAGTCTTTAGACCACACATTGATCTAATACATCGCTTTTGCATCCTGAATACCGTCTCTCTGTCAGTTGATTGCCCCCAAAATATTAAACCATATCGAAGACATGAGCCGACAAGTCCATGGTACGCCATTAAAAGTGTCTCTATATTTACTTTTTTTGATATTTGAAAGAGTAGATATGCGGATTTACTTAGGCGCTTACATACATCTTCCACATGCAATTTCCAAGTGAGTTTATTGTCTATAATTATACCTAAGAACTTGGTATCAGTAACCTCTTCTATTAAACAGTTGTTGAAGGTAACAGAAATATTTGGGTTTTCACGACGTTGATGAAAATGCATTATTTTAGTTTTGTTTAAATTTATAACTAAATTATTGTTATTGAGCCAATTTATAATGTCGTTTAAACAACTTTTGATGTCAATTTCATAATTACCAGAATTAGTATACTCGACAACTGCTGTGCTATCATCAGCAAAAAGGATCATTTTATGTGCTATAGCTTTTGGGAGATCATTAATGTATATTAAGAATAATAGCGGTCCAAGCACACTGCCTTGAGGCACACCATACTTTACATGTTTTGATGCAGACGTATAGACAGTTTCTAATTTAGTGTTTTGGCATATTCTTGAGATTTCTGTGCACTGAGACCTATCACTTAGGTAGGATTCTATGAGTTTGAGAACATTTCCTCTTATGCCATAGCCTTGCAGTTTTTGCAACAAAGTCTTGTGATTTACATAGTCAAAAGCTTTTGTCATGTCAGTGTATATAGCACATATAGGATTCTTTCTGTCTACGGATGTCATTATTTTAGATATTAGGTCAAAGAGTGCCAAGTGCCAAAGAAATTTGACACATTGGGGTAACTTGATGTGCTGGCGTCTGACGCTTGACGTAAACATAAAATCAAATGTATGAAATTGTTTTCAAATATATTTTATTATTAGTTTTCCCGAATGTATTATTTAGTTAGTTTTAACACTAAAAAAGGTTGATACTCATTGTGCTACTTAAACCTAAATGTTGCAGAGTATCTACTTAATTGTATTTTAAATTTAAAATCTTTCGCGTAATAATCTTTTACATAAAAATTGGCGTTATGAAGAATAATAGCAAGAATACCTATATGTTAAGCTTACTAAACACACTTATCCGTGGTTACAATGAGACACTCGCTGACTCCCTAAATAGCCAACGAATGTGACGTGAAATGGTATTTGTCACCACATTCAAAAATCAACGAGCAAAATGGATTCAAACTTAATATGGATGACACATTTGTGAGTCAGAACTTCCCAGGCTGTGTAATTAAACCTAATCAATGCCTCCCACATAAGACCGAAATATTGAGGCACATAAAGGTGACTATGTATATTAGTCCAGTACATACATGAGATAGGTTAAATAATAATGAAACAAATGATTCACAAGGCATTTACTTATCATTCATGTAATTATACAGTATCGATCGCTTTGATTGGACAGGTTGTGTTATCAATACTCCATGACTAACATATATACACAATACATTTTACTCTTTTTATATCCAAATCTTTATTGTATACAAGTAAACTTTCTTTGCTAATATCTGTTCATAAATTAAAGTCTGTGGGTCAGTAGCGAATTTAAGTGCCCTAAAAGGCCTATTATATTTATCTACTGAGTAACTCTCTAACTACCACTGATTTAACAGTGTCTCACGTCTTAAATTTTTGAACAGAACTTATGTTTAGTTCATTGTAATAAATCTTTGCTTATCGATTTTTTTATCTGCATCTTTCACACTCGTATCTACCCCACAGTAGCTACAAAGTGGTCCTTGGAAGCTAATAGATACCCCAATATTTAGAGCTTCACAAAAATAGCACATGGCCTAAAAAAGTCATATTAGTTTTCTACGGGGTTTCTACCCTGTAGAAAACTACACATATAGTCAACGTCGCCGACAACGTCGCACAGACTGAAACTTTATTTGTTTCTGGAATTAAAAACATTCATTTTTCCTTATACCTAACTGCAATGAACCGTGAAAAACCTTTCTCATTCAATCCAATTACAGTTTTCTTTCATTTCGAATCTATCGTTTTGGGTATAAATCGTGATTTCTGCCCAAAACGATAGTAAAAAGAACATTCATATTATTAAAGTTTAAAGTAAAAGAACATCAGGTAAAATTTCAATAAGTATACATAATTATGTAAAAGCCAATAAAAATATCAACACCCTCTGGAGTTTAGGCTAGGATGACGTAGGGAACTCATGGTGTTGTTGGTTGAGCGGTTGGTTCCCGCACGGTGGAGGCTTTTGTATGTTTTACAGGTAGTCAGTTTTAGTATCTTCTTTTCAGATAAATACATTATGTATAGTATCGTCATCTGCCAATACTTTTTACATTTAATGGGTCTACTCTTGAATTTAATCTTGTTCAGAGGACAGAGATGGCGTCGACGATGGAACGAGCTTACTTTCTATCTGACCTCCACAACCCATTAACCAACGACTTATCAGGATACTTTATTTCTTAAAAGTGACTTTTAGCCTGCTGTTACCTATTTAATTGTTGTTTAGAAAAACATTGCGTCACGCAAAAACTTTTCCTATATCGTGGGTGCGTTTACACCATTTAAACTCACATATACAAACAGCCAGATCTGTAACAACTATCTGTAGCTCATACAAATATTAGCACTGTGCGCGAATCAATCTCGCGATACCCCATAGTCGCTCAACCACTGCGCCAACCGTGCCGTGAAATAAATGATAATATTTACAACACGAATAGGTAGTCGTAAATGTTATTTAAAAAAGATTTACTTTTACGCTCATAAAACCTTTATAGCACTTCTATTCTTAGTGAATTTTAACCTGCTATGTTAAATGCTGCTAAAATTAGAGCAGATTGTGGCTAAATCAGTTTTAACCAAAAGGGTATCTTGTTACCCAGTTACTGGGTTGTGGAGGTCAGACAGAGATTATAGAGTATTCAGCTGCATTCGGTCGGTTGAACTGGAAGCCCACCCCAACGTAGAATAGAGTAGAATAGAATACTCTCTATTGTACACCACAAAAACTTACAAATTATGACTTTAAGGGCTACATAGGGTGATCAAATGTGCGGCCGTATCTCTAAAAGCGATGTCTTACAGACAGACAACCTGTCTTTTCCTGACATACATAGTTGGGAAAAGGCTAGGCAGATGATGATGAACTACAAATGCATTACATTATTTTTTTTATTAACGTAATATATCTATTAGATCACTTAGATCTGTTAGAGGCTGTGTAATTCTTATCTATCCGTCTAACGCACTTTGCCGAATTTCCCACAAAGTTATTGCAGAACTCCTGATATCAATGGTGTTGCTTATATTAATTAGTATACCTACCTACTACTACCGCAGACTGTATTTTTTTTAAAGTTACATAATTAATGGAAAGTATGTAAACAAATATGGGTGCCGAACCTATTTACTTGCAACATCCTCATTCACGATTATTATCTGAAGGTTTAAAATACCGCAGTAAGAGATTAATTTATATCAAATCAGTGTTTCAAAGACTGATAACCCACAAATTGCATAAAGTAATCGACACACTGTCGAACTTCAAAATCAAAGATGTTTTCCCTAACAACTATGTTTTTATTTACTATAATGTGAAAAATGCCCTAATGTGATTCATAGAATTCGTACGAAAAAACATATAATATTTATTTTTTCGTGGTTGGTTTGGAAGAATTATCGATAATTTATCTTATCATATTGGACACAAGCATCGCTTTAGCTGGCAAGTAGGCTACATAATAAGTCGCTTTGGAAAATAAAAAACAGTTTTTATATTAGTTGTGGATCAACAGTTGGACAAACTCAAATCAAAGTAAGTTTTTATTATATTTACTACTATTTCGAATATCTAAATAAGTACTTAGGTTGTTTATTTCTTATCTAATTGAGGTCATGCTTGGTTTGAAAGTAAGTTCTGGTGCGTGAGTAGAGGAAAATTTTTGTATTTTGGAAACGGTAGAATATAACTTTGATAACGATTTTGAAGCTTTCTGCGTTATCTTATAGGTAATTAATATTACGTAACTTATACAATTGTTCCATCTATCAGTGTGCTTATGGACAAACGCGTATTGGCGATGCTGAAAACCGATGGTTGTTGGGGTTTTATTTCTGGACGGCATGAGAAGCCAAGTCAGATGCCCATGGGCAGTACAAAAATTCTGACACCAAGTTACTAACCATATTATGATAAGAAGAAGTTGGAAGATTATTATTCAAGGGAATCTTAGCTATACAGGTTGTTGCAGTCTTCTGCATTCAAGGATGGCGATATAAAGCTATACCGTATCTTAGAAAATCTACTGTCAGTACAAAAGTTAGTATCTATTTATACAGGTCGGGTACCTACTTCGAATCTCAGCTCTTATCAACTCTTAACAAAATGTTGGTTGAGCTGTGATTCTGATAAATAATAATACATATAACATAGGTATTTTCACATTTTTAGTGTTGCGAATCTCTTCAACATTGTCTATGCGATAGCCTCGCACGGTTCGCACGTTACTTAAGGTAATGCCTTTTGGCAGCAGCCAGTCGTGACTAATTAGATGCAGGACCCACGGCTTTGATTGCCTATATAACATAACATCACACCTTTAATCCCCATAGGATTAGACAGAGGTTTAGTTCACCGACAATTTGCCAGTTTTGTTCAAATCCCATGTGAGTCCCAGGGAGCGAGCCTGATGCGGCACAGATTAGACTCCGGGCTGTTACTCAGGAATTTCAGATGCCAACACTTGACCTACGAGGCAGTTCACTAGCATAAAAAACCGTAGGGTCTGAGGTCCATAAGCAGTATAAGTACTCGGGTACTCTTGCACCTATTGATTTGATTGATTACGACGACAATCATTACAACCCTGGCCTTCATTGGCACAGTTAATCATCTTAGAAGTTACAATTTCTTTATTGCCTTGAGTTAAAAATGAGTAAGTTGTCAGGTTCAATCTACTGGTATCTGCGACATCTAGATATAGATATTGATGGTAAACCTATTGTCACTTCTGCGATCAGCACTGAATGGCCTTCTATTTAATCTTATCAATGCAAACATATTTGCATTTTCGCCGATTGGAACAACGATATTTATTTGCATTGTTAGAGACTGTCAGTGGTAGCAGTTAAGAATCTACCTGACTAGGCTTATATCCCTATCAACCTACTTTTTTAATAAGGATTAAGTTGATATTTTTCATTCATTGATTGCACAGAGGCCAGAACATCAAACTACCTCAATCTGGCAATTTTGTTGGTTAGTTGTTCAACATTGTTACAAAAGAAAACGGTTTATGTTCAATTAAGAAAATTTTACAGTTTGAGATAGCTTTATGCGCCAACATTCACACGACAAGCTATAGATTAACAGTCTGTGCTAATCTGCCATTGTACAGGCTTTTCATGTAATTAGAGATTGAATAAAATTATTAACCACGACTATAATAAGATCCAGTGGACAATCTGTCATCAGCTTAGCAGATTTTTTTCCATTAATTCATTAAACCCCAAGCGTGCGTCATTGTCTTTCTATTGTGTCTCTAATTGAAAGGTTAATGTATCTTTATTACTCTTGACTTTTAGCTTTGGTTTTTTTATAATGTGTATTATCTATGTATTTATTCTAATGATATATTTATTTGAATTGTATCATGTTGTATCATGTTCTGTATCTGCATCACCTTAAGGTAGACTCAAAGAGTATAATAATAATACAGAAGGGTAGACTGGTAGAAAATGCCTATGGCATTAAGTCCACTTTTGTACAGTTTTTTTCAATCGGTGCCAAGTTTTAATAAATTAATAAATAAACATCAGATATAGACCACAGTCCATTCCTTCAAAAACACATCACACGTAACATTCAATGTGGTGTAATAGCATTTTTTTTGGAGACCTATTCTTTAAGTGTAGTCTCAGAGTTCGCTAGTCAGGAAAAGCCTAACAGATCCCTTCGCCCTCTCTAGGAGCAAGCATCCATGCATATTTTAACCCTATCTCAAAAATAAAACGAAAGACAGGTGACCTGGCTCTGGTGACAGTTTTGAATGACTGTTGTGTGAAAAGATTGATTGTTTTTTTCTCATTATTATTGATAGGCACGCGTTTGGTCACTGTCCACTGACGGTCGACGATGAAGCACGCTTGCCTAGAAGTAATCATTTCACTCTTGACTTAAAGACCCCTTGGTTGTTGCTATCAAGTTGTTCAACTAAGATTACATATTCTTTTCCAGGTCCTGTCATGGGTTTATGCTGTAGTTGTTGTGGTGATGATGGCGGTGGCGTGACGGTGGTAGACAACGCATTCAACAATGATGGAGGCGGTTTCCCTCCCCCACCAGACGGCGGACAAATTGACCATAACCCCATGGAAATGAGATGACACAAGAAAACACACTTTGAGTGATAAAGTAATCAAGCAATGTGGCTACTTAAAAACAACTATATATATAACTATAGTTAATAAACGTATTTCGTAATTTAATATGTACCTATATCAATGGTTTCCTTTTTTCTTTTTGGTTGTTTAGAAGTATTAAGGGAATAGGAAAATTAAATTAAAGGAACGAGATTTATCATCACCTACTGAACTTGATACAGTGCAGTGCTCTACTTCAAAAATTATAAATAGGTATCATTCAAAATTAAGCAATGCTAGGAATTGACGGCTCACTTCACTCATGTTTGCACTTGATGATTTCCATTATATCAGAATCAACCTGCAGATATCTGCCAATCCTCTTGTCTAGTCAGCACTTGTCAGCAACGGTGTAGCTCAACTCGGAACATAAGGAGCTCAACGTCTCGCGTACCAACGAAAGAACATTTGGGCAGGCCGTGAAAATTAAAAAAAGAAACAAAAGTGTACACTTACACCTTAATCTTACTAAATGCAGTTAAATACCAGTATTGTACAGACGCCAGCACATCAAGTTACCCCAATGTGTCAAATTTTCCCAATTGAATATGAACCTTATTTTGTTTGACATAAAGTTGAAAAACGATCAAAGTAATTTGACACATTGGGGTACATTGAGCGACTGCCTGTCGGACGTCCATAACTAAGGAACATACAACCAGTACCTTCTGCCTCTTTGGTAAAATTATTCAGCTTTACGGGCTTCGGACTGTACTGTAATAACTGTCAAATATGAAAGCTGAGGGCGTCCTTCGGGAGGTATGGTGGTATTTTTAATAATTTGTTAGTTATCTGCAATATATTTAATCGGTTGTATGACTTGTTAGAATCCCTTACCAATAAACTAGATACTATACCTAACGATAAAGAGAACTTTTTTTTGAGAATCGATTTTTAATACAAAATCTAGCTTTAATAGCGGTGTTTAGCTGTAATTTTTTATTAAGAACTATGTTTCAAGTAAGGCAAGATTGTTAAGAAAAACCTTGATCTTTATTTACTTAAATTATCATACGCACAAATCTAACATGATGTTTATTGGATGCAGTACGATCTAAGTTTATATTTTGAACTATGTATTAAAAACCCAAAGAATAACATCAAGACCATGAAAAAATAAATAGTGATTTCGTTGTCAAAATATTAGTTCTAAGACTTGAGCCTGATGCTACGTCGTACCAGATAGACTTGATTATATGTAAGATATACACATTAAATTAAGTACTTTGATTAAGAAATCGCTGGACAAAATTATATCTTACATACATACATACATAAACTCACGGCTTTTTCCCATGGGGGTAGGCAGAAACTACAGAGCGCCATATGCTACGATTCTTACATACTTCTTTTGCTTCGTTTACATTCATACATGTTGTCATACACACACGCCGGTTGCGAGTACTACGCACCTGACCTTTCTAAAGAACCTTACCAATTACATCTTATGAAATCAAAATGCGCAAAACACCTAGAGCATGAAACTGATAAATGCGATGTGAATTCTCGATTACTAATAATAGTGATCGATCGTTAAATTCATATTCATAATACTAACCCTTCAGACTTTATTTCCACCTCTGCCACTACTTCACCGTCTGATATTTGTCACATCGAAGTTAAGATCGACGTTGTGACCGATTTACTTCGCAAGTTGGATTCATCGAAAGGTGCTGGCCCTGACAATATATCATCAAAATTCCTTATTGAGTGTGCGCCTTCTATTGCCTCACCTATCTCAATGTTGTTCTCAATGTCTCTATCTCAGGGTGTTGTCCCCAGAGTGTGGAAATCAGCGTTTATTACACCCGTACATAAAAAGGGTTCTAAAACTGAAGTAGCTAATTATAGACCTATATCAAAACTGTGCATCATAGCTAAAATATTTGAGCGGATTATTTATAATCAGTTGTATCCCGCCCTTGCTAACTCCTTCGGTGCCTTCCAGCACGGTTTTCTGAGAGGACGTTCTACCACTTCAAATCTTATTTTGTTTAATGACTTTATACTAGTGCTATGGATGACGGCAGGCAGGTCGATGTGGTTTACACTGACTATAGCAAAGCATTTGACCGGCTCGACCACGAAACCTTGATAAAGAAGTTAGAATACATAGGTATTCGTGGTGACCTCCTGAGGTGGTTCGCCTCTTATATCGATAATAGATCTCAAACGGTAGTGCTCAATAACTTCATGTCTAGTTGGGTATCAGTGCCTAGCGGAGTGCCCCAGGGTTCGTTGCTCGGACCCCTTTTATTTGTAATCTATGTAAACGATATCGATCAGTGCCTGCACTCATCTAAACTGTTATGCTTCGCCGACGATATGAAAATATTTGCCAAGATCTCATCGCTTGAAGATGGGTTAATACTTCAGGCTGACTTACATCGCCTTGAGGAATATTGTCGTGTTAACAAACTGGATCTTAATCCATTGAAGTGTTCAGTTGTCACTTACACTAGGAAACGCGCAGTTCTAGGCACCACTTATACTCTATCAGGCCAAAATTTGCCAAGGTGCGATAATATACGTGATCTGGGCATCCACCAAGACAGTAAACTAGTCTTTGACAAACACATTGACGCCATTGTCAATAAAGCTTCTAGACTGCTAGGGTTTATAATGCGTCTCTCTAAATGCTTTTTAGATGCTAAAACATTAAAAATTTTATACTGCACTTATGTTAGAAGTCAGCTGGAGTATGCATCCCAAATTTGGAACCCACGTTACCACAGGTACATCGACCGCATTGAAAATATCCAAAGACGCTTTGTTAAATATCTTTGCTACCACCAAAAGATTCCATACCAATCGGTTGATTATCTGCGACTCTGCAAAAAGTACCATTTGCTGCCACTTGAGGATAGACGTAAGATTGCCGATTGTCTGTTTCTGTTGAAAATATTGAACAATAACATTGACAGTCCCAAGTTGTTATCTAAATTCTATTTTAATGTACCAATTAAATCATTTCGTTTTAGTCCGCCTTTACGTGTACCTCAATCATCTACGAATTATAGGCAGAATAGTTATATTGTGCGTGCAAGCGAACAGTTTAATGGAATATGTAAACAGTATGACTTGGATCCTTTTGCAACTAGTGTGACAACTGCTAGAAGGTGCTTGAGCCTTAACTTTTTTAAATTGCCGTTGAACTAAATTTGTTTAGGTTATTGTCTTTATTTTATATAGTTTTTACTTCACCATAATTGTTTTAAACAAACTGTAGCTGTATTCCCCTTTACGATAAATGCAATGCGTGCATTGATATTGTTGCTTGCTCTCTTCACAATTACCAGTCAACTTCTACACGCGAAGACTTGTAATTGGCTTCCTGTTGACTATACTTCCATTTTTTATTTATTAAGTTTTTAAGCTGTAAGTCTTCAATATTTTGATAAATAAATAAATAAATAAATAAATAATTTTCAGTACTTCTGAGCTACAAGCCTTTTTTCAGAAATATTCATATCACAATAATAATTATAATTCTATTGGAATTTCGTACTGTGCTAGCTAGTACCTACAGCTCAAAGTGTTATCAATGGAACACACTTATCACTGATTTGTGAACTGATTGTCTTATACCAATTGGACACACCCAGTTCTAAACCCAAATAAAATGTATCAAAACAATCGTTTGTTATTTACAAAGAGATTTTACATTCTATAGAGAGGACTTGGGAAGAAATGTTATAGAAAAACTTTGATGCCATGTTTCAGTAAAGCCATCTAGAATAATATAGCAATATTGGATTGGCAGCGGAGCGTACCAAATTAAGCTCATAGACTTGTGTCCATTAGGACAGAAGTATCTGAAGAAAATTTTGTTCGTGATGTCCTGTCTATAGGTAGTAAGTATTAAATGTCTTTGGTGATTTAGGGCATTTAATTGAAACAATATTAATGTTAGATATAGAAAACTTTAATGTAGTTGAAATGTTTCTTTGTTCATTGATTGAGGAGTAGAAAAGTTATAAGCGAAAAGTCATTGCAAGTGAGTAAAAATAATCAAGATAGGTCGCAGGGATGGAGTAGAAAATGTTACAATAACTGGTGCTATATAGCTTAATTTTTGGTTGGTATTTAACCAACAACTCTGCAGAGCACCTCGTAAGTTTTATGTGTAATTTCGGACCCGCCGAATGAAATGTAGCAGCATCCGTGACTGGGGTGCACCTGAAATAGAAGTTAATAGTATATTTTTTTTAGTTATTTTGCTATAGGTCTTTACTAAATCTTTCCTAATAATAGAAAAAGGAAAGATTCTGTAAGAATTTCACTCAAAAACTACTAAACCAACAGTAAACACGTTTTAAGCATTGGAAAGTTACATTATATCAGTGTGTAAACATAGGCTATTTTTTCATATTAAAAAATATGAGGGGGTGTTAAATGTCGAAGGGAAAACAACGCAATCGACGCAGACAAAGTCGCGGGCGAAGTGCTAGTGCATGAAAAGAAAGTGAAAAGGAAGAAGCAGACATTAAAATGAATGTTTCCAGCAAAGCGTACTATATATATACCTACCATGAGACATACAATTTATATATTCATAGAAGGCACTCAATTAAATGTTGAACATGTACCTACCTAACTTATCTACAAAATGCATAAATATAACTTACATAATATAAATCTACAATAATTCTATTGAAGTGAATGACAATTACTTTGGTTAGTTTTTATGGAGAGCTTTATGTTCACCAGTTGTTATGGGAGAAGTGCCTAGATTAATTTGTAATTAATATGAGCCCCTTTTAGTATATATACCACTTGAACTTAAACTAAAACAATGGAAGGAAGTTTTGGACATTTGTATGTAGCAAACCGTGTAATGTCCTTTGTCTTCAAAGTGTGTTTGTAAGTCCCACAAAATAAAGTAACTAAAACTCGTGCGTCATGTTATTTATTGAAATGGTTTCCTCTAGTGCAAAAAAGAAGTTGAAATTATGAGGCAATTAATTGAACGAATAATGTTATTCACGGTTTTTCGGGGTGTTTAATACAAATCTGTAAAATAATCATAAAAGTTATTAATTGTAAAGAGACCATCACTGATTTAATTACCTTCTTATTTTACAGAGTCTATGTCCTAAGGTTTGCCTTCTCATTCATCGTCGGAATTTATTAAAGAAGGAGAGAAATATGATTTGATCCATACAAGAAGATCCCAGTTCGTAAAAAACAATTGCGTAAAGATGACTGTGATGATATTAATAGACAGCATAAAATAAACAAGTTTTGGGAGAATCCTACTTACTTAAGAAAGACTATTGCTGATGATGAACGGTGAACGGTGAAGAAGATAAAACGTAGTCTATAAAGAACTTACTTTTCCGGGCGTCAGAGATTGCATGTGCCTTACGCGTCCAATATAAAGCGGTTCACCGCTGTGTGTGTTGCCCGCTGCTATGGCTCCTGGAGGGACCTGGCCATTGCTGCTATGCAGCCAACGCACAGCGTGAGGTGCGCAGCACAGCACCTGAAGGCACATTATAATATAAACATAGTATTATGCGTATGTTCTTAGTATAATCGGCATCCAAGTAACTATAAGACTTGGTTTTAACCCATATACTTTGACTCCGTTGGTCACGTTTTATATTAGTTGAAAGAGCTTTGTTTATAATTTATTGCTCTTCATATGAAAACTCGTGTATCCTCGAAAACGAAGTGGTCATACTTTGATAATATTTGAATGCAATAGGAATATGAATACGTTGTAGCACCAATATTGAAGTGTTTTAATAGTTAGTGATTGTTCAGTAAACGAAGTTTGACAGTTTCATATTTCTGAACAAAATTTGCTTAAAAAAGAAACATTGTAGTATTTTTTATCAATAAGGAGAGAGTGACTTACTTCAAAGTGGTGTACGGGGATTTCTTTTCCTCCATGTGGCACATAAGCAGAACGATGTTTGATGGCCAGTTTCCCCGGAATGAACTCTCCGCTGTGGTGCGACCTGATGATGCAGAGGGGACTGCCATCCCAACCTTCCCTGCCAGCTACATAAGCCCTGTGCGACAGAGAAGCAACGTCCGATGTTGTAGTTGGTATCCATTCAATAGGATCTGTAACGAAAAGATAATATTGATTAAATGTCTGTGTTTAGGTTTCATTAAACTAAATAGGTAAGGTTTGCACAGCAGCAGTTAGAAACAAACAACCATACTTTACATTTTCAGAGTTCATTGAACTACTTTCTTGTACATTCGGTATTAGGTTAGGACTCGAATTAACTATGATAGTGCATCATAGATATTTTCTTACTATTATTATATTCTTACTATTCTTAGCGCGCAGGTTACTTTCAAGGACAGCCAGGCCTTTGCCAACTGACGCCAGTCCCCTCTCGGCTCCCTCCCTTAACAAGCTACTCCAAAGTGGTGGAGGAGGGGGTGGGGGCTGAACATGGACTTCTGTAAATATAAGGAGTACCATGCTTTCTGAATATGTACACTAACAAAATCCCTCTTTTCCGAACCAAAAATTGTTCCTTTCTGCTTTAACAATGGATGTAGAATCGCATCATGATTTGTGACAGTTATTTCGGCAAGTACTTACTTTAGTTTCAAGAAAATTGGGACATACAATAATGAGTAGCATCTTTCAAAATCGAAAATCTTACAGAAACCTAGAATGGTTTCCTTGTTTTGTCATTTTTGTTTTATCTTTTCTTATCCTTTGTAAATCGGCGTGTTATTCCTATTATTTTGGATTAGAAGGCTGACTGATTGTGTTACGAGTATAGATAAGTTGGCGTGCGCAATGACAATGAGTGCAAAATAAATAGTTGGTTTCCTCTCTTTCCCCTTGGTTGGACTAACTTGAAACAAGTTAACAAACATAATTGTACCTTTTAACTACACGCCTTTAAACCAAAGTGAATCATATTGGTTGAACCATGTAATACTACTAAAACTACTAAACAAATTGTCTGGAATCGGGGTACAGTACCTTCAACAATGGTTACCACCGGCAGCGGTGGTTGCTGGGGCTGTTGGTAGATGTAATTGGTGACGTATGTTGGTTGCGTGGGTTCTGGTGGTGGTGGCTGCGGTGGTGGGGGCTGGTACACTGGCATCATCACCGGGGTTGGCATATATGCGTAAGATCCAGGCGGCGGAGGAACACCGGGACCAGTGTAGTACGGTGGAGGCGGGCCATGCGGAGGATCTAATAAATTGTAAAGAAAATTATACCCTAATCAATGACTTGAAGTTACATAATTAAAATGATCGTCAGTTCCAAGAATTACACAGTGGAAGCTCGTAGGCAGGTACTGATGATTCATAGTGAATTTCATGTCACTAAACTTGCACACTTAATTGTTTTTCAACGATGTTGTTGATTGTTGATCTTCTTTGAAATAAGAGATTATTCAATTTAGATTTAGAGAGTTCGATTGTAGAATCTACGTCTCAGAATAGAAATGTAAAGTTCATTATTTATCGCAAATAACCGTATCACTAGTAGATACAATAAATAAGTACTTACTTGAACAAAGAAAAAGACTTTTGAACTAAATGGAACTAGTGGTTCTACAGACAAAATTAAAAATTTTACTTACGGGACATGATGGTATTTTTTTGATATTTTACAAAATAAACAATGTACAGAACTGTTTATTTCACAGGTGTTCGAAACCTCACTGGACACTTCAATTGTTTATCATTTATTTGTACCTATCATCTGATTCACGCCCTTATCATATCGGTTAGAGCTTCAACGCATTTCATGATAAGATAAAATGTACTTCGACTTCGACACAATAACGAACTGAAATATTTGTTTTATTGCAGGTGCCAGATCTTTTAAGAAAAGTATTTCAAGTTGATTCATTGCCCCAATTGCGTAGATTAATTACCATACTGTATGGACTTAACAGCAACAAAATACCGTACCACTACTAACAACGCCAATTTAGGTACTTATTTAAAGCTAACAATAGAAAGTTCTAGTAATTAATAATTCCTATATTAACATTATGGCAAGTTCTTTCGGGGGGTCACATGTGGTCAACATGAGGTCTTATAGCTTTATATATTACGAATCTTTTTTCTGCTACGTGTACGATCCTCACATGCTCCTAAAATAGAATAAATTCTTAAAATTACATAGTTAATTATTAATATTTATGTTTTCAATTACTTCCCGATTACTTTAAGTAAGATTTGATGAGATTTTGCTAGACCTTTCGATCATTTAAAGTTTACTTAGTAGGTACAGACGCCAGCACGTCAAGTTACCCCAATGTGTCAAATTTCTTCGATCGTTTTTCAACTATATGTCAAACAAAATAAGGCTCATATTCAATTGGGAGACACATTGGGGTAACTTGATGTGCTGGCGTCTGTACATGGATTTCCCATGAATATAATAACATGTTATTATATTCATGTCTGTAGGTGAAGGGAAGGCGTGCGCTGTCTATTCCATACTAATGCATGGCATTGGCAGTTCACTTCACTCAAGTTTTCATGAAGTGAAATAGCCCTGCAGATCTGCTGATCGATTCAGTAAAAGTTTAGTGATTCGATCGGCAGATCTGCAAGGCTATTTTTTCATTGCCAGTAACTACTTAACTGACATCCAGTTGCAAACCGAACCTTGATGACAGCTGAGAATTACCAAAAAAAACCGGCCAAGAGCGTGTCGGGCCACGCTCAGTGTAGGGTTCCGTAGTTTCCCGTCCGTCACAATAAGTGTTCAAAATGCTTGCATATATATACGATTATACTACAAACTTAGTCCAGAAATTATTTTGTACAACTTTTTGTCTTTTCTGTACAAAAACTGTTGTTTCCATTCAAGTTCAAAATAATTTTCCTAGAAAGTCCTTATAAAGTTCTACATTTCAGATTTTTTTCATATTTTCTAAACTTATGGTTCAAAAGTTATGAGGGCCCCGGACACATTATTTTTTACTTTTGGAGCGATTATTTCCGAAATTATTAACATTATCAAAAAATGATTTTAGAAAACCCCTATTCATTTTTAAATACCTTTCCAACAATATATCACACGTTAGGGTAAAATTAAAAAAAAAATCACTTCCCACTTTACATAGGGGGCTACCCTAGTAAAACATTTTTTCCAATTTTTATTTTACCACTTTGTCGGCGTGATTGGTACACATATTGGTACCAAATTTCAGCTTTCTAGTGCTTACGGTCACAGAGATTAAGCGAGGACGGACGGACGGACAGACAGACATGGCGAAACTATAAAGGTTCCTAGTTGACTACGGAACCCTAAAAATGTATTGGACCTTAAGTGGACTTAAAAGTTACAGTGACTATCAGACGAGGTCTGTGCGCTTCGTCACAACTCTGCGAGTGCGCATCGTGTCATCCTAGAGACAAACTGATGATAGCCAATACGAAACTAGCTGTTTGACAGTTAATCGTTGAACACTTTACCCAGTGATCATGGTGATTACACCCGATGAAACCTTACTTGTGATCATAAATCATTACAGATCATAGAAATATATGTAAAACCAAAGAGATTTAAAATACTATAGAGCGGGCATGTCAAGGAAATGTCATAGAAAAACTTTGATCCCATGTCTCAGTAACGCCATCTAGAATAATATACCGATGAATATTGGAGCGTCAGCGGAGCGTACTACAAAAAACTCATAGACTTGTATCCAGCAGGACACTTTTTCTGACGAAAATTTTGTTCGTGATGCGGACTGAATCACGAACAAAATTTTCGTCCGGAGACCGGAGTCTATAGGGATTGAATGTCTTTGAGTAAAACAAACTTACTCAAAGTTACCACTTGCAGTGATTTGCCAAAAAGTGTTTGGTCTCTTAAAACTTTTCTATTAAAATGAGTGCTTCTTTATACGGGACTGAAAATAGATCGAAGCGCCAATCACTTGTTAAGTGGCGTCATCTATCAAGATGAACCTGTACTATCAAGAGAAAATATATTCTAATCCGATTTGATAGTAAAAACTTCGTGATAAGAATGTAACGTCAGTGAAAACACAAATAAAATGCCTGATAATGATTTCTGATAAACTACTGAAAACGTCATGAAAATGTATTTTCACAATTTTAGTAAGTAAAAACTCATGTAAAATTTTTCGACAATCTGAAAATGGTATTTTAATTACAATTAGATTATTTCTCTACAATAGGTAATTCGTGAGAGCTCGCGTGTAACTTAAAGTATTACCTTCCATATATCTATTGTGAACTGTTGAATACTTTATAGTGTGCATAGTGACTAAAAAATGTTTTACGCATATTTCCGACCGTTTAACTTAATTTGCAACATTTTTGGGTTACCCAAACCCATGATAACGGCCAAAGGAGAATCCATCAAGATAAATTTATGGCTGAAGCTCTGGTCCTTGATAATTATTGTAGCTTTGATAAGCAGTTATTCATTTGCAATAAATAGAATGATTGATTTTGACGTAAAAAAGGAAATGGAATTAATTCCTGATATCATAGATTTAGTCACAAATACCATTATTTTAATAATAAATTTGTTCAATAGTGAAACAATATGCATGAGTATACACGAAATGTTTGATGACATTTTCAAAGATATAAAAGTTGATGACAATATTCTAAAGTTTTTCGCTTACAAAATGTATTTGTGGTATTTTACACCAATGGCTATATTCATTATTCTAATTGTTATGGAAATTATAAATAAATATCCACCATTTATTCTTGTGATAAGAATACCAACGTTTTTATCTATTATGCAGTTAATCATGCACTTGTATTTATTATTAGCACTCATAAAAGTTATAAATCATCAATTGTCTAGAACGTTAATTTATAATGACAATACACGAGTACCAAAAATGATTTTCAAAGAGAATATGCGACGAACTTTTAAGTACATTTTTAGTCCTAATATCGAATTTATCGAAATAGACGACATTAAACAATTCGATTTGAAATATCTATGTAAACTGTACGACGATTTAAGTACTTGCGTTCATCTTTTGGAAAAATGCTACGGTTTACAGGTAAGATTCTATTGAGTGACTATCGTTTCCTATTTGTACAAGAACTTCAACCATTTTGATGTTTAACAAAGTCGAAGACAGAAGTAATTTATTTATACATGTGAGAAATGTATTATTAAGAAAATTCCATCACACGACTTACGAAGTCAAAAAGAAAATTGTTGCCAAATAAAATATTGCAGGATTTAAATATCACACATTTAAATCCTGCAATATTTATTTTGGCAACAATTTTCTTTTCGACTATTTGCTGTTACTTTATATTATAATTATGATTCTTTTCTACATTTGTTTTTCCCCTAACTCCATCTAAACGACTGGAGTGATGAAATTTTGTGTGTTCCTGGATGGTGAAGGTAGAATCACAATTGGATTCAGTAGGTGGCACTGCGATCGGGTAGGACAATATCTGCCTAGCTTTTTCCCAACTATGTTGGGATCGACTTCTAGCCGGATGCAGCTGAATACCAGTGTTTTACATAAAGCGACTGCCTGTCTAACCTCCACATCCCATTTTCTGGGTAACACGATAATCATTGGTTAAACTGCTTGTCAAACTTTCGGGCTTCTGACTACCTGTAATGACTGTCAAAGATCTACAAAAGGTAGCCGAGACCAACGGCTTCACGTGCTTTCCGAGTCACGGAGGAGACTTAGTACATCATGAATGGTCACCTATCCACGGATCGACCCGTGCAGCTGTTAATATTGAGCCACAAACTCCTCTCCTCCAACACAAATAATTGATTTTCAAGTTTGTCTTTTTATCTTTATACAATGAGCACGTTTTCTGTGTATGAACCTTATATTGTTTGATTCTTTCTTTTATTTATTGTTATTTTCATCATGTATTGAATTACAGATTTTCTTATCCATCTGGTTGATGTTCACTAGTGGCGTGGTCGGAGTGACTGTGATTGTGACCAATCAGGTATGTTTTAATAATACCCTAGGTTGGATACTCTTAGCAAATAAAAGTCTTAAGAATAGTCTTATGTAAGATGTTAAGTAAAGTTAAACCGTATGTGGACCTGCAAACGGTTCACTGTACCTACATTATTATCGTCTGCCTAACCTTTCCCCAATGATATTCGGAATGGATACCAATTTGATCGTATAAGACTGAATATCAGTATTTTACAACTTTCAGGGTTCTCGCGTAGCGACTGCTACGAGAATAAGACACTCAAAACCAACGGTCAACTTACTTTGTAAGACACCTTGAAAAGCACGTTTAGGCTGTCCTTCATTCCGCAGCCTCGCTCCGCTAGCTCTGCCTTTATGGACAGCCTTGCCTGTTGGTTTCTCCAAGTATGAGAATAGATATTCACCCACTTACATAGATTTACTTTGAAGATTACCCCTGTGGCTGTATTTACTCGCACTTTGCCACGAGCACCTTTTCGGGATTGGTATGCCAATTAGTTTTCTTTTATTGCAGGCGTCACTTAAATGGCTGGTGATTGTTAAGAGCGTTTTGCCATTCTTCTGGTGTTTCATCGCATGCTACATCAACGACCAAATGAGTAAAGAAGTCGACCAGACCATTACTCTTATTATCAAGTGCTTGATTGATTTCAGATGCGGTAAGTACGTAGAGCAAAATATTGTCGATTCTAATTATGGGGAGTTAGTTGCGTAAATTTTTCGCCTGAGCTAAATCAGTAAAAACCTGATAAAGTTGGGCATTTTGGGGGACTTTAGTTTCGTTATATTTGACGTAAAAGGGCTGATTACAATATTAGCAAGGATGTGATGCTTAATAAAGGTGTAATGAAGGTTATACTGGTAGTAATTTAACTCTGTGTTTATGAATGAGGGGGTTGGAGTTTAACCGAGTTTTTCTTTTTACATAAATATAACTACTAAGATACACTTAATTCGATATTCAAAAAAAAACTCAAAATTATTATCCATATTATAGAAACTAGTCTACGGAAAATAATTTCGTAAAATTTAAATAAACGGCTTGCTAGCACACAGAGCCCTGAGAGGATTTTGTTATACCAAATGTGTAGGATTTAGAAATACATACAGTCTAAATTTATTTTTGTAAAATGTATGTACAACCTTAACCATATTATACAAAAACTAAAAAAAAAACAATTGGTAACTAAACCTAACAAAAAATAATTACAAAGCGTCATGAAATTCTTCTGTATCGCTGCCAGCTGGTAAAGTGCCCAAAAAACTGGCTGCATTGCCACGTTGTATGGCAAATTGGCAATGCTTAGCCTCTGGCCAAAAAAATAAATTGATCGTCATCATTTGTTTTGTGTCTAGGTGTAATTTATGTATAAGCTCTGCTTAGATTGGGACTAGATGGAGTTGTGTGAATAGTCGTGGAATTATAATCGTTATTATTTAATAAAGAAATAATATCATCCTTAATTAATTGCAAAATCTTCGAGAGACATAATTTAACCTTTTTTTTATTTCAGTTCAGTCAAGGAAACCCGTTTTGGAAACGTTCAAGGAACTAGTCAGTAATGATCGTCTTCAATTCACTGCCTGCAGTTTGTTCGACTTAAGTTATTCTATGTTACTTGGCACTATGCTTAATGTATTAACTTATAGCATAATTTTAATCCAAATGTTGTAGAGTCTATCTATAACAATATGAACTTTGTGGTCTAAAGTTAAGACCATTAATTTTCAGAGCACAGATTTCTACAGGCTAGTTATTTTTTTTCGTGTTGTAATGTGTGGCATTATTAAACAGTTTGAAACATTATATGTTTGATTGATTTATTTGTCTTATTACAACCCTGGAAATAAGATGGACAGATAGGTATTGAAAATGACACAAATTGGTTCTTATTAAATAAACAACATAATTTATTAGAGATTCTACTATAAAACTTAAAACAAAAACATAAATTATTTAAAAATGAAAGTGATTAAAGTCATTATTTTAACTAACATCACTACTTATATTTAAATTTATTTGTAAACATAATTTTGAAGCGCGTGGCTGACATCTTTGTTGATCGATACATAGATTACCACAGTCAAAACATTCTTACATCAGTTACATCTCGAACTTATCTCGCTAGGGATTTCCTAAAATTTCACGTTGTATTGTGTGTTTTTCCAACATTTGACAGATATGAGTTAACATTCTCTTAGTACTGTCACAGTCTACGAGGTCAGCAAAATAACTCGCATATCTACACTGTAAATAAACCAATGCTCTACTAGATTCATTGATACAGTAACGAGGTCACTTTTAGTTTCCGTTACAAAACTATGCGAACACTTGTTGTTTGTCTTAAAACATAATATAGTTAATCACTCGATTAACTCAGCCTTTAGCAGTCTACTATTTGATTTTAGCATCTTCCAAGTAGTCTACATCATCTGTTTCTTCGGTTTTAGAATTTGGTCGATCTTTACCTACCTTTTCTCCGTTGTCCACTACAAGTGGCGGTTCACGGTTTCCATTCAAGGACTTGATTCCTCCAGCAGCCATTGGGTCATCAACAAACATGGCTAGTTTATAGTAACTTTAGCATACTCACTATTTCTTTTTCTCAACTTCATTTAAAGCGTGTATAGTGAAGAATTTAGCTGCGTTTACTTTTCATAGAGAATATTTGAAGTTAACTTGGATAGCTTAGGCAAACTTTAACTCTAGATTGTATATATCTCTCTTGTTATGCTCTTGGTCGGTCTTTTGGGTTATCTGGTGGTCCATGAGGTCTCTCGTATGGAGGAGGACGGTACGGCTTCTGTTCCCTCTTTTCTCCTGGGCCTGACATGTCTGAAACAAAATAAAAGAAAATGTTAGTTTTTTATTTATTTATAAATCTATGACGAACAATATAATACAACAAACGAATAATATATGTACATCATGAAATAAAATAGCGTCGTTTTTCTTAACACCGCAACGGTTTAAGATGTGGTTTTCACTATTATTTAGAGGTGGGAAGGTTTATATAATTTCAGTATTCGGATGATCCCTGAAATCCAGCGCTGTGCTGTGGGTTTCTCATGTCACAGCATCATGCTGAGTAGTATTCTACTAAGCATGCATGCTGCATGCTGTGACTGCGAGTTACGACGAGCAACACTTTACTTTGTGGTTTGTCTTCATTAACATCATTTAAAGCAATTTTTTTACTAACACTAACTTTTTTAAAATTTGTTAAGAGTATGCAAGTTGGCTGTTTGGTTGACAATTTTCTTTTTTCTTTCTTTCTTTTTTGTACTAAGACCTTAATGTCAAACTTGCATAAAGAAATTTAGAAGTTAATAGTAAGTAACCTTTTATCTTTCTACTACATTGGTTTTTTTTTTATTTTTTATTATTAACTCTTAGGTCAACAACGTAAGAGACTTTTACTGGTCAATGATATAGGTCATAGTTTTTTTTTAAATAAATCATTAAAATCCATAAAAATACTCGGTTTTACACGATTGGTGCCAGAATATTTACTGAATATGGACTAGATCAAGGGTTGTATAGTGAAAAGGGCCCAATCGCAAAATAAACATGGCTCTTCTTTTTTCAATGCACCAACGATTAATTTACCTTTCCCTACGTACCCCTACCTACGGCCCTTGGTCAAAACGAGGGTTCAACACGCACTTACTATCACAGCATATTCAAATAAATAAATAAGGGTAAAAACAATATTTACAAATGTAAACAACTCTGAACATAATATCACTCTTTAAAAATATGTTATGGATTTTACGAGCAAAGGAACCACTATATACCCAATATATAAAGAATCTTAGTAAATCTTGGTACTGATGCCTACCTGGTTATGATTTTCTTCTCGGTGGCAAACTTCACGTTAAACAGTTGTTTGGTTACTAAATTTTACGCGATGTTTGTAGTTTATAAATACAGCATAACTAGATAACACCTGTCCGCGTTTTATCTTGAAGGAGTTATCTCTGTAAAAAAGCTTCATGCACTTGGGATTTCCTGATCTTCATATGTCTTAGGTTGAATGATTACTCATCCTTGGGTTTCTTTACAATTTATGTCTATTTTGATGTATTCATCATAAATTGTCTCGTAGTTATATTGGCGAAATATATATATACACCTTATAAGAGCCTTTGAACTTGTGATTAAATCTTGTTGGCAGTTTGGCAAAATCGTTGTCCCGAATTGTTGGGATCAGCTACATGAGCAACCCTTAGAAAGTTTTCAATTTGTGTTTGGAGCTGGAGTGACTGGTGTCTTAATGCTCACGGATGGCTTTCTTATTTACGCGTTGAGCCCGCTGTGGGATGCTGATGAATATTGAAATCCCCGTATCTACTTCATTTTTGCAGCTGAACATGGAGTTAGCTGAAGCAAAATTAAATACGGACTTGACTAGTGTTCACGGTTGATGTCGAATTGCTATGGTCAGGCATTGACCCTGCTGCAGAACAAAAGTAAGCGGCACTACAACCTTTAGCAGCATGACTCCAAGTGCATGAATTCAGTTTTGTCAATTAGAGACCCAATAGAAAGACAATGACAGCGCGGACACTGGTGTCCTCTTGGGGTTTAATGAATTAATTTGGTGGAACATTAAGATCATCTAAAGTGCCAGTGTTCGGACACAAAGCACAAGCCGGAGAGTTACATGGTTTACTACCATCCTGTCTATTTCGGCATGCTACTAAACCACCCATTTCAACGTCATTTTAATGTCCTATTTCTTTTTACATCTGATCTTTTCTGTCAACAGCTGCCTTTTCGTTTCACCCAGTTCGTCCCTGGTCTCAGACCATCAAAAAGGGAAGACAGCACGCCACGAACATCAAAAGTGAAGCCACCTTTTTATCTAGGTGTGTCACGAAGGGTTTCCATTTGTTGAACGGGGAAAGTTCAACAAATGGCAACCCTTCGTGACACACCTCCCATACACCACCTTCTATACTTGGGGAATAATATTTTATGCGGAAGGTAATATTTTACAAGTCAATACAACTAACATAATGTAGACTGTGGTGAGTACCACACTTGTATTAAATACATTTAAACAGAAAGCAGAAATATTTATCTCGTAGAAATAAAACTTCTATAAGTTTAATCGATTGGGGAATTTATAAATCATATCATAAGAATGAATGTCACTGCAACGTACTAAGAACGATGCGCATGGTTTTAGTGTGTGTGCGTCAGTGTGTATTACACTTGCACGGCTTTGTGGCTTCATTTTTTATTTTGGCGGCGCGCTGTCTTCCTTTTTTTGTTGGTCTGATGTACTCTAAAATAATGCAGTAAACTGTTGAGGCTTTTTAGTAAAATATTGAAACACGCTGGGTTTTTCTGAAAATTTCGGTATTTTAATGCCCCATGAACTATCTGTTGTCTGTGATGATTTAAAATAAACAACAGCATAAGAATTTAATTGAACTAATTTCAGCCAGAAGACGTCCACTGCTGGATGACACTGATGGACAGATCGTTAAGGAAATCTTTATTGGAAGCCATAGGCTTCAAATAAATCTGTGCAGCCTTAATTTAACTGGTTTCAGCGGTTTTGGAAAAGAGACCGCAAACTGGAAAACGGAGCAGTGAACTTTTATGCAAAGGTTGTTGTCTACAAATAGAGTATGTTTCACTATTTTACCGACAGATTTTACTATCATGGCAGTTCTAGTAAAATACTATACTTGATTCATACGTTAGGCTGGATTAGTTTCATTTCTTTATCAGTAACTTTATGGGTTTTTTAGTTAATCAAAGCAAGTCTAACAAAAGATGTTGCGATTCTGTGTTCAAGTTAAAAAAAATAGTTTAGTTTGCAATGCAGAAATGAATTTATTTTCCTGGTACATATTTTATTTACTTGCAACTTATACTAAAACCTATTACCTACATAAAAATAGCTTAACAATGTAAAATCAACTAATTGAAAGAAAAAAACTTGGGGTTTTGTTCTGAAGTTATAATAGTCTGAGTTTGATAATAAAAAGTTAAGGATGTAACATTATTAGTAAATCCGTATTTTTTGATAAAGCTGAATGCTGTCACTTCAACATTTATCTTTTAAGGAATTTCCTTGGTTACGTGTGAATCGTATGATAGACACACTGAGTGCAAAACAGCAAAACATGCAAAACTTAATAAAAATCTTTTCACAGAACCAGCTCGATAGTGTATGCACATCTAATATCCAAAGTAACTCAGTCAAAACAGTAGTAAAGTCAATCCGGGGAATAATTTTACATTATAAGCTACTGATCTATTATATGTTTTGAATTGGGAACCTCAACTAAAAGCTTGTAGGTATCTCATAGAAGGTGTGAAAAGGTGTCTTAAGCTAGCCTGGATAGCCTAGTCTTCACTCGAAATTTAATAACGCCCGTAACATTAGACACTACTTAATCCCCTTGTTACATAATCAATTATTAGTTCATATGGCTGTGCCGTGTTTGTCAGTAATACCACTGACAAACACGGCACAGTCTTAATGAACCGTTCGGTAAAGTGAAATTCCGGACAAGAGTTTTCCATGTTTCAAACGGAGGCGAGCGCTGCAGCAAACATTTTGAATATCTACCGATGCAATGACATGCAACAATTAGTGTGGTATTTAATTGCCGATGAGAAATAAAATCGGCACGATAAAATACGAACTCTCCAATTAATTAATTAACGTAGTATTATTTTCTCTCTGGCTGTACATATTCTATAATCATGTGATGTTTAGGAATGAGAAACATGTGTGGACACTTTCGAATTTTAACGTGGAAGGTTACACAAATTTTAGTTTTTAGTCCCTCATCTAGATTACAAGAAAATATTCGACACATATTTTTTCTTTTTTCACGTAATCAAAAAATAACGACGATACATCGAGACAAAATGTCGCATGACGCCACTGGCCAGTACAGTTTATGCCAGCTAATGACGTTACATGCTCCCACTCCTTCCTCCCTCCTCCTCACACACTTTAATGAGATTAATCTAAGCAGTTTTCCATCAATTTAAAAAAGAAAAAAATGTATGTCGAATAGTTTCTTGTTATCTAAATGAGGGACTAAAAACTAAAATTTTGTCAAATGGCCCATTGATTAAAACCAAAGATGGCGAAGTGGATTGTGTGAAAGTCAAAATGGCTGTGAAAGAGGTGACTATTTAGGCAAATATAGATGAATGACCGAAGACAGCATGTTGCGCTGAGCTCTGACTAATTGGGATAAGGGGAGAAGGATGAGGTTATAGGTATTCCATATGACTATCTTAGATTCTAGCCGTAAATTTTTGCAGTTGTCAACTTGTTAATAAATTTTGATACCTAATCAACAATTCGGATCAAGGTGGAGCTTTCTCACTGCAGGGGACTGCCTCGTTGATCTAATGGTGGCAAGCGCTACTGCTTAGCAAAAGGTCCCCCCCGGGTCAGACAAAGTGTTATTGAGTTTTACCATCAGGAATTTTTCGGAGTTTGCATAATCCTTCGGGGATTCCAGGCGTGATGTTATGTATGTATGTGTGTGGAGCTTTCCTCCACCGTTCCACCGATACATCATTGAATGTGTAGGTCACAAGCGGAATTAAAGTTAGAATTGACCATGTTTGGTGTTTACAGAAGGTGGCCGGCCCTATCTACAAGCATTCTTTTAGAAATTTTCTTTTACTGAAAATTGTATGTTTATTATTTAAGATGATATTATAAATCAATGCCACGAATCAAATATCCACCAATCGCACAGTAGTAAAAGCCTGAAGAGGTGTTAAAAGGGCGTCAACGTTTGTCACATCACTGATAACGGCTCTAGAAACTTATATCCATAATCGAGGAAAATACGTAAACCTTTGGCGGATAAACCCAAGGAAGTTGGAAAAATGAAATAGTAGATTTTTTTCTGATTATAAAACTGATAGATAGTGTATCTTAAGGCGATGACAAGAGACACACTCTCACTAAATAGTATTGTCATATTATATATTTTTTTTCAATTTTATATATTTATGAGAAGTTACTTTATTTTAATTCGATCGTTTTAGCTTTCTGCACTTCTTCGACGTACAGTAACCATGAGATACCATGAGGCCAAAGCAAAATTTTTCGTTAGCTTTTCTTTTAATGTTATTCGTAATTTCACTTTCCCCAAAAAACTTGAAATTTTAAAATAAATAATTCTCTCTATTAGTATTATACACTCTCATTTAAAGCTGTGACGAGCGAAGGTATAGAGCACACCTCCCTCACAAAAACAAAAAAAAAACTCTTATCTCTCAAAACTATTACACAGTGTTGTGTGGTGTACGATGTGGTGAATCCTGGGTGATGTGGCAGGTGCTGAACTCATGAGTTCAGAAGATTCTTGATTTTACAGGAGAAAAATCATCAGATTTGTCCCTTCTAACATAACGTGGTATCAACCATGTTTTCAAGTTATACGTCCTTATCCCTTCTATCCTGCAGGCCTAGCCATTTTAAAAAAACAATTTCTATTCTATTTCTATTATAGAAACAAAATGTCGTATATGGAAACAGCTGTTTGTCAACTGTCAAGTGTATTTAATTTAAAACCGTACCTTTAATCTAAAATACCTGTGTATACTTGACTTGGAACGTTGAAAAAAAAAAAAATATTATTATTTTTTTCAACGTTTCTAGACAAGACTTTTTATACTAGGTACATTATAATGTACCTAGTATAAAAAGTGGATGTTTATAAAAAAAAAAAACAAAAAATGTTTGAGCATTTATTTAGATAATTGATCCATATTTCTCTTTCTTTTCTGTTTAGTCCGACAATGCCTGCGTCTTTCTCAAGGATCGGACAATTTAGAAATACTGGGGCGATTTTGATTAAAAACAGTATTGACCTGTAGAAGTGTTTGTAAAGATCTACTTGCAGAAATAAATATTATTTCATTTCAATCGTCAGCATCTTAACAGAGTAACTTAACTTTCCATAAATCTTTTTGGGAAATACGTTATCAAGTTGAGATAAAATGTGGTAACTGAAAAACCCAGTGAACTTTAGTTGTAGTTTTATCTCCGAGACGGTTAGACGAGTCTGTGGTAACCTTCTAATTGAATCAGTGTTTTTTCTGTAAGAATCTCACAACAGAAAGTTAATGTGAAATGTCTGTCTTTTCCTAGAAATAGTATTGGGTTATTCCCAAAGTATTCAATTCTTTTGTTCTTAAAAGATAAAAATCTCACACATTAAATTTCTCCTAGGAATTATTTGTATTTAAAAATAGTATTATTATTATTTAAGTCATTAAACCCCAAGGCGTCATTGTCTTTTTTAATGTGTCTCTAATTGACACGATTAAAAGGTTTAAATAGTTTTTATTTTGTAGCCTATCTGCTTCATAGGTATCTGGAATTACTTTCTGAGTACTCCACCGATGATAGTTTCAAACATTTTATTATTATCTTGCAATATAATTACACCTGTTTTAAAATATTACGTTTTTCATTGAGTAGTATGGGAACTGTTTTTTGAGTACTTTGGGACTTGCCCTTAATTTGGGATGACAGCTAATTTATCTCTATGTGCAAATAGAATCATTCTCTTAATTTAGTCAATTTGCAAGTATAACGTTTAAAAGTGCCTGTTATTAATTGACTTTTGTAAATTAACTTTGACTTTGACTTTGACCTACATTTCCATGTAGAAGTTTTAACAGAGTGGCGATGACCACTTACCCTATTACTGTCGGGTTTGCCATTCTAGGATATAATCAATGTCATCATCATCAGTGACAGTTTCAGGGGGATGGGTGACGGGTGAGCAGGGTATCGAGTACTTAAGAGGCACCAAACCTACTTATCTGAGAAGGAGTTCTATAAATTTATGAAGCTTTTGATTTGACATTCCATCATTGATGCACTTTTAGCATCACTTGTGTCAACTATCAGGGTGATATACATAGATCATATTGAATCATGTAGATCGCTTATAATAGAGATAATTACGACTCTCTGATTCAGTGGTCATTTCATCATAGAAGCACTTCCAGCTTCACTTGTCTCAACTATCAGAGTGATATTGATCATATTGAATTATGTTGATCGCTTACAGTCAAGGTGATTACGATTCTCTGATTCGGTCGTCATTCCATCATAGAAGCACTTTTAGCTTTACCTGTGTCAACTTTAGACAGTTCATAATGAATGTTGCTCGCTTCAAATAAGGTAATAACCATGTAAAGTACAGACGCCAGCACATCAACCTACCACAGTCTGTCAAATTTCTTGAATACATTTTCAACTTTATTGCTAAAGCATATGGTTCAAAATTAATTGGGAAAAGACAGTTTCGGGTGGGTTGATGTGCTTGGCGTCTGTACAGACAATGATGAACCTCGCTACTAATGTAGTAGTAGTTATAGTTTTTTCTTGGCGTCTGGGTAAAAACTATACCTACAGCTAAATTAGAAAATATCACAATAATTATGTGTACAGAACATTCAATCGTGATTTTTTTTCTCCCCAGGGAGCCAACATCTTTAAGACTGGCCGTGATCATCATCATTAAAATTTAATGTTGCTGGAGACTGCTGAATGTTTCTGGGAAAACAGGATCTTTGGCTTAAAAAACTACAAGTGAACATACCTATATTTTAACTAAATTCTTACTTTTAAAAATATATGTAGGTACATAATAAGAAAATTGAAGTTAGCGCCACTACGTTCAAACCTGATTTCAAACGATGTCATTAGGAGCTTGTGCCCGCGACTTTAAGAACTTCGAGTAGCTTACATTCTGCTCAAATCTTATCGAGCAGTTTCCCCGCAGTGCATCCGATCGCCCGCACTATTTGGTCGCTACCAGACTGTACCATAAGCAACGCGCACTGGGTTTGCCGTGTCGTAACTATTGAAATACTAGCTACCCCGGCCAACCGGCCAACCGGCTACTCATTTCACCTTAGAATCAATGTATTAGTTTAATTTTTTTTAAGTATCCTATTCCCAGACCACAAAATTTCATGAATCGTTGAAGTCGTTTTTTGTTTGTGTCGTTTTTGTGGAGGATTTTTGTTACAAACACTGTGACACGAGAATTTTTAATAAGATGGCAAAAAATTAAAAGTAGTTGTAGTTATATAATATTTATATTATTATATTTTGGATAATTCATAAAATATCTTTAAGAATTATGGCTTTTGTATTGTTGGTGTATAAGCTAGATTACTGGCAAAATTCATTAAAATACAGTAAGGATTAGTAAGGACTAAGGATGTTTACAACAAAAACTCATCCACTACCTAAAAACTGCAACGTGTTTTGTTCGTGAAACTTGGACAGGGGTGTGATCTCCACAACCATGTTAAACGATACTTGAAATGATATTGGTAAGATAATTTGTCAGACTTTCTGGTTTCTGTACTCGTCATGACTGTCATAGAACTACTAATGACAGCCGCGTTAAAACATGTACAGGCCAAAGACGTTGTATCGTTGGTTCTGGCTTTATCAGCCCAGCAACACCGCACTTGTGCTGGATGTGTGATAGATCTATAATTAATCAAACATTTTACCGATGTCTGCTTACGGTTAAGTTACCTACTCAACTCCAAGTAGAAATTCGTTTGTGCACCTATCATGTTAGGCATCGGGTACCAAGGTAGGTAATCACTTAATTTTTTTGGGTAAAATCTACAGGTAAATATTTTTTTAAGTAGGTTTGTATAGGTACTCTATCTACTTGCATTATGGGTAGGTACGCACATATACAGTAGGTATGTTAACTAACAGAGGGCGTTCCCGTTAACCCGCAATAGTAAAGCATCCATACATGCTTAAATATTACCATTCGAAAACAACATCAAAATGTTGTTATTTTTTTTAATATTAAAATAGTCACTAAAAAAATCAAAAATTCACTAAAAAGAAACACTCTGTACATGCGTACTTGAAGGACGGCAACGTCGCATTGCCGTCCTTCAAGTACGCATGTACCTACAGAGTGTTTCTTTTACGTATCAATTTAATTTTTTTAGTGAATATTTTAATATTTTGTTTTCGAATGGTAATATTTTTTTAAGCATGTATGGATGCTATACGGAACGAGGTTAACGGGAACATCCTCTGTTACTTAACATACTGTATAGTGATAACTCAGTTTATTGATTTTGTTATGAGTAATTTTCCAACCATTTCCGATTCCACTCTCAGATATATTTTTTGGAGATAAGAATCGAATGTTACTTAATATTTAGGTCTTTACCTATGAAATTGCCGTTCTGCCGTACTGGCCATTTCAAATCAAAATAATTTTTGTTTGGCCAAGAATTCTAACTTCAAATTAATTTTATTTTAAAAACATGGTTTTTTTCCAAAAGTAGTCATTTGTATGGATTAGTGTTACATTTTCATCGCATTTCAATCTTTTTCGTCATCATGGATACGTTAAAAATTCGAGTAATTATGGAATATGAGTACCGTCGTGGCAGAAACGCGGCACAAGCGGCACGCAACATCAACGACGTTTACGAAGCTAACACTACAAACCAACGCACCCTGTTATTGGTTTGCTCGCTTCCGTTCTGGAAATTTCGACCTGAAAAATGAACCTCGCGGTCGTCCGAAGACTTTTGTCGACAATGACGAATTAAAGGCGATTGTGGAAGCTGATGATACACAATCTACGGCTGAATTAGCAGCAGCTTTCGATGTTAGCGTCAAAACAATATTGGTCCATTTGCGTCAAATTGGCAAGTTAAAAAAGCTTGACAAATGGGTGCCCCACGAACTCAATGATCGCCAGCGCGAAGTACGCGTCGAGGCGTGCCTTGCACTGCTCAACAGACACACAAATGAAGGAATTTTGAACCGCATTGTTACCTGCGATGAAAAGTGGATTCTGATTGATAACCGCAAGCGCTCAGAAAGTTGTTTGGATCCTGGTTCAGCACCTAAACAATGCCCTTAACGAAAACTTACCCCTAGAAAAGTGATGGTCACTGTTTGGTGGTCTAGCGCCGGTGTGATTCATCACAGCTTCTTACCAAACGGGGTGAGCATTACTGCAGATGTGTACTGTGAAGAACTGAACACAATGATAGAGAAGCTGGCACATCTCCAACCAGCATTGGTCAATCGCTCGTCTCCGCTGCTACTGCACGACAACGCGCGACCTCATATTGCACAGCAGACGGTCTCCAAGTTGCAAGAACTGGGGTTGGAAGCTCTCCGTCATCCGCCCTACTCACCAGACCTTGCGCCTACAGACTACTACTTTTTCCAGAATTTGGATAACTTTTTGGCGGGAAAAAAATTCAACACCCGAGAGGCAGTACAAAATGCCTTTGAAGAATTTGTTGCCTCCCGTCCAGCTGATTTCTTTAAGAAGGGCATCAATAAACTGCCACTGCGTTGGCAAAGATGCATTGATTGCATGGGCAGCATGGGTGATTACTTCGATTAATACAAATAAAAAATTCATTAAAAAAAATCGTTTAATTTTTTTCATACAAAACGGCAATTTCATAGGTAAAGACCTATTATTATACTACACTTCACTTCTTCAGCGTTGCAAGCACAACTCACCCGACCTTTCTGAAGAACATCACCAATATGATCAGTGTGTATCCTTCTAGGGTGCTAATTGTTAGTCGTCTATCATTCGCTATCTCAACGTGACCATCATCTAAGTATACTCTTCCTAATTTGTGGTTGTCTTCTATTAAACCATATGAAGTTGTTTTTATATTATATCACAATTCAATCATTTATTACCTATTTGATGATTTCATTTCACAATGATTAGTGCTAGAACTGATACAATATTACCGTTCCTGCTACAATACCTCTGCTTATTATAGAGAATATAAGGCAATGACTAATTAATAACCGATTTTTGATATAAGGCAATGACTAATTAATAACCGATTCAAAAAGGGAGAAAGAAAAGTAGATTTGCTACGGTAATGTTGCAATCTGAAACTGAGCCGAAATAATGTATGAAATATTTTGGCACCCCTAATAACCTCTTAAACCTATAGTTAATGTCAAACAATATTTTTCATCTAAATCTTACGTAAAGTCAGTCATTGTGACGCTCGTTATTGTCTATCGGACGTCAATCCCCGTCCTGAGTAATCCAGCATCACAGCGGGTAAGTAATGTTGCACTGAATTTCACTATAACTGTTGTCTGAAATAAATAAATTATTATTATTATTTTATAACCCACTGACACAGATATAGATAGACCTAGATAACGCAAGTATCACGATCTGTACGAAAACCAAGCCTGCCATTTTTTTACTGTACGCAATATAATACGAATGTTTTGTTTTTCTCAAATTTGGTGTTACCAGGTTTCACTGAGGGTATTAGATTATCAATAATAAATTATATTTTAAATTAATTATTATGAATTAATTTATTATACACAAAATGACTTACCGATGGAAGGGAACAAACAGACCACGAAAGTGGCCACTTAAGATTTTTGTACGTAAGCTAGGCACGAGAAGTGGCAAGCTCTTGCTATAACTAGGTCTATCTACTTACTTATGTTTTTTCTGTTCCTACTGATCACTAATGTCATTTCAATTTGGAACATCTATTGGTAAGTCACTTTTTTTTTCGTACAGTTCCATGTTAATATGATCTTCATTAATAGATAGTCACATAAGTTTGAAATCACATCCTCATTTTTGTGTTTAAATTTTTAATAATATTGTTGGCACCTATTATCTACCTAAGTACCTACCTGCTGGTATTGTAAATGCTACCATGATTCAGAAATGATTTTGCGGAAAGATATTATAAAGGCGCTACAGAAATAACGGCGTTTTTGTAGTAGCCCAAGTTCAAACTTAAGAAAAGGCATAGAAAAAGGTCATGAAAAGATTAAGCATTATCTTTTTGTCTTCTTGAATCTTTTACTTTTTCTAGTTAACTTTTTTGTAAGGCCTGTCCATTGGCGGCTGTTGTTTGGCGGAGCAAGATTTAATAAACTACACGTTGCCACATGACTATGCCTGCCTTAGCGTACCTAAGCGCAAAATGGGAATATTCTAGGGGACATTCCGTGACGTAAACATGGACGTAAACATCTTTAAGATAAAAATTAAGAGACGCCTCGTCGAAAAGAGCAGGCAATGCACCTGTTTAAGGGCGGGACTCCACCAAAGCGGAGACGAGAGGAGTTGTCTCGTAATTAACCAATAGGATATTGTATTGTGCTGAGGCTAAGCACTGAGCTGTCAAAATGACGCAAGCTGATTGGTTGTAAGACACATTTCTTCTCGTCTCCGCTTTGGTGGAGTCTTGCCCTTACAGGCGGTGGTTGTTACCACTTAATTAACGTGTGTCTGCTGCCTCTTCTGCTAGATTGCCACTCTTGCCTCTTTTATATAAATAAACTAACATCATCACGCCTGTAATCCTTGAAAGGTTAGGCAGAGGTGTACCCGTGCTCCCGCATTTCACCAGCTATGTTAAAGTAGGTACAAATAGGGGGCGAGCCTATTGCCATCAATCGGGAACGAAACCAGACTCCGAGCTCATCGCGAAATACTACATTGAAAAACTCAACAACGTTTTGTCCGACCCGGGGTTCGAACCTGGGTACTTGTTCTCGCTAGTAGCGTTTGCGACCACTAGACCAAAGAGCCACTCAAGTCACCCTTTTTAAATCATAATAATAATATACCTGTTAAATTTATAGTTCGAGCAGGGGGTCGAGTCTGCTATTGCAATCGTGTCTCAATGATCGGTCAATGATCGATTTTTGATAAAACGTCAAACTTATGACACATTTCCCATACAAAAACTGTCAAAGTTGTCAAATATTCGATCAATGACCGGTCATTGAGACACGATTGCAATAGGAGACTCGAGCCCCAGGTCTCAGGTCAAAGAGATCTTAGCCTAATAGTGAGATAGTGTAGATTATCATAAGTAAAAAGATTTACTCAACTTCCCCTGCATTATTAGTCACGATTTCATAACGCAGTTTAAAATCAAAAAACTTAAATTAACTGATAATTGGATATAATCAGTCTACAAGTAGGTAATTTAACTTTATCGGATTTTTTGTAATTTTACTATAGGTACCTACTGGCTAACTCAAGCTTCTAAGTTTCTTCTACACAAACAAAAGAACAGAGGTTAATTATATTGGTATATCCAAAAGTATATTTCATTATAGTTTAAAACAAGATAATTTTGTAGTTCCTTCATGTATTGACATAATGTTTGACCGTTTTTTTACCTAATTTCGAACTCACGTTCAGAATTCTTCAGGATTGTATACTTAAACAATAATAACAAAATGCAAGCGATTTTGTAAATTATTGTTAAACATCTGTCAAATATGACCATAAAGATATTTTAAATTTCTTTTTTTTTTATTTTATCCTTGACCTAAAAATAAGTTGTAAATTAACCAAATGAGACCGCCTAGTAGTTAGTAGTTAGTTTTCTTCTGAAATACCACTTTAGGACTATGTGGTGTTTTATTATTTTCTTTAGATTAATTACTGTCTAGTTTTTAGCAATTTCTTCAAGTGTATAAAATAATAGTTATCAAATTAAAGAAATCCTGTTTTCTGGTTAAACTAATAAAATTAGAAATGAGTAAATTCCATGGAATTAAGGTTGACTAGAAGAAAGGTGTTATGAAAACAAAAGTTTATTTTATTTCATAATTTATTAATATAAAAATTGTTACAAATCGTTATAAATTAAAAGTTTTTTTAGTTTACATGTAGTAAACTAGCTAACAAAAAAACATCACAACACATAATTTAAAAAAGAAAATCATTATTGTAACGATTCGAATCCTTAAACAATATTTTAAATATTTTTACTTAACATGTTTAAACTTATCAAATAAATATTATGAGATTACTTAACCTAAGCTAGCAGTAAACGGTAACCAAGACGAATTACTACACGAGATTCCATCAAAAATGCTTGAGCCTTCAGCATCTGTTTAGAAGTTACGGCCGAAACCTTTTGTAGGGGTTGTATTGCTCATTTTTCGGATCACATTTGCTGTCATGAAGCAAGTGTTAGGCTGGAAGGGCTGTGCCACGGGAGGTGCGTAGCTTCCATTGGGCTGGTACTGGTTTCTGGGTGGCCCAAAGCAAGGGCTAGGCGAAAAGCTTTGGTAGCGGTTGTTCATGTTGGAAGAGAAGGCTGAGTTACGTTGCATTCTGGAAAAAAAACAAGAAAATATTAGTATCATAATATAGCATAACATCACGCCTTTAAAGCCCATAGGGTTAGGTATATTTCGCCAGTAATGTTTAAGTCCTATGTAATTGGAGGCGAGCCTATTGCCAACAATCGGGTATAACTCCAGACTCCGGTCGGCTACTGAGAAATTCCACATAGAAAAACTCAATAAAATTTTGTCCGACCCGGGGTTGAACCCGGGACCTCAAGCTCAGCAGTAGCGCTTGCGACCACCAGACTAACTAAGCAGTCCAAGTCAACGAGGCAGTATTATTTAAGTGAAAAGTAAAGGTTAAAGGGAACGCTAAGGGTAAACTTCGAATTCTCTACATCTTAAAAATCAGGTAAAAAAAGTAGAACAAATAAATAAAAGTCTTTCAATGTAACAGTGATAATGCGGAAATACTTACTTTACGTGTAGGTTTGACGAAATACGTTTGAATTGAATATAAAATTTCAATTTGGCTCCTCTAGTAGGATCACTTGTTTGCCTGAATCACTCGAATGTGTTATTATGTTAATCTTGCCGCTTCGTGTATTTATATGGATGCTACATGCTTTATCAGATTATTATCACTACGCATTTATAATCCGATTGGACCATTCCCCTGGCCTCCTTTGTGATTTGTTTCGATGCCATCCGTTAAGTCGGTCAAATGAAAACACTTTTGTGTTGGTTCCGTACTCCCCAGACCTCAATTGCGAGTCTAAAAAAGGCAGGTTTCACTGATATCAACAATAATATTTTTTTAACTAAGTACTGTTTTTACGTCAGTTGTCCAAAAACTTAGACCGTACTTTAGGAATGACATCAACCTCCGAAGTGGTAACCTAAAAGAAGATGAGACTTCTAATGATTCTTGAAGAAATAAATGAATTGTTCAAAAATATTAGTTAGGAATTTGGTGATACTGAAGCTGAAGAAACTTTATGGAAAACAGAATACACAAAAGTCCAACGAACACGTGGAGGAAAGTTATGTCATTGTCCTCGGTTTGGTTTTCCCATCATGCGGATTCATAAAAACAATATTCGCAGGAAATTAATCATACTATTTTTAATATGTATGATATCTGATAAAGGGATTTTTGCTCACCTACTTATTTTCGATCCAAGTAATTATTTGTTTCTAAAAATAAATGAGATACTTTCTTAATTATTAAACTGTACATTACATTTTTTCATTCTATCTTTCTACTGGTGCTGTCCAAGAATTCAGTACCTATAACGTTGTGGTTTATAGACCTATAACGTAACACACGTTATTCGTAAAATTAAGCAGAGGTACGCCAGGTTATGTTTAAATCCTACCAGCCTATAAGTAGTAGTCCACTGCTGGACGTAGGCCTTAGCTATTGCACGCTATTCATTTCGTTTTCGCAACAGTCGTCCGTGCTATGGCGTAGATCGCCATTGCTCCACTTAAGCTGAGAGAAATATTTGCAATTTAAGTAGGCACAAATCCAGACTTCTGAATTAAATGAGTATGTCATTTTGTTTATGGTATAGAACAGACGCCAGCACAACCTACCCCAAACTGTCAAATTTTCCCATTTGAATTCAACCTTATTCTATTTGCAATAAAGTTGAAAAAATTGACATATTGGGGTAACTCTGGCCTCTGTACATACCTACGTTTGAAATACTTTTTACTTTGATGAACGTGTATAGATACTGATCAAGCAATGCTTTAACCAATCACTTTACCCGTACTTTGAAATAGTCAACCTGTCTTCGGAACAATCAGTTCATGATGGTTTATGTTGGTGAAATGCCACATAATAACTGGGTACAAATAAAGTGCGGTGAAGGTTCTGTGACCGTTTAATTTGATGGCGAAAAGTAGTCGATACACGTTAGGATCTTTTCATGCCTAGAGACTGCAAACGTAGACTGAATCTTCCGCGGCAACAACGCCATTATTGGCCTTGTGAATATACAGAGGTGGACTTAATGTCATTGGAATTTTCTGCCAACCAACCTAACGACCAACCAACCGACCAAAACAGTGGTTGATGCAATTCAAATATGTCACGTAAATGATATTGTTATTTACCGATAGGGATAGCATGTGACAACTGGCAAGGGCACTAATAAATTTTATGGTTTAGTAATATACTCGTAGTTGTGTTTATTGTGATGTGATAATAAACTTTTGCTTAAAGTATTAAGTTTTTTGGTAATAAAATTAAATAATAGTTCGATACCTACTAATAACGTCTCTTTGATGTTGAAATAGATAGCTGATTGAATTCTTCCAGCAGACTCTTTATCGATGTTTTTCATTCGAAATTCTGATAAAATGGTTATATTTAGCTTTATATTGCGTCAGTGGAATTCTTTATTGTTTCTATAAATAAAAACATTTGACGTTGTCTGCCTATATATAAAATATCACGCTCGGATCACGCTACACACTTTCACAGCGTAGTTATTATAGGGAGCGGTCGCCGCCGCGCCGCAAAGATTAAACATAATCGTCTTTGTTAGGACATACATTATTATGCTTAACAGGGTGAAAGCCCATCGGGGCTGAATAAAACCAGACATGCGGGGCAATTGAAGGTTAAGTAAGCTACCCTTGCCGAGGATTCATATACAACATGTAAAAATCCTTTCGGCACCCGGAAAGCACGTTAAGCCGTTGGTCCTTGCTCTCTTTTGTAAGTCTATGAAAGTTATTACGGATAGTCAGAAGCCCGAAAGTTTGACAGCCAGTTTGATCAAGGTTTGGTCACTGGGTTGTGGAGGTCAGAAAGGCACAACCAGATGGCATCCAGTTGGACTAAAAACCGAACGCTACCAATAGTTGGAAAAAGACTTAGTGGATGGTGAGGGTAATAGTCCATTGTTTGGTTTCTAAACTGAACAATCTTTACGTATTATCATGTTTTAGAAATTAGAGGTTAGGTTGCAGTTGCAAGTCTTCTTCTTCACTATCATTTATATCGCTGACCACTGTTCGTATTTTTCCTCTTCGATTAGTACTTAAACCTCATGATATGTTTTTTATTACTACACTGTAATAGACAGTTGTCATGTATTTCAAAGTATTTTTTATTAGTTCTCAGTGATTTCACTTTATCAGAAAAGTTGCGTGGTTTTTCCTTGTCCATTATCTTGATTAATTTTGGTGCTACACAGAACTAATAAGGTTTTTGGACATGATTCATTAGAAATTAAGTACTTTGATTAAAACAAATAATTTTGAACTAGTCATAATAGTTTCCATGATGTGAGATAATGTTGTGTAATTAAATCGGATATTCGGTATCCACACGACATTTACATTCATGAATCATTTACCGCATTACGTGATAGACCATTCATACTCTACTGTTTTATCCACGTAGATATCACTCATATAATAAAATTATTATACGAGGATAAGTCGGAATCGGATATATGGCGGGGAAAGGAAGATACTTGAGATTCTGTTTCAATTTCAATCGAATTCGTTAATGCTTTCAATACTGTCAATCACGAACGAAGTCTTTTTAACCGACTTCAAAAAAAGGAGGAGGTTCTCAATTGGGTTGTGTATATTTTTTTTTTTTTTTTTTTTTTACTCTAAACTCATATGTGATGAGGGATCTTCGAGGAATTGAGGGAACTCCTCAAAAAATATAGGCACACATGCACCGATTTCAACATTTTTAGTAACAAATCGAGCATTTTCATTTAGAAAGTAACATTTGGTGAAGAAAAACTGATGAAGAAGACAGGCAACGGAAATCTTCAACGCATAACAGCAAATTATTCGCGATTGCTATAGTCAGATGTCTATGCTGAGCTTTTGTATTTCCACAACATAACATTACGCCATTCTATTTTAAAAGGGGCCGGCAGAGATGTACAGATTAACGTTTAGAGATAGAACTTCTTTAGCAATTGTTATCCAATTTCAATGATTCTTTCAAGTTTTGAAAGACTTTCTTTACATACAAAGAAACTAAAAATTACAAAATAAAAACTTTTTTACAAAAAAAAACAACCGACTTCTTAAAAAAAAACTAACAGGTGAAAAATAACTCCAGTTTCGGAAGTCGGTGGCCAATAATGAACAAAACAAAACCACCAAAGCCACAGACTTCCGAAACTGGAGTTATTTTTCACCTGTTAGTTTTTTATCCATCCTTTCCTATCTTTAATGAAATGCTTTTCCTCATCTTTGAGGGCGTTAGCAGTCAAGTGGTGAATCTGGTTTCAGTTGGTATGATTTTGTTACTGGCGTCCCTCAAGGTGGTATTTAATTTCCCCTTTTACACGTACTGCATATTTGTAAAGGAAACTCACTAAGTTTTAGTGCGTTTCATCATCATGCTGACGGTCTACAGACGTACTGTTGGTCAAGTGATGACAACTTATCTGTTGCTATAGAGAAGCTGAAACGGAACTTAAAGCAACTGAGAACCTACCGTTGTGGGCGCAACTATCTACTCTGGTATTGTATCTCAAATAGAGACACGCAGCGCAGTAGTTCAGTTTAAAAAGATGTATTTTGTATCATTCAAAATCAATGCATTTCAGTAAGGTAGTTAGGTTAGGTAGTTAGGTTAGCTATAGGATCGGTATGGTAAGTTAGGTTTGGTTATATGTATATATGTTGTCGATTGACCATCGTCCCTACGTAGGACTCCATGGTTCTAATACTCACAGTAATTAACCACATAAAGCAGCACGGCAGATTGTCGTGGAAAAATCTGGGAGAGGTCAATACCTCTCCCAGATTTTGTGAACATTGGTTCAGCAATGGACGTCGTTTAGCTGAAAAGATGAACCACATTGTCTACATCCATACAAAGGTTTGTCTCCATAATGAGTAGAAGTACTAGATCAGTTTCTAAATGTATGAACGTAAATTGTGAAATAAGATTTCATGATATAAATCAGTAAATATCGGTTTCTTTTGTAAACAATCTAAAGTAATCTTAACAAAAGATTAAGTCCGATGGGCCTAATCTAGTTGCTACTGATTCTTTGATAAGAAAACAATGTTTTCCTCACCACACCCCTGAAGATATGCACTCGTTGAAATGCCCAAAAGTTACTAGGTAGACTAAAGTCAAATATAAAATGAATTGCATGGTTCTTTAATGCTTTAAGAATATCCGAGGATAAAGCAGCCCTAAAGTCAGACAATCTAAGTGAGTCGTATTATTCAGTAGCTAAATTGTAGAGATCAGATCAGCAGTAGCTCCATAATAAAACCCTGGAACTCAGCTGTATTTGTCTATTAGATATGGAAAGCCGGTCCCAATAAAGTTATGCAAGATTCAAGATTAGCATATGGTGATGATGATGAGAGTTGTCGATGCGAAATCCCTTTCCCGTATCTGAGGACATAAATAGAAAGTGAGAGCTAGAAATTGTGAAACAAAGAATAGTTAAATTAGCTGACGTGTGATAACGTGTAATACAGGTTACTTCACTATTAAATAAAAAATCTCTGTATCTTTTAAAAGTATTGGTATAGACATGATACACTAATGACATGATATCCACAAGAAATTACAAATTAATCTTATCGTTAATATTAAACACCTAAAAATAAAAATAAGGTAAGGTCTGGGAAGTCCCAATGTGGTTTAATCTGACATAGACATCAAAAATAAATTATCTGCTAGCGCATATACATTTTTAGATTACTAACACAAAAATATGTGTCCTTATGGACACTGTCGCTCCAATATTGCTATACATATATGCTAGATGACGTTACTGAGAGATGGAATCACAGTTTTTCTATAACATTTTCTTGCATGTCCCCTCTGTAGTCTCTTTAAATCTCTTTGTCCAAGATTTGAGAAGAATTCAAGATATTGTAAGAAGTGACTTACATAGAATATCTTGAGATTTCGGTACTAGATCATCTAATAGGTACCGTCGTCAACTTATTTCTCATCTTTATTTTTATTGACTCTTTCCTTTATTGATAAAGGAATACATATTTGTGACTTCGAGGCACAGCTATCCTCGTCTGCTTAGCCTTTTTCAGTTAAGTTAGGGCCGGCTTCCTATCTGACCAGGTGCAGGTTAGTACAAATTGTTCACCCCCTCACTTCGAGTCACAGCCCTATGAACCGCGTTGTACAGACGCCAGCACAACAAGTTACCCCAATGTGTAAAATTTTCCCAATGGAATAAATGAACCTTGTTATGTTTGCCATAAAGTTGAAAAACCAGCACATCAAACTACCCTAATGTGTCAAATTTCTTTGATGGTTTTTCAACTTTATTACAGATAGAATAAGGTGAATGCTCAATTACGAATATTTTTTAGTTTGGGGTAGCCTGATGGGCTGGCATGTCTGTACATGGAAGAGTGCCTAAGACGCCCTTTGTATTGGGACGTTTTTAAATATTCAGTTTTATAGACATTATGTTTTAGAGTTTAGTTGTTAATTCAAGGATGTATAATTTTATTTCGTCTAAGTATTGGGAGTGCAAGCTGGTATGAAACAAATCTGATCTATTGTATACATCCAAGTTCTTTAAGCTTATCAGACGTGTTGCTGAGCAGTTTTTTGCTACATATCCTATTCTTAGTTAAACAGTGAAGAATAAAGGGTAAAGATCCGCGTATTAGGGCACTGGTCTTATTTTAATAAACGATGTTTGGTTTTATTATCTTTCTTCTTTTCTTTTTGTTTTGTTTCCTGCCTATCTCACGGGCTCAGTGCGGGTTCGTACTATCTGCTCACCTGGGTGTTACCAACTTGGAAGATGTCGTATGCCTTCAAATGGTCGGTTCTAGGACATGTCAGTTTATTCACGATGTACTTCTTCACTGTATTAAGAACGGTGGTGATAAAATAATTTACATAAAGTACCTAAAGGCCCGCCTGGGTTTGAACCTACAACTTGTAGGTACTACACTGTTCATAAAATATCTTATAATCAAAAAGAACATTTTCATGTTTATACTGGCTTGCTGAACAAACCGGCATTATAATTGTGAAATACCTAAAGTCTGGGTAATTAATTGTTTTCAAATTGACTCATCATAATAGTCTAGCCATTTCCCGACGTCGCTTTGGTAGGTTTTGGGCTTAACCTCAGTGGATTTAAATACCAGTCTGATATTTAGCTGCATCCAGTAAAACATATAAGTATTTTACATAGAGTGACTAGTCAAATTAACTATCAATTTAATTTCAATTACAACTGTCAAAGAGTGATAGTTTTTTTTTTATTCCTCTTTGGCAACTGAGCCGATGTCGACTATTCTGCCAGCGTCACGTATTGACGGCAGATTAATATTGAGCCTACAAACTTTGCGCTTTGTGGTAGGTGTTATACTTGTGTCCAGTTGGACACAAGTATCGGATGGAAATTTTGTCTGGTCAATTTTGTCTGAAAATTTTGTTTTGTCTGGTCGACGAGTATAGTTTAGTACGCTCCTCTGCCGCTCTAATATTGCTATATTGTGCTAGATGGCGTTAGTGAGACTTGGGATCACAGTTTATATATGACGTTTGTTCGCAAGTACTCTCTAGAGTATCGTATATAGTATTATAGCAAATTAACGTAGTGTGTCAATTAATTTCCTTGATTGTGCAAATGAGATGGATGGATGGATAAAGTGTTTAAACCACTCGGGGAAAGTAGTAAGTATTGTTGTGGAATAGTAGATGAGTCATGAGTAATTAGTCAATTCATAAATACAAATGTAGGTACCTGTTTAACATTATCTTAGGATTAAGCATGGGAATTTATGAAGTCGTTGAAGTATGTGGTCGTCTTCAATACCTTTTAATATAATTTTACCTTATTTGTTGTTTACTGTGATAATTAACAGTTGATAAGACATTCGTTAATCGTTTATCAAACGAGACTTATTTTCCATAATCGAAGCACAGTCAACACAATATTTGTGTTAAAACTTATATAATACTTTCAATGATCAGCAAAATTACAATCAAATGAACTTGCCACCTTGTCAAAGCGACAAAGTTCGCAGATTGCAACTCCGGTTTCATTAAACCAACCAGTCTATTCTAAAGAAGCTCCCTGTGTAAAATTTTGGTAAAGTAGGTACCTATCTAAGGGTGCAGTAAAATTTTAATCTCTCACTCCGCCTTTCTTCACCTACCGGCTTCTTGCCCGGCGATTTTAACAGAATGACACTGCAGTAGAAGAACGCCGACAAGTCTTAACACTACGAGACAAGTTTATATTATATTGCGCAAGGTTTTGAAAAAATAGGATAAAACTCAAATGTTTATCAACTCAATAACTCAAACTGAGTGCAAGCAGCCAACCTTCAAGCTCTCAAAGAAAACTTTAACTCTTCATTAATCTTTCAATCATGTCAATTATAGACACAATAGAAAGATAATAAAAGCGCGGACGCCGGCGTCTGCGGGGTTTAATGCATTAATGACGTTTGTGGGAGAAATTACATTATTTCGTCAATTTCATGTAGCCTGCACCCACTATGATACCACGCTGTATAAAAAATCAGTGAATGTTTTATATTGGTCAACAAAGAAGGAGAATTATCAATATTTTTTAGCAGACTATAAAAATCGCTTCTTGGACAGACATTTCTGTGTTTTAAAAGAGGGTTCTCAGTGTCATCATAGTTCTTGATTATTGATACTGACCGTTAGTATTACGACTTAAAATGCTGATCGAGTTCTATTTGTTTGGTGAAATTCGCCCTAAGTTTAATCATCAACCAACCAACGGCACTTGATGATGGCTAAAATAAATTATTATAGGGATACTGAGTTACAGTCGACTGTCTTAGGCGCATTTCTTGATACATAATTACATACCAAGCGGTCTAGAATAAAATAATGTAAGAGATTATTTCTCGGTGATTAGGTACCAGACACATTTGGATTGATTGGTTTAACATGCTTTGGTACCATTTAAGGAAGTAGACTGCCCCCTTACCTAGTTAGACAATAATGCAATCAATCAATTCAAAATCTTCTTGATAATGTCGGTGACTTTCTCTTGATAACTGTGTTTTTGATAAGCAATTGAATCAACAACAACATAAATGTAGGACAGATGTTGAAAAAAGGGTACTTGAGTTCGTATGCACTGTGCAAAGGGATATGCCCATTTGCTGAGGAAACTTTCACTAAGTGATGCACATGGAAGAAACAGATGACAGGTATAAAGATTGAGATCACAGATAAAGATACAACGGCTTTTTTCACATAGAACTATGTCGGACTCTGTTATTCAAAATTGGATTTTGTACTGACCACCGAACTGAGATATTAATAATAATAGTAATGTTTATTAGGGAAACAAAAACACATAAAAAACAAAAATAATTGTGTTCGAAAATAGCTTCATTAGTAGAAATTGCGTCACAGCCATTAACGCCCACTTCCAGAAGGAATAAAGCAGTGCTCCCTCTGTAGGTAGAGAAACAGGAGTTGTACATACATATTGTATTTGTAGGTGAGAGTTGAGTGCTGCTTCTCGGTGAAGTGTATGTAGACCTATGTGTAGTGCGTGTTTTGAGGTGGAGTATGTCCGTGTATTGCAAATAGGTAATAGCAATATTTCGGTTATTAAATTAGTTATAATATTTGTAGTATTTATTACATAGATGGGATAAATATGGCCAGAATGAGCATTTCCCTTTTACTCGCTCTGCTTAGACAATATATGTCTAAGCAGAGCGAGTTTTGCGTTTCAATCTCCCACAAAGTTCGATCGGTCTTCTTACCAATAAATGATTGTGTGGATCTGATAATAGACATGTCTACTGCACCTTTAGTCTCTCTATTCTTATCTATTGGCCAAAGAATTATCTACTGCCAATCCACGAGGCAATGATCCTGATTTCTCCTTTCAAGTCCGGATCGTATGAGGTGCAAACGATGTAAAGGTGGACACTCGCCGATGGTGGAAAGGTGATGGCGGAATCAACTCATGTACCTTATTCCCTAGAAATTACATAGAATGCCCGAAACCTAGCTAGCTATCCTAACGCCAGTGTTCAAGGCTTTGTAGATTAGTTGAATTCTGTGTTTAAATAAGTACCTAAATAAACAATTTGAAAATATATAACTTTGACTTTGGCTTCATAGTTAAGATAAATCCTGATTCAAGTATGAACATATACATTATAGATCACACGTTATTAGTAAATACAATAGAAAAGAGATGTCGCTGTCCAGATATGTGAAATCTCTGTTATTTTACTAACTACTTCTTTTGTACTATTTAAAAGGCTAGCTAGATGGCGCTGTACTCCTTGTTATATTTCAGTAATGTTCGAAATATTCATTGATAACAACGGAGAAAACTTCTTTAGTATTATTGTATCTGGCCAATACCTATATTAAAAGTCGATATAATTTCTTCTTTGAAATGGCTGGGTAGAAACCTATCTGTAGTTTAATTGATTTGTTACTAAGTACCATCATTACCTTGGAAACTTAGATAATTGCTTGGTACTCAGTAACATCTACAAAGTACTATCAAACAGTCTTGCTTATAAATAACATATAGCATAATATACAATAGTCTAGTCCTATAGACTTGGACACTTCCGAATTTCATTAATTATGTATGAAGCGTTCCGTTTGAAGTGGTCTATAGGGAAGGGTGGGCTTTTTGGGGGACTGTCTTATGTAATTTCGACGATCAAAAAGTGCTGATCCTCAGCCTAATTTGAATAAATGACTTTTGATTTTATTTTGATTTTGATTTTGATTTATATAATGAAAACCCTTGTATCGGAAGGCTTAAAACTACTACTGAGAAGAGCAATTGCTCTGAAATCAATTAATATATTTTTTTCTGTATTTAATTAAATACAGATACAAATATTATTGATACTGACGTCTACTGTTTTATCTCTGTCACCTACTATCTTGGAATTATCTTTGTTGTTACATATACAGGTGCTGTCAAAGATTATACTGGAACACGATTTTTATAAAGCCTGTCAATAATCTGGGCAATCAGTATAATTAATCTCTTCATACTTTGCTGTAACTTCAGACGTAGTATCCAATATTTGACCTCTAGTCGAGGACACTGTTTATTTAAACAGTTTGATCTAATTAATAACAGCAGAACTAGTAACAGTGATACAAAAGCCCAAAGAAAACAACACAAATTTGGTTGTACAACTGTTTATTTTTTTACTTATTTACATTTATATAATTTAATAATAACTTAAACTAGCTTTATGGGGTAATATACAAGCAGAGATTCAGACGGGTCAAACACTAGTTGAAAGAAGGGTCAAATCGTTGTGGTGGCGTGGTGTTGCTGATCTTGCGGATGGTGGCAGCGGGCATGAAGCAGCCGGCGTTTGGCTGGAAGTTCTGCTGGGGGTACTGTGGTCCTCCCATAGGCTGGCCGTACCCGGGAGCGTACATTGGACCTCCTGGGTTGTTAAACCTGGCGGGGCCACCGGGCGCACCTGGGTTCATCGGCATACCGTTGTTCATTCCGGGGCCACCGGGGCCACCGGGGCCGGGGTAGCCTTGGTTGAATCCTGGACCTGGGCGTTGCATTCTGGAATTAAAACGACAGACTTTATAGATCGATGTTTTTAGTAACTTCCTTTTGGGTACGTTTTGAAAAGCTATTCTTGGAACAGTATTATGGAATTTTTAAAATTATTAAATTTAAAAATGCACTGATCAACAAAACTTTAGATTGTTTGTACGTAGATAGAGTTACGCTTTAAAAGTAGGTACTTACATGATGTTATTTCCAAAAAATTAAGAAAAGTTCACTTGTTGTAATATCAACTGACTTTTACAATCTGCCAAGAGATTGCGAAACGGCTTCTATTTATACGTTATTTTTTATCGCATAATTTGTCAAAGTTATGATATCGCCTCAAATCACGACGATCGCCCCTTTGTTTTTATATATCGGATATCGGCCCCGTCTCTTGCATTTAACAATATTTTCTCGTTTTCAAAATGAGATTGTCATCGTTATCGTTCAAATAGTATTTTGAAAATTGGAGGGGCTCGAGGCTTTATAAAACCGCACACGTCGATCCACAAGGTTAAGCACATATCGTGACCATTAAGTACATATCGAGACTATACTCCGTGCCTCGGAAAGCAGCCTTTGGGCCAAGCTATTATTTGTGAGTAAACTCAAAGTAGCCCAACGAGCAATGGAGAGGGCTATGCTCGGACTCTCTCTGCGAGATCGAATCAGAAATGAGGAGATCCGTAGAAGAACCATGGTTACCGACATAGCCCAGCGGATTAGCAGGTTGAAGTGGCAGTGGGCAGGGCACATAGCACGGAGGACTGATGACCGATGGGGTCGAAAGGTTCTCGAGTGGAGGCCACGTATCGGCAAGCGCAGCGTAGAACGTCCACCTACAAGGTGGACAGACGACCTCATTAAGGCCGCGGAAACGCGCTGGATGCGAGCCGCTTCCAACCGATCTTATTGGAGATCTATAGGGGACGCTTATGTCCAACAGTGGACTTCCTATGGCTGAAATGATGATGATGATGATTATTTGCAGATCTTTGGCAGTCTTAACAAGTAGCCAGAAGCCCAAAAAGTCTTGCGATTACTCTTATAAATTGGTCCCAAGTTACTGGATAGATGGATTGGTATTCTCCTGCATTCGATAAGACTGGAAGCCTATGTCTACATATTTGGTAAAAGGCTAAGCCAATTATAAGACATCTGACATCTACCTACCCGCACTGGGCTCGCGTGGTAAATTACAGCCCACTCCTCAGAGAAGACACCTGTGGGGATATGACATGTGGCTGATCAAGTTAATTATGAAGAGTTTTCTGAATTTGGTATCTTTTTAAACCAATAAAGTCACGGGCAATATCGTTGGTCTTATCACTTATATCAGTATTGTATCATTTATAATTATAGCTCCTAAGCCTACGTTATAACTAAATTGCTGATGTGTGCAAGCACAATAGGTGCCCATAAATAATGTCTTGTCTAATAATAATGAATTTATTATCATGATTATCTTTCTGATTTATAGATTTCGAAAGTCAAAGCTCGGTCTTGAAATAATTAACATTAATTTTATGGCAAAAAGGGTACCTACCCGATTCTGAATTAGTTTTGTCTTTTTCGGTACAAATAATTCGATTCCTCGAAGAGACGATATCTAGGTACTCTTATTGTAATCTTCGTTAGCTATCTATTAGGATATCGATAAAGTATTTGGAAATTATTATAGATCGGGAGGTTGTTCCGCCACTTCTTCTTCGCAGCAAAAACACTCGGAAATGGCGAAGGGTAGGCCGTTTTTGGGGGACGGTCTTTATGTATTTTTTTGACGTTCAAAAAGTGCGAATCTTCAGCCTAGTTTGAATAAAGAAGACTTTTGATATATTTTTTTTTTTTGTGTTAGCCAAACTTTACTAGACTGTTATATTTGGCGATATTGGGCTTATGGGTGCCTTATAAGCACGTTCTAAAACGTTCTCAGGACCTTTATAGTACCAAATTTTGTTTCTTGGGTAGGGCCAAAGATGTATCTACGCGGCGAAATCAGTCGGATATGAATCGTTGCCTAAAAATCTGTTTTGAAACAGAAAAACATACATAACATTCCAAAAGACCATTCCAGAGTCCGATCTCTGGCAAAAGATTATGCAATCAATCGAACACCTAACTGAATTTAGATTATCATAGTGATAGAGCCGTCTATTAAGATTTCATGTATACGATAACAGTGATTCATTAGGTTGTTGAATTAAGATAATAAAAAATATGTAGAATAGTGGTGTAATGACACTATGGCCAAAAGAAAGGGTCGTGTGATCATGCGTCAATGTTCTAAGATAAGATGATTTGATAAAGCAATCTCAACTCATTCTAATGGTCAGAATCATAATTACTTATTTTCCACAAAGCATCAGCTCCTCATCTCGCTTTGATTGAAACCAGAATCATGAAACACAGTTGGCACAGTGTGGCTGAACGATTGGCTGCTGCGCTGCTGTTATTTGTGTCGGTTTGTGTATGTTATTAATCTATAGGTTAGTAAACGCACCTGCGACACTAGAACAATTCCTAGTGAGGGCGGCATTTTAATAAAAAAAGAAAAGAAAGCTGTTAAACAGTTCTTGAAAGACATGATCACCGCTATGGCAATGTTCTTTGGAAACACAGGGCTGCCATATATTTATTGGCTATAAAAACACTAGCCGAAGTTGCTTTGTAAATAGGTGTCCTCTCTGCCTCGAAAAGTAAGTTAAGCCGTTGGCCCCAGCTGTGGTTTGACAAATGAGCACGATTTTGTTCTGTGTCTGGGTATAATGTAATAACATAATAATAATAATAATACCAGCTTGTTACTGTCCCACTGCAGGGCAAAGGCCTCTTCTCATACAGAGAAGGCTTGAGCATTGATCACCACGCTTGCTCAAGGCGGATTGGCGATTTCAAATTTATATTAATTATAAGTCCAGGTTTCCTCACGATGTTTTCCTTCACCGATGTCAATGATGCCTAAGATAAACTTAGAAAGTACATATTAATTGAAAAAGTCACATTAGTACTTGCCCGGATTTGAACCACAATCTCGTGCACGAGAGGTAGGCGACTTAACCTCTGGGCCATCACGACTTCTGGGTATAATTTATCTATTTTAGTGTACCTATTTTGAAGTATGCTTATCAGGAGTTTAGTACTCATAGCACAAGCTCCGCTCAGTTTGGGACAGAATGGCGTTGTGTGAAAGTTCTGGAATATTGATTTATTTTTCATTTATTTATTTGTTGGATTTTGTGACTGTCAAAAATCAACAAATGACAGCTTGGACCAACGGCTTAACTATTCTAAATACCTTAATACGGGTAAAGCACGTAAAGCCGTTGATCCCAGCTATCATTTTGTACATATTTGACAGCACTTTTTAACAAAATAAAGGAGATCAGATAGGCAGACGCTCAATATAGTGTATTATGTCATTCAGCTGTATCAGATTAGACTGCAAGTGAAAGTCCGAAGAAAGAAACTAAAACAGCTGAGAACGGCAATAGCAGGTGATGACTGATGATTGCCATAGCGTCACACGCAATTTATGACAAGCAGTAAGAAAACATTCATCACAACTCCGTTTAAAAGTTGTAGAGGCAGAACTGAAAGAACAATTTTATTTCTTGTGAAAATTCAGCATTTGCAGAGGAGGAGGTATCGTCTAGCCCCATTTGAAAGCAACGACAACTTCGGCGAGAGTTTAGATTAGGTCGTGTATAGTAGATAAAATATTCGATTATATGGTGCAGTCAGCGTTAATAATATCGGGACAAACCGATGACATCGAGTACACATACATCCTTACATCGTTGGCACCTCTTCGATCCAGACAAAGCGTTTCACCTCGGCGTTTTCTTGTTTTAGTTTTTATAGTATACAATAACGGGTATTCTATTCTATTCTTTATACCACTTACATTGAAGGACTGGAACAACTTGTATTTCCTTCTGTGGTCTTCCCGTCTGATAAAAACTGTAGTGTCATCAAGGTGAACCGGCTCTTAATAAACTAAGTAGTGCGCTTCACCATCATTGATTGCATCACTGCTCACCATCAGGTGGGATCGCAATCAAGCACTAGTTTATACCATTAAAAAGAAGACTCTTCAAAATTATTTAAACAACTTTGAATATGAAATACAAACTAACTTCATGGCACAAGAAAAGTTTCAGAATAAATACAGTAAATGCAAGACAACTGTCATTGTGTTAAAAACTTTATCTAATAAAAATAAATTTAAATTTTCCTAGTTGTTGAGATAATTTTGAACATATTTTTGACGCTGACTGTACAATACAAGGAAATTACTTTCATTCAATTGCTTAGTAGTTTATTGCATATCTTCTTTTTGATATGAACTTTACTGTCCTATTCAGTTTTATTACAAAGGTAGATAAACATAAAATATGATACAAAAAAAAAACCAACATGCACTTTTCTATAAAAATGTATTTTCCTTATCCAATTTTAAAATGTATTATCTAATAACTTATTAAAATATAGTTATTTACCAGAGTCTTTAGATTGAAGCGGTATTTTATTTTCTGCATTCTTTTCATTCTTTTCAGTATCATCAAGATCCCTTGCATTTGATTTAGGAGCTGTTGACTGTCTTAACCTTCTTGTTATTAAATAAGATAGAAGTTGGAAGAATGCTAAAGTAATTCCGGGCAGTAACCACGCATCTGGCATATGCGCAACAGTATTCGTGTAGAGTAAGGAGTATAGGGGGGAAGAAAACGTTTGCATCGCTGATTCCAGAGCCCCCATCACACTGTAGATTTTACCTGAAATTGCAATAGGTTGCATTAGATATGTTATGGCCATCATAATTCCAGTGTAAAAGAGAGCTTGAGCTACACAGGACGAATAGCACTATCTCTTTTTCACTAAGAAACACTGACGGCCCCAGTATAGAGGATTGCTGAAACTAAAGGCCTTTGTTTGACGATAACTTTGGCTTTTCCACAAAAAGTTACCATTTTAAATACCTATTCTACGTGTTTGTTACATTGAATATCAAAAACTGTGGTCTTATACAAAATAACCACACAGATTTTGAGTGCATTTAGTTACGAACACCGACAAGCCGACAACAAATTTATATTACAACAAGAATTAAATAAATAGTTTACCTTGTTCAGTAGGTAGTATTTGCTTATTCAGTATAGGTCTTTGTACCACTTGCGAGCCTTGTGAGATTATTCCGACCAAGGGCACTGTAACAAATACAATATTTTTTATAACAATCAATCATCAATCATCCTTCATCAAATCGTTTTTTACTGGCTGGACATAGGCCTCCTAAAAAGATTTCCACCAAGATCAAACCTGCGCTGCTCACATCCATCGACTTCCCACGATGCTCACTAGATTTTTAGTCTACTTTGTGCTTACACACGCTGCGTCTTCCAGTACGCTGTCGCCATACGAGAATCCTTCAGCCCCGACCATGGGTTCGGCAACCAATGTGCCCAGCCCTCTACCACTTAAGTTGGGCAATTCTTATAAAAATACAGGAATTGTAATAGACATAGTTTCGGGATTGCAGTTAAAACGAAATTAACGTGACATATTATAAAGAGCTCCTTCAATTGCGGTGTATTAATAATATGCATTTTTGCAAGGTGGAAAAATGTGAAGCATGTGGTTGTAGGTTCAGGTAATAATGTGATTTGTTTCTTTTTCAGTTCACAGGATGTACTGTCTGACTTTAGCTTAGATATAATGTATGTTAGGAAAAATCCTCATCTTTTCAGCAAAATTGTATCTACCAACATAATATCTTTTTATCGAGTCCATTGCTTATTTTTTATATACCTATCTCAGTATAGCTCTTATTACTCTAGGCGCATCGTCCTCACATAAAATCTGATTGTTGTATACGAAATATTGTAATCCTATTTTAAAAGAGTAAGTATGGAGTTTCTTGAGCATTCTTCTCCATACGAAACTACCATTTGGAATGTGCAACTAGAATCATTCTCTTAATTTATTTTATTTTGTAAGTTAACGTTCAAAAGTGCCTGTTATGGGTCTCATTAAAATAAACGATTTGACTTTGACTTTGACTTTGACTTTATCACTGACATAGTATTAAAAATACCGCAATACAATCTAGATTTATAATCGATTTAAGTCTCAAAACGCAATGATAAATTGATGCTCGTGGCTTATTTCTGTGTCTTTAGCCCTGAAAGAAACAGTAACATAGTGGTATTATTATTATAAAAAGCTTCTGTTAGTCTAACAAATTTCCGTAGCCTTTACTGAGCACTTCTGAACAAAGGCATCTTAATAACATTAGGCATCATTTTATGGCATTAAGATATTCCAGATTAAGAAAGTTTACGTTGGGTATCCAACTTTTGATATAAACTCGTCATGTTACTGTCAAACATATCTTAACTTTATCATATGATAAAACAATGATTGACGAATCAAGCCAGATAATATTCGTAAAATCGAAAATTACCTACGGTAATATTTCACATTGATTGTATATCGTGAAGAACACGTTCCATCTTTACGATAAGCCAAGGTACCTACCATTGGTTGGATTGATTGGTACAAAATCAGTACGACTTAATGTAAAAAACGATTCGAATGAACATCTAGTAGTTGATGATAAAGAACATTCAGGGACACGTGATATAGGTAATTAATTTCATAAATAATAAATAACAATACCAGCCTGTTACTGTCCCACTGCAGGGCAAAGGCCACTTCTCATACAGAGAAGGCACGAGCATTGATCACCACGCTTGCTCAAGGCGGATTGGCAATTTCAAACTTATATTAACTATAAGTCCAGGTTTCCTCACAATGTTTTCAATTTCATGATGTCTAAGATAAACTTAGAAAGTTCATATGAATTGAAAAAGTCACATTGGTGCTTGCCCGGATTTGAACCACAACCTCGAGCACCAACCTGTAGTAGGATAATAATAGACTAGCCGTTTCTCATATAGGGAAGGCATTAGCAGTAATCATACTGATCATCTTGCTGGCTTATGGCGGAATGATTTATTTTATACTTATATTAACTATGTCCAGCAGTGCTATTTATTCTGTAAGAGACCATGTATTTGCTGTATATGCGATCCCTAGGTCGGGCAAAACGTTACAGATTTCACCTCTGCCTTTCAAACCTTCAGGGGTAATCTCATTATAATTATTATATTTCCTACTTTATTATCTATAGAAAGTATTTAAGAAAATGCTTCAGCAATGAACTTATTTTAGGATGATCTAGTATAGAAAGAATGATATTGACAAAATACTAGCTCTAAGTAGTAAGTGAAGTTTTGAACCGGTCATTGTCCTTCTCTTTAATAGCGTCTACTGCTTGGTCATCATTAAAACAGGCTACATCGAGGATATTGTCATCATTTTTATAGCCTAAATCGGCTTACAAACAAATATAGTCATCTATTTATCGCCTTCCTGTGTTGCTGTGTCGTCATGATAAAACGAACGTGATGATAAAATCACGGTAGAAAACATTAAAGAAAACAAACAATGATTTATTATTTTTGTTATCTATCTTCTAACTGATAACCCCTTTTTTAATATTTGAGAGGGGTTTATTTTATCAGGACTACTGAGTCACCATAAAAAAGTTTATATTTGTAGTTGGTTAAGGAAAACATTTTGGAGAAATGTAATTCTAACTGGTTTTTATAAATTACTAGGTTTTCGAAAACAATTTGAATTAATTGTTTTTTTACCCTTCTAAACTCTCTCCATACTTTATAGATGATCGTTTATGTTGTACAGTTCATTATGATTGTTTATTGGTTGAAATATTAGTGTTAGTGTTCCACATACTAAATTTTATGATATTCTTCTCAGGTATTTAGCTCTTAAAGATCAAATGAATTTATTGTTAAGTAAATAATTTTGCCTTTGTAAAAGTCCATCATCTGCTAACATAGTCTAGTCCACAGAAAACATCAAGCTTGAATAAATATTGCCCTCTGAAAACATAAATAAAAAGAAACACTCCAAGTAGCATAAGATTTTTGTTGTTGAATTGACACAAATATACTTACACATAAACACGCACCACGTCGTAGTAGAAGTAATAAGGCCCGAAGTGGCAAGGATATAGGAGCTACAGCTGAGCATGCCCACTGTTTCATCAGATAGTCGTAACCGACGTTTTAGAACTGATAGGATAAGTAACGTGCCTGTAACAAGACGAAACATGAAATAAAATGCAGTTGTTATAAAATCAAAAGTAATTAATTCAAATTAGGCTTAGCACTACTGGAACGTTAAAAATTACATGAGGCATTCGCCAAAAACGCCCTTCACAACTTCCTAGTGTTTTTGCTAGAAAGAAGAAGTAACGGAACAAACTCCCCAGCAACTAGAATAGTTGTTGAGATAGAGATGCTGAGAAGAGTGTGGTATGGTTGATACCATACCACACTCTTTCACTCTCAGAGTATGAGTACTGTGGTTCGAATGACAGAGGATCACGTAGTAAGAAATTTATGGTGAAGGAGGTGGACGTTCAATTGTAGCGGAAGACTAAAGAAGCGATGGATAATACAGTGTAAGTTGATAGAATAAAGATGTATAGAGAAAGCCCACTCCAAATAAATTGGAGTAAGAGCAGGATAATGAGTTGCAGTTGTTATAGTGTCAGCAGTTCGTAACATGATCTGTTGGGAATTAGTGACTTTTAATCTAAATGTTCATCTGCGGGCAAAGAGATTTAATATACTATACCTAGAGAGATCATGCGAAAAAATGACGTAGAAAAACTTTGATCCCATATCTCCCATGTATCTAGAATAATATACCAACATTAGAGCGGCAGCCGAGCGTATTGAATTAAATTTATAGAGTTGTGTCCAATAAGACACAAGTATCGGATGAAAATATTGTTCGTGATGTCCCGTCTTAGTATTGAATGTCTTTGTCTGCGGGGTAGATTAGTTAAAAATAAAGAAAAACTTTGTTCGTTGGCTTTGTTAAGGATTCTACTCAAAGACATTCAATATATTCCATTTTAATACTAACTATAGACGGGACATCACTTACAATTTTCATCCATAACTTGATATGTCTATGTTATGATATGAGGTTTTTTTAGTACGCTCCGGTGCCGCTTCAATATTCATATACCTATTATACTAGATGGAAATCCCTCTGGATCTTTATTCTGATCTGGATTCGATCGTTTCTTGAATTGATGGCGTTACTGAGACATGGGATAAAAAAAGTTCCATGTCATTTGCTTGACATGCCCGCTCTATAGTATTTTAAATCTCTTTGATTCTACTTAACTTGATTTCACCTGTAAGGATAATCAATTTGAAAAAAACCTTGTCTTAGATACTATTTCCTGACATTAGATAAACTGATAAACAGTGACCGATTCCAAAAGGTAACTAGCTACCTACGGTGAAACAATATCACTGTGTTGTAAACTCAAGTTCTTCTAACATAACAGACAGACGTGTTGTTAAGGAGTTTGTTCCGCCACTTCTTCCAAGCAGAAACGCACGCACGTGTTTTTTAAATCTTCAACCTAATTTGATTCAAATATGTAACGAAAAGAAAGAAAGAAAAAGCATTTATTTGGCTCGGCACTGGCACACGTTAAAAATAAAAATAGGTACAAAAAAAAGAATTAAACTAAAAAAAAAACAATAAAAATAAACAAAATAAAGAATTATGTGCCTTGCGGCTGCGCCAAATAGGTCCAGTTCAGCAAAAAAGCCAAACAACTAGTGCCTGACGCTGATTTTCAACTGGACGTAAGGTTGGTTGAGATTGGTTTGTTGGTGGGGTTGGGGTTGGTTGGTTGGTTGGTTGTTGTTGGTATGTTATTTTTTATGTTGATTTTGTGGTGTGGTTTTCAGGAGTGTTATAAAGAAAGAGTATAAACGTACCAATAAAACTGACAATATTTCTGTAGGCGAGGTAGGATCCAAACATGATGTCATTCCAGTGGAACTTGTACCTATAGTACATGTAAGCGATTAACACCTCCGCTGTAAAAAATATCCATTATTAATTAAATGTCAAAGAAAAGTTATTAATATTTTCAATACTTCGTTTTGTATTGAACAACGCCATCTAGTAATATTTTTCCAAACTAATGCCTGAAGCGTAGCAGCGTAGACAAGCGTAATACCGACTTCGCTGCTTTTATCTATCTATAGTGTAATGCCATCTAGTAAAATTTTTAAAGACCTTGTGAACGCATAGGTCGACTTGGTACGCGTTTTTCCCATGGGAGTCAGCAGAAACAATAGTAAGTGGGACGTGAGATATAATCTCTTTCTACATACTCTTTGGAAGGCAGGTAGCTCGGTTGTTTGGTCCCTGTGGAACTGTTGGTATACTTATATCTGTAAAACTACCAACCTTTGTTTGAAGGATATCACAAATTTGGTTTAGTTTGTGGTCTTTCTTGGATGCCCTCATCTTGTGATTCTTATTACATTAGTATCCTGTTGTTACATTATTCGATTGAGGATAAGCTTTACTTTTCTGCTCGCGCAAGACAATGAATTAGGATGGGAACTTTCTTATATTACTAATACTGCTATAGATTAACGATATAGGTACAACTTGTCTGGATTTGTGCCTCGTTAATGGGTATAGGCTCGTCCATTAGGTACAAGAGATTTAAACATAACCGGCGAATGTGAGTGTGGGTACTATGTACCTTCAGACGCGAGCACATCAAGCTACCTCAAACTGTTAAATTTTAGAACATGAGCCATAATCTGTTTGCAATTTAATTAATAAAAAAAAACCATCAAAGAAATTTGGCTCATTGGGGTAGCTTGATTGTTGGCCTTTGTACAGTACACCTCTGCTTGTCCCTTCGTTGATTACAGGCATAATGTTATGCTATGCAGAATCATCTCAACAGCTCTCTGAAGGGACCCGTCATACTAACCAGATAGCAACATCCTATCGCCGAGGGTGACGACCAACATGAGGAATATGATTATTCTCTTTCGGCCTTCCCGTGGTTTTATCAAACAGTGCACTGCGTTGAATGGCAGTTTCCAGTTGAACACCGACACTTTGTTCTCTGTGTTCACATTGATGTCTTTCACGGCGATGATCACGTACACTAAGGATGATAACTGGAACATTATGGTTTAACAGATTAGTTTTGACGTGCTATGGAGAATTTACTACAAATTGATGAAGAATAAAATCAAGTGAGAGAAATGGGTGTAGTAATATAACAAAACATTGCCTAGCCCTTTGATTTTGTGGAACTTATCAACATCTCACAAGCCTGTTACTGTCCCACTGCATGGCAAAGGCTTCTTCTCATGCAGAGAAGGCACGAGCATTGATTAGCGATATCAGACTTACGAGTATGTTGACTACCTCTAGGTTTCCTCACGATGTGTTCCTTCATTGATGTCAATGATCGCTTATAGGAATCATATAAAGCTGCGAGGTTGAATGCTTTCCTACAAATTCAATAAGCTAATTTACTCGTAAAGATTAGTGAAGTGTAAAATAATAACAAACTTAATCGACTGATAATCATTTATGTGCAGTATAAATGTTGTTTGGAAGCGTGAAGAATTTTTTTTCAAGATATTTCTTTGATAACTCATTGCTTCTAAGCTTATTCTTTTTTATATTTCTCCGGAGTAATTCGGTAATGATGGTATTTTTCCAACTTTTTAGTAAGATTTAACTCCGGTTTTATTGTTATTTTATGAGAAAGAGAAAGAAAGACAATCATTGACATCGGTAAAGAATGCAAGGAAACCTGAACTTTTCAGTATAACTTAAATCCGCCAATTCTTGAGCAAGCGTGGTGACCAATGCTCGTGCCTTCTGTTTTTGAGAAATGGCCTTTGCCAAGCAGTGGCTTTGGGTTGGTTTTGTTTAACGATTGAAAACACTGCCAGATGTAAAGGAACATGTTTTTGCTCACAATATCGACCCGACAGTTTGGCTTGCGGTGTTAGTCGCGAATTCCTGCATACATAGCTAGTTGTAAGATAGCTTGTCTTTTTTGCACTTTTCAGCTCTCGCCTAACGGAAACATAGCGGTTTAAGGTTTACCGATCGATTGGCAAAAAGGAATTTGATTATGTTCGGAGTTGCGATGTAACATTGGGGTTCAGTGAGATGCAACTACTTATATATTCAATTATTCCGTCTAGGTGTTCTTATTTTTCACTCCACCTTTTTTACTTTATTTATGTTTAGTTTAAGGTTCAAGTGAGATTCAATTGTTTGTTATTCAGTGTTGTTAAAGTCAATATGTAATAGTGTATAATCAAAATTGTATTTACTTTATTAGTTAGATGTTTAAAAATAATTTCACACAAGATTTTCTTTTGCTTTTTTAAAATGATGGAAAACTACTTAGATTAAGTGCATTAATTTTAAGGAAAGAGGGCTTGTGATGTTATAATTCAGTATCAATCTTGACGTCATGCGTCATAATAATATTGTGTGTCCAATATTTTGTAGTTATCTACATGAGGGGCTAAAAACGATTTTTTTGTCATTTAGCCTATTGGTAAATCAAGGAAAAGGACAAGGAGTAACGTATATATGGATTTATATACCTGTAGAAATAAAACAAGTGGGAACACACCGAAGAATCCGAGGTAGCGGTAAAGTAGGGGGCCGCCCACTGCGCCCACCACGTGAGCTATTTGTATGGCGGCACGGTGGGTGCCCATGGTGCGCGTGACGTCACGACCCGTCGCGAAGCACACCTGCAAGGATTTCGACACTCTGTTTTATAAGGATTCATGATTCACCATAGTAGGTAAGGTAGTGGTAAAGCTTTAGACGATAAAGGATACCTTATCATTCTTTAACTTGGCAAAGGACAATGTTGTGTTGGCATATTGATGGCAATAGCAAAAGGTCTCCCCTTTTGCTATTGCCATCATTTGACTGCCTCGTTGGTCTAGTAGTCGCAAGCGCTACTGCTGAGCATGAGGTCCCGGGTTCGATCCCCGGGTCGGGCAAAGTGTTATTGAGTTTTTCTATCTGGAATTTCTCAGTAGCAGTCCGGAGTCTGGATCTGTGCCCGATTGATGGCAATAGGCTCGCCCCCTATTTCATGGGACTCAAAACATAACTGGCGAAATGTGGGTGTACTACCAGGTATACACCTCTGCCTAGCCCTTCGGGGATTACAGGCGTGACGATATGTATGTATTTATTGTTAAACTTAGTTTAAAATGGTTGCCAGCAGTGGGTAAAGTTTCTAGACATAGGAGTATTTACTCAAATTCTTTTCTACATTTAGAACGAACGAGAAATTTATTCAACGTATACCATCCTGCTTACAATACAGCTATAAAACACCGTAAGTATGCAAAAGTTAAAAAAATAATAATTTGTTAGTGCATTTAAAAATATTTTGAAAAGCTCACGGTAATTCCCCTCGATATTCCTATGATGAAAAATTTCATTTGGAAATAATTACGCCAGTGTTAGGTACAGTGTTATTTTTATTGCTAGCTAGAATAATATTTAATTCGAATAGCAGTATCTCAATGGTATCAAAACCAGTATAAGCCGGCCTCGAATTTTTTAAAGTTCCGTTCTACGGCTTATGATCAAAATTTTACCACCATCATCGGCCAATCGTCATCGTCATCTATCTCGCCACATACGAACTATCCTACATAGCGCTATTAAAGAAAATGTTATCCGCATTTTATTTTGACATCGCAAATCAGAATCATCTCTAATCTTGCACTTCCCGTTCTGAATTTATTTGAGCTGATTCATCCATTATTGTGACCAAGTGTCGCATGCTCACAGCAGTTTTACTGCAGTGACGACCTCCGTTTTACAGTTGGTAGGCACAATATTTATAAATTATTTAAATAATCGTAATCTAACTACAAACAGCTCTCGTATGCTCTATAGACGTTCTACTGTTGACTGACGCTATCGAAGTAAACCTATCTACATACTCTATCAAACTATGGTTTAAACTATATCGTGTCTGCCAAAATTGGAAGTAATGCATTCGTCAAGTATTATTTGCATATAAAGATTTAGTTTGATACCAAATTTGCAAACCTACTATGTTCCAAAATCTTTTTCAATACCTATATTTTTAGATCATGTTTGGTGTAGCTTCAAATTTCATCGCACAACTTATGGTGTTTATACGAGTAAAGGGAATCCAGAATGAGTGAAGGGCTATGGGGAATAGGGATAGACATTTTGCCAGCAGTTAGACAAATCAAATTACATAAAAAATACCACAAATATATAGCAAAATTAAACATACAAAACTACTACTTTTTTACTTACATCGCCTATATGGCTGAATGCGGCTGCCAGTAGTAGTCCAAAATTTCCACCTAAAGACATCGGAAGTTGTACTGCATACAGCACTTGGACTGTTGACGCTCCAGGGAAGATCAACATTAGTAATACCCCTGTCGTCATAACACTCATGCCGACGAGTGGTAGTATAAGCAGAGGCTTCCGTCGCCCACTGCAATCGCTCCATGGGCCCACGAAAAGCAGGACCATGGTAGATATGAGAGATCCAATGAAACTTCGACTGACGTTCACTCCTGATACAACTATTTGACTCTGTGCCTGAAATTAAAAACAATGACAAGTTCATATAAGGCATTGCATAATACGCATGTCCGCATGTCTTCTTCAAGGAATGAAAGATTTATTATGATGTCTGAAAGAAGCGAAAGCTTGAACAGCGACATTGTTTATCAACATTCATTTTCATTTCTACCCAACTTTTATACATTGAGAATTTCTGTGAGTAGGTCTATCTTCTAAACGTCAAAAACATGAAAGAATGATTTAAAACAATAGGTAGAAGGAAAATAATTTCGAGATAGCCCAAAAAGACAAGAAAGTAATTTGTATTTGCCGTCTCGTTGGGATTATCTGAAGTCATTTATTTAATTGCACAAACACAGATAAAAGCTATTGTTGCTAGCGTAAATAATAACTAGTAAATAGGGACGGACGTTTGTTTATGTCATTGTTCTATCATCATCTATCTTTACGGTCTTAAACCTTTGAGAATTGAGTAAAAATTTGGAGAGTTTCAAAGAACACAAACTTAATACATTTATTATAATATAATAATGGCGAATGAAAATTTCGTGAGGAAATCTGAAAGTGAAATTGAGCAAACGGGGCAAATCAATGCCCATGCACCAAGATATAGGTAATAAGAATTTTTTAGCTATATAGTAGGGCAGTAATAGGCTGGCATATTTTCGTAACAGCAAACATGATGAAACTTTATCTTTCGCTGATCGCCTGATCTTGTATTTTGAAGTTTCACTGTATATAGCAGCAGCATGTGTGTAGCAGTGATAGCCTAGTGGTGTGACCGGTGGATTGCCAATTCATAGGTCTCGAGTTCGAACCCAAGGCACGCAACTCTGACTTTTCGGATTCATGTGCGGATTGTATAATTATCACTTGCTTCAAAAACAGTGAAGGAAAACATCGTGAGGAAACCGGCATGCCTGAGAGATATTTCTCGAAGGCATGTGATGGCAAGTCAGAGGCCCATGGGCGGCATTAAAACTCTGACACCAGGTTAGTTACTAACCACACGATAAGAAGAAGAAGACTGTATATATCGTTGTATCATCGAACCTTCTTATGCGAGCTGTCTGATTCTTGGGTAGATTCTCGTATAGATCCGTTCTAGGTACATCATCTATAAGATCTTCTAGCGCCATGCATATAATTATGTTGAATATTAAACATAGGATAAACTGGACAGGCCATAGGTCACTTACAGATATTACCGTAAGTGCTACGCTTTGTTGAGATAATTATTCACTGGCAGTTAATTAAACTGTGCTGTTTGTTTACAAAACATTAGTGTATTGCTTTTTTTCTTTCTATCTTCACCTTGTATTTTCATTAATGACCTGATCTCTCTATATTTATATTAAAGACCTTGCCTCATAATTTTAAGTTTATAATCCTATTTAAACGTCTCCTTCTTTCTTCCATGTATACCTACTATCTTCTCAAAGTTCACATCGAATCTAGACATAGGTATCGTCTTTCACGCATATCATCCATCTTTGGTCTTTCCCTATTCTAACTACTTATTCTATTTTTCTTACTCTATTCTATTATTTCTTGTTTTTAAATTCGGAACTTGTCTAAATCTTGTATACAGCGGGTTTCTAATCTCTATACTTCTCATGCTTACATGCTGATGGCTACCGATTTCTTCAAAGAGTGTACCTAGGTTGTTTCTGTGTACACATATATCATACAATATTGAATATCATATCGACAGTTTCTCTACGTGTATATTGACATTTGTAAAAAATACAAGATAGGCTTATAGTTTATCAAAGGTCTGATAAAATTCACGGTCGTCGTGTCAATAAAGTCTACCCTAGTCTTAGTATCGAAGTTACAATCAGATAGCCGCTAGAAGGCATTGAAGAAGTGTGTTATTTTGGTAGTTTAGTAACATGCTTTTCCGTTGTATTTATCATGTATAACAACGACAAAGTTTGGAATAACGGGTAGGTTACAAGGAAGGTTACAGGATGGAAAACATACTGAAAAGCATCTGTAAATAATAGAGGTCACAAATACCAACAGTCAAAGCGAATGAAATAAGGTTAAAATGACGATTACCTCCATCTGTCCTTTTTCGCAAACATCTAAATCCACCCCTAGGTCAATTGTACAGGCTGTTTGCAGATAGAAGTTCTGTAATGAGGTTTGACCTAGATTGATGGCTATCATAGCACCCACGAGGGCTGGCTCGAGTAGAATACGATACTTTTGTGTTTGAGTGTCCCCACATGACGGTGATTTATTTTCTTCCTTTTCTTCGGGCGGCCCTCTATCCAAAAGAGAAATGATTCGAGTTATGTTCACTGAATATAAAGTAGTAACGTGACTTTGGTGGCACTTTCTAACGCAAGTACTTAGTCCTTATGTGAAATTAATTAGTGCTACGATTGATGCATAGTAGAGGACAGAACTGTCTTTGACAGGTCGTAATTAATCACATACGATATATTGTTGGTTATGTTAATAACGTATAAAATAATAAAATAGGATTTAGAACAGTTCAATAAAAAAGTTTATGAGCTCCTTTGCCCACATGCTGTAAATTATGTGTAGGTACCATGTGGAACAATGCAACTGAAAATTCTATAATTATTAAGGAAAATACTTTTGGAAAAGAAAATCAGAACGATAGAACGATAAGATGATTAAGCACACAATAAAAATACGAATAAATCAAAAACCTTAATTTCTCCAATTCACTTTGGATATCAACCGTGCCTTCATTCATTGTCACTAAAATTTCTTTTAACACGATCTAAACAAAAATTAAACAGAGATCACAAACACACATGAGAGGTTAACATCACAGTTTTAGCTCACTGTCACCGACGGGTGTACTCCTGTACAACTCTTACTAATATGAGCTGATAAGATAGCTGTCTGTTTGCAAATTTGAAACAAAGTGCCTAGTCAAATAGAGAGATAACTTTCTGAACTGAACACGATGCATTATTGTAAATACACAATACGTGTTTAACTGGACGAGGGTACCGACCGGCTCGGGTAACCGGTGCGGTTTCAGACCAAATTGGTTCGATTACAGCAATTGGCCGACGCACTCACTGATACCAATAGGGTTACGATAACGTTAAAACTATATGTTGCAACTGATACAGCTAATGTATCATTATTTTTTTGCAATAATAAAAACTAAATGGTCATAATTCAACCGTTTCAGATTCAAATTTTACCTAAACTAAATCTCACGCTTCTCCCTGCACACAATATTCTTACTAAGGGATTAAAAGTTTTAGTTTATAGTATTAATCAAATGATTACGCAGGCTACCGAAAATCTACTTTGATAATCCTACGCAGATTTTGTAGTTTCTGATTAAAGTGTTCCGAATTTTGGAATTACTTGAAAATTTATGCTTTGTTTCTATATTATCATCCGTCGAATAAAAATAAGTAAGTAAGTAGATAAAACAAAATCTTTCATAAATCAAACGCCAACTTTAATATTTTTTAGTTTTCTTCGACAAATTATTGTTTCTCTGAAGTTATCATATGTCTATCTATTTGATGGTTCCTTCAATATCCTCTCCATATGATTACCTTTTTGGTAAAATTAGCCCAAGGTTCGAACAGTCGAAACTGGCGGCAACCACGTGCATGCCCTAATGAAGTCATTGTATATCAGCACACGTTATACGGTGATTCGCAAATATATTTATAAATTATCTTTCATATCTTTCCTTATGTCATTAAATTCGTGATCTACGTGATAGAGACCACATACGCAACTTCGTTAATTGAAAGCACAGACACAGTTTGTTACTTGCATAATTAGATGCAGATACCATGTTCTTGTTTGTTCTAGCTTTAGATAAGACTCAAATAAGGTGTTATTAGTAAATGTGTCATGAGTTCATGGCGCAATCAAGCGTCTAGGATGCAATCCATATTCCGTTTCAATGAGAATCATTAACATTTTCCAACGGCCTCAAACAGAGACGTACCGTGTAAGACGATTTCATGCTACGATTGTTAAAAAAAAAATAGCTCAGGCAATTAATATTTCACGAGACAGCGCTTTTGTTTCTCAGTCAATGAACGACACTGGCCATTGCTCATCAGTTTTGCACAGAGCAACTAATACACCTTTGCAATATTTTTCACGGCCAAAGTGTGCAGAGCCAGCTTTAAAATAAAACAGTTGAGAATCTCGCTCGGCGGTCGGCACGCGTTCCTAAGACACGGTTACGCGATCATTACGTGCACAATTACAACTCATTATAGATTAGAGCGGAGGTCAATTCCGCTAGGTCTTCGAAAACGTAAGCAAATGGATCCACCATGAATGCAATAGCTACGTTATGTGTTTTCCATTTCAATTCAAGTGGCATGCATCCAAGTGCTCCCGATTTACAGTGTGTTAATTTTTTCATTGCTTATTTTAATTTATGAGTTTGCAAAATCAGTGTGTGAAAATTTCAACACGTGTTATAATTATGTATTTACTTGTCTAGTTACCAAAATCACTAACTATAATGCTACCTTAAATTGCTTGGAATGGCATTTTAGTTACATAAAGTTCATAAAAAAACCTGAAGTATAACGAGCGGTGACGATTATAATGAGCGTTAAGTTACCGATACCATCTTTATTTTTATAAATAATAACATTGAATAAACCACCTTAATACTGGATTTTAAAGCACTGACAATAGTTTTGAATTAAAAATGTTAAATACTATTTCTTTCTATTATATGTAGAAGGTCTGTAAAAGTGTACAAATACTAGGTAATGTAATATACATATGTATGAGAATCTCACAATGGAACGAACAGGTATAATACCAAGTGCATTTACTTATTTGTTCTATCAGAATGTACAAAGTCTGTTGAATTAACGAATTCTAGTTGATGTTAATTAAATGCTATCTGCTTCGGCTAAACAAGTTTGGAATCACCAACGTTTCAGGCGGAAACGATTGTTTGAGGCAAACTCACTTTTAACTGGATGATATTATGAAACGTTTTACTTTGAAAGTAAAATAATTTCAAAGTCTTACAAAACGTCCTTAATCAGTCAGTTGGTTGAAATTGTTCGTTGTTATACACGGTAGTTATTTCGTTCATAAAAGTTTACAATATTACATTTAGTCAAAAACATTCGTGCAACATAAGTGAGTTATTGGCCAGTGAGAGTTAAATAATAGTGAAAACCACAATTGCAAGTCACAAGTGCATTCACCTGTTATTGTAATTTCTTCATAAAATGGCCAGTTACAGTTCGGGTCGATGAGTATGTTATTTTTATTATCTGTTGCAGTCGCATTTGAACAAAGACAAAATTGGTTTATTTATCTTAATTTGATGTTCTCTCAATGACACATTACGTTTAAAAAAGGAAGGCTTGGCATCATCTAAACGTTTTGGGAAAACATTCATTGTGTGTACAGCTAAGGAGTCGAATTTCCCTGCCGAAGTCGGTGTTTCCTGATAGCTACAACCTAGGGGTCTTTAAGTCAAGAGTGAACAGATTGCTTCTAGACAAGCGTGCTTCATCGTCGACCATATCATCGCTTACCATCAGGTAACATAGTGGTCAAACGCCTATCAATAATAAAAAAAACTATTTGATCGCCTTCTGAAGATATTTTGGCATGGACGAATTAAGGAACTACATTTTCTGACAAAATTAAGGTGCGGTTTTAGTACCTTTTTGACCAAAAAAACATGCAATTTAATGTATTGTTCCTTGTAATGATCACTAAACATATTTTCTTAGATTTTAGGTTTTAATCATTCTGTCTGATATTTTTAATTAGAATCTAATCTAACGCTCAATAAAAGGACTGGAAGTAATTTTGTTGTTATTATATCTTGTTCTCAGAAAAACCTTCAAAAAACAATACTATGTAAAGATAATGTAGGCCAACTTCAGTACATTCAAACCTAAAATGAATAGCTTGATTAGATATAATTAGACAAAGAGAATTAGGGCAGACTAGTTTTAAAGATATCCGATTATATTGCTAATGCGTGAAGTAATAACAATAGGTACTTCAATTTAATAATGTCAGTATAAACGTATATAAATATAAAACAATGAAAATTCAACTATTTTCATACAACAGATAACAATGCCCTTTGGTGTGATAGACATCGTTCTGCCAGATGCCCTTGTCGACAAGCTAAACTTAAATATACCTACCTTGGCTATTTTCATCTTCCTCTCTTTTATGAAACAAGAAAGGGACGAGCGTTATATTTTTTTTAGATTTTTTATAATCGATTAATTTTATGTTACTACTGGCGCCTGCGACTTTGTCTGCGCAGGATTAGTACTTTGAGTAGCTTATTTTCTTATGTAAATTCCTATCTAATTTTAAACGAAAATTCATCATATTGTCTGTGGTTTATTCGTGAAGGAGTAACAGATCAATTTGTTACAGCAATTGTGTATTAGAAATAAATTATCAATTTTTATTGTATTTATGGTTACTATTTTGCCGCGAATGGCTAACACATAAAAGGTAGATCACTCACACATAGAGTGAATGCAGTCGCGAATTTAAACATTATAATAGTACTTACATTATACAGTCATATACGCGGTAGATTAGATTCTAATTACAAATATCAGACGGAATGATAAAACATAAAATCTAAGAAAATATGTTTAGTGACCATTACAAGGCACAATACATTAGATTGCATGTTTGTTCGGTCAAAACGGTACTAAAACCGCACTTTAACTTAGTCAGAAAATGAACTTCCTTAGTTCATTCATGCCAAAATATCTTCAGAAGGCGGTCAAATAGTTCTTCTGATAGGCACACCAGAATAGCTCGAAAATGTCAGATTTTTTTCAATTCAATTCACGTAAATGTATTTATACATTTTAGCATATGTGTTTTATATATGTAAGTATATATGTGTGTCATATTATTGTAAGGTTTCATAAAAATAGATTCAATAGTTTTTGCGTGAAAGAGCAACAAACATCCATACTTACAAACTTTCGCGTTTATAATTTTCTACAAGAACATGATTTGGGCTAGATTATAAAGCGGGTGTCACACCCTCGTCAGCCTTACTAGTAACACCAACCACTTGAAAAAACACATGACCTATATAATAAAGACAAAACTGTTTCATTTTTACTCTCTTCGTAGGTTTCTTAGTATTTTCATATCATTTATAAGTTGCATCATAAAAAAATATTACTAATCAAATATTGGAAAATAGATAAAAGCAAATTGCAATTCTAGCAAACTGTTGATCCAGAATCATGTGTAAGCCACTGACTTTCTTGTAATTGTATAGTAAACAACTGAATCATTGCAAATAGTAAATATTTTTGTCAAGATAATTTAATTAAACCATTTAAAAAACATGCAAAACAAACAATCAACCAATTCCCTTTGCAAAAGGTACTTTCGGATTGAGTAGTACAGGCAAGAAACTCAATGCCCATCTTTAAGATGAAATGTTTTAAAATAGTTAGTGCATAAATCACATCAGTAATTATTAGGTACGAGCTGCCCCGGCAAACTTCATTCCACCTTAAAATCAATTTATGTCGAGTAAAAATTGACCGGAAAAATTGATTTGTCACCTGTCATGTCATCAAAGATGGCGCTGCATTTTAAAATGTTTGACTGTCGTGAAGTTCTCTTAAATTTTCTAAGGTTCCGCTCAACTTTCTTAACTTTTTCTTTTGATAAGATCCTTCTTTTGAAAATAACAAACAAATACAAATGAATTAGCAGAATTGGTCCAGCCGTTCTCACGTGAAATCACGTGATGCCATGACCAAGGAAAATAGCGATTCATTTTTATTTATATATAGAAGATGTTCAATTTTTTTCAAAATCAGTTGTTCATTTGTTTTCCCGCCGCGCTGTATTGATTCGTTTATTAATCAGTTTTGCTATCCACCATGGTAAAATTAAAATTTAGGCGCATTTTCGAATACTAGTTCTCTTGTAGCCAATGCAGCAGGAAATAAATACCTATCTAACGAAGTGTATGGACAAGGTTCTGTAAAAGAAAATAAGGTGCGTTTTAAGCTTCCAATCTGGAAATTTTGATCCCGTGGTTGACCGGAGATGAAAGCCGATATTTATAGCCTCAATGGCAGTAATTCATCGCAAACCATGCCGAATTTTTCTAAGATTCTTATTCATTTACTTTGAAAGATAAAGTCATTGCATGGCTAGTTTGTTTTTTTTTCAATGTAGGTAATTAGGCCTTTGCCTACACCTATATTTTTACTATATACCAAAATGATGCTTACATATTTACAACGATTGCAATCACATATTTTCCGTGCATTCGAGAAAAAAAAACAAAAAACAGTGTACCTATATGAGTATCAAATAGAGCCGGAGTCCGTAATTGATTCTTTTCTATTGTATCAAATAAGTCTTTCACAAAGTTCAATCCTCCCGGGCCAATTGTTTGAATTCAATCCCAGTCCCAGTAGCCGTTGATTGTACCAACTCGATTGAATGCCGATGAAATCCTTATGTGGATGCTGGCTGACCTTGGAGGAGCCTTCAATGTTCAACGATTGAAACGCGCATCCATTAGACGTAAGCTTGTTTGCGACTCGGGCATTGCTTGACGCCTACACAAAAACGTTTAGTTCTCTGAGGTTTAGGTTTTGCTGTAAGGACTAGAATAGTCAGGAGCACTAAGTTCTATTACTAAATAGTTGCTCAATATTAATATTCTATGTGGAAATATCTGTAACCTTCAATTTCTATTTCTGGCGCTCTAAAAATATTAGTATTTAATCTTTTTGTTATCGACAGCCTCGCGTTTGACCACTATCTCACCAGATGGTAAGTGATGAAGTGGTCGACGATGAAGCACGCTTGCCTGGAAGTAACTTATTCGCTCTTGACTTAAAGACCCTTAGGTTGTAGCTATCAGGAGACACCGACTCCGGCAGGGAATTCCACTCTTTAGCTGTACGCACAACTAATGAAATTTAATAATTACATGATTTATCTGTAATTAACGTGCGAGATGAAAAACTATTTCATTTTTATTAGACCAGTACGTCATTATCTCGTAGAATTACCTACAAGGCTTATTATGATACTCCAGATTTAAGTGATTCTTCATAACTGTAGGTACACGTGTATTCATTAAGAGTAGTTCAGCCGTATAATGTTAAAGACTTCAGGAGAAAAAATCAAATAGAGAATTGTTAATCCAAACGAGAATGAAATTGATACTTATGTCCTACTTATTTTTAGCCACTACACGCCTATTCCCGTTGCTAAAGTGCACTGCCATATTATAGCTGGCTGCTCAATGGTGTGACGTCACTTTATCGATCTCCTGCCTTGCAAGTACTTCTGTCAATGCGCCATTAGCATACGTCATCAGTTTGTTACGTAGGTAATTTATTTGAAAGGTCTTTTTATTTAGTCATCTAATAATGTAAGATTTATTGTAGAACGTAAATGAATATCTGTTGATAGTCTGTAAAATCTGATTTTATTCACTGGCAACACTGCTAATACGTAATACTGTAGTTAGTGATTACCCCTCGGGGTGTCATGGCGCATGCGTGAAAAATATGGCGAAGCGGCGACGACCTCTCTGCAGGGCGGTAGTTGCCGTTCTATGCAGGCACGAACTGAGCCATCCCGTGCAAAAATGTTTTTTTGTTTCTGAAAACGCTCAATATTCTATCCAAATCCAACCTAAAAACGATTATAACTTAACGTTTAATTTCCTGTAACTTTCATGATAAACTTTGAATTCACGTTGTGGTTTTTTATTACCACTTTTAAAGGGGTCAGTGCCGTTTAGATGCCTTTTAGATTCTTCCCTGTACAACATTTTCAATCGGGTACCATCGTAGGAGTTCGTGCATTTCCGCAAGATTCGCCTTCCAACCCTCGGCAACATGGCTCTATCGAAACCTTTACAACATATTCTTCTGTTTTCCCGAAAATACTAAGTTTTAAGTGAAAATGTGGTTACTATTACATAGTATAAATGAAGTTGATGTAGTACATTGTTAAATAGTGAGTTCATATATTTTTGTTTTGTGTCAGTGATAGTTAATTGTTGTGCTAACACATCTGGGGAGAAGGCAGTTCGATACTAAGGTAAAGATTGCAGTAAAATTCGACGCTTTTTAAATGCGAACTCGTCTGGGAAAAGTCTTGAACAGTAAAATTTATTCCCCAAGTGTAAGTTGTGCCTTGTACGATTTTCAATATTAACAAAAGTAAAATGAATTATTGTGCGAAATATTAAGGAGATTTTCCAATAGGAATGTTTTCGTTAGCAGCCTGCTTGAGTCTGTATTTGTGCCCGATTGATATAAATTAGCTTGCCCCCATAAAACATGGGACTTGAAACGAGAGTTGCACCAATAAGAACACCCACATTTGGCTAACTAGCCAAATGTGGGTGTTCTTATTGGTGCAACTCTGCCCAACTCTGTGGAGAATACAGGCGTAATGTTAAATTGATTTTTTTCAAGTGCGTTACTTAAAATATTTCTTTTACTTACAGTTTCGAAGCCATGAAAGACGTTGACGACGATCATGACTGAAAGGGGAGACGTAAATAGGATGCTGGGTAAGTCTCGTTCACAACATTATACTTAATTACAAAATAAAAAGCGCACATAATCAAATTATGCTTAAAAATACCAGCCTGTTACTGTCCCAGGGCAAAAACCTCTTCTTATACCGAGAAGGCTCGAGCATTGATTGGCTCGACGATTGCTCAAAGTGGATTTGCGATTTCAAACTTATATTAACTATAATCTATGCTTACAAAATTTTAAATGCCCCAAGAGGGATGTGATGTATTATGCTAAGTAGGTATATTGTGCAATTACCGTAATTTTAAGAATTCTTGTCTCAGTCTCAATCTTTCAAAAACACTCCTAATTTTCCTTTGTTTTTGACATTGATAATTTTATTATCACTGAGATGGGATTTCGAATAGATTTGTTCGTTCGTTTTTAATTATGATAATTAGCTTGCTAAACGTATATATAGCTAGCTTTACGTTGTACATAGTAACGTTTACGGATTAGTGGTCTTACCACACACAGTATTTCCCTAAATTGATAGTACCATACGTACCTTTTCTTAACTGATTGTGATGGGGTTGGCTTAGAGTCTAACCTGCTGGTTAAACTCTAAGCCAACCCCATCACAATCACATGAAGTTTCTAACTACCCATAACGCCTGTCAAAGTTCTACGAATGACAGCGGGGGCCTAAGGCAGAACTTTCTTTCCAAGGCGCTGAGGATCCAGAGCTACGTGTTGATTGGTCCCCCATCTATGACCCGATCTCTGCGTGCGTAGTTTAAGATTGATCGACCCACGCGGCAGTTATTATTTACGAACGGCATATCTATGTACAGACGCCAGCACATCAAGTTACCCCAAAGCGTCAAATTTTCCCAATTGAATATGAACCTTATTCTGTTTACCATAAAGTTGAAAAACGATCAAAGAAATTTGACACATTGGGGTAACTTGACGTGCTGGCGTCTGTACATACGTTTTATGTTTCCGAATTTGGAACCGTGCTTGTTGATGAATCATAATATTGGAAACCAGTGTCCAGGGACTTTAATAGTAATGACATAATTATTTTTCCTCTCTACATATGGCGATTACTTACCTATATTAATTCGATTAAAAACACATTCTTGGATAAAATTCCATATAAAAACGGTATAGCATAAGTACGTAAGTATAAAGAAAATATCCACAGCCTTCATGGAAAAAGGCCAGAAAACAGAATTTTCCATCCATATGAAACCGCTCTTGACCTGGATTTAGCTTGATGGAATGCAGTGGATGAGGTCTTAAGTGAGGCTAACCAAACTGTCTTAATTTTTATATTCTTGTAATGCAATGTAATGAGGCTAACTAGCCACATTTTACCTCAGTATCGCGTCGCGCCGTCAACGGACGCGTGCGTGCGTTAGTTTGCTGTTTTTGAAGATCGAATGTTGTTTATAGGTAACCTATCTACACCTTTTTACTTATCATTGGTTTCATTGTATAATTTTTTTTATTTTTTATTTGTTGGTGAGTGGTTGCATAATGCTACTGCTAAGCATGAGGTCCTGCATTAGATTCTCTCTCCGGGTACTCTTCTTGGGAATTTGCGGAAGGAAGCAACCCCAAGTCAATGGACCCAGCCCTTACTACATATGGGACCTAAACATAACAAGCTAAACGTATGCACATACCTACAGGTACTACTGCTACCTCTGCCTGTTCGTTCGAGAAATATAGGCTTAATGTTATGTTGGAATAAAATCTAATTAAATTGACGTTGGCATATCCTGTGTGGCTGTCACGACGACCATTTCCGCGTCGCCGCGTCATGAAACGTGGTCAGAATCATGCGATTAACGTTAACTTTAGTTTTACTAAACTCACATTGAGCAGATTGGTTTTTGTTGTTAATCTAATAACACTTTAGATTTTTTATGATCATTTATATTATGAGTCGTTCACTCGCGTGCTTCGTAATGTGAACGTGTATGACAATTTGTATCTTTAGTGGGCAGATTTTTTGGTACCGTACATAAGTATATTATGCCTGTATGCTATTTTCATGTGTGTTCTTTGTTGTTCTTAAGCACTACTTAAACCTTTACAAAATGTAACGACCGCCTTTTGTAAGTCAGTAATCGTTGGTCTTTCTTATCTATCATATTATTCATATTCAGAACCCTGAATGCGTATCTACCTCTTTCAAACAAATCAGTTATGTAACTCTTTCAAACAAATATTTTAACAAATACATCAAAGTAGTGTCTTATGACGAAAATTAAAGGATTCAAGATTTCAATGACTAGAAACTTGAATGCAGCCGATGGATTTAAGCTAACCTAAGATGAAATCATCTCTATCTGAAAAGAACACTCTTCACACCTTCTGCAGTATTTATAATGAAAAGCGATTTTCAATACGATTTTCAATGAGTTCTTTTGAAAAAGGTTTAAATACAACCTTTAGTTGTGGGTAAAAATTCAAATTACATAAACTACCCCGTAATATTAATGTCTGTAACCACTTTTTAGTTAGGGCTGTATATAGTAACTTACTTTGGGTTAGGTTTTGCATGACATATTATGACCTTATTGCGCAGGTGATGTGAATAACAAAGTAATTTTTCCATAGAAGTTTTTCATTTGAAGATTTTCTCACATTTTTCTTGTTTAAAATGTTTACTTTAGATTTTTAAGTAAGTAGCTCTTGGCTTAGTTATACATTTTTAGTCCATATGCGTACTTACTTATTGTGCCAATACTAACAAATTAAAGCAACGAATTTCTCACAACGCTGGATACAATAGAGTTTGAAAACTTTTATGATTGATATACTCCTAAATAAAACACAACTAAATAAGCGTATCAGTATTTCTCAAGGATAAGCTTTAATGTTAAAAAAATCTCTAAAATGAAAAAGAAATTCTAAAAAAAATTGGGCTATTTGTCATTTATTAAAATTTAATCTAAATTAGAAAGCCAATTTTAGTACCCACTGGAGTAAAATGGGTCGCCAATTTCAGCGTAACTGAATCTACCCATTTATTTCGCGGTGGCTTAATGTAAAAGTGATGTAATTAGGTACCCCGGGAATTAGAGCGAATTGATCTGCGGCTAAAATAATCCGCGGTTCGTGATTTTAATCTAGTTATCCTCAATTACAGTTTAGTTGATAATTCTGTCTTTTAGTCGCATATTTGTATCCGTCCCGGCAATTATTTGGTTCACAAATGTTATTTTACTGTCGTAGGACTTTGCTTGAGTGGTTCAGACTTCAGGGTAATGACGTAACGCTTAGTTGAACGTAGTTAATTGCTCGTCTCTGTAAAATAAATCTTTACAGCGGGCAGTGAAGTTTGAAGGTCTTAGTTACAAGCTAGAACGATCAAATTAAGTGTTTTTCACGACAACTGGAAATAAATTTCAAAATTAACCAGCAATTTTTTTACGAGAAGATAAATGTGCAATATACCAATACCTATTTAATTTCTGAAATTCTTCGTTGAAGCGTTCTAATTATTTATGGAAAAGTTTGTTTGACGTAACAAACATGTTTGATTTAACACGGAGGCGCATGATCTGTTTCCATTAAATATTTTACACATTTCAAACTTTTGTTTGCGTATTTACCTTACCGTTTCAAATAATAGTTAGGTAAATACACAATCAAAAGTTCCACATTAAAAAAAAATACTAAAAGCTAGTGGTGTTGAAACTGTCAGAACAGACTCCATTAAAATATATTTTCATACAACTACAATACAGTTTCGTGGACACTAAAGTAGTTAAAAGCTAAAAGGTGGTCTTCTCCGCCCGATATTATCATTTTAATACCACTTCTTATTAAATGCTGACGCTGTTGCATCATTGTTTATTGTAATTGAATACGCAAAGCACATCTGAATAGAAAGCACGTAGGTTTATGGCGTGCAGTGATTACCGCTACTCCACGACAAGTTGGTGCATAGCAGCATTTCACAATAACCCTTCGATAGAACAAGTAGTAACAAACCTACTAAGAAGTAATTTAATTTTCGGAAATTTAATAAACATGTCAGATTTCTAAAAAAAAAGCAGTGTGAGGAATAAATCTTTTATCAAAAATGTGGAGTGCACTCGGCGACAACGTATTAAAAATGATTGTAACGTGTGTGGCGTGTATTTTTAGCCTTATATAGAAATCACGCCAAGGCTCCCGGAGTGTCGCCAGATGCAACCAAACAGTCATAATGTTTGTGTCTTGTCATTGTAAAACAGTGATAACCTCTCGATAAAGATTTTTACTCCCACACAAGAGATAAACCTGGAGAGCATTCAAGAATTGTCAACATTAGTGCAGTGCTAAGAACGCGAGCAGCAAAAGTTATGTGTTATTCAACAAAAACTGTACAAAAAATCAAATCAGAACTGGTTTTAAAAAACAACATCGAGCGGCAAAGCAATAAACAACTAGTGCATAAATTGAAGATTAACAAAAGAAAGAAAAAAACAGTGCCTCTAAGATAACGTTCAGTAGAGGTAGTAGATAAAGATAAGCTAGTCCAAAGTTTTAATAGCAAAGTGTGCAAAATGATGGCCTTTTTGTGTTTGGTTGGCAAAATAATTGAAGTGACAAAAAGTGCTACCAGTAATTGTGAATTAGAACAGTTCGGACCAAGATGGAGAAAAACTCGGAAGCGTAGAAAAAGGTCCCGGAAACGAACAAAGCGGAGAGGTAAAGTTTTCTATTTTGTAATTAAATGTTCTTCAACGTCTGACATCAAAATTTTCTCGTAAAACTTGTGTAATTTCAGTCATAGACAAAGTTTTACCCTGATCGAGTCTATTTATTATGCCTTCAAAAGTATTATCTTCAGGTGTTATATTCACGTTATTGCACTAGTGGATTGCTCATTTGACAATTGTTTATTCTAAACGCCCTCGTTACGTTAGAATTATTTATATTTCTAAGTAGCCAAGGTCATCAGTTTACAAATGATGTAACCACACGTGGGATGCCAAGTGGTACGACAGTGTCAAGTTTCAAAACAAGATGAAAATCCTAGTCAACGACATCTGTGTGATCGCGTGGCAACTAATTGGTAGTGCATCATTCGAGTCTGATACCACCCAACAATAACATTGATCGAAGGCAAGCTGTTGATGAAACAGTCGACATCACTGCAACTACTAGGTGGCGCTACTGGCTAGATAAATATTAATAAAATTGTCAACAATTTCATACCAGTGAAATTTTAATTCTTTAAATGTTTATAATATAAACATATTAGCAACATTTACTAGTTTAGCTATAAATAAATAAGCAATAGTCAACTTGATAGCGGAAATTGAACGGCAGCATAATGAAGATTTTATTATTCTTTTCACTATGTGCAAATCTCTTTCGCAATTCATTTGCTGTGTCCGGCTTTCATACCTTTGTGTGTTACAAAAAGGACGTATGACGAATACTTGAACAAATGAGTTGTAAGCGTAGGCGAAAAATTACGGATTTATTGGTGCCACTAAACTACTAAACTGTCAGGGTCGTTTTGAAAATTTACTTGTTGATGTCATTCCTCATCTTCAAAAAAACGCTGGTATTTTATCAAATTCTTCATTATTATCCAAAACATAGTTTGTAGATTTCTTCGTTTTATTATCAACTTTTACGAAATGGTGGACTATACTTTTAGTGTAAATATTTACCTGTTCATTTACCTTCTGGGTTATGGCCTTATAGCAACGTAGTTTTGTTTTAGCAAAATCTTCTAATTTACAATATAAAACACAGTGTCAGTAGCGGCGTCGGACACTGCTTAACTTACAATTAACTGTATAATGGATGGGTGTAGACGAAGCATGGGAATGAGGAACCAGCAGTCCGCATTAGAGCTTCTCGATTTGTGAGGTCATTCACTTAGCTTTGTTATGACTGATTTGGCAAGCATACCGTTACATTTTTAGCTATCCGGTGTTACTCTGTCTTGTACAAACTGCATGCTGTGTCTTATTTTATGTCTTATTTGTAGAAATTCTCAAGGTATGCAGATAGTGGTGTTTGTTTTAAAATAATTTATGTCTTAAGAAACTCCTCAGTCATATAAGGTTTCTTGAAGTGTTAACAAGGAATCAGTTCGTTAGATCCTTTGCTAGAGTTTAAAAAAATCAAAACTAAAAAAGATTGTTAGTAACCAAATTTTAATTATTCTTGAATGCGTTTGTTAATGGCTAAAGTGCAGTTTTCATTACATGTATAAGAGAAGAACATTTAATAAACAAACAAAAAAGGAATTATTTCACATTGCAGTTACTAATTAATCAGTTGCTCTCAGTTAATTAGCTACATTTTTATATCATTTCACTTAATGTTACATACACGTGCCCGGTGTGCCGCTGTTGGATAAGTAACATCTGCTTAGTATTTATTTATACAAGAGCACATTAACAATGTTTGACCATTATATCGATTAGTTATGCACCCTACTACCTTTTGAGAGGCTGGCTCCGACTAGTGACGTATCTTTGGTACGAAGTTGGCGCGAATGCGTACGTCAGTTACGGGCTCTGCGCCTGCGCGTTTGACGCTTTACACGGCGGTGCTGTAGTCGTGATCCGATTAACAACGTCTGTTTTATTTTTGTTCTACCTTACAATACTATGCTTATTACATTTACTAGTGCATCGTACTGCTTGATCTGATTAATGCGAGCGTTATCTGTGAATTCAATATGTTCTTTATCGAAATTCAATGTAGCGTAATCAGCTACAGTTTCACTCATTGCGAGTGTACAAAATTGAGTATTTGTGGTACGATTACACATTCCTAATTCCTGCAATAATTTTCCTGTTTGCACTTTGTTTTACCTACCTAATGTCCCAAGTGTTAAAGCGAGTCGGTCGTAGTATACTCCAATTAATTCTGATCTATTTGTATCCCGTCCCGTTCCCGACCCGTTCCCTGTCATTTGTGGCTAGGTTCATTCCATTCGCTGTCTCGTTCCCGCACCCCGCGCTCATTCACGCGATTCATCCAATATTCCGACCGGGAATTCGGGATAGCGCGCTCGCAGCTGTCAAGTCAAGCGATACGCGGCAGAACTATAGTAGTAACCAATAGTATTGTAATCTTGTTTTTTTTCACTTGCAGTGTCTTTACTTGTGTTTTGTCACGTGCAAAAACAATGTGAAAAGTGGTTGTTAATATAATTTTCTAAGTAACTTGTATCCTTTCTGACTTTTAATATAAAATCGATCGTAGACGCGAAATATGAGGTGTTTTAACCCTCGATGTGTCGAAGTGTATAGTGATGAAGGTGCCTGAATTACGATAGTGTACCAACTCGAACACTACATAAAGGATACATTGAGAAAAGAAAATGCGGATCAAGACTCACTCAGATTTTCGCCCGAATGGTAAATATTTCAAATCGAAGTATTAATTATATTTAGTCCAATAAGATTAACATTTATTATTATTGTGGGTAGGTACCTAATTACTTACAAAAGAACACACGGTTAACCAATTAATTCCGCAGCTTACTTAATCGAGGAATTAATTAATGTTATTGTTTGACTTCGAGAACGTCATAATATCAACCTATCAAGTACCCACCTCCAATCCTGAATAGATAACGATCCATATCTTTAAGTAACTGAATAATAATATAAATTAGGGCCTAATGATACTGAAGAACTTGTGCATCAATGCATGCAGGTAGACGTAGCAAGACAAGATATTCGCGGCGTTGATGTAGTGACATTATGCACGGTTAATAATTGTGATGAAAATGTTCTAACACGCTATTGTTATTAGCTGAGAAAGTCAAATTTCACTAGCTTACGGTTTGTTCTTATGTAAAACATTGTAACTTTCGGAAGAATTGTTCTACACTAGTGTCAAATCTAGCGGATTGTCGTCTGTGAATTAGCCATTTGTTATATTGTCTGACAATGCTAATTCACATACTTTATTTTTGCTTTTTCTTTTTGTTGCATAAATTCGTTTATATACCGTCTGCATGGTACACATTACACTCTCGTGTTTATGTTGAAACTCACTGGTATGCCAATATGACCGCTAAGAACACGTAATGCACTTAAAGGTTCTTAGCAAACATGAAGACAGTGCAAACGTTTTCATAACACGCACTTTACACGAGACGTATTTCTCAAAACACATGAAGATTTGGATCAAATCCACGACGAAAACTTGCAACCACTTATCATCCCATGCAAGTCAGCAAGCCATAGTCTATCACCACTATCACTGTGGCGATCTTTCAACGAACACGTTACTGTACGTGGCAGACGACTTTATGGCCTTTAAAAATCTTAGCAGGAATGAAAATAAAAGACATCAATTTTTTATTTCGATTTAAAGGATTTCCCACATTGGATGAAACAATGAATCATAATACAATGTGAATGTTGAAGGTTTTAAAGCACAATATGCTCATACCTACTAGAATCAATCATTGTAATGATTCGGTATGAACACTAATGAGAATGTGGCTAGTATCTAGCTAACATGTATTTTTATATACTTAAATACGTTAAAAGCCTGGAAATCTGTTACACAGGTCTTGAATACACTATGAACCTAACTATATGCTATAAAAGAAATTCATGTGTTTTTTGGTAATCATTTGCATACGTCAAAGGCAAGGTTATACCGGAAAGATTCAAGTCAGGTGATAAAAAATTTAAGAAAATCTTTCTGTCTGTTTTAAAAATATTGTTACATGAAAAAGAAAATGCGTATGCGATAGGTAGTCTATACATCATGGATAACAGAAACAGAACATAGCGCCCGCGCCGTGTCTCAGCAAATATGTTAAGATTAGCACAGTCATTACATGCCTCGCATTATAGCTCAGAATTCAGGCTCAAAGCGTTCTAATGATTTAAATTACGATGACTTGTCCTGTCCTCTCGTTGGCGCAATTGTCGGACGAGGTCGGGCGCGGTTTCATCACGAACACAAATACTTACAATAAAACATCTTCCATATGGCGCATATATGGCGGTCCGTATGGGAGACGAAAGAAATACTTACCATGTGAACTGAATGCATTGGCTTTTGTATGCATATGTTATGTCCCTTCTGCTTTTATTACTATTTATAACGACCAAAACCCAAATCATGTTTGATTGAAAAGAGTTTGATAATCCAAGAACGTGAATGTTACTGTCTTGTTGCTATGCAATTTTAAAGGGTTTTATGGTCATGAGCTGCATTGTTCTTGTCCCTACCAAAATCTTGGTTTTACATACGTAATAACATATTATCGTTTGTGGTTGTCAAACCTAAAACCCCCAGTCAATTACTGCAATTGGATTCGCGTCCATTTCAAACAATAATGGGCAGCCTTAGTGATTGTCTTTTGTTTCTTCTTAACTTAATTGGCCAGTGTCAGTCAACCTTTGTAAACACAACGATCTTCCAAATCTGACACGGCTCCAATTGGTTATTATAATTTATTGACTTATAAGTTACTATCTGAGAACTAGGGGCGTTCAAAGAGAACACTTCTGGTTAACCTACAGGAAATAGAAATATGAATGATTCACGAGTATTTATTACTAAGCAGATACCTCTTGAACTATATTAACATGACAAAATAATCGAATTATGCCGCGACATTGTGTAGCACAACAATACCGAGAAACGATTCATAATGTTAATACTATTGAATACACTAGAGTCTACCTACTGAAACCATCAGAAATGTTTACATTACACGAACAATATTGATAATAAAATTAACTCGTTAGTACTCACCGACGAAGGTTTTTTTAAACTTTGTTCAACAACCTCCCATTGTTCTTTTAAATAGCCAGTTACCACGATTCTTTTCATGATGGCGTTATATTATGGTTAACAAGTTAATAATATTTATTCTCTTTGTAATCTTTAATTACGCGGGTAATTCAGGCTACTGTTAAACAGCCTTTCAATCTCTCCGAATGTTAACGAGCACGCGAACAAACATTTCCTATTGTCTTGCAAATTGTTAAGTACTTTTTACAAAGTGCCGTAACGTTTGTGTAAACCATTAACTAGTTTATAGAAACACTACTTACCTGTACCTCGCGGCTTTACACACTTCTAAGAAAGACATTTGCGTATAACCTTCCTTAAAAATTTGACAAACAAAAAACAAAGAATTTTTAAAATCGGATTGAGGGTTTTCGAGATTTGGGCATTCAAACAAAACTTTTATATTAGGCAGTACTTTAAAAAAAACGTGTGCCACCTACGTTGTGTAAGTGGCACGATAATTTAAAACATCGGTCGATAAAAGTAAATGTTTTGAACTTGCTCTACATGGAGTATGAACTGATCTTAGAAAAGCAAATATTTTTCTAAATTTTCTTAAAACTCTTGACCTTGTGACACGTGACCGTGAGATTTTGCAAAGAAAATTATAGTTTTTCATTGTACGGCAACCACAAGTATTTGATCAATGATAAGGCTTACATTCTTCATTAAGATGAGTGAGATAAGAAACGTCAGCCTGCTCGAGGCTGTCTGCGAAGCTACCCTTGACACCCTCGAGGGGAAGAGGCTTCCTCATTCAATCGATTGACGATCCACCCTCGCCGTCGAACGCGACACAAATAACTATTGACTCAGGTGACTCGACCCCATCGCGACTTCGACAAGGCAAACTTTATCTCCATCTACGAACATATATATGACATCTTTGTTTGAAAGATTTTGGTCCAATTCATAAGACTTTTATTTGATAAAACGTGAACAATTCGACTAGGAGGCAATTATTTTCACAATCAAACGAGTATATTGTTGGTAGACACGTTCAGTTTCATGTTACAATTTATCCGTTTCTATTGGACTAAATCCATCATTTATGTCCAGATCTAGACCGGCATTCTATTGAATACAATGAATGTAGGTGATGTTTCCTTAGATAGTTTCGAGATACGTATAATGGACCGCGCTTTCAGACAGCTTCACATATCTTTGCTGTATATGTGTGTATGGCGGGGTGTATCGCTGCGGTTTAACAAAAGAATCCTGAACTCATTTCACCCTTTGCTAATGACGCGTGTATTCTTGATACTTTATATGTGCGTAAATTTCCGCATCGATCGAGCAAAGATTATGATCTTAATGGATGTAAGGCCAGTAAGCTCGTCAAGTTGCGTGAGATACGCGATTGGAGTTGTATGTAAGTACCTTTACCAGGGAAAGTGCTCACTTTATCTATCTTCACTAACATTATTTGTTACATCATCGTCATATGGTAGTATGTATTAGGTACGTGCTTTTTATTGTTTAATGGTAGTTTGTTGTGTAAGTGATAGTGAAAATATTGTATTGTAGGCGGCTGAACAGGTACATTCCAGGAATATATTCATTTTAAAAATAACGTTCATGATTATATATAGTTCAACTTTTCCTGTTTGATTTTGTAAATAGTTGGATGGTAAGTTTGGCATGGTTTCCTTAACATACCTAACCCACCGGGTAGTAGGCGTGATGTTATGTTATGCTGTGTATAAAGTCATAATAAAAAAAAAGAAGCAGCGGTCCTAAAAGAAGAAGCATGAAAAGCAAATTAAAGTAGGTATATATGGTGGTTTCTGTCCTTAGTCCCAAAAGAAGAATCATTATAAGCAAGTTAAAGTATACAGGGTAAAAGGGACATCAGCGCATAATAATATCTAATAGTATATGATATGAGCTCAGTACATTATCCTGGACAAAATTTATTCCTAAACTTCTGTTTGGTTTAAACCGTATAAGTCCTAGTCAATGAGTATTCAAATGAAAGAAGAGACGCATTTACTTTTTAAGGACAAATTTCATTTATGCTATAAATTATAAAGCAATTATGATTTTGTCATAGTTATATAATAATATATTTTTTTAAAGAATTACGTAAGAATTATCGCAAAAATCCAAAATTGTTTCGAATGAAACTCGACGAATTTTATTATTATGCGCTGGCGACTTCAACTTTCCAGAATATATACAGGAATCATGGTACAAGTAATATACGACGATGGCCCTTCCACTCTGTATTTCCAATGGTTAATTATACCACCAGGCTATAATCAACAGAGTAAATATTAGCAGATGAGTGTGCAAACATATTTTGGCATGTGAAAATTTATACCAAATTATTTTAATTTCTGGTTTTCCGGACATAATCCTTCACATTGTTGTTACGGGCTGATGAATTTCAACAACAAATTTAGTTTCCTTATTATGCTTTTAGCAGTTCTACGCACCTGACGTCAACATATTCTATTCTCAGTAACATTAGCAGACGTTAGCTAGACGTTCTGTAGTTTAACGAGATGCTTTTGGCCAGAACCTCTTCGTAATTTTGTTGGAAGTACAAGTGCGTTACACTATGACCCTGTTGTAGATAGGTAATATTACCATTGACTGTAACACAAAACTGTTTTTTGTATAGTAGTGTTAGAATACGATCGTCACCTTGCAAGTGATACTGCCAATAAATTGTACTAAGACTTCCTGACAAATCTGTCACACACATGTCGGAACAGATTGGCAACCCTTTTAAAGATGGTGGACTAGAATACTTCCTTTAATAAAATTACTACATCTTATAACCTTAAAAGGCAAGGCATAAAGAAGTACAAAGGAAATTTTTATTTTACATTATTCGAAATAAATAACGTCACGTAACTCCTTATTTAGTATGAATATAAAAATGACGCACAGATTTTCGCTATATTTGAATCTCTATAGCTATGAACCTCATCGACTTTTAAAGGTGAAGTTCAGGCAAAAGTTCACGTGGATAAAATACAACGTTTTATGGCTGAGTGGATATAATTGTTTGGCAGGAATATGCTAAATGATCCGTACAAAGAAAAAAATAATACTATAACCTTCATGAAGAATGTGTATTTAAGTGGAACAAGCTGTTGTCAATGTTGTTTGAGTATTAATACTAACAGGTGGTTAGATTAATAAAATAAATAAATAAATTCGGTCAATGCTATTAAGTACTAGATGCAGTTTTAGGTACCTACTAAATGAATAAAATATGAACAAGCATTAGACTCATTTGTTAAAACTCTTCAAGCGATTAAAACAATAAAAAAACACCAGAGAATAATTTAAAGTAAGTAATTAAATTATCTCACGCATTTTTAATCGAATGAAATGTCAGGGATCGAGATAAGGCGAACATGAAATGTGACCAATACCAAAAATGGTTTCGTAAGAGATGCATTAACCTTACACAAGGTGCGTCGAGAACCAGGTGAAAAATGATACAATTATCGCATCTGCCGTGTTTGCTTAATTTATTGAGTCATTCAAATTAAATACCAGAGATTATTCAGTTACAATGGAATCAAAGAGCCAAACTGCATTTTATACAACGCCTCTAAATGTCTGCTTCCACTTGTCCTCATTGTTTTTCAATTACAAATAAAACAAAAGCCTTCTTAGTAACTAGCAGTTGTTTGTTTTAATTTTCCTCGATCCGATGTTCATTTATTAGGTCAAATATAAATTAAATTCTGAACTGAACAAGTTTATAATTATTCAAGAATGCAAATCAAACTAAGATTACGAATGTACAAATTCCTTTTTGATCATCGTTTTAATCGGATTTCACTGTGTATGCATTAGGCATTCATGCATTGAAATACGGTTAACATGTAAATCAATTTATGGACATGCATTGGTGAGTAATATTTCTGTCTGATCTAATTTAAATTTAATTTAAAATAAATGCACAAATAATAAATTTTACAATTATTTACATAAGTTAAAAGTCGAGTAAGAACATTCAGAAAGATACGAATACTCTTACTAAATTAAATTATGTAGCAACGTAAATTATTTTTTTGCTGTTCAAGTAAACGTAATAAACAGAAATAAACGGCCAACGTGTACACACATTTAGCTGAAATTAACTACCGATTACATTAAAAAAATGCTTTCAAGCATGCTCTTGAGCGTTGGGTAGATACGGATAATATTATATGTATGTATAAATGCAAACGCAAATATTTTTTAGGAATAGTTTACTTCTGACTTGTTTAGAGCTTACAGGTGCTTTTTATCGAATACTTTATTTGTATTATATACAGGACTATGGAACTTGGTTTGATTTCATGCATTTATCTTCTGCCTCGTTGGACTAGTGGTCGCGAGGGCGCTGAGCATGAGGTCCCGGATCGGGCAGAGCGTTAAGGAGTTTATCTATTTGGAATTTCTCAGTATCAGCTAGGAGTTTGGGCTGATTCAATCGGCATGACATTTCTGACAGTAGCTGGGGTCTGGTCAATCCCTATGACATTTCTGACAGTATATCTAACTTACCTAGATAAGGATCGTGATAACGTAATAATGACGTGGATTTCGTAGATCGATCTTCGCGCAAGATTCCATGATCCCTGGTTCAAATGTAGTTAAAACACCGAGCTGCTTTTAATGAGTCAGTAAGCGTCTGTGAGACTTCTCCGCTAGCCCAAGGGAGCATCTATAAGAATCTTTCACCCGAATTGAAACAAAATATGTCTCTTCAAACGTACCAAATTAGGTCCTTCGGAGATGAACTAGCTCCTATAACATGGGACTTAAAGTTAACTGACTAAATGTGGGTGGTACACCTTTGCCTAACCCTTCGGGGATAACAGGAGTGATGTTACTGTTATCTTTTTACCAGCCTTTGTCAATTTTGCTACAACTTTTCTCCGTCATGTGCACTATGTGTATGTATGTAGTACTTACCTATTACCCTTTTTTATGTGGTTGATTCAGCTCAAGTTCCCCTTTACTTTAGCACCTCTTGTCACTGACATGTTCATACGTTTAAAGTGACTAGAGCACCCCCTAATGGCTTAAGTCACGAGATTTAGCGTTTCTAGTAAGAAATTATACTGCGCGTAACTCCATACGTATTCTTAGTACCGCGCATAATTAAATTACTGAGACAAATACTCACAAAGATATTATCTTTAGATACCCTGAAGATTGGTTTCTCATTTCAACGTGGATACGTTTTATTGATGACAATTCAAAAAAAATAAATACAATATGGTTTTTTTTTGAATTCCTGGGGAGGAAGGTGAAGGAAAAAAAATATTGAAACCGAGCCGAATAGGTGTCTGCTTATAACGTACGCATTTGGAATTGTAAACTGTTACAAATATCCCCCCTCACACGAAGCTCACTTTCCAAAATAGTGAACCAACCTACGTAAATTTCTAGATCTGATTGGTTCTGACGAGGTCAATGAGACGATATTTACAAGAAAAGAAGCAATAAAGTTGATATTAAAATATTGCAAATATGGTCGGCTTCGTTATAAGAATAGAGCCACCCAACATAAAATCACTCGATGAATCACGCAGTGCGTGTTTTGCCGGAAAAACTCAGTTACGAGCTTGAAGGATTAACAGCCCGAGGGGCTTGGGGGCACGACGTGTAATATTGTGCTAGGACTTTATTAGATTGCTTTTCTCTCGCTTATTTAGAGACACATATAACTACATGACCTTTATTGTCACTTATAATCGATCTAGGTCTCGGAACCCATTTCATACATCATTTCTAATTTCAAAGTTGTCCACCTTAGCTGAGTATTTCTGTTCTATAAGAAGGTTGCGTGTCGATTAGGTCTTGTTTTCACCATTATAGCTACAGTTCAAGGCTATGCTTATTTAGCCATGCCTGGTATGATCGTTAGGCAAATGTTGGCATCAAGCATCCAAGGCCAAGAGCTTTGATTTATTAACGTGAGTCATGGTTATCTGGAAGAGAGACGCAGTAAGTTTTCCAAATGTTAGTATTGCCGCCGATTTTCCAGGAATTCGTCGGGGTGAGGGTAGTTCGGTACGGTGACCCCTCTATCCCTCGCCGTCTGCAACGTAGATGCCTATCTACGTGGGGTATGGGTAGTGAAGTAAAACTTTCGGGGTACATATCTTACGACTTTTATTGCCGCATACCATTGCAGGAAATCCATAAAAATTGGGGTTGCTCTCTAGATTTCCAATGCAAAATCTTGTGCAAAGTTTAACTCGGTCTGGTTGCTTCGCTTTTAAATGCAGATGAAATGATACCTAAAAAGAGTTTATCCGAAAATATACTTAAATACATCATTCTGAAATTACTACCAACGATTTATAAATTTAAACCGGCTGTCGAGAACATTGGAGGCCCCTTCGCAGATGAGATGGGCAGGCAGGCGTCACGTCAGCACGGGGGCGAGACGGGCCCGTGCGTGCCCGAGCAGCAAAATTAATTTCATTCCCTTCCCTACACCCATTAAAACGTCTAAGTAATGACGCATTAACTTGAATTACTACACTTTTTGATATTAAACTCCCGTCGTTTTAGGGTTTTAGAACATTTTGTGCAACGATACAATGGCTTTCGCTAAGCTTTTTATTGTGATTTTTGAGATAAAAAGTGTAGACTGTTATGTGGAAATAAAGGAGCGTAGAGCTTAAAACAATGACTTCCTTTGTTTCTGATAACGCTTTCATAGTCGTGTTCTCCATAACATATTAAATAAGAGGGGTCGTATCCGTAGAAATCAATTACATGTCTGACATGCCATCAAATTATTGTTCACAGAGTTTCTAACATTATGCATGCATTGTATACGTACTCTATCTGGTTACAGTCCATAAACATGATATTGTATGTGGAAAAACCAACACAAAAGACATAGAAGTTGATAATGTTATTTTCCAATTTCCTTTCGAACGTACATCACCCTACTGCCATTGCTATCTTTACAGATTGAGCTACGTGTGTTTGCACTAACATGTGCACGAATCGCGAGTCCGATATCACTTTCAATCGAAGTGTTGTCCACATGAATAAGAAATAAGAGTTTCCTTTCTGCAGACAATAAATCGCGGACGCCGATGTGGCGCGCTGTACGCACGCCTGGCGCGTCGCCAACTTTTCCTTGCAATTTTACTGCGCGCCCGGTTCGATACACGGACATTTTGCAGTCGGCATTCTAGACGAAGATGGCAATAACCTATCAGTTTTATTGCTTCTACCACTAACTGAGATTTACTCGTCCTTTACACGAATCGTTACTTCTTCCTCAGCTGATCCTTTGAAGTTGACGTTGAATAAAAAACATTTCTATTAGCTATTCAAATGCCGTTTGATGGATGACTTCTTAGCGTCGTTCGTGAGAGTACTTACCATACAAAATTCATAGACGGACTTCCTACTAACGCTTGGAATTGAATGTTTATTCAAATCGTGATATAAATGTTAGAATCTGCATATTGTTATTTCGTAGTAATAATAAACGCGCTTGGGGTTCACGACCTAGTTCACTTCTACAAAAGCCTTTTAAAATGTGTTGTAATGTGGAGCAAGGCTTAATTTAATATACGAACGTAAGTACTTATAAATGTAAACATACCCATATTGTGGGAAGAATTGAAGACCAGTGAATGGTGTTAAGTATTGAAGCTCGATGTCCTCGGGGAACTCACTCACCTATGTGTATGGAAAGTGATCGTTTTGATAACTGGTAAGTCGGTTGCTTCGTAAAAACCAAAGCATTGTGTTGTCAACGGTATGCATCGTAATGCGCACCGGAGCGCAAACACAATGCTACTTAAATGACTTTATTATTACTGGTACCTCCAATTACTATCTCATATAAGTTAAAAATCTTAGTAAAAAATAATAGTCAACTAGGCATTAAATGTTTATTGTTAAAGTATGATAAATAACAGAGGCTTAAGATCTAAAATATAGTCTACTTAAGTTACAGTGATTTAGTTTAAGTAATTCATTGTACTTAGTAAGTTAACTGGATTATAACGCTCCGGCCTTTACAGTTAAAGGTTAATCGTTGGCTATTGAATTCCAGTAACCGTAAAAAATGGCTGAAGCGAAAATTCTCTTTAGAGACTGCAAAAAACATTAGCAAATATTCAAAAATGATATTTAAAGAGAGAGTAGTAGGTATGTACTACGTATTGGTCTAATAATATCACGAAAGAATTCGATGCCGCACGTTCAGGTTCAGTATAATGATGGAAAACAGATCGTCTCGGTGTTGAGTGTCTGACAGCTCTTATTATTATGTGCGAACCTCTCGAGTGGGTTCAGAAACCGTAATACGAGAAGCAAAAAATATATAGCTACAAGTTGCCCAGAGGCCCATCGGGTTATGTTGGAACTATCCGATATAATGATACCTATTTTGCGCGAACCGAGCAATCTGTAGCAACATCTAATTTGATGTCGCGATGTAATACCGGTTGACAACCACTTGGAGGCATATTTAGTATAATAGTACCTATATGCAGTAAAGTACAATTGTTATGTGCTTAGATAACTCAAGTTTATTAACATCCTTTGTGACTGCGCTATGTTTGATGACATTATAGACATAGATAATAACTTTGTATTTTAAGCATGTGACACATTCGAGATTCCAACAGACGCATCTAATTGTGTCATCTTAACGTCTAGTAGTCTTAAATGCAGACAATTTCCCTCATGTAAATTGTACAGATGCTAAGTAAAGAGAGTACTTCACAGCTACGATACATTTTGTTAATATGGAGTCACGGACGGACAAGCGCCAGAGCATAAAGTTTGATTCATTCATACATCAACCTACATTAGCAGGGTGAGACAAAACATGCTAAGATAATTTACAACAACCTGCGAGATACGGAATGAAAACAATTAAATCTATAAGAGCTACGATTCGCAAAAAATATAAGCAGATAGTCTGATGAAACTTTTCTGCCACAACTCGTAGAGGACAATATCAGTGGAACTGAAGAAATGATCAGCCCAATCCTCTGCTATTTACCGAAGTCAAAAAACTAAAGAATAGTCAAGGAGAGAGCTTACAACCAATTGCAAAATTTAACACTAATCTGCAAGATGTAGAATGGAAACAATTCAATCTATAGCAGTAGTGATAAAGAACACGTAAAATGTTCTTGAATAAACGATGGACTTAAGAAAAATTTTGTGCACCTATAACTTGAAAAGAATAAAATTAGTAGGCCTGAGACAAGGACATCATATCATATGCCTAACTAGATAGATCCTTACCCAAAAATCGAGTTGACGTCATTGTATTTATTTGAATCTAACAACAAAATGTGCACTGAACTTGCAACCGATTCACCAACGAGTGCAAGCATGTCGACATAAATAATGGAGAAACAACATCTTATATTCTTTATTTCCGCTGCAACACATCCTTCCTCAGCTCAAGAGCATTACATCGATAAAGTTTGAGAAGTGGGACTGTTGCTGTGCCAGGTCTCCTCAATAATAAAACATCCGTCGGTGTTATCAGTTCCGGCTTCGATGCGATTTCTCTGCCGCTGCCGTGAGCACTGAGCCTAACTTATTTTCCTGTCTGTGGATTTTAAGAGAACAATACTGGTTTCAGGGTTGATCCACATTGAGGAGATACGATCGGTGCGGATGTTGAAACTGCTGGCATTTCCGGAAACAGATGATAATTGGATTTTAGAGAAAATAAAAATAGCATTGTTATTTAATGTTTTCAAAGTTTATTTTTGGTAGAATGCTGCTGGGTATAGAAAAATTGGCTTCAAGTCATTGAGTCAATTTATTTCCAACAGGATTTCAATTTGTGCCAGCACAGTTCTCGCAACCAGTTAACGAAATTCGCAGCTGCAGTGTGTTTTTAATTATTGCATCAGTATCAAAGCGTTCCATTTAAAAGAGTAATGAAATAGATCTGATCGTTACTTCCTAGAACTAGCACTACGTTACGTTCTAGTACAAACTACAAAGAGTATCGTAATACACCTGGTCCTTGTACAATAGTTGCGGATGCCAAGCGGTGGCAGGGTGGTCTGCCAACCGGTGACGCCGCGGGGCGCCAATGAGCCATGCTTATTTTAGCATACAATAGCTGCCTAATGTTAGAGCATTTGTGACAGGAGCAATGTTGTTGTTTAGGGGAAAACAAAATAGAATCGACTGTACGGGAATAACGTGCGGTTATACTTGTACAATTTTAAATAAATATGTACATTAAAATCGCTTTTGTTTACTGTAACAATATAATTTGATGTACATAATTTATGAGTATTCTGATTGAAATTATTGTTCACAGATTAAGTTGTTGAAATAATTCACACATTTCGCAGAGCTTTCAGTCCAAACAAATTTGTACTAAATTCCCAAAATATGCCACAACATGTGAATTATGTCTGCCGGTCTATTTATAAATCCAATTTGCAGAAATTTGGCACTCCAGGCTGACAGAGGAATGCGTGTCCAAAACAGTGTTTTTTATAGCGACAAACATACCTATAGATATGCAGTATATTCCATTAAATTTATAGTGGATACTCATAACTTTATGTTGTATGGTTGGAGTCATGAATAATTTGACATACCATTTATGATGGGACGTTATTCAGCCGCTATATGCGGACAGCTGAATCATCCGAAATGAGATCAGTGTCTAATCGTATACTTATCATAAATTAAGACTTACTTTTAGGGCAAATTCCATATATGTAAACGAGATTATAATCAAAGGGGAAGGAATGTGTGTCACTGTCGACTGCTTGTTATTCTTCAAGTATGAGATGGCGGATAATTTGAATGAAAAAAAACTGTAGAATGAGTAAATTGAACATCGCATATACAGGGTGTAAAAAGACCAATCACATAGCCGATAACTACACGTTCTGTACACATTAAATAAAATAACTTTGACCAAAAACTATTGCTGGGAAAGGAACTCTTTTTGTTCATCTTAAAAAAGAGATGTTTTTATTGCGCGCAATGAAAAGCGTGCAATTTTGGATCAGCTGAGCGTACGGCCGGCCGTGGCCACTTGCGTTTGGTCGTTGAACCGACCGCACACTTGTGTTTAGTACTCATTGCATTTTTTTAACTTTGTTTTGTAAAGTTTTGAAATTGTTTGGAATTGATAATTTTGATAATGTTTGTTTGGAAGAAAGTTTACTTATGATACTTGAAATACGATTTTGAAAAAAGACGAAACAAATTATTTCACTTTGATTTTTTCAGAACCAGTGAATTCACAGATATGTTCTAGGAGAAAAAAACTATCCTAGTGATGGGTAGAATATGTAGTTTTCGTTTACGTTAAGGATCTTTTAACACGCTGTAAATACTCGTATTAGTAAAGTATACTTTGCATCGAAGAAGGGATTTGTGGCTAATTAATTACAGCCGCACGGGTCGATGGTAGGTTAAGCTTAGTTTTTCCGAGAAACTAACCATAACCATGGAGTGTCTATATCCTCTTATACACTAACTGGGTTGTGACATTCAGCTATACCGATTAAACTGGAAGTCGATGCCAATATAAAGCCTAAGCAGATGACTCCGCTCCTCTCTTGTGAAACAAATAAGTTTCAAAAAGTAGAACAAAGATCCCGAACACGTTTATGGAACGATGTTGAGTATGTTCGAATAAATCTTTCTGCTACTAAATTTCTTTTATCGGAAACCACTTAGTGTCGGAAAGCTTTTTGGTGCGTTATTTCAACAGCTATTTTGCCTTGTTGGTCTAATAGTTACGAGTCATACGACTCAGCATAACGTCCTGCATTCGTTTCTCAGGCTTTCTTGGGTTTTTACTGACTGGACCCTAGGATGTGGTGAAGAGCGGGTGATTTTAGGGACTGTCTTTAGTAGTTTTTGACGTGCGTGACAGTGCTAAGTCTCAGCCTAACTTCATTCAGTGAGTTTTGATTTGATTGACTGGATTTTATTTGAGCCCGGAGTCTCGAATTGTGCCAAGTTGCATGGCAATACAGGCTTATCCTGGTGCACATAACTGACCAAATGTGGGTGTACAATTTCCATATATAAGTACTTACGCTAATAAGCGAGATGTTATGTATATCTAATTGTACAGTATGAAGACGCTACCATACAGCAATTGCTAAAACTATAACTTTGGTGAGGTAGGCCATTAATCTCACTTATGCAGTAGATTTTGCAGGTACTTAGTTACACGGTAGATTTAGATTACCGCAGTAAGCAGGATTAAGTGGTTTGATAGGGTAACTATTAACACCATTCTCAACACTAATTGCTTCAAAGGAAAAACCACTTTTCCGTGCCTGGTACGACGCATTACATAAACAAGCACGCGGTTGCGATTTTGTTATTATAGCAAAAAGACTATGTTAATCTAACTTTGGAAGGAAACTACAAAGTATTGAATGACAAAGTTCCTATTTACACATACAAAATATTGTAACCACTTAGCTTGACTATTCTACGGTCTATTTTCACGTTCTTTTCGACATCGACCAATATCAGCTAAACGCTGATTTATATCTATGGAATGGTAAAACCAAAATTACATAAATAAATTACGAAATGTATTTCAAAAATCCATTTATAATTAGCGATGAAGAATTTATTAACATGTATAATCACATTATGGCAGCGGAAATACAAATTGCTTTCGAAACCAGCTGGATAAGTCAATCAACGTCTACGGCTGATACTTGATAGACTAGTAAAAGATTTCCTATGCTTACTCCTTTCTTTTGCCTTGTAGGATTAACACGTCTCTGGCTCTAGAAATAACTGCTTAGTAATCTAGCTTCTCATAAAATAAATTGCTCATATAAAATGTAATGTGAATGTCATCTTAACTAGCGGCGGTTCAGTTTCATATAGAAATACACTCGTGTATGATCTTGAGATAGCAATTGACCATTGATACATGTTTGTTAATTAAATCGAAACTATCGATCTCGCCCCCTGCTGCCTACCTACTAAGACAGTTTCAGAACAGTAATACAACGAAAAAAAGTAAGAAAATAAATTCGTTTAAATCGTCATTGCGTTATAGGTACAGCGAAGATCGATGATCACCTAATTAAAGCCCAGAGATACTTACAGCAAAATTCCAATATGAGGTTACGCATTATTAGATAAGTTAATAATGCGTAACCAGTGGATTTTCTCTTTCTTTTACTTAGATCTGGCTGAATGTATTGATTATACTTTTCTTGCTTAATGTTTTCATTTACATACATAACATCACGCCTTGTAATCCCTAAAAGTTTAGGCAGAGGAGTAGCTGTAGTATTGACACCCACATTACGCCAGCTAAGTATGTTTAAATCCCTTATAATAGTGGGCGAGCCTATTGCTATCAATCTGGTACAAATCCAGACTCTGGGCTGCTCCTGAGAAATACAAGATACCAGATACCAGATAACTCAATAACGTTTTGCCCGAGCAGGGATCCGAAACCGGCACCCTATGTTCAACAGTAGCGTTTGCGACCAGTAGTCCAACGAGTCAGTCAAATGACTTCAAACTCTGACATTAACCCCGCGAATGACATTATTAACGTACTTATTAATCAAACAAATATGTTTGAAAAAAGTTAAATATCATTGCAACGTGTGTTAGTTTCTTATTAATACAATTACGACGTTGTTATTAACCTCTCGGTCGGTTGACTAAGTATAAAAAAGGAGTGCTTAAACATGGACTAGGTATTACCAGCTAGTATCAGCGTTCGAGATAAAACCTTATTGTTCGTATAAATTCCTGTGAGATGAATAATTAGTGCTCTAGGTAAGAATTATGAATAGTTAGATGTTATCGTAGTTTTAATGTTATACGAACTTAAGGGGATAAATTCCGGATTAAAAATAAAATTGGCGTACTTCGAACATTTTTTCTGAGTATCTGTTATTGCTATAAATCCCGAAAAAATATACAAAGTTAGTTACATGTCTATGTAAATTATAGTATTATGTTCCTATACAGCAAAGAATAAAAAGAATAGAATTTTTAAAGAATTTAAATATAATTATCTAAAGTACAAATATAGTACAAAGTGTTGGGCGATTATAATTTTTCTCCTTGTTCCCAAAAAAACATTGAATTCAACCTCAGTTTGATAAATAAGTAAAACGTCCCTCTAATAATAGTGAGTGTGACGCGTATTTTTCTATAATCCCAAACAACGGCTTGATGCCTTAACATGGAAGTCAAATTAGACAGCATATTTTTAACAAAGGATGTATGTTGATTATGCTTTACGTGGCTAATTAGCTTTGCCTGAAGTTATTTGCAAGACATATGGCACATTAAGGTCTTTGTAAAATACAGTGATCGTCATACATCAGTGGCATGCATAAATAATTAGATATGAAAATGGAAAACTAATAATATAGAAGAAAAAAGATGAAACGTTGTAAATATATCTTTTGGTATTTTCTTTTGCCACTCATACCAGCTGCGACAATGACACCCAATGAGATGTCAAATCAGTCGGGATGACTCAGTGTTGAGTGAAAAATAAGCCAAAACGACACATGTTGAAATATTAAGTAGCTCTCATGAGCTTGCTTTAGTTTTATTTACTTTTGAAACTTTTAATCTTTACAATACATTTTGATAAAGAATGCGGTCGAGAATTTCCATGAAGGAATGACAAAATTTCTAATATGTTTCGATGGGCCGGTTCCCGTGTTCTAAGTTTGGTGAATGGTCACCTATTATAGATATACTTGCGCAATGAACAGCTGTGCCAAGCCATTGTTTGTCGTTAATACTGCTGAATAGAAAGGGATACTAAGTCATTAGAATCGCGAGCGTTTTAACGTTTGGAATTCCTTGTATGGGTCAACGTTTTAAAACTGAAGATTATAGATGTTGCATGTCGATAGGAAACATTTGAATGTTGCCTATAAACTCTAGGTTGTTTTTATTTTTATTGATAGGCAGGCGTTTGATCACTATCTCACCTGATGGTAAGCGATGATGTGGTCGACGATGAAGACGCCTGCCTAGAAGCAACCTCTTGACTAAAATACCCCTAGGTTGCAGCTATCAGGAAATACCGACTCCAGCAGCTGTACGCACAATGAATGTGTTCCCAAAACGCGTCTGGACATATGCGATCAAGAGCTGCAAAGCTAAAAATCACTACTTACCGTTTTATTTCTCGCACTGTTCTACCACTAATTACACCCTTTAGCTTGTCTATTAACGGCAACCTGTGAGAGGATGTTTGCTGTAAAAAAACTGGGCTTAATTATCGTTAATGGATGTGTTTCGACACTCTCCCGGTCTGTTTGGCGTCGCGTTGCGGACCATGTCAGTGTAATCACTAATAATGACGTCACGTCACCACCACACTACTTTAATTGACACCAAAACCGTTTTATTAACGCCATCTTTGGGTACATCGGATATCGATAAGTGTGCGCCAAATTCGTAGACGGAAGTGTTTCGATTGGTGCACACATAACTAAGTATTCGTTTTTTTTAAATTGCTGTTCTTTTGTTTTTCACGCTCGAAATGACTAACTAAACAGAAGGCAGCTATGTGGTTATAATCTCCAATCGTACGGTCACAACAGCCGACAAAAGGTCGCTTGAAGCTGTTCAAAATGTAAAAAAATCCTAACCAACTATTCCAAAAGATGAAAAGTGCTTTATCATCATAACTGCTTATACCGTTACAAATAATACACTCCGTTGTACTGTACGCATGTAAAGGATGTTCAAAAACAAATACAAGACAAATTGGCAACTGTTAAAGCCTTGTATGGTAAACTCAATATATCATTGTGACGTTTGACTGTACCCATTTTTCAGCGTTGACACTTACAACTTATATTTTTTTTTTTTTTTTTTTTTTTAAATATTATAAACTAGTACTTGACTGCAATCCCACCTGATGGTAAGCAGTGATGCAATCGTTGATGGTGAGGCGCACTAGTTTATTAGGAGCCTATTCACTCTTGCCTTGAAGACACCCAAATTATAATCGGACGGGAAGACCGCAGCAGGCAAATTGTTCCAGTCCCTTGATGTACGTGGTATAAACGACGAGGCGAACCGCTTGGTCCGGGTCGTAGAGGTTTCAACAACATAAGGGTGGATACTCGCCGTACGTCGGCTTGTCCGATGGTAGAAGTGAGATGGTGGAATCGAATCATGTAATTCCTGCGCACACTCTCCAAAATGCATCCTGTAAAACACCGAAAGGCTGGCTATCCTTCGCCTGTGCTCAAGACTCTGTAGATTGGACTCAACCAGATCTGGATCACCAATTAGTCTCTTCGCACGCCTTTCCACCGAGTCCAAAGCTGCCAGGTGGCATTTTGCAGCACCGGCCCATATATTTCAAGATAAGAAGGTACATGATGTACGGATTTTTAACAAGACAGAGAAAGGAAAATAATTGCAAATTCATCTTCACTTTCAGTACCTACCTATTGACTTCACTCATGTTTTTATTTTTTTTACTTTAAACGGTGAAAGAGATATCTAATAGGCCTACAGAGAAAAGAACATGAAGAAATAGCATATTTTTCCTAGTTTCTATATGTCATTCTTCTTATGTTTTTTTCAAGCAAACTGTAGGAAACATGATATTGAAGTAATACAGTGAGACTATTAATGGAAGAAAGTAATTATTTTATACTACAATTGATATTCTGTAACATGCAAATACTTAATGAAAGTATCACGATATTTCACACTTTAAAACATCAGAAAAAAAAGTTGAAAAAGAAAAATATAATTTGCATAAACTTATGGTGGGTATCAGGTGGTGCATCCAAGACTTTTACATCCTTTCGAAGAATCGATTTGATTTTTAGATTAACGTGTTAATTTTAGCATAATCAATCGTATTGCCTATGGCAAATACAACATCGACCTCGGAAGAAAGCTGTTGTGTTTACATACGAGTGTGAGGGTTTTTATTAAATTATGCCACTTTAAGTATCACTGGCCGTCAGCCAATTTTCTATGCTACTGCAGATATTCGATATGCTACCATAAACTAAACTATGAAAAGATCTTTACATCTTTCTATTAAACCTCGTTCTCAATCTGGATTGGGTAGAACTATTGGTTTGGTTCTTCGTCTCTTTCCATTACTTAGTTAATATAAAAAACAAAAGAAAGTTTTATAGAACGCAAATCGGATGTTTGCCGTTCATTATACCTACATGTAATATCCACTTGAGTCAATCGATCGCCTACCTACCTGCCAACATATTTTATATACCTAGATATTACAGTCAAATAATTAATTAGCTGGACTTTAGTAGAAAGTCACATATCGATCAATTTGAAAAGAATTTAAGATCTCTTTCTATGTCGGACTTCAGAACTGGCCTGTTTTTCTTGCTGTCTGTACGATTAAACCGTATTCTAGGAAACTATTTTGATCTTTATAGCGATAATTTGGCACAACTATTTTTAGTTGCTACCGCATCAGAAAAAGTTGATCTAGATAAAGAAAATTTGAACTAACTAAAATAATTGAAGCAGAATAGAATAAACGGAACAACAAAGTGGTTAGACCCACTCTGAGGATTAAATAGTTTTATGAAAGTGGAGTGTCATCATCTTCATCTGCCAAACCTTTTCCCAAATATGTGAGGATCGGCTTCCAGTCTAACTGGATGCACTTAAACACTACCACTTCACCTGGAGTCTAATTTGAATCTATATAGGGTGACTGGTAATTAGTGACCGATACTTAAACTCGTGATTGTACACATGAACACGAATAACTTTCCCTAAGAAACTTTTTTAACTTTCAATTAATTCAATTAAGTCAGTACTGCACAACGGGAGCGGTGGGGGTTGCGGGGGAGCGTGTGACGCTACTACTAGTAGATTTTGCCCTTACCGAAGTCAGACTATCAGCTGACCGATCACAGGCGCGCGCGCGGGTATTTCAAACAGCGATTTGTTATTTTATTGTGTTATAAGTTATTGTGTTTAAAAAAAAAGTTTCTTTGGGAAAGTTTATTGAAATCATGAATACAACCACGTGTTTAAGTATCGGTCACTAATTACCAGTCACCCTATATAGATTCAAATATAGACTCCAGGTGAAGTGGTAGTGTTTAAGTGCATCCAGTTAGACTGGAAGCCGATCCTCACATATTTGGGAAAAGGTTTGTCAGATGATGATGATGACTATCTACTTTCATAAAACTATTTATAACATTAACTATTCTATATTTGAATTCTACGACTAAGCTTGAATGCCAGTGTTTCGGCCTTCTGTCTATCTGTAACGAATGTCAAACATCTACAAATTACATCCTGGACAAACTATCTAACTGAACATACATTCCGGGGCACAGAAGGTTCAAATTCATATTCTGTATTGCGAACTAAGTGTACAGAAAAGAAGTTCTAGATGTTTTCGTCTGTAAGGCGATTAACACACGGCACCGTGCACCGAGGTGGTTCTGAAGGTCTGCTGCCCCTTTCGACGGCGCGGTCGGGTGGTGTACCTACGTGTGTTAGGCATCAACGGATTTATTAGAGGCCAATGCGACATGAGATCCGTTTCACCGCCTACTGCGGCGGTGCGCGGTGCAGTGTGTTTAATTGCCTAATTTATTAGGCAATTAAGCACACTGCACCGCGCACCTGGTTACCCATCTATTGAGCGTTCACAGCCAGAGTAGCTTAACCTTCGATAGACTTGAGCAGCCATTGTCTAGGTATTATTTAAACACGAGGCCCGCATAAGAAGTAATAGATCTTATAATTAGCTGTTTTAACTTATAATTCCACAACGGCTGCCAACTCTTATCCTGGGCGTGTCCGCCATACTTTCAACTGGTTTCAAGAAAGAAATAAAGATGACATTAAGACTCTGGATTCTCGGAGTCATAAACATTATATATGCGAACAAAATGAAGTCATAAAAAGTTGTACGTAGCAATTTATCTAATACTTATCTACAAGTGAATGTCGGATAGGAGGAAAATAAAATAAGGAAGCTTTAAGACCTTACACTTCCTACCAATTAGGTATCTCTCAGGCAGTAAACCATAAAATAATTTATGGTATCCGACTACGTTTTAAACGTATTATTATTATCTAGATTTCTTACCTTTATTACTTAGTTTGATCTGGCATAGATATAAAATAAACGCATTAGATTCGGTTTCAATCGTGTGGTAATTTGAAACGAATGCATTGAAACAAATGAAACTCGAGAATTGGACCAACAATCTTAATTTTTACGCAGAAATAAAGTTACGAATTTTTGGTTTCGTGTTGCCGTCTATTAAGAAAAAGACGAACAATCACATTTTTATATGGATTTAAATTACTTTGTAAAAAATATCCTAAACCATCTAGCTAAATGTAACCAACACCATTGTCATGTGTATGTACCCATAACAGCGACAAGCGGCGATTCCCACAGTACAATGATACTTGTTGAGTGTAAACTAACAATATATGTATATTTGCTTGTGTGGAAATGATTATTACCGTGACCTAACAATTGAGCAGTTTGTGAATTGTGAATAACACTCAGCTCCGTGAGGCAAAAACTGAGCGGCCATGAGGCGTTTGTTTCCTAGTGTTTTTGCAGTGGCCTGCCGCGCCGACCGTCGACCGACCGACGACCGCGGTCATGCCGCACTCGACCGGGGGGCGTATCGATTTGGATGCACGACTCGCAAAGTTTCATGTTTAGTATGAATTTACATATCCTCGGGGTAGGTTACACTTACAAATAATGTGGTATCTACACATATTCGGGTTTAAACGAAAGCGGATAAGCTTTCGGCTTTGCAATGAATAAATTATTGTTTAGGTAACACACTTTCATAAATAGCTTCTTTCTTTTTGATCTAGTTTATAAATATGACACCGTGATTATAGATGATTTGCAATGTAGGTCGTATTAAATCTCAGAGAGAATCACTGCTTGGCTGTCTGCCCCATGCTTTATGAAGCAAATAGTATTAAATCAAGTGCCAAGGTTAAGACACTTTGTTATTAATAAATTTTATGACGACACAGACATCCCGTTGCATCTAAATATTATAAAATAAATATAATTATGCTAAAATTGACACTTATTAATTATCGATCCTTACTACATTCATAGACCAAGACTCCAAGCACCTGTCTTTCTTGGAAAGTCATTAAAAGGAGAGAGCTAGCCGCCGTGACACGTCAAAGAGCATTCTATAAGGGGAGACAGGTGATAACGTAAGTCTGGTTCTAGCTAGCGAGCTATCGACATCATTGTACCGATAAAAAGTTATCCATACGACTTTCTAGTGACATTGCATCGCACGTCTCTATTCATAATAAAGCACTTAATCATAAACACAACGGCAACAGCTATGGCATTCTCGATTTCGAAATATTAACGCCATTTACTTTAAGAAACTCACTTAAAAAAAAGTAACAAATCGCTTGGGTTTCAACGCTATCTAAACATGGGTTTCCGACTCCGAGAGCTTAGTAGGTCGCATAAAAACAAGTTTTACTATTTGCAAAAAAAACATCGAGAAATTCATCCGGACACTGATGTAACTAACTGTACCTACCTTGAACGATGTCCTCAATCATCAGGGAAAGCGGTTTGTATTCATAAATCAACGTAACGTAAAAGCAAATACTTACAAATAAAAAATACAAATACATATATTATGATTTCAATATCCGGAAACATAAGCTGGCAATTAAAATGAGAGTTTTTAAAAGTCTAGGTCATCTATTCTTATCCGAGCAAAGTACCTAGACTGTATGTCAACAAGTACCTACATGTGAGTCATATCGGGTCACATGTTAGAGGAAATAAGCCAATAGAATTATCGTCTTCGACTTGAGCATTCAGTCATATTTCCAGTTCCCATTGGGGGTCCAAATAACATGTGCTCTCAGTGCTCTGTGCTCACATACGAAATAACCTTTTGTATTTATACGGCTTTCGCTGGATGGAATACAATGGACGACCAGTGACACCCACAGTGGAAAGTGCCTACTGTCACAGTAACCACTCTGGCCTATGTATGACAAGGCGAAAGTTAAACTTTTTGTTTGCAGTTTCCTTCAAAAGGCCCCCGGGTCGATATTTACATAGGACGCGACATAGCTCGGATCCATCGTGATTTTTATCGGCTACTTTATGTGGGCCGAGACTTACATTTTAGTTTTGCAATCTCGCAGTATTGAATTCTTAGCTGTAAGCCTTGTGTCGTACCTACTTATTCGTTCTAAATATCGTCTTTCTCCTTTATTTGGACCTAGTTTCGACCTTCGACAAGTATGCATGACATGTTTTCATTATAATTCGAGTCTACGTCTATACGATATTACTGTCGAATTTATTGCATTGCAAATGAGGTGTTCAATGTTCATTATTATTTCAATCATTTTCGCACATGATATTGTTGCTCAATGGTACAAAAACGGCCTATTGTCAAAAGTGACTGGGATGTGGGTTAAACAATGGCGTTGCAGATCATTAGAATTGGCAGGTATTGTGCAGGGAAGTCGATATCAAGTCACAGTCACACTTAGCGGACCATTGATACGCAATTGAAGAATACTATAATGGATGCAGCAGATAATAGTTACATCGTCACGGGTCCATCGCTAACAGCTTGAAATGACATAACAAGGAGCTTTGCAGGGCTAAGTAGTAATATCATTATTTTTGTACATATCAGAATGTCAAGATTGTGGTTTTTTTTTTGCCTACACATGAGTTAATAGAAGATATCAAGAAGGATGTATACAAGAACAATAATCAAGTAGTCATGTTTACCTTAGCGTACAAATATTTAAATGATGTAGAAGAACATGCGTTAAAATTGTAAAATTTTTCGTTTTTTATGGGTAGAGATTAAACAGTGAATTGTCATAAAAAATAAGTCTTCATAGTTATTGATGAGCTCTGAAAAAGATTGGTAGAGTAATTATTGGTTTTGCAATCAACAAACTTATATTCATAGAACTATGATTGTTTAACCAAGGTTGTTGGTATTTTGCAAACGCATCACGATTCACGAGTATGATATTATAATGCTATTATTCAAAACAATTTACGAATGGCGTCACCAAAGAACTTTCATTTCGTAATTATCTATAACCATTTGCATCGCTGCAATGGCTTTGAAAACCACATAAATTCTAGTGGTTGAAATTGAAGAAACCGCTAATATTTAGAAGATCACCATCATTTAGGCCAAGAATTTTCATACTAAAACACGATTACAATCCAAGATATAATATAATGCTCTAACAGATAGCTGGTAACATTTTAAAGGTCTTATTTTACACTGTTGACAGTATTTAAAGAGGTATTGATTTCCGATTCTGATTTACGTCAGCGGCATTTCTATCGCTATCATCTTCCTCTTATCACTTGTTTGTATGTTTGTATTTCTCACGATAAACAATCGACCGATAACATCGAACCTATTTCGTGCTCAAGATTCAGAGCATGCAATAAGTATGCGGACTCAGTATCTATGACTGTATCAATGAATATAAAGCTGTGTACAATGTCTGTCCGGATGGCGAGGCGACGTCCTCGGCGCCCGCGCACAATAGTCCCCTGTTCATCTGCAGCCCGCATCACGCATGCGCCTTTTTAATTGCTGATGGCTCTTAAATTACTTATGTCAGTAGTGCCATTGATAACATCAGTGTTTTATTAAACAGCAGTCGTTTATGAGAAAAGTTTAGAGCTAGTTGGTTGTCTATGATGTGAATAAAAAACAGTGGTTGATTCTTTATAGCGGTTGACACGCATTGGATATTATTTTGTTTCCGGCAAACGCGTCCTTTTCATTGTTTAGTGTTTGTTTAGTTGGTTAAAAAAAAGAAAAATCCAAAAATCAGTCTCTTTGATCAAAGCTCTTAATTCGTGGGATGTGTTTTATTTGCAGATCTTCTATGAAGGAGCCCGTAGTCTAGATCTATGAATTGTAATAAGTTCGCTCCCTATTACATGCTTCTCAAATATGGCCTAAGAAGCAAAATAGTGATGTACCATAGTGACACCTCTATGAGTATTTAAACTCTCCGTAGATGACGAGACAAGCATGATGTTTTTTGTTTTATGTAACTTGAAAAAGCAAGCTTCGAAATTTGAATACGTCTTTTCAAACGAAGGCCCTTTTTTAAACGAGCTAATGTCAACATTTTCCTATCTTTGCCAAGTTATAGTCCTATATCCATTAATAATTTCAAAACTGGGGCACGAGCGTGAACGTAAACTTATCATTTTGTTTACACTACCAATTCTTATCAACAGCCCTGATCACTATAAAGTATCAACAAGTACATTGTGTTGGTATCAAATAAGGGACAAAGGCATTAAGACGTGATACTATAAAGCATGATTATAGCAACAAGTACAAACTTCCTTAGTCTTTAGTGTCGAGTTAAGTACACCTTTACATGGTTCATGCTCTGCTGCGGGTCACATTCAGTAAATCTTCTTGCGTCATATTATTCCGGACGGAACTTCAGCCCTTATGTGTAAAAAGATTAGCTTTATAATTGCGTATCAACGTGTTGGAACTGCGATGTACGAGCGAGGTGAGCAAGTAGGACACAAAGGAGAGTGTCCTTCAACATTAGTAGTTTCCAGACGAAGGATATGCTTCGTGACTTTTCATTTCAGTCGTCATCCAGACTGTCACCGCGGTTGTATGTTAATTACTTAATTTTCCTCGTTTTGTGCTAGTTTGTAACAATTTAGCTAGTCAACATTTTTAGTTATAACTTTTTATTAGTAAAGTTTTTTGAAGGTGAAATTATTTTTAATAATAAGTAAACTAATCGCATCAGTTTCGCACGTGAGTATCTGTTTTGTAGATATTTTGATGAAGGACAATGATCGCGTAATGTTAGATACAAAGAATAGCTTAATTATCTACTGGAAACAAATTGTTTTGAAACTACAGATTTTTCGCATGAATATAAACTTGTCTCAGGCAGTTGATTTTCCTAACTTGATTTTTAAATGATAAGTCCATAATTAAGTTTATGAAGTTTTATTATTTAGTTTACTAAAATTGTTTGTCATAAATTAATTAAGTGACATAAACAGAACGCAATGTAGATAAATACAGCCCTGTTTATTAGAACTAAAAACATCAAACGCCCAAAGTATTTGTGCTCCTAAACTAAATTATTAATTTCTCCTCGCTCCTTATTTCAAATTATTAGCATAACAAAGTAAAATTATAATTTATTAGCGAGCTAAAGTGCTAATTTAGCTATCGGCGGCCATTATGTAAGATCCGTAAGTGATATTATATAAGAATCGGAAGCCTACTCGTGCTCACGATGATTCTCTGAATATCAACGACATTATCAATTCGACAACGGTTGGATTAACATATTTGATGGCAAATCCTTACATAATATCTCTATCTCATATCTGTACAAGCGTTCTTTGCTTGCGCTTTCGCAATTACGCAATAACAATGATGAATGATCTCTCGTGTTTAATTGGATATTGAAAATTTTAATTCATTAACTTAGAACGTGGAAAGATTTTAATCATGATACTAGATTATGGCTGATAAGTGTTACGCAATGTTTAACGTTTTTTTTTTCTTTTTTTAGGTAAGTTCGAGTTTTCTGACTGTTCAGTTTCCGATACACCAAAGCTATGTGTAAGTAAGTATAATAGAGATGTAGGTACGGTGAGTAGGTACTTTGCATTACCTGATCCATCTTAGAAAGAAAAAGAAGGGGAAGAACGGTCAAGCAACGTAGCTCACTGTCTGTACATACGTTAACATCACCCATAACGGGAAAATGTTTAACTTTCGGGACGATTCAGTATAACAAAAGGTTTTTCCACTCACAAAAGCAGTCACAGTTAGCGAAGACAATCTTTTGTTGCAACATAATCATAACGTGACGGCTTGTTGTCGTAACATTGGTGAACTAAAGAGGCTTATAACCAGAGCCAGAGCATTACTTTAGACTTGCAAATGTACTCAAATTTGACCTGTACCTACCGACTTCGGGAAGAAGACGAATCATCATCAGCAGAGTCTTTTTCCAACTATATTGGGATCGAGTTAACATCGAGCGACTGGTCTTGATGATCCCACTGTCTGCCCTCTACAGCCCAGTAGCAGCAGTGATAGCCTAGTGGTGTGACCGGTGGATTGCCAATTCATAGGTCTCGAGTTCGAACCCAAGGCACGCACCTCTGACTTTTCGGATTTATGTGCGAATTGTATAATTATCACTTGCTTCTAAAACGGTGAAGGAAAACATCGTGAGGAAACCGGCATGCCTGAGAGATATTTCTCGACGGCATGTGATGCCAAGTCAGAGGCCCATGGGCGGCATTAAAACTCTGACACCAGGTTAGTTACTAACCACACGATAAGAAGAAGAAGCCCAGTGACTGAGTAGGTAATACAATACTATTAAGGGTTCGCAGTTCTCGTTACAGCTTTTGTACAGCCTACAACCTACCTATCTAAAATATCAATAAGGACGAAGATGCACTTATCTAAGCCATTCTAAAATACGGGATTTTCTAAGTAGTAGGTACTCAAAATTATACGCCACGTAAAAGGCATTTCAGCTTAGAAAACTTCTTACGACAGTAAACAGCGCTAGAACATGTTTGAATAATAAATAAGCACACAACAAACATACGGATAATGTGAGTAAGCAGGTAAATTATATAGGTTAACATTATTTATTTGTCCACAATGCAGCATTTCATTAAACGCGTTTTATTTACTTTAGCTACGTAAATTAATTGTAGCGTGTTTCGCTGGACATGTTAATTTGTCACGAACTGATGCAACCGTGGTGATAGCAATAACATCACATCTGTTTATACGTTCAATTTCTATCAGAGGTGTTTCGACTTTTAAGTTCAAACTCATTACCTATTAAAATATTCAGCATAATTGAATAATTACCTTATAATTTTGTTAAAATTATTCCGTTCTGTACTTAATTTAGTCTGTTTACCTCAATAAACAATTTTAGCAGACTTCGTGTCGCCATCTTTGTTAAATTAAAACAGCGTGATTATGGCAACAAAAAATAAATAGATAAATTATTCATTATCAAAAAAAAACTGATTCCATTCTATAACAGTCAACTACTATCAGATCTACTTAAATTAGACTCCTTTTTCACACTAAACTTCTCCCTCAGCCGTCATTTTAATATACAATACTCACCGCGTTCCTGGCTACCACAATATCGTTTAATTTCTCTCGCCACTTCTTTCTATATCCATTTAGCTTCATACTTAATGGTCTTCATTCATTCACAGGGTCATACCATGAGACTTACGTTCCAATAGTTTTTTAAAATTTCCGATTTGAAACATGGCTTTACAATGCGCACTATTGTTTTAGTTTGTGGTTTACTACTGTGTAGGCATTTGTTGCCTACTTCAGAGCGACAAAGTTACAAACTTAAAAAGCCAATAAAGTGTTAAGACTAGAAAAAAACACCTCTAGAACTACCTATACGATGGTAAGTGTGTAAAGAGCCAGCTAGGAAGCTGTCACCATCCCCATTGCGGGTTTATTAGTTTCCGAAGTTGCTCTAACTAGTCCGGACTTCGGAGTTCGATGCCCAAGCTGAAGTGCAAACTTGTTGTGGCAATATTTGCCAATCATGTTTAAAATTAACTTGCAAACAAATTGCATTACATAGTCGACAAAATTTAAGTTTTTAGTCCCTCATCTAGATTACAATAAAATAGTAGAATGTAGTAGGTACTTTCTTTTTTTACGTAATCTAAAAATAACGGCGATACATCGAGTCAAAATGTCGCATAACGTCGCAATCCTATACAGTTTATACTGAATAATGTCGTCACAAGCATCCCACTCCTCAACTTTAATGCGCTTAATCTAAGTAGTTTTCCATCAATTTGAAGAAGAAAAAAATACTTACTTGTGCACCTATTAATTTGATAATGTAACTGATGGACTAATTATATTTTGATATTCATATTCTGCCAACATGCCTATTGCTATTTATGGGTGTATTTTGCTACAGAGTTTTTAAAAGTTTTATCAGCTTCCAGAATTTTACATTTCTTACTTCTTCGGACATTTTTGGCTCAAAAAACCTGGTACTTTCTGCATTTTGGTCTGTAATGAATACAAATCTGAAGCCGATTTTCCACCTTGAGTAAGTGTGGTTATTGTCGCTTGTGTCTTTTTTGTACGAGCAAAAGATTTTCCCCCGGCGTCAGTTACAGGCGGTTACTTTAGAATTATCTTTAGTGTATAACTCTTAAATCAAATTATTATTATATTATTGTATAAAATCAGTTGAGTACTAGGAAACTACCCTTTCTTCTTGACGATAGATATATTGATATACATATGGTCGCGTAATAGGCGTTACAGCCTATTACGCGACGCAATTTCTTCTTTTACGATCCCACTGCCTACACGACTTCACATTTCTATCTATCTATATTTAATATCAGATCAACACTAGAAATGCACACGGTTTCACTTACGACTAGTTATTAAAATGATAGCGTGGTCGTATAAAAGATGGTCCGAGAAACATCACCCACGTGATTTAAAACCGTATCTAATAACTGTTCACAAACGCCACCATCCATTATCCATTGCCGCCGCGCGCCGGTACATATACATGTTCAATGAATGGTTGTAACTAGAACACCAATATTGAACGTAATTTACCAATTGTTTTAATAGTACGGGTTGTATTGACACTGAACTACGAATCTTGATCATGATTATTTGATTTGGTCTAGAAAGTAGGTGGATCAATAAGCATACGGCTTTAGATATTTATGAAGCTAGGCTTCAATATAGACTTCATGTCGACATAGTAATTGTAGTGTTAGATATTTACTCTATCCTTAACAGAAAGTTGTTCAATGTTCACGTTCTGTTGGAAATTGTATAAATAATTAATAGAGATAAAATGGTCATGGATATGTTACTGTGAGTGTCTGAGGAGTATCTTAAGATCTCAAGTATCTGTTAACAACCACCAAGCTCGTTGGTGAATTGCCGTTATTTGATCTTTTCATGACGATTTCGGTCGTTCACTAGTTCAATCTCATCTTACACCACAGCAACTTTATTAATTATTATTTTAGTATCTTTACTATGAGTGAAATCATGATGACCGGTGATTCGTGACTAAGACAGACCACATATTTACCCATAATTGAAACTAGTAAACATTAAGTAAACTCTTTAAGAATGTATTAATACTCATATTTGTGTAAACTGTGCTGGTATCTATATACATAATTCTTAAAAATAAAAAATATACAAAATAAAACAATAAGAAAGAAGATATGGGCCGATATAAAATGAAGTAACTACCTATATTTTTATGGTGTACGGAGTGGTCAGGACGTCGACATACAACTTGATACCATGAGATCAGCACACGATTACAGACCCCCAGGCGATGAAAATGTTCAACATTTTTTTCCTAGTATTTACAAACCTTCTGATGATTATTTTTCTTTTTCTCTTTCGTTCTGTCTAAACAATTACTAAAATCGACTAACCAGTAACAGATCCACAGTTATTGAATCTAAAAACCTGAAACTACACAAAGGATATGTTGTAACACGTTGTATAATAAATAAGAAGTGTTATATCAAACGTCTGTGCTTTCGCCAATTATACGCATAATTGGAATCAATTTAATTTATTACCGCAGCTTGATAAACAAATAGTAAAAGTCGCAGTCTGCCTCGCCCAACGCCCACGTGTTCCATGCAAAAACAGGGGCCTTATACATTCACTGTGAAATCCTGATTCTGCATTCCTTGGAACCAGTTGTAATTCTTATGGACAACAGCCCCTTTAGGAACGAAACATCTTTTATTGCGTTATATGAAATTTACTGCCCAATGATTTTCAACTATCTAAAATCTACAAATGCTAAAAGTATATGAGCGTGTCCAGCATAGACTATAATTATAATAATGTCTATGTGTACTTAATTACTATTACTGCCGTTTAAACCGCGTCTGTATAGAAGCGCAAAAAATGTTGTTTGAAGTCGTGATTAATTTTAGTTTGTCATTTAGATAGCTATCGAACATAAGTCAAGCCGCGTCTACGGCTTTACTGACAGACTGGTTTGAAATGTAAATTATAAAATCCACATTGTTTGTAGAGGAATGACCTTATTAAAATGTAACTTTGTTCAAATATCAAACGCTGCATGGAAACAAAAGGGTATTCTATGTTATTTACTTCAAGTTTCACTTTACCCTAAACAAATACGAATAACAAACTCACAACCATCACGAAATGTTTCTGTTGTATCTCTACATACAATTTCGTAGTTGTATTATATGAGAAAACCCACTCATTCTGACTTTGTCTCACAAACGCCTTTACAAGACCAATCTACTTTTGACCACTAGGATCGTGTTAGTAATTTAAAAACTGGCTCACGTTTTCAACGTCATGTGAACTAAGATAAATTGCTGTTGGGAAATATGAAAGCGGGATTCAATTGGAAATTGATGAAGACAACAGGAGTCAGTCCATTAACGAGGTATCGGTTTCTAGCTGATATAGATTGAGTGCTTACATCGTGATTAAATTCAATTTGTGCCTGCAATTCCAACACCTTAAATTAAAGTCAGTACTTTCTACTATACTAGGGTAGAAAGTCATGAATTTGATTCCGCTTTTCAGTAACATCAGGATTTTCTGGTAGAAAATAAACGACTAAGGTCATGCCCAGAATCTCTGATTAAGAATTGACAACATTTCAAAATTGACATGACCCTAAAACAAAAATACCGTTTCTTCATTTTTGTATGCTGAGTTCAAGTCTATATTTTTTTAAATTTTTTATAGTTTAATTTCTGAGAAAAAAAATAAAAACCAAAAACCATGCGATGACGTCACTTATACGGTGGAATGAGGTGTTTACCTTTGCGAAAGCAAGCTCATTTTTAAGATGAAAACTATAATGTCAAACAAGACATTTCTGTCAAAAATTACGTATCTAATGTCAAAAAAAGACATATCTAATGTCAAAAATTACATATCTAATGTCAAACAAGACATATCTAATGTCAATGTGTGACATTGACAACTGCTAAATGACAGTGACATCTAAGAAACTGATTTTTTTTTTGACGTATCACAGTAAAGCAAAGGAATTATCGCCATTCCACCGTATGAATGACGTCATTTGGCGCTTACGTCTTTTTAGAATGCACCGAATTTCAAAGTTAAAATTATGAATGAAAAGTACATAATTTCGAAAAACCAAAAAATATGGGTCCTCTAGTTTTGGATTTACTTTTAGATAACATAATAAAACATGGAGGTTAAAATTTTGAAATGTTGTCAATTGTCGTGGCCAAAGAATCAACATTGCCATTCATCGCCTTTTTTTATTGATAGGCACGCGTTTGACCACTATCTCGCCTGATGGTAAGCGATGATGTGGTCGACGATTAAGCATGGTTGCCTAGAAGCAACCTGTTCACTCTTGACTTAAAGACCCCTAGGTTGTAGCTAGGTTGCCCCCTAGGTTGTAGAAAACTGTTCCATTTCTTATTAACGGGTTATATTTTAATGCAAATTAAAAAGAGAAGGAATGTTAGTAATTGTTACAACAGCCTACGTGCAAAAGAGTTTCATCTTGAAAACCATTTTCACCATCATACATTGAGCGTTTTACTCAGCTAGTTAGGATGAGTTTCGAGTCTCATCATTTCATTTCATTTCATTTTATTTCATTTCATTTCTGACAGGAATTGAATACCAGTACTATACATGGTACGACACCACAACCCCAGTTACTGGCATGATGGATGGCATGAACCCAATCGTAGGACTGCTGTTAGATATCGAGCTTTTGAATCCCTGCAATGATTGTGAAAGAGATAAAAATAACTGTAGCTACAAAGCCTTTAAATCATGAGTGAATAGGTTACTTCTACGCAAACGTGATTCATCGTCGCCACTTCATCACTTACCATTAGGTGAGATAGTGATCAAACGCGTGCCTATCAAAATAAATTAAAAAAAAAACTGATGGACTTTCAATATGCAAACGATGGTCATTTCTCCACAGATCAACAACGATAAGCATTTCTTATATTGAAACTAGATCATAAGTTCGACACAAAACCAATATCAAAAGTTTTTGTCATGCAAACAACACAACATTGACTTCTTTAAGCACCTGTTTTTTTTCTTAACGCGGCTTATCTTCTCTCCCTGCTCTTATTACAGTCATGCTCTAAAACACGCGACTTGCCCGTAGGCGGTGCCCGTCCTCACAACGACTCGATGTTAATTGATCCGACTCGATAATAGAGCCAATGATTAAAAGATTTACAGTAACGCCTTGAAACGTACTTCTACATGATCATGCTAATTACTGAGAAACTTGTCGGTTAAACCCTCTTTAGTAACGGAGTTTACTATCGACGTTATTATTTTATATCGGTGTTATTTTAACCCGTTGTTGATCATAAATCCTGTGAGTTATATATTGTTTTTAAAAGGATAGTGACTGATTTATGGATGTGTATATCGTATACCATTAACTTTTTCTCTCTCTTTTGGTACGGATAGTGAAATAATGGGTAGCCGTAAATGAAACTTAATATTTAATGAGGTTGATTACAAATCTGGAATCATTAAAATCGTTTAAAGAAATATGCTTTTAAGTATGTATTTTGTAATCGTTAATTTTGACGTCACGTACCCGTTGCTTAGACGCGCTTGTCCGTCTTGTAACCGCACGTAGCCGTCACTGTGATGCGCGTAGCAATATTAAGTAGATCACAAGCGCGTATATTCGCGTAGCGTTAGCGTTGTAGCCGCGTAGGTGGTGCCTCCACGTAGCAAGTTAGCGACCTAGAAGCGTAGACGTGCGTTGCAGGCACGTTGAAGGTGCGTAGGTACATAGGTATAATATTGACGTAGCGATGTAGCTGCGTAAGCATCACGTTTATGGCGACATAGCATACCGCAACGCAATTCAGCCGTTGTTAATTTTTTTTTGTTTATATCTTTTGTTTTGTTTTTTTATTTATTATCGTGTGCCTGTGTTTGGGACCAATAAATCCATTTTCTTTCTTTCTTTCAGGTTAGCAAAAACTCCATCAAGTAATTGTATTATTCAACTCATATCTTACGTTAATAATATTATCTATCGCTAAACCATTCTACTTTTGTGTTTTGAGTGACTAAATGATACATCCAATATTCGTCTATTCTACCCAACAAAGATTGATATCTTATAGGCTATGTTAACGTTATGAAACTTGGTATAGTTCTGAACGTGATTTTTTACCACAGACGAGTACGCGTGTTGCAAAAACATTTGATAAAATGCCTACACAGTGTAACTAGACTTAATTGCTTCCTAGTTATCTACTAAAAGTAGTTTTATTACAAAAGTTTTTTTCACGGTACTATTCGACGAATCAGACAGAATCCACTAGTTCTACAAATTGGTAAAATGATTTTGTATATAATGAAAATAGATTAAGACATAAATACAATAATCCAACCCACAGTTCATATTTCTTAGGTTACATACCTACCTACCTATAAATAAATATGAACTGTGGGTTGAATTAATGTTGGTGTTAGCGTATATTATGAGAAATTTAGTTAAATCAGGCTAACTTTGGACAGGAGTAGACTTTGTCTTTTGATAAAGAAATGTTTAGTAAAAACGGTCAAACGACCCTCATTCATAGAAATGAATGAGGGTCACTAAAATTGATGTCTTTGTGACTCGTTGTGTCCTATTTATAAGACAGAAGATGTTTTGCTTCACCAAAGTTATAATAACAAAAAAATAGAATACATTCTATGTGAATTTTAAAAGTCACGTTGGTACTTACCCGGATTTGTATCCACAACTTTAGAACTTGAAAGACGAGGTCTATCCACGAATCTAATTAAAAACTTTTTGTATTGTAAGTTACATTCTTCAAAAAATAAATAGGCTCTATTTTTTAAACTATTTATGCATGGTTGTCCGTGGCTGGTCTTAAAATCAGTTCGTTCTTTCATTTCAAGGTTGCTTCGAGGAATTTCAATGTTCTTATTTTAGATGCGTCCGAAATTTACGAGTTCTCGTAACTCTGGTACCTACTTACGCTTTACACGAGAAAATCATGTTTTCAGGATGAAAAAAAAAACATTTATAAAAAGAAATCGTTTGATTTGTTTTCTATCTTTTGTTAGGCGGTCTATTATATAAAAATCTAGACGTGAAAAGATATTTGTGGTAACGTACCTATGGGATGTCTGCTCATTTTCCCAATGAACTGTAATCCCACACTAGCCTTTGACAGTTCACTTCACTTACATTTACAATTACATACTTTACTTACTAATTTACATACTTTAAGTACTTTAATTTTCAATTTACTTCTAAAATCTCCCCATGAAAATGGGGAGTTTTTAACAGAATATAACTGCTCGTGTTTTTTTTTCACAATTTGTTTAAAATACAGCAATGTTCACAATCAAAGCACCAATTCAATATTTCACTGTTAAATTAATGCATTCTTTTCCATTTCCTGCACACTTTTAGTAGTTGGCACGACAATTTGTCGTATTTTCGTCGTTTGAAATGTATTTTTTGCTATGCAGACATTGCATGCGCGGCATAACTAAACGCATATTAAATATGTTGGCTCAGCCATGCTGCCACGCTTAGCTATAAGCCTATAACCAGTGTATACACGACGTGGTCCAACTACCAACACAACGACGCCATTGCAGGGACCGGCGACGCCTCTGCCTAGATAACGTGTCTGGGCGCAATATAGCCCACAAGCCGGTTATTAGCATATCTTCACAGCTCCCTTCAACACTTGGCGCTATCTTAACTTGGCACTCTGTTCTGTTTTTGAGAAGTTACCCAAAATAAACAACTGCCATCTGCCACTCTAATTTGTTCATAAGAATGTTCACGATAAAACGTGTGAAACTGTCTTCTTTTTTTTAAACATAGTTCGGTCAAATGATGCCCTTTTTATTTATGTCTTCATGGTCTTATTTTTATTAATGAATAGGCTCGTTTAAATTAAAATATAGCTGAGTTAATTTTATAAAAGTTGTAAGTCATTTTTAATCTTAACGACCATTCGTTTTATGGTTATTTTCTCGCGGCGGTTTGTCTTATCTTCCTTTCTGGGCAGATTAAATAAATAATGGTTGATTTTTTAAAGTTAGTCTATCAATAAACCGTTTAACGAATCATACGTAACTTGTTACTAATGGATAAAATGATGAGAAGTGATTAATTTTTAATCTAACTCTTCAAGAAATGTGTAGCGGTGAAATTCAAGTATTATTTAATTGACATCGTGTAGGACCTAAATGCTTTCTAAGTTTTGTTAAAGATTGGAAAGATTGTTTATCAATAAACTATGTTATGTACATACGGTTTTATGGTTTTTGAAAAACACGAAAGCTTTCTCACCTTTTCGAAACCACGACATTTTAGTAGGTATATTAAAAAACAAAAGTTTGATTTCGTTTTACAGCACATCAATACTCAGCTTTCTTCGTTTAAAACCATCAATTATTTAATAGGTTGGAATTTCATATTAAATGAATGAGTTAGCATTTAGAACGCGACCATGTATGCCCTTTAGCAGTTCATCCATATGGAACGCGTCTCGTCTACGGAATCCATTGTCCACGCCGCCGGTCCCGACTGCAGCTCGGATGCCGGCCGGCTATTTATACGCCCCAATCAACTCCCACATCGGGAAATTTACCTCTACAACTTTTAGCCAACACCAGTTTATGTAATACGTATAATACGGATTAAGACTTGTACATATATTACACCTACAACCCCAAAATCAATTCCAACTGTGATCTGTGCGTGTCAATTGAACCAATGACTCAAAAACTTTTTGTGAAATATCCCCTAGCAACTCGATATTGGTGTCTGAGTTGACAATTTACTATGAAATAATGTTCTAAGTTTTAAGAACATTGAGATTAATTGCGGGTTGTCACGGCAAACATTTTAGATCGCGCAACAAAGGCGAACAGTGCACGCAATACATGTGATCCATATTTTAAACCACAGAAATAAATATAGGTGTATTCAAGCGATTAAAACAATGTATAAGGAACAATCCTTGACACTAAGGAAATGGTATTGGTGAACGATTTTGCATCGATTATGTTTAAGGCTGATTTTTCGGCAACATTTAATACAATAAGATAATATTTCAGCAGGTTATTTAACCGGTGTTGGAGTTGTACGGAACTGGTTTTATCTTAATATAGCAATTTACCACTGAAGCGTAAGTCTACATATGCTGACAAGATTGTCCTAAATTCGGTGTTGCTAACGTGACTCTATTAAGACAGTTCATTACTTACGGTATTCTTGGTTCGTGACATGTTGCATTTGTGGTCAATGACTTGTTTTTACCGTTCAACCACGATGGGGCTATTCCCCAAACTATTGTTTTGAAAAAAGTACCAATCGGTTAGTGCTAAAAAAACTCCTTTCACATACAACTTGCACATTAAAAAGTATAATATAACCACTTATGTACATACAGCTATGCATACATTAACACTTCTTATTTATGGTTTCCTTTATGTTAAAGTGCCGTTATAATAAATGAGACTTTTTAAATTTCATGTTATCACTTGTGCAATTTAATAAATGTTCTTAATAATGGACTGTGCTCAAATAGAAATGTTCACACGTTCACGCATTTATTCCCATCTACGTTCGTTGGCTCAAAGCGAGAAAGTGTCAAGAATCGAACGAATATGGAAGATGGGTTCGTTTCTAACAACAATACGATCGACGATTCACACATGTACTGAAATATCTAATTGTGACCCTCTTCATGGTGATTTGCGAACTATAAATTACAGTTGGCTGTTGTAGCTTGAAAACAGCTCTAAATATAAGTAGTAGAGAAGTGGCGAGTGGGAACTCGTACCACGATCGGCAAAATGTTTGCGGTTTTCGCGAGTGAGTAGGCTTGCGTTACACTTATTCAGCAACCTTTCTCTTTCGGTACAAAATAGGCAATAGGTTTAAGAATTCGTGGTACAGGCCCAGAAAGTAGTGTCGGCGCTTAGTGGCGCCAGCGCTCTCAAGTCAAGGACGACAACAGCCGCGCTCATGTCGCATTGTTAGCGATTTCACCAAGATTATACAAAAGGCCCATTTACACAGGGCTCGTTTGATCTGTACACGTTGTCTCTGTAGACAAAATATCAATACCCGAACGATACATGAATGTAAACTGCGCTAATATCATAGGTACCAACCCAGAATAACGATTTGGACAATCATTTCTGTAACAATGAGTCACGCTTGGGATAACGAACGCGGTAGTAAACATTAGATTATCCGATTCTGATTCACAACCACGCGCGTATTAGAAACTATAGTAGGCCCCTACCTACACACAATTGTTATATTTATTTTTCCATGTATCCGTGAACTATTCTCAAAGTAAACATTACCGTTCGGTTCACAGCTTTCGTTCAGTGTTTATGTTGCGGATAAATATTAACAATAATGGTGTCATGGTTTAGGTAAGTTCTAAGAACTTCTTAAGTAGGCGTAAGTGCTCAAGCGCTAATGAGACAGTAAACAATAGAAATAAGTTAATGTTTTGTCATTAAAACTTAAATAATGAGCTAATTATAAGTCTCAAATGAAACTATTGCACTGAATTATAAATCAGTTTTATGTTCATGGGAATTAGGTGTGAGCAACATAAAAAATACTGTTATTTGTTTTAAGCAAAACAAACAGTCATTAAAGAAATTTGAAAAACGCAAAATAAAAGGTCATTTATTTCTTTAAAAACTTTGATTAATGCTAATAAACACGCTTAGCTTGACAAACAAATTACTAAAGATAAAATGATTAAGTTTCTATAGGCACAAGAGGACAAAGCATTCACAGGACACGACGCATTCGAAATGAATAAATAAAATTTATTACGAATGGTAATTCGCTAATCAACGAGCTCGTATACTAAACAATAGAATATGCAGTGTCATTCGTTCATTATGCAGGAGAATATCACGCCTAATGTAATTCGTACGCACAATGAAACCAATCCGATAGGGCTCTTTGTATTCCAACCAAGGTAGGGCATGCATTAGTGCGTGTAATTGATGCATCACACGCTGTAAGTGCAGCTTCGCTCCCTTAATGACTGTTCGTCTCGACTTTCGATCAATTTGCAATGATAATGAAAGTACGAACATATTCTAATCTGCTCATTCCATCTTAGTACACCCTTATGTACGTAAACAGCATGTTTTTCCAATCTGTAATTTCGTGTGGGCGGTGCAGCGAACGCAGCTGGAATATTCGAGGTTATTCTCTGTTGTGTTGTAACTGCTTACCAAACAGTATTATACATAATATACGTGTAGAACTGTAGCCTAGATTCTAGACAATAATAAAACTCATATGAACTACGTAACACGTTATGACAGAGAATGAATAAACCAGAAACTGGCTCCATCTAGCTGTCTGGCTCATCTTGTATTATAAGTATTGTGAATTCGATTAATATTTTTAGGGAGTAGATTTCCAAGTTCGAATCGTATTCAAATTTTTCTCTCAACTCGACAGCGGAACACCAAAAGCGTTTTCAATTTGCCATTTCAAAAAGGAAGTTGTCGTTTGCACAGCATCTAAATTGCCGTTTCAACGGTCTCGTCATATCGTTGAAGTGGCCCTGACTCGTACTACGTACAAATTGGTACCGCTCGATTAGTCATACAGTGTTTTGTCTATCAGTGTGTCATTTACTGATGCACATGTCCGCCCATCACATTATGGCAGTGTCATACATCAGTCTGATACCACAGTGTTTCTGTTTCATTGATTTGCAATTTATGTTAAGAAATATCGATGTAGACACTCGATATTTTCATGTACAGTCAATCATGCTATGTCACCGGTTCACCTGTATGAGCAAAAGTCGCTTTCAAGGTTTCTGCGACCTCACACCGGTCGTTGTTCTGATTTTGTGTGGGATGCTTGATGATTTTAAACAGTCAACTTACTGAGTATAAACGTGCCTAAGATCATTTAAAGCGGTACCTATACAAAATTTGTGATGTAACGCGTGTAGGTGCTTTGGTCCCACGCTGACATTTATAAAATAACAATTTATAATGGCAGTGAACGAAATGGATCATTGACTCATCCATTGACTAATCACCTGTTCTAAACTTGTTGCACAGCTTGTTATAAGCTTCAACACTGTCGTGTTAAACTGACTTTACATAAGTTAGAACACTATACCGTTAACTTGCCAATAAAGTTGTGATCTATTTATAAGATACCCTTTATTGGCCAGTAACTGGTTACAAAATTAGAGAATTGGTCATGCAGTGTGCCGAGGAGTAATTCTATTTATAAGGGTTGGTTTTCTTCCATTTTGAGCTGAACTCATGTCGTGGAGTCGCTGTGAAATTAACCGGCGCCTGATGGCCTGTTTTCTTTTATTTCCGTCTCTTTGGTTTTGCATTCTGTTTTTCTTATGACTCACTTACCATGCTTAAAATATCGTCGCGCGAGTTTATTATGGCCTTGTTTATTAGTTTGTTATTGCCAGTATACTATAGAGCACCATGTACATAATGAGCTGTCCTCTAGTGATTGATTAAGTTACGAAATTCAATATGTTTGTTTACTAAATGCGTTGGTTTAATGTGTTACGTGTTAGATGTACAGTGTAGGATTTGAATAAAATATACTAGAGAATACTGATTTAACATTTAACTTTACAACCACGTTTACGCTGCGTAATGAATATACTTACTTATTCACTGTAAAATAACTACATAACGAACCCGTTCTCAAAGCACGACGTATTTACTTCTGCTTAAATTCAATAATCATCTAGCCATATGTGGAGACATATGGAGCGACACTCCATAAAAACTTCCCCTCGTATCATTCCCTGTTCACAAAAACTTGACATTTGTAATGTCCCATAAGTCTCACCTGTCACTGTCATATTCCTTACAATAAAAAGAGACGACGGATTTCAAACTTTTATCCTCAACAAACATTCATCCGAGAATTATGTCCTTTGGAATGATGAGGAAAAAAGTTTTGAGGTAGGGGGCATATACAAGTCTCGTTGATTAAATCATGAACAAAAAAATAAATATAGCATTATCTCCTTGAGAGCCAGATCTCTTATTTTATTACAACGTCATAATCGGATTAAAACGACCTTATTTTTTAATATCATGAAAAACTTGGAGGTGCGGACAATGGTTGCTGTAGGTCCGCCGTTATAAGTCGGCTTAGTGACAACAAGCTGATATATTATTAATTTGTATACGAAAGGTGTATTACGAATTTTTTTTTCGTCATTATGTTTTTTTAATTTATGAGGACAACAGAGAAGGAGATTAAACGGAACTGATTATTTAACTTTAGTTCTGATTCAATTTAAAAGTGCTCCTTTTTAATCCACTGTTTTAATACAAAATAACCATGAAAGAAACGCCTATTTCCAACTTAAAGCTGCATACACAAATCGTTATCTACAACACACACCAAACTGCATAAAATTCTTAAAAAAACAATTAAAATACCAAATTACAACTAAACAAAATTTACTGCATACTAAATGACATTCAACTATAAACAATTTAGGCTTTAGTTACTGCTGGTGCAAACAGTATCACTTTTCTCGGAATTTAACCAATGTGCGTCCTAGATTTATAATGTTCAGCACTTTTACAATGGTTTCACCCTAAAGGTGTGATTACGGTTGCAAAATAAAATTGTATAATCTTGGCACAGTCGAGATAACGTTGATCAACATAAAGGGCATTTCAACAAATAACTCTGTTGCCGTGATGTTAGCATCAATGCATTTATTTCAAGTAGGTAAACCAATTACAGTTACTATTAGCAATCTTCCCTCATCTACATATCGTTATCTTAACTAACAAGGGAACCAACCTTTAAAAGGTTTTTTTTAATCTTTATTTATTTCCAGGGTTTTGTCTAAACAGAGTATGCCCCGATGATTGGAAAGGAATTATTTGTTGCAATCATTAAGCTAGGAAAAATGTCCATGATTGAAATGATCTCTACGTACTGCAATGTCACGTGTAGCATTAGAAACTAGAGATAATTTTACTGTCACAAATATGTCAATTTTCAAATCAGAACCAATTAAGGGTATTATCGCCAATTTTTGTACTTACTTGTGTAGCTGGGGGATCAATAAAAATTATTGCTTGTTTCACTGTCTGTAAGCAACTGTTGTCTGCCAATAATTGCTAAAAAGAAATGGCCCGTGTAAGCTCAGCTTTATTGTTTTCGCCCACGACGTATTTTCTCGGAACATGGCCGTGGTTTGTAGAGCGCATGTTTCTGTGTGGTCTCCGAGCGCCAGCGTGTCGTCGTCTGCCGTATAAGGACAGTCTAGCTCCAAGGAGGTGAAAGGTTACCTAGCACTGTGTTACCATTCTCACGCTTGGCAGTTGGTGCACTGACTTTTCACTATTTCAGTAAAGGCCACTGCTGAATATTAATAAACGAGTCCCATAATACCGTTGCAATGACATCGTCACAATTGGCGATATGAAAAAATTTGGACAACAATAGCTTAGATTTTTTTGGTTCATAGGTAACTCTTTGGTTTATAAGAGTTTAATATCATCAGTGAGCGAACACGGTGTTATTTATTATTTTGTCAAGTCATCTTGTCAATGATCCTTTCAGAGAAAGTTAATAATTTAGTCGTCATAAAGTAAAAAGCTGTCCTGCCAAAAAATATTATGACATACGTACCAACCCGTTAGCAGATTTTTAATACATACAAGTATTGCAGCCGTAGGTATCGCAATAATTTAATTACTAAATGAATGCAAATGCCGCCATCCGTTCGTCAGGCAATAAGAGCCAAACGCCGCCCCCTACCACGATACGTAGTCATGCGACTGTAATATTTTACTCGCTCCAAATATCACACTTTCTGAAGTGTTTTAGTGTATCATAGTAGATGCCTGTCGACCTCCATCGGTCGCTCACGGCCAATTTGTCTGGCGATCTCACGGGCAATTTTCATTGTCTCTGTGATGTTGCAAAAAACCTTACTGCAAAATCTGAATTGTCAATTGTGAAAATGCAATTAAGACTCACCGATGCAGTTACAATAATTAACTGTTTAATTAATATTTTGTGTAAAGTGCAATTGTTCTCACTGTTGTTTGACTGTTGAAACGAATATAATTGGTGGTACATTCATTGGTTTTTGGGCTTGTACTTAGTTAAACCCAGAACGAACACATAAAATGATGGATTTTTAAGACTTTAATCTCCATGACTTCCGCAGCATTCATCATAAACGGATTAGCCGTGTACTTGCTAGTGACTTAATCCCTTTTGAAAAATGACACTTGCGTCCAAAGCGAGGTAAAGAAGTAGCGACGAAGCAGCGTCCGCGACACGAATAGAAACTTATACCTACATAAAATGGTATAGTAAACACGGTTAATACAACATTACAGCGTTTTTTCGCGGTGATACGCCTCATTGCTAAATATAACAAGCACAGTTTTAAAAGAACATCCGAGGCAGGGAAAAGTCTCTTTGGCACCGTGCCGCTATTTGGGAGTTGTATTATCAAAACAACGGCCAAGTAAATGCTTTCTCCGGCACGCAGTCCACGAAATTGGGAAACCTCCACACATTCCTATTAATTACTCCGTGAACCATTAATCCAAACGAACTTTTAAATGTGTGAGACTTCGCTCCTGGTTCGTTTGTGGCATTCCTGAAAATAAATTTATTTGACTGTGAAGAATGTTGTGTTGTCTCGGCGTACAATAACTCTTCGTCAAATATTTCGTGGTAAAATTAATCCGTCTGGTATGATATAGGAAATGTAAACAAAATTCAGTCAAGAATTCTATACTTACTTATAGCATAGCCAACATTCCTTTTATTTAAGCCCATAAATTGCGAGAATGAAGTAATGCAGTGAATCCGCCCACTCGGCTTCTGACCGAGGCGCATGCAATGAAGCCATACATTTAGTTCTCGAATACTTTTCAATTCTATCTTTGGTGTGTCGTCTGTGTGATCAAAGTCAGACCATTACATCAATATGTCTATGTCGTAAAGGCGAGACGCCATTGTACCCACGTGAGTGTGTAATTTAAATGGCTGCTCTACCACTACCCATATAACACCCACGAAGTTCAGTTCTGGAGAATAAACATACCCAGAGATTATGATTTTATGAGGAATTTATTTGTTGGCTCAACAAATTATAGGTACTGTTTTCTTCTCTATCAATATGTCATGTGAGTCAAACTTTATGCTCGATACGAAGAATCCTATGAATCAATGCTCCTTATTCTGTATGTTAAGATCTAACTTCGAATTAACATGCTATGGTTACAAAAACAATTGAGTGGCCAGTCAGAGCCGTTTCTTAGCGATGTATCACTGATGAGTCAGTAGTACTTGCGTCACAGTCTCTGTAGGTACCTCACACGGCAGTTCACAGCCTTGCTTATATTATAACGCGTGACGATTATTGACCCCGTTACTTGATTACTTAAAGGATTGATTACTGAAGGAAACATCTATTGTATGTAAGCGTGATTGAAAATTGTAACTAATATGCTTGATGTTGTAAAGTTTAGCGGCGTGTTACGCATTTTCCTTATAGCTTGGATGCACATCAACATTCCCTAGAAGGCATGTTGTCCAGCCAGCTTACCCGCCCACGCCCCTCTCCGCTCGATAAACAACCTTTACCACTACATTTTAGTATTCCAATACCTTGTTCGTGACGGCCTAATGTGGCGCCATGGGGCGATTGTTTTTATAGTTATTAGGTAAAGCCGTTTTATAGAAACTTGTAATTTTGAACGGTTTGTGTTGACACAACAGAGAGGTAGACCCCTCGTCGGGCTTCATAATCGTACGAAAATCTACCGAATAAAAAGTTCACAATATACAACGTATTTTCTAAAATAAATTGTCACTTTTTTGTAGCCTTGCTCTTGCTCCCAGCAAATGAAAGCCTCGTTAACTATAACCCCGATAGGAATGATTGCCTGTCGGGCGTTATCTTCCACGTTACTCCCCGTCACACAATTTTCATCGTATCTACAGTAATCAACCGATGTTACGGAGGTCTGACTAAAACTGTAACTTAAAACAAAATCATCAGAAAGAAGTACCTATACATACCAAATAAATAAATCATGCGTAACTTTGAAAATTCGTGATATAGAAAATTGAAACTTACAACACAAAACAAACTCATGATCTTACATTCGAATCTAGATGTGAAGAAAGATCCAACAGGAAACCGACGAACAACAGCATTTATATCTGATTCCACACTAATAAAATGTACCAAATTTTCTTAAGGCACGTGCTCATTTTATCTTACCTAACCAAACCCTCTTCTGTAAATTCCAGGGCCACCGCCACGGCTGGGGCTGAAGGCGGCAAGCCCCGGGGTGGCAGGCGCCGATGAGGACTGCAACAGTAACACAAGCCTCACCGGGAGCCAGCACTCGCACGATGACATCGATGCGCACTGCGACAACTCCGGGTACCTCTGGTTCCTCGACTACAAGTGAGTAATCCTTATATTTCTTACTTTAATTTTAGGGTAGAGACGCCATCACATCAAGCTCTATCCCAAACTGTAAAATTTTCCCAATTGAACATGAACCTTATTCTTATGTTATAAAGTTAGAACAGAATCGAAGAAGTTTGATAGATCTGGATAGATGAGCTTGTATAGCTTGATGTGCACTGGTCCTTGTACATGGTATTATAAGAACCCGCTAGGTCACAATAAAAGCAATTAAAGATTGAATATAGAAACACTTTTCATTCTACTTAGGACCAAAACTTCCTTTGTCCAAGTCCGACTTGCCCATTGTTAGTTCTTTTTTTTGTTGACTCTGGTGGACTTTGTTTGCAGCCCCACTCTTAGGTAGATCATAAATGCATGCAAGTTTCAAAAGACATTGACCGAGAATCTTTTTTGAGTAATACTTATGTGGCATTAGTACCTGCCATCATTGTTAGTCGCAATAGTGGTAAAAACTTCAACAGCTGTTTTGATTTTACCATTAAGGCCAAGACGAGACGAGAAATGTAAACAAACATAATTATACTTATTGGTTAACATTTTTCTAGCTTTACACTTCTCCGCTCCAATAAACATGCAGACTATTCATCTCTTGTAAGGTATCCTAATTCCGTAAAGGCGACGACAGTTACTATCGATGGGGCAAGCTGCGGAATCCCACAATGTTAGTTAGACTACGTATTTGCGACTACTTACCTTGATTATTACTGACTAGTAAAGTAAAGCAGAATAAACAACAACAAACAACAGTTCCATGACATTTCCAAGTTTGTAAACGTCGCAATACATTCCAATCTCGTTCGTACACAGACTGTTTGGTAGATACCTACAATCCCATTTTGGAAATGGCTGATTATTTTTTTATTTATCTTACACACATTAATGAGTAAACCGGTTGACCCAATTTATTATCTACCTACTACCAGATGCGTCCCTCGTTAAAATCACTGGGAATGTCAAACAATCCGATTTGGGTTACCCACTACCAATTTTAATCCCTAGCCGATTTCGAGGAAAATTAGATTTATTCGTTAAAGTTTGTTCACAATAGCTGTTCATTTGAAAACTTGTTCAATTAGTGCTTATTCGGATCAATTACCAAAAGTTCTAATGGAATGCTTTCTGTGTTTCAGCCCAATTTTTCGAGACGGCTCCTGCCACCACACCTCAGTGCTGTCTTCCGTGTCTGCCTCGTACAAAGGCATAAGCGACCTAACATCACGATTCGAGTTCACTTCTCGCTACAACGACCTTGCGCGGGATCTCGACGCGAACCTCGCTGAGGCCGACATGGAGAGCTTCAGAACCGAAGACATCCACGCACTGTTGATGACCGCCAACTTGCCTCACGACACCATCATCGACGACAGGACGCATGATGTGAGTAAAACTGGAGCCCTAGACTATACGCTCATTTACAATATAGTGCAATAAGGGCAGCTATGGCACTAAATATTGAAGATAGGCGAGTTTGTTTCAAGTAAACAACAAGTAATAGTTAAAGTTTCAAAGATATTTAAAGTGACTTGCCTCTTTGGAGTCTTGAACAGAGCAAATGTATAATAAAGCTTTCTGTACATTAATCAACGTGTAATTTTTAAAATTTAATCAAATAAGTAAAAACTTGTATCTACCGATGCTAATGTATCTTATTCTATAAACCAGTTATCAGGAATCAATTTATAATTATGTTCAAAATGGGAGTAAATAATTATTATCAAAGCTAATCTATGACACGATTTGATTATAACGATATTTTTAAGTTGATCAATGTGCAAGACATTAGCGTTTAATTTGCTAAACTTATACGTAAAATATTACATAATTTCACATACTATGTTACTGAGAAGGAGATCCATAAGACGAACCCAACCATTTGATCGGCATCATATATATTTTGACGAAATTTTGGCGGTTCCATTCTTAGATGAGGCAAACATATTTTTTAAATTCAAACACAATGCAATAAAAAAACAGAAAAATTTGTTAGTATCTTCTCTCTGGGTACCATAATCTTGAGACCCTCTGTATTCGTAAGCATTAGGAAATTGGGTACAAAGATACGGTTCAAACAACTGCTTAGAATCCGAAACTAATTAGAGAACCTGAATTAATTAAAAATAATAACAGGTGTATAAAACATATAACAGATATGCCGTGTTTTTATTAACATACTATGAGGCAATTTGTGACATTGATGATATGGTGAAGCTTGTTAATATTCTCGGTGTAGCTTATCCATTAAGTTGTGCAAACGATAAGTGGAGGTACCCTACCCTAGTTCGTTCCAACTTATTAGTGTATTGAGCAAAGTTGTTTGATGTAATTGGGATGTTAGGTTATACAAGATTTTCAATATTTTCTTATTACTTTGATCAGACGATGCATCAGAATTAAGTATTGGTGCAACGGCGATGACCTTGTAACGTCGATAAATATTTAAGTCGCTGTTTTGTTCGTAATTGGTGTTCGTTCTGGGTTATTCTTGGAAAATAATTATGGGTTATGGCAATATTTAGAGTTACAAATTCGTTGGACGAATCATAAATATTGAGCACAATAAATAGTATTTATATATGTATATATATTTAGTAGATGCCCAGGCAATCTTAGTTCCGCCTTAAAATCAATTTATTAGCTTACGTCTTATTCACACAAAATTTCATAAGAATCGGTCGGCCGGAGGCTTCTTGCAACAAACACTGGCTTGTGGCTGTGAAAATTATAATATATCAGAGAAGATTCTGCTTAGTATTTATTATAAGTACTTATCACGTAAACAAACCTTAAGGTTATAAAAACATACCTAACGAGAACTACAATGATGATGAAAATAATATCTACTTCTTAGAAGGTAATAATAAACCAAGTCTCAGCACCACTTTTAATTAGAGTTAGAGCACCACTCACCCAGAAAAAGGTAAAGAGAAAGCTAAGCATAATGCCACATGTCTGTTACTGCGCTGCAATAAATCACGCCGTATTTCTCTGTAACATTATTTTATAGTCTAAAATAATATCCTGCAGTATCATTAAGTTTATTTACACAAATGGTTCCTGCAGTTACTTCTTAGGCCTTAAGTATATATTCTCGTGAACCCTGCCTTCAAACTTTCTTAAATAAATCTTTGTAGTTTCCCTGCACAAAGATCAAGGCACATTGCATAATTATATACAGATCAAGGATTTTAGTACGCAGTTAACATAATCTTGCGCCGCAAAACGTAAAACGAAAATCGTCTCGAAAATGCATTTACTGCGGTTTTGAAAGCAGCTGTGGATATATTAAGTTGCCGTGTTGTAATGATAAAGTCATAAAAGGACAAGTTTCGAGAGGTGAACATAACGCATAATATTTATTTTTATTCTCTTATTATGTACATATTTACATTTTAAATGAAATAATACGATATCAGTCGCTTCAGGTGTGTAATCACAGGTGCATCTTGCACAATAAAAACATCTTGTTGTCAAGGAGCAAATAAAAATGATGACTAACTCACACTAGATGATATCATTACTTGACTAAATCCAAACACTAAAGCTGACTATTATAACTTATTAATTTGCAACAACGAAAGATTTTGACTGTGACCTCTGGGTTTTATTTCGTTACCTCTTCTTTGAGTAGTGGAATAAGAATCACTAGCCCCACCTAGTTTAACCTTTTTATAGTTCGAATTCATAATAATGTTAGGAAACAACAGGTGCTGGGCAGGTCCATAACTATAACTATCTAAGTAATGTGGATCTTTAAATAAATTTAATAGCAATATTAGCTAGTATCGGGTGGTTTAAAATTTGACCATGTTCAACATCAACAATATATTCTAAGAAATCGTCGTAGAAATCGTCGTAGAAATTTCGCAAGCGTTAGAAGCAATCTAAGGCCGTCTAACTCTTGTATGTACGAGTATTTACGGAAGACGGCAGCTATGGCGATTAAATAAACCGTTCATGTTCATGAAACGTTTGTTACACATATGCAGTGTTGTAATTACTTGCAAAATGGTCGTTTGCAATAGAAAACGGTGCTTTTATTTCTAAATATGCCAAGAGTGCGCACATTTGCGGTAATCTCACAACGTATTTAAATGTAATACATAGGCTTTAATGATAGTAATAGCTTTAAGAGATCATTGCAGAAGTTTACATATTTAGCTGTCTAACCATGTCTGTCTTTAAGTTTCTCCTTTTCATTTCTATTCATATCCGAAACAGTGTCAGTTTTAATATTAAAACATTAAGTACTTCTTTATTATTAAGTCAGTAATATTATTTCTACTGTATCTATTTATAATATTTATTATTTTATGTATGTTTATTTTTTCAGTACCATTGCCCTTATTTTCATTATGGATGACGTGTTATGGTGTATTGCAGAGTAATCCTCGAGGCGAGATGTACGCGAGCATCTCTAGTTCTCTCATGGAAAGGTTTCGGTTCGACAGCAGTGTCAGTGCCAACAGTAGTTTCCAGGTTCGCCTAGCATTGCTGTTCAATGTTTCATTTCATTCATTTCTTTAAACCAGACCAACGGATTTTTTCCATCTCATTTTTATCACTGTTGCTAAGCACTTAAAGTTTTAAATACTTCTGATAGCACTTTAAGTACACCGCATACTTTAACTACCAGCTGGTTACAATTTTGTAAAAAAATATATACGGCCATAGTGCTAATCAATGGCAGCAACGCCATCTACTCTTAGACAACTTTACAACTATACGTGTTTCACTTTACATTACGATAGATGTCGCTATATGTGCATTCCTATTTCATATATCTACATTTATTTATAACTTTGTTGTAAACGTTTATCAACAAACAAATCGTTACTTCAGTAAATTACATATTTTTTATAGTTTGAAAAAAAAAACTTTTATTCACCAAATCAAAATAACAACCTTGCACAATTCAAGTATCTAGTTTACAAATAAGTATTAAGTACAGATGTTAAAGTTTTCGTTGCTCATGTATCGGTACTTACTTATTATGGTTGTTAAACACGGAACAGATTCACTCTGGTCCCCGTACTAGTATAAACTGTATTACGGTGGAACAGGAGCAAGAAAGTTCAGTAGTTATGATAACTTTAAGGAGTACACAACATGTAGTGTACAACTATGATATAATTACATAGTTTGATCATTTAGTAAATTACTAATCAGTGATCTTCCATTGAGCTTCGTTATGAGCAGATAATGAATCTCTATATACAAAGATTCTAATATTAAGAAATAATCCAGATTACTGTCGGGTAATCCGGATTGTAACTTAAAATAAGAATCTATCGTCTAATATTTTAAAACTTTACATTTGATTCATAGTTCTTGACAATTACGAACCGTCACGCTTGCCAATTAACAGTTATTGACTCCCCGGAGTACTCACACACCATAACAATGCTTGGAAAGTCCAGACGCTTGGCTAGCATTCACAACTAGTGTTCCTTATAGTGAGAAGTGCGTTGGTCCCGCGGGATGTGCCAGTAGTAAAGACGGAATAAGACCGCCATCGCTGTGTGTGTGACTCAACTCACACAGAAACATTTTTACACTAACTAACTACACACTGAATTGCGTCAATCAGTTTAACCACGCTCGTTATTCCCCCAGTCCTAGTCTTTCCCTCTTCGACTACGTTGGTGTGTGTGCGCTATATTTAATCATCCTTATGTGTGGCCCTGTTCATACTGCCACCATGTGTGTGCGTTGCCAATGAAGTCTATCCTCTAGGCCAGACGTTCTCAAACTGTTCACGGCGAGCATCGCCACGCCGATTTTGTAATTTAACAATTCATAAGGGCTTGTAAAATGAAGGAATCGCTTTGGTCCGTAGTACTTCAAACCTTGAAGTGTTACTAATTGAAACTTGCTAATCAATAATTACTTCTCGCTAATCCGCATCTGTTGCCCTCATTAAACAAATTTTTAGCGTGTGCTGCGGTCTAATAACAGTAATGCTCAAAGCTCCGAGTGAATAACACGCGCGTATTTATTATAAAGTTTGAGAAGCACATGTAGTGTCTAATATTAAAATTAATATTCCCGCTGCCCCAGTCGCGCCCAGGGCTCTCGGAAGAGCTGTACCGTGCACATTTTTGAAATGAATTCGATCGCATGTTGCCTTACCAATAACTGTGATAGTTCAGAGAACCTTATAGATAATTGTGTTTGTGTTAGATAACGCATTACCACGGACGTTGTGGACATATAGATTTTGATAGTGAGTGTGAAGCATCATGGCAGAGACATTTAACTACAAGTACATGGTGAATGATTTAGTGGTGTAGTGATCCCGTTCTATTAGAGACAGTGGGAACAGTCATATGAGACTGTTGTTAAAAATGGGTGTGACGGAGTATGACTGGGATTCTTACAATGGATACTGTAATTCAGTAAGTTTACAATATACTACGGTTCACAATGTTATTTTTTTCTTGCCTTCAAAAAGAATACTGGTACCTATGACGGACCACCTACGACGTGCTTTAATTAGATTTATTAGAAATAGTCTTTATTTTAAAAGATCAGCAATATCTTAGAACAAAACAGAAACTAAGTAGGTACCTAACACACTCTGCAATAACACCAGCGACAACTTTATCATTATTTTACATTATATCATCGCTTTCTTTAACAATTTATTACTCATCTTTATCAATAAACACTTTTCAAGTCACACAACAACTTGTTTCTTTGAACGTCCTATATAATTTATATTCTCTTACTTCGTTTCCTTTTACTTCTTATCTAACTACCCTCGTTATGACAAATAATCATTTAGCGGTACTTGTTAATTTACAATAAATATAGTAAAACAATTTCATTGTTATGAGTGGTTGTTTGATTTGTGACCTCATTTGTAGCAGGAAAGGGAATTAAATTGATGATAACGCTCGTGGCAGCCATGTTGTTTGTCACTTTAAACGACCCGCTGGCTCTGACTGTACCACAGATGCGTTACGTAGGGCGTGTCATGGAAAAAATAATATTCCGTTCATTTTGTTTTTTGAGTTTAGAAAGATACAAATGCTCAGAAGCTTAAGTATTCCATTTACATGACATTGTCAATTAAAATGATGGTCAGCAACTATGGGTAAAACTGAGTAAGGTACTCTGTAACCTTACCTTAACCTTTACGGTTTCCTCCACTGCTGTAATCTTTAATGGAATTATCCTATAAACAACAGGAAAACACGACACATGTTTTCGCGGAAAAATGTTATACGGATGTACACATACGGATGTACACAGGTTTGTATTTATAATTGTAAACAAACCATCTGTGGTGGGAAACATAAAAATACATGAATGTGGGTATCGACAAGCCCCTATAAACAACGGTCAGCAACCCTCACTTACTAATTAAGACCCTACAGTCACATTATTACTAAAGCAACCCACAAAAGTCCCTTAATACCTAAAAGCATTAAAATTGTTTAAAATCCATAATTATTAATAACTAGCCCATTTTTTTATATTCCGATAAAAAGCTTTTTAATCACTGCCTTACTTAGATAATAACTATAGCTGAGTTAGATAAACTACAAAACATATACACAGGTCTACACCGCTACAGTTTATTTGATAATGGACATTGTACCTGTAAGTAACCGCAGCCATTATTTTTAGCCGCGACTTGCATCCGCGTCAGTTATAACTACACGTAAATGTTTATGTTCCAACTAGGGCTTGCAAATATTCGACAATTTTGCAATTCGAATATTCGATTTTTTTTTGGAGTATATTCGAATAATTCGAATATTGTTCGAATATTACATAAAAAAATTAAGTTTCATAGAAATCATGTCCTTTTATTTCTAAAAAGTGTTTGTTCTCTAAATCAAAATAATACTAGTTAAAGCTAACGCAGTGTTACAAAAACAATTAAAATAAAATAAAAATCTGTCAGAAGAACACGAAGGATTAGAATAGCTAACATTACTAAATAACATCCAACACTGCACATTGGATGCCGTGTGCAAAACATAATTAATGGTACGACTGCAATTGTCGACCCATAGCACACATCACACTTGCTCCGTCAGTTACCACATGCTATGTCCACTTCTAGAGAAAGATTATAGGATGCTAGTTTGTCCTACAAAATATTGGCACAACGTTCTGCTGTTCCCCGGCCAGTTATTCTTGCTAGTCCCAGATTCCTGAAGGTCTTGCCTGCAAAGTTTGGACAATGAATGTTGACGTTCATGTACCGTCGGTTACGGGTTGAAGTCCATTCGTCTAAAGAGACGGAAAACTTCTGTCTTTTTGACTTTCAATTTCTGCAATGTTTCCTTAAGTTCGCCTTTTAATTGCTCACTCTTTCCTACCACGATCTTTTTAATAGTATTTGGTGACTTCGGTAAATCTTCATAGCCACTTTTTTTAAAAAGATTTCGGAAGGAATCAGATGTACAGAACAAACTAAATGGAAGACCATCACAAGCAGTCATTTTTGCAACTATATTTTCCACATTATCAGATTTTTTAAAGAAGTCGTCAATCAATTTTACTTTCTTCTTCTTTGGCTCATTTTCCTGTAGGTTCGTGTGTGTGCCCGATGTCCTGGCGCCGAAAGTTCATTAACAGTAACCAAGTACTCTCAACAGGGTGAAGTTTCATATGGTTATGCAGACATGTAGTTGTGTTTCGGCATTTAATTACTTTCTTGCACTTTTTACATAGCGCATGAACTCCATCTGAAGTTCTTAAAAAAAAGTTTCATACTGACGACTTATCTCGAGTACCTTTGGTGTACTCTTTAAATTCGAATTTGTTTTGCAGTTGCTCCATGTTTTAATGTTAAAACTAATACCTGAAATGTCGAAAAATTAACCGTGAACACACACTTTATAGTGTTTAGACAAATCTTAAGAGAACACAAATGAGAAGTAAACGAGTTCAAAAAATAAAAGCTTTAGCTAAGTTAACTAGTGGAAAAGCTGCATTTTTGAGGTTAGAATTAGTATTATAGTAAAATCACTATCACAAGTCAGAAATGCAATTATAGTAGCTACTTACATTAAAGCACGTAACTGATTCACTGGATTGTCGTTGGGTATACAACTATACATTAAATAAAACAACGGGCACACTAAACAAAATAAAAACGTCTAACACAAAATAATAACAACTAAACACACGTGCAAATGGCGAACAAATGCACAAAGGTGAACCACCCCCACCCACCAGACCGCGCGCCGGCCGCATCTTCTTAATGTTCCCGATCGTTGCCGAATCCTTTCGTAGCACTCGTAACGCCCGCACGTCGAACGATATTACTTAGTTTGGACGGCGTGCATGAACGTTAATTTTTTTGTGCACATCAGATTGTCGAGTTTTGTTTTCTAAGAATCTGTCGAATTTTCGAATATCGTAAAATTTCTATTCGAATATTCGAAACAGTTAATTATTCGAATAATTCGAATATTCGAATATTCGAATGCAAGCCCTAGTTCCAACTAACACGCGTTACAGTTTCGAAATCTTCTGAGAACATTCAGATGTTGTAGTGTGCAACATGTTGCTTTCATCGTTATAAACGTTCTGTATTACATTAGCCCTTGTTATATCTGGAACTCCTGTATTTTATTCTAATGATATTATCATACAGGAACCTACGTCATAATATGTGTTTATCCAACCCTAATAAATCTATAACAATTTAAAAAAAATCTAGACACATCACCAAACTTGTGTTAACCGACAAATATCCTAGTCACCTTAACATATAATTCTTCTACTAGGGTGAAGAATCCGTCGGTTCCATCAACACAATGTCGATATGCAAGTCGGAACTTCTGTTCTCCCCCGTGAAAGAGGGTGCGCATGGCGTTCACTTCAGCGTGGACAGTCTGGACTGCGAGCTGCCCTCCGAACAGGACCTCATCCTCACCTGCCAGGCCAACAAGGACAACTACACCATCGCCTTCGAGGGCAGTCTCACCACATACTCTGAGGACAGTGAGTGCATCGAACTGGCCGTCAATCAAATACATGGTACGCAACATTAACTCCCCTTCCTCGAACTACTGATGCATACCGCGATAATGATATAATGTTTACCCAGTTTACAATGACGCTAATTTATCCAACTATGCTGATTCACGTCTACTTTAATTACTCATGATAGCAAGCCAACTCATACATTTGTTATTTTTCAGACAAATTGGGCGAGGAAGAAACCTTAGTTTTAGATAACGATGAAAGAACGCGCAGGAATTTAGAATTATTAGAGAGATGTAAGAAATTAACTAATAAGCTAACGACGTCTATGGCTAGGAGCGATTTAGGTTTAACTACTTGGAGTAAGCTTAAGAAACAAACCAGTCAGTCACCCTTAAGGAGGTAAATAACACTGAAATTGTACTATTACTCTCATATTTTCATGTAATAGGTATCCATTATTTATTATAAAATGTGATTTTAGGCATCCCTCTGGAAATAACAATGAAGGCTCAAATGAAGCGACTGATGCAACAGACGACAACATGAGCAATTCAGTCATCAAAAGCCAAAGTTTGCCAAACCTGTACAGAAGGAAACTTATGAATAGTTCTATAAATTCGGCTGCTCTGAGTAATTCAACGGTACGTATTAAAGATGAATGCCAAGAAACTTACCAACACTAATTTCTCATGTATTTGTTTTTAATAAGTGTTTTAATTGCAGGTCGATTCTTTCACCGTAAATCAAAGACTTATGGGGACTCCTTTATGCATGAAAGTTTACGATGTATCCCAACATCGATCGTCACAGGGAAGTCAACACTCAGAACCAATGAGCACATCTTCTACGGATAATCAAACTTCATCGGATAAAAGTCAACCAAAACAAACATTTAGTTTAGTTAAGTTATTTATGAAACAAAAGAGTATGAGCAACGATGGGATCGTTAGCATGGATCAGCTGGATAGATCGGAGTGCTGGCCTTCGAGCTCTGGAGGAGAAAGTGGAGAATCCATGGGAGAGCAAAAACTAGTCGATTCGAAAACTGCTATTTCAGAGCGCCCTCAAATTGATTTGCCAAGTACTGCAGTGGAAGAAGTCTCGTCACTGGTATACGAGGAGATAAATAACGTAAATCCATTCAGTAACAGAGTATACGATGAAGTTTTGATTGAAGAAGAAGAAACGGTTGATGGAGCTAAATTGAGTGATAGTGAATCAAATCTGTATGCAACTGTAAACAAACCACATATTAAAAGAACTAATTTAAATGTTGTGAACAGTCCATCCAGAATAAGAAGTACCAGAAAATCATGTTCTTCCCAATCTTCAGCCACTAGTGTAAGCATTTCAAGCTGTTCTGAATCTGATGGAACTCAGATCACCAGGATGAACAGGCTCATACAACGTGAGCAATGTGACCATAAATCAACGTCAACTCACCATGACGCTGATACTACAGATAAGAGTATACAAACATCTAGTATGAATCTTTCAACCATGTCTCAAAGAGAAATATTCAAGGTCGTCGAGCCTTCATTCTTGGAAAAACTGAAAGAAGGAGATTGCGAAAAACCTGTCTTCGTCTTATATCCTAGCTATACTTTGCCAGATATTAGTTTCCTAAACGGGAGACCAAATATTTATTTAAATCCGTTGAAAGTAAAAATATCGCCCAGATCGAGTGAAAGCAAGAGAAACAGATTGCAAGCTAAAGGTAAACGACCATTTTCCTGCAATGATCTCGAAATGTTGAAGAAAAAGGGACTCGGTCACATAAAAGACTGGGACTCGCTTAACTTTTTGCTACCAATGGAATGCAGGCAGTTGTTATCTGAAGTGCCTGAACTTATGCAGCATATGAAAGAAAAAGAAGGTATACAAAAATGTGGGGATAAGTACTGCAATGCTTCGCCAGCCTCAAAATCCAAAAACCGACCAATGAGTTGCGATTGTAATAATTTAGCTGGCAATACAACGGCAGTTTCTTCAAGCTCAAGTACGGCTACACAGCCTTCTTCAGGATACCGTGGTTCGTCCACAATGCTGACAGATTCTTCAGCGCAAAACAGTCCTGCCCCAGCAGGAAATTTCAATCCTTTGTTTGTGTATCGTTACGACAGCGCCACAAGCTCAGAAGCGAGTGGTGTCAATAATGATGGTCAAAGAATAAATCCCAGTATTCCGAAACGATCACTTTCATTAGCGGATCAAAATCGCATTGCCAAACAGGGCGAATTAGCGCCTCCAAGGCCACCGTTACCAAAAAGTATATTGCGTAAGTCAATGGATAAAACACGCAAATCAAGCACGCATACTAAACGTTACAGCATGTTTGAAATGGATGATCTTTTACAAGATCCAGTTGTTTGCATGACAGCGGCAACGGAACATAAAACTAAGAGGAGATCATTACAAGAACCATATTATCTTCAGAATCAAACTGTAGATTACAGAAAGAATAACGATATAGCGGCAAAAAGGTTATCACAACAGTTTCTCGATGCAGCCGACAAAGATGCCGATTATAACGAGTATTATCCAGACGAAGGAGTTGGAACAGAGAGTAGTCTAGAATCAGGAAAATCAAATGAATTAAAGTTCCATAGGCCGCACACTCCACCGTTACCTAAACCAAGAACAAAGAAAATGGAATATACTGAATTTCCACCACCTGGTGCACTCATCAGCAGTGCCGATTTGCAACAACTTGAAGAGTTTTTGAAACACAGTGGATTCAATTGTCTAAACATGGATGAGTGGGACCAAAATCAAGTTCAAAAGGTAAGGAACCAGGTGTCCAAATTTCTTCAGATGAAGAGATCTCAGGAGGAGAACCAAAGGTCCACAGAATCAAGTGGCAGTAGTTGTAATAGTAAGAAGTCAGTGAGTTTTGCGCAGAAGTCTGAGGTCACGAAGGCCGATAACCAACAATCCCAATTAAAACCTATGGAAGATATAAAGGGTGTCAGTGTAACAACGCCACCTAACTCACCAAATATTTCCGCTGTGATAGCGCAGAGGCTTTACCAGGTAACGTTTCATTTGCTAATGCTACTTCTGCTCGCACACGTCATTGCCCGTTAATTTCTGTGAGTACCTTCGGTTCTTTATTTGCTCTTATGATTTCATTTTACTTTTTTTTTAATGTTTATTGGATTATTTTTTCAAATTACCTGCTTGTATGGATGTGCTATAATTTTATGCTGTAGCAGTTTTTACGTTGCACCAACCTTTTTCTTAGCAAGTTGAACACGTTACCTGCGCTTGTCACTCATTAACTCAGACTATTTGAAATATTCTTAGCTCATTAACCACTACGTGACAAAAATACTAAAATGCGTGATGTTTTTCGCGTTATCCCGATATTAGATAAAGTTATATGATTCTAGGGTAAGAATTTAGCTGAAATACCGATTTGTGAAGAAGCTGAAGTAAGTCCTGATGAATTTGGAAGTCCCATGCACCATGACGCGAGAGGAAAATATGATATAATCGATGTTTCACAAAAGAGAGGTAAAAAGTTATAAAATAAAGAATAATATATTAAAAAGCGATAGCACGTTAATTCATTTTAAAGGTTTTTTATTATCGTAATAATTTATTTATTTGCAGCGTTAGTGTCAAACGTGACCGATGCTGTTGAAATGTTGATTCAACATTTTTCACCTGCTACGGATCAAGCTGAGTTAGCTTTCTTAGGAGACTCCAAAGAATCCCCAGCTTGCGCTAAGATAGCACTGAATGCACTGTGTCCAGCTTTGTACGCGATCTTCAGGGATGGTCTCAAAGAGAATATTGAAACTTCTTTTGGAGCAGTAAATAACTCTGTTTGGCAAATGGTGGAAGCTACTGCAAGGCAAGGTAAGAAAATAGCAGCCAGTGGAAACCTGAATCATGGTCTGTTATTGTGATTTGATCATAAATATTAACGTTGTTTATAATGACTTTTAGGACCGATTACAAAATCTCTTAACGAGTTGGTGCTGAGGATTAACAGCGAAGATGCAGTTACAGAGGGATTGGTCAAATTTAATGCATTCATCCTTGGTTTACTCAAGTAAGTAGTACTAAAAAAAAGAAGTCTCACGTTGCAAGTTTAATGGTAATACAATTTACTAAAATTCTCATGTTTTCTTACAGCGCACAGTCCGTAGATGCTTGGGTGTCTTACATACGTACACGAGAGTCTATACTAGCGAAACACTACAGTCCTGACTCTCTAATCCTCGCCGGTTGTGTGGGAGAGCCGCGATGCCGTGCTCTTCTGGATACGTTACTCGCCAGCCTAGAACCACTGAAACTCTTACCTTTCTCACTCGACCTCATGTTCGAAATGCGTGAACTACACAGAAGTTTCAAGAAGATTGAAAGCGACATGCGTGCTGCTAGTCGGGTAAGTTTAGATAACATTCACAAAATAACATCTAATACCTAAGAGCCTACACTAAATGCTACTTTCCCATGAAATATACGTAATCAATATTCCGTGTCTTTCGTGTTCGAAACCACTATCACATACTATCAAACAACCGCCTGCCGGAGCAACATCGCTTTATTTGCATTTTATTGTTTACTGCATGTGCTTAAATCACAGTTCACGGCGTACAAACGCGATATTTTAGCATTTACTTTCGTGCACAGCTTACATAAAATGCAAATAAAGGTATTGACGAGCGATCGAACTCGACCAATGACCTTGTTGAGGAATCTAACGTATACAAAACTAACTTTGGATGGCATGATGCATGATGCTAAAAATATTTGGTGTATTTAACAGCCCACTTCGATTAACACTCCACCACTAACCCTGAACCAGCGGAACTTGCTGAAGCTGGTGCGTTCGATGCAGTCGAGCGGTCTCTCCAGCGACGATTGTCAGACCAGTGTCATAATGAGACACAAAGAGCCCAAAATCAAAGAACCATCCACACCCGACCTGCTGAACGATTCGGCGAATGTAAAAACTACCGTTGAAAAGAATAGACCACGCTCGTGCGTTAATCCGACAACTATTGGTTATGATATTTGTCCGAATAATAGCAGGATAGAGATAGAAAATAACCGCAGATGGTCCGGGGTGCACTTGGGCTCGAAGTTAATGCAGGCGTTCGATAGGCTCGTGTTCGACGACAGCGACGATTACACTGATAGTCTAGAGAACAATAAGCCTCCCTCCGCTAAGCCCTCCAGCAATGAAGTGAAGGTAACTCGGCGGTGCTTTGTGTGGACATTATTGAATGTTATGTGCTTGGACAAAATGTTTTGTTGCGGTCTCCGTTGTTAATAATGTGCAGATTGTACTTAGTACCTTGCTTGCTGCTTCTAACATTTATTTTGTGTGCTTACTTTTCTATGAATCTCACTCGTCATCGTATAGAATAGAATTGTGTCCAATGTGTGTTTGTGTCCACATTTTATGTTTTTTACCTGTGTCCCTTGATGTATTAGATAATAACTTTTTATTAAATTGAATGTCATAATAGTTTTATTTTGCTTGTAAAAGTTGTAGATTTTATGTATTTCTTTCCAAATATTTAAAATAGCCCCAGAATGCTAAATTATGAACTGCCATTATCTAAGTATTGGAATGTTTTGTTTAGCTGGAGTGTAGCGGGGAGGAGAATTGGCGGCCAGGGTCTGCCAGCAGCGGTGCCAGTGGCAACACCGGCAATGGCAGCGGCAACTCAGGAGGTGGCAAGTTCCGACGTCTGCAACTCAAGTGGGAAATGCTCAGTAATGCCGAAAGTCCCGTCACACCTTCAGGTTTGTTCATAGCTAGTTTTTTTATGAGAAAATCTTACCAAGATCACCTTTACACTAGTGAAATGATGCCAGATGGATTACTTTGTATTAAAAACCATAGCAACATTTAAAACTACTTAGAACTGGCATGTAAATCTCGGTAAGCCTCCGACATGAAATAATAATAAATTAATGGCCAAAATAGCAATCAACTGCAATGCAAAACACGTTTACGTTACATTTTCGTGAGAACAAGGCACGGCTGTGTAAACCTCGCAGCGGATGAATGACGTCATAGTACACATACCTACCTACCTCTGCTAAGTATATAATGTGTCTATATGTATTGTGTATTTATGTATTCAGGAGAGACGTCCCCGGCGGCGGCGCGTGGCTCGAAGATCCCTCGCCCGGTGTCATCGCCCGTGAGGCCGGTGGCACCCGCGCTGCAGTCTCCAGCCAAGAGTACAGGCCATCGGTAATGATGAAACAATGCTTTTTCGATACCTATAAATTTTGTAGTCCTATAACATACCCAACGTCGTTACTTGAAACTTTCTTGTTAACAAAGAAACGCGTATTTTATTATTTAAACATAGCTTAACAATAAACTCTTTCATCCTTAAAACGCGTTATCAAGCAATATTATATCAGTTTCTTTTTAAGGAGTTTTAGTACCTACACTTTAGTAAAATGGTGGCACTTAATACGATTCGTTTACTCTATAGAAATCAAATTGTATCGCTAAATCGTCACATTATACGTAATCTTCTGACAAACAAACCATTATGAACGCAATAATATTGTTATAATTAGTCAGTCTCATTCCCAATGACGAACTAATTGAGTAGGCTGTGGTCATTGTGGTCGTTGTGCCAATTCCCTCAGGACACATTATTACTTTGCGCCAAACATGGTCAAACGGTGGCGATAAACACTGCCAGCGCACACTAGACTATTTATGATCGGTGCTGTAATAATTGGTATTTTGATTTAGCTGTATTGGACAGAATAATAAACGTTGTTCTTTTGAATTTGGTTTACGTCACCATTTCGCTTATAACTTCTAACTAAACTAGCACTAAGAATGTAAAATCACAATGCTGATACTAGACATCAATCAATCAATCAATCAATAAGGCCTCTATCCTGAACTTCCATCTGTTTTGAAGTGTTTGTTTTCCTATTTTAGAGAATATCTTTAAGTTCAGTGTGCGTTTTGGCAAAGGCCTCTTCTAACATTTTCCAAAGTGTTATATTTCTGGCAACCCTTCTCCAGCAAGGGCCCGCTGTAAGCTTCAACTTATCTTCCCATCTCTTAAGTTGTCTTCCCTGTTTCTTTTTTCCATCTCTGGGATACCAGTCTGTCACAATTTCACTCCATTTCTCCTAAATATCCGTCCATCTCCATTTTAGTTGGCCTATACTCGTAAGTACAGACGCCAGCACATCAAGTTTCCCCAATGTGTCAATTTTTTCCAATTGAATATGAACCTTATTCTGTTTGACATAAAGTTGAAAAACGATCAAAGAAATTTGACACATTGGGGTAACTTGATGTGCTGGCGTCTGTACATCCATAACCCTTGCTTAGCTTTATAAAAGATCTGAGTTTCGTTTTCTGTCTTGTTTCTTGATGTCTATCATGCTTCTGCTAGACATAGTTCAGTACATCTAATGTTGGATATTAAAAACTATCAAGGTACAAGTCCGAGATAGGTCGCAGATAGCAAACCGCAAACGCTATCTGCACGCGTTTCTTTGAATCTCTTCGAATTTGAGGTCTACAGCCGCAGTGTTGCCGCGCTTGGAAACTTGCACTTTAGGCAGGGCACAAACGTGGACATTTTTGTATCTTGTATCAGATATCGATGAATATTTGATTTCTATAGAACCAGTATGAAATCATCTACTCCTTGCGCATACCTACGTAAACATTTCTTTTGTGTCCAGTTGCTTCCACATAACACATATTCAGCACGGTCAAAAAGTGTTTGGTGCACCCTCTTAAATCATGACGATCATCAATAGTTTTTCAGTATATAATAATATATTTGTCGAATACTTCTTAAGAGCTCTTAAAGCTAAATATTAGAGGTTTTACTAACTAATCTTCATTAACAGGGGTATCCCGGTACCGGTACGCAAAGGCACATCTCCTACCACATCAACACCCAGTAGGCCGACCACGGCACGAGCTGGAACTGCCAATAAGAAGCCACCTCAGGCTGCTAACAGGTAATGCAGAACAGTCCAGTTTCTACTGCTTCACACATATTTCATCGTGAGAGCTGTATTGGAATTGTCACATTTAAAAAAGGAATCATACAGTTGGCAGTAGACAAAATTTACGCCAGTCAAGAGCAAGCGAAAAGTTGTCATATAAAACGTTAATGTAGAAATAGCTGCTATATTTTATTTTATTGAGCACAGCATTATATTTATGCCACACTTACTTTCAAGGTTAAATGGACTATCACTGGTGGCGGAATTTTTATTTATGTCTTCCCACTGAAAGACTAAAAAAAACATTTATATTTTGTAATACTATGCTTTTATATGAATTATGTTCTGCACCGCAATATACTGGTTGGAAGAAGACATTGATGCACATATATAATACCATGAGTTCTGTACACGATTACGCACTTGAAAGTTTTGATTGATTTAAAAAAAATTAAGTATGTTTTTCTTATAAAATTTTTACTTAAAGCTGCAAACCAGGATTTTTTTTCTTATTCATTAATTCATTAATATTTTAATAAATTACTGCGTCCATTAAACATTTAATTGCTTCGGTAGAATAAAAGGAACATCTGAAAAATTATAAATAAGGGGAAAAATTTCATCTCTGGGGGTCCCACGATCGTGTACACTACACTCATGATGATGATGTCTCTTCCATCCTATATTATGCTTATATTGCACAATATCTTCAGAGTTTTACCCGAGATGACAGCGAAGAGGCCGGACGTGAAACCGCGAGTGCAAAATGTAGCTGTTGTTAACGTTACAAATGTTAAGAAAACAACGTATGTACTATAGATGGGAATAACTTATGACTAACATCGCCGTGACGACAGTTTGATACTAACAGCATGTTGGGCATGTAGGTTTAAGGAAAATAACACTGTAATAGCTGATTATTTAAATTAATATAGACAACCATGACATGGTTTGGCTAAGAACTCACTTATAATTAACCTAATAAAATAATTAACAATAAAACGCTAATTACTTAATAAGCGGCGACTTACTAATTTAATTAAATGTATTTTTTATACAAAAGTTTTTATTTTTAAATTTTTAGTAGTTCTGTTAAATGGATGATATAGTGTTTCTTTTATATGGATGATATATTCTTAATTTTAAGAGTTATTTTGAAATTAAAAAAAAACACTATCGAAACGATTTCAATATTTAGAAAAATATAAAAAATAACAGCCTCATTCCCCGCTCATTTACCTTACATTTAAGAAAGAGAAGAGTGTGTTAAGAATCTAATCAATTTCTTATTTCTCGTCTTCTACATTATATCGGTTTTCTAAGAACCAGAATATATTTTGGTCGGTCCGTATTCATAATTTATTAATTTTTGTACAACATATTTAATTAAATACTTACATTATTATGTTCATTTGATGTTATGAAGTCATCAACAATTTGGGTTATATTATTATAACACGGGTAGCTTAACCACTTCCCTGTTCCTAGAGTCACATATGCCTCATGCTGATTGTTTAACTACTGTGTCTACTTTGTAGACAGTGAAAGTGCTAAAATTGTCCGTGAAACGCAATGATACTAAAATTAAAAAGGGTGTAGATAGGTTATAAGCGCTCAGCAAGCGACACGTTAAAATGTGGTTAACTAGCCACACTACACCTCAGTTTCGCGTCGCGCCGTCAACGGACGCGTGCGTGCGTTAGTGTGCCGTTATTGAAGATCGAATGTTGCTTAGGTAACCTATCTACACCTTTTTACTTATTATATCATTGGTGAAACGCATGTTTTGAATTGTACCAACTCTGCCCAACCTGACCTTATCGTGTGCCTACAGAACGTCTCGCGTGGACGGCGCGTGGCACGGCGGCGCGGCCCCGCGGCCGTCGTCGCTGCCGTACGGGCGCACGCCGCCCCCCGCCGCACCGCGCCGCGCCGCATCCTCCTCCGCCGCGCGCGCGCACCACACCACCACCCAGCAGAAACAGCATAAGTATGTACCTACCATCATCATTCTTAATACCCTTTTCTAGCAGGTGCATCATCCAGTCACTCGCATTCCAAAAGATTTGGGATCTTTAGAGCACAGTCTTGTTAATATTGGCCGCCATTTATGAAATGAGTCGCTTTCTTCTTAGCCTCATAATATTTGAATATTCCTTATCGCTTAAAGCTTGTCGTCATACCATCTTCAGCACGCGTAGCATGACCTCCACAGAATCGACAAAGTGATAGATCGTATAATCATTTCTGCCGATTACAGAAGAAATAATGCTCGATATTGTAGATTATTGTCGACTGAAGGATCTACACATTTCTTTCCTTCATTCTTGACATTGTCGTGCTCAACACAAAAAAAAAGTTTCTAGAATCTATCACTTTGGCGATTCTTCTGTAGACAAAATCCGTTTCTTCTTCTAGTTAACCTATTTTCTTAGAAACTAAAAATATTGTTTACTACTTTTTCTTTAAGACAATGTGTTGTAAAGTCATGATATCAAATCGGATCAAATATTATGTTCATTTATGAATAGTGTCAAAAGGTAACTGCAACTAGCTTAAAAACTGCTTTCTTCCTATTAAACATGTCAAATAAATGTGAAAATTTTCACAAATTTAACACTAATGCAACCACAGATTTTGTTGTAGATAGGAATAAACTCGTAAGACGGTTGGTTTGTCGCTAACTAAATTGAGGCCATATCCTAATTAACCCAACCGCTAAGATCACGGATGTATCAGTTTACGTCCAGTGTTTAATTAACTGGGTATTGTGTAATTCCAGGTACGTGAGAACACTATGGCACCGGCTACCTTCAGACTCGGGTCACCTCGCGTTCAACGAAGGTGAGCGTCTCCGACTAATACTGGAGGTAGACGACCAGTACCTGCTGTGTTGTCGCGGTGAACACAAGGGGCTCGTCCCGCGCGACGCCGTGCTGCTGGAGGATTTCTGATATTGGCAACCCTAGCATGACTGGCAGCCAGCCTGGCGCCCGTTACGCTTGAACGGCAAACGTTGAACAAAACGTTTAGGAAATATCTCTGTCTATTATTTTCCAATGTCTCGACATTTTTATGCTGAATCTTTGCATCTAGCTTAGATTCGTCATAAAGACACTTCCAGACATTAGAAAATATGGACATGAAATGTTCGAGAAAATGTGCAATAGGTTTCGGAGTGAGCAAACAATGTGAAACTTGTGTAACTATACTTGTTTTCGTCTGGAATGTGCTTGAACTTTGTGTTGTCTAGTACGATGCGGTTTGTGAAAATGAATGTGATCGTGAACTATGCTGTTCAAAGACTATGTGAATACAACTTGTAATGTAATTCTATGTTTCATACTCTTCTTCACTCGTTTGGAGCGCTATTTGTATGTCTTAATCATTATTTAAAATTATTTAATTTTTGATGTTGTCTTACTCAGCAATATTCATTACTTCTTCGCAGAATCTTAACATCATTAAATATCTCTCACATTTCTAATTATTGTAGTAAAATCTAGTCTTACGTTATAAGGCACGACAAGGTCTTGGACTGTATATAAATTTATTTTAAGTAACACAAATTGTGGGAATATTTACTGGGAATGACTGCGTGTAATGAAAAACCTTTTGATGTCGCATTAACAGTAAATATTTATCTCAATAATATGTGATATATAGAATACTATTTACTTTTATGGTAGGAACAAAATCTCAAACCTTAAGGGCAAACTCCTTCGTATCCTAAACTCATGGAAATTCATGACTGCCGAGAGAAACACGCCCCAATGTACTTTTTGGTGTTTAGATAAATAACGTAAATGTGAATTTGATGTCTAAAATTACCCTTGATATTAACGATGTGTATAATATACTAATTACGACCTATTGGTAATAGTGGTGTAACATGTAGGAATAAATGAAAACAAAATGTTATCGTACATCGATAACTAAGTATTACTTGTGAACGTTTTAAGTTTTACAACATCGGGTACGGTAAACCAGAATAATATTGACAAATCATTGACAGAAAAGCTAACCACAGATTGTTGTAATTTCTAGCTACACTAAATGCATGAAACCTCTCCTGAGCACCTTCCTTGGCAGTCTGTGGTGAAGGGTTAATAAATTACAGCGGCGTAGGTGTATTTATATTAACCGGTGTACATGACTAACTGCATGGCCTTTCCCTACACTACCCTTCCCTAAACTGACCTACACTTTTAAAAGTTTCAATTGACAGTTTATAATACGGTGTTGGTGCGTAACTATCTGTTACAACTAACTGCATGCGCCTCTCCATATCACACATCCTAAATCCAGCACTCTCATGTTACATTTTAATGAAATACTGTTTAACGACCGTACCTGACTCTATGTACATTATAAGCGGTATTAAATCAATTATGATACCGGTATTGGTATTAAAGATGGGTTTGTCATCTAAAACATATGTCTGCTTAACAGTCACGAATATTATTGTGATATAATGGTCATATCACTGCTTTTATGATGCGGAAAGAAATGATATTTTTGGTATGTAATGTATTTTATTGCTCAAGTTGGAAGCGCAACATTATCGGATGATATGATTGATATTAATATTCGAGACGTAATACTCTAATATATTAAACCTATTATTTTCAGTATTCGTTAATTGGTGTAAAGTGATTGTACATAATATTATGGAGTTATTCATATTAGTGATTTTAGAGGTCAAAATTTGTAACAAAACTTTTGAATGCACGATACAGTTCCTCTCGTAGTTCGTCGTGCTATCGAGTCACAACATTGGTGAAATGTAGTCGATATACTCGTAGTGAGCTAAATTATGATAACTTTGCGTAAACGAGGTGTGTTTCTCGAGGCAGTCGTGTATCGACTCTTGCCAGCTACGTTCAGTGAACGAGATGATAGAGGCTCGTCGACGCGATAATCTCATTGACTAGAGTGGACGTAAGTTGACACAAATTAGAACTGTACAATAGAAATAATCTAAACAATAATTAGGTTAATAATGTTATCTAAATTATAGTTGAATTACTTAGATGATTGTAACCTCCATGCTGTTAGAACGGCGAGCGTTTGTAAAATACACATTTCATTACAGTGTTAGGATTAATTCGCGCTTTGTGACTGAATGATGTGTTGTGGCCTTTGTATGTATTAAAGTTATAATAGTGTTAATGTGTCGTGTGTGTACGCTTGTTGCATCAGTCGAAGTATTCATTGTATCGTCTACTTAACATTAAATAGCATGGGGAATGCTTCCACAAATTATTTATAATAGTAATCGAAACTCCTAAATAGCCGTTAAAGTATTAGTCGAACAAACATGCCTTAAAATATTCAAAATAAGGTCTAATGATGGAGCAGATCAGCAGATCAGCAGCCCGTAGTGTTGTTCGCTTCGCGACAGCTTCAACAAGTAATCGCTTCGCAGTTAGTCTCTGTTTGCAGTACATAGAGGAGTTTGTTAGTCGTAAGTTTTTATCAACAGTTTGTATAATTGAATGATGTTGAACTGGTTTTTTATAAAATGACATCCTGCGCGTTCGTTTTAAGGTATTGTTGGATACATGTGGTGAGTCAGTTGTCCTTATGGGTACAAAAGGTTAAGTTATTGTACTATTTTGTGAGTAAGATTTTTATTTATAATTTTTACGATTGGGATCAATAAGTTGAATTTTGTGTTGGAAACTTTATTTTCTTATAAAAAAAAGTAAAAATAAAAAGAGGCTTTCGTTACATTGCGAAACGTCAACGAACGACTGAGAAATTATTCCGAATATTACAATTAAGTTTATTTCGAAAATTTATACTAATTAAATTATGTATGTATTATCAATTGTTTTCCGGCGTGACATTATATCATTCAATGTATTTGTTTAAAGATATTTTTATTTGTGTTAAGTGCCATAATTTAATGAATTAACAATTGATAAATATTATTATAATGCATAACCATGTACACCAATTAAACAATATATAAAAGATATTGTTGTTTCATTAAAACTCGAACATATACAGCAACCACTGCAGTAATTAAATTTGATTGGTTTAGTTACATACCTCTTTGTCAGATGCGACTAGGGGATATATTATCCAGAAGTAGGTAACTCTTATTTTGAAATTTCAAGTATTTACGTTTCTCCTGGAAACCTTACGCAGAAGCGCTTTCAATATGAAATCCAGATTTTTGCTAATGGATTACCCAGTAATAACGCACTCTTTAGTATGCACCAAGATAGTCCCTGTGAAGCTTACTATAACTTTTCTAAGAGGTACCAACCCTGCAGCATGTCTGTTCCTATAAATAAAGTTTTGATAAAACGATGTCAGTCATTGCGTAAGATTACAGTATGACTACTTAGGCTTTTAGAAAACCATCTCAAATTGTCAGTTTATGTTAAATCTATGTATTACTTTCAGTATTTGTTATAAAATGTCTACAACTGTCGGCTACTCAAGTACCATGTAGGTAAATCTGTGATCACGACATTTCCTTTATGACATTACGTAGGTACCTAATAAACAAGCTTGTAATTTAATAGATATTTTCTCCTTTATCTATTTGAGATTCGAAAGACGCTCTTTTTCTTGCCAAATCTTTTGAATATTTGAGAGCGGTTTTTATATAATGTTTAAATCTTAGTCATCATCATCATACATATTTTGTTACTCTTAGTTTTAAGCTATGCAATCAATTAGAAAAATATTACATAAGTACTTACATACATACACATACATACTTAAACTCACGCCTTTTTCCCATAGGGGTAGGCAAAAACTACAGAGCCCCTTATGCTACGAATTCTTACATACTTATTTTGCTTCGTTTACATACACACATGTTGAACTTGCTGACCTTTCTGAAGAACCTCACCAATAAGGACTATGTATGTCTTTCTAGGGTGTCCCCTCCCAGCGTTTCCACTAACAGCTGCCTTGTAAATACCTTTCGTTAGTTGCCTTTCATTCATCCTTTTAACGTTACCAAACCATCTAAGCATAGGTACTCTTTTTAATTTTATCACATAATTCCTCAATCTGTCATTAATTGTTACACCACACATACTTTGCACGGATCACATTTCTACAGCATTTATTCTACTTTCATGTCTCTTTTGCCACGACCAACATTCACTTCCATATGTTAGTGTAGGAACCAGCACACCATTGTGAACAGCCAGTCGTGCCTTTTCGGACATCTACTGACTGGTCACAATGCCATGTATATTAATCTTCTAGAATTGCGTTCGTACGATCCATAATATGTTTGATACAGTCCTTTCATCACAGTCCTTTCATCAATCATATTTCATCCAGTACTTACTTCCTTTTGTTTTATTAGGCATAATTATGAATGGTTTGGGAAAAAGCATCCTATAAATAAAAGTCAGCATGAGGTGTATATTTTAATCAACATAAATAAACTCGGGCATTCAAGTAACGGCTAAAGCTGATTCCTACCTGTTTTCAGAACGACGGTGTCGAATATTCTACAAGAGTGGTCGTGAAACTACATATCTACATGCCTAATAATATCTACAATACATCAATACTTTGTGCCTGATTGGCAATACGAGTATTATGCGCGTCCCTATTTATATGGGACTTCAACATATGATAATTAAGAATATGCTATTGTATGCCTTCATGGCGGGTCAAAGAAGGACAAAAGGGATATGCTCATTTGCTGAGGAACCTTTGGCCAAGTGATGCACATGGAAGAAACAAATGACAGGATTAGGAATAGCTTCACAGATCAAGAAACAATAGCTGTTTTTCACATAAAACTTGGCGGGACTTTTTTCATTAAGAATTGTAATCCCTATTTTGATAGTACTGACTACCGAACCCAAATATTAGAATGTAATAAACAATTGAGTGTCATATGAAAATCTACTTTTGATACCTTTGTAGTAATCCCAATTGGGTAATAGCAATATTTAAGTAACTAAATTAGTATATTTTTAGTATTTATTACACAGATCAGATGGGAAAAACATGGCCAGAAATGGGCATTGCACTTTTCTGATAACCTACTGCTTTTTGTATTTATAATATTCTATTTGACCTATGCACCACAATATTTTATTGAATAAGAAAGGTGGGTGTACTTTAGGTACTCCTCTTCCTAACCTTTGGAGGATGACAGACGTACCTAATGCTATGGTGCTGAACGTCTATTTTATCCTTGATAAATTACAGGCGTGACGTTTTGATGCTATTTTCATAAATGAGAAATACATAGCTAAGCAAAGAGAGTTACACAATTCAAATATCGAAACGACTACTTAAAACACGAAAAAAACCTAAATCTTTTTATCATCTATGACAGATATTTTGTGCACGCTTGTGCATTACAAACATTTGTGCGTTTTGTTTAGATCTACTGAGTTCTACGCCTAACATTTAGAGCTCAAATTACATGACTTCCTACAACATTTAGACAACACATAGAGCCTAAGGCCCCTATTAATAAACTCTTTTCAAAATTCTTTTCTACTTCAATATATAGAAAAAGCTGGACGTTGCGTCAGTGAGGTTCGCCTGCTCAAAGCCGAACGTGGAACCTCTCGGGCACTCAGAGGCCTGGCTACCGAAGTCCGCCGGTTCCTCTCGTTGTTGCGCATGACGAGGTCCTCTTCATCCATGGTCGGGACTCTGCGGCGGGGTGACAGTGCTCGGGGGGTGCGCGGAGTGCGAGGCGTACGTGGCGCCCGAGCTGACAAGCACCGGGACTTCGGACGGGCCTCCTCAGTCCACTCGTGGACGGACATGTAATATTGATCCTGCGCAAATAATAAATGTTAATAACTCTGAAACACAATATTTTGTGGGAGCCTGCAAAGACGTCCTCTTCTTCTTATAAAAAAAAACGATTCATAACTGACAATATTTCCCGCGACGTTAGCTAGACAGTGATCTTATAAGTCTGCTATTTGAAATTTCACCCAGCCTGCGTAGCATAAACACATTGAACACCGAAGAAACGGCCTTTGTCTACAGACGAATCGGCAAAGTGACAGATTATATAGACAGGAACCTCAATCTGTCAAATTTCTTTTAATACACCTGCCAGCGTAGCATGAACACTTAATTTCTTTTCTTCCGAGACACGACAAAGACCGTTTATTCGGTGTTCATGCTACGCAGGCTGGTAGCGAAAATGTTAAGAAAAGTCCATCTATATCTCATCAGAATTCAATACTGAATTACTGATAATTGTCATAGTAACTTCGCACTTACAATCACTAATCAATTTGTGGTAGACCCGGTTACCTTAATGCAATACCTAATGATATTTCCAATATTATTTTTGGGTTTGTTTTATAACATACTTGCGTACAAGGAAAAATATTGAATAGAGATTGTTTGGGTTTTACTTTCCGGTTATCTTGTATAACCCTACGAATACAAAAAAAATATCATAGTAAACTCTTGGAAACCGGTTATCTTGGAAAACCAGACAAATCAAATTTTGTAATTAATCAAACCTATAATAATTTATACTCTGTAGAATTTCCTGGTATTTTTCTAGGCATTGATTTCAAACTAATCAATGTTTACTTTACAGCACATTCACTACATCTCAATTAGGTACAGATGCCAGCACATCAAGTTACCTCAATGTGTCAAATTTTCCCAATTGAATATGAACCTTATTCTGTTTGACATAAAGTTGAAAACCGATCAAAGAAATTTGACACATTGGGGTAACTTGATGTGCTGGCGTCTGTACACTACTTGTACTATCTAAAAACTTGGAAACTGTAGGTAGATAGAAAGTTATAAAATTGAATACTTACCAAGGGGGTAGATATTAGGTACCATCCAATACATGAGTCTGCCCGTATCTAAAGACAGTTGAAGGTGCAAGTGAGGATAATGGCAAATAGTCGACTACATAAACAGTTGAATCTAAATGGTTGGTGATCTGTGAACTAAAATACAAAATAAAACGAACTCGTTAAGTGTTAAACTGTATTAAACGATTACCTAAATGGTATACATTATGTCCTTGTTCGTCAAAAAACATCGTTTCAAAACTCCGAGTTAAGTGGCTGTCTACTGGTACAATAGGTAAGTCTCTATTAGTTTAGTTAAAACTTATCTAGACATTTTACCATACAAAGCTTGCGTCATAATCAAAAAATTAAATAAAAATTTAGTACGAAACACGCGTGACTTTAATTTAATGTTAATAACATAGAAAGTACCAAACGAACCGCTTAAATGCAAATTATCTTTCTTATAATCAAAACGACATTGCAAGAAAATTTTGCGACAAAAGCTGCAAACATTAATACACGCTATCTAACCTAATCATCTCTTATAGTCATAGTTACATATAAAACATTTATATAATAATCTGGTCAGTCAATCTCGAGCCCGCACCTGTTCTCGCCACAGCAATATATCGTGTTATCAACAATTCTTGCAAAAATGTGAAAACTTGCTTGTTTAGCTATTGCGAGAAAAAGCTACAAATTTCTACATCAGTGTATCACAGAATCATGTTGAATGCTGTGCCAAGAACTCCTACCTGCTATCTTTACATTCCAAATAATAAAACATTGAAATCAGTGCATAATAATACTATGAATACGTAGTGGAAACAACAAAACACAGTGATAACAAAGCCTATATAACTAGGAATAGTATAAATAAATATACACATTTAAATATAGTTGCATAATATATGAATATCACTTGATTACCAATACAATATACTAATACATCGCATGAGAAAATGCACCTTAATGATGCTAATGAAAACAATTTTAAACAGTGCAATATACAAAATGGTATCTTTGAAGCACTATTTCTAGCAATGGTAAAGACTACTAAACTCATGCTTGCTGAAACATTGGCGTCGATAAAATTATAGGCTACTTGCCGCAGTGTTACTGTATACATCGCGATGGATACTACTACGGTACTAGTATGAATTGGCACTCATGATACTAACATCACCCAGGTTGTAATGATGATATAAAAAAGAAATTCATTTATAAAATTATTCATCAACTATAACGCTACAAATACAACATTCAAATTCATAATTACATACGTATAACAATACAATTCAAATTTTAAAGATCGATACACTTATAACACACTCAACGTATTGTCCGAAAAGATATGCAATAAATCATTGACATTGGTTTATGACATTTGTCTTAACAAACGTACCTTAATAAAGTCACTCAAACTGGGTATCAATATCGAACAAAATTAACAAATATAAAAATGTTATACAATAAGTTTGGACTCTTGATTATAAACATTTGAGTTCGCTGAGAAGTCGAAGTTCTCAGTGCAAGCTCTTAACACTGCTGCTGATTCAAATTCTCGTCGGACTTAGGAGGTTCCGATGTCGCTGGCACAGGACTCTACGGTTAAAATAAAATGCATTACTCTTCATTCTATTAGTAAAATTGAACACACATTGGACACGCAAATAAAAAGAAAAAAAACAATGGTTAGGAAACAAACAAAAACCAAACAAACAAACATAAAAAGGCATTAGAAAATAATTATCCACAATAGCTATCCCATCCCAAACTGCAACCCAATGAGTTACCTACTCAATAAAACGTGTACAAATATCCTGGCTGAAACAAAAATGAGTGATTGCGATTTAAGTGACCTTCACCATAAAACCAAAAGTGAAAAAGCGAAAACGACAAATATGCAAAGGCCCGACTAGCGGCTGGAAAGGGCCTCACCTCCTGTCGGGAATGGCCGTGACTGTCTGGCACTGGGGATTGTCCCGTCATCTGCTTGATGTAGTCTTTATCATCAAATATTTTGATGTCACCGCCTCCAGGTTTATGCTTTACGTTATCCATGGAGCCCACTTTACTTTGTGCTTTGAATTCCAATTTTTGATTTTCGATCTGTTTCAAAGAAGTGAGTGTGCACATAAAATAAAAATACATACAATATAATAATAATCTGAAGGTTCCGTAAATAGTTAAAACGAAGATAATATTATAATAATACAAATGTTTTTGTTGCCAGTCCCTCTCGCAGTCTATTATTGTCTCGAAAATGAATTGGTTAAAAGTAAGACATTGCCAAATAATCAGCGTCACGACGCGCGACGGCGTAAAGTCAACATTGTCTTTTATATTTATAAGTACATCTACAATTTCACTATTCTGTAAAAAAGAAAATTGTAACCTCACAAATAAATAATTCATAAGATAGATGTTATGTTTTTTTAATTAATACTGTTCCTTCTGAATAACACATGTTTGAGATCCTTTAAATCTGTTGTACCTATATGAACTTAAGTAGATCGAAGCAATAATACTAATGTTATAATTATCTAACCAGCAAGTACCCAACGAATGGACTAGATTCTATGTGTATATGAAATAAAGTAATTTGTTATGATTGTGTAGTATCTAGAATCGTGCAAGCCGTGTGCAAATCAATATATTTCTACGGCTACTATTCTTTGTAATAATGCATACAATCATTACGATGTCAATGATTTTTTTTATTAAGAAAAAAATTACAAATTACCCAAATCATTTATCAACATCGCTGTTCTTAAAATCTTCATTTATAGTTTAAAAAAGAATTATATTTCTTTATCTTTCTCTGAAAAATATTTTCTCTACCCTAAGAAATTTTCCTGTGGGTTACAATTTTACTCCAATCACATAAATTTCTCAAACTGTTGCAAACAAAATAATTAGAGATTGTGTTTACCAATTGTATCTACGGAACCTTCAAAAATACATAAATATATACGGTTATATCAGTGCGGTTGCTAAGTAATAATTTCATAAACATGTGGTGTATGTATGTGTACACATATGTTTGTGTTTGTTTCATAGTACAATGCATAATCGTTATCGATTTCCATGGCGTGCTTGTCGATGATATTCGTGTAGGTCGTGTGTATAGGTAACTTACATTCGTACGTTCGTTCTCTACGTTATGTAACATCATCATATTAATATTTTATGTAGAAATTTGGCATTCTGTGTAAAAATAAAATGTATAAGGTGTAACGACACTTATTGTACTATCATTCGCATATCTCATACCGGCAAGACTTTATTTATGTTGTATCAGTTTAACGTGAAAGACACAGTATTTTATATTGAAAGCAATACACCTAGCGTGATCAATACAGCCACAGCCCGTCCTATAAATACTTTACGGAGACACAAGAAGGTTTCTAACAAGTCAAACATCTTATGTATGTTACAGAATATGTACCACCCAACGAACCTTACTCCATAAAGAGTGGTAGGCAAAATGTTTATGCGATGCCCTCCATCGCGGTAACGCCCATTTAACATTCTAAAAAATAACAATGATACCATCCTATAATTACGTATGTAAATATTGCATTCCATACTTCGATTGTACCTATTTGACGTATATGTGCATTGACGTCACCGCGTAAAACTTAAACCAAAGAAACACGCTTTACATAAAAATTGTGCAATAAAGTGACTGTGTTGACACAAACTTAGATATTATTTTTTACTCACAGCTCTCGTTCCATCTTTTGCAACTGTAGACTAAAGAAGAACAACATTAGTTTCAATATTGTACTTAAACATACAATACGGACCTAATGACTTTGATTGTTCTATTTTACATAGAGTGCGTTTATAGTACGAATTGTGAACTGCGCTAACAGATTTGCTTGATGATGATACTTGATTGTGTCGCCATCTTTAACGTCTAAGTGCTTCACCAAATATTAAGCTCTACTCGAATGTTACTTTTACCAGCTGTGCTGACAAACTATGCAAAAAGAGTACTCACTGAACATTGTTACCTAATATGTCGTATAACCGCATACCTATGACCTATTCACTGATTCTTAAAACCTATGTCTCGTTATTAGTTTACCTTTATAGCACCACCTCCAGGCTTATGGGTAATGTTAACTGTAGAAGCAACTTTTGGTTTTGCTTTTTCCTTGAAATCCAATTTCACCGTTTCAATCTTCTTGTCACCGCCACCTGGCTTGTACGCAGTATTCTGGAGCGAACCAACCTTTGATTTTGCGTTCCATTCTAATTTCGTGGACACAATCTGAAAAACACAACCATACCATATTTTTGTTATAGAAATGCCCTGAATTAAATCCATTTGTGTTGCAGACAAAAAATCATTACCTTTTTAACCCCACCACTTGGAGAATAAGCATCATTTTTAGCAGCAATTTTAGGCGTTACGTTCCCAAACTCTAATTTTCTGTTTTCAATCTTGACTTTTCCACCGCCTGGCTTGTACGTCGCATTATCTAATGAGCCAATTTTCGATTTCACCGCTTTGATGTTAGGCGACGGAGCATTGCCAACTTGCACTTTATTCATTGGCACTTCTGAAAAGTAATTTACAAAACGTTACGTCTGTAAGTATGAGTATGTTGAGCGATTGAGGTACTTGCTTATTAAAGTAGTTTACTAACAATAGATATTGTGATTTTACAATTCTATCTAAAAAATCAAATTCAAATTCATTTATTTGTCCGAACATGAACTAGTCTAAACCAGTCTATTCCATTTATTCTTTCTTAATTTAAGCAGACGCATAAATATTCCAATTTAATACTACGCAATTTTTTATTCATATTGTTTGGTTGTAACTTGGCTTTCTGTATTAAAAATGGTAGTCATCGTTTCATATTCTTTATTAACCAATACAATGAAGCTATAATTTAAATGAATAGTGGTTGTTAGTACAATAAAATGAAGGGTAAGGTCCAAATGAGGCTAAAAACGTGAACAACTTTGCCGCAACAAAAATACTCACTTTTCTTATCAATCGGTAGAGGGTTTTCCGGTGTTTTAGCAGTAGCACTTTTGCTAGATGATCGTGAAAGACTTGTTTTCAGGCTGTTACTTGATTTTTCCTTCATGGGTAACTTACTGGGTATCTTTTTATTCGGTGAACCAGGGGATCCATTAACATCCTTCAAAGATATGAGAATTTTATATGCAGTTAAATACTTATTAACAACAAACTAAAAAAATGAAATTTAAGCACGTACATTTCCTTGTGTGGATTCATCGACGCCGCTATCGTTGTCACCATCTAAAGAACAAAAAATAATGTAATGATACTGTTTTAATAAGATAACCATATTATTCTATGTATATGTTTATATTATCAATGACGTTTGGCTCATTTGAAATCGAAATATGCATCGGATGTATTACGAGTTTTTTACACATTACCTTTTGGTCGAGATTTAGGCGCAGAGGCTGTTTTACGAGGAGTAGATTTCTTTGAATCTGCATAAGCAATCGGGGTGCTTAGATCATTTGGTTTTTTCGGAACTTGTAGAGGTGGCTTAGCATCCGGTAAGGGAGACTTAGAAGGTGTCTTATTTGGCGTTGGTACAGATTTCACATCTTTGGTAGAATCAATTCCCCTTACTGATTCTAACTTTGGTTCCGCTTTGGGTGTTTTTGGACGCCCGGGTTCTGGGGTTACACTCTGAGACTTATTTGGTGCAGTTGGGCTCAGTGTTGGTTTCTGCTTTGGCTCCGGAGAATCATCACTGCGCGTCAACGATGGAGAGCGGTCAGAAAACTCTTCTTTCGGTTTAGCAGTTTCATTAACACTTCGCGGTGTGGTCAAATTATTTTGCGAAACCACATCATCATCGTCATCTAATTTCTTTTTTGGGACAGCAGTTGGTAGAGCGCCAATAAATGATTCTGTCATTTTAGACCCAGATATGCGGGACTCAGGACGTTCTGAAACTTCTTTCGCTCCTTCGTTTGAAGCTTCGGATCGAACACTTTCCTTGGATTCACGTACATTTTCTTTGCTCTCTATTTTTCCTTCTTGTATCAAGCCAAGTCCTGGACTACGACTGATGAATTCATCTATTCTGCCTCCTATAGCACTGACAGATTTTCGTCGATCATCTTCTGCTTTCAATGGACTTGGAGCTCCGGGGGCAGCTGCAATACTGTAGCTCCTACCTTTAGCCGCCGTAGGCCCTTCAATACCGTTTTCTGTTTTGTTGACATTTTGGTTTTCAATTGAAATACTTTGGTTATCCAGGTTGACTGGTTTCGTCTGATAGGTATTGGATGGATCGAGACCCTTCAAAGAGCCTTGTGATGGTTGTCTCTGGAATCCAGGCACAGGTGCTCCGTTTTTAACTGCCCCGTTAGGCTGTTGCAGAGGAATCTGTGGTCTGCCTCCGTCGGGTGTGGTGGCACTGACAATTGGTGGCTGCCTCGGACCGAACTGCAAGTTGTTCGGTGGAGGAGCTCGTTGTAGTGGCTGACCTGTCGGTGACTGTACCGGCCTAGGTCCTTGTTGGGGTGCAATAGATTGCGGACCAAAAGGTCGTAAAGTAGGAGGTACAGGCCGAACTTGCTGGGCTCCTGGAGGTCCGGGTGGGGCTGGGCCTCTTGCTACTGGGGCGCCTACTCTTGGCGCGAATTGTGGCGGAGTGGAAACAGGTCCTCCAGTTTGAAATTGTGGTCTTGGTTGAGATGGTGATACTGCTGGTCTGGGCGATTGTGGTGGAAAAGCTGACCGTGAATCAACTCTATTAAGAGGACGAATTGGTGGTGGGAGCTGAGACGAGACAGGAGAATCTTGACCAGCCAACCCAGAACTCAGGGGGCGAGTCTCCGTTGGTGCCTTTTAAAAATACATAAATAACGATTAAAAAGCTGGCAACAATTGTATAACACCTACAGTGTACTGTAATTGCAGGTTCATGATGAAACACGAAAGTTTAAATGAATACGATCTTAATTTAGATATTCAGAATTCCCTTAATCTACATCACTAAAGTTTTACACGTAAGTTACCTAAGCTACTTATTTAGGTATTATCGCGTTACATCATTTTAGTTCATCACGAGACGAGATATTGTGCGAATGAAGCAGACAGGATCGATTAAATAGGCTGTGGAGACTATTATAGTATACGCTTTAATATCATAAATAATATTGCAAACACTCAGTATTTGCGAGTCTGGGCAATAATTCACAAAATGTAGAGTTATTGAACACGGTATCTGACGGGTGCGGGGTGGAGACGAGCGCGCTGTCACCAACCCCTCATTCGACCGGAATCATAACAAACTAGCTACGGCTTTAGCAAAAACAAAATCTATCAAAACATTGAATATCTCGAGGAGGTTGTCTATAAATAGAATAGAAAAACATAGTTATGTTGCGCATGGATGTTTGGATTGAAAAGGACCTAACGCATGAAACCACATTTCAATGGGTAGGTCAATCAATCCTACAATCGTTTCAATTACTCGTTTGCCATCAAATCCATTGACTTTGATCAAGTACTCATGCGCGCAGTAAATATAAACGATGACTGCATAAATTACATACGTCTATGTGCTATGCAGAATTGAAAAATGCACTAAATAGCTTATTTTCGTGTACCCTATTCGTGGATTCAGTAAAACCGCGTGGGCGAAGCGAGCAACGCCCGATAGATACAAGTTGTCACGAACTCGGCTACTGGGTCAACGAGCTATTGCCGGGTAAAAAATATACTGCACGTCCTCTGAACCAGTTTCAGTAAATAGTTTTGTTGAAAGAAAGGGCAAAACGACAAAACTTTGGCAAATTCCTTCTATTGGAAAGAATTTTAGGCAATTCCTCTGTGGACGCGGAATCATTAAGGCTGTAAGTGAGAGACGACGACAAACTGTTTATACTAAAGGAAATTCCTAGCTAATGCGTTGTGTATTTATAAATTCAATTGATTCCAGACACTTTATAGCAACGAATACTTTGTTGAACATAATGCATGTCTATATTAAGTACCTACAGAAATACATTCAAAGACGTATATAGCGCGAGCTTTGCTGACCAAAGAGCGAGGCAACGAATTTAAAACGAGTAAGAAACTATCAAGCAGTTCTTTTCATTTCTTACAAAACTGTTTTTTTTGCTTAAAGCGTCATCCTGTCCAATCTTTGCGACACTTCAAAACATTGACAGTTTTATAATTTGGACAGTAATTTCCGTGACGTCAAGATGAGCGTCAGCGCTCTAGACGTTACACACAGTTTATCGCATCGAATCCAAAGATCATAATTATTTTGTCTTTATAATGACAGTGCCCGTAAACATATGAATAGAAGTAGCATGCTTCTACAAATGACTTGGCAAAAATAATTACTGATCGTTTTTACCAACCTACTTAACTTTTAAATCTGCAGGATCATGGATTCGTTTAAAGTTTGAAATAAACTTTGCTGAACATGTCAAATGAGGACAATATAAGAACATCGCTAATAAAAAGGCACGACTTCTAAATTGACTTTAAATGTTGAACGCACCGTAAAATGGTGCCTGCTTAGGGCCTATCGCAACTGAAATAGAAATATGTCATGCGAAATGTATTTTCTTTTGAAATGAAACATAAAGAATGGAATTACCAAACGATTTTGTAATTTACATTTTGCTGCGTGGTTCAACGAGGGTCAAACTTTTGTTCTCTTAAAAAACCAAAACACAGGCATACTTAGGTGAATTCATACATGCAGTTTTTAATACTTAATAGAATGCATCGCCATAAACATGTCTCTGATCGTCTGTGACAAAAGGCAGACATTGCCGATCGCGTGATTTTCATATTTTATAGCGCTCGTCAACGAATTCTCTCGAATTTACATGAAAAGACTGTAAAATTTCGCGAATATTATGGATAACTTTGGCATAACATTGCATGGTAGTGCCTCCACTGATTTATATTCGTAAACACTTATCTGTTTCTTGCAAATTACGTTGCGATTTGATATTCACGCAGAACAAGGCAACAAACTTTACAAATCTCAAAGAAAAAATTAGAAAACTTTGCGAAGTTCAAACGATTCAATCCGTTTATTACGTTTTAGTGCCGTGAGGTTCGATGCCGAAGTTTTCATGAGCTAGTCATTTTTGGGCAGGGTTAATAGTGGTATCGTTTAAGTAATCACGAAAACCCATGGTTCGATGTTTTACCTAATAAGCTAAAGCGGCTCTTCTACTTTTATTGGATCGGCTTCATGGTCGTTTTTTGCACCATTTTCGTTAAGGAAAAACTGACGTGAAACTAATGAATTAGTAAACCTTTCGCCGTCTACAGCGGGTCAAATTTTGTAATTAAACCGGAACAGCAGTTCATGTTCCGAATCTTTATAATTTATTTGTGATGATGCTATGAAGTGCATTAGTGCATTATGTTGTTCGGTGCTCTCGTGATACCACGAGGCTTACCCTGTTAGCGTCCATACTGCTTACTACAAAGATTTAAAGTTTTACAATCTTCAAACTTTGACAGTCTCTATGTCATATTTCTTTGCTCGTCGAGGCGAACGCGTATTTGCGAAGTCCCCTTGAAACTATAAAAGACAATAAACATTTTATTAGGCATGAAGCCTTCACGCACAACTACCTGATGCTATAAAGGTGCTATGGTGCTTTGCTGACGCATATCACAGTGGAAACTACACAATTATGTTCAAGTGTTATGGTAGAAGACTATCTAAGACGCCAGTGGCAGTGACTTATGTAAGATTATTCCTATCAACGTGACTCACTACATCGACGTTAAAACGACAGCATACGGTTCATATTAGTGCCAAGATACGTGAACGAATGTCAGATCGATTATAGGCGTTACGAGGTTTATGAACAATCGATAAGTAGACATGTAGCCTCACAGATAGTTGATGTGAGTTAAAGAGTCAAAGAGTTATTATGTACAACGTTTTTTGTTTTGTACTTATGGTAAAGTGACACGTGCCTTTCCTCGCTTGCCAACAAATAAATTGTAACTGCTAGCTAGTACGAACAATAACATTTAAAAAATTTAAATCATCTTTTAATTTTTTTCTTTGATCCTCAGGCTAAGGCAACGAAGTCTTCTTGGTTGACAAATATTAATCGAACGTACATTGAACTGAGTACCTACCTACGTAGTAGGTAACCTAACAACGTATTAACGACACTTTTGAAATTAAACTTTGCCATAATTGGCTCATGAATCACTTTGTCACATTTGTTGTACGTCTGTATAATTTTAAACAAAAGGAAAACCTATTTTATTTCAAAAAGGCACGTCATAGGCAAGTTTGTAATGACGTCGTGTACCTATAACTAATAATCTAATTCTATAGCTCAAATTGTCACGATACTATTCTGTTAAGTGCACTTGTCAATCCCACATGATGAATTTATGCACAAGTTGCTATGAGTAATAATTCAAACAGTTAAAATTCTGAGTCATAAACTTGTTGAACCACTTATAATTGTTAGGTATTCTCTAAGAAAGAACATAACCATAGATAACCGTGGACATGACATTATCTAGAAGACCTACAGAACAATATCAGCATGAATATTTAATATTATTGAAATCAGCTGTGAATCACCTTTACCAGTTTCTGTCTGTCAATAGCAGACCGTATTTAAAACTATTTGTGCTAATATTTACCCGCCATTTAAATAACTGAATTATAACAAAGTCAATAAGAGCCGTGTAGGGGATTTTTATAACTGCCAATAGAATTTTAACTTGTTTTATTTCATATATTATCTTATTTTTGTGCGCAAATGCTTTGTAGTAGTTTTCAAAGAATCCAACAATAGTCTTTTCATGACGTCGGCTTTAAAAGACATTCTTAAAACGTACGTGAACAAAAGATGAAATAATGCATTAATAATTAATTACTTCTATAAGAATGCAGCACTAATTATGTATAGCAATGGCTATCGCTATGGTGAAGTGAAATAATTGATTGTAACTATAACAAAATTAAATTTTGACATAAAGCATTTTAAATGGCATTATAACTGGCTTCTCAGCAAACTTCGTTCTGCAAGTTCAGTCTTAGTTTTTTTTTAGTTTTTTATTTGTTTACGTCCTATTCGCATATCTACTGAACATAATATTTATATTAACAAAATTTCATAAGAATCGGTGAAGCCGTTTCGGAGGAGTCTTATAACAAACACTGCGGCACGAGAATTCTCTACATTAGAGAGATATTTATAATTATCTATTGATATAATATAGTAACAGTGTAATTTTATTAAACTTAATTTCAATTAATATTATTTAAAAATGAATACTTCGAATTCATGGTTAAAAGTTATGAGCTACTGATTGAGATATATAAAAAAAGAATTTTGAGAATCGATCCACAAATGGCGGAGAAATCAGGTAACATACATAAAAAAAAAAAATACATACACACGAACATAGAACCTCCTCCTTTTTTGAAGTCGGTTAAAAACGATAATTGTTGGTTGTGCAAACTAAGTATTATATCCAATCACACATGATTGTTGAAGAAGTATTTTTAAGGCCTAGTAAAACCTATGTCATTTGAAATATTTTTAAAATACTTTGACTTTAAGGTATTATAATGTGAGTGGTTTATGTATAATGTGTTTGTTGATTGTACAATTCCACAAAACAGGATTGTGGCAAACTCTATAAAACTGTACAATGTAACAAATGTCGGCTGCGACACAAATATACTACAAAATGTACCATTTTCTATAACTAGGTCCGGCGTCACACTGTTCGACAATCTATTAATACACTGTAAATAAACGTTGTTATTCTTATTATAAACAAATTCCAGCTATTCTGGACATTTCCATCGACGCCTGACGTCATATACGTCGATCAAAGCTGATAGGAGTTTCACACATTTGCATAAGGCAAGACCTTTGATGTAAAGTGATAAAAAAGGTAATAGACTAAATAGATATTGAATTATCACTTGTCAGTAGGTAGTTCAAGCCAATAAAGTGGTTATGTATGCATGTGTTAAGATCAGGGCTGGAATAATCGAACAATTTTAAAATACTTACTACAACCCGGCTTAGATTGTATCAGGCAAGCACAAAAACATAGATATATAATGGATAGGAAAGTCTTAAAATCAACTAATAACACATCATTAGAAACCAGCAGGCCTAGTCATATTACAAATTCTGTTTCTATTCTATTTATATTTTAAAAAGAAAATGGCGAATATGGAATCAACTGTCAAATGTATTTCATTTTAGCCATATTACAAATTCTACTCGTTAACACTTGACAGTTGGCAAACAGCTGATTCCATATACGCCATTTTCTTTCTATTGTCGCCTTATCGATTACGATAATAGAAATAGAATTTGTAATATGGCTAGGCCTGCAGTACTTATATTCGTTTTTTTTATTGTACGTTTGACATTAAGTTTGCGTCAAGCATTCGTGCTAGGGGTACAAATAACAGGTGTCGCAAATGCTTATTAATTAGTCCCAACGCATTGGGTGACCCCACGGTGGCACGTTGGCACAAAAGTACTAGTCGTGGTAGGTGTTCGCATAGCTCACTCTTGCATCCTAGTTTTTTTATTCTTCAATTTATCGACAAATCAAATCCCTCTTTTGAATTGACAAAAGAAATCAAAGGAAAATTTAGAGATCACCTCGTTTGAAATAGGTACTTTCAAAATTTAAAAACCAAACAATCGTAGGTAGGTATTAGTCAATTATAAAGTAAGTATTAAAATTCAGTATTGTTTAAAATAAAGTAATACGTTTCGAGAACTGCGTGTTATGGAAAACGAGGAAAAAAAAGTTTTTAGAAACAAACAAACATTGATTTGGCAAGTGTCATGTTAAGAAAAAAACTGTTATATTAAATTGTCTAATATTTTATTTTATCCCATATGTTTAAAAACCACACTATTGTACTATTTATTATTACAAGGGCCCCTTATCTATACTAATATAAAAAGAGGAAATGTTTGATTGTTTGTTTGCATTGAATAGGCTCCGAAACTACTGGACCGATTTGGAAAATTCTTTCACTGTTGGGAAGCTACACTATCCCCGGGTGACATAGGCTACTTTTTATCCCTGTATTCGCACAGGAACGGGAACAACGCGAGTGAAACCGCGGGACGTCTGCTAGTTTAAAATAAATACCGGCCACGTGCTGGGTTACTCCGGCACTGGTTATGAGCATTTTGTAAATGTAATCACACACCTACTGAACTTGGCCATGCCTACTGGAAAACTTTTTATAATTTAAAAGTCTGACATTTAATAGAAAGTTTGGTATGGAAAAAATGTTCAATCATGCTTACTAATGCAACAGTCATTATCCCAGGCTAATAAAAACATAAAGCAAGCTCTTGTTGGATTACATACAAATATCATAAGATTATCCTCTGGGAAATCTTTTATGATGTAAGATCTACATAATATGTAAGAACAGAATACCTGGCAACACAAACAGAGATAGCAAATAGTACAAAAATATGAAACATGATGTTCCACAATACTCTACCAGCGCACTTAAAACGCAATATTTTTATACTTTATGTTCATTGCGCTCGAAATAAATGCTGAGCTGTAGAAAAATGATATACTGATATTCACGCAATAGAATCATCGAGCCAAAATCTCGTAAATAAACTATCTTCGGTTTGAGACTAAGGTACTCGGAACATCATCATCGGCACGCACTGAACACGTGGCGTGCCAGTGGGAGGGAAGTGATTGGGCATGCCGTCACTTCGGTAGGTACTCTGTCGCTCTGGCACTCCCATGGGAGTTGCCTGCACTGGGAGGGCCCGACCTTGGTAGCTACCGACGATTATGCTTTCTCACCTACTATTACCCTTTGTTCTTCTAGCATGACGTCCTTTTCCTAGTAGGTAAATGTGTTGTGGGTAATGCGCGTCAGTATGCGTGCTTGTTCGCTAAATATTATATTAACTCAACTAAATAACCTCCTTGTTTAATTACTGCTAAGCATTCTGGTTTTACACGCGACATATTAATAAAAGCCGTTTAGTTGGAAATGGTGTTATTTTTTATTTGAATTATTACGTCTAGCTGAACAAGGAAAATTTAACTAATAGTACAGTCAAATTAGCAAAAAGATTGGACGTAATTCGTGTAGTTGTAATTTTTTGTGGAATCATTAGAAGACATGAAAATAAGTTTTCTCTGAGTTTGCACCATTCCTATTATTTACGGAACATCGTTTAATATTAGGTAAAAACTTGAAAGTCCCAAAATTTTGAAATTTCATTAGTAACTAATTGTGCTAAGTATGCAAATATGTAGATACCCCTTTGGTGTATAATTACTGGTCACGAAAAAAGTGTGAGGTGTATGAAACATTAATAAATTAATATTTTTGATTTGCGGCTTAAGGGAAATTTTGTCTGTTGGTGCAAACTCATAATAAGCTTTTTATAGCATCATAAACACCCAGTTAAATTTGCACCCTTTTGCACCCCTTGGAAACCAGCATTTTACAAGATTTGTAAATTGTACTTCGGGGCAAATTATTGTAGTCGTGGTTTTTTTTATACATGATGTATTCTAAATATACTATATTCGCACCTAATAAAAATAAGAAATATATGACTGGAAGTTTATGTAAAATTAACGTGGATATATATCGCGCCTCGTGGCGTTCGCAGGGCGCGCGCGGGGTCGAAGCGGGACGCGGGGCGAGCGCGACCGGCGCGGGGGGCGAGAACGAAAGCGTGCATGCCATGATAATAGAAGATGCGTTTAGATCTTTGTTGTGGCAAGAAGCGATCCGCGCGTTACACAAATTTACTTAATGGCAAATAAGACTTTTTAGAATGTTTGTCTGTTTGTCTGTGTGTATGGTACGCTTCACGCGAAAACTATTGAATAGAATGAATTGAAATTCTATGATCAAAAATGTTCTATGTAAACCAAGGTAGGCTTTAGGCTACATATTATCACGCCTTATGTTATGGGAGGTAAGCAATATTGATTTTAAAAGGTTTTTTTCGTAATTGAATGCACAAATGACATGTTATTTAGTTAATAAAATAATAACTCTGGGAACATAAAATCACGCTATTTTTATTAAGGAGCGGGGCATTAATATTATAAATTGCAGGGGAACAGCTATTCAACAATATGTCAACGGGGAATTTAGCGGAGAGGTCAAGCGACCGTTTACCACACTAAATGGTGCGAGTGCAAACACTATAATACTGTTTTAGAAAAATCGTTTTTTTTTTGTTAGTTTATGTGTTAGTTACGATACTGTTATAAAATCTGAGAACTATACATGTCCTATCTAATTGTATGGAGAGTTTCACACCAATATTACTAAACTGATTGATTGGTGGTACAACAAGCTACACTATCATGAAATCAAGTCAGTCTAAGTTTTTACTTACCAAGCACATTAAAATTTGTTGTAATTGGTAATTGATTTAAGTTTATAATTCGTAGTTTTGTTCCTTGCTGCGGTTAACACATTTTTTGAAATTCAAAAATAATGTAGTTACTTTGTCTGTTAAATTAACGACAATTCAGTTTTATTATTCTTAATTTAATTTGGGTAAATAATATGTAGTTTCCGTTTTCTAACTAGATGGCTGCATTTGCCTCGAGTTAGATCGCGCTATGGTTTCGTTCCCAAAAAGTGATGTTATAGGTGCCGATGTGACGCTAAACGGGGGATACCTTTGTTGTTTGTGTTGGTTGAAGGGTTTAATTTTCCTGCGAATAATTATTATTTTTGGTTGGAGTGTAGCCATGTAAGGGGCACTATGGAGCTAGGACTTAAAAAAATTAGCCAAAAAAGTGTTATTTTTGCAAATCGTTTATTTTCTCGATTCTATCGTATAAAACACCTAAATTTAAGGCTAAAAGTATCTTGGTGTTTTTTGTCTCCGACTAACCGTTTGTCGTAAAAACGATGTGGAAGGGATCCATTAGGTTAGGTTAGGTTAGAACTGTGACCAACTACCTCGAAATTGGTTGCGAAATTTTTCTAAGTTAGCTGCGCCACAGTTATTAACATTTGCAGTTATCATCGTTTTTATTTTTTCATGACTGTACTGTTTTTTTCCTAAATAAATGTTTTTTTTTTAAAGTATTTTTTTCATAGTGCCCCCAAGACGACACTCTGACCTTATTTTTCTACTTACTTACCTACTAGCAATTCTTACGTGCTGATTTGAATATTGTTAGTAGGTATCGATATTAAGAAGAAATTTTAGCTATGCCTTTTAGAAAAACATCAAATCTGTCTCGAAACTTAAGGGTTTCTAAGATGCGCAGGTTAGTTCGATCTCTCGAAACCGACGCAGAGCGTGTACAACGGCTAGGTTCTAACCGTAGGCGTAATGCGCTAAGTTTGTCCGCAGAAACTAGCACGCAGCGACAATTACGACTAAAATTTAAACGAGTTCGCACTCTTCTCTATCTCAGGAAAGTGTGAAACAACAAGAAATGCGTTTAGCTATCGACCGGGATCGTCATTCTTTGTCTCGCGCATCCGAAAGGTTTACAGAGAGGGATCAGAGGTTGAATATTCAGAATATTTGCTCTGAGACTGCTCGGTCCCTCGAGAACAATCAGGAGCGCGATACATTTTGAAAATCATCCCCTAAGGGGGTAAAACGTGGGTACTTGTATAAAACTTTGTCGTTTTTGAAATTGTTCCAATGAAATTCAGTATGAAGGTTTTTCATTGAAAGTCATGAAACACGTAACAAATATTTTTTCGTAAATCATTTTTAAGGGGGTAAATGAGAAGCGCAAAGTTAGTGTGAAAGTTCTTTGATTTTCAAAATTATTTCGATAAAATGAAGTATTAGGGTTTTTAAACTTTTGTGAATTCAATCCCTTAGGGGGCAAAAAAAAATAACAGGTATTTTAGTATATATACCTACATATATAACCTAACCTTACCATCCTCATGGATGTCCCCCGCCCCAGGGAGGGCGGGGGGGTCTGTCAGACTCTTACTGACTAAAAACCATCCCGTGTTCCTTCTCACACCTGCGCCGGGGGTCACGGGAACAGAAGATACTTCCGCGACCCCCGACTGGTGCCAGCCCCACGGGCCTCGCCAAGTCAGCGACTGGAGTGAGGTGTTAGACTCCCCTCGCGACGTCTAAGAGGGGCGCGCGTGAACACGACGCACCTCGGGTCCATGTACGTGGGGGGCTGGAAGAGGGCGTGGTCCGCCCTCCGCCTGCGCCCGGTGCGCCTGCTGCGGGCAGGATAAGTGGAGGTAATCTCCCTCTCCCTTTCCCAGCCATCTTTTGCGAGATAACTGTTTCGCAGAAGGACACCACCGCGTCCCAGGACTCGACGCTGCCAATTATTCTCTCGACCCCGGCCGGCAGCGACAAGTCACTGCCTACTCCAAAGACGAGGGCACGGCGCACCTATCCTATAGCTAACCTAACCACCTTACTGCAATGCATTGATTTTGAAAGATACAAAATACATAATTTTAAACTGAACTACTGCGCTGAGTATCTCTATGTTGCTCCTAACACAAGCATTATTTTCTTAAAAGGAGGCTCCAAACACTAAACCTAAACAATGTAATCTGAAGCATTAATAAACTTATTATTATTTTCATTTATTATTTTTACATACATATAAGTTACATTTTTAAATATTGGTATAAAAAATATAAAAACATTTAAAAATATAAAAAAATAGTGAACCACCGATGGCGGGAGCAGGGTCCGAGCTACCGGTGGTTAGGGCTCCAGAGACAGGAACCTCCTCACGATGCGGGCCGTATCAAGAAGTACTGCCTTCTGGATCAGGTTCTTGACCCAACCGTGCAACGAAAGCCTCGAAAGATGCTCATCGAGGCTTTTAGCCATAAGGCCATTGACTGTTACGACTATCGGCACAATGACAGCCGAGTCCACATCCCACATGTCGACAACCTCGCGTGCTAAGTCGAGATATTATTTGATTTTTTTCTCTTTCTCAGCTTTCACGAGGTTCTCGTCATGAGGAATGGTAACATCTATTATCATTGTGCGGCGCGCTAATCGATCTATCACCACTATATCAGGCTTATTGGCAACAATAGTCCTGTCAGTGATGATAGATCGATCCCAGTACAGTGTAACATGGTCATTCTCGAGAACTGGGTCGGGCACATACCTGTAATACTGTACTTCAGAATCCACAAGCTGGTATTTCAAAGCAAGTTGCTGATGGATAATCCTGGCCACTTGGTTATGTCTGTGCAAGTACTCACTGTTAGCCAGACGAGAACAACCAGAGATGATATGTCTGATAGACTCACCCGGACAGTGACATGCCCGACACACGTCAACTGTCCCGTCTTTCATAATATATCTCCGATAGTTATTCGTCAAGATAACTATTATTATTATTATTATTATTATTATTATACAATACTAGAGAAGGTAGTAAGTATTATTTGAAGTAGTAGTAGTAGGAGGTAATAATTTAACTCGATTGGTATCATCCATACATAAATATTACTTTTACTGGTTGATCGAGTGGATCCGCACTTGCGTCGCGGTCGTCCGTCTGTCTGTTCGCGATGAACTCAAACATGATTACGCCAATGCTGTTTTTACCTGTAGATAGTGTTTTTCTCAAGGAAATTATTAGTATATAATTTGTCAAGTTTTTGTATGCATTGGCAAAAATATAATTGTGTTTGTTGGAGGTTAAAAATAAAACCTTTAAAAATAAATCCATGCGGGCAAAGCCGCAGGCATCAGCTAGTTAAATAATAAATGAGTATGTTTGGAATAAAAATGGGTTACGTGACTAACAATATTCTATGGAAGTGACAAGCGCATGTCGCTTGTCACTTCCATGGCGTAATAGCTCTTTGGCAATTACTGTAATACAAGAAAATTATATGTTCCCTTAAGAAATGCCAATTTTTTATAGGGTGCAAATATAAAGGAAACCAAATTAATATGACTGTATTAATTTCAAAACAACCAAAATTTCCCCCGAAGTACAGCGGCAGAAAATCGTAAAAAGCTAATTTCCATGTGTCACACTAGGGTGCAAAATCAATAATGTATTTAGGTCAAAATGTATAACCCTTTCCTCAATTTACACAACTACACAGTTTTCCCCTAAGTTGCAATGACCAAAAAAGAAAAAAAATATGTTTTTATTTTTTTTCTCACGCTGCGTTAGTCAAAATAAAATAAATAAAATGTAATAATGTAGATTAAGGTTTAATACAGCATACAAAAAATTACGCAGAGTACACCTGGATTATCTAGTTAGTTATGGCCAATAAACAATTTTCACCCCCTTCCGTAGGGGTAGTAAATGTTTTTTTGTTTTCATACTCGATTTTCCACTCATACAAAACCATCAGAACCGTTTTTGTCTCTCCAGAGAATTTATTCCAATCTTTATCAAAAAATGACCTAATTTGACTGTACTATAAAGCGTACATGCAAATAAAAATGGAAGGACTTATTATATGAACCGCCTTTAAAGGCCCGAAATTAATCTAATCGCTAGTCTTTTAGCAATAAAGAGGCTGGTTTCGAGGATAGCATAATGATGTTATTGGCACAGGTGGATTCCTCCCCTCCTGATAAACGACCTTCAATAGCCCGAGATGTCTTTGATAGAATTTTATTGCCTCAGGGTTTTACGGCTCGGATATTATTTTATTAAGATAACGAAACCAAAGTTTGCTTTCTGAAAGAGGAAAAGTTAAAAAAAACCCAATTCAGGCATTATTTCTAGTAACAAATGAAAACGAATCCCTTACTGGAGGTAAGAGGGAAACTTATTAAAACTCTTGGAGAAACCAAATAAACGGAAAGATGTTGCTAATTGAAACGAGAGAGTTATGTAATTCTTTAAGAACTAAATTAAAAAGCAAAATTATAACATTCATTAGCCTTTAGTAAATTTACAGAAAACGCTGATAAAAATGAAGACAAAAGAAAAATACTTTAAAATAAGTCTAGAAAGTTCTTATAATCAGAAGAGTTGAGACAATGTTTAAAAGAACCAAGAAATTAACGCAAATAACGTGACGAACAAGCCATCGACGTAGGAACATAAAATTCGGCGTCAATTTCGCTTCATTGTATGTATGAAGCGAAACGTGAAGAGGACAAAGTGACGATTACGCATAAGTACAGTTATCCAGTCCATCATTAGTACAGTCATTCACGGCACATTTCCCACCTTTGAAAACCTGATGTACCTACTCGTGTTATTATGTTCTAGTTTAATTCAGTATTTTGTTCTTTACATAAAAAGCCAGAACAAATAAATAAAACATTTAATTTATTATCATTTACTCCATGGTTTTTCTGTTGCCTCATGTTTGGGACCATAAAAAAACTTTATATCTTCAAACTCAAAATTTACATACAAATTAACGAATGGGTAAATTCACATGATTTTTCCCTTCATAAAGATAACCGGAATTACATCAACTTTGATATCATTGTTAACGATACCAATGAAATGTTTCATCATTGAGCAAGCAAGATTAAATTATTATGGTTAATCTCTGGATTTTTGGGAAATACGTTACGTGTTCTTTGTTCATACCTAGTAATCAGTGGTGTAATTATGGATAATACCTATCTATCAGTTATCTAATATATTGACTTCAAAGGATACGCACGAGTAGGTGCACTTGTTAACACAGTAGATAGTAGATACTTTGTGTGCCTACTCGAAGAAAATTGAACAAAAGCGATAACCACGACCGTGACATACTTCCATCAAACCATCTCTACTTTATATTTTTACTATCGTAAATAAGAACGCGACTGATGATGTCGATTAAGCTAAATTTATGGAAGCAGTTACGGGCTGCGTAGTCTACATCAACGTCTAAAGTACCAAATGAATGGTAATGAGATAACAACCGTAAACCTTTCGTATTTCTAATTACATTCACCACTTGAAACTCAGAAGCAGGTTTTAGGCACCGTTAGCAATACATCAAAGAATTGAATCAGCTGTTGTCACAATGTTCTGAATGAAATGACCAATCAGAATAATTGTACACAAAGGCACGGCAATGACGTAAAAAAGTGTATTTCCTCAAATGAGCCATTGTTTTAAAATTAATACTGGATAAAACATGTTACTAATAGAGTGCGACTGCATAACGTTTATTCATCGTGGTAGTATTGATTGTGGGAAGGTGGCAGTAAGTTGTGAGCGAGGAATACGCGTTGCCGTCACAACATCGCGTCAGTGCTCAAGTGACGTGGTCTAAGATAGAGAGCTCTCTTGCCAAATGTGAGTCAGTGGCAATATAAAACCGCGCGGCCAATGTAAGTACGGCACATTCAGTATAAAATCGCCGGCCCACGCTGTGCTCTCATAATACATATTTAAAATCATTAATGTTTGTAAACGGTGAACGTCTCATCACTTCCCAATTTGAAAGGATCAGTTTGAACATAGACAGTAAGTATTTTAACGAAATGTTTATTGTTTTAAGCAGATTTTTTAGTGATTTGTGTTTTCCGCAAAAAATAAGTGTGGAAAATCTTTTTATGACTTCATGAAACATACTCAGATTTTTAAGTGTAGATGAAATCATTCTCTTCGGAAAAATAACAACTGTATTTCAGCGATAACTTATGAATACTTTTACTTTTTCAGGAAACATGCAGCCGAAATCCGAAAGACCGCCAGTGGGCCCTACACACCAGCCACCCCAACTACACCTGACTCCATCAGGTGGTGGTCAAAAGCGTCCAGATGGTTCACCACAGAGTGGGAGTAACCCTTGGCTGCTGAAGCCTCAGCACGAGATCCCACCCACGCCACCACCACAAGCTAACCCGCAGCCCCTCGAGTTCTTCCCACAAAGAATAGGGTAGACTCCCATCATGGACTCTCGAATAAAATTATTGAAATATAAATGGCAAGTTGCCATTTCGTCGTTCTGGCTTTTCAGGAAAGTCGAATAAAAATACGCCTCGTTACGATAAGCAGAACCAACGTAAATGTCGGAGACAAATCGAGGGTAACTTCGGTCAGGCATAACGTGAAGTGCGTCAGTGACATGCGCCATCAGCGCCATGTGTGCGGTCAACCTACGGTTTGGCGATAAGTTTAATTATTTGATAATTGTGATAATTCGTGGAAAGCCGCGCGACAACGTAACATTTTCGTGACGTTACTTACCTATGAACATGCTTTGAGTGACTTAATGTTTAATTTTTAAAGTGTTTTGTTCGCGTTGAAAGCAATAATAATGATAAATGCTATGACTATCCTTATGGAAATATTTATAGGCTTTGTATAAAATATTCTTATATAAAATTCCATTGATGCCTATCAAGTTTATAGTGTTAAACTAAAATAAGTGATATAACAGAAATATGTGGTATAAAATTAAATTATAAATATCAAATAGATACTTGTGTTTGTTTTTCTTTATAATACTCAATACTCAATACTGAATATATTTATTTTATTGCATTCCACAATGTTAACTTAGGTGGTAGGTACATAAGGATATAATAATATGCATTAGTTTTGGATCAATGTGGGCCCTGTCGGGCATAACAATATAGGAATTAGGAGGAGGGCTATTTAAAAATATTTAAAATTTTAATTTTATTCTACAATTTTGTTTAGTGTAGGTAGGCTTATAAATAATTGTATAGGTATATATAATTTTTACTGCACATGTACTGAACTTATACATTATAATAATCCGTGTCTATAGTTGTTCTATAGAGGAAACTATTATTGAGTGTGAATTTAAACTTTATTTTAGAAGCGAACCATTGAAACATTGGTGAAGCACTTAATAAACCGGAAAATTAAGTTGGTTGTAAAGAAATTGAAAAGGTTTTATGCTGATTAATATTCGACCGTGTTAGTTTATTGACGTAATTTAATTGTTTCTGTTACATTTTCATAAGCCAAGATCAGCTAGCAGTTATTTCAAGTATTTCGATTTGAAAAACTTAAGAAGAGTAGAATGTTTCTAAGAAAATTTTGTTTCATAAATAGGTCAAAACCAAACTGTACAAATGAAATTACGATTGTGATGGTTTACTAACTCTACATTGATTTTTTTCCTAACAATAAGTGTAACCAGATTCGGACAATACCAGTAATATACATGGAGTGACTGCCGATCCGACATCCACAAAACACTAATTGGACAACACGATACGTCTTGGTAAGACTAGCACGATTGGTCAGACTGCTATAAAAACGACTGGCAAAGATAAAAGCCAGGACAAAAGGTTACATGAGCTTTCCGAGGCACGAAGGAGTCTCGTTGTGTACTAATGATTGTATTATAACAGCTTATAATGTCCCACGTATGACCGAGTTCAGTTTGTATATGTAAATGCAAGGTAAAAAAGAATATTTTAATCAATTGTTTTAATTGTTTTATAAGGAGACGCGTACAGTTTATGATTGTTTTAATTTTAAAGTCGATAGCGTTATTATTATCTAAAATAATTCAGTTAATAAACAACTGTGACAGATAGACCGATTGATAGACAGACAGGCGAGTTTTGGTTCGGAAACCTATAAATGATAATAGTTGTAAGTAATAATTAATCTTCATCATATCAAAACTATTTTACACTATTACTGTTATATGTATGTGTATATCAGTAGAGTGCATTGACGTCAAAGTTTGAGTGTTTACTTCTTGTGTAGTAGGTATATGTAGGTATGGCTTATGCCGAAGATTAAGATTACTAATGCTACTCAACTTTAAAATACATAGCTACCCATTTTAAGGGTTATTTCTCTGCATTCCCGTGTTAGGGTAAAAAAACAAGCTTCTACGCCTATAAAAGACAAATGTCATACATTTTGATAACTATCAAAACCTACAGGGTAGTTAGGTCATTTCCACTGACCTAACAACATAAACGTTCAAAATACAAGTGATTAGGAAACAAGGAAAATGTATATTTTTACAAACACAAACGGTTTTTCATTAGTAACTTCATTTTTACTTCGACGTCTATCATTTGCAATTACAAAGTTTTTGTCCTCGAAATTCGGAATTACAAACTAAGCTATCTCAGTAGAGTAAATCCATAACTTTAAGACGGAACCCTTCTAGTCGCAAATCCTTCTCAATCTTGTACAGTTTGTTTTTTTTATAACCAACATATATTAACCCTTTAACCACTTGTGTCGCATAAATATGACACATATTTTCGCGCCCCTACCGCGCGTGTCGTATTTCTGCGACAGAGAACATGTATGACTTTTCGTTGTATTTTCAAAATACTGACTGTGTGGTACAACTAAAACCATTATCGAATTCAGATATTCTATAAGTAACAAAAACTAAAAGTCGATCAACGATTGTTTCTCCTTATTTACAGTAGGTATTATTTTATTGATTTGTAGCAATTTTGGCCCGGCGCTAGGGGCACGGCAACTAATATTTAGCCAAGCGCTTAAAAGGTTAAGCAGATACAGCGGTTAACAGTCCAATTACCTACATTTGACTTACAATAAGTGACAATGACCTCTAAAGTAACAAAACTGACTATTAGAATTTTAAATATTCTTTAGGTATTTAAGTATATTAGGCAGTGATTTGATTTCCAACTAATCGCTTATCAAATTAAAAACAATTAAAATTTTATCATAAAAATATATTCAGGAACTAATGCAACAGTCATAATAATAAGAGATAACTTTATTAAGAAATTGCATATTAATGAGACTATAGGAAATCGAATTTCACTGATGATAGATAATACGATGACTCGTTTCAACACAATATTTGGTTTAGATTTAACAACGATCCAATTTAATAACAACATGGTTTTCCCTCTGACTCATCGACTGACGCTGATGACTCATTTTAATAATTCAATGGTTACTTTTCCCAAAATTACGAATGACGTGCTTTAATAGACGCAAGCACTTAATCCTCAATTACATATGTAATTAGGCATTGTTCATTCATACCACAAGCACATAAAATTTAAGATTTGTGCCCAAAATACGAATTAGTTAATGTTTCGAACAATACAACAATCACATGTTTTTTGTCGGTCGTTGTCGAAACAAGGAGCAATCAGCAACGGTGGGCGTCAGAGCGGCGGCGGATCTCTCAACTGGACCAATTGTGCTCATATTATGTCTCTACACGACTTGCGGTCGATTCACGTTTTCCCCAAATTAACGTTACGGAATTCCTCTTCGTGAATTACTGAAATACTAGGCTACCGAATTGATTTGTCCATAAAGCCTAAAAATATGTTGGTTCTTGGTAGCGGAGAAAAAATCTTATGTAATGTAAACAAAGTTACATGTTTTGATTGTATATCAATCGTCATTTTAACATCTAGCAGACCACATACTAAATCGGCACGACACGGTATTTATAGATACCGATGCAATTCCCCTTACAGCTACATCAAAGATCAAATAAGGAACCCCGCCAATAAATATTCCTATCAGGCTGATCAACAAGCTAGCCTTCGGAATTCATCGCCTTAATTGAAGCTAACGTCTTATCAGATAATTAGTGCAATTGACGAGGGAAAACATTAATTGATTTGATATGTATGACGATGTCCGAACGTCTTCAAAAGTTCCTTATAGTTACAGTGCAAAAGGTGTTCCAATTGAAAAGCCTTTTAGCGGTGCCTTTAATGCATTTAGTTGATTGCACAAATCTAGATTCACAGCACGAGTAAAAAAAATCTCTTGTCGCGTAATCAGATCACTATAATTCGTTTTACCCGTTCCGTTTTCCGTTTTGAGTGCTTTAAACGTGGGAGTGACAACACTAAGCGGCACTCACGAATTAAAACTACATTAATAAATAATTAGTGTGTTCACGATCGATATTTAGAACGATTCTAGATATTGAATAACTACCTACTTCGTATACAGTCGACACAGTTAAGTGATATTATTGAACAGGAGTACTAGAACGTTCGAGGTGCAATCGCGGGAAGCCGTGGCAGTGCTCAAACAATTTCAGGCTTATTTTGCTACTTACCTCGCCGGAGACAAACGGGAAACACTTCAATTTAGTTTGAAATATAACTGAGATACTTTGTGATTAGATTGTGGGCTCCAAGTAAGGGGGTGCGTTCCGCAATGGACGCCGGCAAAACCTGAAGTGTCGTGATACGTGCGGCCTCTATCGGCAACCGAAGAACGCGTAGACTGTCGAAATATTCAGAGGGGGCACACGACTATTTGTTTTTTTCTTCTAATTGATTAAAACGCCATTGTCTGTGTCAATTTTCGTCAGTTTTATCAAAACATAGGAGTCTATCATATTATACAAACTCATTATAATTAAGGACTCATTAATAATAACTAAGAATGAAAAGAATTCAACATTAAATTTTCACTAATACACGAGTACGAAAACATGTTTAAGGGTTAAAACCATTTTTGTTTACGAAAACAGGTCTAAGCATTCATAGTTCTAGAGAAAAGGCGTCCTGCGCCCTGAAAATTGTGCGCGCGCAGCCAACACCGGCCAATTCCCTACAGAGGAACACTATTAAAGATCACTACAACCTTCATTGAGAACGAAACATACACGTCCCACTCATATTCGTAACGAGTGAGAAAGATGAGAGATAAGTCTCATATTTGTTTCGACAGAAGGTAATAGGCACCCCGGTTTGTGACGCTAGACAGCATGTTTATTTTTTCAAGTTCCAATTTACATGAATCGTATCGGAAAATTGAAATGGAATCGTACAACAGGGTAGACAAAATAAATAAAGATAAAATCGTTTGTTATATCAGTAACCTAATTATCACATTGTACATACGATACATACTTACGATAAATTGATAACATATATCCTTAAATAAGACGTAATTAGCATGATCTATCTTTATGATCGCAAATATAACTTTATCGTACACACTAAATAAGGATAATTATTCACGTGCGTAACATTTAAGTACATGAAACTTTCCATTACAATGAGCATAAACAATATCAAAATGAGCCAAACGTTGTTTTGTAGCTTAGTTTCTGAGCCATTGTCATGATTAACCGATGTTTTAATTACCTGAAACAATACAAAATCATTTATTAAAGTCAAGGTTAAGGCATTAACACAACCGTACAACCATTAACTTACAAACTCCAAGACGCAATTTCCACTGAAGAAAATAATAGTCGACACTTAATAAGCAGTCGAGTTTTTAGAAAATTATAGGACGATTGTTTGGAATGAAGACAAATAGGAAATTCACAAAATAACCCACGGACGTAGTAAGAACGTAGGTGGGTACGACATCCATCTATGTATATACCCAAACAAGTCGCTGACCCTACACATTTGGACTGGTTGAAGAAACAACGTTAATGAATTTAAGAATTAATAATAAGTGTGCGTAAGTAAGATTTGGTTTTTGATACTGATCCAGAAATATCACATCTGGATGTGATGTTTTTGTATTTTAATATTTTCAGTTTACAATTCGGGAACACATTCATTGTGCGTACAGCTAAGGAGTGGAATTTCCTGCCGGAGTCAGTATTTCGGATAGCTACAACCTAGGGGTCTTTAAGTCCGAGTGCACAGGTTGCATCTAGGCAGGCGTGCTTCACGTTGACCACATAATCGCTTACCATCAGGTGAGATAGTGATCAACACGTGCCTATCCATAATAATAAAATAAAAAAGTGTGTTTGTGTTATCGTTGATAACTTTTTCATGTGTTATGTAACTAGATCGAAAATATTGGAACCCGAATTTCTCCTGGAAACAATCACAGTTGAAATTAAATCAGTGATAGAGCTTACCTCTCCTCCTTCAAACGCAGAACCTCCCATGAGGAAAAAATGGACGGCTCTTATTTAAAGAAGATCTTAATCAGACTGATAACGATAATGGTATTTCCCAAGAGCATCGGTAATAATTTGCAAAGAGTTGTATCGTAGACAGAAATAACTTTAGACATGAACTGCCGATAGAATCTAGCTACAATCACATATCCGCCTGCCGCGAGTGATGATTACTGTGATTGATTGATTGGCTGTGGTGATGAGGTGTGATTATCCATCCAATATCGTTAGCTCGTACGATTCATAGACGAAGTATTGTAAGCTAGTATCGATCTTTAGCTATTTGTGTGTACAGGCGCCAGCACATAGGCGATCCCACTGTTAAATTATCCCAATTGAACATGGCCCTTATCCCTTCTACACCTACTAATATTTTAAAATTTGAAATATTCTTTTACCGTTGGGAAGCTACACTAACCCCGGGTGACATAGGCTACTTTTCATACCTGTATTTCCACGGGAACGGAAACTATGCGGGTAAAACCGGGTAACTTCTGATAGATTGTAATAAAGTTGTTTAAAGGGGCTATTTGACAAGATTTTAATTTTTAGTCCCTCATCTCGATTACAAGAAAATATTCAATACATATTTTTTCTTTTTTCACGTAATCAAAAAATAACGGCGATATAACTTCACTAGCCAGTACAGTTAATACTAGTTAATGACATTACAAGCCCCTCTCCTCAATTTTTCTAAGCCTCAATTGTACCATCAATTTGAAAAAGAAAAAAATATATGTCGAATATTTTCTTGTAATCTAGATGATACCTACACTATTGTCAAATAAGATATTTGACAGATTATGAATTTAATATGTTGGCCTCTGTTGCTGCTCTCATCATAACAAACTTGTGGATAGCGTAACTGGTTTTATAGTCGTTAAGGAAAAAAATATGGGCCGGTCTGGCTACCGATCTAAAGATAAATGAAATGATAATCCTACTAATATTATAAACCCGAAAGTTTGTGAGTATGGATGGATGGATGGATGGATTTTCGTTACTCTTTCACGTAAAAACTACTGAATGGATTTTAATTAAATTTGGTATGGAGTTAGCTGACTCCCTGGATTAACACATAGGATACTTTTTACTCCTGTATTCCCACGGGAACGGGACCTACGCGGGTGAAACCGCTGGACGTCTACTAGTGGGTAAATATTTGCGTTAGTCATTAAGTTTGGCAGAGGGGAAGGTGACAGGCGCATGATGATGACGCTATTAATGGTGTTTACTACGTTTACCCACAAAAGACCGGTGGATAAATTTCTTTTAAGGAAACTTAGAGTAAAAGTGTTATGTATTTAATTTCTGTTTTTTTAAAGTAAATTCAAAAAGAGTCACTCTAACAGTTTGCTTGAGGTAGACGTATTTATTTCGCTTCCACTTCATGTTTTCTTTGTCATAATAATAATCAGCCCTGACACCTAGGGTCACATTTATGCGTGCATTTGTCGCAAGCCAAAATCTCATAAATACTTTCAAGTTATTGGTGGTGGGTAGTCCTTGAATATTACGAGTTTTGTCCCAACCAGGAAGTGAGTTCGCGATCGCGTGTCTATGTACATTACGAACCATTCGTGCGTGTCCCGTGTTTAGGCGTTCGGCTGAAAAATGTGTGTCTCTAGTAATCTGTGCTGCCTTTTATCGGTCAATCGATAACTCTTTCAAGAATTTTTTCATGAAGATATAGCTTCTTACATTATTTTATTTTGTCCGGACCGGAAAGATATTGAATCAATAGAATTTTAAGTATTGGTATGTTTAAACTTTCTATCTAAAAAAACTTTATGATTACCTACTTTTTCAACCAGGTACCTACTTATTAACATGGAATCACGAAATGAGGGAAAATTATCCAACATAATAAATAAGAAAACCAAACAACATAACCCTTCCTTTTGGTTTCGCCGTCGTCGGGTAAAAAGTGCCTACAAAAGACAAAGTATTAAAGTTGCTGGTTATGAAATCAATGCCAGCTAGTGCTGCCATCGCACTTCGAGTAAGCAAGTTGAACGTACCGCGCCATCTATGAAAGTTTTCATTAACTGTCAAACTCACGAATTTCCACCATGTTGCGTTTTAAGACAGCGCTACGCTCCGTAGCGCTCCTTCGTAGCGACGTTGCTACGAACGTTTGTAAGCATTTCACAACTTTCCCAGTAGATGGCGTTGCTGTCCAAACCTCTTATCTTATTTTTTTACTACTTATTGTTGCAGTGTTGATACCTATCAATATATATTTTCGTCCAAACTTCGTCTTTGTAAATAAATAAATCACCTCAGTTATATTTTTATCAGAAAACCTTGGAAGTTCAATGCCCTACAACTCTGCGATATCTGAAGTGTCGTAAAGTAACTGAAGTTGTTTACTACTTATATTAACAACTTCATTAAGAAGTTCACACGTCTTATGTAATTACATATCGTTCGTTCTATCATGCAAACGTGAGAACTCTTCAAAAGAAGTTTTCTACTTTACTAGTGATAGCTACCACTCAAGATCACTCATTTTCACACGTAAAAAAATGTAATGAAACAAAACAATGATTGTTTACAACACACGACAGTGTAACGGGGAGTCAAGGCGTAATGACCCGCAAGTATGGTGGTTCACTAACAATAGGGTTCTTGCACGAGTGCTTTAAAACCCTACCCATTGCTAATAGCTCGGGAAGGGGTGAAACGTCCCCAGCATCACCCTCGGATGCATTAGAACGATGAAATATTTCAGTTTGGAGCTATTATTTCGGTTGTTTCGTTTCAATCGCAAATTGGGACTGTTTATTCCGCAAGAATCTGTCCGTCCCTCCTCATTTTAAATTCCTTACAAAATCCGTACCTACATACATTGTTATCTGAAATTTCTAGCAACTGTAGGTACAGTTAATTAAAGCATACAAAGGAATTTATTGATAAACAAAATACTAAATAATATTTAGCTTATCATTATTATTTTCCCACCATAGCGTTACGATAATGCCTAATTAAACTAGTTGTGACTGCATCCCTATCGGTTGGTGCGAGAACAATTAAAATGCTAATAGGAATACAATATGTGGGCACCCGACCAACATATTATGTACAAGCCTTGTATGTGTGACAAAAAGTATCAATTGCTCTGTGGCTACCCACAATCAGTGTGTTTCTAATGTTTCAACTGACATCCTGAAGATGTCCTAGACTTGGTTACAATCGTTTATGTAGTCTATACTTAATATTATAAACAGTAAAGATTTGTATTTTTGTATGTAACTATTAAACTTAAAAACTACTAGACCGATTTGAAAAATTCTTTCATCGTTGGTAAGTTATACCCCGAGTGAAATAGGCGGCCTTTTATCCCTGTATTCCCACGGAAACGGAAACTACGCACTAGTTATTAATAATAAGTTAGCTGTCTCACTGCGAGCCAATGGCTTCTTCTCATATAAATCAAGCACCACGCGTACCTAGAGGAGGACGATATCAGACTTTTAAACACAGAATTAGTAATTTATATATAGTCCAATTTTGCTTACGTTGTTTTGCTTTAACAATGTCAGTGATGACCAATTTAGAAGGCATATTACTTATAGATTCGAACCTAAAAACTTGTGGCTTGGGTTTCACTGCAAGATTTTTTTTTAACAATATCTAAACTTTTAAAAGCTGGAAAACAACCGTGGTGTAGTGATTATAGTCAAGTGTACCTTTGACCGTTCTTTGAAATACATTGAATTTAAATAACTTTTATAGACATATTTATGTGACTGTGATGATACGATGGCTTATTATACTTTCATGGTGACTCAAAGCAGGTTTGTTTAATTCATCCAGATCTTAGTTTTAACGGTTCGTTAAGTTGAGGTTTATACTAACTAACATTGACATCTACGTCTGTTGGAAATGGAAAGAGGTGCAACGTTTAATTAAGGAATGCACTGTGACGCAAAAGGGAGGTAGTGCTAATGAGAGAGCTGAATACACAGCCTTGGTGTTAGATTCATCTAAAGTGTTCTTTGAAGTCCTCGTGAGGAACAGCTTTGAGTATAGTCTGAAGAAGGCGACCTTACACCTTGACTTTAGTAATAGGGCTGGCTGTGACGTAACATAACAACGCCTTTAGTCTCCTAAAGGTTAGGCAGATGTGTACTCACTTCGATTACAAAATTAGTTCCTCATACGCAATATAGAGACGCTTTTACAATCTTTGTACAACTTGTTGCCGATAATAGCAGTGCTCATCATCATCATCATCTCGTAAAATTGTGGCTGAAGTGAAGGCAATTTGAGCTGTTATTACAAAGCTTGAATCGTAAACTTTCCTTAAAAGAAATTTGTTCTAGGATTCTGATCACAAAAATGTGTAACGCTTGAAGAGTCGGCGCTTAAAAACAAACCCTAGAATAAATCCAAAATTTCAACACGAAAATTAGAGTTCAGATAGCTGGGAGACTGCCAGCCGACCTTTTGTGGTCCCATTTCTCTCACATGATTGCTCAATACAGTTTGCGTTAAAAATTCTGAATGTGGGTGGGTCCCTCGACGTAGTTGTGGGCCCGAAAAGGGTAAAATCAACGGACGGCAGAAATCCCTGCGGATATCATCATACTAAGTAATAATGATAAAAAGGAAAGAGATTGCCGTCAGTGAGGGATTGTGGTTGAAATGACTCGTCAACGTAATGCTCGGCTGTTGGTAGACGAAAGGGTGCAAACGATCGAAGAACGTATCTTATCAGTCCATAAGCTTCTACCTCTGCGGTATATTATGGGAATTTGCAAGTCAGTATCAGAATTTGGCAATATTTTTTGCAACCGAATCTTTTTATTGTGCCTGTTACCAAATAAAATAGAGGTGCTATCCAACCTATTGATGAATGAATGTTTTGACCGCAATTTTTACACCCACATTTATTTTCACATGAGGCTATAATTTGTATTCCTTTACCCTTACTTGCCTATCTCGACATATTGGAGGTTTGTGTTTATTCTTCTTGCAACATCTCTATTATACATTTTCATATACCTTTTATCTCATCGTTCACATCTTTCACGCAACATAAATTGTTTGTCCACTAAATTACACTTAGCTGCATGATCCTCATAATCAATACAACCAATGTAATGAACTTAAAAAAGTCTGTGGACTTCCAAAACCAACACAGCGTTATTCATTTTCACATTGATTTGTTTATGTACTCGTTCCCCTTTTCTTACCGTTTTGTACTCATTGTCGTAAGTAAGAGTTTGTGTTGATAGGTTTTCTCGGAATGCTTGGAAAGTAGCGACCTTCTAGTACCTATACTTCTTTAATTTGACGTGTATATATAATTAAAAATAAATAGTATTTATAATAACGCGTCCAGTAACTAAAAGGTATCTTTGAAAACCTCTATCTACTGCATTGTTGGTGTACATTTCTTCATCTAACTTGTATAATAGGGTTCCCACGCACCGGAGAACAAGAAAAGCAATCAGTATTCTTACAATGTAACATAACGCTGTTTTTCGTCCATAGGTACTCCTAATAAAAGCTTTTATACATATACTTAAACTGAGCTTTTTGTAAGTATCCACTTTCTTTTGTATCGAATAGACGTTAGACCCCACGTAATTTTCTTCACTAGATAATAATATGGCAGCAATATGACTGTATTCATTACTGAGTTACACATCGGTATTTGAGTTCAAGTAAAAACATTATTTGAGCTCTTCTCTAATAACTTTGATATAGCATAAACTCGTATTTGTATAGATTAAACGCTAAATACTTTAGTGTAAGCACAATTTTAAAGTTTCATACTTAATTGGATGCATTCAATGAACGTACTTATTAACAGCTTAGCGTGACTTCAGATACCTACCCACCAAATTAGACGAACTAAAATTTTAGGCAAATTTACACTAATTACCTACTAAATATTTAGATGGCGAAAATTTATTATAATTGTGAATCCTATCACCTAACTTTAAACATTAAATTCGATTTAGCATGAATATATTTCCGTTAACTACCTGAAATAGCGTGACTGAAGAAACTCTTTAGTCAAACCCTGAAAGTCTGAAAGATACATTCAACATGAAAACGATTAATATCATTTTCAGCATGCACTTAAAAATCTTTTTAGTGCACTCTGAGATAAGGTTACTTTTAAATAACAATGTGGAAAAGTTCCACTTCAAATTTCAGTAACTTGAAAATTGCTATTTCTTGGGCACATAACACGACACACGACAATGATCTTTTCAAATAAAGCACCATCTATTTAACCTTTACCCATACATGGTGGGTTGCTTTCAAGTCTTAACGAGTGCAGCAAAATAACAGTATTTTACATAAGGTGACAGCTTAACTGATATGCACAAACCACATACTTTGCAATAATCCATATAATAGGACAATCAGTGGTCGGATTTGCGGGCTTTCGGCAACCCGATACTGTCTAAGATCGCAGAGATGAGCGGTGCTTTTTGAGGCACCCTTCCTCGAACCAACCGTCGCAAATACTAAAGCAAAATCAACTTGTGCTACTGATTATTTAGCTACAAGCCTCTGTTCTATATTCAAAGTGTTATTTTTAATAGTTTTCTTTTCTTTTACTTCTTGCTGTACCAGAACCCTAATACTTGATGGTTGTTAGTTAGATCCCATTACCCAGTTCCCAACCAGTCAACACAACTCGGTCGGCTACAAATTATCCCGTAATTACATTTTACGACACCTACGCATGGTGAGGTTGATCTAGTCACCACAATTAATCAATTAACTTACTGCAAATTATATCTTCCTCTTTACTGATTGACCTTAGACGTGTTTTCGTAATATAGGTAACTACCATTAACCTTACTTTTATAATGAAAACATTCAAAAGTTTCAATGCTTATCTATATTTGCATAGACCGTCGACATGATATTTGAGGCAACTGTTGGGCTGACATAGCGTGACCTAAGGCACCAGTTTAGACAAACTCTAGAAAATAACATTCAAAGTTTTGGTTTCATTTTTCTCTTTAATATAGGAATTTCGCATTCAGGTATTTATAGTTTTAGTTGCACAAGGTCTAAAATTAAAGTCGTGATAGATTTATGCGTAATCGGACCAATGATACAATCTACAAACTTAAACAAATGAACAGCAATCAAAGAAATATGTGATACCAAGCAGTGTTTGAAAGAAGTTAAACAATAGCAATACTAAATATATAAACGATCGCTATTTCTTACGATAGTATTACTACCGAGTCAATTTGTAGCGCAAACAATACAATCACAGGGGAAATAAACTAAAGGTTGTACAAACTAAGAATTTGTAGAAGATATCTGACTAGGTAAGGTACAGACGCCAGCACATCAAGTTACCCCAATGTGTCAAATTTTCCCAATTAAATATGAGCCTTATTCTGTATAACATAAGTTGAAAAACGAACAAAGAAATTTGACACATTGGGGTAACTTGATGTGCTGGCGTCTGTACATACACCGACCATAAAAACACACACACGGCACTTTTGCTTTTTACTTTTTTTTTTAAAACAGAAGAAAATCTACGAGTTAGCTCAAAAATGTAGGTAACAATAAAATCCGGCTTGTTAGCCAGAATATATACCGGTCCGTAGGTAACCAGGGTATGAAGGTTAGAAAGACTATACTGCCCCTAAATTATCTTTAAAGCCAAATTTGGATTCGCAAAAACAAATAACAAATGATGACGGACATTTTGACCTTCAAGTGTCGTAATTATTAGAGTCTAGCTAGCGGTTTCTTACATCACCACTAGAAATATTTACTAGCCACGTCAAGTTATGGGTCATCGGTGCACACACCTTCGGCTTCGCAATGTTGTCGTTTTGTTGGATATCTCCTAATCTTATCTACGTCGGATTTGGCCTATTGCAGCTGCTTTCGTAAACACGTGTGCGTTAAATTATCTTAATCTTAGAAGATTCTCGCTTAAATTTTATGTTTTCTTTTCATTATAGTTGATTTATGGTACGGTGTCATTGAAGTATTAGGCCTCCCTGTGGTTTCTCAAACAAAGCGTTACCCAACCCAACTTTATCTTCTGCGTTAGTTAAGAAACAAGGTGTAACAATATTGATAAGATATTTCCTTTATATTTTATTTAAGACATGTAACAAGTGCAAAACATGACAATGAGAGTTTTCTTAGTGAGGAAACCATTTAGAGACCAAAATTAATAAAGCCGCTTGCTTATTTTTAGAAATTTTGTCGCATCTTTGTTGATATAATTATGCCGAAACGAAGCGTAATGTTCTATATGTAATTGAATATCGCTGTGTAGTGTTATGTTCGTAACCAGCGCGCGCGCATTGCGACGCTAATTTGTATGCGACCTCACGCGCTCGCGACACTGTCGCGGCCGGGGCTAAATCTCTTGCTTCGATTCTGTATCTTTTATTTTGGATTACTATTCAATTAAGGTAAACGCAGCTATCAACGACCCATCGAAAATCTGCAGGTATTACCGACCTATAAAAGTAACTCGAATTTTTTACGTTTCCAGAACAATTCTAGCTTTAGGTAGGCACAGTTGCACACGCGTTTATTCCTTGAGCATCGTATACTTTTACGTTAGAGTGAGTAGCTGTGCAAAGAAGAGATAAAATACGTCAGTTACTGCGAAGCAGCGTGGACGCAGGACTTGTCGTACTGTTCCCTTGTTCCTTCAAGTAAGTACGTGACTTTTCTATTTAAGACATTTATACAAACAAATGACGTCTATACTTTATCTTATATTACTAAATGTATTCATTTAAGTGTCAACTCTTGATTTATCATGACATTTTATTAATGAAAAGTAATTTGAAACGATAAATCTGTAAATTAAAATGGGACGGTGTTAGCTGCATCAGTTTTAGTCGTGGCAGCTATCAACGACCCTTAAGTCGGCAATGGCAGCAACGTAACTTTTAGTTTTATTTTTCTTTTATGTTATTATATCACACTAACACAAGTTTTTTTATGGACCAGTTTAAATCTAAGCTATCAGACTTTATAAAAATCTATTAGCGACTAAACTATTTTGCCTAGTTGTTACCTTTTAGCGTTGTCAATATAACCAAAGTTTTGATATTTTTCGAGGATCGATATTGAATAGTTACAATAATAAATCATTGTTTTTGTGTTTAAACCGTGTGCATAATGTTCATATTTTTTGTGATATTAAACAATTATAATCTATTTTATAGTCCGAAGGTCAATTGAATTAAAATAACTATTTTTTTTATGAGTCGGTAATACAATTTATGTTTATACTTCCATACTTTATTACCGACCCACTAGGGTCGCCAATAGCAAGTATAAGAAGCTATTACCGATCGATAAAGATTATTTACTTTCTCACCTACTTTTATGACATAATAGGTACCTACCTATCAATAAATACTACTTCTTGGCTAAAAAAAAAAACAAATAAAAAAAAAAAAAAAAAACAACATAAAACATACAGTTATATTTTTTCCAGAAGTATGGAGCCACAAAAGTACTACCTAATTTATTTTATTAAAAATAACGATAATAATATAATAATAATAATAATAAACCTATCTGAGCCAGACACACGTCGATAAAATTAAGTCGAAAGAATGACTCCACGAGGCGAATTGTTTCCTGCAACCGAGGGTTTTATGTTGGTCATACAGGATCAAATAGAAGCCACACGTAAATACAGAAAGTTTATAATTAAAGATCAGAATCAACAGACTGACTTATGCAGACATTGCAATAATGCCTCCGAAACCATCCAACTCTACGCGCCTTCCTGAGGACGTGTATGGGGCAGTGGAGGACGGTTTTTCGCTATCCAGGATGTCAACAGATTTAGAGGAACAGCGAGCCGATTAGGATTGAGCAAGGCATATTCCAGGGTGGCAGTTTGAGTCCACTTTGGTTCTGCTTAGCCTTGAATCCTCTAAGCACACTGCTGGAGAATTCAGGTCTAGGCTATCGATTGAAGAGAGGAGGTCAGGTTCTTCTTTACATGGATGATCTAAAGCTCTTTGCCCCCAACAATTTACAACTGATGGAGCTATTGAAACCTTCAGTAGCGCTATCAGGATGGATTTTGGTGTGGACAAATTTATATTCGGATTCCATAAACCGTAGAGCCCTCTCTCCAATCGAAACCTAGATGTATTTGGGTATGTCAGAGGCGTTGGACATTAACACTGCTGATGTGAAGCAATCGTTGAGGGATCGTTTCTTTGGCCACCTGAAAAAAGTATTCAATAGTCTTTTGTCGGGCGGGTACAAGGTGCGCGCCTTCAACAGTTGGGTCATGCCAGTCTTGATGTACTCCTTCGGCATACTCAAATGGACTCAAACAGAGCTTGACACCCTGGATAAGAGGGTCCGCACACTGCTGACCGCATATCGAATGCATCACTCACGATCGTCGGTTATGAGACTGTATATCCCGCTAAAATGTGGAGGTCGAGGCTTTTTAAATGGCAAGTCTCTCCACAATCGCGAGATATATAGTCTCAGATAATATTTCCTAAAAGCCGACGTGGGGATGCATCGAGATGTGGTTGCGGTTTGCAAAGGCCTCACACCGCTCTCTTTGGCGAAAGAGAACTAGCGCAAACCTGTAGTGCTTGACACTAACGATCGCAAGGAAGTGTGGCAGAGCAAGGAGCTTCACGGACGCTTTTTCCGGGCCCTTCATGGGCCTGATGTAGACCAGTTAGCGTCCGTGTCCTGGCTACGTTTCGGTGACCTCTTTGGGGAAACCGAAGGTTTTGTCTGTGCAATTATGGATGAAGTTATTATGACGAGAAACTACTGGAGATTTATTGTGAAGGATGGCACGGTTGACATCTGTCGGGCATGCCTCCAAGAATCAATCCCCAGGAGAATCAATCCGACACATAATTTCTGGGTGTTCTCGCTTAGCTAACGAAGAGTACTTGCATAGACACAACCTTGTGACCAGGGTTATCCATCAGCAACTTGCACTAAAATACAACCTCGTGGAATCGGAAGTGCCGTACTACAGGTATGTGCCCGACCCAGTTCTCGGAAATGGTCATATTACATTGTATTAGGATCGATCCATCATCACTGAAAGGACTATCATGGCTAATAAGCCTGATATAGTGGTGATGGATCGAACCGAAAGGCGCGCAACGCTTGTTGACATAACGGTCCCACATGACGGGAACCTCGTGAAAGCCGAACAAGATAAGAAAATCAAGTATCTTTACTTGGCTCGCGAGGTTGTCGACATGTGGGATGTGGACTAAGAAATCATTGTGCCGATAGTCGTGTCTGCCAATGGCTTATTAGCAAAGAGCCTCGACTAATACCTAAAGAGGCTCTCGTTAGGCAGCTGGATCAAGGGTTTGATTCAGAAAGCAGTACTTCTGGACACGGCGCGCGTTTTTAGGCTATTCCTATCCCTGAAGCCCTGACCCTTAGAACCTGTTCCCGATACCGGTGGGCTACTATTTTTCTCATGTTTAAATGTTTTTTTTATATTTAAATATTTAAAAATGTATTTAATAAGAAATGAAAATGAACGATAATAAAAAAAAAAGGATAAGTATTTGCATTTTTACTTTGTTTTATTTTATTAAGATCAATCATCATCATCACTAGCTTAAATACATTCCATTGCTGGAAAAAGCCCACCTCTCATACACGATCGGGAATAGCTGCATAAAAATCGTTAATAGCTTCACAGCCGTTTTTATGGGTCGGTAATGGCAACAATCGACTAAGTCACTTTGAAAATTATTTTTTACAAGATAATCCTATAATTAAATGTATTTGATTCAGTAAATACATTTTTTATACATAACACTAGCATATAAAATTAAACTATTCATGTTTAGAGGAACCAGTATACTAAAAAAAAATGGTTGATTTTAAAATTGCCTTAAGGGGGTCGTTAATACCTGCGTTTACCTTATCGCTTTAAATTACTATCTGTTTCTTTTAGATTTGTCTTAGATCATTTAAAAATCGTTTCTTAAATCTCATAACGAACATAGTACAATATATGTAGCTTCCGTGCTTCCATTGTTTTTACAAACGCAAACAACTCTATTAAAACATTTCCAAAGCAATAAAAGTACAACCAAGGAACGGATGCAATGGAAAAAGGAGTTGGGAGTAACATTAAGTAATTTATTTTTGTAGACCAGCTTTAATTGGTGATTCCACCTAATTGGCGAACCGCACGCAATGTCGCGACTAAATTGTACTAATCGTTACAATTATATTGACGTAATGGTTAAAATTCGCTCGTGGGCGACATTAACTGCCTTCATTTAAAACCGATTCTGGCTAAAACAAATGGATTTTATCCTTAATTCCAAACAAAGAATGGTAAAATATTGCCGATACTTACAAGCAAGTTAAATAGTGTTCTTATAGCGTCAGTCAATATAATTGTAACAACAAATACCAACCTGTGTTGTTCATTGAAGATTTTTAACCTGTGCAATGTCGCCAGGTCCATCAAACCATTAAATAATAATAATTTCGTTAATCTAGACAGTAGTTAGGTGTCCCTGTAGGTGGGAAATGACGCGATGCGTTTGCGCCGAACCCGTCCGGCAATTTACCAATCACGAAGCAAAATGCCGCTAAATGTAATTGTCCACTGATGTTGGAACAAGCATTAGCTTATTCCCCACGGTTGTCAGCTTTTAACTGTAGCTTAACTATAATTGATGCCATAGGCTCATGGAATAATATATTATTATATATGAAAAAATATAGATATATCTAATATCCCATAGATATTTACAAATGAAAGCAATATAAGCAGTGGGCCATAACCAAAATGATTGGTCGCTGTACTAAAAGATGAAAAATGATTTCGGGTTTAAGTACTCGAGACCTTCCATACAACTTATAATAAATTCAATAAACGCTCCGCTGAACGAGTTCACCCGTCACCCGCAGCTCTCATATTGTCCTTTCAAAAGTGGTCTCATAAATCTGACATCGTAAAAAACCCTATTTCGAAGTTTATTTTCGACTAGACCTACCGAGACCGTCGCAGCTTGCTTATTTAAAAGTTAGTTATTTGTTTGTAGATCTAAAAATTCCGCTATTTATTTTAAATTGAAACTGAAAATGTTTTATGTAGTATATCTTTTAGCTGTTTAAAAACTTGGTGGTGTACCTTCCAAGACGCTATTGTTCAGTTCACAGTTCATTAATCAGCGACAAAGTTGTGTAAAGTTTCAGGATGAGCTACCGCCGCTCCCGGGAGCCACGCCTTATTTTATTAAAAACATTTTTTAACCCTAAATACTCTCATTAATTTTAAATGGTGCATGAACAGAGTTATGGTCAACGAAGTGTCTTTTTAAGAGTCCGTAATGAACGTGGCATCTTTTTGATGTAGGTAATTGACGCTACCAAAACTTAAAACATTATAAGAAAACATGATGTGTGACCCAATTGAGACGGTGTGTTTTGATGGAACAGAAAGATACCACTACATACACTTCAATGAGGATTTAATTTAAAAAGTTGAGTCATGAAGTATGATGATTAATTCTTGTAAAACTACTATAGAACACTAATGGAAGGTAAATGGCGTCATGAAATGAGCTCTAAAACAATAAAATCAATAATATAATACTCGTCGCCAGAAGTTAGTAATAAAATAAAGTTGGATAACCTCAGGAATTTAAAAATATAAAATACTCTTTCCATCCTAAGATTCTTTGATGCTACGGATATGGTGCATTAGAATGAGGAAATAAATCTTCGTGGTCGACTGCTCGCAGTCAGTCAGAGGAGCAATAAAGAAAAACAAAGTCGACTAAAGTACTTCAGTTAAGACTTCAGTTGGTAAGTAAAATTAATTATTTTTCAATCAAAATATTTTTGTACTGAAGAGCAACAGTAATATACAAAATGATCTGATAGAGTCAGTGTGAAGTATGGATAAACTGCTTATTGTCAGCGTAGGGATTTCAATACATACCACTAAAAATATATAATAACTAGCTGTGCCCCACGCTTTCACCCGAAAATTCGTGTCATCCGCAGATGGCAAGATTTTATCTATACTTAGATTTATCAGACTTTTTGACATTATTTGTTGTATTTTGAGCACTTTACACAATAACTTTACAAATTTTCGCCTAAATGTTATTCAGATGAACCAGCTACATAGCATGTTCAGTTTCAATAAAATTCACCTAGAAGTATTTCCGTTTATTAGTAACAAACATACATCATCCTCACAAACTTAGACATTTATAATATAAGTAGGATTAAATTTATATGGGGGATGTCCATTATCTCTGAATCAACTATGTATGAAAGACACTGACATAATGCTAAATTCCATACCGTTTATTAGGTGATAGACATTTGCCTACATTCGACCTAATTGTTCACTTAACTACCACCGCGTCATTACTTGCGTACAGCGCACGACTATAATTATTTAGGACATTGTTTCACTGCAAAACTTACTTCAAATATTGGTTCTAAAACTTCATACACTAGCTTATTTAAATTAATCGTGCGTTCGTGTATATTGCTTAAGTTCGAGTATACGCTAGACTTTTTGTTCGTCTAACAATAACTTTGAAAAACAAAACAGACGTTAAGTATATTTAGGTGTTTGCACAACCCATTGTTATAATTTATCATTTATGAATGAGTTGCAATGCCCTGTTGAACTCTCGGGCCAGGTTCCTAAAGACAATAGGTTGTGGGCTCAGCATAATACAATAAGTCTTGCGGCCATGCCGCTTGAGGGCAAAGACACTGCATTATCACACTAACGAGAGTAAAGTGAGTTTAATTGTATTTATGGCATTACTTAACACAATAGACGCCGTCGCAAGCAAGTCGCCCTGTCCAGGCTCACACTGATTTAATCAGCGGGTCTTGTTAGATCTGATCGATAAAAGAACAGTACATAAATGATAATTTATAACTGAATTTGTAAGTAAACATTTAATAGAAACAAGCAAGGAAACGGCCGATTGATTCAGTGATCTATGTATACATATATTAATATATGCCCCGTATTAGTATGGAAAGGCAGTCTAATTCGCGTTCTCTTCACCCACACTTCCAAGGGGCGATTTATACAGAATAAAACTGCTGTGTTATATTGTAAAAAGTCCTCCCAGTTAAAATGTAGGTAAAGTTAAAGCCAAGTAAACTATCAATCCCTAGCATTATTATGGAATGATACTGCACTTCGTCTTTACTTCACCTACGTTTTCGCGTGGTGATTTTTACACCGGCCAGTTCATAAAGCAGTCAGCCCCTTTTAAAACCATTTGGGTACGAGTTGAAAGTTATATTACGCTTCATTGTTCCTATTTCTAGATGATTATATCATATTACAGATAATAACAATCTAGGTTATGAAACAAATAGGAGATAGCTCATTAAAAGCCGCGATCTAATTCACCAGCAATGGTAAATAACTGAGATGATTACATTAGTGCAAATATTTGTAAGGCATAATAATACTAACAATTTAAAGTCGAGCGTATATTTCTATGTAGCCATTCTTGCAACGAGAAAATATTAATATTCCATCATAAGCGAACTTTCATTGTTTTAAAAACTCATGGGAAGCTCCGTGTGCAGTCTGTCTTCATTAGAATTTTTATTGCTTTTACTGATGATGTGTTAACCTTTTGTTTGAGGCCTATTTAATTAAATTCCTCACGTATGAGCAAGAAGAAAGTGGAAACCTTTCTTTCCTAAGTAATTACCTACACAAATGTGATTTTAAATCCTATAGAATCAACAATGAAGCTATTTTATAGTTCCGAGAATAATAAAATGAAGCATTTTTATTAACAAAAAAAAACGTAGTTCATAAATCGGTATCTAAAATGCCGTTAATTTGCAAAATATAAACATAAAATTTTATTTGAAAGCATTTTAATTTAACCTATCGGTAGGCCCATTAATCAAATTGTTCGATATACGAATCCGCAAATCATTGTTCATCACTTAAAAGCACAGAAACTTTGCAAAAACGAAAGATTTTGTTTCTTTTATCTACTTTTAATAAAATAAGCAGCACAATGAGCTAAATTTTTATCACGTCATTGAAATAATCACCAGAAAACCAAGACCCTTAATTCCAAGATACGGGTTTTTACCTAGTTTGGAAGTTCATTTAGTAAAGCTGCATTGTACAGTTTGTGTCTAAGTTCTTAATAGCTATTTTTGTATTAGGCTAAATTATTTAGTTTAAATTAACTGTTATTATTATTAGATATTTTTTTATCTGTATTTATTTGTATGTAAGTAACCAATTTCTATGTAAATGAAAGACCTTCATAGACTTCCATAGTAAGACACGGAAATATGATAATTTTGTTAAATAAAGCCATGAAGCCAACAGTGCAAGCGGCTGCATGGAAGCTTGCATAAAATACAGTAAGTAGTAATAACAAAATGGGTCATAAAGCCAGCTAATTAAAATTCAGTGATTACTAGTATCGCACGACATGAGACCTAGGCGCGGCTGGTATCAGGCACGGAATGAATTCTTCTAGGAACTTAGGAAGCGTCATCACGCTCTTCACACCCCGACGAACCCCATACATAATTATCGTGACTGTCAACTATCCCAATACCATTCAGCCTTAAAATTTCTTTAATGAAACGACGAAATTAAGAGGTTAGTCAGTATTTCTAAGAACATTTTTCAATACAAAAGGGGTTTGGAAATTTTTGCTTCAATTTGCTCCGGAAAAATACTTTACACAATTTACACAATCAAATGATAAAGACAACTTCACATCCTTATCCCTGTATGCTGCAAAACAGAGGTCCAATAGGAAATAGCTAAATGAAATAATGGGAGCCACAGATAAATGGAGTCAAGGCCTCGTGCACTGCATCAAGGGGATCCATACGTACGTGTCAATTTATTGTAAGTATTCTTAGAAATGCCACCTACACGTGATCTATTTGTAGGAACTCTGGGCGACGGTCATCGTGCCGAATCTCTTTGCCGAACTTAAATCTACGTTCAAAAAATATACCAGAGGGCAGAGACCCTTTTTTACGACATCTTACTCAGCGTGTTCTAGATTGATTGCCGATTCTCATACCAGTATAATCTCTTTTGGGTTGGGTTCTGCCTATCATAAATTATTTAAGTAACTGGTGCTCCTTCAACGTCAGTTCACAATGTATACGTCGTTTTCTTATTATCTTCATAAATTGATATCTGAAATTTATATCAAACATGGTTGACTAATAATCATAATACACCGCCATTCAACCGATCGGATTAAGAATCGAAATAAGTATAAAAACCAAGAATTAACATACACATAATACTCTTGTTCGATAAGAACTGATTATTTTTAATGAGTAAATCGATCATGATTTGATAAAAACTTTATTGCACCTGAATATGATAACCAATTAATCACGCGTCGATTTCATTTTCGATGCACCCACTTGCGGTTTTAATTTTGTATCAGGCTCCATAAATCTCAATAAATTTTGTCACGACAATGGTTAATAAATTAAAATGTATGGACGAAGTTTGTCGTAAAATATCAGAGATGCAAGTCAAAGCCCGACTGTGAGCAAGAGCAGAAACAATCACATCATCTGACATCATATTGTGCCAATCAATCATAATATTCTCATAAACTAGGGCGATTCTGTTATTGTTACTCATTCAGAGCAATAGGTATGGAATGTTGACGATTGTCTCCAAGAAAGTGGTTTGACGTTGATATGCCGTCGTCGTCGCCTACGTAATGCATGATTATTGTTAACGGGATGAGGACACTAATTTACAGGTTTACGACCACCAATTTGTTACTTCCTATCTCAAAATGCAAGTAGGTGTGCTTCTAAATTCTTGCTTACGAAATCTAACCTAAAAATTATATTCCGGTGACGATTAATTTTGTTGATGGTCTTTTTTATCCTCTTCTAATCATATTTAAACATTTCAATTTAAATAACAATTGATTTTATTTGAGCCTTACAAAAAGTCTTTAACTCCGCTTACAACAAAACGATAACAGATTATAATCTTGATGAATTGGCTATCTATATTTAGACATCTGTGGATGACATAATAATGATATATTATAATTATATTACTATCATCGTTTACGATGGTGCTAAAATAGACGACGAAATAAATAAACAACATGGCAAAAACAAATTTCCCGTACCGGGAATCGAACCCGAGCCTCCTGGGTGAAAGCCAGGTATCCTAGCCACTAGACCATACGGGAGACGAAGAAGTGATCAAAAAATGCACATTACATATAATGGTTGTGACGATGTGTATTGTGTAATTACTACACCTATTATTTAAATAATCAATGTTGAAGGACATAAATGAAAACGACATGCCATCAAATTAGAATATGATTAGCGTTTCAATGTGAAAGTATTTAAAGTACTTAAACGTAATCGCTCACTACGAATTAAAATGGTAAACAATGTTTATTAATTTTTACTACTAAGGTAGCAAGTATTTACTAATGCAAACAAACATGACATGTGTACATTGTTCGAAGCCACAGCGGCTTCCGGCGCAATTATCTAGATACATTTATAGAATCATTAAATGGATCCTTGTATCATTCAGATGTCTTGATAGGGAATGATTAATCTACACTGTAATTCATGTTAATTACCTTTATTGATTTTGTTATAGATAAAAGTGCACATTGTCCGACTGTCAAAGATTTTGAATGGCCTACATCTATGTCTCCTATACATGAACGTTTAGGAGATGTAGGAAGTAACTTTCTCACTTTAGAGATTTAACTGTTAATTTCATTAAATGCATTGTAGCAAGAGCATCGTTTAGCACTTAAGAACTGGATGTTTGGTTCCAAAATAACAATGGGAAGTACACTATTGCTACAAGTTGATGTTGTGGGCTACAACATCAACTACAACTAGCGGTGTTCTTCCGGGACCGACCTTAGGCCCGGTACTGATCAACTTAACTAATACACATTTATCTTATGTCTTGCTGTACATAGTTCACTTAGCTCGTAGGGGATGACACTATTATTATTAATGCTTCTACTCAAACTACTCATCTAATGCTTTTTATAAATATGATCTTCACTGATATGAATCGTTTTGTTAGGGAGTTAGAGGTTGATCTTTGTATAATTATAGCTAGTACTTAGCCCTCCCGATATGTTTTTTGCGATTGATTAATAGAAATGTAGCAGTTGGTACTATTAGTAACTAGTTACTAATAAGTAATGCGCATAACAATAGAATAGAATACTCTTTATTGTACACCATAAAAAACTTACAAATTATAACTTTAGGGGGTACATAGGGCTACAATGTACAGACGCCAGCACATCAAGTTACCCCAATGAGTCAAATTTTCCCAATTGAATATGAACCTTATTCTGTTTGACATAAAGTTGTCAAACGATCAAAGAAATTTGACACATTGGGGTAACTTGACGTGCTGGCGTCTGTACTACGCTTGCGATATTATGTAGTCGTAGATTTTATTATAAATGAAATTTCTTTTCCTGCTACACTCAATTTGCTAGATCCATTGCACTCAAAGGATATTATCCTAATTAGAAGTCATTGTTATACCTACTATGTCTCTATAATTTTTCCTTTTTGTTCAACTTAAAAAGTAAAACGTATAAAGTTATTTATTGAAGTTATAATAAAATGAGGAAGCCATTAACAACTTTTTTGTTATAGATCCCTAATCCGAAATTAATCAAGAAACACCAAAAAAAAACTACTAAAAGGAACATGATTGATAAACATTTGTCCCAAATTGAATTTTGAATGCAAATCGTTTAAACGAAAGATTGAAATCTATTTATTTGCTCATCAAATGATTAGTAAATGTTAAGTTGTTTTCCATAAAAACTTTGCAGGGATTACCAAATCGACAATTTATTAACTGTTTGTGACAGTCGTTGCGAAATCGTTTACATGTCCCATTTCGAAAGATCTGGAAATCTTACGTTGCTAATTGTATTAGCTTTGTCTTGTGACAAAACTGTTTTTGGGACATCGTCTGCGCCTTCGTTTGTTGCACAATTCCCTATATACTTGTATGTATTTTTCTCCAATAAAATAAGACTAAATATAGTATAATAGTCGATGTTATCAGAAGTATCTGATAACATCGACTTTAATTCAGTAAAAGTTGCGTTAAAAATGGTGTAGTCGTTTTGGAGATTAGCCCAAACAAACAGACATACAGACAAAACAATCGAATAAGTTTTTTAGTCAACCTACCGATTATTTATAACTTTTTTTATTTTTATATTTACTATGATCTGTTATTTTGACATTACAAATAGACACTCCAATTTTATTTATTTGTGTAGAACAAAGAGATTTAAAATACTATAGAGCGGGCATGTCAAGGAAATGTCATAGAAAAACTTTGATCCCATGTCTCAGTAACGCCATCTAGAATAATATATGAATATTGGAGCGGCAGCGGAGCGTACTACAAAAAACTCATAGACTTGTATCCAGCAGGACACACTTTTTCGGACGAAAATTTTGTTCGTGGTGTCCGGTCTATAGGTATTGAATGTCTTTGGTGTAGAAGCTATAAAGATTTTATAGAAATGCATTTTTGTGTTCTTCTTCTTCTTATCGTGTGGTTAGTAACTAACCTGGTGTCAGAGTTTTAATGCCGCCCATGGGCCTCTGACTTGGCATCACATGCCGTCGAGACATATATCTCTCAGGCATGCCGGATTCCTCACGATGTTTTCCTTCACCGTTTGTGTTTATTGGACTGGATTGATTTGTAATACATGTTCTTGTAACCGGTATTTGCCATTTCATTAGAAAACGATATTCAATCGGTTAAAGGTCACATCTAATCTTGATGCTATCCATTTAGGTTTTGCAATTGATTTTTTAAATTATTTCAATAAAATATTCAAAATGTCGTTTTTATGCAATAACTTTTATCATCGTCTTACTACAGATTGTTCCATAAAAAGTATTGTTGATATTAACACCAATTGCTATTGTTTGCAATGTACGGGAACTAGATGATAAGCGACAAGCAATCGAGACCCTCGTGATTTTGACCCCAACAATTCAATAGGGGGCCAGGCAAGTCAAACAACTCTAGTCAAAAAGCTCTGAATGCTCTTTTCAACAAGCAAGTAGGTCGCAATATAAAGTAAAATCTGGGTACATTTATCATGGACCACGTACCTACTGTACAGCGAAGGGTTCCGTAGTCGGGGAGAATATTTTTAACATTTGCTGAACGTTTTTAATCCATGGTAAGTATTTCTCAAGGAAACTATTTAATACAAAGTAATTTCTGCAGTTACTTAACTATGGGCTGTATTGCTTGTGATAAGTAAGTTAGACTTGTAGAGATCATTCATCTGGAATTTCTCAGTAGCAGCCTGGATTTGTGTCCTATAGATGGTATTAGTTGCGCCCCCTATTACATAGGACTTCCATTTAATAGATGGTAGGTGGGATTAACAAATAGGTACCTACTCCTCTGCCTAAACCTTCGCAAATTACAGACGTTGCTCGATAAGTCTGCCGGAGACATCGTATTCTATAAAGTGTAGATACGAAACTTTGACATTAATTTAAAAATATAATGTGTTCTTAATTTTTTTTTTTAATAATATATGTCGTAAATATATTGCCATAACATTGTTTAGTGGTAGATCTACTCTGAGACTATTGGCACTAAACTATCGATAGTTTAGTGCCAAAAGTCTCAGAGTAAAACAGCTGTGTAAACAGACAGTCCGAAATTATAAAGGTTCAGTTTTTGCCCTTTGACTACGGGATCCTAAAAAGGCAGACGGGATTTAGAAGCGATGGTTAAATTTTTCCAACTCGTCTCGAGTTCCTTTCTATGTTTCATTGTCTCCGCATCCTTTGAAAATGTAACGTTGGTTGTACAGAAGTGTTGCATTTATTTCTAGTGTTTGTTTACCTGTGTTATGTTTGTCTGCAAGTTTGCTGTTCGCGTCAACGTTCTCTTTGACATCCGCCATTGTGACTTCACAGACACCGATACCTGTAATTGTATAGATAGGCTTATAAATTACACAATTTTCACACAACGCCATGTATGTAGTCCCGCTTGTGCTTGTGCTGAACTGATGAACAAACGTATATATTCCTAATAACATACATATTATAGATAAATTACACCCAGACACAGAACAAACGATCGTACTAATCACACAAACATTTGTCCTGGGTGGGAATAGACTCCACGACCTCTGGCATAACAGTCAGGGCCACTAACTACTGGACCAACAGGTCCAAGAGAAGATAATTCGTTTTTGTGTTGTTATCTCTAGGATGCGTTAATAGAGAGAGTATGCTGTGCACAAATGATTGCATCCGTTACCATATGCTTAATTTGTGTTACCCAATATGCGTATGTAGGTACTTATTATAAAATGCGTAAACCCACTTATTACGTTCTCTGGGTACTAACGATTGTTTTATTCATGAAATATACCTTTATGCACCACTTCATTGAATTTACATTCTTCATTTAAACCAGAGGATAAGGCGCCCACCTCTGCACGAAGTTGAGGCTCAAATCCGGGCAAGTACCAATGTGACTTTTTCAATTCATATGTACTTTCTAAGTTTATCTTAGACATCATTGGCATCGGTGAAGGAAAACATCGTGAGGAAACCTGATAGTTAATATAAGTTTTAAATCGCCAATCCGCCTTGAGCAAGCGTGCTGATCAGTGCTCGAGCCTTCTCTGTATGAGAAGAGGCCTTTGCCCTGCAGTGGGACAGTAACTGGCTGGTGTTATTATTATATTACATGTTTTTGTGAATAAATAAATATATTATTTAAACTTTCAATATACAGATCAAATTCAGGTACAGCCTAATTAAAATTTACAGTGTACTTAGGTAACAATGAGACAATCACCAACTGGTTTCCATATCATGTTAATTGAGTGTGCGATAATAGCTGTAACATACTTCGTATAATCTACGCATACACACATAATGTAGCTATGTATCTACCTTGTACATAATGTACAGTGATAAATGGCTGTCTAAATGACGAGGGTATAGGTGTAAACAGTCTCTCCGACACAAAATAATAGCCGACAATAACAGCAAATGAATGTGTCTTTCAAACATTTACATAATAATATTGAATAGAACAACGATTTAAAATTGTCGGCAACTTTGAAACTTTTTGGCAAAGACTCTTTTTTTTAATTTTATTTATTCAATAAGTTAATTAATCTTTTTGTTTCTTACTTGATAAGATGTTGTATGCACCGGCAATCTTGTCTTGTTATCACTGAGCAATCGGTCACACACACAACGTCAACACTGCAGAGGCACGGAGCGCGGGACTCGCTCGCCTTCGAGATAAACACTGAACGCTGCCTTACTTTGTAGAGCTGAGGAGCGACCCGGAGCGGGGATACCATACTCAAGAATAAAGAAGTCCCCAAACAAATCGCTGTCGAGACCAAAACCTTGTTAATATAATCTCTAATGATCTATCTCAGTCTGAACAGTCGTGCCATCATTTACACCAACTGGATTAGAACAGATCATAGTAGGTAGGTACCTACTAACATACTCTAACATATGTGTTGATGAAGTAACTTATTGTGACTGTATGAATCACCTCATCTTAACTTGTTTAGTTTATACTTAAGTACTAATTTAAGTTCATTGTAAATAAGTTTTCTAAAAGTTTAAGACGTCTTCTATCTCACACTCCTATTATAAAATTTGCCTCTTTTTTTTGTTTTACCATACCTTTCAGCAGTTTTTGAAGGCTGGCCTCACCATATTACAGCTTCGCACTATACAAACGCCGAGTGTATCCGAACGCCTACCGATAACAGCCGAACGCTTGTATTGATGCCGGGAAAACATTTTCCGCGCCATTTTCTCTGGCGCAAGTGTGAGGGAGTATTTTGGCGAACAAAGCCGATGTGCCCCTGATTTTAAATGGGTACCCTTTGGAAAGGAACAAAGGAGTTTAAATCATTAGTTATTGACTATGTTTAATGTTGAGCGTATTTTATGTAGAGCTTTTCAGGCATTTTTTAAAATGGTATTAAGTATTCGACCAAATTCATTCTAGATAATAATACAATTTTAAAAAAGATCGCAAAGTAAGCATAAGCTTTGTAATGACCTTTTTGTTCTGCTGAGTTCCATTTACATAGCTCTTTTAAAATGAGTGCAGTACCTAATGTATAATGTAGTTGAAAGTTATTCTTCTAATGGCGCTTAGTTCTTGTCGAGGGTTTCCAAGATTTGGATTGATCAGAGTAGGTATTGGAATACCTGGATGAATTATTCAAGTTTTGGAAATCTTTGATGGGATAGATTCTAGCTGCAGTAAAGTTTAAGAGTACTCATGTTTTGTTATGTAGGTAACTTAAAACATTCAAATTGAATAATATACACTGCTCTAGGTACTCTCATAATTATAGTTTGCTGTAGACTTCACGTTCAGGCTCCACTGGAAAGCATGTTAAAGTCTGCTGCAACCTCTTTTTAGCTTTTTATAACTATCAGAGTTTCTTTTTTGGAATCAAGAAAATATTGAGCTTCCTTTTTTTTATGTTCTGGGTCAGTTGGTCTTACTACTTTTCTGGTTTTCTTTTGCGACGCCAATCTTTCTTTTCTTACATGCATTTTTTCACTGCAAGTGTAAAGAAACAGCAATCCAAACATTTCGTTGGTAGTGATTTTCATTCTCTTTGGAATAGTATCTTCGTAGTATCTCTGAATAAGTAGGAATATTGGTAAGTGAGGGAGCAACTCAATAGGACCTCCTATTGAGTTGCTCCCTCACTTGGCGCATTGGCCTGTCCCATAACGTTACAGAGCGGGAGTAGAATTTTTAACTCTTGCTTCTATAAAAGGACGGTAATGTTTCGAGTGTATGAGTAAATATATGTGTACGTCTTGTGTACGTGTATGCCTATTTTTTTCATTTCCTGTAGCCTAGTAGGTAATGAAGGATTTTAACGAATGAAGTGACATTAGATTTGTTTTGACACTACATTTTACAGATATTTTTATTGGCATAATTGCGTGGGGTATAAAGGACACGAAGATTCTAAAACAGTGTTGATATATTTAATATCTTGCAACCCGACTAGACTTCTTCCTTTAATCCCCAAAGACACTTTTTAACCACTCATTGGTTAAGTGATCCAATATTATATGGGAAGAAAAATCCTAGCTGCCACCAACTGCATCAAACTCCTTCAAAAGTGGTTTCGCTTAGAACTTTTAGTTTTTGTGTCATTGAGTTTTTCAAACACCTTTTTTACCTACTGTAAACTGGGTTCTAAAATAATGATGGTTAATAGTATACTTGCAATTATTACGGGGTCTCACAAAAATAAAGTAAAATGTTATTTCAAATATCTCAATCTTTGAAGTTAATATTCATCTTCTATTATATATATCATGATTTTATTTCATCTAATTTCAAACGATACAATGAACTAATTGAAGATAACACCATACTGAACTTTTAATTGTTTATTATAAAATTATTTACGGTTTTTTGTATTTTGTCATTATAAACGTACTTAATAAATAATAATAAATTTAAAAGACACGTACAACGTGTGTTTACAGTATTTAATTTAATCTTACTTTAGTATGTACAGTCATAGGTAGAAAGTTGTACAAAACGATTGTGCATAGATGATATATTCGTATAAAAAAGGGGGTAGTCCGTATCTAAGATGGCGTATACGGGGTGTCGATGTCACCGAGGTTTGGGCGTGGGCGGCGCACGGCGGGCGACGGCGACGCGGGCGACGTCCGCCGTGCGTGCGCCGACGCAGGCTGAGGCCACTTAGCCCTCCGCGGGTGCTTCTTCTCCCTCTGCCGGTGCCGCCGCCGCCCCCTTTGGCTTAGGTCCCTGCCACCCATCGCACATTTTTCGGAGGAACGCTGGAAGCATAGAACAAATGCATTAGAAAATCATAAAGGATATTCGGCGTTTGTTATTTGCAGATAGACATTGTATGGGTTATAAACTGATGAAAAGTTGAAGATGATGACAAGATTGATAGAATCGTAGATATACATTATTGGTTATGTCATAAAAAATAGTTACATTGTATTAAACAGAATGTGAAGCAGTGAATCAGATAAGTAGTTGGTAGATAACAATAGAAGTATAGAGGAGCTGTAAAATTATAAAGCCTTAGATTAACAGTTAGAAGAAACGGAGCACAGTAATAGCTACAATGTGTACGGCGGTCCACTTACGATCTTATAACTAAAGATATGACGAGATGTGTTGCCTCTACGCCATCACCTTCTTCAGGAATGCTGTAAACGGAAAATTGGTAAGACAAGGGGACACACACAAAACCAGGTAATATACCCTCATGCTTCGTACCTACATATGGGTAGGAAATGCCAACAAAAGGAACTACTAAATGTTTACTTACTTTTAAAAATAAAGTTTTAACATATTTATAGGAGGTTCATACTTTTGGAAAAGGCCAATGACATTTGTTTACTCATGCAGTAAAACGCCAAATGCTTCACTAAGGAGTTCGGGGATGAATTTGTGCATTTTTTTTAAGCATTCGTGTACAATATAAGGTATGTAATTTATATACTTTGGAAGGATTCAAACCATTGAAATGTAACACAAATTTCGTCATTTAAATACTGGGTTTCTACCACAATAAATATTATGATCATATTCGTCCAAAATGGAAACATATAAGTTAATATTTTACAGAACAAACGAAGAATAGAAACTTACGTGCGTAGGGGATCATGCCATCGTCATCCTCAGTGTCCATGCAGTCCTTTGTGACTTCAGCGACTTCATTATCTTCCAGTTTCTCACCTAACAATATCAAAAAATTGTATCAGTATTTAAAAGCAAACATACCTTATTTTACGTTCCCTACTGAAACTACTTTAATACAAATATGCGGGTTGCGTAGAAACAAAATCTAAATCAGCCGAGTCACAAAAATCATTATTTCGAAACGACGATCATGATGGCTTTAAGCCAAGTGATTTCAGTTCACGTCCAACTGGAAATGAAGTCGATGCCAATTTATCTTATTGACATGTTTGAGCCTCAGAAGAAATAAAAATAGCACGGCTAATAGAAATAAACAACAATGTATCAGATAAACATAATTATGACTTCATATTGAAAAGCAGCGATTTAAGTACTTTCAGATTCGTGTCTTATACTTTGATAAGGCTGACAAGAATTGAACACATAATTTAAATGAAGTAGGGGAGGTATGTTAGGAAAGACATAGTCGGTGTCAGTTAGGAAATCATTTAAATTTCGTATATTCTCACCTAACGCAAGGAGAGTGTGTGTAAGCTCGGCGCCAAGCATAAGACCGTTCTCGTTCTTGTCGTACAGTTTCAGACATTCCAAGAAGTCCTCGTACTGTCCCTGGTCTTTGTCTTTCTTTGCTTGGCTGTAGATGGGAAGGAACTCTTCAACCTGAAACAACATAACACATTTCTCAGATTATTTGAACAGATTCTGTTGCTCGCAAATTATTTCAACTTTAGTGAATGAAACATGATCGTGTCTCAATCTCTTCTTTATGACTGATATCATGAATAACTAGGTCACTTTGGCCACCCATTGTCAGTGAGTTGTTGTTTTTTAACATCAAACATTTTAACTTCGTCTTATAATCCTAGCAATTACTCTTAAAAAATGTCGTCTTCTTTTTAGATATAGGACCAAGACGGCGGCTTTTTGATTATTGTTTAAGCTTTGGTCGCTACTTACGGTGAGCTGTTTCTCTCCCTTCTTCTTGGTACCACCGAGTTTCTCGATGGTGGCCAGTGTGGGGTTGGAGTTAAGTGCCCTCAGGACATCTCCAAGGTTGAAGGCGTCGATCTTGCCGGCTCCATCGAAGTCGTAAATGGAGAAGGCGAAGGATGCCCCTGTACAACAAATATAGTCATGTAAAACTGATCGTAAAAATTAAATTCTGAAACTTACTTCGAAACAGTATCGAAACTCAGAATTCTGCATCCATAATTGCGTTAAAGCCACCATACTTTAGTATTGTGAATCATCGTAAGTTTAGCATCTTTTCTAAAGATTTAATTGAATTGGTATAATTAATCATTTTGAATTTCTAATCCGTCCGTCAATTGATTCACAGACTGTTATGAGTCGAACATAATTTGAAGTTCCTTGATTTAATATTCAGTTTCAGGTTGATAAAAAATTCTAAAAAGTTCTGGAAATTACGGTTGTTTCAGTCAGGTAACGCGCGGAACGGGGCGTGGGCGAACATTCTTCGCTCAGAATAATACTTTTCCACGATACGTTTCAATATATTCGGTGTGAACTCCTGAGTCACATTCTAAATATATCTCAATAGAAACATTACCCTAAATTAAAACCACTGTTAAGAGTTCCGTCACCAAATATTTAGATAAATATTCAACTTTTTATTTTTTATTTTTTTATTTTAAAAAAATATTTGTTATAATCAAAGCAGATTCAATTTGATTGCATTATTTCAAATTAAAGAATAAACATTTCAATTAAGTTATTATATTTCAGTAATATCTCGATATATTTCTCCAAGATTTGTTAGATTGCTCCTCATTACTCCGCGCATGCGTAAAGTGCAGAAGGATCAGCTGACTCAAGATCATTTATCGACCTTGATAATGACAGCTGATTTATCGTTGCAAACGCGAATGCAGTGACAGATATCCGTTGCATAAAATATACATGCTCCATGTACTTTGATTCCCACGCTCAAACATACGTAGCACGCTTGCAGTGAAATCTGAGCGGAGTTTCTCTGTTTGGGCGGGCGGCGATTCGGGATCACGTGACGCACGAGTTTAATTTTGGAACGCAGCGCGCGCGCAGCATGGCCGTGCCACTGGCGCTGCCGCCCGGCATCTCTTAGTAACGCGCACCTTTTATGAGAAACGATGCTAAACTTAGATGTTATGATCCTCACTCCCGTTTCATTTATGCAATGTTACGTTTCTTTACGTGAATGTTAAACAAACTGACGCAACCCACTCTATTTAGTTTAAAATGATAACTTAAATTAATCCTGTTAACAATGTTAGTTGTCACTATAGTTTAATATCTAGGTTTATCATCCAGGCTCATCTGATTCAGGTTGTCGCCCCTGTTAATGATCTTAGTTGTTAGGTAAACAAAATGACAAGTAATAAAAAGTACTTACTTTCAACGTCGTTCTTGCTGAGGTCGCTCTGAAAATTACCAAAAACATTTCGTTATTTCTTTGTATGTAACAGTTGCCATGCATAGTGTGGTGGTATTAGTTGGTGTGTATTCACAGCTTTGCAGCTCGGTTTGTGTAGAAGCATTCGGGTTATACGATACCATCTTCTTTCACTGATTTATAAGCACAACACTGATTTATATTACGGATGGTAAAGAGAACACATCCAAGAAACTCGCGAGTATCCGGTCTGCGGAATAACTTGCACGAGGAAAAAACGCGTTAAGTTTTACGTATCGCCTTTTGTATTTATCACTTGCCAAGCTAACAGTCCATTTTCTCACTTAACACCTTGCCACATTTTCACTGCCGTCAGTGACTCACCATTTTGTGTGGTGTTAGTTGGTTCCCTCCCGGTCTTCACTGGCAGACGTTCAGACAAGAAGTGGGGCTCGGTAACTTTTCGCGGGACTGTTTTAACTGGCTTAGATGGCGCACCCGTCTGGATATTTGAGATTTAGCCCAGGAATCCGCGACCGTTCTATTTTCGGCGGAGTCGGTCCGTTTCCATCGCGCCTTTGGACACACACTACTCTAACAAGTGTAAAAGAGACGAAAAGATTTTCCACCTGCCCTGTGGTGAATACGTGCTAACGCCAATTGTAATGTTAAATCTACATTTATGCTAAACTATTTCGATCAGATCTTTGCGGTATACGCTCAGTGGAATGAAGGTGTTCAAAATATGCTTGAAATCAACGGGTTACGGTTTAATATGAGTTCTCGTCAATATAAGTAATATGATATTAATGTCGAGTAAAAACGACGTATTTTTTAAAATGAAACTTCAATTAATTTTCGAACATTATATTGCGGTCACTTAAACCTTTGCATTAACATAAAATAAACCAAACAGGATTAGGTAGACAATACGCGGCTGATTTAGACGGTTAAAGACTCAGTTCTCGCCGCATACGTCAGGTTTTACGTCGAACGTGTAGTCCTTCCAACGTGAGGAATTGACGAGCGTTTCGTTGACCGTGTTGAACTTCCATAGTCCACGAGAGGGTGAGGGAGATCGCAGAAGACGTTGATCCAAAAGACTGACAGCTCGACGCCTCGCATCCGGAGATAAAGGACATAGCCCGCGAGCAACAAACGGAATAATATTCTCCTGTAAATTAATACAGCATTAAAACGGCAATCAATAAACCTATTCAATTAAACGAATGATGACAAAGATCAACCGACTGATAATAATTTGTAACGCTATGTTCTGTGGATGAGATCCAGGACTTAGGTGACATCTCCACATGTTCTCCTTTCACTAGGCTCGGGTAGCTACATACATTGAGGTCATACAGAATACTATCTGATGAGTAATATAGTAGCAAATAGTTCGCTAGGTCAAGCGTGCAACTTGCGACGTTTTATATTTGGAAACGAGTTGCTATAGAGAGGTGACTGTAGAAAGTGGTCGAAATTAGACCTTTATAGATAGACAGAGTTCGGGTTGACGGACTTATCGATTTGATTCAGTTAGATAATATAGTTAAACATTGCGTGAGTCGCAAAAAGGTAATGTGTAGGTAGATGACACTTTGATCCAATGACTCATCAATAAAGACAATTTATTCTCACACCTTGCGTCTCCCAGGTGTCCTACGTCGCCACCATCCTCGGAGGCAAGCTAGAAACCGAGCACCTTGAGAGCGACACCTGCTGACTAGCGTGCTTTTTTTGGACCCGCTCAGGTTAGCAGACACTCTTGACGTTGCTGCTAACTCCTTAACTTTCGACTGAACAGTAGAAAAATTAGCATTGAATGAAGTACTTAAAAAATAAACTCTACTGTATTTTATAATTACTAACACTAACTTTAGGTTCTGCTTGAACATGAGTTGATAAATTTTCTTCGGATGTGTTTGCTGTCATTAATTCAACTTCTTGTAGAGTCATGCCTTTTGGATCTTCTAAAATTGGATCGACTTCATCTTCAGAGTTGTGATCATAATCACCTAGATTGGGAACAGTTTTATTTAAATTACTATTATGAAAACCATTGTTAAAATAAGAACTAATTCAGAGCCTGTAAATTTAACTTACGGTTCAAAGTTAGGTAAGCATTTTCATATTGAGCGGCCAATTTTTCAGGTATTTCATCACATAGCTAAAGACATTTAAAAATATTACTATTTACTGTTTGATTAGTAAACGGACAAATTAGCTCAATAAAATGGGCGAAGAAAGCCAGCAACAATAAAAGAAGAGCTAAGTTATTCATATAAAATTTTCATAATAGGTACCTCTTTAATTTGAACAGCAGGAACTATATGAGAAACCCCACAGCTTTTGTCAATATCACTAGCTCCATCATCTTGTATGTAAAATGTTATGTTTCTACCGATATCTTCAGCATAAGCGTCTGTCAAAAAGGAGTACTCCGAATGTTCTGAGTTCAAAGACCTCTCCGACGTCACGGCACCAGCTACAGATTGTCCCTCCTGGGCTGGTGGTTCAAACGTCATTTCCAATGCAGTGTTCACAAATGACTTCATAATTTTGTTCATTGCTTCAGTGAGTATTTCATTGGGCTCAGGCTTACTTTGCACGATTTCAGTTTCATCGCTAGTCATCACTCTTTCAACATCACTCATATCAAAAAGATGATTGATAAACATTGACGTTGATTTCGTTAACTCGTTCTGGTGCTAAAAATATTTGTTCCACTTACAGAAAAACTAATGATAACTCATTTACATCGTAGTAACAAGACAAGTCCTCACACTTTCGTACAGGACTTGTACGAAAGTGTGAACAAATTTAAGCCTAATTTTGAGTGACTTCGTTAAGTACCTACTTTTAAACTTTACAATATACCTATTTTGATGTAGATTTTTACGATAATTTAACAAAATTGGCCAAGTGCGAGATAGACTTGCTAGAGAAGGGTTCCGTAATATCGTACAAGATTAAAGATTCAGTAATTGTTAAGGTCTAGCGAAAAACACCAAAAAAGAAAATTTTGGTCTATAATTCAATATTAAAAAAAAATATAGTTTTTATGGCGCCAATAAGAAACACACTGCAAAATTTTAACTGACTGCTTATTAAGGCTCGTAAGAAAAAGCTTGCTGACAGACGGATGTACAGCGCAGGCTAATTATTTTTTTTTATTTAAGACTCAGTCGGAACCCTAAAAATAAATAATAATATTTCAAAAATATTTATGTAATATGATTTGAAAAGTCACTGTGTCGTCGAGGGGTATACCCATTGCATTGACAACAAACCGCAACTAAGCTTACCAAATCGTTTTCTTCGTCTCCTTGGCCAATAAAACTGGCTTCCATCTTGTTTTTATGTAAATCATCTAAAATAAACAAGGTCAAGGTTACAACACTATGGTAACCATCTCAAAGACCAAACATTGTAATAACGTCAGTATATTAATGAACGATGAATTCAGGTTTTTGAGTGCATTTTTTTAAATAAAAAGTTAAATTTAACGCTGACTTATTAAATACTCATCCTAATTAAATACTATGATACCCATACACAATGTATGGATATCATGGTATTTAATTAGGATTATGAATTTGATTTTACAATTTCTTACGTAGACGTACCAACAAAGTTATCGCGACACAAAAAGAGAGAAACGTCAAATTGTAGGTACTAAAATTCTCCTGAATATAAGGTACCTAAAAGTCTGAGTAGAAAAAAAATTAAGGCTTCGTTCCAAAAAAAGAAATTGTTGCATCAGGAAGACTAATATTTTACCCAGTGGCATTGTTTCAGTCACTTAAAATATTTGGCAGGCGTTTGAAATGTTACCCGTGTAAGAATTACCTGTAACTTTTTCCGGCGTCGATGTAGCAACTATATTGGCAACATGCTCTATCTTATTTTCATTCACGATATCGCTGTCGCCTTTTGATGCTTCGAACGATGTGTCTTCATCATCAGCATCACACAGTTTGTCATTCTCAATATCGTTTAACATTGACTGATAACGCCACGGACGACCTATTATCATAATTAAAGTTAATTTTGTCTCGGTTCATTTTAGATGTTTGTCGCAAAGTTTGGTGTAGGGAGGTGTTCAGGTGTAACGTTATGTGTAGGAGCTTTAAGGCCAGATTAATATCATAGTATTTTGGCAAAACTTTAAAGATAGACACGACCTTATTTGATAAAGTCGTCTCTGCTCATTGTAAGTTTTTTCCACCGATTGTCGTTTAAGTTCGCGGGCACATTCTTAAGACGTTAAGCAATAATATTTTGATCACAGCGCAGATGTTCTCATTATTTTCTTCTAAATGTTTGAGTATTAAGTAGTAAGTATGGGTTTAGTAGATATTAGGTCTGTGTTTAATCATTTTCTAAATGTTTTGGCTTTTAAATTACAACTACTGTTAGTCTCAACATCATTCAAAGATCGACTGGTAGAAAAAGCCTGTGGCATTACTAGGCATATCGTAATTTGCCTACACCCCTATTTTGCAGTAGAAATACATCTTTTTCCCGAATTTCAGGTACAGGTAATATGGCGCCTTAGAGTAAAATGGCTGTGTAGGTAACAGCGGGAAAAACGGGTAGTCGGGTGATCGAGCTCGCTCTTTATATACAATAGTAAGAAAAAATAAATAAAATGTAAATATTGATATAAAGAACAAGTCTACGTAAGTATATGAACATGCATGAACATTTGTCATCACACTACCAAATCTAATAGGCTTTGGCCCGGGCTGTAATCTCACCTTGAGTACAATGACAAACTTTACAGACTAGCATCAAATTGTACCATTACCCGTGTCAGTAGCAGCATTCGCTATCACAGAAGCTTCATCCAAAACCTGGCTGACAAGATGGACTGCCAACAAGGCCGCAAGGCGCGGGTCACAGGCTTGCTCACCATCCACTGTATGCAAAAAGTGCAGTTTTGATTTTACAAATAGTTCTTCATCCATTTTTACGTTATGTTGCTAAAAATACATATCTAGAAACATAAATAATAAATCTACATCAAAAAACACACCTTCCTTGTTAATCATCTTGACGGGTTCTACTGACATTTAATCCTTTTTTTTTAGCTTTTCCAGCCAGTTTTTTTTTTATAAACAAAAAGTTTTTAATCCTTTTTTGTTAAAGTTGTATTCAAATAGGCAATAGGTACTACTACTAAATGTTGTGGTCAGCTTCCAGTCTAGCCGGATGTAGATCAATATCAGTAGGTATTCCACACAAAGCGCCTGGTCTTATTATCACAGCCGAAATTTAACTTACTTTCCTAAGCACGAAGGCGTCTCCGCATATAATGGATGGTCACCCATCTAAGTGTTGATCTCAGCAATATTGTGTAGCCACGAGCCTTGAGCTCCTATTTTGGTACACTAATAAAATAATAATTCATTAACCATTCTTACTCGGTAGCGGAGCGGGGTCTGCCTTAAAATACTTTTTAGAACTGAATGTGCTCTACATGTTACGAATCACCAATAAATCGCTTTGAAACTACTCATATTTTGACGGAAATATGATATTTGGGGCACTAAGTGCATTACGTTATCATCTATATTACTTTATTGTATATGGCTCATCTTGCTTAACTTTAAAAGCCCACATAGAGGCCGAGAGGGGGAGGGGGAGGGGGAGGGGGGAGGTTTGAGTCCTTTAATGTTATTCAGATGCGGCTTCCAACGTTCATTTCGTTGTATAGTATACCTACCAATCAGACTAATAACCAAGTAGCTACCTACTTAGTTTAATTAAACTAATATCAATACGATGATCCAACATATAAATGTGACAGCATAATTTTGTAAGCTTGCTAAAATATATTTACATCATTTAACAGCAACTTATGACATACTTGTATTAATTCCTCTACTGTAATTTATTCTAATAACATCAATATTTTTCCGAAATTATTTCTGTGTCCTCTAGTAAAGTTTCTGAAAATCTTTACGTAAAAATCATTTTCCATTCAAAACACGACGTCGCTATTTCGGTAACGCCCAGCCAATAGCTATAGTATGTTGCATATATTCTAAAACTTCAACCTCGTTCTATTTTTGTCGAAGTTTCGTGATTGTATCATAGAATAATTTGTTATGAACCAGGAATACAACATTAATTAGCCAAAAACTTGTTGTATTTCCAAATAATTCTGTATGGACATTTTACAGAAAGAAAATCAACTGACTTCAAGTAAGCCACTGCAATGTGAAAAATTACTACTTAAGTATATTTTCGTGAGTCTAACATTCTGACGCCCGAACGATCTTAATTTTAAGTTTTGTTTAATTTACAACAGTAGAATAAATGATCTCTTTATATTTGTAAAACCCAAAGCAAACTCAATTCACTCTGTCTTCTTCCTATGAGAAGATTACAATATCATCAATATTGTAAATAAATGAAACTAAGTTAAATACTGCTCAAGGAAAGTCCATCTTTACTAAAGGACAACCGCGCGGGGTTCTTTCTTCAGTTAGGAAAACTAAAGTAAGAATCACATATTTCGGTTCAGTAATCACGGAGAAATCGGTGTTAACACATGAAAAAATAAACTCGCCGAATGCATAACCTCCTCTATTGTTGATGTCGGTTAATGGCCTACTAACGGTTTGGTCCATAAATAAAGGAAGGAAAAGAGGTGTGTCACAAGGCGAGCACTTATTTGAAATTCTATATGTACCTACTCCTTAGAGTAAGATGATATTAGAGAATTTTCTGTGACATCGTTAATAAGTAGCTTTTAGTAAAAACTTAACAATACCAAATGGAAATTATGGAACTATGTACCTAGGTACAAACCTTGACTTCTTACAAGAAAAATTACAAGAAAATTTCGAGAAAACTACACGGTTAGTGCGTGATTCATTACGATGACGTAAGACAGGTGATGTCTTCGATATTATTTTTAATTCCTTCGCCGAATGTGGGCGGAAATAAACAGAGTCGTATGTAACAGTTGGATTTTTATTTAAACTATTTTTAACTCGTTGAATAATAAGCTCATTGTATGTAGTATGTTCGGTGTTTGTAGTAACCAAGTTTAGTTAGGGGGCAAAGCATGGCACTGAATATCGCACGGAGAGCCTTATCAAGTCACAGTGGGTAAAAACTGAACAATAATTTCTTGAAGCACACACTAGGCTTATAGCCCTGACGGCCGCTGTAAGATTAGATTACTTTCCCATCGAATTGAATGAAACGTTTACCTACACTACTTAAGTAATCGTTTGATCCTCCTTGGCAATTTTTCGATGGCTCCTTCTCCACTTCTAACCCACTGGACTTCTCCTAGTCTACTTCTAACAAATCAAACCCTTCTAGTAGTTTTTGAGACATCTTGCAGCCGCGCGTAGGTGCGCACGTCTACATAATTATCAAACTTATCATTTCAAGGATAAGCTGATCGCTCCATAGTATGAAAATCTTATAAAGTGCGAGATCAGCATACTGGACACGTGTACTACTATTAGGTATCCATCTGTTCAATTTAAGACCTAAGATGTCCCTCTAAACAAAATAAGGCAAGCACGTGTATCAAATAATACTCGCGAGTGATTTAAGACGACAGAAGTTTAATCACGCAAGGAGCAAACTACAACATAGATGATTTAATATAGGTACGTTATAATCGTTGTTGACAAGTGAATCACTCATTGGCTACGAGAGCGCACGACGTTATTAAATGAGTAGGTACCTACTACATAGCCGTATCAGTTCACCTAGCTATTTATCAGTTTAGACAATATCAACGTTATTTTAACAAAAGTAGTACAGAATCTTAAGATTTTTACTTGGGTTCGGATATTGTTTAAGTTACAGTTGAGTCAAAGAATATTGTAGCCTATCTATAGGCGTCAAAGCTTCCTCCATGCTAGAAAGTAACATACTGGAGCAAACACCTTAATTATCACAATACAAAAGCACACCTATAAATGATCATAAATCGCGCCAAATCTAGAGAATACTTTTATAATGATGCAAGTCGAAAACCAGACAAAATGCAAACTTTTGCGCCGATCTATCGATCTGCAAGTTAAGTACCATTCTGCAGTCAAGTGCTGGGTGAGAAAGCACGTTTTTAGGGCATCGAGTCTCTTCTTGACATCTTAAAGTACTTACCCGTATTCTGCTTTGTGTTACAAACGTCATCATGAAAGTAACTGATCACCGAGTAGAAAAGTTGCGGTTCGTGTAAAATACGTACTTTAATATGAAAAATTATAAGTCGTGGATGGATTATAAGGCACACACATGGCCACATGGCTAGGAATAAGGTGATGGAATTGATGCTCTGAATTTCAGGTATGGGCATGTGAAGCGAAATATCGCAAGAGTAGAAGAAGACCGACCAAAAGAAATAATGGATGGACTTCGAGTTACAACAAGTAGAGGTGTAGGTGCAAAAGAAAAAAAAGTAAAAGTTTATGTAGAATAGTCATTTTTTATTTGTATTGTTATTACAACTTGTAAATTCAAATGCGACCACGTGGGAAGTATGGTATAGAAAGTACCCCTCTCAAAAAAAAGATTTTTTGTTTCGTTCCATAAACGATGGAGTTATGAGGTCATACACCTGAATTGTGAACCTCCACCCTTTTCGTAAGTCGGTTTATGAGACATTGCTACACCGACTCCTAACTATAAATTGGAAAGACTTCAAGAGGATATTATAATGATGCTGTTGGCCTGTTTAACACTAACTTTATTAACAGTTGTAGGGTTATTCAAAGATAAACGATATTTACTTCTGCAAATAGGTTTTTACAATCTCTTTTACACGTCAAGCAAGTTAAATATATGATTTTATTTTTGAAACTAGTGAAGTCGGTGTTTCACTATCTGACTACTCCACGAAGAAACATCGAAACGTCTCTTTTAAATTCCAGACATTATCTTGGTCATATCATGTAAGGACCATGCAGATTAGTGTCTGAGATGGTCTTCTAAAGAACCACACAGATATGAGGGTACGCATTTGTCAATAATCGTGAGCTGAACCCTTCATCGTCAACGTTGTTAACGATATCCAAAAAAATACCCAGTACTCCTAAACTACCCCTCACTTCAACACATAGAAACCAAATGAGCATCAGCTAATTGGCCATAAAATCTGATGGCTGCATAAAACAATGACAATGTATGTGGACACAACTAACGGAAACAATCTACAAAATGGGTACTGTTAGTGCCGGCGCTCCCTGACCGTCTCTATTTATAAAGTAAATTGCCTGCCGCAAAGTGAACATTGATATCTATGCCAATCTTGTTAATTCAATGTCTTTATGTTTACCATTTTATTTGGGGACCGTATCAAGTAAATTACATGGACGAGGGTTGATAAAGAACGTTCCTGAAAGCACGTTATTCTTTCACGTGATTTATGTGCTTTTTGGAAATTGGCCTAAAGTTAGCCTATGGATGCCAAAATTTTACCGTAGCTTGAAGTGCTGGCTTCTGTATACCTATCTAAACCCAGACTTAAGAGGGGCATTTTGAAATATCAAAAGATCGCTCCAAAACCCTATCTTACTTTCTTAATTAAATATATTTAACCATGTAATTGCTTTTTAATAACCAACCTGGGGTAACTTAATATTGATAAGTAATTGTTATCGATCATTATTTGTGGTCTAAATGTCGGTCTCTGAACATGGCAGTACGGTCTGCAAACTGTAGGTCAGTATCTTGCTGTAACCCGTTTAAAGTTTTGTTGGGAAGGCTCTCCACAACAAGGTTTATTAAATTTTTCTGATAATGCTTCACAGCATACTTGTAAAATTTAATCTGGGTGGTGGAGTTGAGCGCATTTACATTATTAATAAATAATAACCGCTGGAAATATATTATGTTTGTGTATTTAACCCTATATATTTTTTAAACCTAGACCATTTTGTAATGATAGATTCGTTGTATAAAAGACTGGCCTACATTTTCAGCTGCTCGGGAAGCAGCCATGTTGGCGTTTCTATGGCAACCGGAGGCTGCCTCTCCGCCTCTCGACCCGCGCGCACAGATCAATGCTGAAAATTTTCCAGGGCTGCTGCTGTCAAGTTTTAGATTTCACCCAAACGAAAATGAAGAAATAATAGATATAAAGACGCTTTTCAGGTGTTTGCCAGTGTTGATTCTGGCTTTCAGGAGGTGCAGTGGTTTGACATGGGAATAGTGAGCAACACTAACGCTAGCGAACACCTGAAAAGCGTCGAGTCAGAAATAATGCATAGGTATTAGATTTAAAAACATATCCAGGTTGTTGACAATTAGGCGTGTATTGTCCTAATTTCTGTATTTTGTTATTACTTACACAAATATAAAACTAAGTTGTTATACCTACCTACACTTAGTGAGGTTTCTGTGGAACTTTAGACCACCTATCCAATTTATGTGAGTGGCAAAACAATCTAAAAAAAAATGCAATATTAAAACTTGCAAATATTAACTTTATGAGCTAAGTGCAAAGGGTGTTTGTTATAATGGGTGGCTTTTTTATGGAAAACCTTTGGATGGCCTGATCGAGATGAAGAAAAGATATAAGTACTTACAGGTAGTTTGTCATGTGGGTACTATTTACAATTACTTTTCTCTTTTATACTTCTGGTACTATTTACAACTGCATAAATTAAGGAATCTTAGTGACGCCAACCCTACGCGTCCGTCTCGTCACAATTGCGCGGAACCTCATTCCCAGTGTCGCGTCCCATGGAAGAGGACCTCGTTTCCTCCCTAACTTTACCATTGTGACACCATACGATGTAAACAGTGCTTTCCATGAGTTTAGAACTATGTGTTAATTACTGCAAGTGAGGTATGTCTGCAAGCTGAATACCTATTAATGTAATTGTTACACTTACTTTAATTATGTAACACCTTTTTCATTACTTCTGTGAAGGTTACAGTTAGTATAAAAAAAACATTTTATTCCCAGTTTTATTCCTTTTAATAGGTAGTACATAGTTTCTGTTTTTTTTTTGTTTTTAATATTTTCCATGTGATATTATTTTTTCCATTTATCGTTTAAGTACCTATTCATATTCATGTGTCATAATAATCTGAAGTGCTTCCTTAATTATATAAGATCGGTACTTAGCCTCCTGATGTTTAGGTTTACCTACCCAAAGTTGCGGACCGTAAAAAGTTTTCGAGTTCTGATCCAAATCAAATTTAGCTACTTATGTGTTTTATCAGGAATATCTCCTTGCTATGAAAGCAAAAGAAATGTCCGAAGAAGATCCAAATTCCGAGGAGGTAGTCCCTATTCCAGTCCAGATATTCCTGTGGAGACAGACAACACCGTTTGTGAGACCGCGCCTAGGAAAACTTCACGATGCCGCCTGCATGGTGAGTACCCAAATATTTATGTCAATCATAAAACTGTAATATAATTGGTAACGCCTACACATAAATGTTTGCAAAATGTAAATATACGCTCAAAACACTGGCTGATTTTTGTGTTTCCATATACATAATTAGGTACCTACTGTTGGACATTTTGGAAGTTACGTCTTAGGTACCTATAAGTACCTACCTCGTACTCGTATCACTGACACAGGTACATACATTATTGTTTAGTCTACACATAGATCTAATTATATACGTAGGTACCGTATGATTTCAATAAACGGATCACTCTTAAAGAACCTTTAATCTCTTAAAAAGCAAAATTCTTCATCGTCCTCAGTCTTCATTCTATTTAAACAAATGCTAAGATAATTGTTGTTAATCTAAGTAAGAACCTATGTTGTATGGCAATGAGGTCACAGAATGTATTCTGCACATTGTGTATTGAGTATATTGCCAGTGTAAGTATCTCCCGTATGGTCTAGTGGCTAGGATACCTGGCTTTCACCCAGGAGGCTCGGGTTCGATTCCCGGTACGGGAAATCTTTTTGCAATGTCTTCAATTTTGTGTGTTCGTAGTTTTGTTGTTGATTGTAAAGTGTCACTTATTTGTTGATAACACGCAGTTCTGTCAACGTGCTCCTGGACACCATGTAAGTAATCACATGATTGTGCTTTTGCCTTTACGCTTTAGTCTGTATTTTTATCGTTCTGCGCTTTTTATGACGCTCTTATTTACTTCCTTTTGTTATACCCTTTGTTTGCTACGTGTCAGTGTCTCTAAACACTAAAAAATAATACTTAGTTTAAGTAAAAAAATATAAACTGACATAATGTAGGTATATTTTTAGCTTATCGCAGTTTTATAATTTTTGTGGACCTTTACCTTATTTATTTATAGGGGCTATACGCATGTTTATTTTAATCAATAAAAAAAATAAATACATTTTTTGTCGATTAAAATGCAATAGCAACATTGGGCAAAGAAACTTCAACAATTATTAATGTCATTTTTTGTAATGTCAAAGTGACATTAGAATAATAATTGTATGTATGACAATGACATGTTTACCTTTTTTTCAACCCTTATCCTCTTGCTGTTTTGAATTTTATGAAATATTATTAAATTAGACAATCTTCATTTCAATCAAACCTCCTAGGAAGTTAAAGAAGCTTGCAAGGTAAGATATTTTCTTTTATGTAAAATTATCTTCATTCATAAAATTATGTTTCTAACGTTGACAACAGAAACAAATTGGGCCTCCTGAGCGCTTTACTTTTCTGCAGTAGTTCCTAAAAAAGTCCATAATTTGATCTATATTATTTACTGTAATAATCGTTTAGGTATACACTTGAAGTGCTGGCCGCACTTCAAGTTACCCCAATCTATCAAATTTCTGCAATAGTTTTTCAACTTTATTAAAAAACATGTTCTTGTTCAATTGGGAAAAGACAGCTTGGGACAGTTTTATGTTTCATTCTTTCCAAATCGGGAACAGAAAATAGGAATCTATTTATTATGAGTGCTTAACAGATTATAGGTATTTATTAGAAAAGTACTAATCGAAAGTTTAAAATCTTTCTATTAATATTACAGTCATTCGAAAAAGTGCTGGTTCAAAATCTACGGTTTGGTCTGTCTATCAGTCTAACGGATGCTATAGAGTCCATTCCACGATGGCGGCTCATACAAGCATCATTACCGCATGTGATGCATGCACTAGCAGCTCTGTTACACAACAGGTAAGTTTAATATTGTATTTTTTTATTATCAAAATCTTCGTAAAGTATCCGAAAGATTACATCACTACCTTGTGGTGGTCTAGTGGTTGCAAGCTCTACTGCTGAAAATGGAGTCCCAGATTGGATCTCTGGGTTGGGCGTTATTGACTTTTTTCATCTAGAGTCCGGGCTGGTCCACAGTAGACGGCAATAGGCTCACCCCCCTTTGTATGTTACTTAAACATAATGCAAAATTTGGGTGTACTAATGCCTATCACAAGATACCAAGGCCATCATCGCTTGGTTTTCGTGAGTGTACTATAGATAAACCCCTGCCTTAGCCTTTGGGTACTAGATATGTGATGTAAAGTAACTGTCTGGCGGTTTTAAGTACTTTTACGTGGCCTTCGCAAATGACCGGCAGATAGCGTCGTGTGGTGGTTCATCGAGCTCCCTGAAATAGGTTTGAGCTTCGCGATGACTGAAGCATGCATGCCGTCTGTCGGGACAGGTCTATTTGACAAAATTTAAATTTTTAGTCCGCCATCTAGATTACAAGAAAATATTTGACACATACTTTTAACTTTCTCAAATTGATGGAAAACTGCTTAGATTAAGCCCATTAAAGTTGAGGAGACAGGGCTTGACAGTGACGTCATGCGACATTTTGACTCGATGTATCGCCGTAATTTTTGATTACATGAAAAAAGAAAAATATGTGTTAAATATTTTCTTGTAATCTAGATGAGGGACTTAAAACTAAAATTTTGTCAATAGCCTATTGTGCAGATCATTAACCATAATACATACTTCCTTTTCAGGGTAAAAGACAACATGCAGTCCCTGGGAAATGTGGAAACAAAGCTGCTATACACATTACATTGGATCCTCCTTGATGCATCTGATGAATGCATTGAAAGCGACTATGAAAATAGTATCTTCTACTCCAACCCATTCCACTATTTGTTCTCTATACCTGCGCTGACGGTAATTATTAATGTTTCTTTATAAAGTATACTTATGTAGGGTATAAGTCATGTGCTAGAATGAGTTAGGAGATTGATTTTTAGGTTTTTTTTATTAATTTGTGACTGCTTCAATGATTGCTTGGCATTTGAGGTGTATGAGATCTGTGAAACATTATTATATTATTATGTACAATAATGATCAGAACAGAGACAATAACAAGAAATATAACAAACATAATTGCTTCAATTTTAAACAAGTTATTAATTGCATTAAATTTCAGGCCATGAGTACTCATAAATTGACATCCCATATTATACTAGTTAACTAATACATCAATAAGTATGACAATTTTTTTTTTTAGCTTTTTTGGGTCCCACTCCTGGACAAAGGCCTTGCTCCAGTCCTCCACTGTTTGAGTAAAGCATATTATAAAATCACTTGAAACAATCACAAGTCTGATAACCATACTTTTTGTTTCAGCTGTTTGTATTCCTGTTTGCACCACTGTCTCACCATCTTAAAGAATCGGACTTCACAAACAACTATCGGTTAGAGAATGGCCTTAAGATGTGGCAAGCAATGTGGGAGTTCAGGCATCCAGAAGCGCCATGCTTCACCACTCTCGTGAAACCAAAGCCCAAGCCTCTAGGTGGCAAGTATTCCAAGAGACACCAACCAGGCGACGTGTTTATGGGACGTATGTAGAGAAACCTATCATACTTTTACTCTTTAGTAATTTTATTACTAACGACTATAATTTATGGTACTTTTCCTTAACATCATTTCTTGCAATTGCATCCCCTGGACTGACCCCGCTGGAGTTTGTTTATTTACCACTGTAACCTGGTTTCTTTATGTATTTAGCAACCTTGGGCGTATGCGTGTAAACCTTTTTTTATTATACCTACATATTTTATACAGCTTGATTTCGATTTTTATTATTAAATTATAGTTGAATTATCATCGCATTCAATGATGGATAGGTTGGAGCTAACGACTATTCGATCTTACAGGTAAATTGTCTAAGGAAGAAGGTGGAGGTGCCAATGTGAATGGTAGTCCACCCAGCCAGAATGTTTCGATGTCGCAGTCAGAAGTGACGTCCAAACAGGCCAGTACTGAAGAGGAGCCTTGGCTCTCCTCACCCAAAGACACCATATTCCCTGAAACCATTCCTGAAGAAAGTTCTAGTACTGAGGAGGAACATGTGGTAAGATGAGTGAACTAAAAGTACTTTTTGCCTCTAAGAGATTAAAACAACTGGCTCCATAGAGTCTCAGGGCGAGGTTCCACCGAAGTGGAGACGAGAAGATATGTGTTTTACAACCAATCAGCTTGCGTCATTTTGACCGCTCAGTTCTTAGCTTCAGCGCAATAGGTACAATATCCTATTGGTTAATTACGAGACATCTCCTCTTGTTTCCGCTTTGGTGGAGTCTCGCCCTTATACACGACTGACGACCGCCCGTAGACCCGGTTTGACGCTGGGCTAGGCTCCGGCGCAAAACCGCCTCGTGGGCATGAGCGCTAATTCTGTTTCCATCACTTTCAGTTTATTTACCGCCTGCCTTCGGAACAAAATTTCGGTGGAGCTGTGAAAGAGGCCTACACTGTGTATGCTGCCGACCCCAGTATTTTTCAACCACGTAAGCCTGATGGATCGAAGCCGGGACTGCCAGGCATAAAACCTTTGCCACAAATCACAAAGATGAGGTAAGGTTCTGGAACTAAAATTTAATTTAAAATGCGGTCGCTTGGTAGTTCATTACACATGACCTTCTTGTACTTAAATATAAAATTTTATATTAGTTTGTAAATAACTTGTATCAATAAATAAATTAATTACTGTTACTGGTAATCTTAGATGTGAAGATGTTGAACATAATCAAAATTTCTGTACTGAATAATACAATAACATTAATATTATAAAGAGAGAGGTATAGTTTGTTTGTTTGTATGTAGGTAATCTACGGAACTACTCATCCTATTTCAATTCTTTGACTAGCAGAAAGCTATACAATTGCTAAGTGCTGTAGGATACGTTAGCTTTCTTAATCGCGAAAAAAGTTACTGGCAGAAGCTCTGCTAATATTATATAATATGTAATTATGAACATAATAATATTGAATGTTTGCAGTTCTTCAGATAAGGAGTCTCTGTCAGACAGTGGTGGCGGTGGAGGCGGGCCCACTAAAGGTACTCCTACCGCAGAAAAACCACCCACTGCGAAGCAAGGGAATGTAAGTGGTCCTTTGAAGAGCTAAACATATAAAAACTTTTTTTACAAAAAAAAAACAAACCTACTTCATAAAAACACTAACCGGTGTAAAATAACCTTAGTTTCGGAAGTCTGTGGCTTTGGTGGTTTTTTCTCCTTCATTATTGGCCACGGACTCCTCTTTTTGAAGTCAGTTAATAACTGCAGACCTTACAGTCTTTCCAGGTGCAGCTGAATACTACTTAGTATTTTACCTGGACTGATTGGGTATTTGACCTGAGTTAAATACTGGGTAATAATAATACAACAGCCCGAGGTTGATGGTTGTAAGGTTGGTTGTCAGACTAGGTACCCGTAATGATAGCCGTGACTAATGGCACAGTCTAAAAACATACAGCCGTCCGACGAAGCTGTCTAGACAGGGCAATCGTGCGGGGTGTGAGAGGCGAGACGCGGGAAAGCCGCTCCCGCACTGCGAACAAACCGATGTTCGTAGTGCGGGAGGTATTATTCAAGTCTAACGCGAGTAGAAATTGTCGGCATTTTTCCAGAGATCAAAGGCGTCGTCCTACTGTATTAATATTTATACTGTGCTAATGGTTTGACATACTTCCCAATGCACGGACATGCAGTCTCGGTATGCAATGGATGATAATCTACCAACGGACTGACCTTGGCCAACGTTGCTTAACCTTAACTTCACCCGTGCGACTTACTTAGCCACGAGATCCTCACTAGAGGGGCTTAGTAAATTCTTTATTAATCGGACTGGGTACATGGGTATATTTCAGGTCTCAGCTGCCACATTTCTGGATGTCGCTACGTTGAGGTGTTTATTTACTTCGCAATGGCAAGAAGAAGGCGTATATTGGGCTCTCCACTATTTATACAACAGGTATTTGTTACTTCATAATCTCTTCAATTAAAACAAAATCGTGATCATTTAAATAAAAATAAATACATTACAGGTTACGAGACATATGCGACGATATGTCTAAACAGACGCAACCGAGAAAAAGAAGCAATTCCTTGCCTATACCGAAGATAGAAGTATCTGTCTACCAAAGTCCAGATATTAAAGACCGGGACTCACTCAAGAACTTCATCGAAGTTCCAGAAGTTAAAGACATGTCGCCGATAACAGAAATGCCTTTCACGTCACCGACTAAAGTTGTAGAAGAAGAATCCCTCATGACGCGAAGATCCAGCGAGAAGATAAAGCGTAAAATGAAAATGGCCGACCTTAAAGCGTTTGTGGAAACAAAATTGCTGTCCAAGTCAGAAAAGGCGCTCGAAAAAATTGGACACGATGACCACAAGTTCTCCTTCCACTCTGCAGTTAGGATGCTATCTGTAGCTATATTTTTTCGCTTAATTTAAACGTTCGTTTAATATAAATAATTAATTTAAATATTTTTTCAGGAATATCACCGGAGTTTGGACAATACTGACGATCGCCCTAATTCTGCGTTAGCGAGCAACTTTCCACCCTTGGCTCCGAGGTTAACTGGGGATTTATTCCACTGCAACTTAATCAAAGGCAAAAGTATGCCCAGTCTTAGGTGAATATCATAGTCCAATTATTTTATTTTTCATATTTTTTCTTTTTCATGGCATTTTCCATTTTAACTTTTATAGCTATGGTAATTTTTAATAACATCTTAAGTATATTGAAAAGGCGTAGATTTTTTTTTACTTCTCGAAAATATGCAGTACCTACTTACCTTATTCCATTTCTTACAAACGATTTAGGTTAATAGATGTAGAATATTATTATTATTAATTAACTAGATTTAAATGGAGGGGAAGAAATATGACTGATAAGTACCGATACATTGCATCCTTTAAGTTCTGATCAATCATTGTTCAGCAAGCTGATTGTATTACCTAACGAAATTCGCTTTCATTTTAACACTTTAGCGTAAACGGAACAATGTTGTGCGTTTCACGCTTACATCGTTATTTCTGTCTTTAGCATCGTAGTTCCAAGATGGATGATCCAGATCAATTACGATTCTTTTTTTTTACTTTCTGCTTATTTTGGGCTAGCGACGACGTAACACTTGCTTTAAGAGCCATTGTTAATAAATATTAAAATAACATTAAAAAAATTGTAATTGGTGGAAGAAAAAAATGGGGCAATTTAATGAATTGTTTAAATTAAAGCGAGTTTCATTACGTCTTTTTAACTCAATGAGACTGCTGTTCTCATCTCATACTTACATATTATTTTTCAAAAATCTCACAAAGTAAAATAAAATGCTAAACAAACATTAAAGCAGCAGCAAATATTGAAAAAAAAAACTCAAAATCAATCTCCAAATTCGTTCTATTCACAATCACAAACTTGTCATATTCTTTCATAATCAAAGCACAGCATGTTTTTTTCATACAACACAAAATTCTGGGTGAAAATTCTATTTAAAAATTATATTTATTCTCTTTCTCCCATCTTGTTGACGCTTGTACCCGTACTATTGTAATGGACGAACGATTCGGTCGCTAGCTGTCTGATTGATGAGCTAGCCTCCAATGGGTAAGTGAGCAAATGAACAAAGAAATTAGAGGCTTCGTAACTTAGACGCTAGTCATGCCGGATTGGTAATACACATACTATCGTATTATGATATTATATACTAGGCGTAGAGGTTTTGCTTCAGATTTTTACAAGCACTCTCGAAATGAGGCCTTGTTGCTACATACAGTAGGCTTATTTCAGCACATCAAACAATTACTTTGATCTTAATACAAGAACACTCAGACACACAAAGTTACAATAAAACAGAACATCAAAGTAGTTGTATGCACGCACAATGCTCATTAGATTCTGATACAAAATCCATAATTACTTATTATTGCATTAGAACAATAGAAAGATTACGTAGTTAGAACTAAATTCCTTCATTTAGTTTGAGGCTTCATTGGATGCGATAATGCGTACAATCCATTCAAAATAAATTATTTAAAAAACTGTAAAAATTTACGATAAAAGCATACAATTTAGAACTTTACTTCAATTGCAAGTTGTTAGAAGTTTTTCGTGATAGTCACCAACTTAATACAACAAAGCATGAGTTAACACTAAATATTTAGCATGAACAAGATACACGACAAAACACAGGTATGATGTGGCACGTTTATAAAAATTAAACGAAATATAAATTATTATTACCAAAACTAAATAAAAATCACAACACCTTATTTAAAATCGTAAATAAAAGACCTTTTTTGAACAATATGGTAAGTATGTTAATAGTTTCTAAAGGAAATCTGTTATTAGAAAGACAGTAATTGCAGGTATATCGATGAGGTACGGACGGAGCGAACACAAGGGCCCTCTAACACGATGCCTACAAATGCACAGAAGAAGAAGAATCCTATCATCACAGTGACTGAACATACTCCCACACCGTCTCCGGATTATTTGTCTAAGACTAGACAGGTGAGACAATAAACTACAATATTTAAAAGAAAAAATACGGTTCTCAAAGGGCAGAGCAGAAAATCGGTTCAAAAAATATGTATTATGTAAGGTCAATCAACTTTATGTTCGAGTGATTCCAAAAAATTTAAGCCGACACCCCCGTTGGAAAATAGTTAGGTATTTAAACTTGTTTTTATTGTATATTACTAAAAGCTTATTTTTATTATTTATTTTTCAACAAAATACTTTGGTGTTGAACAGTAGTTTTAACAATATACTAGCTTCCCTTAAACGTACTCTCTCTCTCTCTATCTTTCTAATCACGTCACGCATTAGCTGGACCTGGACCTTTCTTCCATCACGTATCGTCGAATTTTTGTATCTACATGTTTGCTTTCGACACAATATTCTCTTTTATCCAATTTAAAGCTATATTTATTGACACAATATTACATTCCCATTACAATAATAAGTGCGTTTCATCATTATTTTAATAAGTCCAGTTTCTGGTAGTGATGGCTTTTTTATTGCAAATCAACTGTTTGTTGTTTACAGGGTTCTTTGGAATCCCAAATCGACTCAGTCAGCATGCAAGGATCCCAACACATACCCACACCAGAACGTAAGCCTAGCCTTACTCGATCACAGACTGATTCCAACATAACATACGTTGTTGAAGAAATACAGGAAGCTCCTGGATCTTTGCACTATATTACGAAAGACGGCGACATTGATTTTCAAGTGGTTCTCAAGGTAAGGTCTTATTCCTATCACTGAATGATTTGATTCCTAAATCCTAAAATAACTTTATTTAGATATAGCTATCCTGCTGTTTATCTTGAATAACTGTAAGTATCCAAGGCAATCTTCATGCCCTCATTTTAGTTTTAGACTTTTAGTAATATAATACCCATTTTGCTGGCTCATATGCTGCCAACATTTGATAACTGATCTAAAATAAATGCATCTCCAAATTACAGGCAGTATTCTCAGTATCAACGATGGATAGTTTCTACATAACCCTTCGAGTTATGGAAGTGATGTTGAACTTAGTAGACACGCTCATGGAAATGGGTGTCCACAAAAACTGGCAAACTTGCAAGAATGAAGAGGCTCAGCCTGGCAACGTTGATCCTATGGCGGATTTCAACAAAGATAAGGAAAGTAAAGTGAGTGTATAGTGTCACATACGCAAACAGCCAGATCCGGAATAACTAATTATAGGGTACAGTAGCGAGGAGTCAATTTGACCAATCAATCAATTTGTCAATTTGTCATTTGACAATTTGATTTGTTTTGAATTTGGATGACTCTTTCGTTTTATTTTCAAAATACTGACTGTGTGGTACAACTAAAACCATTATCGAATTGAGATATTATTTATGTAACAAAAACTAAAAATCGATACAAAGATTGTTTCTCCTTATTTACTGTAGGTATTATTTTATTGATTTGTTGCAATTTTGGCCCGGCGCTTGGGGCATGGCAACTAATATTTAGCCAAGCGCTTAAAGGGTTAATAAGGAAGCCGACAAAAAAAACCGTAGTATGCGTATCATTTTTTGTAGTCTCTCTTGAAGTTATCGGTCTACCCTACCATCCTGTATACCTTTTGTGTCCTTAATGACTTATATCTGGCAACACTAGAGTCTGGTTGCCATTATTCAATAGCGCAAGAGTTGCTCTTCTGAATATCCAAAGGGAAGCCGATAAGAATTGAGTTGTATGGTCAATTCGCCACTGGTAGATACAAAACATTGTTGCGTGCACGCAGCGCAGGAGTCAATAAATTAGCTATAGCGCCGATCGTGCCATCAAATATACTGGGAAAACAATAAGCCCAGAAGGGAAAACAATTAAAATCCTTAAGATATATATTTTTCTTATTTATACTATAAACCAGTGCCTGACTGCAATCCCACCTGAAGGTAAGCAGTGATGCAATCAGTGATGGTGAAGCGCACTAGTTTATTATGAGCCTATTCACTCTAGCCTTGAAGACACCTAAATTATAGTCGGACGGGAAGACCGCAGCAGGCAAGTTGTTCCAGTCCTTCGATGTGGTGTTCGTGGTATAAATGACGAAGCGAAAAGCTTTTTCCGAATCGTGGAAGTGCCAACGATGTAAGGGAAAAAAACACCTTGCACACCACCTATTTACTTGAAGAAAATATTAATTTACTGCCTTGTTGGTCAAGTGGTCCCAAGCTCTATTGCTGAGCATGACATCCCGGCTTCCATACCCAGGTCGGGCAAAGCTTTATTGAGTTTTTCTATCTGGAATTTCTGAGTATCAGCCCGGAGTCTGGATTTGTGCCCGGCTCGCCCCATATTACTTGGGATTTAAACATAACTGGCATGAATTTGGGTGCACCTACTAGGTACTGGTACAGCTCTGCCTAACCCCTTGGGGATAACAGGCGTGTTGTATGTGTGAAATATTAATTTATTTTAAAAATAAACTGCATTCACATTAGTCCAGTGGAAGTATTTCCACTACACTAACGAGGTATTTACATACTTGTATGCATCTTCTTTTAAACTGTTTTTTTTTGTTTTTGTCTAAATATTTTGCATATACTAATTTAATTTTAGTTTTACCCACCTAATGTTTGGAATGTAAAATCGCAATGTTCTATTTATTACAAAAGTACCTGTTTATGCGTAAAAATATAAATTCACTGTTAATATATTATTATGTGATTCTTGGAGATCGAGGAGGAGTGACCTACCATGATACAGATTTAACTAGTACGGAGGTCAGTGTGAATTATTCTCTAGCAACCAGAATAATTATACCTAGGTACATAGTTACGCCCATCAGGAGACTAAATTCATTTTATTTAGTTATATTTTATTATGTACTTCTATAAATAAATGAGTTTTTTTCTTTTATTCAGCAATGCGCCTGGAAACAAACATATCTAGATAAATTTGCTCCTCAATTCAAAATATGCTGTAATGTTTTACAGGAAAGAGATTCAGGCATACCGTGCGCCCAAAGCCAGGAGTCGACAAATATAGAAGGTGGTGACAGTACAAAGGAGAGAACAAGAGAGGAAGACAACTTGGATTGTCCTTATTATATGCTCATGCACGTCATACTCAGGTTAGTTCTGTCATCTTTCGCCCTGTGTGGTCCCATGTTCATTAGTTTGATTTTTTTCAGCATAGTTTATGTTTAAAATGCTGTTTAGTACGTCAGGAGCTCTTACCAAATTGGATATACTCAAACCACAGTACGTTAATTGTGTTAATTACAAAACAAAAACGGGTGCGCCTTTTATCATCAACCAGGTACTAATGCAGACTCCAGGCTGCATTACATCTAATTTAATCTTTCCTAATTAAACTCGATCCAGCCTGTCTCCTCCATCGGCGCCCATCCCAAACCCCTAGCTTAAGTCTGATTACCGAGCAGTCGTTTAGCTTTTAAAAGTATATGCCGTGGCTGGAGGCCCTAATTTTTCTAAGCCAGGTTGGCTTGTTTCCCTGTATCGGAAATCCTCATGGATGTTTTTCGCCCTGGGGCAAGCGGAGGGGTCTATTAGCCTCTTACTGACTAAAAACCACACCGGTGTTCCGTCTCGTAACTGCGTCGCGTGCGTTTAAAGAACCTAATTATTTTTGTATTGGTTCACCAGGCTACTCCGTCAACTAGGCTGTTCGCACGGCTGCACTACAGCCCTTCGTGGTCCTCAAGCAGAATGTCTGCGAGTCCAAGCTCGGAACTCCCTACGTCATCTGCGTTCTGCCTCCATACCCAAGTTCACTACGCGCTTGAAGGAAATGACAAAGTATTCACCGATAAGAGAAGTGCTGGACAACTTACATGCTGCTGTTGGATTCTGTGCCGAACCGGCTACGCTGGTATCGCCTATGAGTAAGTACCTACTAGTAATATGTTTTTCGATATCGAGTTTTTTTTTAGGGTGTTGCCGCGCGCAGTTTTAAACCGTGTTAGTTTAACTAATAAATAAATAGATGACATCAATCAGCATGAATCAATTAGATCGTTTAGTGTTTATCATTTACACTAGTTGCGCATTGATCTAGTAAGTGTGGCAACACCATAAAGGGCACATATCCCTATACATTACCTGTCAAACATGTTTTTTTAATCTGTTATTAAAACGCAAAATTATTCTCTATGGAAAACCATTGCACTACATTTTATAGTTGCTCAATTTTGCTATTTGTATCAAACAACCCTGTTTGATACAAATAGCAATTTTTTTCTAATTATTTTTTAAATAATACAATATTCCATAAACCATATATATTTAAATATAAAACTTCTTTTTTTCACCAGATCAACAAAAGCGCAACTTTAACAAGTCTCCAGATATAAGTAACCTTCAATCGGCTTACGCTACAAACTTCGGAGCAGGTCAGGGTCCCAATGCAAGCCGGGCCATAGAGACGTTTATCATAGAGACAACGTTCAGGGTACTAGTCACGCGGTTCGCTTTAATGCACAAGGAACTGAAAATGCTTGATAATTCTGTAAGTATTATGTGGTTAAGTAGTAAGCTTTCTTTTTTACTTATAAATGTTTACTGTGCTGCAGCCGAAAAGTATAAACTGCCCCATTACCATTTTCTGGTGGAATAACGTTGACTCAGTTACCAACTACTAGCGTAATTGCTGACGCTTAATTAAGTAATTTTGTACTTTGTATTATGTATTGTTTCTTATAGTTATTTATCTTTTGTTTACCTGAAGAAACTGAATATTAATAAAATTACAAATAAATATTAAAATTAAAAATGTGGGTCTACAAACCCAACATAATAAAGTTGGCAATTTAATATAATTATTAGGACATAATTTGTAATCAAATATACTGCTGTACTCATATTATGTGAAGGTAAAGTTTATGAGGTTTTAAGGAAAATCTCAGGATCTACTGAACCGAGATTCAAAATTCATTTACCAATAAAAAGCCACATTATTTGTGTCATAGAGTAGTATTTTATTTTCATAATAACTAAGAGGGGTCGGGGGGTGTTAAAGTACGAAATGGGCGCGGACGCAGTCGTGCTAGTTCTCTAGATACTCATGGTTAGGTTAGGTTAGGTTTATCGTGCAGGTGTCCGCAACTCCACGACCAAGCGCGTATTTTGCGTACGGTCTCTCTAGATACTCATTTGTTTGTAACTGATAGATTAGTAATGCGTAATTTTCGCGGTCGTACGTCAAAATGGGTTAATCAGATACTTCTTCTCCTTCAGACCTTATACATGGAAGTGCGCCTGCTTTTGAGTTATGTGCGCGAAGCCCACGGTGGGGAGTTCCGAGTCGTGGCGTTTAGTGCACTGCTGGACACTGCAGAGAGACCCGACAGCCAGCTAAAAGAATCTAACATGCAGACTACTCGAGTAATCAGGTTTGTTTTCGCAATACTATTTATTACAGTTCCAGTCTATTCTTACTTTACTTTCTTTGGCTAAAGAGGTGGGTCATCTTACTTATATCCTAATGGTTCTATGTCTAGTGTGTTCTGTTTATTCGCCATATGTGAGACTACACAAACACATTACGCGTTTTATTTATGTGGTGTGCTTACGGTTTATATCAGCGTGGCATTTTTACTTTTCTAGAGCGCTCCCCAAACAATTAATCATTATTGAAATGTGTTGATCTAGCTGAAAAAGTAAAACGCACAATGAGTGCTGGCTTTATCAACTTGAAACCTTAATACTAGTGATACAAGATTTGAATTGATATAGCAATTTATAGGGTCACAAACTTTAATAAAGAATAATAAAAAGTTTAGGGCTTGGTGTGTTTTAATTCTATTTTATGCAGTATTCTTAAGCCATGCAAATACCTACCTTCATTCTTATTACTATACTTTTTAGGCACATCCCTCGTCAATGTGAAGAGGAACGTGGCTCTGACACGGGTGCAGACTCCGGCTGTGCACCGGACGAGCGTTCTCATAAGAAATTTACCTTCAAGAAAAGAAGTACCTCCTCTACTGGGGCACATGTAAGTATACGATATAATTTGACTTTGTTTAGATATAAAACAATTCCTGCCAAAATACTACACAGCTGCAATTTGATCAACGCCTGTTGCTTTGTACTAAATTAATACGTCAAAAGATTTTAAATCAATTGACACCGTTATTTTAGTAGAAACTTCTGGTACCTACTCTGCTGCCAATAATGGTCGAAAGTCAAACAAACAAAAACCGGACAAAGCGTTTCGCCTCGACGTTTATACCAGGACTGGAACAACTTACCTGCTGCGATCTTCCTTTCCTATTATAATTATTATTTAGGTATCTTCAAAGCTAGAGTGAATAGGCTTTTAATAAACTAGTACGCTTCACCATCATTAATAGCATCACTGCTTACCATCAGGTGGGATTGCAGTCAAGCACAAGTTAATAATAATATTTTAAAATAAAAAGTTGGGAAGAAATTATATTCGGACTATACAATAATTATACATAGGCTAAGCCAGCCAAGACAACCCTTGCGAACAATTCGATATGTAAAGTAAAAATTAACCTACGCTGATTCAAAAACCATTTGGAGATTTTAGGGTCTTAAGCCTTATTTTTCTATTTTTAGCTCTCCATATCACAAGATTGTTTTTATTTTCACAATAATACATGTAACCATTTCATTTGACCTCTAAATGACGTCATAATGTAGCCTGAACAGACTACTTCCTTCGTGTTTTTCAGGATAAATTAAAAAAAAAACTGTTGTTAGTCTAAAAATCGTATCTGTCAAGTGTCAACTGTTGGCAATGTCAAGTTTGAAGTTATCTATTAGTGTTTTTTGTATGTACTGAAAACGTGGCAAAGACCTAAAGCTATTCAGTCAACGAAATGACGTCATAAAGAATAATACTTAATAAAAACTGTTACTTGTAAAAAAAAGCTTAAAATTAGTGGCTTAAAATTATATGTTTTACGAAATAAAAATATAAAAAAAAATACCTGAAAAATACTTTACATACCGAATTGTGTATCCCGCAGAGCCTGCTGGAGACGGAGGGCGGCTCGGAGTCGGCGAGCCAGTCGCCGCTGTCGGTGCGCACGCGCCGCTACCAGCTCACGCCGCGCCAGTCCGAGCGCACCATCCCGTCCGCGTCCTCGGCCGACATCACGCCGCACCACAAGATCTCGCATTCCAAGTCCATTCCCTCAAAGTTCCACATCGCTGGCATTGGTAAAATAAAACATTGTTGTGCTGATCTCCGAATACGAAAGTGTATGTATTATATCAGATATGGTTCGTTTGTCACCGCGATTAGTTTCGATATCCATGGCTAGACATTTGTTACCAGAGATCGGAATACGAAACGAGAAAGTAAGTGGCATAGAGTGGATAATACCTCCTCTGAAATCCTATAAATGTTGATGTAAGATAATAATTTACCAAATAATATTGAATAAACAAAAACTTAAAAAAACGTCGTGAATGTTGAAAGATTACAATTATTATTCCGGGCTTAAAGAAAATGTATATACAGGGTGTCTCATTCAAATCGGTCAGTATGGGAAAGTCTGAAACTATAAGACATACGAAGATCTGTTCTGAGAAACCATGTTATCGATTTTAATAACAAGAAAAACTGCATTCATACATTTTAAAAAACATCTGTTCTCCGTTCGGGAATCGAACCCGGTTATTTTGAAAAAAAAACCTACACTATTTCTATTTAGATATCGATTGGGTAGGTCTTAAGCAGTAAATGTCTGTATGAAACATGATGTCTAAATTGAATAAAATGCATTGTTTCCACATACTTTAATTTATTTTAGTAGGTGAACACGTTTACAATAGTACAGATGTTTTTGAAAATGTATGAATGCAGTTTTTCTTGTTATTAAAATCGATAACATGGTTTCTCATGGTATATTATATCTCTATGTTATTTACTTCGTCAGAAGTTTAAGTAAATATCTACCTATTCCGATCCCTGTTTTATTACACATAAACTACTAGGAAAGCATAGGAATGGTAGAAGTGGCCACGCTTGGACTATGTCAAGTAGTGGACGTCTTTCTACTGAGATGAATAATGAACCTACTACTGATTGTTAGCACTCTTGAAGTCTTGATACTATCTGATGACGTAATGATTTTCAAGTTCACAAGCTCAAACATACTCAAGTATCAAAAGTAATAAAATATGCATGCTGTCTTAGGACACCAAATGTCACACTACATTACAACTTAGTTCATTCGATTAGTGAAATAGCGTGCATGTCTTTTACAACCTTTCTATAACTTAAAAGATTGGGCTTTTATTATCAACTCCAAAATCTTGAAACATTTTCTTCTAGTGAATTGGTTCCGTCAAAAACCGCATCACTCTCAGTCGTTGATCCGCAACGGTGGAGGTTCCGGCGAATCTCTGCCGATCTCTGGTAGTATGATATCTTTGGCTCGGCCGCCGCACATGCCACCGCCGCATACGTCACGTCCGGTGCACGTTAAGAGAAGGGTTGGATATACTTTGAACAGGTAAGAATAATCTAAAATACCAAAATACTGGTCTTGATTCACTTGTTCAGAAGTTTAACTAAAAGAAGATGACATCTCTTAGTGAGAGATGTCAAATTAGTTTCTTGTTCTTCGCCATGGTTTGGATCGATGCGTTTGAAATGTCAACTAAAATCAGTATGAAAACTTAAGTTTAAGTTAAATTGACAGTTCTTGTATATACAAGAACTGTCAATTTAACTTAATTTAACTTAAGTCTTTTTCTTATTGTTTATGTAAGAAAAAGATGAAAACAGCCTAAATAAAGTTGAGTTACCTAAAAAAGGGAATTGGCACCACTATCTTCTTAAATAGCAATAGGCCAGTTGACTAAATTTTAGTTTCTTTTCCTCATTGGAAAATATTCAACACATATTTTTTCTTTTTTCACGTAATCAAAAAATGTCGGCGATACATAGTGTCAAAATGTCGCATGACGTTTGTACAGTTTATACTGAATTATGACGTCACAAGCCCCCTCTCCTTAATTTTAATGCGCCTAATCTAAGTAGTTTTCTATAATTTTACAAAAAGCAAAACAATAAATTTGTGTATTATTTTTATAATCTAACTGATGGATTAAACATAATTTTGATATTCATATGCCGTCCACATGCCTATTATTGCTATTAAGTCTTGCTCAGCGCTTTATAGGTAGCCTGTATTCTTAAATAAGTTGATATGATTAAAATATAACGTGTGTATACTTTTTGCAGGGCTCGAAAAAGGGTAGAGGACAGACTGAATAGATTTGGACTTAGAAAAATGGGTAAAAAGAGAGATGGCAGTATAGAAGACACCAGTGGCGGTTGTGAGTACAAACATTCATTTTTTTACACTGTTAACCAATAACTTGCAGAATTCTCCTCGAAACATGTTGTATTTACCATGTTTGTGACCGTTCCATGCTTAGCCATGTAAGCACTTAGTATCAAACCTTATTAACGCCCTCAAAAGCTGTATCTAGTGTTTGACTTTGCAATCAGTTGTTACCTGAATAGGGATAAAATCACCAGTCTTTGGTGTGTTATAAGTCTGTTGCCAATCTAATACTTTTTTTTTTGAGGGTTGAAAAGTCCTTATGGACGACCCCGCCCACGGGAAGGGCGAAGGGGTCTGTCAGACTCTTACTCACTGAAAACCTCCCCGTGATCCTTCTCACGCCGTGTTCCTGCGCTGGGGGTCACGGGAACAGAAGATATATCCGCGACCCCCGACTGTACCAATCTAATACTTGCCCAACCTTTTTTTTATAAGAAATGTTTATTTCGTAGATATGTCGCGACGTGGCTCCGCAGAGGGCGGATCAGGTGGTGGCGAGTCTGAAGTGGTGATACTAAAACGTCGTCGCCTCGTAGCCGCCGCGCCTTTGTACGCGGGACTTGCTCGGTTCAACTTCCTGTTAGACGCTACGCAGCCTGGCGGCACGCCGGACGCGCTCTTCATGGCCTCACTCTTAGATTTGGTAAGTGTATGCAATAATATTTTGGATGAGTAATATGTAATCTGTGACCGAAAAGGGGTAGTTGTACTCATCATTATAAACACCTTTTACTATAGGACTAACCCTATAATGGAGGAAAATTGGATTTGTTTCGCTACAACAGGGTTCGTCCCATTGTAAAAGTTGTTGATAATGATGAGCACAACAACCCTTTTTGAGGTTTACAAAAAACATACAATTATATAGGTACATAAAAGGTTTTCGTTTATATAATACACCGGAAAATCGATAATTAGAATGGTTGTTTTGCACCCGTGCGAAGCCGATGCGGGTCTCTTGTTTAGAATAAAAAAGTTACACCTATAAATAATCGTTTTTGTTTCTAATGTGTTTCTAAACCACTTAAAACTTTCAGCCTCATACGGTAGTAGTTGGAAGAGCCGCAATACTCTTAGAATGTGCGCACTTGGTGCATAACTGCAATAAGGGTCAATGGCCTTATTGGCTCAAATCGAATACATCCAAAGCTGCTGGTAAGAAATTATTAACCCATCCATTATTATAGTGTGTAGGGTATCAACTTAAAATTGTTATTAAGAAATAAAAATATTTTTCAGTATCTATAAATCCTCAACTGAAAAGGCAGCGTTTGGCTGGCAAACTATTTTACCAATGGGCGGAAGTAAGTTACTAAATATCATATTTAGAGTAAATCGTAAAATTAAGTTCTTTCCAATTACAAACATAACTATTGACTAATTGACATCTAACACTTTATCCGTACCTTTTTACCTTTATTTTGCTTGCATACTGCACTGTGAGCAGTGGACAGGTCCTCCCGGTCTCATTGTGTGTAACTGTGTCCCTTTACTGTTTTTTTAATGAAAATAAAAAACTTGAGAGGTGTCAAGGGACACCCAGATGGACCGAAGTTCCCTTCGATTGATTAATTACTTAGTGAAAGATAAATCGAAAGGAACCTCGTTCCATCTGGGCATCTTCGTTAACGACTATTGGTCCCAATCTTCTCTCTCTCCCCCTCTCCCTCACTCCCCCTCCCTCCCCCCCTCTCCCTCTCGCTTTCCCCTCCTGCCCTCTCTCTCTCCCTCGCCCTCTCCCTCCCTTTCTCCCTCTCCCAATAACTGGCACACACACAACAAACACACACACACAACAGAGAAACACACGCACGCCGCACGGCCCACAACTATAGCAAAAAGAGTCGTTACAACTTTTTGTCTTCATTTTTTCCGTCTAGCCCCCTTTCGCAACGCGCGATAAGGAACTTCGTTCCAATAGGCTTGAGTTTTATTGATAAAAATGAAAAAAGGTTTTTGTAAAGATGACTATCCCGGATCTTTTATGAATTAACTTTCTTCCATTTAAACAGAACAACACAGCATGCATAACAGAAAGTGCCTAGAATAAAATCGTAAATATTTTTTTGAATTATTTCTCACACTTTGTCTTTGGTTTAGGCTATAGGAAATAGACTGGAAGAAATGTTGATAGAGGACAAAAAGCACGTCGAAACGGTAGTCAACTTAGTAAATGATCCGGATGGACAACGCGAACTTTTGCAACAAGACGAGGAAGAGGATTTCCTTGACGAAGGTAAGCGTTTGTCAACGTTCTATATGAAAATTATAAAAAAAAAACACAGCTGTAGACATCATCTTTCTTATCGTGTTAATTCACAAAAGCGTGTTTTATTACATATTATATTAAACATGCTTCCATTGTATTGCACGTTAGACCCTATCAATTAAGACTTAACATTCCTTTTAGCTGTTACAATATGAAGTCTTACTATTCCCACAGCTAGTATTCGCTTGCCTGGAAAGCCTGTGGGTGCCGAGTGTCCGCGAGCCCTTAGGATAATTGCTTGTGTACTGCTTTTTGAAATAACAACGTTCCTGCGCGAAACCTATCAGAATCTACCGAAAACTTGCCGATCCTCGCTCAAGGAAAGAGGACCTTGGGACAGAGTTTACAGGTACCAAATTCCCTTGCATTATATTATTAGAAGATTATTTTTGGTAAGTAGCTTATTAATACTTTGGTGTAAAACGTTTTATTTTTTGTCATTATATATGCGAAGATGGATGGAAAAACGACGTATTTTGTGTAAGACTAAGTGAGTTCATTATGTTCAGTTCATTTGAAATGTATTAAGAAGAGTGCATAATTATATTTGACAATACTTTTATTTTAACAGGGCTCTTAGCAGTCAACACACATTAATGCCAGTCGAGTATGTTTTCAAAAGAAATAATGCATGTTTCCTTGCATACGGCACTAAGCGTGCATGCGTATGTAGAATGTACATAATATTGAATAACGTACACTTTTAAAATGGAAGTATTATGTGCAAATTTCACTTGGACCGATGTGACTCTTATAGAGAATATTGTTCACTTATTGGCAAATTTTGGCACTCGAGATTCACAACTGTTGCTACATCTAACGCTTATGCCAGTTTTCACTGACACTAGGTAACACCTAAGTAAAATGCCGAAATATTTAAGCTCTGTTTCGCAGTGCAAAAACACTGCGTTTTTATTTGGGCCTACATTCACATAGGTGTCGCCTAGTGTGAATGTAAACGGGCATAAGCTTCATAAAACAAATTTTAATATTTCGTGCAAGTACTTTAATTAATACTTGTTACATGCAGCTACATTTGTGATGATCTCATCTCCACGACCTAATTAATTATAAAACAAATTCAAATCAGCGGTATAATGTGCATACGCACAGTAAATGCATGGAATGTTGTAAAGTAACACCTAAATTGCTAACGATTAAAATTATTCTAAAGTTTTACACGAATATTAAAATTGTTTTGTGAAATACACCCTTTCGAAATTTTATCCAATAGATTTATTAAGTGATCAAATAGCTTAGATAAAATTAGATAAAAAGTACAAACGCTTTTGCTACATTGGCATGTGAGATCAAACAGTAAGAATTCAAAAGAAATTGTATAGTAAGAGTATAGAAGCTACAGTAAAATAGCTGCAACCTAACTCGTTTGTGGACTTACAAGTCCATTGACGCGTTGAAATGTGAATAACTTGGATCACAGGGAAGCTAACCGCCGATGGAGTATGGCTCTGTCGAGCATGGGACATTCACAAGCGTCTGCGCAAAGCTTGCAATCCATAGCGGGAGCAGAGACTGAGAGAAAGATATCTTTTGTTCTGCACGAACCTGAGAACGTGTCTGGTGGAAGCAACGTAACTGTAAGCACATTTTATTGAAAACATACTGCGCTTTTTATCGCCTAGGAGATTCGAAGCTTTCAGCTAAAGCTTTGCTAGTTCTTAGATGCGAAGTAAAATGACTTTGGTAATAACGATATATTATAGTTAGCAGATGCGATACCTCCAGCGGTAGATGATAAAAAGGGCCGTCTAGGCTCTCGAGGCAAGGGAGGCATGCACCGCCGTAATACACAACAAACACATTCTGCTTATGGCTCGTTCAAGCGACGGTCTATTAAACTCAGGCAGAAAGATACGAGAGATGTGGTGGATGAGTGTAAGTTCATTATCATTCTTACCATATTCTGAAGTTCCAACGTGAAATCAAAGAGTTAATCAATTTGTAAAATTAGCTATAGTTAAGAACTCTCAAGTACCGTAGTTACACATGAGCATTATGCGCCCCAAACGGAGTTATACTTTATTAGCATTTGTATACGGTTTAAATTTAATCTTTGGAATATCATGTCGTGTTTACAGTGAGTACTTGTACTTTGAGACTTCAAATAGCAATTTTGTGTTCCAGTTGTGACTAGAAGGTCCGATTCAATACAAAGCAGACGAAAAGTGTCTTCGTTGTCTGATAGAAGTGACACTTCAGAGGTATATCCAGGTGCAGGTAAGACCACCACCGTAAATTATATTAAAAGGCCGAGTTTTCAATGTTGAAATAACTGTTATCTGAGGAATAAAAATGGCATTTGGACAGATTTTCTTTGGATAATAATGTCAAACCGCCTTATTTATACTTCAGATAGAAGTTGTTCGGGGTGTGTGTAGGTACATCTACATGCATGAATGTAAACGCAGCAAAATAATTATGTAAAAATCGTAGCAATTGGAGCTCATTAGTTTCTGCCTACCTCATGGGATGAATGTATAAAATTTATCCGATGGAGTATGGCTCTGTCGAGAGATAAAGAGAGATGTAGGGCGAGAGAGAGAGAGAGACAGATCATATTGTTGAAAAATCAGCCCTAAGAAAAAATGTATGGCTCTGTCGAGAGAGAGAGAGATCTGACTGTTGAAAAATCAGCTCTAAGAGCTGTGAAAAAATCTTTTTCGTCCAGCTGACGACTTCTAAAACCCCCTTTGAGCCCTTTCTATCCCCTTGTAGCCCCTTTTAACCCCCTTCAGCTCCTTTTGTGTAACACTATAAGAATGCTGTGTCTTATTAACAGGTGGTACGGTAATAATGTCAAATGAAGTGGACAGTGGTGGAGAGGAAAGTCCTGGCGTTCTCTCTGACGACCACGATCATCCGCCAGACAGCCCTGATAGTAACTCTACCGACCCTCCTGATACCAATAAAGGATTCCCGTGGCTTAAGGCAAGTTATTGTGGATTATTCGGTTTTATATGGCAACCAAAGGCTGGTGAAATATAAGCCAGTCTGCAGACTCTTAGGCGATTAACACACTGCCACGCAGCGTAACGCGTGGATGCGTGTTTTAACGAAAAGTGAAAACGAGTTGAGAAGTGTCCCATTTTTAATACTTCAATAATTGTTATCAGGTTATGGTGAAATTCCTGAACTCCTTTAACTATGTTTGCTGCCATCAGAACTTCTGCCACCCTTACTGCTTCCGACGAAACATGAGAGCCAGTGTGAGACTCATGAAATCTGTACAAAAGGTAACTCGATGTTGTCATTTCTTCTTACATTTAGGTCACTGCTTTACCTTATTTGAAATAGAAGAAGAACGTCCACTGTAGCACGCTAAATAGTGCGATTCTGTAAGAAATTATAGTGAAGGGTCTACAATGATAACCATTTTTATTTCAAACATGTACAGACGCCCGCACATCAAGTTACCCCAATGTGTCAAATTTTCCCAAATGAATATGAACCTTATTTTGTTTAACATAAAGTTGAAAAACGATCAAAGAAATTTGACACATTGGGGTAACTTGACGTGCTGGCGTCTGTACTTCGCTCGCGACTGAGTCCGCGTGCATTTCGTACTTTAACATCCCCTTCGCCCCCTTTTAGATTTGAAAATAAAATAACGCCTATGAAACTCACAAATAATGTAGCTTTCAATTGATAAAAGAATGTTCAAAATTGGTTGAGTAGATTTAGAGATTACCGGCTACAACGTCACAAAGTTACAAATTTTACGATATTAGTAAATATATATGTGTTACTCTTACTCGTACCATGTTCGGTCTTTGCATCGTTCTAAGGTAAACTGGTAGAAAATGCCCCTGACGTCAAGTCCACCTTTGTACGGTTATGTAAACATAAAGTCTAAAATTTTTAAGTAATAACAACCTACAAAAAAAAATGTTAACTTTATCTGGTCTTCTTAGATATATGGAGAAAAGTTCGGCCCTGAAATCAACACTACAAGCTCTGATGAAGGAAACGGTGGGACGCGCCGCGGACGACGCTCGCGCAAGTCCTCCGAACATTCTACTGATAGGTAGGATACTCAGTATGAGACCAACTTTAATATATTTATTTTAACTGTTTTTATACTATCTCTTCATTAATTACATCTTATACATTATTGCCGGTAATACATTAATCGCAATTTACTGAATAGCACAAAAAATCTTAGCAAATAGCTCTGGGTTAATTAATTCAGGAGCCTTTATGAGATTTTGTGTGTAAAAGCAATACATCTGTGTTAATGTATGTGACTATCTAGGCGGAACAAATCTCTCCGTGTAAATGATCACATGGATATAGTGTCTTGCCTTATCGATGTAACTCAATAATTTATTTACATAAATTTAAAATTAAGCGGTTACACACTTTTGGCGCTATTTTTATCCATGTCACTCAAAAAAAATATTTTCTAAAAGGTATTCTTAAAGGTGAATTGTGGCATTTCTGACTTGTGGCGACTAGTGTTAGCACTGCTTTCTGAATCTAGTATAAACTTCGAAACTAATACAATTTCTCATTTTGCAATCTTTAGCCAAATACCCTAATTATAAGTTCGATAATTACCCATGTATTTTCTCGCCACAAACCCGGAAAAAAAGTCGCTCCGTGTGAATGGGCCTATACGTTTATTTCATAAATCTTTTAATTCACGTTTTTGTCGATATTTTATACAATGCACCCCCAGAATCGAGCGTTCAGTAATCGAGAGTGCGGGCTTAGCGTACCGGGCGGCGGGTGGCGAACAAGCCAATATAGCTGCTGAAGGAGTGCCCATGAAACCAGCTGCAGTGCCTTACCCGCCGTTGGACCCGCCACCGATCCTCAAGTACCTTAAAGGACAGGTATGATGAGTTGAATCTACTTTACTTTTCATTAAAAGCTACGGAGGATATGCTTTGTAAGACACAATTAGAATCATTAGTGTGTTTTATGTTACTGTTAAATATGACGTTTAAAAGTGCGCTTTTAATAATCTAATTTAAATAAATGACGTAATTACATATGTCTACTCAACTTACCAATTTTGTTAATATTTAACGAAGACAAAGACAAAGATCATTTATTTGTAAACATGCAATATTTTATGTTATTTATTAAGGCCGTGCAATGTTTTGGTAGCAGTTTTACGATGGATATTAATAATCTATCTCGGTTGCTATCTTGATCCCGACCTTTGTCTGTAACCAATCAACGACCGAATTCGCCTATCCGAGTCTTAAAGATGTCCAATCAGAAGCAGCCGTCAAAAACAAAGGATCGGGATTTGGATTGAGATAGAATATTAATATCGGGCGTTAGAGTTTCAAATGCAAGATATGCTCTCTATTAGTTTTAGGCTCACACAGACCTTATCACGAGTATTTCGTTGCAGTCCGACCCAAACATTCCCGAAACAGACACAACAGTGAAAAACAATTTAGAACTGGTTCCTTGTAAAGTCGCCAGCACAATCATGAAGCTATCCCAAATTTGACAGATTAGGGCGGCTTCATGTGCTGTTCTCTGTACATTATTTTGAATATGATGTAACTGATATTAACAAGCAAAAATAGTACGTTATATTTTAGCACCCATACACAAGCTCTTAGTTTAGCTTAAGACTAGATGGCGTTGTGTGAAAAGTTGTGGAATATTTATTATTATATATTTTTATATTTTTCATAATCTTCCTTTTTTAACCTATTTTAAAATTGTTTCTTTTTAAATAACTATGGAGTTTTTTACCCTTTAGTCGCCTTACGAAACCATGTTTTGGAATGTGCTATTACAATCATAAACTTATAATTCTGACGTTCAAAAGTGCCTTTTCATGGGTCTAATTGAAATAAGTGAGTTGACTTTGTCTTTGATTTTTCCCTAGGTCCGCGACGCCTACCACACTCCTCTCGCTACCCTAATCAAAGGAGCGACAACGATGGGCGAAGATATGTTCGCAGAATCTGCACCCGTCGCTTGGCAGTTACTGCTAGAGTCTGATCGAGAACTAAGTTCGTGTGCCGCTGCACTGTTTATACTTGCTGCAGTTAAGGCACCGAATACTGCCACTGAAATTATGCATAATGACTTGAAGCATGCTGAGCCGAGTACCAGGTGTGTATTCACTTGTAGTAATAGAACGAAAGCAAAGAAAGAAAAGCATTTTACTTGGCACCACACAGGCACACGTTAGTAAAAAAACAAGGTACAAAAAAAGAATTAAACTAAAAGCAATAAAAATAAACAAAATGTAGAATAATAATACGGTTGAGGACAACCGTTTAATAATCCACTAGCTGATGCCCGCGACTTCATCTGCACAGGATTAATACTTCAAGTAGCTTATTTTCTTTTCCAAAGTCCTATCTTTCTTTGTACCAAAATCACTATTTTGGCGATAATTGCTTACATATAAAAAACAGCTATATGCTATCGGTGGCTTTTATCTAGCATGAAGATAAACATTTCCATTTACATTATAGATGTAGAATAGCTCGCAGATGACAGAATTTTGACCTATTTGGATATATTCTGATATATGTATGTGCTATATTATTGTAAAGTTACAGTGTCCAATATTTTTTGGTAATGTAAGTGATGGACCAAACAAATATTTTTCTGTCACTAACACACAGCTTTGACACTACTTGTTTTAGTCTATACGGCCCCTTATCTGCTTTTCGTTATGCATTTATTTAATTTTATAAAAATTAAACTACCACACAACACTATTGTTTCCTGGTGTAAAGATTCAGCAATGATTAATTTCTAGAATAAACGCAATCCTAAGATTTCAAGTGATATGGAAGCTAAGATACCAAGTATGGCCGCGCATGGAAGAAGGAGCTTCAGTAACATTCAAAGTGCCGCCTCCAGGCATAGAGTTCACACTGCCGTCTCCTAAGATCGGCTGCGAGTCACTAGCTGTAGTGGACCCACCATGGACCCCACAGGTTAAAGATAAGGATTTGGAGATGGCCTTAAATCAGGAGAGACATGTAAGAGGAAGCTCCAGTTTTAAGCACAGACGCTAGCACATCAAGCTAATCTGACAAATTTCTTTGATAGTTTTTTAACCTTATTACAAATACACACAAAACAACACAAACGGAAAGAACACAACACACAAAAAACGAAAGAATACACAATACATAAAACACCTACACAATACAAATACACACACAAAACACAAAACAAAACATACATACAAAGTAAACACATAAAATACACACAAAATTTATTGAGTAATGAGTATCAAAATACATAAAGTACATATTCAATTGGGAAAATTTGACAGTTTGACATAGCTTTATATTCTGGCGTCACAAGTTTGGATGTTGTCTTGTCCCTGTAAATTACTAGTCACCGTTTGAACGAAAAATAATAATAATTTTCCTCCAAAGCCCTAGCATGAACCCTGCTTCTAGTACTGGCGGGATATGTTTGTAATTTGGTTTCATCCAAAAACGTAAGTAACAATTTAATATTTATCCCTGTGTGAAAAGGGATTTTCAAGCGCACGTGCCAAGTCTCCAATACCTCGCCTTAAAGATCTCTTGGGTTCTAATCCAACGAGTGGTCTGGATGAATTATTCGCGAAGGGAGTAAATTTTTATTATTTGGCCTGAATTTTATCTTTAAGGGCGTGTATTCCAAAAGTTGACTATGCCGACGTCACAATATTAGCTGTCAAATATAAAGCTGTCTCGACTATTTTTTAAGTATTGCTAAATTAAATTATATAATATTTCGCTATATAAAGCACAAACATAGTTATCACCTAATTTAGTTATCATTGCAATTCATTATCAATATTTAAGTGCACTATTGTATGATATTTCATATTAATATATTCCTATTGATCAATTAAATTAAACAATACAGTGATATACATGTATTTGGCAGCTATTTAATGCGACGTAGCCATTTTTTTAAATACACGCTCTTAACTGTGACTTTAATTATTATTATTGGACTAAAACCGTTTTAACCTCTTGACCACCACATCGAAGAAGCAAAAATATGCCCTCGGCGTCAAAATACTAATTAATCCCTTAAATTCGTCATAATTACAGTTGTGACGCGTGGCGTACAGAGCTAATGTTGGTTTGTCATCTTTAGATGACTGTGGTGGTCAAGGGTTAATTAAAGTAAATAAACAAATAAATAAGCTTACAATTTCATCTACAGCGTTCCCTAGTAACAGCGACAAAGACACGCAAGAAACAGCAAACGGAAGCCATAAAGAAGGCGCTTCAAGAGCGGAATGATTTGAGACGTGCTGAACGAGAGAACTTTCTTATCACCACTATACCTATAACTAGGCAGGCGGCCCGCGAACCTGCGCTTGACCATGCGGCTGACGACCATGTTGAACGTAAGTACCTTAGTGCCTAGTGGTGTGACTAGCTCGAGTTTGAACCCAAGACACCCATTAATGGCTTTTCGGCTTCATGTGCGTATTGTTCACTTACTTCAAAATGGCTAAGGAAAACATAATGAGACATTTGAGAGGTATTTATCTATAATATGTATGTATTTAGAAGTATATACTTAATATAAGTATTGAAATTGAAAAAAAAAAGTCTTTCTATTGTGTCTCTAATTGACACGATTAAAAGGTTAAAGCCAAGTCATAGATAGGTCCATGGGCTATTTAAAATCTCTGACACAAGCAGGCCTAGCCATATTACAAATTCTATTTCTATTGTCGTAATCGATGAGGCGACAATAGAAAGAAAATGGCGTACCTATATGGAATCAGCTGTTTGTCAACTGTCAAAGTGTTAGCGAGTAGAATTTGTAATATGGCTGAAAATTAAATATTCTTGACAGTTGACAAACAGCTGATTCCATATACCTACGCAATTTTCTTTTTATAAAATAGAAATAGAATATAAATAGAATTTGTAATATGGCTAGGCCCGCAGGTTAGTTACTAACCACACAATAGAAGAAATGCAATTGAAGATTTTCTTACTAAGCATAGGAGTTATGTAAGAAATTAAATGAAATTATATTTATTTGTGTAAGTAGATAATTCCACATACTTTTATATTTGACTAGCTTCTTGGTCTAATAATTAGTGGCCCTGGCTGCCTATACCGGAGGTCGTGGGTTCGATTCCCGCCCAGGACAAATGTTTGTGTGATGAGCACGATCATTTGTTCTGTGTCTGGGTGGAATTTATGTATAATAGGTGTATATAGATATAAGTATGTTCATCAGTTGTTTAGAGTTTATATAACACAAGCTATGCTTAGCTTGGGACTAGATGGCGTTGTGTAACAGTTATTGTATATTATTATTATTTTACGTCAATACTTTATTAAACTAATAGCGCAAGCGTTTCCAAATTGCATTGTTTGTTTTTGATCTCTGACATCTTTGTTAAAGTCCAGACGTAAGGATATTAATACTTTATGCGAGTCTACGGATGCAAGACAGTATGGAAGGCCTTTTGAAGAAAGAACCATTGCAGCTTTAAGTTGACCCATCAGGCGGTATCCATACATCAGTCATAGTATATTAACACATTTTACTTCCCTTCAGCACCAGCCGATGAAGAGTTAGTGGAAGGTGTGAGAGGGTCGCACCACACTCAGGTAGCTTCGGCATTATTCCCGTCAACACTATGTTCTGCTGTGGCCGAGATTGTCTCCCTGTTGGATGACGCTGCTGTTTCAAGAGACGGGTGTTCTGTCTACGAAGTCGCTTATCAGGTAACGGATTTTTATATTTGTGTGACACTATATCTTTATTTATCCTTTGTAAAATGGATTTATAAAAAACTAGCGTAAGTTAACAGAAATTGCGCCTTACCTATTTGTAAAAGGAATATTATATTTATACATATATTCGAGACTGGTGAAATTTTATAAAGCTGCAAATTTATTAGGTGAGATGCTCACCCGCACTTGCTGGTTTAATTAAAAGGAGCTACTCCTGGCTGGAGATTTTCTAGTTGCTTGATGTTTAATAGCCAAAACCATTCGACTAAAATTCACAACTATTTTTTACATACTACTAAAGATGGTGCACAAAGCATGCTAAGCATTGTTAAACTGTTCTTATAGAATTTCATATCGATACCAATACTAATAATATGCTAGTTTATTTATCCAAAGTAATACATAGATAGATGAACATACTAACAGGATACGTGATTGTTCGTGCAGAAGTCAGAAGTCACAAAGAATCTATACACCACTAATTTTTAATTAGTACAAATACTTAAAGGGCTTATTCTAGACGGTCCTCTCATTATATTTGTAAAGTATCAATAAATAATATTCATAAATAGCAAAGTTATTAGCGTTTGCCCTGCAGTGGGACACCACAGGCTCATAATAATAATAATAATGAAAAATTAATAAAAATTAAAACCAAAATTACATTAAGATAAACCAAAACTCCTATTTACGAAACCAAATATTATTCAGAGAAAATTTATTTTAAACTCAACAAAATACGTATTCAAGATGAAAGATAACAGAAAAACCAAAAGGAAAAGTGACACATGTCACATAATACAGAACATTTTCAGAAGAAATGAGTAATTCACAATGATAACCAGAGCTGCTTCACGACGTGCACGCCTACCAACCCCGGACTCGTCGCTAAGCTCCGCCTCGCTGCCGCCGGACACCGGATCATCTGTGCCACCGACGGTTGCAGCAGCGTCGAGCTCCAGCGACGAGTATTTTTCCCCGCCGACGTCGCCTACACCTTCACGTCGACGGAGAGGACACCGGCCGCCGGACGGTTTAGGACCTCGAGGCCCACCGGCCTCTGACAGGGTCCCAGCTCCCGGCGGAAGTGTGCAGCGCATGAGATGGACGCAATCCATTAACGAAAATGTCATGCGCTCATACTATGGAGCTACAGAGGGAGGAATTAACCTGACCGCGTACCGTGTCCGGATGCTCGCTCTGTTTCAGGTGCTTGAACCAGCTGTCAACGTATCGGCACAACGACTGTCGGATCAGGTGCGGGTCATACAACGTAATCGTATGTTGGATGACGTTGCACTTGATCGCCTCCGTACGGAAATGCAAGGTAACCGTGTCATTACTCCTCCGTCACAGACTGTGGTGGTACCACAATCCATTTTAACATCTAATTGTGATGACGAAGGATGTGATGACAGGGTTAGAAATGTAAGTACCCAATGCAATGAGAAATTGAGGAGCGCTTTGGAGGGTGCGCTTCGGGAGTATCGTTTCATGCCACCCGACCTTAGACCACGCTTACCTCGTTTGCCCATGCATAATAAAAATAGGGCGCTGGTGGCTGCTCTGGATTCGCAGTTGTCAAACTATTTTGACGACTGTGAAGACCTCGCTCATGCTCATTCAATCTTGTACTGCGCAGCCGTAGCGGCATGTCGCGTAGCTCACGTCAAATTTTTTAATGACAGAACTACGCGACCAAAGCCAGCTGTAGCGGCTTGGCAGTGCAGGATTGAGTGTCGTATTGGTGAGGCCAGAGCGGTAATCGGCAAACTAATCTGCTTCAGAGAAGGTAACACTCGCCCAAGAGTGATGCGCTTTGTGAGACGGGCTTTTTCCGGGACTAATATCAGTCCACAAGACTACATGTCCCGTGTCACAGAGCGCGTCGACTTCCTGAAGCAGAAGGTGTATGCATGGGCAAGCCGTATTCGTAGGTATAAACGGCGAGTGGAGCGATATACTCAGAATCGTACATTCCAGAGCAATGAAAGGTGGGTTTATAGGGCTTGGGAGCAACGAGATCAAAGTGTGGCTGATACGCGCCTACCGGATGACGACGCCATGTGTTCATTCTGGCGCAACATCTGGTCGGTGCCTGTCAGTCACACTGAGGGTGATTGGACTCGGGAGGTCGAACAAGCGTGTGATACAATACCAGAAATGGGGACCATTATCATCAGCCCCCAAGATGTGGCCCGTGCAGTTCGTCCGTTGCCTAATTGGAAATCTCCAGGGCCGGATGGACTGCACAATTTTTGGATAAAATGGCTGCAAAGGTCCCACGCTTGTTTGGCATCTCGATTCCAGTCAGCATTAGAGACAGGGTCGTTGCCCCAGTTTTTAACGACAGGAATAACCCACCTGCTCTACAAATCTGGTAGTACTGCGGAACCCAAAAACTATAGACCGATAACCTGTTTACCGACGGTCTATAAGGTTCTTACATCCATTCTGAGAGCTAAAATCAATCAACATATAGACAGCAATTCTGTAATGTCTGCCTCTCAGAATGGATGTAGGAACGGGTCCCGCGGTACTAAGGAGGTGCTCCTCATTGATATGACCATTAGCCAACAGGTTCGCCGTTCCCGAAGGGATTTGTCGACATGTTGGATAGACTATAAGAAGGCCTATGACTCCGTGCCGCATACATGGCTTACGAGGGTGCTGGAATTGTATAAAGTTGATACAACTCTACGCACCTTCCTGAGGACGTGTATGGGGCAGTGGAGGACGGTTCTTCGCTATCCAGGATGTCGACAGATTCAGAGGAATAGCGAGCCGATTAGGATTGAGCGAGGCATATTCCAGGGTGATAGTTTGAGTCCACTTTGGTTCTGCTTAGCCTTGAATCCTCTAAGCACACTGCTGGAGAATTCAGGTCTAGGCTATCGATTGAAGAGAGGAGGTCAGGTTATATCTCACCTTCTTTACATGGATGATCTAAAGCTCTTTGCCCCCAACAATTTACAACTGATGGAGCTACTAAAGGTAACTGAAACCTTCAGTAGCGCCATCAGGATGGATTTTGGTGTGGACAAATGTGCAGTCATGCATTTAAAGAAAGGGGAGATTGTGGAGTCCGTGGGAGCCCAACTCTCTGATTCCATAAACCTTAGAGCCCTCTCTCCAATCGAAACCTATAAGTATTTGGGTATGTCGGAGGCGTTGGGCATTAACACTGCTGATGTGAAGCAATCGTTGAGGGAGCGTTTCTTTGGCCGCCTGAAAAAAGTATTTAATAGTCTTTTGTCAGGCGGGAACAAGGTGCGCGCCTTCAACGGTTGGGTCATGCCAGTCTTGATGTACTCCTTCGGCATACTCAAATGGACTCAAACAGAGCTAGACACCCTGGATAGGAGGGTCCGCACACTGCTGACTGCATATCGAATGCATCACCCACGATCGTCGGTTATGAGACTGTATATCCCGCGAAAATGTGGAGGTCGAGGCTTTTTAAATGCCAAGACTCTCCACAATCGCGAGATATATAGTCTCAGGGAATATTTCCTAAAAGCCGACGTGGGGATGCATCGCGATGTGGTCGCGGTAGACAAAGGCCTCACACCGCTCTCCTTGGCGAAAGAGAACTGGCGCAAACCTGTAGTGCTTGACACTAACGATCGCAAGGAAGTGTGGCAGAGCAAGGAGCTTCACGGACGCTTTTTCAGGGCCCTTCATGGGCCTGATGTAGACCAGTTAGCGTCCGTGTCCTGGCTACGTTTCGGTGACCTCTTTGGGGAAACCGAAGGTTTTGTCTGTGCAATTATGGATGAAGTTATTATGACGAGAAACTACCGGAGATTTATTGTGAAGGATGGCACGGTTGACATCTGTCGGGCATGCCACCGTCCAGGAGAATCAATCCGACACATAATTTCTGGGTGTTCTCGCTTAGCTAACGAAGAGTACTTGCATAGACACAACCTTGTGGCCAGGATTATCCATCAGCAACTTGCTCTAAAATACAACCTCGTGGAGTCGGAAGTGCCGTACTACAGGTATGTGCCCGACCCAGTTCTCGAAAATGGTCATATCACATTGTATTGGGATCGATCCATCATCACTGATAGGACTATCATGGCTAATAAGCCAGATATAGTGGTGATGGATCGAACCGAGAGGCGCGCAATGCTTGTTGACATAACGGTCCCACATGACGGGAACCTCGTGAAAGCCGAACAAGATAAGAAAATCAAGTATCTTGACTTGGCTCGCGAGGTTGTCGACATGTGGGATGTGGACTCAGCAATCATTGTGCCGATAGTCGTGTCTGCCAATGGCATAATAGCAAAGAGCCTCGACCAATACCTAAAGAGGCTCTCGTTGGGCAGCTGGATCAAGGGTTTGATTCAGAAAGCAGTACTACTGGACACGGCTCGCATTGTTAGGCGATTCCTCTCCCTGGAGCCCTGACCGCCGGTAGCTTGGACCCTGTTCCCGATACCGGTGGGCTACTATTTTTTATATTTTTAAATGTTTTTATTTTTATATTAATATTTAAAAATGTAATTTATAAGAATTTAAAATGAACATACGAAATAATAATAATATTAGCGTTTGTTTATATCCCAAAAAGTCACCCAATTTATGGAAATATTGTACAGGCTATTCATGACATAGTAGTATTCATTAATCGTCATCTCTCGCTCACGTTCGCGTGATCTCGTTCAAGGATGCCCCGCCTCCAACAGCTGTTTTCGTTATTTAAGTTTAACTAAATAGTGGCATAATTGTGGGAAAATTTAATTTCTTTTTAATACTTTTGATTGCGCAAATATGATCAGTAACTGGTACAGATACAGCCCATTTTTTTGTATTAAGTAACTAAAAAAGAGTGGTGTACCTACTGTAAAAAAAAGTTATTAATAAGTACACATTAATACAATGAATGGTTGTTAGTTTTCCCAAATAAAATAGATAAAATTCCTTCACTGTTAGAAAGCTACACTATTGTCCAGTACCATGGGATGTATTAGATTTATTTAAAGTAAATTAAAATATTCAAAACTGTTCCCAGGTGATATGGTGCTGCCTCGTAGAAGACTCGGCGCTATTCCTCCGTCATGTCCTCGAACGTTTAACACGTGATCATCAGGACGAGATGTTCAAGCTACTGCGTCATTTGATCCGGTTCATACCGAGGTTACCTCAACAGGCGGCGTTTGCGTTATACAACTATATTATTGGATACGTTATGTTCTATGTGAGGAGTCCTCATGAAGAGGGGCAAAGGCTAGTTGGCGCGGCTCTGTCTATATTGTGGATGGTGAGCTCCAATTACTTATTTTTAATCTCGGCGTCCTGTCTATCCAAATACAGCTGAATATCTTCTTCTTATATATAAAATTCTCGTGTCACAATGTTCGTTCCCATACTCCTCCGAAACGGCTTGACCGATTCTCATGAAATTTTGTATGCATATTCAGTAAGCCTGAGAATCGGCTACTATCTATTTTTCTAACCTGTAAGTGATAAGGGGTGTTCACCCCAAATTTTTATTTTTTATTTTTTTGATAATTTTTATTTTTTTTATTATTTTACTAAGTGGCATCAAAAAATACATACAACTCTAAATTTGCACTTTTTATCGCCAACCCTTGCTTTTTAATAGTCATAGCAGAACTCTTAATGACTTTTTGAAATTTTTCGAGGAGTGGGAAGGAGGCGGGGAGTGGGTGGGGGATAGGGGGAGGGAAGTCAGAGGGGGGATCGTGAGAGGGGGAGGGGGAATTTGGGAGGGGAGGGGGAAGATTGTATGAGGAGAGGGGGGAGATTGTGAGAGGGGAGTGGGAGGGTGAGTAGGGGAGTGGGGGGAGGGATGGGTAGGGGAGTGGGGGAGGTATGGTGAGGAAGAGTGAGGTGAGGGGGAAGGGAAAGGGGGAGGGTAAGAGGCAGGAGCCGGGTGGGGGAGGGAGGGGAAAGTGGGGGAGGGGTGAGGGGAGGGGCGTGGGAGGTGTGGGGGAGAGGGAGGGAGAGGGGGAGGGGAGGGGGAGAGGAGTTGATAAAAAATGCTATGCAATAGCTTTACCGCGACAGTCTCCGAGTGCCACACGTCATTTTCTCTTTTTTTTTTAACCAATCAATCACAATGTGCCACAGCGAAGCGTGGCAGGGTACAGCTAGTTATTAATATTATAGTCACAACTTTCTTATGTCGTATCCTACCACTACTACTTTTAGTCCCAGAAATTCTGACCCTAGGTGTGTAATATTGCACAGTAATTGGGTTGTGTAGCTCCATGTACAATACTGGCTCTAGTGCCTTTGTACTACAACAATTGTCTTCTATCAAACTCCTGTGATCATTAGGATGCACCGAAAGACCCAGCCAAAATTTACTCAATTTCAAAGGCACTACCGAGATGTTTGCAGGTTTTTTCATCAGAAGTAAAGCACATATTGTACCAAATCTGTTTTATATTCACTTTCAGGTGGTTCACAGCGTTCATGGTATAATGTTTAAAGATCTAAAACAAATATTACGTAAAGAGCAGTGCGATGCGTCTATACTGCTTACCGCTAATGTACCTGCGGCTAAAAAGATTATTGTCCATGGCCCACGTAAGTATAAAAATACATAAGTTCAAAAAAGTTTTTAACTTGAAAAGTATTTAATTTATTTTGTTTTTTTTTCTAGCTGACAATGAAGGTTGCATACCGTCCCAGTTTCCAGTCCAAGAAGACACAGTGTTTGCACAAATCCTAAAAGAGTCCCTTGATTTCTTTGGTATCCCCGAGAAGCTACATCGGGAACATTTCCTTGTTGACTTCAAAACTCGTAAGTAGCACACGTAAAACATTTATATCATTTAAACCGTACGATAATCTTAAAATTGTTCGAAAGTAGGTCCGTAACTCACAAATTTCGAGCTTATTTGCATGTAGAACTCCTAAGAGACTTCCTTAGTATTTGATTTATCAAAATCATGGTCGCATCGTTTCATTATGCTGTTTCCGCGGAAGTATTCTTTTTAATAAATCGTAATTTACAGTGGTTGATTAAAGACCTCACTTTACGTGTCGACCCTTAAAAAATGCATGCAAGTTCTCGTGTCTTAATCTAATCTATGGACTTAATAATAATCTTAACTTAGGCTTTTCCTATCATAAAAAACAAAAGAGGGACGGACACTAAGACTAAAGCTTATGTAATAAAAAAAGCAATTATATTTGTACAGACGCCAGCACGTCAAGTTACCCCAATGTGTCAAACAGAATAGGGTTCACATTCAATTGGGAAAATTTAACACATTGGGGTTACTTGATGTGCTGGCGTCTGTACAAATATAATTGATAGTGTCAAACGCTTCAAAACAAAAACATACAATAACTAACTTACTTTTCATCAGTCCTCTCCTCAGAGGTTCTCGCTGTACGGTTAAAACCAATAAATGTAACCGTCAATTTACGTCCTTTTCTAGAGCTTTATGTCAGAAAGAGATGCTATAATAACAGTAATAGTTTTTGAACTACTACTGTTATTATAGCATAGTTCATAGTAGTAGTTTTTGAATAAGTGGATTGGTGTAAATATCTCACAAAAACACGTATTAAAAAAATATTATTATTATTAACGATACGATGGGATACGAATCGGAATATGACATGTGTGTATGAACTTTTATTGTCAACTTAACTTCTCATTTCTAGGTCAAATTCACAACCCGCAAGGCTACGTTCGAGACCATTACTTCTTCAAACGATCACAGTATCCTCAATTAGGATTGGTCCACATGGAACCTGATGACGCGTTCCAGAAACTACAGGAACAAGAACTATTGCAGAAATTCGTTGAGATCGGAAAAGTGCTGCTGACTTGGGCCATATTGAAAAATGTTGATATGGTTTGTAACTTCACTTACTAACTGAACTTCTGCAAAGTGTAATTACAAAAACAGTAGCAAAAAGCGGCAGAATAATCATGGTTGTGTATGAGAGCCCCACTTTAATATTTATTTATTGATATAGCGTCAACACATCATCTGTAAAATATTCAATTGTCTAGCAGACACATACTAGTGGCTGACAGACAGAAAGTGGGGTCTTAGTAACATGGTCCCGTTTTTACCGTTTAGGTACGGAACTCTAAATAGAAATGGTGCATTTTGTCCGGTATAGCTCCATCTCTTTTACCCTTGGTACTCCGAATCTCCTGTATCGTGAATTCTTTTGCAAACATTGAAACTTGCTTACACAAACAGACCCGGAACCTCGCTCAGCTATTTTTTTGTCGGTCAGACAATGCTCGACTAAAATCCACCCCGGTATTCCATCTCACACATGCGTGGGGGGTCGCGGGAACAGACGATTCTTCCGCAACTATCTCTTAAACTTCTGCACCAACATAGCATACTGTCAATGCGACTCTTGACCGTCATTACACAGTGCCATGGACATTTTTGGTTAGATTTTTATCATAGTATTATTGTTTTAGGTGGTCCAACGCGTAGTATTTCTACACGATGAGCTTATGAAGCTGCCTTCGTTTCCTCGTAAAGCTCTTGAGGCAGATCTGGTGCTGTACAGCCGCGGAGCTTTAGGTTCCACACTATTGGGGCTAGATGTGTTGCACAAGTTTATGTAAGTTTCTCGTTTAGTTTTTTACCTGGATGAACTTGTTTTTCCCCTAGACATTTGATTGGTGTAAAGAATAAAAATGGCGGTTTGACACATTGTCTAGACAAAATCTGTCAAACCGCCATTTTAATTACTTAAATAAAACACTTCACTAAATCACCGCACTCGCACATGCACTAACAGTACAAGTCCAGTCAAACCTGTGAGATTGTGTCGTTAAAAAGACCAACTGGGATCTACATGATCCTCACCTCACACATGATCCGACCAAGATAATCTATGGACTTAATAGTAACTTTTTAATTTATTTTGGTGTTTCTTTTCAAAGTAGCCACATAGCAGCATCAACCTTATCTTGCTTTAAATTTACAAGTAGGTATAAAAATCTCAGTACACGATGTTTTTCCGAGATAAACTCTGGAACTGCTTAACCATATTTTTTGCTTACTGTGTGTAATTTGATCACATTAACGAGACTTTGATTTTATTTTAAATTGCAAGGTAAATGTTTTCCTTTAATAAGTTTCATAACTTTCTAACAGATGGCGATGTAAACTAACTTTGAGTCACAGCTATGCGCGGCTTAATCAACTTGCAATAATTATATTATTTGTTTGTTTGAAGTGTTTGTAAAAAACAACAGACAGGAATCATTGATCGTTATTCCAGGTGGGTAAGACTGATCGCTCGAATGTTCGAAGCGATGGCTGGCAACTTTACATCATCGCGCGATATTCATCTGTTTCTTAATGTCCTGAACGGCGCCCTAATGCTACACAGCGAAGACTCATTAATCCTTCGATACGTGATCGCTACATACGTCAACGCAGCTTTTAATTTCAAAAGCATTTTTTCAACAAATGGGTAAGTTTTACGGAAATACTTGATTTTATATTCATACTAGCTGCTACATTAATCTTCGTTCCGCCTTAGAATCAATTAATTTTAATAATAAGAATAAAATTGATTTCCCAAGTACTAACTGCCTAGTTGATTTAGTGGTCGCGAGTGCTAGGTCCTAGGTTAGAGGTCCGGGTCGGCCATAACGATATTGAGTTTTTACATCTGTATTTCTTTCTGAAATGTGGATGTACAACGTACACCTCTGCCTAGCCCGTCGGATTTTACATGCGTGATTTTATGTTAAAACTGATAAAATGATCTCTACTTCATTATCATAACATTTTTACTTTCTACAGGTATTTATTGATAATGCCCACGCTACTCCAAATATACTCAAACTTCCAAACAAATAAATTGGTGACTACCACGATAGAATATGCTGTCAAACAGTTTTACTTACTAAACCGCAAGCCCTTCATTCTACAAATGTTTGGTTCAGTATCCGCCATTTTAGACACGGATGAAGAATCAACTTATGGAGATGCGAGCAAGGTCAGTAATTTATTATTTCTTTTTTTGTGTCCTTTTATTCTATTGGTCGCAAGCCATAATACTGCAGCGGCATCTATCTCAACACGTCCTACTAATATTATAAATGCGAAAGTTTGTGAGTATGAATAGATGGATGGATGGATGATTGTTGCTCTTTCACGTAAAAACTACTGAATGGATTATAATAAAATTTGGTATAGAGAGCTGAGTGAAGCACTGATTACAGTCAATTACGACATAATTGGATTGTGTGAAGTAAGGAGGTCAGGCACTCGTATAGAAGAATATAATAATTTCATAGTATGTCACACAGGACACACACCTGGAAAAAATGGAGTCGGATTCATAATAAATAAAACCCACAAGAACTGGATTGAAAGCTTCAAAGGCATAAATGATAGAGTAGCATTATTGAACTTACACATACAAGGATTGTCCTTGTCAATTATACAAGCATACGCACCAACTGAAAAAGCGTGTGAAGAAGAGATTAACACCTTCGTGATTTTAACGCAAAAATAGGGCAACCAAGAAAAGATGAACATCGTTGTCGGGAAAACTTTAATAGCGCGATGCAGGATAATACCTGACACCCTTGAATAACACATAGGCTACTATTTATCCCTGTATTCCCACAGGAACGTGACCTACGCGGGTGAAACCGCGGGACATCTTCTAGTACGAAATAAACTCACTTATCCTGCATCGCGCTATTAAAGTTATCCCGACAACAATCGTAAGGCAAAGTATCCCACGCTGCCACGCCACGTAGGCAACAAAAGGAAAGGCCCATTTCGGGGTCGTCTCGACATCCAATAATAGTCGTTAGGCAGTAGTAGCCCACTAGACACAACACCCATCTTTTCTACATCCTGTTCCATAAATCCCTTAACTACTAATCTGGAGTCTAAAAGGTCTTGTGTCTATCAAACTCCGAGTAGGTATTGTTATTGGGTTAAAAGAGGAAGAAGTATAATAATGTACTTTTTAATTAACAGGTGCAATCCAGCTGCCTTTTCAACCTGCTTCTGAGTCTGGAAACACCTTCCCCCGACCCCCTCCACATAGCAGAACTCATAAAAGAGGAGAAACCGCTAAAACCCATAGACTTTTGTTACCGTGATGAGGAGGAGATGGTCAATGTGCTGGATTGCATCAGTCTCTGTGTCATGGTCGTGTCTTACTCTGCGGAGAGTATGAGGGGGTACCAGATGCTGGTGAGTTAACACATTTTTTTATGGTTTGAATGGTTTTTTGTTAAAAATAGGCGAGTTGGCTAAAGAACACCGGCGAGAGAATTGTTGATGAAATTATTAAGCGTCTAAGTATGTCTCCGTAATAGATACCAACGAAATAATTTACTAAGTTTTATCAAATCAATCATAAGGCCTATCAAAGCCTGGAAAAAAAATCTTCATAATTGAGAGCTTAATTGACTAGATTATTAATGAAATAAATAATCACTTAGTCTATAAGAATAATCATGACTTTGTTTTTTTTTCTTTCTGATTTGACTTCATGGCTTTTGGATTAGCTATACTTTTAATGTTACCATGTAATATAAATCTTAGTCAAGTTGCTTAAAATGATTGGCTTTACATAATGCATTAATATGTAAGTACTTAGGAAATACATGTCTGCATTAGAATACAAATGTTAAAATAAACACGATTGTTTGTGCTAAGATTATAGCGGACCTAACCTATTATACAGGGTGTAACGGAAAGGGTATATACATACGAACAGGGTGAATAGAGTATTTAATAACGAGTCTTTCCTCAAAATTTCAGCTCCCAACTAATAACTTTGAAACTTCACGATATTATTTAATATCGACAGTTTATTAAATGCAAAATCATAACAAACGTGTCACCGCACTATGAGGGTCATAATCCTGTCCGGCAAGGTTCAAGTATATCTATCTCGGGTTCTGCGCGCCTAGTACAGACCTATCGGGCTCTGCCTAACCGCCGAAGGCGCGACGGCGCGGGCGGGCTCAACTTTACAATTATGTATGTATATGTATAAAAACGTTGCCATGTCGTTTCTTATCACCAAGAGAATCCGTGCCCTTCGGATGTATATACCCTTTCCGTTACACCCTGTATAGACATAACCTTTGAAGCTTAAAAATAAAATATCTTTAATTCCTGACTTCCTATAAAAGTATAACCAAAGAAAGAACTGTTCAGAAATTCAAACTCTATACTTTTAGATATTTTTCATAGGCAGACGCAAAAAAAAAATGTCAACAAAAATTTGTTTGGGAGTTCGCCGGTGTTCTTTTGGTTGTTAGTCCTACATCTAGATTACTAGAAAATGTAAGCCACATATTTTTCTTTTTTTCACGTAATCAAAAAATAACGGCTATACATCGAGTCAAAATGTTGCATTATGTCACGATTTCGTACAGTTTATACTGAATAATTACGCTTAATCTCTTTAACTGGATAGAATTGTATATAGTCCATCTAAATTTAATTTGTATAATCAACAAGTTTAACTACATAAATATTGCTGTTGTCAACAACAATCAAAGTACAATAGGCCACATTTGTAGCAAAACCAATATAAGCTGTCCTCACATTCTATTGAAACTCCATACTGCGCTAGGCCAACTGTTCCGACAATGATTATTTATTATGTTCGCTTTATTTCGAAAATATAGTCTTACGGATCTGTTGATCGTACGTCTTACCTATACTCCATCCGATTAGGTAGATAACAAAAGGTAAACAATTTTGACATGTATTTTTAGTTAATAACACAGTTTAAAAATTAAATGCAGCTGAAAACAAATTTAGATACAACAATAACGATTACATGATCAATTAAACAATTTCTTTAAACAGTAGTTGTATTTAATTAATAAGCGTTTATGTTAAAAGACTTGTCAAGATTGTTTACCTTTAGTTAACTACCTACTCGGATGGAGTATAAGTTAAATTAATGTATGATGATTCAACATAGCTGACAACCCAGCCAGTGGCCAGTGGCCTGAGCCAGTGTGTGTTACTAATATTTACTAACTTTTTCTTGCCTGTCTACTTTTCTTTGTGCTACCCTAATATTGTCAGTGAAAACTTTTAACCTTTTGAACGCCAGAGAATAAACGTATCGCCGTTACCCCGGACGCCAGGCCACTTTTTCTGTCAAATGACCTTCATAAAAATGAAGACACAAAAATAATAATTAAATTGTTTATTTCATAATATGGTGCGACGTGTATTTTGTCATATATTTGTGACGATGGCGTTCAGGGTAAGATTTCGTTTGTCACATATATGTGACAATGGCGTTCAAAAGGTTAGTTAGCCTTTTTTCACTGTCTGTCAACTATCTGTATCCTAGCTGTTAGTTTTTCTTAAGAAATAAAAGAAATTAAAATAAATCATTTGTGATTATAGATAATATTAGAAGCAATTCTCCCTTGTTATGTAAAACAAATCCAACTACCGACCTATAACCGCGAAGGAAAGACGGAGAGGGAGATTATTCAACAATTAGCTATTGCTATTAAAACTCTGGTGAACAACTGCGAAGGACTTTCTAAGTAAGTATTTGTAATAGGTCCACTTAAATAACTGTAAGACAATTATACGTTTAAGAATGTCGTTTTCCCATTGGGGTAAATTAATATAAAGGTTTTTTTTATAAAAATCTACCTGGGTAAATAGTTTTTGCAATTTGCGTTTGTAAAATTTAATATGTCTTGACACCATGATGCACATCTACATCACCGTGTTCTTTTTCTAAATAAATACCCTATCTTGTCCCAATATTTTGTTAAATTATTTTTCCCTTCTTGGCTTGTCCTTTAATAAAAAAAAAACTGTTTAAAATATACTTAAAGAAATATTATTATTAACATTTATTACAGCTTGGTGACCCACCCCATCTACGAACGGGTAGCTAATTATCTACATCCAATCGCTACTAAACTTTACAGAATCACATCTATGTTCATTGAAATAGATGTGTCTATGTCTTTTTTATTCAAACACGTTTAGCTGTTGAGCCATTATCTTTGATGATAATAAAACAAATTTTCTTACCTCTTAGGTCTTACAACGGCCCGTACAGAACTTCCCCTGAACACAAAGGCTCGTCACAAAGGACCGGGCCTCGCACTGCCGCCGCTACCATTATCGCCTTTGAGGAATCGCACTCCAAGTACGATAACTCCAAGATGCCTCCACCTGAATATACCGGAGCTGAAGACTCTGAGGTAAACAGACAATACGTTACACTCTAATACTTATATTATAACGAGGAAAGATTTTATATAGTATGTAACGAATTAACTTAAAAACTACTGGTCCGATTTGAAAAATTCAGTCACCCTTGGGGAGCTACACTATCCCCGGGTAACTTAGCCTAATTTTTATCCCTGTATTCTCATGGGCACGGAAACTAAGCGGGTGAAACTGTTTGACTTCCGCTAGTGATACGTAACGATAAGTTCCAAACAAGAAATATTTACCAATTTCAATATTAGTAAAGACTAGTCATTGCTGCGGCTTCTTGACCGCCACGTCTATGCTCCGATTACTTAATATCTTTTTGCAGTTATAAAGCATAGCATGTTGTATTGTGATTTGGTGTCTCTATGGGATTCTAGCGGTCAAGTGGTTAATTAATGTCATTTCTTGTAAAAACTACCTACATGTAGAACATAATTATTTTTGTGTATCAACAGCTAGTTCGAGCGGAATACCGCAGACCACGAGACGTGTTACTATCACTTGTTGGAGAATTCATCGGGCGTGCTACTACCCGCTTGCTAGAAATCAACGGCTCAAACCGCAGCGGTGGTACTGAAGGGAAACCCGTCGAATTGCTGGATTCCAAGTCGCACGCTGTGAGTTATACAAATCATATATAACACAGAGAATACATCGTTAGGCTTGTTGTTCGAGCGTTACAGCTGAGCGTAAGTTTTCAGGTGCGGTCTCTGAGTCAGGCAATACGTTATTGAGTTTCTGCTATTTCTCACTTACAACCCGGTTTCTAGATTTGATCCCGCGTGCTGGCAATAGGCCCCTCCACTATTACTTGGGACTTAACTGGCGAAATGTGGGTGTACTACAGCTACCCCTATGTTATGTTATTTACCACATATTTGTGGTAAATAACATATCATAGGGGTAGCTGTCTCGACGATCGCCACTAGAGATGGAATTGTTTTTAATAACCTATGGGTTTGTTACATATTCTTTTTTGTGTTTTGGGTGCGTTTACAAACATATAAACTTACGTGCATGCGTTATTTTTCTATCGTTTACATTTCCAGTATCAACCTGAGTTTTTTACACAAAATGGCTTTTAAAATTCAATCTCTACCAATGTTTACTGATTATTTCTTACAGAGACTCGCAGAAATAGCCCACTCCTTGCTAAAAGTGTCTCCCTACGACCCGGAATCCATGGGTTGTCGCGGTCTACAGCGGTACATGACGCAAGTACTACCCGCGGCCGATTGGGCAGACGATGCCTTGAGGCCGGCTCTTATCATGATCTTAAGACGGTTGGATAAGGTGTTCCTTAAAATTGCAAAGAAGCCTAGTATTAGGGTAAGTCTTTCTACACTTTAATTTGGACAAATAGTGTTTTTATCGGTTTTTCCCGAGTTTTCGGTTATTTAAATAACTATAATAAAATACCTACATGTTTTTTTTTTCTTTTCCTTTTTCTTACGAAATTGCACCTACCAGTGTTAAGTCAAATTCAAAATGAAATTATTTATATCAATCGGACCGTTAAAAGGCACCTTTGAACGCCAGACTTCCCGTCTAAAAGCTTCCAAAAGCCAGTTTCGTATAGAAAAAAACGGGAAGCTCTACCCTATTTATGTTTTAAAATAGGTTTTACTATACTTGTTCAATACTTTTTTTGTCCCTACAATCCTAAGGTCGACTGGTAATATATGCCTATGAAATTAAGTTTACTTTTGTACATTTGCGTGCTTAGGGTACTAAATAATAAATATTTTATGGCAAAATATACTTTGGGAGTTCCTGAATTTTTCGCACAACCTTCTTTGCTTTCAGCATCGCCAACTTCAAGTAGCATATGTTCCTTTTTATAATTATGAAGTTTTAACAGTCTTCTACCAAATCAACCTTTTTACAGAGAAACACTGATTGGGATTCGGCGGCAGTGCTCTTAAAAGGAGTGTATGAAACGATGATACGGTGTCCATACATAATGCACTGGCAACATGTGAAAACCCTGCTCAATACTGTACAAGTAAGTTGTACCGCACCTATTTTAACCTATTATTGCTCTCCATTATTAACGCAATTCACTACTAAAAAGCCAAAATCGCTCTAGGTACTTTGGTTTGTTTTTGAGTACTAAAGCTAAGCCGGTTGAGACATTATGGAACTATGTTTGTTTCAATGTGAAAAAGAGATAGAGCGATACGGGTCAGATAGCACCATCTCATTTTAGCAACGACATAACCTCATAAACCTGCACTATACTATCCGCGAAGTACTCATCGAAGTTGACGTTGGTTGGAATTGTTTGCACGAGGCGACCTAAATTGCCCGACCACAGTATCTTATTCGCTTAACTTCAAGCAGCTTAGCAAGTAGTGTAGTGCATGTTGAAGATTTTTCATTACAATAGCTATATCTAAGCACAAAATGGTGGATGTGCATTTGTTTTGCCCATACACTTTGTTGAACGATTTTAATAAATTTTTATATGGAGTTAGCTGCACCCTGAATTAACACATAGGCTACTTTTTATCCCAGTATTCCCACGGGAATGCGACCTACGCGGGTGAAACCGCGGGACGTCTGCTAGTTATTGTTATAGTTAAGTACCACCTAAGAATACATATGGAAAGCAATAAATATATTGAGTATTGAGTATTTTTGCAGGCACTTATTGTATCAGATAACAACTGTGGAGAAAATTTGTCTTCGGCAACTGCAGCGCTCCTGTCGCAGCCACCGCCGCCACACTTCTGCAGTACAGTCGTGCGACTAATCGCACTGCAAATCATCAATACTGGGGTAAACATATACACAACTTTTTCATACATGATTATGACGTAATTATACCAGCGTGCTAATGTTTCAATACATGAAAAAAGTTTTAAATTGCAAAACTAAATATTGTACTGTAAAATTAGAGGGGATCAGCACTGTTACTCCTTAATACAGGTTTTTTCAAAGCCTAGCGGCACGTCGCCCACCTGATTGCCAGATAATCAAAACTACCCACTTTGTAAAAACTGAAACATGTATTGCAATCTGTTTTTATATAAATGAATACATATTACATGAAAAAAGACGGCCACAGTAAAGATGACTTACCGAAAAGTGCCTATCAAGCCACGCGTCGCGACTGCATGTCAAATTCAAAAGATTCATTCGGAGGTTGGCGAAGACGCTACGCTCCGAATTAATCTTTTGAATTTTAAATTTATTGTCGTGTGTCGTTACACTTTGATAATATTAAAAGCAAAGAAGAAAAATTTAAATAAATTAAAAAAAAAAACAATGGGCAGTACAAAATGACAACGAAAAATTCTTTGAAAATTCATAATTTCGTGCTCCCAGCAGCAGACGAAGTTTGGTAACAACTTGTTTTGGTAAGTTAGCCTACATTTTTCAAATGTTCCATAACTTTTTTGTTGACTTTCAGGATAGTTACTCACTGGAACAGATGTGTGGAGGTAGCGCTTCATTCCCAACTGGAGAGAAAACTGAAAACATGTTGATGAATCTATTTATGCCGCTTTGTTTACGTGTTGGAAGCGGTAGAAAAGGTAAGATGAACATATTTGATTGGTTTTTAATTCATATATTTTTAAATATTGGCCTAAGTAGGTACTAAAAGGTTTAATATGCGCAAAACTTTGTAGAGCGTATCAAAAAAAAAACTCATTCGTTCAATGTAGCTTTCCAATGGTGAAAGAGTTTTTGAAAACGGCGCAGTAGTTTCTGAGTTTATTCATTACAAACATACACACACAAACATACACACACACACATTTTTTTTTACTTTATAATATTATCTAGTAAAGAACGGTGAATAGTATAGTTTAGTAGCTGAAATAGGTTTGAGCTACACGATGTCTGAAGCATGCATGCCGTCTGTCGGGACAGGTCGGCTCAAAGCTGAATTGATTCTTTCTTCAATTGGCTATTCCAGACTTTGCCCTGCATCGTCAGACTCGCATAGTAAATGAATATAATCTTATGTCTGGACTTTAAAAGAGACCATGACCCCTGAGTTTCTTTCGGCATTTCTTCTCAGGGATCAGTCACTTTGGAAATGCCGTTTAGTTTAGTTTAAAAAAAAGACATGTAAAAGTATCTGAGAAGATCTACTTGCAGAAATAAATATCATTTCATTTCATTTCATATCATTTCATTTCATTTCAAATAGTGCATTACTTCCCTGTGTAGCTCTTCAATTAATAATTTGCAAGATTTGATAGTATAATGAGAAAGTATTCTATTCTACTTCCAGATGTGCCTCCACTTCGGCAATCGGACGTAAGCTACCTAGTATCGGTGGTACTAAACGCACTGTGTCCGCCCGCACCGCCCGGACAACTGGCAGCCGTGAACGCTAAGCTCAACGCTTCGGACAATCGAGCAAACTCACTCACGTTCACTGGCAGTCGAGATACTAGGAATACTACTAGGCTATCCAATCAACTGTATAGGATTGCGTTCTTAGGTATGTACACAATGATATTATAAGTAAAAAGGTGTAGATAGGTTACCTAAACAACATTCGATCTTCAATAACGGCACACTAACGCACGCACGCGTCCGTTGACGTCTCGACGCGACACTGAGGTCAAGTGTGGCTAGTTAGCCACATTTTAACGTGTCGCTTGCTGAGCGCTTATAACCTATCTAATCCTTTCTACTTTAATATCATTGTATGTACACATAACATCACTTACCAACACACCTTGAGGGTCGGTACATATCTGACGGAGGATGCGTCGCGTATTATATCGGTCGCGGTACGCCAGAACAGTCAAATCCTACTAATATTATCAATTTGTGAGGATGGATGGATGTTTGTTACTCTTTCACGTAAAAACTATTGAATGGATTTTAATAAAATTTGGTTTGGAGTTAGCTGACACCCTGGATTAACACATAGGGTACTTCTTATCCCTGTATTCCCACGGGAACGGGACCTACGCGGGTGTAGCCGCGGGACGTCTGCTAGTATATAATAAAACATTCAACCTTTCACACTCAACCAATCTGATGCGATAGTGCGTCGAGGTACAGTCAGCCTCATAAGGCGATATACATATCCATATTTCCTAAACTCATGAACACCTTAGCTTACACAAATTGCTAAACAAGACTAGTGCCAGGATTTAATTAACGTCTTAAAGGTTCAAAATTCACTAGTCTTGTTTAGCAATTTGTGTAAGCTAAGGTGTTCATGAGTTTAGGAAATATGGATATGTATATCGACTTATGAGGCTGACTGTACATTGTCACATACGGTCGGCACATCTTCCGTCAGATATAGGTACCCTTAATTCCCGAAGTGTGAGGTGTACCTATAAACAGTACCTACTCCAAACAGTACCCACACTTCGCCAATTATAATATCTATGTCAGATACTAGCTATGTTACTACAGACCAAAGAGATTTAAAATACTATAGAGCGGACATGCGAAAAAATGTCATAGAAAATCTTTGATCCCATGTCTCAGTAACGCCATCTAGAATAATATACGAATACTAGCTGACCCGGCAGACTTTGTACTGCCTAATTAAATTGCAATAAATTTCTGTCAAAATGATTTGTAATGTGAAATTTTTTTGTTCCCTACATATTTTATAGTCGGGGCAAAAAAATCTCCTGAACAGAACCGTCACCCTGGTGATAGGGCGTTGTGAATAAGAAATATAATTAAATAAAACTTAAATAAGCATTTAAAAATAAGTAATGCCTTTATTGTTAATCATGTGAATCATAATTATTAACAAAAATCAGTTTTATTTTCATTGTAGTGCTTTGTGATATACGATGTTTTTTTTTTGATTATCTGGCGCATATAGACAAACTAATCTGATGGTTTTCCAACACGGGAACAGGCAACATACAATTGACCATGTGAGAAACATGGGTTTTTCTGATTAATACCACAAACACTTAATGATTGCCCCTGGGACTTGTTTATGGTCATAGCAAAAGCAAGCCGAACTGGAAACTGTAGTCGTTTAGAGTCAAACGGCACATCATTCGGAATAATTGAGATGTGCGGTATAAGAACGTCTTCTCCTTTATATTTTCCTTTCAGTATAGTTGCTTCTATCACGTTGTTAATTTTATTTTTTATCGCTAACCGTGTGCTGTTGCAAAGACGCGGTTGGTTGATATTTCGCAACATTATAACTACCGATCCAACCTTTAATTGAAGATTGAGGTGGCAATCCTGGCAAATCCAGCGAGTTTAAAAATTCTGGTGGATAGTTCACTACATCATCTTGGTTAGTAGCCGGATCAACTGATTTATATATCCTCGATTCGCCTGTAATTTGTTCTTGTATTTTTAAATTTAATTCATTTACAGCTATGTTTTTTGCAGCCAATATAGCTCGTTCGCTCAACCAATCATGGTTCCTGTAATTTTGAGAAACATCTGGAAACACCAGATATCTTTTTATTATTTTTTATTACCTTCTGGTTAAGTTCATCTTTTGATCGAGTTAACTAACAAAAATTTTGAGAAATGTTAATGCAGCCAGTCTACATGTCCATTAAAT